>JAQPPZ010017235.1:32078540-33400797 GCA_028583015.1 Wollemia nobilis
CTTGGGGGCAGAGCTTGACGAGGTCGTGGAGACCTATCTTGCGCCAACAGATTATGCCTCTCATACTGTTCAGCTCTTTGGATGCGAGGGGTTGGCCCCCTCTCAGGTATTTCATAGCGTAACTCATCCGCTTCGTGTTGCATGTGTTCTTTATCCAAGCGGTATTGATACTCTATCTCTTGTTGACTTTGTTTAAGCCGCATGATTTGGGCTTGACGGGTGGTATATCTGGCGACAGCCGGGTCAATTTGATCTACCCTATTTTGTTCAGAAGGTTCAAATGTTCCTCCTATGGGTTTACCTCTTTATGCTCTAAAATCTCAAGGGGTCGCTTCCCTATGTCGAGGTAGGTGGTATGTGCTCGAGGTTCTGGCCTCAAGGGGTGATCATGATATCTTGCTGGTGCAGAAATGCACGGTTCCTACGTTGTTTGTTGCCCTCAAGGAATGTGATGGCTTTCCTCATACTCCCTTTCACGGGTGTAAATGGGTTGGGTGGAGTTAGGTCGCCCTATGTAAGGAGCCCTGCGCTCCGGATTTGGTCTTTCTGTTCTGATGATAGGTAAAGAAGGGACGCCATATCCACGTTGCCCCTCCAAATGGATGGTGTGCTCGTTTAGCGCTTCATCGCGTGGTGGCCACTCATGCCTAACTTCAAGAGGTGATTCTCTATTTATGTCAAGGTCTACATGTAAGGCATCTTCCCGAAAGGGGCTGTTTTGAATAGGCATACCCCACCGAGGATTCTGAATTGGATTCTTTTGTAGGTTAGACCTATAAGGCGGTATAACCAAATCCTCAGGACTGAAGTGAAGGTGACTTGTGCCTACTTTTTGTGTACCTTCCGGAGCTTCTGCCCTTGATTGGGCTTGACTGCGGGTGTACACCATTGCGGTGCTTCTATGCTATCTAAATAGGTTTTTATCTCATTTTTATGATTTTCTCTTTTTTTTGTCTACACTGAGCAGAATTAAGCACACACATTCACAAAACCGTGATTATCTCTTTTAAGGATTATTGGTGTGCCCTATACTGGTTTATTGCATTTTGGTGTTTTGTTTTGTTTTTGTAGGTTTTGTAGAACGTTTAAATGCATCATGTAGGCTCTTATAACTCCCAAAAGGTCGCCCCTTCAATATACCAACCAGGTCGATATACCAACCTCTCTATATACCCGCCCTTACGAGAGGGAGACTATAGGTACGTGAGATCAGAAGGTACATGGTATGTAGGCGGTACGGAAGGGGGATTGTCCTGTTAATGGCACCTACCATAGAAAACTTATCCTCGTGCGCATGGGAATCACCCCAGCTATGCTCGGTCTGTCTTCGTCAGGATTTACGCCTAACAACAGTTGAAAATCAAGAAATGGATGCAAATCAAGCCAAGGTGGTGATTAAATCCACCAATGGTCTTGATCAAGGGCTGGGGTCTTACGACCAGCTCCTTGGTTTAAAATTGTTTCGTGGAGTGTGTGAGGTTCATTTTATCCGGCGAAAATGAAACATGCATGAATGACTTTTCCTAATCAATGCAAGCTAAAATGAAAACAGTCAAAGAAACAGAAACAAAAACAAAAAATTTCAACAGAGATGATAAAATCCCTACCTCTTCTCTGCCTGCTCCAGTTGCCTCTAAATTTCTATTCTGAAAATCTGCAGACAGAAAATCGTCCCTTGGTGAGACGATTTACAGAACAGAAATCGTCCCTGGCAGAGACGATTTTAAAATCGTCTCAGGGTGAGACGATTTCCAGAACAAAAATCGTCCCTTGCAGAGACGATTAACAGTCTGCAAGAAAAATGTACCTGTAAAACACAAAACACAAAAACCCAATTAGTTTTTCTATGATCTTAAAAAAAATAGGGAACAGGTCCCACCATGATCGCCACTGAAAGCACGAGATTCCGGGCAAAGGAAACACTAAGTGCGATTGCATTCAAAATCAAGTACGCTTAAGTCCTAGAAATGTAAATTGCATGAAATGGAAAAGAAACACATTGGAAGAGACACAAGCAAATAGAGAAAACATAGCCCTTTCATTAATATCCCTTGATCTCTGTTACAATGACGTCTCCTCCCTTTTCAGGGGCTAGGAGCGCAAATAGAGTTTGATTACAATCACTGAATGATTCCTCTTTCCGCGTGCCCACGATTGCAATGGGCGGGCCAAGATGATGTCATCGCTGATGTCGATGAGTTCTTCACCTCTGCTACTTCTTCTACGAACAAAGAAACAACCAAAATGTCAGTAGCACCTGCTGCAAATGAAAGGTGTTTGTTCTTTAAAATTTAACGAACTATGCATGCAAACATTTATCTAAAACAGTGAACAAAATGATTCTAAACAGCCCGAAAACTTGCCAGAAGACAGAAAATGTTACCAACAGACCATTGCCACTGAGACAGTCGGCCAATCTGCTTTGAACTAGAAATCGTCCCTTGGTGGGATGATTTCTGACTGTAAATCGTCCCTGGGTGGGACGATTTCTTCTGTGTTGGGGAAGCCGAACTGACACGCTCCAATGTCGACTCCCAAGGTCTCCAAAACACCTACAGACAAGGAGGTTATGTAATTGGAGCAATTTTGGGACGACCCAGATGGTCGGATTCTACCAATTTGGCCTCTATCTTCGAGAATTTGATGTCGCCACCTGCAAGTCAATGAAACCACAAAGCGACACAAAACATACTAGAATCTGACCAAAAGTTACAAAATTGCAACTATGGGTTAATCAAACCTAATAACACAAAATGCAACCTGAAAAAGTAATCTAAAATGCTCTAAAACTTAAAATAGGACTTGGGGAGTGCGGGGGTGCCCAAGTGGGCCTCCCACCGTCGACACTTGATTTTGGAGCCAATCCACTAGGGATGGGCCCAAAACCTCTTAGGATTGGGGGGTCGGTGAATTGGTTGGTTCAGGTGTCCATGTGTTGGATTTGGGTCAGGTTCGAGCTTCCAAAGGCCACCCAACAACCTCCCTTGCAAAAGATATTGGTGGATGTGGGAAGGTGAACCAAAAGGGATGCAAGTGGGTCTTCAACTCGGCAGCACTTCGTTGCTTGAAAACTCCTTCAACCTGTATGTTTTGGGTGAGAAAAGTCCCACATTTTATAGACCCATGGGGTCTCTTTTGGGAGGGAAGCACAAATGCCATGTGTTGGTCATAGGCGCCATGTGGCAGTCTTGTCTTCCCATGAGGGAGGGGAGTCCTTCATTGACTTGGGCTTTGATAAATGCCTTTTGTGACAGTCTTATAACGGCACCTCTATCCACCTACACACGCGTGCAAGGCAGGAGTCATTAACTGACTGTTCTGGGCTGCCACTTGGCACCATTTGCCTTTTTGCACGTTAAACTTGGAGATAATCCCACCCAGGGACGATTTCAGAAATCGTCCCTGGGTGAGACGATTTTAGAAATCGTCCCTGGGTGAGACGATTTCAATTCAGCAATCGTCCCTGGGTGAGACGATTACTAGGCAAAGTGTCTAAGTGTGCCAAATTGCTTCTTGACCTCACAAAATTGCTATGAAAGTGGTTAAGACCACTGTTTGACCTCTGAGGGCTGCCCTGGGGCTGTGTTTGTCAAAGCGATCAGTGTTTGCAGTCACATAATTGGATTGGTGCTGTTTTGGTGTCTACACTTGTTCAACAAGGGCTACATTGTTTTATGAGACTAACTATTCTTTCTATAGGATAAGGATGTAAACTTATTTGATCACACATGGCTATGATATATGGCAATCCATTGAGGATGGGTTATCACCACATACAACTCCTCCCATAGATAGATATGGCAATAAACTATTTGAAAATAATTCTAGGGCAATGAATGCAATATTAAGTAGGTTATGTGAATCATAGTTTGTGAAAGTCATGCAATGCACCTCGGTAAAATAAATATGGTACAACTTACAAAGAACATATGAAGGAGATGACAAGGTTAAAATGGTAAAACTTCAAACCCATATGAGGAAGTTTGAAGACTTAAATATGAAATATGAGGAAGCTATTGACAAGTATCTACTCTAAGTTGATGAGGTTGTCAACACCATTCATGGATTGGGAGAAAATATTGAAGACTCCAATATTTTTCAAAAAATATTAAGGTCACTTCCCATGATGTTTGATGCAAAGGTTTCAGCAATAGAAGAGATGAAGGATATTAAAACCTTAAGCATGAAAAAACTACATGTAATTATCACAGCCTATGAGATTAGGAATTAAAAAGATCCAACATCCAAATGGAAAGCAATATTTAAAGCTTCAAATAAGACATAATGAGGAACCAAAATCAAGTGAAGAATCAAGTAGCGAAGAAGAAGCTAACTTTGTGCGAAGGAATAAGAAGGGTCCAAGAAAACATAAAGGTATGCATTCTATGAAATGTTTTAATTATGGTAACCTTGATCACTATGCATATAATTTCCCATAATCTAGATGTAGTAACAGTGAAGAAAAAAATAATTATAATAAAAATAAAGAAATAAAATTTTATCATGAAAATAAAAATAGGTATGGTCAAAACAAGCATGAGAAGAACATCTTTCAAAGACAGAAGAAAATTTTTTATGTTGAAGAAGCAATTAGTTCGTCCAACAATAGTGATGAAATTCTCTTAAATAGTGAAAGAGAAAAAATACTATTTTTGGCCATAGAAGAGAAAGAATATGCTCATGTTGTCAAAGACCAAGAAGTAGAGAAAGATTCAGAAAGTGAGAAATAATTCATGGTTGACATAGAAGAGGAACTTGTTGTTGCTATTGAATATTTGAAGAGGGTTTGATAGAAGAACTTAATATTGAAGTCTCAAGTATAAGAGGATGAGAAGACAAAGGTAAAGTTATCACAAGAACTCATCGATTTGAAAGTTAAAGTTTAAGAGGCAAAGTGAATTGAATGAGTTGTTAAAGACAAAAGAGTTAAAATGTGAAAAAATGGAACATGAGGTTGTCTCTTTGAAGAATGAAGTGGAAGATTCTAATGATAAGCTACACAGGTTTAGGAAAATCACAAAAATCATTGGTGATATTATCAAAACACAGAGATCTTCGAATATAAATGTTGGACTTGGCTTTGAATAAGGTCAAAGAAAATAAAAGGGGGAGTCAAGATAAAAATGAAAAGAGGCATCAAATAAAATGAATAAAGATGAACCTAAGACCTATGCTAATGTTTTCATAAGTGGAAGCATCAAGGAGGAAGAAAACAAGGCATCATCAAGGAAAAAATTCCATCACAAAAACATCAATGAGAGAACCGTGCAACAATATCCTCCAAGGAAATCAAACAAGTTTCAATATTTCTTCCATGGACATTGTTTCTCATGTAACCATTTTGGTCATAAAGTTATAAATTACAGGGTCCATGCTATGAATGATTTTGGCTTCACCAAGATAAATTTCAATTCATTTGCACCTCTCATGGAGTATAACATCATATCTTACAAATGTAATAATTTTTGGTATACAACTAGATGGTGTAGAATAGTGTTCCCTGAACTTCCGAAGTCAAGCAAGAAGGAGAATAGTTCTGGTCAAAATAATATGACGTCCAAAGTTTGGATAAAGAAAATAGAACAAGAAGAGGAGCATAGTAATTTGAGAGTTTCACCCCCATATCATAATAGAACATCTCAATAAGAGAAGGGAGAAGGGGGCATTGTCAAGTGTCTTATATTACAACCCTAAGAAGCCTTTACCATTGATGTAAAATGGGAAGATTTTTTAGTGAGGGAGAGCAACTAGTCAGGGGGAGTAGCTTGTGATCCTATTCAATAAAGGTAAGTTTCATTGTAGGGATGCCATCAATGACAAAGGGGGAGATCGTTAGAAATATTGAGTTTTCATTGATGTCAAAGGCAAAAATATCTTCAAGGATGAAATGTTGATATTAAAGGCATAAATACCTTCAAATTTGAAATGATTGGTTCACATTGAATTTCAAGGTAGATATCTTCAAGGGTGCTTTAATATTTAAATGAAATATTAAAATATTAAAATGGGAGGTGTATATTTAAATCAAAGGATGTAAAAATAATTTAAATGTATAAAGGTTTAAATATTATTATGGGTCGACCTCCTTGAGTGCACAATGTAAAAGAAATTGAAATTCAAATATTTAAATCTTGTCAACCTCCTTGAGCACAAAATACAAAAGCATATTAATAAGGCCAATTAATTCACTTTGTCTAAGGTGGATTGCATTTGATTATTATTTAGGTGAGAACATGAAACGAGTAGAAGATGAAGGAGGAGAGGAGTGTAAATTCAGTGCTAGAAAAATAAAAAGTCAAATATCACATTGTGCCCCTTTGGTTTCATCCACTAGGGTATCCTAGTCAGTTGCCTAGCTCATGTGGAGTGTTGTGCAGAAGGTGCAAGGATCAAATCCCTTCGATGCTTGTTTTGCTTTGATTTTTGTTGTTTGAGGGAGCACATAGACAAATTTAAATATCATATCATACCCCTTTGGTTTCATCCATTGGGGTAGCCTAGTCAGTTTCCTAGCTCATGTGGAGCACAGTTGTGTAGGAGGTTAGAGGGTCGAATCTCTTCAATGCCCATTTTGTTGAAGAATTTGAGATACCGTAATAAGGCAATAAATATTTTCTTGTGCCCTTTTGGTTTCACCTGCTATGGTAGCCCAGTTGGTCATGATCCCGTGTTAGGGCACTGTGCTTCTAAAGTTCAAGGGATCGAATCTCATCCATGATTGTGTAAGGTATTTATAAAGTTTTATTTCATTAAATTTTATAAAAGGGAGATATAAGGATTTGTGATTATAAAGTTTTATTTTATTTTGCAATTTTTTGAAAGGGAGATATAAGTATTTATGTTATAAGGTTTTATTTTGCAAATTTTATAAAAGGGAGATATAAGGTTTTGTGTTTATAAAGTTTTATTTTGCATTATATAAAAGAGATATACAAGGAGTTTTTGTTGTTAATAAAGCTTTATGTTGTAAGTTTTAAAAGGGAGATATAAGAAGTTATTTTTAAGATTTATTGTGTATGTTTTAAAATAAGTGATGAGGGTTTAAAGTGGTTGATTTGATATTTAAAATCAAGAAAGTAAAAAGATAATTATTGACCAGATTAGAAAAGCTTGTGCAAGAGGAATATCATCATTATTGAAGAAGATTTGGAGGGCACAAATTTGGAACAAGTCAAGGTTTCAAAGGATAGAGTAAGTGGATTAAGTGCACATATTCACCCAAGCATTCAATTAACAAGGAATGACAATTCAGTCATCTCAAGAAGAAGGAAATGTACACATGATAGTGGAAGAAGAGCAAGGTATTAGCATCTCCAAGTCAACACACAAGTAAGTTATCTACGATAGATTTGAGCTACATTTAAAATGTAATAAATGTGATATATGTGGAAGCGACATAATTAATTAATGTGAAGAACATATTGGCCATTTGAAGCTTACTACATTAGTGCATATCATTCTCTATATGTTCATGACGATAAAAGAATTATGGGTAGAATATGGCTAAATTGCTTTCAGTTAAGGAAAGCAAAGGTGAAGAAATTGATGTCATTATTGATCAAGTTTTGTAAACACATTTGTGCATTGGTTATGATTGAATTTGGGAGTAAATGTTCAAAGGTTATACATCATATTTGTAAGCAAATTTGTAATTAGGTTTTGGAGTAGATTTGAGTAGTGTTTATGAGCAAGTTTTAGAACAAATTTGAGTAGGTTTTGGAGAATATTTGAGCAGGTTTGTAAGTAGGTTTTTGAGCATATTTGAGCAGGATTTGTAAGTATTTTGGAGAATATTTGAGCAAGTTTTGTAAGAAGGTTTTGGAGAAAATTTAAGCAGGTTTTTTAAGTAATTTTTAGAGCATACTTGAGCAATGGGATTGGTGTCACCTGTGGATTGGTGTTCATTAACTTGAGCAAGGGGATTGGTGTCCATAAAATTGAACAAGGGGATTGGTGTCTCCCATGAATTGGTATCCACGAACTTGACCAAGGGTATTTGTGTCTCCTATGGATTGGTTTCCAGGAACTTGAGCAAGGGGATTAGTGTCTCCTATGGATAGATGCCCATGAACTAGAGGAAGGGTATTAGTTCCTCTTGTGGATTGGTGTCCATGAAATAGAGCAAGGGAATTGGTGTCTCTTGTGGTTTTGTGTCCATAAAATTGTATAGGGGATTGGTGTCCACAAACTTGTATAGGGGATTGGTGTCTCCTATGGGTTGCTACCCAAAAAATTTATTGAAAAATTTTATAAGCAATATTTTCTCATGGTTTTCTTCCAAGAGGGTGTTTCCACGTAAAATATTTGTCTCTTATGTGTGTGGTGATTTGTGCATTGTTTTATTATTGCATTATTATTTCTTGAAGTTATTACTTTGGAAAGAAAAGAGAAAAGTTTTATCTTATACTGTTCACCCCCCTCTCAGTATAAGATTGTGTTCTTCATAAGAACAGTTGATACCAATAGTATAAGAGATATAATAACTAGAAAGAATTCATTTCATAAATATAAGAAACAAAAAAATTCCATATAAGGTATAAAAGGCATCCACTAGTGAAAATTGAGGATAGATAGGTCTAAGTAAAACTACCTACAAAGAAAAATGATATAAAGCAAAAAGATAAAAAAGTTATTCTTGAAGTAGTTGAAGTAGATGAATATTTATAGAAACAAGAAAAAGAGAAATATTCAAGAACATTGGATGTCAAGAAAATTGAATTTGATGTTTGTTTAGATACAAGTAGAAAAAAAAGTTAATATAACTTATGGTGAATTAATAGCAGTCCTAAAATAAAAATATCAAGTTTGCAAAGCATTTGGGTTAATAGAATAGATAGGATGTCAGACATGTAATGCTCTAAGATAAAAAAATCATGAGACTAGAACACCTTCTTTATTCAAACAATTATATGTGTCTCTCAAGTATAAATCAAAATTAGGGGACCAATATGTTATTCATAATTACATGATTTACATTGGTGCTTCACACAATATTATGCCTAAACAAATAACATATCAGTTAGGACTTATTTGCACAAGATATTATCTGCCTATTTTAGTAATGGATAGTAGATAGATACCATGTGGGAGAGCTATAATTGGCTTGCTAGTATTTCTAGATCAATATCCAAAGAAAGGCATTGTAATGGATGTTGTAATTGTGGATGTAGACTCCTCCTTGCTTCTAAGTAGACACAGTGCTAAAAAATTGGGTAGTTCTATTAAGTTAAATTTATCTTATGCTACCATATATCTATCAGGTAAAAAATGCTACTCTCATGAGATAACCTTTTAACAATTATTCTATAGAATTAATAAAACCTAATGATAATAAGATAAATATGGGTTATTCTATTGAATAAAAGGAAATGGGAGTATACTCAATATGGCATACACCATTTCTAAAATAATTTCTTGATGCTAAAGACATGAATCTAGAAACCAAAGCAAAAGCTAATGCAAAATATACTAAGATTCTACCTACAAAAATTTAGACCATGATTTTTTATGGGGTAAATTCTTAGTTTGGGACTACTGTAGGAATAAATTTGATAGATATCTAGGACAACTACTTAGGCATCCCTTGTAGAATTGAATTATTATGCATAAATAATATGGTTGAATATAAAAAAATTTCGTTGGGACTCATAAAAGCCAAAGAATTAGGCATCAATTACTTGACTATCAATGGAGATGTAAAATTAATTATTCAAAAAATAAAAGGAAAATATCAGTATAAGAATTTAATATTAATACAGTACAAACAAGCAATGCTAGAAGAGAGATAAGTTTTTTATATTCAATTTGTTTTATATTCCAAGATAACAAAATCATGTTGCAAATATATTAGCTATAAATGCATTTGGTGTAGACTATCTAAAAATTAATACAAAGTACATGGACATATTTCCTACTATTTCAATTTATAAGTATTATGTACCAAAAAATGTTGTTTATCTTCAAGTATTTCAAGATGATATTGACATTAAAGACTTCATGACTCTTTAGAATCAATTTGTTGATGTAATATGTGAGGATGAAGATGAAGAGAAATTTAAAGATGTCATTGGAGATCCAGTTGAAGTTATCCATCTAAAAACAAATAGAATACCTAGGGGACTTGTCTCTTTAGAAAGTGTAGCCAAGGAATTTTGATCCATGTCATAATTCCCTATAACCCCTAATGCACAAAAACTTACCTCTCATCTTCCTACCATTTTTCTCATGCTTGCAAAACTACCTACTAAACTCCATGTGGGTTTTCTTATTTTTCATGAATTTGTGGGTTCCAAATCTGACCTACGAATCCACAAAAATAGAATAAAAGCTAACTACCCAAGAACCATTTGTATTCAATCCAAAATGAGTCCATCTCCACACATTTTACAAATTAGTGATAGCTAGTTTCTACCCATAAATTCACCTAGATTGGAAATTTTCTCAAATTGACTAACCATCCTATTTTGTTACCTCAAATATTGTGTTTCCCTGGTTATCCAACATCAGTCTGAGTTATAAAAGAATCATGTCACCTCCAAACTGATTCTAGTGATCATTTGAGCAGATTAATGGTGAATTAAGTAAAATTGGAAAACTTATGAGAAATTGTGTTTTAATTGAGCTTAGATGAGAATTAACGGAGTGATTACAATTTTGAGTGATAGAAGGTCTTTAGTTGACTGAAGAAGCATTTTGAAGCTCACCTTACCACTACTTGGACATAGCTTATTACCATCACAATTTTGACTATAGGTGATCAAATAAAAAATATCCCCATTGTGAGCAAGTTACTTTACAATTATCTTAACATTTTTACTTCATTTCTTGCATCTACATTTAGAATTTAGAACATCTAGAAAATTCACGGGTGGATTCATGAATTCAACTACAAGCCAAAAATTAGCATGGTTATAGATCGGGTGAAAATATCTACTTCTAAAACTATTTGTCTCATTTGTGCATTGTATATTTATCATCTACATTTGATAGCATTCAAATTTCTGTAGTGTTTCTGCTATTTCAGTTCAAGCTTTCATTAATTCACACTAGATCATCGATTTCTATTTATTTATGCATGGTTTTTTAAAGAGACCAAGGGAATTTGACTATATTGTTGCTAAGATCCATTACATGGTGGCCTAAGAAAATCTCTAATTGTTGAATACAGTTTTTAGTATTTCTTTTTAGTTGATTGTAAGTTTTTTATGAATTCATGCCATCAACCATGAATTTGCTTTCTTTATAGTATATTTTAATTTTATCTTTCTATATCTTGCCTATTTCATATTGATTTCATAATATATCACTCTGAACACATAAGAAAATAGAAAAAATAAAATAGTAATGCATTTAGTTTAAGATATTTGCTTATTGTGTGATTGTTGGCAAGGAAAAATGAATAACATATAGCTTAGGTATTATTTGCATCTGACCTAAACCTAGATGTTTGTAAACTTAAAGAATTCACCAAACATTACACCTTAGCTATACCTTAGAAGTGGTCTTAAAACATACTTCTTGGTGAACCGCCAAATCTAGTCAACCATCACCAAAGGAGGTACATCACCCAGTACCCCTCACATGAAGGTGTAGACTTTAAATGACTCATCCCCCTTATAGGCATGGATCCATTAGCCTAAGGGAAAGGGATGCAAAAGTTTTAGTCTACATTCTTTTGTGAACTTGACATGAAGTTCATGCATTAAGGGTTCAAAATAAAAAAGAAAAAATATTGTATCACACTTATCTTCTTTTCATTTTTTTCCCTTTTGGTTTTTCATACAAACATCATTCTAGTTACATCCCACCCATGACACTAGGTGGTGTCTTACAGGATGAAATGTTGATATCAAAGGTAAAAATATCTTCAAAGTTGAAATGATGAGTTGACATTGAATTTCAAGGTGGATATCTTCAAGGGTGCTTTAATATTTAAATGAAATATTTAAATATTAAAATGGGAGGTGTATATTTAAATCAAAGGATTTAAATATAATTTAAATGTATAAAGGTTTAAATATTATTATAGGTTGACATCCTTGAGTGCACCATGCAAAATAAATTTAAATTCAAATACTTAAACATTTAAATCTTGTCAACCTCCTTGGCCACAATAGACAAAAGTATATTAATAATACCAATTAATTCACTTTGGCTAAGGTGGATTGCATTTGATTATCCTTCGGGTGATAATGTGCAGTGAGTAGAAGATGAAGGAGGAGAGAAGCTCAAATTTTGTGGTAGTAAAATACAAATTCAAATATCACATTGTGCCCCTTTGGTTTCATCTGTTGGGATAGCCCAATTGGTTGCCTAGCTCCCATGGAGTATTGTTGTGTAGAAGGTGCAAGGGTCGAATCCCCTCGATGCCTATTTTGTTGTAATTTTTGTTGTTTGAGGGATAATAAAGACAAATTCAAATATCATATCATGCCCCTTTTTTTTCATCCACTAGGGTAGCCAAGTATATTTCCCAGCTCGTATGGGGTGTTGTTGTGCAGGAGGTTAGAGGGTCGAATCTCTTCAACGCTTGTTTTGCTGAAGAATTTTAGATAACATAATAAGGAGATAAATATTTTATTGCACCATTTTGGTTTCACCTACTGTGGTAGCTCAGTTGGTCACCAGACCATGTTAGGCCACTATGCGTATAAAGGTCAAGGGATCGAATATCATACACGGTTGTGCAAGGTATTTATAAAGTTTTGTTTCATGAAATTTTATAAAAGAGAGATATAAGGATTTGTGATTATAAGGTTTTATTTTATTTTGCAAATTTTTGAAAGTGATATATAAGGATTTATATTATAAGGTTTTATTTTACAAATTTTATAAAAGGAATATATAAGGATTTGTATTTATAAATTTTTATTTTGCATTATATAAATGAGATATATAAGGAGTTTTTATTGTTAATAAAGCTTTATTTTATAAGTTTTAAAAGGGAGATATAAGGAGTTATTTTTAAGCTTTATTGTGTATGTTTTAAAATAAGCGATGAGGGTTTAAAGTGGTTCATTTGACATTTAAAATCAATAAATAAAAAAGAGAATTATTGATTAGATTTGAAAAGCACATGCAAGAGGAAGATCATCATTATTGAGGAAGATTTGGAGGGCATAAATTTGGAACAAGTCAAGGTTTCAAAGAATAGAGTAAGCGGATTAAGTGCACATATTCACCCAAGCATTCAATTAACAAGGAAGGACAATTCAGTCATCTCAAGAAGAAGGAAAGGTACACATGATAGTGGAAGAAGAGCAAGGTATTAACATCTCCAAGTCAACACACAAGTAAGTTATCTAAGATAGACTTGAGCTACCTTTAAAATGTAATAAATGTGAGATATGTGGAAGTGATAAACTTAATGAATGTGAAGAACAGATTGGCCATTTGAAGCTTACTACATTAGTGCATATCATTCTCTATATGTTCATGAAGATAAAATAATTCTAGGTAGAATATGTCTAAATTTCTTTTAGTTAAGGAAAGCAAAGGTGAAGAACTTGATGCCATTATTGATCAAGTTTTGTAAACAAATTTGTGCATTGGTTATGATTGAATTTGGGAGTAAATGTGCAAAGGTTATAGATCATATTTGTAAGTAAATTTATAAGAAGGTTACGCAACATATTTGAGTAGTTTTTGTGAGGAAGTTTTGGAACAGATTTGAGCAAGTTTTGTGAGTAGGTTTTGGAGCAGATTTTGTAAGTAGGTTTTGGACCATATTTGAGCAGGTTTTATAAGCAGGTTTTTCAGTATATTTGAGGAGGTTTTGTAAGCATGTCTTGGAGAATATTTGAGCAGGTCTTGTAAGCAAATTTGAGCAAGTTTTGTAAGTAGGTTTTGGAGCATACTTGATCAAGGGGATTGGTGTCTCCTGTGGATTGGTTTCCATTAACCTAAGAAAGGGTATTGGTGTCCATGAAATTGAGCAAGGGGATTGGTGTCTCCTATGGATTCATATCCAAAAACTTGAGCAAGGGGATTGGTGTCTCTTATGGATTGGTGTCCAAGAATTTGAGCAAGGGGATTGGTGTCTCCTATGGATTGGTGTCCATGAACTAGAGCAAGGGTATTGGTGTCTCCTGTGGATTTTTTTCCACAAACTAAAGCAAAGAGATTGGTGTCTCCTATGTATTGATGTTCACAAACCTATATATGGGATTTATGTCTCATGTGGATTGGTGTTGATGAACTTATATAGGGGATTGGTATCTCATGTGGGTTGGTGCTCACAAAATTTATTGAAGAAATTATAACCAATATTTTCCTATGGTTTTATCCCAAGAGGGTGTTTCCACATAAAATATTTGTCTCTAATGTGTGTGGTGATTTGTGCATTTTTAATTATTGCATTATTATTATTTGAAGTTATTGCTTTGGAAAGAAAAGAGAAAAGTTATATCTTATACTATTCACCCCTCATACTAGTATAAGCTTGTGTTATTCACAAGAAAATTTTATACCAATAGTATAAGATATAGAAGAACTAGAAACAATTCATTTCATAAATATAAGAAACAAAAAAATGCCATATAAGGTAGAAAAGGCATCCACTAGTGAAAATTGAGGATAGATAAGTCTAAGTAAAACTACCTGCAAAGAAAAATGTTATAAAGCAAAAAGATAAAAAAAATATTCTTGAAGTAGTTGAAGTAGATGAAGATTTATAGAAACAAGAAAAAGAGAAATATTCAAGAACATAGGATTTCAAGAAAATTGAATTTGATGTTGGTTTAGAGACAACTAGAAAAAATGTTAACATAACTTCTAGTGAATTAATGGTAGTCCTAAAATATAAATATCAAGTTTGCAAAGCCTTTGGGTTAATAGAATATACAAGAGGTCAGCCATGTAATGTTGTAACATAAAAAATTCATGAGACTAGAACACCTTCTTTATTCAAACAATTATATGTGTATCTCAAGTATAATAAAAATTAGGGGACCAATATATTATTCATAATTACATGATTTACAATGGTGCTTCACACAATATTATACCTAAATAAATAACATATTATTTAGGACTTATTTGCACAAGATATTCTCTCCCTATTTTAGTAATGGATAGTAGATAGATACCATGTGTGGGAGCTATAATTGGCTTTCTAGTATTTCTAGATCAATATCCAAAGAAAGGCATTGTAATGGATATTGAAATTGTGGATGTAGACTCCTCCTTGATTTTGAGTGGACACTGGGATAAAAAATGAGCAGTTCTATTAAGTTAGATTTATCTTATGCTACCATCTCTCTATCAGGTAAAAAATGCTACTCTCACGAGATAACCTTTTAACAATTATTCTATAGAATTGAGAAAACCTAATGATACTATGATAAATCTAGTTTATTCTATTGAAGAAAAAGAAATGGGAGTATAATTGATTTGGAATACACCATTTATAAAATAATTTCTTGATGATAAAGACATGAATCTAGAAACCAAAGCAAAAATTGATGCAAAATCTACTAGGATTCTACCTACAAAAAATTCGACCATGATTTTTGATGGGGTAAAGTCGTAGTTTGAGGATGGTGTAGGAATACATTCCATAGATATATAGGGTAACTACTTAGGCATGCCTTGTAGAATTGAATTATTATGCACAAATAATGTGGTTGAATGTGAAAATTTGTTATTGAGACTCATAAAAGCCAAATAATTAGGCATCAATTACTTGACTAACAATGGAGATGTAAAATTAATTATTCAAAAAAAAAAGGAAAATATCAGGCTAAGAATCCAATATTAATACAGTACAAACAAGCAGTGCTAGAAGAGAGATAAGTTTTTGATATTCAATTTGTTGTATATTCCAAGAGAACAAAATCATGTTGCAAATATATTAGCTATAAATGTATTTGGGGTAGACTTTCCAAAAATTAATATAGAGTACATGGACATATTTCCTACTATTTCAATTTATAAGCCATATGTACCAGAAAATTTTATTTATCTTCAAGTATTTCAAGATGATATTAACATTAAATACTTAATGTCTATTTAGAATAAATTTGTTGATGTAATATGTGACGATGAAGATGAAGAAAAATTTAAAGATATCATTGGAGAGCCATTTTAAGTTATCCAACTAAAGACAAATAGAATACCTGGGGGACTTATCTCTTTAGAAAGTATATCCAAGGAATTTTTACCCATGTCATAATTCCCTATAATCCTTAATGCACAAAAACTTACCTCTTATCTGCCTACCCTTTTTCTTGCACTTGCCAAAACTGCCTACTAAATACCATGTGGCTTTTTCTTTATTTTTCATGAATTCGTGGGTACAAAATTTGACCTACAAATTAAAAAAATAGAATAATAACTAACTACCCAAGTACAATTTGGATTCAATCCAAAATTAGGCCATATCCACACTTTTTATGAATTTGCGATAACTAGTTTCTACCCACGAAATCACCTAGATTGGAAATTTTCCCAAATTGACTAACCACCCTAATTTTTTAACTCAAATATTGTATTTCCCTGGTTATCCCACATCAATCAGAGTTATAAAAGAAGCATTTTGCCTCCCAATTGATGCTAGTGATCATTTGAGCATATTAATGGTGAATTAAGTAAACTTGTAAACTTATGAGCAATTGTGTTTTAATTGAGCTTAGCTAAGAATTAATGGAGTGATTACAAGTTTGAGTGATAGAAGAAGGTCTTTAGCTTACTGGAGAATGCCTTTTGAAGCTCACCTTGACATTACTTGGACATAGATTATTACCATCATGATTTTGACTACATGTGATCAAATCAACAATATCCCTACTGTGAGCAAGTTACTTTGCAACCATCTTGACATTTTTACTTAATTTCTTGCATCTACATTTAGCATTTAGAAAATATATAAAATTCATGGGTGGATTCATGAATTCAAATGTAAGCCATAAATTAGCATAGTTATAGATTGGGTGAAAATATCTACTTCTAAAACTATTTGTCTCATTTGCGCATTGTATCTTTATCATCCTACATTTGATAGCATTCAAATTTTTGTATTGTTTCTATTAATTTAGTTCAATCTTTCATTAATTCAGACTAGATCATCGATTTCTATTTATTTATGCATGGTTTGTTAAAGATACCAAGGGGATTTGACTATATTGTTGGTAAGACCCATAACTTAGTGGCCTAAGAAAATCCCTATTTTTTTTACTATAATTTTTAGTGTTTCTTTGTAGTTGATTGTAAGTTTTTCATGAATTCATGCCATCAACCACAAATTTGCTTTCTAGCTGTGAATTCATAAGACTAGCTATGAATTCACTTTGCTCAGTCATCTAGCTTAGGTAGGCCTCCTATCTAGTATATTTTAATTTTATCTTTCCATATCCTACATATTTCATATCGATTTCATAATAGATCACTCTAAAAACATAAGAAAATATAAAAAAATAAAATATTAGTGCATTTAGTTTAAGATATTTGCTTATTGTGTGATTGTTTGCAAGGAAATATGAATCACATATAGCTTAGGTATTAGTTGCATCTGACCTAAACCTAGCTATTTGTAAAATTAAAGAACTCACCAAACATTACACCTTAGCTAGACCTTATAAGTGGTCTTAAAACATACTTTTTGGTGAACCCCCAAATCTAGTCAACCATCACCAAAGGAGGTACATCAACCAGTACCCCTCAAATCAAGGTGTAGACTTTAAATGACTCATCCTCCTTCTAGGCATGGATCCATTACCCTAAGGGAAAGGGGTGCAAAATTTTTAGTCTACATTCTTTGGTGAACTCAACATGAAGTTCATGCGTTAAGGATTCAAAAGGAAAAAACAAAAATATTGTATCACACTTATCTCCTTTTCATTTTCTTTCCTTTTGGTGTTTCCTTTGGTGGTCCATACTAACATCATTCTAGTTTCATCCCACCGATGAAACTAGGTGGTGTCTAGATTTTGTGTGGGTTTTAGGTTGAACCCTCCAACTTGTAAAGTTGGGTAATAAATGGTGTACACATTTTACTCCTGGTAAAACTAGATATGACTAAGATTAGATCACTTTGGAGTAACTTGAAGAGAAGATTTTGGTTAGAAGGGATATCTTTCTTTTCATCACCTCTTTTTATTTTCAACTAATTCAAATTTCACATTAAAGAAAAATTACATGGTGAAAATAAGGATAACCTTTGTGTGGCATTTTATTTGTGTGGTACTTTGCTTTTTTCCAAATCAAAAACAAAAATAAAAACAAAAAAAATGACCATGACTTTCAAAAGTGGCAAAGAAATTGTTGGTCCTCCTGAGGACCAAGTGGATAGAGAAAATCTAAACATAAAAAATACTAAACTAGAAGAGAACAAACGACAAATTAATATAGTTTATCTAGATCCTTTAATGAAAAAATTCAATTTAGCTCCCCTGAATATTTTTTAAACTTCATAAAATATAATCATGCAACTTTTTGTTAGGCCATATAAGAAGAGGATCACCTCAAGGGTGAGACTTCTCAATATTGCACCACTTATTCTCAACTCCATTTGGAAGCACCCTTAGGGAAGAATTTTGGTAGTGTTCCTCCACCATGATATAATATCTACGTTAACCCATTATTTAATGATCAATATACAACTCTCCATGACACTTCAGTCATTCATGATTGGATAGTTTCACAACATAAACCTGTATATGCTACTTGCACAACTATCAGTGCTAGGGAAAATCCATGAGTCCACTTGATTGATCATAATAAACCTCCCCATAAATTTCATAATCCATATGCATCAATTTTTTTATCAACTATTAATATTCCTCCTCAATCAGTTCCACCACAAATTTCCAACCCATATCCTTACACATCAATATTTCATTCACAACCATTTCAATATCAACCTTTCAACACAACACATCCATATCAACAAGTCAACACTTCATTTTTGGAGAGGAATATATCCTCTCTTAAATATTAAAAATTAGACTCTGAACTATTAATACAATTCTTAGAAGACCAGTAAAACATATTCAGTAGAAATAACTGTATAAGAAATTAATCAATATTGTATTGAACAAATGAAGTGTTTCACCACTCATGCGGGGCACATCCCTACATTAAAGACCAAGTGCGAATACCACATATGAAAAGGATAAAATGAAATATGAAAAGATAATTAAATTAAATCAACATAGGTAATGTATATATTAAAATCCTTCTCTTGGACAACATAGTCGACGACTATGTTTGGTGCATAGCATGACTCCCCTCCTCGGAAAGCTTTGTCCTCAAAGCTGGAAATATCTGGAAATTACTTTATGATTCCCATCTAGCATATTATTTTGGTAGGCCCTACCATTTGATGAGAAATTTATGAATGTGATAAGACCTCAGGATGTATGTTCTACTTTATAGAATGGCTTTCAGCTGGAGATATATACACCCTTCTATATCTAATATTGGTAATTCTGATTGAGATTTCACCTTCTAGTTGATCACCTTCTTGAGACATCATCTGGCATGGTCATAGGATCCTTTGGGTGGTATTCCTTTTGGTTCATGAAAAACCTCCTCATAGTTAGCCACAATTTTTTGTAGATCTTCCAGTTTGGTTTCTGGCACCTTTTCTTGGCCTATGAATCCATAGCCACCTTTTCTTGATATTATTTCCATGCTATATGAACTTACTATTTTTTATGGAGGTGTTGGCATTCTTTGTAGGTGAATGGTCTTTCTAGTTTATTTCCATTCAACAAAGCGCTGCTTGTAATTGAAGCCAACGATGGTTTTCATTTGTTCCATCCATGCAACACCAAAAATAACTTTTGAATTCCCTAATTCCATGACAAAAAGAGGACCCTGCCAAGTATAAATTCCCATTTGTAATGAAATTGAATATGTCTTACCTAGGTATTCACAATTTTCCCTACCTATAGTTCTAACTTGAAAACTGTCTTGACTGGAAGAGTTGATGTGAAAATTTAATGTCCTGGAAATTTTTGCATCAATAAAGTTGAGTACTTCTTGAATCAATTAATAATGTTACCTTTCTTTGCCGAATGAATCCTTCTACCTTGATTGTATGGTGAGAGGACAACCCCATAAGAACATGTAATGAAATAGTCATGGTATATTCTCCATCTACAACCACCTTGTGTTCACTTTGGTCATCATCTAGAGAATTATCAGGTGAGTTGTTCTCCTCTATTTCTTCATCTTCCTTGTTAGCATATTCAATTTGAAAGTTCTATCGTGGTACACATGCCTGATATTTTAGATGGTGATTATGACATTTGTAGTAAAAATAACTTGATGGTTGATCATTTCTATGAAATGAGTTGTGATGTTGAGGTTGACCATATGAATCACGTCGTGTGGATGTTTCTGGTTACACCTTCGTCTCTGCCAAATTGGAAATCCTTATACACTCATCTAACTTGGATGGATTTTTTAGGTCAACTTCAACTTTAATATTCACTTTCAATTCATTTCTATAAGCTGATATCACCACCTCTGATTGTAAGTCTTTTGTATAGTGAAGCTTACTGGTAAATTTTGAAATATACTCCCTTACTGATCTTGTCTTCTTAAGTGATAACAACTACACTGTGTAGGAACCTATGGGACCTTTATGAAATATGTGAAGAATGGCAACCCTAAAATTATCCCAAAATAGAGCTTGGTGGTCATTCTCACGTTTGTACCATGTAAACCATTGATAAGCTTCGGTACCTAATTTTGTTGCCACATAAGGAACTTTTTTTTGACTACCAAAACTGGTAGAAGTCTAAGATGCCTTCTATTTTGGCTATCCACCCATGTGGATCATGACCTTCAAAGGTGGGTATGTCAATTCATGGATAATTGACTCCAATAGAAACTCTTGGTTGGTGGTGAACATTGTTCATATCTTGATCCTTGTTATTCCTCTATCGCTAGATGCAATTTGGTAAGGTCTATCACAACCCCATTGTTGCTCAAAAACTTCTTCATTACCCATATCCTCATTATTTCTATGGCCGTTGAGATTTTGGGAATAACTATTGTGACCTATTTAGTGTGTATAGTCTTCATACTAAATGTCAGTACTCTAGTGGTTGGGAGGAGGATTTGGTTGGGATTGTTTGTTGAATACTTGGTGGAAGCTAGTAGTCATTTTATTAATATTTTCTACTAATTGGGCTAACATCTCATCGGAGACCTTGGGATGACCAGTTTCTACTTGAGTGATGTTCTCTTAGGAGTATTTTGGAGAGGTATTGGATGCCATGTTTTTGATCAATTGATGACCCGAATTATAGCTAACAATTCTAAAAGGAGAAGAAGAATTGTGTGTACATTTGCTTTGACGAGGTCTTCTTTGTGATTCTGAGTTATATTTATTGGAAGTCTCCAATCTTGATAGTCGATTGTTGGATCCTTTGGTCCACTTTTTGTTCATGTACTTTTTAGAATCTCCTACTTAGAAGCCTTTGAGCTTCAATTTTTGCAAAAAAATTGTTAAATTTTGAAAAAATATTTGTTTGTACTCCTCTTCAACTATCGCTCCAACTACGACATGGTTTTGATGGATCTCCTTGCAATTAATTTTGGTTAGCAACTTATCGATGATTTTTGTAAGTTTTTGATGACTTTTGATAGCAAATTTTTTGATTAGCAATGTTTGAAGACAAGCACAACTAGGCCCTAAGGAATGTGATCGAGACCTACGAACGACATAGAACCTGACACGCAAGGGTACATAGGACCGAGCGACACTGGCCAATAGATAGACTAGACTATGAACACGATGTGACATTGGCCAATAGCTAGACTATGTGAATTAGATAGTTGGAATGGAACGAAAGGCTAACGCTTACGAAGGATAGACAGTGACTCGAAAGATCCCAACCCCATACAACAGAGGACAACAAGACAATGCAAGGATAGTAGGGACGTGAATTAGGACATACAAGGTAGAGGCAAGTAAGCTAGGTGACACGTTAGACGAAGTGGTATGACAACGAGGATGATAGACACAAATACCCAACATAAAATTCAAAATGAAATAAGGGTAGGACAGAAGACACGCTTTCGATAGCAAGGATGACACAATATGGAAGGAGTAGTAAGGTTCTAGCAAGCATGAGGAGACTAGCATGTGACCAATGTCGCACCTCAATAGGTGTGGTGAGCCCCTTATAAACCCCTTTGCTATATTTACAATAGTAATGTGTGATATGTATCCCACGGGAAATAAAAACAATTTTAAAAAATAAATAGTACCTTAGGTTTTAAACACTTACGAATTTTAATTCTTGAATCTGATTGGCCTGTGACCTTTGCAATTGTGCAAGGACATAATGTGGGATTTTGTTTGGATTTTTTGCATCGCATTCATTTGATTTATGCTCAAATCGCTTGGGCATGTGAATATTAGTCACTTTCTCTATGATTCGAATTCTCAGAAGGAGGAACATTGCTAATTTTTATGTACCTCCATACCTGTTTTACGTGAAACTATCCGTAGAGTTATAGTAAATTTCCAGTAGATTTCCTCAATGATTAAAACATCTGTAGCATGATATTATTAGCATTGTTTCTCTAATGTTTATTGCCTTGTTTGCACGCACGACTTAGGCAGTGGCCTTATACAAAATTATTGCTTGATGAGGGAATTGTGTGGCCGCACCTAGTGATAGAGTGAAGTCCCTGGCACCGTGGCAGTGAACCGCCTCTCCTCCAAAGTGTGCAATTGATCCAACCTGATACCACTTTGAGAGGAATATATCCTCTCTTTAATATTAACAATCAGAATCTCTGAACTATTAATGCAATTCTCAGAAGACCAATAAAACATATGCAAAACAAATAACTATATAAGAAATTAATCAATATTGCAATGAAAAATGAAGTGTTTTACCACTCAATGAGGGCATGTCCTCGCCTTAAAGGCCAAGTGTGAATACCACAAATGAAAAGGATAAAACTAAAGATGAAAATATAATTAAATTAAATCAACATAGGTAATGTATATATTAAAATCCTTCTCTTGGACAACATAGCCGACGACTATGTTTGGTGCATAGCAATTTTCTAATCCTTTGCATAATAGTATTGCAGTCCCAATTGTGAATTTGTATCAAGTTACACAAGCTAACTACTATCCTTCTCATGGAAATATAGGAGCATCAATTGTGCATAATGCACAAACACATCATATTGAAACTATAGTAAAACAATTGGCCTCATAATTAGATAACATGGATCCATATCATCCCACCTATAGTTATAAAACTATGTGAAACCAACCCTTGGATCCTATAGTTACTACTCGACCATACCCCAAGAATTTCCCCTTGTCAATCCTACCCATTTACAAGGGAATTGAGGACCCAATCCAAAATATAACGATGTTTAGAACATTGTTCCATGGCATTACTTATGATGAAATATTGTTATTAAATATGTTCCCTAAAAAACGTAGGGATATGGCTCTAGAATGGTACTACCGGCTACCCATGCATTCTCTAAGAAATTTTGAAGAAAAAACTAAGTTATTTGTGCACCAATTTGGAGCATATATTGAAACACATGTGACAATTAAGGATCTATATAACCTTAAGCAAAGTAAGGATGAAAGATTTTTTGAATTCTTGATGTTATGGAGGAAGGTTATAGGAAAATTGTATTATACCCTACCTCCTAGAGAGATGTTGGATATTTTTATTGGAAACCTACAATATTAGCTCTCCTACGAGTTAGCAACTAGCACTCTCACTTCCTTTGATCAAGTCATCGATCTCGCAAGAAGATTAGAAGAATCTCTCATCAGAAGATGTCAACTAAAAAGAAATGAAGAAGATAAGACCACTAAAATAGGATAAGAACAAGCACATTGTGGGAGACAGTGTCATATATAATAAACCTTCAACAAATATTTTATTTTTAATTTACATGGTGGAATCAGTAGCCACCACGAATTCGGGTAGGCTTTCTGGATTTTATGGCCACCATAATATTCTACAATGTCCATCCCGAAAGCTGCCACATAGTTCTTCATGCAGTTTACCCCTATAACCACCATGCCATAATCATTTTAAACCTTTTATTCCACTGAAAGGCCTTCCACAAATATTAATGCAAATAATATTTTGACAAATATGGTATTTAAGGCACCCCCAAAACCCCCACCATGCACTTTCACCAATTTGAACCAACTATTGTTGATGGTCCTACAACAAAGTTTAGAAAGGGGCACGATAGAATTGTCCAAGATTTGACAACCAGATACCACTGTTGAGTGGTATAAGCTCGAACTACATTACAACTTTCATAGAATTGATGGGCATTTGAAAAATGCATGCAAGATATTGAAGCTCTTAGTTTAAGATCTAATTGATAATGGTAAATTAGGGGTTGAAGGATCTTCTAAAAATCTTAACCCTCCACCAACCACATAACCTCCTACATAGAGACACAAAATGCAAATAAAAAATTTGGATATTTTTCAAAATCTGCTAGCTAATCATGGAAAAAAATAGTACATCAAGTGAATTATAAAAATGTACCACCTCCAACATTTTAGGTATGATTAGTAGTGTGCCAATATCATAATATCCACCAAATACATTTGTGCCTGCATAATCTCATATTATAACTAAGGGTTCTCAAGAGAAGAAAATTTCAACCTTCGTCTTTGAATCACTTTGAAAGTGAGTCAAACACCAAGTTCAATATTAATTCAATTACCTCAAATAGTTCAAAGCAATAATTTGATATTGTGATGCCCATCGCAAATCTTTTTGCTCCTAAGGGTCCATATGTGGGTCCATTGATAAAATATTTATAAGGCTATTGCAATGTACCTAATAAATTCTATAGATAGCAGTGCTTAAAAGCACGGAAAACCAACTTCACTTCTTGAGGGATTTGCAGAAGCCATCTTCTCAGCAGTCTTTTTTTGACAAGAGCACCTGATGAATGTTGGTCAGCACACCGCCATGCGCAATGGTCACACCCATATAAAAATTTTATGGTCAAAAGCTTCATATAACATCATCATAATATCAATTTAATTTTTTTAAAATAAAAATTTAATATTTTGATCATAATAACAATAAAATTTAATATATTTAATCTTCTATAAATATTAAAAAAATTAATACCTTAACATTGATTGAACGTTATTTAAATAAATAAAGTACCATAATACAAAAACTACGAGGTTGTGGTTGGGGTTCCGTGGGCAGGACCTTAACATTAATCATAATACCTAAATATTAAAAAGTTTAATCTTCCCTAAATATTAAAAAGTTTAATACCTTAATATTGATTGGTTAAACTGCCATAATACAAAACTACACGGTTTCGAGGAAAATATAAAACTACAAGGTTACGGTTGCGGTTTTGTGAGCAAGAAGCTTATCTTTCCTCGACTGCTGCAAGTTGGGGTTTTTAAATATATATATTTCAGACGGAAGAAAGGTTTTTATTTTAAAAAATTAAGCAACAACCTCACACAAATTTCATAAATGTATTATAATTTAATTTTAATTAGTTTTGAATTATAATACTTTGAAATACAAGTAAATGAATCAAAGTGTTGTAGGTGAGTTGGAGAGGAGAGGGCAAGGTCCCAGGTTCGAATCTCCACCCTACCAAAAAGTTGATTGGGTACCCAAAATCCAATTGATAATGTTGGTGTGGGCAAGGCTGGGTGGGACTCCCAGGTGACTTTGACGATGTAGAAGACCCCATGTTCGTGGTCTCTCAGACCAAGGCAGCCCCAGAAGGGTTTTTCACTTTAAAAAAAATACAAAAAAATGTAAGGATGAAATTGTAGATTTTATAAAAAATAAAAATTAAATAAGATGAGTTTAAAAAATTAAATATTTTGAATAAATTTATAATTATCAAAATTTTGTTGTTATATTATTTTATAGTTTGTTAAAAAAATGGGTGGTTTTGGTTTTCGGTCAAGTGTTTGCCAGTTTGAGGTCAGTGATTCCAATCCCAAGCCTCTTTGATAAAATGATGGAGATATTGTTGATTATATATATATATATATATATGATAGATATATGTTGATATATATATATATATATATGATCCCAGGGACTAGCTGGCTTGGTAAGTGCTTGTTTGAAAAGATACTTACCAAAAAGACATCCAAATTGAAACCTCGGGGTAATCTATTTGTAAATGTAGTAGTTCAATATAAATCTTCTGAGTGCACGCTAGATCGATGATGATGCCACAAATTTAGAGTGACCGATGGTCCCCTTCACGTCAGGTCAACAATAACAAGGTAGAATAGGTTTGGTGGGAGCAACCCCTATGGTTTTAACCACACAAATTTAGAGCGACGGATGGTCTGCTTCACACAAGGTCAACAATAACAAGGTGGAATAAGTTTGGTGGGAGCAACCCCTAGGTTTGGTGGGAGCAACCCCTATGGTTTTAACCACACAAATTTAGAGCGACGGATGGTCTGCTTCACACAAGGTCAACAATAACAAGGTGGAATAAGTTTGGTGGGAGCAACCCGTATGGTTTGAACAACACTTATTAGTTATCAAAAGTAGTGTGGTCGTGACCAACTCTCCTATGTAGCTAAACAAATTACTTTTTTTTTTAATTAAAAAAAAAAAAACCCTTAGGCTGCCTTGGTATGAGAAACCATGATCAAGGGGTTTTACACTATCAAAATCACCCAATAGTCATGCCCGGCCTTGATTGCACAACATTATCAACTGGATTTTGGGTACCTGATGTGCATTTGGTAGGTGGAGATTTGAATTAAGGACCTCCCTTAGAGGATTGCCCTACCCTCTCCAACTCACCTACAATACCTGGGTTAAAAGAAACTTTTATATAATTAATTTAATTAAAATAATTTATGTGAGGATCATCAATCATATTTTAAGATTAATTTTTTTTTGAAAATGACTCATCAACCAAAAAAATTACTTTCATTTAATTAATTTAATTAAAATAATTAATGTGAGGATCATCAATTATATTTTAATATTATCATTTTTTATAAAAATGACTCATCTTTTTTGAGTCATATCATTAGATATTTCATAGAGTTGTTTGATTTAGACTATTATTGCGTTATTTTGTACATTATTTGAAGAGATTTGAAATGAGTGATCATTAGAAAGAATATAAGCATTATTGAGGGTATCATCATGTGAAGATAATTTATGTGATGATCATTAATCATATCTTAAGATTTTTTTTTGAAAAAGACTCATATTTCAAGAGTCATATTATTGGATAGAGTTGTTTGATTAAAACAATTGTTGTGCTATTTTGTGGGGAATTTTAAGAGCTTTGCAATAAGTGGTTATTAGAAAGAATACAAATAGTATCGAGGGATATATCACCATGTGAAGATAACCATCCAAATCAAGGGTAATTTTTTTTAAAAGAGTGTTCCATATTTTAAAAGGCATATCTTTAGAAAGGGTTGTTTCATTCACATTATTGAACAAACTTGTGTAAAAATTTAAAACATTTATAATGAGTAATCATATAACACAATGTGAGCAATATTGAGGAAGAAAATTCAACCATATAAAATTAACCATCCAACAATGATAGTAATAAATTTTCAAAGACATTATATATTGAAAAGACATTATCAAAATCAGAATACCATTCTTGAAATGAAAATAAATAAAAATTAAAACAAATTTTATCAATATTACACCATCGTCACCATAATATTTTTTTTATATATTTAAAAATTTAATACCTTAACATTGACTTGGACATTATTTAAATAAACTACCATAATATAAAACTACACCGGTAGAGGAAAATATAAAGTGTGAGTAATAAGCTTATCTTTCCTCGATTGCAAGTTGGGAATTTTAAAATATGTGAAAGGGAGACCATCGGGTCGCTTAGGGCTTGTATCATATTAATCGAAGCCTATTCATTTAATTGTTGTTAACCCCCAATGTGAAAGAGAGACTACCGGTAACTGGCGGTTCGTATTATTGTTGTTGATCTGGCATGTCCTCAAAGAATTTAGATCAGGTTATTGTTGATCCCAATGTGCAAGGGAGACCATTGGTTCCTCGGGTTCGTACAATTATTGTCGATCTGGCATGCACTCAAAGAATTTAAATCACCAAATTGGCTCACCAAAAATTTAAACCCAAGTCCCTTCTTCGTAAATGCCTAGCCAAACAAGCACTTATCAATCCACTAGCCCTTGGAATAGGTTTTTTATTTTTTTAAATAAGCAACAATCTCACAAAAATTCATAAATGTATTATAAGAAGAAATTTATTAGTTTTGAATTATAATGTTTGAAAGTTGGAACACATGTAAATATTTGGATGAAATTGTAGATTTTATATTTATTAAAATATAAAAAATAAATAAGATGAGTTTAAAGGTTTAAATATTGTGAATATGTTTTGAAATTATCAAAATTTTGTTATATTATTTTATAGTTTGTAAAAATATAGGACATTGTTAATAGATCGGCTCGTTTTTTTTTTTGCTAAGTGTTTACTAGCATAAGATCAATGGTTCTAATTTAAGTCCCTTTGGGTCCCCTTAATTGGAGTAAATGTTTACCAAGGTGGGGTAGGTGGTTATAGTGTTATTTTTTCATATTTGAGTCACTCTCATGAGGATAAAATGATGGAAAAGTTGTTGATTTCCTTGTATATATAAAAAATAGTTTGTTAAAATATTATGATCATAAGATATAATACAAATAAGGTTTATTTTAATTTAATATAATTAATTTAATTATAATAAATATTAAAATAATTTATGTGGGGATTATTAATCATATTTTAAGTTTTTTTTTAAATGATTCATCTTTCAAGAGTTATATTATTGTATAGAGTTGTCTATTCAGACGATTGTTGTATTAGTTTGTGTGGAATTTTAAGAGCTTTGAAATAAGTTACCATTCGAAAGAATACAAATAGTATTGAGGGAGATATGACTATGTGAAGATAACCGTCTAAAATAAGGGTAGCATTAGGATAATTTTTTCTAGAAAAAACATTTTACCTTTTAGGAGCCATATCTTTGCGAACGGTTGTTCGATTCACATAATTCTTGGATAAATTTGAACAAAATTTGAAGAGATTTATAATGAGTGGCCATATGACAAAATCTAAGCAGTATCGAGGGAGATTCAACCCTATTAATTCAACCATTCAAAACAAGGGTAGTGACGATTTTTCAAGTCATGGAAAATAATATTACGAATATGTTAGCTAAAGTGTGAATGATGGGAGAAGAAATGGAGGGCTAGGACATCGGTAAGACATGACATTTTGTGTAGGTGTAGAATTTTTCAACTAAGTTTTTTTATCGCTTCTTAATCTAGAATTTTTGCATTCAAATTATTGTAGATTTTTTTTTAAATAATATAATCATTATAGGATATATTGGAAAATTTTGGTAGGCATCGATTTATAGGTTCTTTTCCATGGACAATATTTATATATAAATCCTTAGAATCATTCCTAGCAGTAGAGGTTAAGGAGAACCTTATAAAACATCGATCCTTGTTTCTCAAATATAAGGAAGACATTAATAAATTAAACGTGTCTTGGCTAGTAGCTTCGAATTGGAGAAAATAGATTGATAGGAGATGGAAGTCTCTAGGATCACTTTATTCTTTCTTTCAAAAGGTTTTTTCCTAGCTATTTTTTTGTTCCAATTAGGAATGAGATAAAATCTTGAAATGGGGTCCTTGGTTTATGGGAAAAGCAAGACTCTTCCTTACTTGCTGACATGAAGGATTTTCCCCTAAAAATGTAAATCTATTCTTAGTTCTATTCTAGGAGAAGATGTATAGGCTGCCCATTGAATTATAGAAAATAGATACCTTCAAGGTAATATAAAATACTCTGGGAGAGTTCCTTGAGATTTTAAAAGCTACAAAAGATAAATTCTTGGTTATTTAGGTTCATATATTGATCATTATTGGTATTAGTAAACCTTTACCAAAATCAATCATTCATAAGTATGGGGAAAGTTTTGGACCCAAACTATAGATTATGAAAACATATATTTTAGATGTAGAAGATGTCATAATTCTATCTCTTTCCTCCTTGAAAAAAAAAGGCTCTAAGAAAACCTTTTGAAAGAAAGGATAAAGTGATCCTAGAGACTTCCATCTCCTATCAATCCAATTTCTCAAATTCAAAGCCCCTAGCCAAGACCCATTGAATTTATCAATATCTTCCTTATATTTGAGAAACATGGATCGTTGCTTTGTGAGGTCCTCCCTAACCTCTACTCCTAGGGATGATTTTAATAATTTAGCTATAAATATTGTCAATGAGAAATAAACTGTAACTTAATATCTAATAAAATTTACCAATATATCATATAACGATTGTACTATTTAAAAATAAACCTACAATAATTTTCATGTAAAAATTTTAGATAAAGAAGGGATAAAATAACTTGGATGAAAAATTCTACACCTAGATAAAATATCATGCCTTGTTGATGTCTTAGCCCTCCATTGATTCTCCCATCATTAAAACTCTAGCTAACATATATTTGCAATATTTTTTTCCATGACTTGAAAAATCATCACTACACTTTTTTTTGATGGTTGACTTCACAAGGTTGAATCTCCCTCAATATTTTCTTAGATTTTGTCATATGACCAGTTTTTATATATCCCTTCAAATTTTACACAATTTTGTCTAAGAATTATGTGAATCAAATAACCCTTCACAAAGATATGATTCTTAAAAGGTGAAACATTTGTTTATAATAATTTACCCTAATGATACCCTTATTTTGGATTATTATATTCACATGGTCATATCTCCATCAATATTACTTGTATTCTTTCTAATGACCACTCATTTCAAATCTCTTCAAATTATGCACAAAATGGAACAACAATTGTCTAAATCAAACAACTCTATGCAATGATATATGTTCTAAGAGATGAGTTGTTTTTTTAATTATCTTAAAATATGATTGATGATCCTCATAAATTATTTTAATAATTATTATAATTAAATTAATCATATGAAAGTAGTATAACCTTATTTGTATTATATCCTAAGATATAATATTTTAACAAACTATTTTTTTTTATGTACAAAGAAATCGACAATGTCTCCATCATTTTATCCTCATGGGTGTTGTTCAAATCCTAAAATATACAACTATAGCCACTTGCCCCACCTTGGTAAACATTTAATCCAGTGAGGGAAACTCGGGATTGGAGTTGCTAACCTCATGATGGAAAACACTTTATAGAAAACAAGATAGTCTACTACCTCCATCAAATATTTTAATAAAATTTAAAATGATATAACAACAAAAATTTGATAAATATAAACTTATTCAAATCCCAAAAGCTACCACTATAACCATCCATCCCACCTTGGTAAATATTTAATCGAGTGATGGGGACTTGATTGATATCAACATATAAAACACCTTGGTAAACATTTACTCGAATGAGAGGGACTCGATATCATAACTGTTGACCTCAAGCTAGAAAAAACTTGGTAGAAAACATGACAATCTACTACCTTTGTCCTATATTTTAACAAACTATAAAATGATATAACAACAAAATTTTGATAATTATAAACTTATTCAAATACCAAAAGGTACCACTATAACCACCTACCCTACCTTGGTAAAAAAATACTCTAATTAAGGGGACTCAAGATCAGATACACTAACCTCAAGTTGACAAACACTTGGTAGAAAACAAGATGGTCTAATGCCTTTGCCCAAAAATTTGAAAATAATATAAAAACAAAATTTTAATAATCTTAAACTTATTCAAAATATTTAATCCCTTAAATTCATCCTATTTATTTTTTATTTTTTATATTAAAATAAATATAAAATCTACAATTTCATCCAAAATATTTAAATGTGTTACAACTTTCAAACATTATAATTCAAAACAAAATTTTGATAATCATAAAATTATTCAAAATATTTAATCCTTTAAATCCATCCTATTTATTATGCCGATAGGCATCCTACAATGGCAGCCACAAAGGTTAGCCATGCTGTAAACAATATATATATTATTAATATATATCTATAAACACCGAGAGTTATCAATCTCGAGGTGCCTATCTATCACACCCCCGAGAAATGAGATAGGCGCATCGAGATTGATAACTCTCGATGTTTATAAATATATATATTTTATATATCTAAGCTAGTTTTTATTTTTTATATTATAGTAAATATAAAATTTACAATTTCATCCAAATATTTAAATGTGTTACAACTTTCAAGCATTATAATTCAAAACTAACAAAAAAAAATTATGATACATTTATGAAATTTGTGTGAGGTTGTTGCTTAGATTTTAAAAAAAGAAAACTTTCTTCTATCTAAATATTATGGAGTCAAAAATATATATTAAAAACAAATCCCAACTCGTATTTGAGGAAAGATAAGCTTCTTGCTCACACACAGAACCACAACCACAACTGCGTAGTTTTATATTTTCATTGAATTATAACTAACTGTTGTAGCTTCCCAACCATACACATAAGACATGTGCCTACAAATGATGGTTTATATTTTGTGTGGGGAATTGACGATTGATATTTTGTCCACTTTATTCCTCTGGTTTATTTATAAAAGGGACCAAACCCAAATGACCATATCATCTCGGTTCGAAGCTAAAGATTTGTTATTCTGTATTGTGTTGTTGTTGTTGCAGATCATAATGAATTCCTCCAAGATGATCAATGGCAAGGAGATAGAAGGAAGAGGTCTATCTCAAGTTACTCGGCATCAACCCATAGGAGACAACAATCTCCTTCTCAAGTTCTTCTGAAATCTACTTCAAAATTTGCTTACAAACACTGCTCAAATTTGCTCTAAGATTTACTCACAATTATTGCTCAAATCTGCTTCCAAATATGCTCACAAATTTGTTCAATTTTTTTTCAAGTATGCTCAACAATCTGATCCAAAAACCTGCTCTTACTGTTTAAATTTTTCTCTTTTCTTGAGTTTCCTTTCTTCAATTTAAAAGCAATTTAGACATATTCTACTTGAATTCTTTTAACATTTTGAACATATAGAGAATGATATACTGGTGTTGGAAGAATCAAATGACCAAGATATCCTTTACACTCATTAAGTCTGTCATTTCTACATTTCTCACAAAATGTAACCTTAGTATAGCATTTGATAACTGACTTGTGTGTTGAGTTATAGTATGTTGATCCTTTGCTTTTTCTCAACCTCCAATTGACCATGCAATAGATTGGAAAATATACAAAACCAAAGTCTTCAAAGTAGATGTAAGGACCAAGAAACATGATTCATGATCATTGGATATTTTAATACCATAACCAATTTGGATGGAAAATTTGGGAGAATTAGGAAATTGACCCAAAGTGAAATATTTATCAGTTTTTTTTCAAAACAATAATCTATGGAATGTTGATTTTAAAGAAGGCAAATATACTTGGACCAACAACAGGAGAGTCCATAACCTAATAGCATAAAAATTAGACATATGCATTCTCTTAGATCATTGGATACATGAAGGAACTTGTGCTAAAATTAATACCTTAATAAGGATTGGTTGATATCACTGGCCAATAAGATTTAAAATGGTGGTAAACAAAATAACAAAAATATCATATTCTAAATATGGTTAGATGTGGAAAGACCATCCTCAATAAAGCTCAAACATGGAATTTTTTAGGTAATGATGGGTTGTATGCTCTTCCAAACCAAATTAAAGGTATGACATATAGATTAAAAGAATAGAACAAGAACACCTTTGGAAATATTTTTTAGAAAAAATAAGAACTAAAAGATAAACTTTCAAAATTCTAAAAATATGATGCTAATAATCCAAGATCAGAGGAAAGGGAGTTCCTTAGTGAATATCATAATATTTTTAGTAAGCAAGAGAAATTATGGAGATTAAAATCAAGACATACTTGGTTTAAATAAGGTGATAAAAATATAAATTTTTTCATAGGATGGCTATAGTACAGAGATCAACTTCCAAAATTAGTAGAATTAAATCAATAGAAGGGTTTTGGATTGAATATCAAAGTGAAAAGTCATTTTATCAAACTATTCTAGGTTCAGAGGAGACAATAGTTCTTAATGATAAACTTCTTCAAGATGTTCCTTTAGTTATAACGAATGAAGACAATAGGAAATTGATGAAGCCTATTACTCTAAAAGAATTTCATTTAGCTCTTTTATCTTTTAATAAGGATAAATCCCTAGGTCCATATGGGATCTCTACAACTATTTACCAACATAATTAGGGTATAGTGAAGGATTATTTATTGATGGTAGTGGAAAAATCTAGGATAAAATAATTAATACCTTATAAAATAAATGCAACATATCTTACTCTAATTCTAAAAAAGAAGGATGTTGAATTGTTTGATTCTTTTAGACCCATAAGGCTATGTAATATGGCATATAATATTATTTTCAAAGTTATGGCAAATAGATTAAGGCCATTTTTTAGAGAAAATATTTTTAGAAGAGCAAGAAGGATTTGTGAAAGGGAGACAAATTCTGGATGGGATGATAGTAGCTCATGAAGTTATACGTTCAACAACTTTAAGAAAAGAGAAAGCAATTATCTTAAAAATTGATATGAATAAAGCCTATGATAGGGTTAAATGCGATTTTTTATTTGCAGTTTTAGATAAGTTTAGTTTTAGGAAGAAATGGGTTAGATGGATTAAAGCTTGTGTCTCTATAGTTTCTTATTCAGTGTTGGTCAATGGATTAGTGATAAAACATATTAAATCCAAGAGAGAGCTTAGACAAGGAGATCCTCTATATGCTTATTTGTTCATTATTATGGAAATATCATAGATGAAACATAATTATTTTTTTACAAGTATACAAGACATTGATTCTAGGAAGAAATTCAATAGAAAGATAACAATAATGATTATTTTGAGGGGATCCAAGGATAAATTGATTTAGGAGTTGAATAGCTCAGGAGGATACACAACAAGAAGTGGATATAATATTCAATACCAAAAAATAATAATGTCACTAGAATATGGAGAGATATTTGGGATAGCCCAAGAATTCCTAAAGTTAAAATGTTTGTTTGGCTAGTAGTTCATAGAAGAATTTTATCTTGGGATAACCTTATGAAAAGGGGTTTTCATGGACCCTCCCAATATGTTTTCTATAATAAGGAGGAGAGTATAGACCATCTATTGGGACATTGCTTAATAATTAGAATCTATGGCAATGAATTCTTAATATGTTTGTTAAATGCATGGTGATGAATAACAAAATTAAATATTGTTTAAAGCAATGGAAAATCACTTATAAAAGTAAGGCTTTACATACAATATGGTATATATCAAAATATACAATACTTTGGACTATATGGCTAGAAAGGAATAGAATAATAATTAAAGGAAAGGAAAACAATTTAGAGGTAATGAAAAAGAATATATGTTTAGTCATAGAGAAGTATAAACCAACCTTATCAACCCACCTAGTCCCTAATTTGGAAGAAGAAAGCCTTGATAGATGGAGTCAAGTCATTAAATAGAATTATGATATTGTGTACAAGAGGTGCAAAAAGAATGCAAAGAATATAAAGTGGAAAGCACCAGATGTGGAGTAAATTAAATTGAATTTTTATGGAGCATCTAAAGGAAATACATGACCAATAGAAGGAGGAATAATTAGAAATAATATAGGAGAGATTTTTTCTCATTATGCTTTAAATAGTGTATTGAAGATAAATAATGAAGCTAAAGCTTGGGCAACTTTAGAAAAGTTAAAAATGTGTATAAAAATAAAATGGAATAGAGTATGGATGTAAGGTGATTATATCATAGTAATTAATGTAATTTTGAGGAAATAAAAGGCTCCATGGAACATACAAGAGATAATTTTAGAAATTCAAGATCTTGTAAATAGTGTGAAGAAATCAAATTTACACATATTTTAAGGGAAGGAAACAGATAAGCCAACTAATAGAGGGATTTTTATTGAGGATTGTGAAGTTAAATTCTCCTTTTCATGGTTAGAGGAAGTAGAAAGTTTAGTTGAAGCTGACAAAAAAATGTTGATTGCTTGAATCTTTTTATGATTAATATTTAATTTAATGTTTTCCATTGGTATTATATGCTTTATTTTGTAACAATAATATGTTTTCTTTTAATCTTTTTATTGTAATTTATGTGGTTGCACTTGTGTTTTAGGAAGGAAACTAGCAATCCATATTTGGTAAAGCAGACTATAATAGTTCAATGTTTTAGAAATATTACTCTACTAAGATGCAATGCATAGATAGTAGAGGTGAAATTTTGGTATTATGAAGGTTGCTATAGGAAAATTTATGGAAAGTTACTAAATTTTGGATTAATTGTATTCATACAAAAATTTGAAAAGATCCAAAAAATGAAAATAAAAAAATCAAACATTTTATGTAAAATGATGTAGGTTTGTAGCTATAACATCTCAATTGAGATGATAAGTGCATGTATTTGTAAAATCTCAAACTCTAAAGAAGATATATGTAATTTTTCAAGGGTGGGGAACCTGAGTACAAACCCTTATTATCCCACAAAAAAAAAATGTTTAGAGATTTTAGTTTAAAAAGTAGAATGTGAAAATCAAGTGGCATTAGATCAACTAGTTAGATTCCTCAATATTTAAATGAGGAGACCAAGGTTCAAATATTACCAAGTGATATATGGATAATATCCAAGCTTTGTTGTAATACCACTATGTGATGATGATGTAATATGAATGGGGCTTGTTTCGATCCCATTAAACTGATTAAAAAAAAAAAAGTAGAATGTGAAATATAGAAACCTATAAAAGGTATTAAGATAAAAGGTACATATCTTATTATTTAAATTTTAAAAGCTTGAGGTACACATTTTTTTTTACATATTTGAATATTTAAGAGATATATCTCTTGCATATATCTAAATAAATTAATTAAAATACATAAAACATACGAATAAGTTTGAAATAAAATAAATTTATAAGTAATTATGTACACAATTTTTTTTAATCAGCCTCTCTCTCTGTACATTCACATATTTAGTAATTCAAACTCTACATAATTGTTGAATCCTAAAGCAAAGAGGATAACACAAAAAAATCTAATAAATCAAGTTTGTTGAGATTATTAGAGTGTAGAGTGAAGAAAGTGACATAAAATGAGAAGGATTATAGTTGTGAAAGTAAGTCTTTTATTTTAATCTAAGTAAAACCTGTCTATGAATGCATATCTTATTTTATTTCACTTCTCTTTCTTTAACTTACCTTAGTAGAATTGTTGAAGACTAGAATAAATCCATATATTTTGTAATTCAAACTTTGTAGAATTTTTGAATCTTAAAGTAAAGAGAATAATACATAGAAAATTTAGAAGTTCAAATTAAGTGGGATTCTTAGAGTGTAGGTTGAATAGGAAAACACACAATGAGGATAGAGGGATATAGTTATGCAAGTAAGTATTTAATTTTAATATAATGATATACTATCAATAAGTGCATATCATTTTTCATTCACTTCTCTTTCTTTAACTTATAACTTATCTTGGATATACATTCATATATGCAAAGAAATATGTATGTATTGATATATTTTTGGATAGATTATTCTTAATTTTGCTAAATTTTATCAATTATTTTAAATTCATAGTTTTATCTTTTGAATAAGCTATGTGTGGTTTCTATTGGGGGCACTCCCATTATGAAAATAAAATATTATATTCCTTTCATTACATTTCTATCAAATTAATTAAATCATATTCAATGTGTTTCTCTATCAAAAATATTCTTCATCTATTTTTTTATTAGAGAGATTTTTCATCTTCCTCATCGTTAAATTTTCACTATTAACCCCTTTTTATCATTTCATAAAAATACCTTTCAAAATTGAAATTTTTTCAAGATAAAATTCAACATCATCAATAACTTAAATATTTGCTACCCATTTTTTATATCTAGAAATATAAATATATTGTCTATAACAATATCAGAGTTTCTTAATGTCTTTTTTTAGGGTTCTTATTCATGCCCATAATATTCCAAGATATGGTGTTTATTATTATTTTTTGTTTTTATTTTTGGATGTAGTCCCACTTCTTGTTAACACTTATGATATTTGCTTTTGTTTTCCCATATCAATATCTCTATAGGTTCTATTTTCTCTTTGCTTTTACTTCTTGGATATTCCTTTTTTTTTCCTCCAATGCTTTCATATTCATCCTCTCTTCAATCTTCTCACACTGCTCAGAGTAATATTTATCATCTATAGGTGTGTCTTGTTGTGTGGGATTTGTAGAGGAAGGAATAACTTATTTAAATTATTAATTATTTTTAATTTTAATTTTCAATTTACATTTTAGATGAATGTTTTAATTTCATAGATGAATCTTAAGCCTAAAATATTTGGAATAAGGGATAAAGATTTTCACACTATAAACTAAGATTAAAGTAGTATAATAAGATTTTTTTAATATCATGAGTTTAAATTGACTCTACTTATAAAAATAAGACCTTGATAATGTCTCCATAATTACAAAACATACTATTGTAATATCATTATGTGATCAATGGTATAAGCCCAATTGATTAAATTGGTCAACTTTCAAGAAGGAAACCTAGGTTCAAATCTTGCCAAATAATAAATGCATAATTATTTATTATATGAAAACTTTATGATTAAGATATAATATGGGTATAATTTGTTTCAATACCATATAAACCTTAAAAATATATCATTATATAAATATAATTATCCAATTATTATGATAAAACTTTATGGTTAAAATGCAATACCTATTACATTTGTTTTAATACCACATAACCCTTAAAAATATATCACTATATAGTCACAAATGCAAAACTAAAAATAACTTATTTTATAGATCATAGCTTTAATCTAACACTCTTATATTTAAAATATAAAACCTTACTTCTCATATTAATAAATTTAAACAATTATTATTAAATTAATTATATAAAATTAAAATAAATACTAAAAAAAATTCAACTTAGGTCTTGATTATATCCTGACCTAAGTGATATAATAACGAATTAACAAAACTTAACAAAATTTCCACTATATTATATCATGAGCACAAAGTGATATAATAACGACCTAACAAAACTTAACAATTATGTGTATATTGTCTTGATTTCAACTTAGGTATCCTCTATGAAATTTATCGAACTTAACCAAATAAGATCATACAATTTGATCTCTCAAATATAAAATTAATTAGGAAACTTAGGTGCATTTTTTGATGTATTTTATTTAAATACATTGAATTTCATCAAAATTAAGATACATATCTTATATATTTAACTTTTGAAAGCTTAAGGTACACTTTTATTTTGATATTTTTGAACATTTAAGAGATATATCTAATGCACATATCTAAATCAATTAATTAAAATACATATAATATGTTAATATGTTTGAGATAAAATAAATTTATAAAAACTATGTGCACTATTTTTTAAATCAAAATTATAAATACGGGATTGAAACATGTCCCACTTACTTATATTATGTCATGGTCATATAATGGTATTACAACATCTACAATTATGTATGTATTGTTTGTCAAGATTCAACCTCATCTTTCCTCGAAAGTTCACAAACCTAACCTGCTAAACTAATGTCATTTGATCTTATTTTTAGTCAAGTCTTAAGATATAAGCTTATATACTCTTCATTTGTAAAATATACTAATATAAATAAGCATAAAATTTCTATAAAATTCAACTCTAATAAGAATCTTTTATGTAAAAATCCATGGAATAACACTTATGTAAATTCTTAATTATTTTTAATTTTAATTTTCAATTTACATTTTAGATGAATGTTTTAATTTCATAGATGAATCTTAAGCCTAAAATATTTGGAATAAGGGGCAAGGATTTTCACACTATAAACTAAGATTAAAGTAGTATAATAAAATTTATCAAATATCATGAGTTTGAATTGAATCTACGAGAAGACCTTGATAATGTATGCATTATTACAAAATATAGTAATGTCATTATGTGATTAATGGTATAAACCCAATTGATTAAATTGGTCAACTTTCAAGAAGGAAAAAGGCTCAAATCTTACCTGTGAGGCTATTCATAAATAAGAGCCGTGTGAGGCTATTCATAAATAAGAGCCGTGAGAGCGGGATGCCGCACAAACATATCCAAAAGGGCGGAGCAGGAAGAAAAAGCGGCGCTTAAAAGAAGTCCATCTACAAGGTTACCAAGGGAGGCCTCCAATTCCCCGTAGGAAGAATCGTCGGGTATTTAGAGAAGGGCGGATATGCATATAAAGTCGGGACCCACGCAGCCGTGTATCTCCCAGCGGTCAATGAATATATTGCAGCTGAGGTATACTTACTGTGTATACACCTTTGGAACTACAGTATACTCGATGTTTATATCCTCGCTTAAGTAATGTTGTTCGTCTGCCTCATATTCTTTGTTTTAAATTGTGTTCAATAGTTCCTCCCAGACGAACAACATTACTTAAGCGAGGATATATACAGCGAGTATAATGTAGTTCCAAAGATGTATACACAGTAACTAAGTATACCTCAGCTGCAATATATTCCAGGACTACCCCGAGGTAAATGGGGGCGCCCCTTCCAACTCTCTTTTCATATCTGCCCTTCTTTAAATACCTGGCGATTCTTCCCATTGGGAATTGATGGCCGACCATGTGGTCTTGGAGACATTCTTCTTGGCGCCGCCTATTCTCCTGCTGCGCCCTTGCCGCTGCTTGTCTGGACGAATCCATGATCTCCATTATACACGTTAAATCAGATAGTTGTGCTCTTGATCTGGGAATTATCTCGTGTGCTACTGACATGCTCGTAGATTTGCCAGAGCGAGCGAAGTTGGAAAGCCGGGAGGGAACGCACAGAATGAAAAAAATCAAACAGCAAAAAAGGCACCGAGAACAAAAGAGGCCACACTCAGATCTGGTTAGCAAATTGAGATGGGGTGAAAGAGAGAGATTGCAAGGTCCAGTTGAATCTAGGCTTAGACAGGGTAGAATGATGTAGATCTGCAAACAAAGAAGAGGTTGGGCTGATGTGGCTATGAAAAGAACTAGGGTAGACGGGGCCAGAATTAGAGTGGGAGACAAGGAAAAAAAAATTAGGGTTTTCAAGTGGTGGTGGCCATGAAAGACAAAAACGTTTGAGACCACGGACTGAGTTAGCGAGGTAAACATCATAAACTGTATGAAACAGGATTCCTTGAAAGAAATTTAAAGGCCAAAAAACGCTATAATTGTAGAAATGAGAGGAACCTGCAAGGATCTGGCTGAAGAGTTTCTCGAAGGAGATGGGGATGACCAATTGATAAGGTCAAAAAATCTGGCGGGGTCCACGAGCAGGTTTCGTAGGATGGACCAATATTGGTGCTTCCTTGTCATGTGTCAGCTGCTTGATAAGGCGATCCAAGCCAAAGCCCTCCATCAAAAGTAGAAGGAAAATAAATTCGATCTTCTGCTTTCAAATCTGTGTCATACAAAACTGCAATATTAGGTAAGACAACAACATTAATTTTTTCAATGTTTTTAATAACATCGTCTAAACATCGTATAAAGGTATGAAGGTATCTCACCCACCTATAGATCCTGGTTCGATTCCAGACATTGTATGATCTTCAGTAATTTCTTCTTCAACAATTTTGTTGATTGTCATTTTTTACCAACATGACAATTAAAATCAACTAGATTTTCGTTGAGAACACTTTTGCTTACTGGGAGATCTCTTCTAAAGAGAGATTTTGGACAGATAGCATGGTGCTTAAAAAGAAAGAAAGCGGAAACTAATAGAAGCATAAATAGAATCAATTCCATAGAAGATCGGGATGCTCTCTGATACCAATAATACAGAAACAAAAATATTGATCGATTTTTCATTGCAAAAGATTACATATTTATAGGCACTAGAGCCCATTACAAAATTATGGTTTTGGGCAAAACCATGAACCCAAAACCATGAGTGGTATTTAAAAAGTACAATAAATGCTGGCAAGTGGTTGACAACTAGGCAGTATTTAATATATTCTAGAAGGTTCCTTATTAAATATTGATATCATCAACGAAAAGGAGAGCAACACATTTTGTTTGAATGGTTGAAAAGCTTATGATGGAAGATAGGAGCATCCATGTAGATCCCACAACTTTGGATATCTAGTCCAAAATTTAAACTTGAGACAACAAAAATACACTTGTTACAAAAGTTTATATTACTAAAAGAAAATAGGACACTGGTGTGGATAAAATAGTTAGAAAAAAAAAATACTTTATCTTTGAGTTTGATTTTATATACAATGAACAAAATAAAAATGATTTTAATTATGTTTAACAACATTCAAAAAAGAAAATTGTTCAAAAAAGTCAAAAAGCTCAACATCTTTTTATTTTTGTAAATTGTTTCTTATGTTGTTGATTTTGACGAGAAGTTTTCCTACTTTTTCTATTATCAAATTTTTAAAAATTTTCATTAGTGAGTTTATTTTTAGAGTGTTTCCATATGCAATACTAATGTCCTTGTAGACTTCACATTCCACGACAAAATATTTTTCGATCCCGACTACTATTGTTGTGCAAAAGATATATATTTATTCCAACCATGTATCCTAAGGAATTGTCCATCTCCTAGTTTCACATTTGAGTCAGTTTGAACTAGATCCTAGTTAGTCTATAATCATTTTTTTCCTTTTATTTGATCTTTGCAACTATGTACTTATTTTGGTTGTGTTCATAATTTGAGTTAAACTTGTTGACGTATAATCGTTCTTTTCCTTCATAAATTTTCAATTCACATGACAAGTTTGAATTTTTCCTTCACATACTGTTTAATTTCTTTTTTGAATTTTGGGACCTCATGAAATTTAATGTTCCATTTGTCCATCCATTTGTTGATTTATTTCATCCATGTATCTTCTATTCAATGTTTCTTTGATTACATGTTTTGGTAACCTGCTATTTTTTTGTTCTTTGTATTTTCTTTAGGTACCCCAATAGCCTAATCATAGTTAAACTATAGTGGGATTCTTAAAGTCTATAGTGAAGAGGAAAACACACAATAAAGAGTGAGGAACACACTTATGCAAGAAAATATTTAATTTTAATCTAAGTGGATATTGTCTATGAGTGCATCTCTTTTTTTCACTCATTTCTTTTTCTTTAGCTTATCTTGGATTTATATTCACAAACGTTGTAGTTTAATCTTGGTATGATGATTGAACACTAGAATAAACCCATATATTTTATAATTCACCTATATAGATTTTTTGAATCCTAGAGCAAAGAGGATAATAGAGCAAATATGGTTCAACTTTAATTGGGTCATTAAATCATGGGGTGAAGAGAATAATACATAAACAGGAACAAGGATTATATCCCCTCTATTGGCTAGCCTATTTGCACATTTATTCCCTTTCCTTAATGTATGTTTAAATTTGATTTTTTCAAACTCTATGGCATGGTATTGTATTTCCAAAATGATCTCTTGTATGTTCCATGTAGTCTTTAATTTCTCGAAAATTGTATTTATTACTATTAATGAATCAACTTCCATCCATACTTTATTCTATTTCATTTTTCTTCATATTTTTAACCCTTCCAAAGATGCCCAATCTTCAACTTAATTATTTTTTCTTAAATCCACTATTGAAAGCATCATGTGACAAAATATCATCCCTATTATTTCTAATTATACCTCCTCCTGCTATTGGTCTTGGATTACCTTTATATACTCCATAAAAATTCAATTTGACCAACTCCATTTTTTGTCGTTTCCATTTTATATTCTTTGCCTTCCTTTTGTTTCTTCTTTACCCAACATCATAATTCTATTTGATGACTTGAATCCATCTATCAAGACTCTTTGCTTCAAGATTAGGGATTGTGTGATCTAATAGGGTTGTTTTAAAATCCATTATGGCTAAAGAAATATTCATTTTTATTACATATAAACTACTTTTCATTATTTTAAATATTCTTCTATTCCTTTCCATCCATACAATCCAAAGTATTGTATCTTTTGATATATCCTAGATTTTCTATAATTCCTCACTTTTATAAGTGCTCTATCATTGCTTTAACCATTTTTTAATTCTTCCATTCATCACCATGTATTTAGAAAACATTAAGAATCCATTGCCATGGTTCCCAGACTATTGAATAGTATTTCAAGAGATGGTCTATAGTATCCTCTTTTTTACATAGAACACAATTTTAGGGGTTATCGAAACCTCTTTTCATTAGTTGGAGTGTTTAAGAAGTAAATTTTGGATTATATCCTATTAACTTTCTATGTTTATGCCAAGGTTATGCATAGTGGTGAATATTCGTAAATTGTAGGAATATTAGGATTTCCAAAATTGGAAATTGGCAAATATGAGGACCCTTGACATTAGCCCATTCACCTAAAATTTTTGGGATCAATTTTTTCTTAGGGTCAATTCACCATAATATATATCTAAACATAGGCATATTTGTACTTGTTGGAAAACTCTTTTTGAGCCTGATCTAATGGTGGTATTTTTATGAAGTTATAATATGATTTAATAGGTCAAAATTTACCCCAAATATGACCTTACTTTTTAGAGATTCAAATGCCCCAATTTTTGGTGCGAAGATGATTGATTTGATTTTCTTAGAATTTGTCTTGATTTACCTTCATTTTGGTTAGGATTCACTATTTTTTTACAAATACATCTTGAGGCCAACCCCTTTATACATAACCCTAGTTGATTCTCTTTCATATTTATTTAATAAGTTATTCAAAGCTATGGCATTGTTTATCCCTACCCTCCTAAAAAAGGTTGTATCATTTACAAACTATTGATGGGTGATGTTGTTGATGTTATGAGTAAGATTAAGTCTATTTATTATCCCATATTTGTATGCCTTCTTCAAGTTCCTCCACAATACCTCTATCATAATAATAAATAGATATGGTGATAGAGGATCTCCCTATCTAAGAACCCTACTAACCCATTTACCGACACTAAATATGAAACTATAAAAATACAAGCTTTAATCCCTTTGACCTATTTCTTCCCAATTTATTTTTTGATGCTATAGAAATAAAATACCACTTAACCCTAGCAAAGGCTTTATTCACAACAAGTTTTAAGATCATCGCTCTACCTTTTATTGAATTTAATGAATGCATTAATTCATGAGTCACTATGATCTTATTTGAATCTATCTTCCTTCTACAAATCCTCTTTGCTATTCTACGATAAATTTGTCTAATAGTGGTCTTAACTTTTGGAGATTATCTTGTATACCATATTAAATTGGCTTATGGGCCTAAATCAAAAAATATTTTTTTATCATTTTATTATAATCAGAGTATGATATGTTGCATTTATTTTATAATATTTGTTTTGTTTTACCCTAGATTGTTCCATTGCCACCAATAAATAATCCTTCACCATTTCCTAGTTATGCTAATAGAATGTTGTTTAGAGACCATTTAGACCTAGATATTTATCATTATAAAAAGATAAAAGAGCTAAACAAACTTCTTCCAAAGTAAGAGGTTCCATTAATTTGTTATTGTCTTCATCTACTATCATTGAGGATACGTCTTATAGTAGTTTAATATTAAGAACTTAAATCTCCTCTAATCCTAGAATATTTTGATAAAAAAACCTTAACTCATTTTTTATTTTACTCCAGTCTTCAATCCAATTCCCTCCTACTGATTTAATTCTACTAATTCTATATTTTGATTTTTGTACTAGTTTCCATCTTATAAAAGAACTTTATGTATTTATATCCTTCTTTTAACCAATTTTGTCTTGATTTTATTCTCTAAAATTTTATTTCCTTAAAATAATTTGATATTCACTAAGAAACTCCCTTTCCTATGAGCTTGGATTGCTATGCTCATATTTTTGGAATTTCAATATTTTCTCTTTTAGTTCTTTATTCTCAAAAATATTTTCAAAAGTGTTCTTGTTCCATTCTTTTACTATAGATGTCATTGATCAAATTTATTTTGGAGGTACATACAACCCACCATTTCTTGAAGCACTCCACATTAGCACTATCATATCAACAAATTGAAGGTGGTCTTCCCGTATCTACTCATATTTAAAATATGATATTTTTTCAAATTCACCTACCACCATTTAAACTCTTATTAGTTAGTGATATAAATAAATTCTTATCAAAATATTAGATTTATCACAAATCCCTTCATCTAGCCAATAATCTAAGAGTATGCGTTTGTCAATTTTTTTGCTATCAGGTTTTGGTCTATCATATTTTTGGTTCATGTATAGCTATCCTCTTCAAACTTAACCTTCTATAAATTATTATTTTGAATAGAAATATCTTATAATTTGGTTTATTTTCCTAATTTCTATAAATTTTTCATCTATTTTGGTTATGGCATTAAAATATCTTATGATCATGAATTGAATTTATTGATATTTATTTCTCATAAAGGCTTTAATCCCTCTCTAAACTTTTGATCTACCCGACTAAGTAATAGGTCATAGACATTGATAAGGATGAAACAAATATCTACAAAGTAGCATGTGACTAATGAGGTTATCCAATGCCTAGTTTTATGAATGGTTTTATATGAGGTTCTAACTAGATTCCAACATACTACAATTCCTCCTACCACTCCTTTTGAATATACAACATCCCATTCACATCTACCCCATATTGCTTTCATAGTTTTAAAAACTTCTTCCTTTGTCATTTTAGTTTCCTCGAGATATCATGCTTATTACTTAAAAAGAGGCCCTTGATGCACCTTTGCTTTTAGGGGGTATTAACATCCCTTATATCCCATGACATGGTAATCATGTCTCATTAGGGGTTGTTGGCATCCCCTGCAAATTACCAATACTATTTTGTTGTTTGGTAAAGAGAAGTTCAACCAACTTAGATTATATTCCTTTCTCTATGGTTTCTCTTGCTTCCCTGACTACCACTTGATAATTTGAAGGTTTTCCTCTTTTTGCCTTTCTAGTTTTAGGAGTAGGTCTTATTATTCTATTCCTCAATATTCTTTCATAAATTTCTTTTTCATTATATTTATCCTCTTTTGGCTCTACTAAGAAATCTTTGACTTATCTTGCTCATTTTTTGCTATTTTCTTGTTAATGGTAAGGGTATTAACATCTAACACTATGTTTTCTCTACCACTTTTCTCTCTTGAATGGTGCACGATACTTCAAGAGAGTATTCAAAATTTTATGAGGCACATTTCTTAGGTCCAACATGAATGTTTATCCCTAAATCAAGATCATACTAAGTAGATAGTTCCTTGGTAATAATTGAATCCTGTTGTATCATTTCCTCTAATTTATAATCTACTTTTTCTTCATAAGCTAAAGCCTCAAAAGAATTGGTATTTCTTCCAACAACCTTACTGGTCTCCACTATTTATTTACTTTCATATGTCTACACTTATTTTTAGAATTTGAAAACCATCCTCATCCATATCCAATTGTAAGTTTTTCTTGTGATTTTATACATATGTTTTTGTTGGAATATTCTTATGACATGATATCTCAATAAGTCCCACCTCATGACATCTTTTACATCTAAAACATATGTTTTCATAATCCATGGTTTGGATCCAAAACTTACCCCCATACTTATGACTGATTGATTTTGGTAAAGGTTTACTAATACCAATCATGATCAATATATGAGCCTAAATAAACAAGAATTTATCTTTTGTAGTTTTTAAAATCTCAAGGAACTCTCCCAAAATATTAACTATTACCTTGAACGTATCCATTTTCTAGAGCTCAATGGGTAACTCATACATCTTCACCTAGACTAGTACTAAGAATAGATTTACATTTATAGGTGAAAAGTCTTCATACCAACAATTAAGAAAGAGTCATGTTTCTCCCATAAACCAAGGACCCCCTTTCATAATTCTATCTCTTTCCTCCTTGAAACAAAAAATGGCTATGAGAAAACGTTTTGAAAGAAAGAATAAAGTGATCCTGGAGACTTCCACTCCTAACAATCTAATTTCTTAGATTTGAAGCCCCTAGCCAAGACCCATTGAATTTATCAATGTCTTCCTTATCTTTGAGCAACATTGATTGCTACTTTGTGAGGTCCTCCTTAACCTCTACTCCTAGGCATGATTATAATAATTTAGCTATAAATATTATCCATGGGAATGAAACCGTAACTCACTATCTACTTAAATTGTATTATTTAAAAATAAACCTACAATATTTTTTATAGAAAACTTAGCTAAAAAAAAAATTAGATAAATGGATAAAAAAACTTAGCTAAGAAATCCTACACCTAAATAAAATTTCATGCCTTGCTATGTGCTAGCCCTCCATTGCTTCTCTTATCATTCCAAAAAATATTTTTTATACTGTTTTCCATGACATGAAAAATCATCACTACATTTGTTTTGGATGGTTGACTTCACAGGGTTGAATCTTCCTAAATATTTGCTTAAATTTGATCATATGACCACTCATTATAAATCCATTCAAATTTTGCATAAATTTGTATAAGAATTATGTGAATCGAACAATCTTTTGCAAAGATATGCCTCCTAAAAGGTGAATCATTTTTCTAGAAAAATTTATCTCAATGCTACCCTTATTTTGGATGGTTGTCTTCACATGGTCATATCGCCCTCAATACTATTTGTATTCTTTCGAATAATTTCTCATTTCAAATATCTTCAAATTTTACACAAAATGACACAACAATCATTTGAATCAAACAACTCTAAACAATGATATGATTTCTGAAAGATTAATCATTTTTAAAAAAATCGTCTTAAGATATGATTGATGATCCTCATATAAATTATTTTAATAATTATTATAATTACATTACTCATATGAAAAAGTAAAATAAACCTTATTTGTATTATATCTTAAGATCATACTATTTTAACAAACTATATATTTTTTATATAGAGGGATCCACAATATCTCCATTATTTCCATCATTTTATTCTGGTAGATGTGGTTGTATTATATCTTAAGATCATAATATTTTAACAAACTATATATATTTATATATAGAGGGATCCACAGTGTCTCCATCATTTCAATCATTTTATCCTCGTAGGTGCGGTTCGAATCCCAAAAGCTACCACTATAACCACCTATCCCCGGTAAACATTTACTCTAGTGAAGGAGACATGGAGAAACTCGAGATTGGAACAACCAACCTCAAGCTAAAAAACACTTAACATAAAACAAAACAATCTACTATCTCCTTCAAATATTTTAACAAACTATAAAATAATATAACAAAAATTTAATAATTATAAATTTATTCAAAATATTTTTTTTTGGTGAGTAACAGTATATTTACAGCGGGTTTTTTGTTGAAGGATCCCAAAAACTTAGTTACAAAGGAAGTCGTGGCTACAATTGTGAGTAAAAATTGGGGTTGCGCCCTTGGGCAACAGTCCGGGGCCTAGGGCCCTAGTGCCTACAAAAATACAGACTAGCTATGAGACCAGCACTACAAAATTTGGTCTGTGGCCACCAAAACATGGAAAAACCACAAAATAGCAAATGCCAAAAATGCAAAAACCTGCTCGTCGCCACTCCGGGAGGCCCTGTGGCTAAGCCTGGCTTGGACGGGGCCTGACCTGACATAACAGTTCCTCTCCCTATCAGGGCCATTACCTAGCCTACGACCGGTTTGGCCAAGGCATTGGCCACTGAGGAAGTCGCTTTGGGAGCCATTCGTAATGTCAAGGAAGGCCTTGGTCGTCAAATTATGCATCTTGCTGTCAAAGTTAGAACTACCTTTGGTGGCCTCTGAGACCTCCACCTTGGCCTTCTTGGAGCTACCAGCAGCCTATTGCTACCTAGGGCCGGGCCTTTACGACTTGAGCAGGATTCGGGGCCTTGCCTGGGCCCTGGACCAGAGTTTTGCATTTTCGGGTGGGCCAGCGCCTTTTCAGGGAAGGGGAGCCTTCGGGGGAGGGGGTCTCCTTGGATTTGGATGCTGCAGGGGAAGCACGAGGTGCAGTCGTGCCTCTTCGGGGCCCTGACATGGGGCGAGTTAAGCGCCTGGGCCCTCATCAATGCTGGAATTGTCTTGTGATACTATTTGGGGCAGAGCTTTAGGGAAGTTCGTGGTCTAGGTAGTGAAATCTTCTCCTACGATGGCTTGGTTGGCCATGAAGTCGGCTGCCCTGTGGCCTTCTCTATACACATGCCGAAGGGCGTGATTAGGGAGCCCTTGGAGAATGGTGTGGACTTCCCGGATGGAGTTGTGAATGCACCAAGAGCAACTTCTCGGGCTACGGGTAGCTTTGATTATAAGTTGGGAATCACCATCGATGATGAATTTTGGGGTGGGCTCCTTGAGGATAGTCAGCCTACTGAGGAGAGCTGCTGCTTTCGAGGGAGGATAGGAGGGTGGCCTCGCCCAGGCACCGGGGCACCTCAGTCAAGGGGATGGAGTAGGAATTGTCAAGGGCAAATGTCACTGCCTTGGTCGCTATCCACAGGGGGAAACGGGTCGGGGAGGAGAAAGCTCTGTTGTAATGCTCTAGCCAGAGTTACCAAAGCATATGAGGAAGGCATGAGCCCCAGAGGAAGCATATGAAGGGATGGGCAAAGGGGTTGGGCCACTGAGACAGGAGGTCAGATATGGAGTTGGGGGCCACCCACTGGATAGAGAATTGGGAAAGGATGAGGCCCAAGACTTCGAACAAAAAGTGAAAATTGATAAAGAGGTGATTAGTGGACTCTCAGGAAGCACAGCAGAGGAAGCATCTATTCAGGATCTGAAAGCCCCTCCTGATCAGATTCTTGATCATCAAGATCTTGTTTTGGACAGCCACCCAAATGAAGAGGTTGATTTTGGGGATCAACTTCGTGGCCCACACCTGTCGGGTTGGAAAGGGAGCCTCATCAGGGACTCTTTGGAGATTGTAAGAAAATTTGATAGAAAATACTCCACTAGGAGTACCATGCCAAATGCATCTATCGATTCCTTCAGAGGACGGGATGATAGTCACCTTGAGGAGGCACTGAATCCTGGCAGCTTAGAGTGGGTGCCTAGGATCTAGGATGGGTTTCCAGGTAGCCCACACCTGGTTCTGGGTAAGATAGGCTGACACTCTAGGCCCTCTATCTATAGGCCCTGGTTTGAGGATGAGAAGCTCTCTGTCAGCAGTCAAGGCCTCATCATGAATCCATCTATCTTCCCATAAGTCGATCTTGGCTCCATCCCCGAGGATCCATCTGGTCCCTTTTTGGATTATGTCTTTGGTGAATATCAAGGACTTCCAAAATGCTGATCCATCTCGAGGCTGAGCTTCACTGAGTAAGGGGTGGCTATGACAGTATTTTCTATGCATGATGCTAACCCACTCATCAAGGGTATTGGTGTGCACCTTCCAGGTGTGTTTGGACAAGAGGACCTTATTCATGAGGACCACCCACCTGAGCTCAATCCCTCCCTCACCTTTGGGGTGGTAGACCAGGGGCCAAGAGACCAGGGGAATCCTCTTCTTATATTCACTGCCCGACCAGAGAAATTGTTTCTAAATTTTTTCAATGTGAGCTGCAATGGAGGCCAAGATTTTGAAGACCGACATGAAATAAATAGGAATGCTTTGTAGGACTGCCACCAAGAGGGTGGCTCTACTAGCCTACGAGAGGAGGTGACCTTTCCAGGGGGCCAGCTTCCTCTGAATCCGCTCAATCACCCCGCCCCATAGGGCCTTGGAGGATGCACCTATGAACAAGGGAAGCCCGAGGTAAGAGGAGGGAAGGGAACCAGGGGTACAACCCAATATCCACCCGATTCTGATCTGCCTAGCCAAGGGAGTATGGATGAAGAAAATCTTGCTTTTTCGAAGGTTGATTTTCTGCCCAACCGCCTCCTCATACAGGGTCAAGATACGCTTGAGGTCTTGGCTTGAGGGATTGAGGTAGAGGTGGCGAGGATGGTGTCATCCATGAACTGCTGGTGGGACATAGGGGGTAGGCCCGGCGCAGGCCTGATGCCCGAAATGAGACCATGGGCCACAGTGCATGAGATGGTATGCCCCAAGGCCTCAACTAGGATGATGAAGAGGATCGAGGATAGGGGTTCACCTTGGTGGAGGCCTCTAGAACTGGGGAAGAACTCGGTAGGGGACCCATTGACGAGGATGGAGAACCACGGGGAGGACACGCAGTTGCTGATGAGCCTGACCCAAGAGGGGTGGAACCCAAACTTAAGGAGGACCTTGGACATGAAAGCCCACTCAACCTTGTCAAAGGCCTTGTTCATATCCAGCTTGAGCAGAAAGGAGGCTTTTTTGGATAGGACGGTTAAGTGAATGGCCTCGTGCATGATTATAACACTGTCTGTGATCATTTTACCTTTGATCAAGCTACCCTGACAGGGGAAATAATCAGGGGAAGGATATCCTTAAGGCGGGAGGCCATGGATTTAGTCAGGATTTTATACAGGACATTGCACAAGATGATGGGGCAAAAATCTGAGAAGGATCTGGCTACTTGGGTCTTGGGGATCAGGGCTATGAAAGTGGAATTGATACCTCTAGGGATGGAGCTGGCAGTCTACAGGTCCTGAATGGCTGCACACACTTCTTGCCCGATGATGTCCCAGAAATATTGGAAGAATCAGAGGGGGAATCTATCCGGGCCCGGGGCCACCTCAACCTTCATGGAGAAAGTGGCAGCATGGATTTCAGAATCAGACAAGGGCTGCACAAGCATCTTGTTTTCCATGGCTGAGACGGAATAAGGAATGTGTTTCAGAAAAAATTCAGCTGCTTTCGAAGACATGGGGGGGCTGTCACCTAGGAGCTCCTAGAAGAAGTGGGTGGCTTCAACCCGGATGTCCTCTTCTTCCTTGATGATTCTGTCATCGCTACCCACCAACTTAGTAATTCTATTGGAACCCCTATTCCTGAGAGTCGACGCATGGAAGAACTTAGTGTTTGCATCGCCATCTTGGAGCCACAGGGATCTTGACTTCTGCTTCCAAAAGGTTTATTCCCTGGCCAAAATGTTGTGATACTCATTGAGAGCAAGGTGTTCCTCTTCCCCGAGCCTCGGGTCTTGGGAGCCTGCTTGAAATCTGGACTCGAGGTATTCAAGCTTATCTTTAAGAATCACTTTGTTTTCAAAGATATTACTGAACACCTCCTTATTCCAAACCTTGAGTTGCTCTTTGAGGCGTCTCAGCTTGTGAAAAACTTATTTAGCGGGGTGTCCAGGGACTGAGGTAGCCCACCAATGGCCTACCTAGGCCCAGAAGTCAGGGTGATGTAGCCACATGGACTCGAATCGGAAAGGCCTCTTTGGGGAGGGGCGATGGTCGGTTTTGAGGAGGAGGGGGCTATGATCAGACCTGATTTTGGGGAGGGCCAACAGGGTGGCATCGACAAACATGGGAAGGGCTTCCTTGGACAAGAAAACTCTATCTAGTCTGACCTAAATATGATTTGCTCCCACTCTTCTATTGGACCAAGTGAACCTGGATCTTTTCAAATTGACGTCCATGAGCTCATTGAGGGCGGTAAAGGCTCCAAATTCCTCCATGCTCTTGCCCCATACTGCTGAGCCCCTACTTTTATAAGAAAGGAATAGGGGGTTGTTGAAGTCCTCGACCAGGATCCAGTGTAGGGGGGCAAAGGCTTCTCTCATCAAGCTAATATCCTTCCATAAGGTTGCTTTCTCAACGGGGTTGTTAGGAGCGTAGACATTGGATAAAATCCACGAGCACCTTGACTTCACGCAATGGACCAGAATGTTGATTATTCTGGGAGACGAAGATATAAGTCTTCCCTCAAAATATCGAGGGTCCCACATGCACAACAAACCCCCAGCTAAGTCAGCCAATGGGGTAGACAGGGACTCGCAATTGCACCAGGTAGCTTGGGCTACACATTGGGCAACAGCGTCATCTATTTTGGTCCCCTGAAGGAGGAAGGATGGGTGGTGATCCCTACAAAGTTGGTCGAGGATCCTTTTCTTGGGGGCCCCATTTAGCCCCCTGATATTCTAGGTGATGAGCTTCATTTGACACCCTTGTGGGGTCGCTTGCCCCCCTTCTCAGCCTGAGCGGGGGGTTTGGGTTGGATGGCATTCGTCTTGGAGAATCTTGTGCCAACGTCAGAGAGAGTTGCGTAGGAGCCATTGGCTATGTCATCTTCAATGAACCTTGTCTGCTGGTCGCCCAGGGTGGGTGGCCCTCTTTTGAGTTTGCTACCAAATTTTGTGGCAAAAGTCCTACTTTGGGTCATATTGGGGCTGAATTCATCAGGCCCATATGGAGAACTAGCTTCGATCTCTTCATATGACCTTTCAGATTCGCACTCTAAGGGAGGAAGCCCAGTAGGGATCACCGAGAGGGGTGAGGGGGTCAAGGGGGGGATAGCGGGAGTGGGGGGGGAGAAGGGGGCCCCGATAAAGGTGGGAGCCAATGGGGAAAGTATCCCGGGCAGCTCACATTCCTGGAGGGGGGCGCAAGCAGGGGCCTACGAGGTGGGATTCGAAGCGGGTAGGGGGGGAGAACCTGGGATCAGGGCCCCAGAAGACGACCCAAGGGAGGGAGCAACGAAAGGGGAAACCTAGGGGAGAATGTCCTCCAGATCGGTGTCCACATGAGAGTCCTTTTGGGCAGGAGGGGGAGCCTCCTTGCTGGTTGAGAGGGGGCCCTCGAGATGAGGCCCTACCTGATCGGGAAGGGAGTTTGGGGATAGGGCCATCATCCTTTTTGGAAACCAGGCATTGGTGGGGGAGGTGGCCTTGAGTGTAGTAGGTGGGGTAGAAGGCAGGTTTGTTTTCATAGATCAGGGGCTAGCACCACAAGAAGGACACAGACAAGATGGTCACCGAAGAGGGGAGTTCAAATTCGAGATTGGCATTGACACAAAATCTGGCATGCACCATACGGGATCCTGCCTTAGTAGCGGGGTCGAAGGCCACGAGGTCCCCGATCAACTGAGCAATGAGTCTTAGGACATCTTTGTGCCACAGGTGAAAGGGAAGGTCTGGGAGACGAACCCAGACTAGGGTGAAATTGATGCTTTGGGTGCTGGGGTGGAAGTCAGCTCCAGAACGCCTAAGGAAGAGGCTTTTGTGCCCCAGAAACCAGGGCCTGCATAACAGGATCTTTTCGGCATCCTCGCTGTTATTTAACTTGATGATGAAGAAACCCTTGGTCAGGGCAACCAGCTGAATATGCCTGGACACCTTCCATTTGGTAGCCGCCCATCTGCGAACGGTTTCCATGTCTAGGCACCCTCCCAGGAATTTCCCTACTAGGGAGGTAGAGGAACCAGCTACCAAGGAGGCGTAGACCTCCTCCTGAATAGAAATGTGGGTGCCCTCGAGGGAAAGCCCTAACCCCAGGGCCCAGGAAGGGGCCCTGGTGCCCGCCAAGATCTGCTGATAGGAGGGTTTTTTCCCCGAGACAGAGCCCTGCCCAGGATCACGGGGCTTTTCCCTAGGCCTGCGCTCGCATCGAGGGTGGCCTGGGGACCAGGGCCCAAGATGTCGTTCCCGCCCTGGCCGCCAATCAGATCAGGCGCAGAGCCATCCTCTGGGCCCACCGAGGGTCCTGCTGGCCCAAGACCGGGCCCTGACGTGCCTGACCCCGATCCCGAACCCGATCCCGCCCAGAAACCTGCACCGTTCTCTGAGCCTGTCCCCAGCCCTGCGTCCGTACCTGCTCTTGCTCCTGCTCCAGCTCCCGCTCCTGCCATCGATGATGAATGATTTTCATTTATTCAAAATATTTAATCCCTTAAACTCATCCTATTTAATTTGTATTTTTTCTATTCTAATAAATATAAAATACACTATTTTATTTAAACATTTACATGTATCACAAGCGTTATAATTCAAATCTAATTTAAAATTTCTTATAAAATTTGTGTGAGGTTGTTGCTTATTTAAAAAAAAAAATAGAAACTTAAAATACAGATAATGTTTATTGGTAATTATGTAATATTGATAAAACCGTTACAATTCCATATCTTTCTCACTTCAGGAATCGTGCCCTTGGTAATTATGTAATATTGATAAAACCGCTACAATTCCATATCCTTTCTCACTTCAAAAATCGTGCCCGTCGGAAACGGTTAATTGTTAGAGTCTATTACGTGCTTTTAGACACTGCTGTCTGTTGTTTGCTGTTAAGTCTAGTAGATACATTGCAAGAGGCTTATAAAATTTTTAATTTTTAAATAAATATAAGTAGTGAAGGTCTATTTGAGTGTGTGCTTAGATTATTTTGTGGGCTTTGTTGAGCTTTTTTATTAAGATAATATATTTAATATAGCATGTAAGTTGTACGAAGGCAATATTAGTTGATGAAGATGTATGTTTTCATTTGTAACCTATTTATATTGCCAGCAACATATGTACAAATGAATTATATTTTTTATTTAAACTATGAATGGATGTGCAACTAGATCATTGTTTTAATTTTGTTTGTCAAGGCAATCTGTATGACATGTGAGGTGTTTAAACCATTGGAAGTATCAATAGAAAAAATTAAATAAAAATATTTTATTTTGTTTTTTAATTGATTTCATGGGATTAAGTGTTAGTTAAATCATTGGAAGTATTAATAGGAAAAAATAAATAAAAATATTTTATTTTGTTTTTAATTGATTGTATGGGATTAAGTGACATTTACTTATATTAAGTTATGATCATGTAACGATATTATAATATTTTGGTTATTATGCATGTATTTTTTATAGGATTGGAACTTGAGTCCCTTTGAAAATAAAAAGAATTTAACTAAGTGACATATATAATGTCATTAGATAAATAAAATATCTATTTTTTTGGTTAGAAGACACATTAAGAATGATTCACAATTCACGTATACCCGTGAGCGTGGTCTACCGGCAAGGACGCCACTTGCATTATCGGTGATGTGAACCGGGTTCAATCCCCATGGTGGATATATATAAGAAGTATTATTTAAAAAAAAAATGATTCAAGATAAAAATTTATTTGACCAAGTTTTATATAGTATATTTTTGTCCAAGTCCCATTAGGAATATTGTATGTCTTTGGATTTTCACGAGGAAACCAAAGTTCAAACTCTATAAAGGGTACCATGGTGGATATATATAAGAAGTATTATTTAAAAAAAAAATGATTCACCCTGATAAAGGGTATAGGTACCATGGTGGATATATATAAGAAGTATTATTTAAATAAAAAAAATGATTCACCACAAAAATTTATTTGACCAAGTTTTATATAGTATAGTTCTGTCAAAGTCCCATGAGGAATATTGTATGTCTTTGGATTTTCATGAGGAGACCAAAGTTCAAACCCTGAAAAAGGGTATCAAGATCCCTTTTTTAAACATGTGTTTTACCTTAAACTTTAATCCAAAATGGATAGGTCGGTTGGTAGTGGTCGAGTGATTGTGGTTGAATATTTTAGTTTGGTTGGTAGCAATTGAGTGTTTGTTGATGTATATTTCAATTCAATTTCTTAGATGGTTAAGGTCCCATTTACTTTGTATTTATAAAATGGGTTAGGATTTATAAAGGTTCCTTAACACCTAATAAAATTGGCTATATAATGGTTGATTAATGTTAATGGATCAACACAAAAATTTATTATTTTTTCTAAAATATTTTTATATAGAGATTGTATATAGAACATGACTAGATAAGTAAATATGTTTTCTTATAAGATGTTCAAGTGGATAAAGCACGTGAGGATGTTTTTCCATGTACTAATCGCATGTTTTTTAGGTAGGTTTTAGACTAATACAATATTTTCAACCTATTTTTTGCAAAAATATATTGAGACAAGCATGTCTAGTAGTTTTTTTATCCCTATATTAGCATAATATAAATTAGCATGTTTCACATTCTTAAAGAAGCAAAACACAAATGCACATGATACTTGTTTTTTTTTGTGTTAACATTCTTAAAGAAGCAAAACACAAATGCACATGCTACTTTTTTTTTTGTATGTTAGCTTTTATTTTTACATGTATATTAATTGTTGTTTAAAAAATATATGAAAGTAATTATACATGGATGGTTTTTGCAACTAGCGTACTTTTAATTCACTTGTTCAAAATGTTGTTTCAATTGTATTTGAGATGTATTTTCTTTACCTCATAATATTTTGTATTTGGTGTATTGATTGCTAAGAAAATTATTTTGTGATCACCCAAACATGTATCTAGTTCAAAAATTTAGTCCTTTAGATATTTGATGCTTGATCATATATGATCAATAACTGGTTATAAAATTATATCTTTAATGTGTTCAAGGAAGTGCAAGTTATGGCTAGCTATGTACTTTTATAATATTTTTGTATTTATAAATTTATTAATGATCATATTAATATTGAAATCTTCTAGGATGACTATCATATCTTCTAAGTTTGTAGAAAATAGTACATTTGTCAAAGTCATCAAGAGGTTGTTTGTTGTTGTTGTTGATGTTGCCTATACATTGAGTGTTATGAAATATAATTGTGGAATAACTATTTTTGTGGCCATAATTTTTTTTATTAAGATAAATACAATATTTTTTTAGAGGGCTTGTAGCTTTTCTAAATTAGGGGCACATCAACACCACCCTCTCCATGATTCAAACTTGGTCTCCTAGATAAAAGACCAAATCCATACCACTATGGTGACTTAACAGGGACCAAACATTTTAGGGTAAGTACAAGTTTTTGAAAGGGTCTCTTTCCCTTGTACTGAGGTTTGAACATGGATATATTGGATGAAAACCTAAATATAAACCACTACAATATCCCTCCAAGGATAAAACTCAATGAGATTTTAGGGTGAAGCAGAAGTTTTTTGAAAGGGTCTCAGGTTCTCATCCAAGAGACCCACGTATAAACCATGGGATGGATGCGTATGATCCCACCATGTTTCTTTGTAAAACGTATACACTCTTTTCAAAAACCTTTCTTTACCTCCAACAAAATAGTAATAATAATACTTTTTAAATTTATTTATGTGAGAATAGGGGTCTTATACTTCAAACTTAGAGTGATAGGTCATCTATGACCTAAAAAATATATCATGCTTTATTTTACATATGTAACTATATAGTTTTTTTAAAGGGTTATATGGTATCGAAAAAAATCTTATCCATATTACATTCTAACCATGAAGTGTTATCATAATGATTGGATAATTATACATTTATTGCTTGGAAAGATTTGAACTTATGACCTTTAGAATCCTATATTTTTGATAATGTGAAACCAGTAAGAGATGCATTCAATCAGTCTTTACAAGCATATAAGACTTCCAAATTTTGATAACTACTTACCATGCATTGAAAGAAAAAAGTATATTAATAAGGCTAATTAATTCACTTTGGCTAAGTTGGATTGCATTCGAATATCCTTCAGGTGAGAACATATAGTGAGTAGAATATGAAGGAGGAGAGGAATGCTAATTCGATGGCAGTGAAAGATAAATTCAAATATCACATAATGCCCCTTTGGTTTCATCCATTGGGGTAGCCCAGTTGGTTACCTACCTTGCATGGAGCGCTATTGTAAAAAAGGTGCAAGGACCGAATCCCCTCGATGTCTATTTTGTTATGATTTTTTGTTGTTCAAGGGAGCACAAATACAAATTCAAATATCATATTGTGATCCTTTCATTTCATCCATTGGGGTAGCCCAGTCGATTTTCTAGCTCGCATGGAGTGCTATTGTGCAAGAGGCTAGAGGGTTGAATCTCTTTGACACCCATTTTGCTAAAGAATTTGAGAATGCAATAAAGAGAAATATTTTCTTGCCCTTTTGGTTTCACCTGCTATGGTAGCTTAATTGGTCATGATCCTGTGTTAGGGCGCTACACTTCTAAAGGTCAAGGGATAAAATCTCATCCATGATTGTGCAAGGTATTTATAAAGTTTTATTTCACAATTTTTTTTTAAAATGGAGATATAAGGATTTGTGATTATAAAGTTTTATTTTATTTTGTAAATTTTTGAAAGGGAGATATAAGGATTTATGTTATAAGGTTTTATTTTGCAAATTTTATAAAAGGGAGATATAATAATTTGTGTTTATAAATTTTTATTTTGCATTATATAAAAGAGATATATAAGGAGTTTTTATTGTAAATAAAGCTTTATTTTATAAGTTTTAAAAGGGAGATATAAGGAGTTATTTTTAATATTTATTGTGTATGTTTTAAAATAAGTTATGAGGATTTAAAGTGGTTGATTTGCTATTTAAAATAAGGAAAGGAAAAAGAGAATTATTGACCAAATTTGAAAAGCACATGCAAGAGGAAGATCATCATTATTGAGTTAGATTTGGATGGAGCAAATTTGGAACAAGTCAAAGTTTCAAATAATAGAGTAAGCAGATTAAGTGCACATATTCACCCAAGCATTCAATTAACAAGGAATGGCAATTCATTAATCTCAAGAAGAAGGAAAGGTACACATGATAGTGGAAGAAGAGCAAGGTATTAGCATCTCCATGTCAATACATGAGTAAGTTATCTAATCTAGACTTGAGATACCTTTAAAATGTAATAAATGTGAGATATGTAGAAGTGATATACTTAATGAATGTGAAGAATAGATTGACCATTTGGAGTTTACTACACTAGTGCATATCATTCTCTATATGGTCATGAAGATAAAAGAATTATGGGTAGAATATGTATGAATTACATTTAGTTAAGGAAAGCAAAGGTGATTAACTTGATGCCATTATTGATCAAGTTTTGTAAACAGATTTATGCATTGGTTTTGATTGAATTTGGGAGTAAATATGCAAGGGTTAAAGATTAGATTTGTAAGCAGGTTTTGGAGCAGATTTGAGTAGTATTTGTGAGTAAGTTTTGGAATAGATTTGAGCAAGTTTTATGAGTATGTTTTGGAGCATATTTGAGCAGGTTTTGTAAGAATATTTGAGTATGTTTTATAAGAAAATTTTGGAGTATATTTGATCAGGTTTTGTAAGCACATTTTGGAGTAGATTTGAGAAAGTTTTGTAAGCAAGTTTTGGAGCAGATTTGAACATGTTTTGTAAGCAGGTTTTGGAGTAGACTTGATCAATGGAATTGGTGTCTCCTATGGATTTATGTCCATGAAATTGAGCAAGGGTATTTGTGTCTCCTATGGATTTGTGTCCATGAACTTGAGAAAGGGGATTGGTGTCTCCTGTGGAATGGTGTCCACAAACTTGAGCAAGGGGATTTGTGTCTCCTATGGATTGATGTCCATGAACTTGAGCAAGGGGATTGGTGTCTCCTATGGATTGGTGTCCACAAAATTGAGCAAGGGGATTGGTGTATCCTATGGATTGGATTCCATAAACTTGAGCAATGGGATTGGTGTCTCTTATGGATTAGTGTCCATGAACTTGAGAAAGGCGATTGGTTTCTCCTGTGGATTGGTGTCCATAAACTAGAGCAAGGGAATTAGTGTCTCCTATGCATTAGTTTCCACAAACTTATATAGAGAATTGGTATCTCCTATGGATTCACATCCACAAACTTGTATAGGGGATTGGTGTCTCCTATGGGCTAGTGCCCATAAAATTTATTGAATAGATTTATAAGCAATATTTTTTCATGGTTTTCTCCCAAGAGGGTATTTCCATGTAAAAGCTTTATATCTCATGTATGTGGTGATTTATGCATTGTTTCATTATTGCATTGTTATTACTTGAAGTTATTTCTTTGGAAAGAAAAGAAAAATGTTTTATCTTATACTATTCACCCCCTCTTAGTATAAGCTTGTGTTATTCAATTGGTATCAAAGTGGGTTCCTTTGTGATAGCCTAACAACTTGAAGGAAGATCTTACAAGAACACACATGGCTGGCCAAGAAGATTTTTTGTCAAACAGGGCTCCATTGTTTGATGAGACTAACTATTATTTCTATAGGATAAGGATGTAAACTTATTTGATGGCACATGACTATGATATATGGCAATCCATTGAGGATGGGTTCACACCACCTACAACTCCTCCCATAGATAGATATGGCAATAAACTATTTAAAAATAATGCCAGGGAAATGAATGCAATATTAAGTAGGTTATGTGAATCGGAGTTTGTGAAAGTCATGCAATTCACCTCGATAAAATAAATATGGTACAAGTTACAAAGAACATATGAACGAGATGACAAGGTTAAAATGGTAAAACTTCAAACCCATATGAAGAATTTTGAAGACTTAAATATGAAATATGAGGAAGATATTGACAAGTATATACTCTAATTTGATGAGGTTGTCAACACCATTCATGGACTTGGAGAAAATATTGAAGACTTCGATATTTTTCAAAAAATATTAAGGTCACTTCCCATGAGGTTTGATGCTAAGGTTTTAGCAATAGAAGATATGAAGGATATTAAAACCTTAAGCATGAACAAACTACATGGAATTATCACAGCCTATGAGATGAGGACTTAAAAAGATCAAACATCCAAATGGAAAGTAACATTTAAAGCTTCAAATAAGATAGAATGAGGAACCATAATCAAGTGAAGAATCAAGTTGTGAATAAGAAGATAAATTTGTGCGAAGGAATAAGAAGGGTCCAAGAAAACATAAAGGTATGCATTCTATGAAATGTTTTAATTATGGTAACCTTGATCACTATGCATATAATTGCCCATAATCTAGATGTAGTAACAGTGAAGAAGAAAATAATTATAAGAAAAATAAAGAAATAAAATTTTATCATGAAAATAAAAATAGGTATGGTCAAAACAAGCATGATAAGAAGATATTTCAAAGACACAAGAAAAATTTTTATGTTGAAGAAGCAAGCAGTTCATCCAGTAGTAGTGATGAAATTCTCTTAAATAGTGAAAGAGAAAAATTCATATTTTTGGGCAAAGAAGAGAAATAATATGCTCATGTTGTCAAAGACCAAGAAGAAGAGAAAGATTCAGAAAGTGAGAAAGAATTCATGGTTGACATAGAAGAGGAGCTTTTTGTTTCTATTGAAGACTTGAAGAGGGTTCGATAGAAGAACTTAATATTGAAGGCTCAAGTATAAGAGGATGAGAAGACAAAGGTAAAGTTATCACAAGAACTCATTGATCTGAAAGTTAAAGTTTAAGAGGCAAAGCGAATTGAATAAGGTATGAATGAGCTGTTAAATACAAAAGAGTTAGAATGTGAAAAAATGGAACATGAGGTTGTATCTTTGAAGAAGGAAGTGAAATATTATAATGATAAGCTACACAGGTTTAGGAAAATCACAAAAATCATTGGTGATATTATCAAAACACAAAGATCTTCAAATATAAATACTGGACTTGGATTTGAATAAGGTCAAATAAAATAAAATGGGGAGTCAAGATAAGAAGGAAAAGAGGCATCAAATAAAATTATTAAATAGGAACCTAAAACCTCTTCTAATGTGTTGATAAGTGGAAGCATCAAGGAAGAAGAAAACAAGGCATCATCAAGGAACAAATTCCATCACAGAAACATCAATGAGAGAACCGTGCAAAAATATCCTCCAAGGCAATCAAACAAGTTTCAATATTTCTTCCATGGTCATTGTTTCTCATGTAACCATTTTGGTCATAAAGTTGTAAATTGCAGGGTCCATGCTCTGAATGATTTTGGCTTCACCAAGAGAAATTTAAATTCATTTGCACCTCTCATGGACTATAACATCATATGTTACAAATGTAATAATTTTGGGCATACAACTAGATGGTGTAGAATAGTGTTCCCTGAACTTCCGAAGTCAAGCAAGAAGGAGAATAGTTCTGGTCAAAATAATATGACCTCCAAAGTTTGGAGAAAGAAAATAGAACAAGAAGAGGAGCATAGTAATTTGGGAGTTTCACTCCCATATCATAATTGAACATATCAATAAGAGCAGGGAGAAGGGGGCATTGTCAAGTGTCTTATATTACAACCCTAAGAAGCCTTTACCATTGATGTAAAATGGGGAGATTTTTTAGTGAGGGGGAGCAACTAGTCAGGGGGAGCAGCTTGTGATCCTATTCAGTAAAGGTAAGTTTCATTGTAGGGATGCCATCAATGACAAAGGGAGATATCATTAGAAATATTGAGTTTTCATTGATGTCAAAGGCAAAAATATCTTCAAGGATGAAATGTTGATATTAAAGGCATAAATACCTTCAAATTTGAAATGATGAGTTCACATTGAATTTGAAGGTAGATATCTTCAAGGGTGCTTTAATATTTAAATGAAATATTTAAATATTAAAATGGGAGGTGTATATTTAAATCAAAGGATGTAAATATAATTTAAATGCATAAAGGTTTAAATATTATTATGGGTCGACCTCCTTGAGTGCACAATGCAAAAGAAATTGAAATTCAAATATTTAAGTCTTGTCAACCTCCTTGGGCACAAAATACAAAAGCATATTAATAAGGCCAATTAATTCACTTTGGCTAAGGTGGATTGCATTTGACTATTCTTTAGGTGAGAACATGCAACGAGTAGAAGATGAAGGAGGAGAGGAGTGTAAATTCAGTGCCAGCAAAATACAAAGTTGAATATCACATTGTGCCCCTTTGGTTTCATCCACTAGGGTAGCCTAGTCAGTTGCCTAGCTCACGTGGAGCGTTGTTGTGCAGAAGGTGCAAGGATCAAATCCTCTCAATGCTTGTTTTGCTATGATTTTTGTTGTTTGAGGGAGCACAAAGACAAATTTAAATATCATATCATACCCCTTTGGTTTCATCCATTGGGGTATCCCAGTCGGTTGCCTAGCTCATGTGGAGCACTGTTGTGTAGGAGGTTAGAGGGTCGAATCTCTTCAACGCCCATTTTGTTGAAGAATTTGAGATATCGTAATAAGGCGATAAATATTTTCTTGTGCCCTTTTGGTTTCACCTGCTACGGTAGCTCAGTTGGTCATGATCCCGTGTTAGGGCACTGTGCTTCTAGAGGTCAAGGGATCGAATCTCATCCATGATTATGTAATGTATTTATAAAGTTTTATTTCATTAAATTTTATAAAAGGGAGATATAAGGACTTGTGATTATAAAGTTTTATTTTATTTTGCAATTTTTTGAAAGGGATATATAAGGATTTATGTTATAAGGTTTTATTTTGCAAATTTTATAAAAGGGAGATATAAGGTTTTGTGTTTATAAAGTTTTATTTTGCATTATATAAAAGAGATATATAAGGAATTTTTATTGTAAATAAAGTTTTAAAAGGGAGATATAAAAATTTATTTTTAAGCTTTATTGTGTATGTTTTAAAATAAGTGATGAGGGTTTAAAGTGGTTGATTTGATATTTAAAATCAAGAAAGTAAAAAGAGAATTATTGACCAGATTAGAAAAGCACATGCAAGAGGAATATCATCATTATTGAGGAAGATTTGGAGGGCACAAATTTGGAACAAGTCAAGGTTTCAAAGAATAGAGTAAGTGGATTAAGTGCACATATTCACACAATCATTCAATTAACAAGGAAGGACAATCCAGTCATCTCAAGAAGAAGGAAATGTACACATGATAGTGAAAGAAGAGCAAGGTATTAGCATCTCCAAGTCAACACACAAGTAAGTTATCTAAGATAGATTTGAGCTACCTTTAAAATGTAATAAATGTGATATATGTGGAAGAGACAGAATTAATGAATGTGAATAACATATTTTCCATTTAAAGCTTACTACATTAGTGCATATCATTCTCTATATGTTCATGACGATAAAAGAATTATGGGTAGAATATGTCTAAATTGCTTTCAGTTAAGGAAATCAAAGGTGAAGAAATTGATGCCATTATTGATCAAGTTTTGTAAACACATTTGTGCATTGGTTATGATTGAATTTTGGAGTAAATGTGCAAAGGTTATAGATCATATTTGTAAGCAAATTTGTAAGCAGGTTTTGGAGTAGATTTGAGTAGTGTTTGTGACCAAGTTTTAGAACAAATTTGAGCAGGTTTTGGAGCAGATTTGAGCAGGTTTGTAAGTAGGTTTTGGAACATATTTGAGCAGGTTTTGTAAGTATTTTTGGATAATATTTGAGCAAGTTTTGTAAGAAGGTTTTGGAGAAAATTTGAGCAGGTTTTGTAAGCAATTTTTAGAGCATACTTGAGCAAGGGGATTGGTGTCTCCTGTGGATTGGTGTTCATGAACTTGAGCAAGTGGATTGGTGTCTCCTATGGAATTATGTCCATAAAATTGAGCAAGGGAATTGGTGTCTCCCATGAATTGGTATCCATGAACTTGAGCAAGGGGATTTGTGTCTCCTATTGATTGGTTTCCAGGAACTTGAGCAAGGGGATTAGTGTCTCCTATGGATAGATGCCCATGAACTAGAGGAAGGGTATTGGTTCCTCCTGTGGATTGGTGTCCATGAACTAGAGCAAGGGAATTGGTGTCTCTCATGGTTTGGTGTCCACGAACTTGTATAAGGGATTGGTGTCCACAAACTTGTATAGGGGATTGGTGTCTCCTATGGGTTTTTGCCCAAAAAAATTATTGAAAAAATTTATAAGAAATATTTTCTCATGGTTTTCTTCCATGTAAAATATTTGTCTCTTATGTGTGTGGTGATTTGTGCATTTTTTCATTATTGCATTATTATTACTTGAAGTTATTACTTTGGAAAGAAAAGAGAAAAGTTTTATATTATATTGTTCACCCCCCTCTCAGTATAAGATTGTGTTCTTCACAAGAAAATTTGATACCAATAGTATAAGAGATAGAAGAACTAGAAAGAATTCATTTCATAAATATAAGAAACAAAACAATGCCATATAAGGTATAAAAGGCATCCACTAGTGAAAATTGAGGATAGATAGGTCTAAGTAAAACTACCTACAGAGAAAAATGATATAAAACAAAAAGATAAAAAAGTTATTCTTGAAGTAGTTGAAGTAGATGAATATTTATAGAAACAAGAAAAAGAGAAATATTCAAGAACATTAGATGTCAAGAAAATTGAATTTGATGTTTGTTTACATACAACTAGAAAAAAAAAAGTTAATATAACTTCTGGTGAATTAATAGCAGTCATAAAATACAAATATCAAGTTTGCAAAGCCTTTGGGTTAATAGAATAGATAGGAGGTCAGCCATGTAATGCTCTAAGATAAAAAATTCATGAGACTAGAACACCTTATTTATTCAAACAATTATATGTGTCTCTCAAGTATAAATCAAAATTATGGGACCATTATGTTATTCATAATTACATGATTTACATTGGTGCTTCACACAATATTATGCCTAAACAAATAACATATCAGTTAGGACTTATTTGCACAAGATATTATCTGCCTATTTCGGTAATGGATAGTAGATAGATACCATGTGTGAGAGCTATAATTGGCTTGCTAGTATTTATAGATCAATATCCAAAGAAAGGCATTGTAATGGATGTTGTAATTGTGGATGTAGAATCCTCATTGCTTCTGAGTAGACACTGTGCTAAAAAAATTGGGTGGTTCTATTAAGTTAAATTGATCTTATGCTACCATATATCTATTAGGTAAAAAATGCTACTCTCATGAGATAACCTTTAAACCATTATTCTATAGAATTAAGAAAACCTAATGATAATAAGATAAATATGGTTTATTCTATTGAATAAAAATAAATGGGAGTATACTCAATCTGGCATACACCATTTCTAAAATAATTTCTTGATGCTAAAGACATGAATCTAGAAACCAAAGAAAAAGTTGATGCAAAATCTACTAAGATTCTACATACAAAAATTTAGACCATGATTTTTGATGGGGTAAAGTCTTAGTTTGGGACTACTGTAGGAATAAATTTGATAGATATCAAGGATAACTACTTAGGCATCCCTTGTAGAATTGAATTATTATGCATAAATAATGTGGTTGAATATGAAAAACTGTCATTGAGACTCATAAAATCCAAATAATTAGGCATTAATTACTTGACTATCAATGGAGATGTAAAATTAATTATTCAAAAAATAAAAGGAAAATATCAGTCTAAGAATTTAATATTAATACAATACAAACAAGCGATGCTAGAAGAGAGATAAGTTTTTTATATTCAATTTGTTTTATATTCCAAGAGAACAAAATCTTGTTGCAAATATATTAGCTATAAATGCATTTGCTGTAGAATATCCAAAAATTAATACAAATCACATGGACATATTTCCTACTATTTCAATTTATAAGCATTATGTACCAGACAATGTTGTTTATCTTCAAGTATTTCAAGATGATATTGACATTAAAGACTTCATGACTCTTTAGAATCAATTTGTTGATGTAATATGTGAGGATGAAGATGAAGATAAATTTAAAGATGTCATTGGAGAGCCATTTGAAGTTATCCATATAAAAAAAAAATAGAATACCTAGGGGACTTTTCTCTTTAGAAAGTGTAGTCAAGGAATTTTGATCCATGTCATAATTCCCTATGAACCCTAATGCATGAAAACTTACCTCTCATCTTCCTACCCTTTTTATCGTGCTTTCCAAAATACCTACTAAAATCCATGTGGTTTTTCTTATTTTTCATGAATTTGTGGGTACCAAATTTGACCTACGAATCCACAAAAATAGAATAATAGCTAACTACCCAAGCACCATTTGTATTCAATACAAAATGAGTCCATCTCCACACCTTTTACAAATTTGTGATAGCTAGTTTCTACCCATAAATTCATCTAGATTGGAAATTTTCCCAAATTGACTAACCACCGTAATTTGTTACCTCAAATATTATGTTTCCCTGGTTATCCAACATTAGTCTGAGTTATAAAAGAAGCATGTCACCTCCCAATTGAGGCTAGTGATAATTTGAGCAGATTAATGGTGAATTAAGTAAAATTGGAAAACTTATGAGCAATTGTGTTTTAATTGAGCTTAGATGATAATTAATAGACTGATTACAAGTTTTAGTGATAGAAGATCTTTAGTTGACTGGAGAAGCCTTTTGAAGCTCACCTTACCACTACTTGGACATAGCTTATTACCATCACAATTTTGACTATAGGGTATCAAATCAAAAATATCCCCATTGTGAGCAAGTTACATTACAATTATCTTGACATTTTTACTTCATTTCTTGCATCTACATTTAGCATTTAGCACATCTAGAAAATTCATCGGTGGATTCAAGAATTCAACTACAAGCCACAAATTCGCATAGTTACAGATCAGGTGAAAATATCTACTTCTAAAACTATTTGTCTCATTTGTGCATTGTATATTTATCATCCTACATTTGATAGTATTCAAATTTCTATAGTGTTTCTGTTATTTCAGTTCAAGCTTTCATTAATTCACACTAGATCATCGTTTTCTATTTATTTATGCATGGTTTGTTAAAGATACCAAGGGAATTTGACTATATTGTTGTTTAAGATACATTACATGGTGGCCTAAGAAAATATCTAATTGTTGAATACAGTTTTTAGTATTTCTTTTTAGTTGATTGTAAGTTTTTTATGAATTCATGGCATCAACCACAAATTTGCTTTCTAGTTGTGAATTCGTAAGACCAGCTATGAATTCGCTTTGCTTAGCCATATGGATTAGGTAGGCCTCCTATATAGTATATTTTAATTTTATCTTTCTATATCTTGCCTATTTCATATTGATTTTATATTTTATCACTCTGAACACATAAGAAAATATAAAAAATAAAATAGTAATGCATTTAGTTTAAGATATTTGCTTATTGTGTGATTGTTGGCAAGGAAAAATGAATAAAATATAGCTTTAGTATTAGTTGCATCTGACCTAAACCTAGTTGTTTGTAAACTTAAATAACTCACCAAACATTAAACCTTAGCTATACCTTAGAAGTGGTCTTAAAACATACTTCTTGGTGAACCCCCAAATCTAGTCAACCATCACCAAAGGAGGTACATCACCCAGTATCCCTCACATCAAGGTCTAGACTTTAAATGACTCATCCCCCTTATAGGCATGGATCCATTAGCCTAAGGGAAATGGATGCAAAAGTTTTAGTCTACATTCTTTTGTGAACTTGACATGAAGTTCATGCATTAAGGGTTCAAAATAAAAAAGAAAAAATATTGTATCACACTTCTCTTCTTTTCATTTTCTTCCCTTTTGTTTTTTCATACCAACATCATTCTAGTTCCATCCCACCCATGACACTAGGTGGTGTCTTAAATGATGAAATGTTGATATCAAAGGCAAAAATATCTTCAAAGTTGAAATGATGAGTTGATATTGAATTTCAAGGTGGATATCTTCAAGGGTGCTTTAATATTTAAATGAAATATTAAAATATTAAAATGGGAGGTGTATATTTAAATCAAAGGATTTAAATATAATTTAAATGTATAAAGGTTTAAATATTATTATAGCTTGACCTCCTTGAGTGCACCATGCAAAATAAATTTAAATTCAAATACTTAAATATTTAAATCTTGTCGACCTCCTTGGGCACAAAAGACAAAAGTATATTAATAATACCAATTAATTCACTTTGGCTAAGGTGGAATGCATTTTATTATCCTTCGGGTGATAATGTGTAGTGAGTAGAATATGAAGGAGGAGAGGAGATCAAATTTGGTGGCAGTAAAATACAAATTCAAATATCACATTGTGCCCCTTTGGTTTCATCTACTGGGGTAGCCCAATTGGTTGCCTAGCTCCCATGGAGTGTTGTTGTGTAGAAGGTGCAAGGGTCGAATCCCCTCGATGTCTATTTTGTTTTATTTTTTGTTGTTTGAGGGAGAATAAAGATAAATTCAAATATCATATTGTGCCCCTTTGGTTTCATCCACTAGGGTAGCCTAGTAGATTTCCTAGCTCGTATGGGGTATTGTTGTGCAGGAGGTTAGAGGGCCGAATCTCTTCAACGCTCATTTTGCTAATTAATTTGAGATAACATAATAAGGAGATAAATATTTTCTTGCACCCTTTTGGTTTCACCTACTGTGGTAGCTCAGTTGGTCACCAGACCATGTTAGGTCACTACGCGTATAAAGGTCAAGGGATAAAATATCATACATGGTTGTGCAAGGTATTTATAAAGTTTTGTTTCATGAAATTTATAAAAGAGAGATATAAGGATTTGTGATTATAAGGTTTTATTTTATTTTGCAAATTTTTGAAAGGGATATATAAGGATTTATATTATAAGGTTTTATTTTACAAATTTTATAAAAGGAAGATATAAGGATTTGTATTTATAAAGTTTTATTTTGCATTATATAAATGAGATATATAAGGAGTTTTTATTGTTAATAAAGCTTTATTTTATAAGTTTTAAAAGGGAGATATAAGGAGTTATTTTTAATATTTATTGTGTATGTTTTAAAATAAGTGATGAGGGTTTAAAGTGGTTCATTGGATATTTAAAATAAATAAAGGAAAAAAGAGAATTATTGATCAGATTTGAAAAGCACATGCAAGAGGAAGATCGTCATTATTGAGGCAGATTTGGAGGGCATAAATTTGGAACAAGTCAAGGTTTCAAAGAATAGAGTAAGCAGATTAAGTGCACATATTCACCCAAGCATTCAATTAACAAGGAAGGACAATTCAATCATCTCAATAAGAAGTAAAGGTACACATGATAGTGGAAGAAGAGCAAGGTATTAGCATCTCCAAGTCAACACACAAGTAAGTTATCTAAGCTAGACTTGAGCTACCTTTAAAATGTAATAAATGTGAGATATGTGGAAGCGATAAACTTAATGAATGTGAAGAACATATTGGCCATTTGAAGCTTACTAAATTAGTGCATATAATTATCTATATGTTCATGAAGATAAAATAATTCTAGGTAGAATATGTCTAAAATGCTTTTCGTTAAGGAAAGCAAAGGTGAAAAACTTATTGCCATTATTGATCAAGTTTTGTAAACAAATGTGTGCATTGGTTATGACTGAATTTGGGATTAAATGTGCAAAGGTTATAGATCATATTTATAAGTAAATTTATAAGAAGGTTATGGAGAAGATTTGAGTAGTGTTTGTGAGGAAGTTTTGGAACATATTTGAGCAAGTTTTGTGAGTAGGTTTTGGAGCAGATTTTGTAAGTAGGTTTTGGACCATATTTGAGAAGGTTTTATAAGTAGGTTTTGGAGCATATTTGAGAAGGTTTTATAAGTAGGTTTTGGAGTATATTTGAGGAGGTTTTGTAAGAATTTTTTGGAGAATATTTGAGCAGGTCTTGTAAGCAAATTTTGGAGCAGATTTGAGCAAGTCTTGTATGTAGGTTTTAGAGTAAACTTGAGAAAGGGGATTGGTGTCTCCTGTGGATTGGTGTCCATGAACTTGAGCAAGGGCATTGGTGTCTCACATGTATTTGTGTCCATGAAATTGAGCAAGGGGATTGGTGTCTCCTATGGATTGGTATCCACAAACTTGAGCAAGGGGATTGGTGTCCAAGAACTTGAGCAAGAGGATTGGTGTCTCCTGTGGATTGGTGTCCATGAACTAGAGCAAGGGTATTGGTGTCTCCTGTGGATTTTTTTCCACAAACTAAAGCAAAGGGATTGGTGTCTCCTATGGATTGATGTTCACAAACTTGTATAGGGGATTTATGTCTCATGTGGATTGGTGTTGATGAACTTGTATAGGGGATTGGTATCTCATGTGGGTTGGTGCTCACAAAATTTATTGAAGAAATTTATAACCAATATTTTCCTATGGTTTTATCCCAAGAGGGTGTTTCCACATAAAATATTTGTCTCTCATGTGTGTGGTTATTTGTGCATTTTTAATTATTGCATTATTATTATTTGAAGTTATTGCTTTGGAAAGAAAAGAGAAAAGTTATATCTTATATCTTATACTGTTCACCCCCCATACTAGTATAAGCTTGTGTTATTCACAATAATATTTTATACCAATAGTATAAGATATAGAAGAACTAGAAACAATTCATTTCATAAATCTAAGAAACAAAACAATGCCATATAAGGCATAAAAGGCATCCACTAGTGAAAATTGAGGATAGATAGGTCTAAGTAAAACTACCTACAAAGAAAAATGATATAAAACAAAAAGATAAAAAAATTATTCTTGAAGTAGTTGAATTAGTTGAAGTAGATGACGATTTATAGAAACAAGAAAAAGAGAAATATTCAAGAACATGGGATTTCAAGAAAATTGAATTTGATGTTGGTTTAGAGACAACTAGAAAAAAAGTTAACATAACTTCTAGTGAATTAATGGCAGTCCTAAAAATATAAATATCAAGTTTGCAAAGCCTTTGGTTTAATAGAATATACAGGAGGTCAGCCATGTAATGTTGTAAGATAAAAAATTCATGAGACTAGAACACCTTCTTTAGTCAAACAATTATATGTGTCTCTCAAGTATAATAAAAATTAGGGGACCAATATATTATTCATAATTACATTATTTACAATGGATCTTCACACAATATTATACGTAAATAAATAACATATTATTTAGGACTTATTTGCACAAGATATTCTCTCCCTATTTTAGTAATGGATAGTAGATAGATACCATGTGTGGGAGCTATAATTGGCTTGCTAGTATTTCTAGATCAATATCCAAAGAAAGGCATTGTAATGGATATTGAAATTGTGGATGTAGACTCCTTGATTTTGAGTAGACATTGGGCTAAAAAATGGGTGGTTCTATTAAGTTAGATTTATCTTATGCTACCATCTCTCTATCAGGTAAAAAATGCTACTATCACGAGATAACCTTTTAACAATTATGCTATAGAATTGAGAAAACCTAATGATACTATGATAAATCTAGTTTATTCTATTGAAGAAAAATAAATGGGAGTATACTCGATTTGGAATACACCATTTCTAAAATAATTTCTTGATGATAAAGACATGAATCTAGAAACCAAAGAAAAATTTGATGCAAAATCTACTACGATTCTACCTACAAAAATTTAGACCATGATTTTTGATGGGGTAAAGTCATAGTTTGAGGATGGTGTAGGAATAAATTTCATAGATATATAGGGTAACTACTTAGGAATGCCTTGTAGAATTGAATTATTATGCACAAATAATGTGGTTGAATGTGAAAATTTGTTATTGGGACACATAAAATCCAAAGAATTAGGCATCAATTACTTGACTATCAATGGAGATGTAAAATTAATTATTCAAAAAAAAGGAAAATATCAGGCTAAGAATCCAATATTAATATAGTACAAACAAGCAGTGCTAGAAGAGAGATTTGTTTTTTATATTCAATTTGTTGTATATTCCAAGAGAACAAAATCATGTTGCAAATATATTAGCTATAAATGTATTTGGTGTAGACTGTCCAAAAATTAATATAGATTACATGGACATATTTCCTACTATTTCAATTTATAAGCCATATGTACCAGACAATTTTGTGTATCTTCAAGTATTTCAAGATGATATTAACATTAAATAATTCATGTCTCTTTAGAATCAATTTGTTGATGTAATAAGTGACGATGAAGATGAAGAGAAATTTAAATATATCATTGGAGAGCCAATTTAAGTTATCCAACTAAAAACAAATAGAATACCTATGGGACTTATCTCTTTAGAAAGTGTATCCAAGGAATTTTGACCCATGTCATAATTCCCTATAATCCTTAATGCACAAAAACTTACCTCTTATCTGCCTACCCTTTTTCTTGCACTTGCCAAAAATGCCTACTAAATACCATGTGGCTTTTTATTTATTTTTCATGAATTCGTGGGTATAAAATTTGACCTACAAATTAAAAAAATAGAATAATAACTAACTACCCAAGTACAATTTGGATTCAATCCAAAATTAGGCCATATCCACACTTTTTATGAATTTGTGATAACTAGTTTCTACCCACGAATTCACCTAGATTGGAGATTTTCCCAAATTGACTAACCACCCTAATTTGTTAACTCAAATGTTGTGTTTCCCTGGTTATCCCACATCAATCAGAGTTATAAAAGAAGCATTTTGCCTCCCAATTGAGGCTAGTGATAATTTGAGCATATTAATGGTGAATTAAGTAAACTTGTAAACTTATGAGCAATTGTGTTTTAATTGATCTTAGATGAGAATTAATGGAGTGATTACAAGTTTGAGTGATAGAAGAAGGTATTTATCTTACTGGAGAATGCCTTTTGAAGCTCAGCTTGCTACTACTTGGACATACATTATTACCATCATGATTTTGACTATAGGTGATCAAATCAACAATATCCCTACTGTGAGCAAGTTACATTGCAACTATCTTGACATTTTTACTTAATTTCTTGCATCTACATTTAGAATTTATAACATCTATCAAATTCATGGGTGGATTCATGAATTCAACTACAAGCCATAAATTAGCATAGTTATAGATTGGGTTAAAATATCTACTTTTAAAACTATTTGTCTCATTTGCGCATTGTATCTTTATCATCCTACATTTGATAGCATTCAAATTTTTGTATTGTTTCTATAAATTTAGTTCAATCTTTCATTAATTCGCACTAGATCATCGATTTCTATTTATTTATGCATGGTTTGTTAAACATACCAAGGATATTTGACTATATTTTTGCTAAGACCCATAACATAGTGGCCTAAGCAAATCCCCAATTTTTTACTATAATTTTTAGTGTTTCTTTGTAGTTGATTGTAAGTTTTTTATGAATTCATGCCAGCAGCCACAAATTTGCTTTCTAGTTGTGAATTCATAAGACCAGCTATGAATTCACTTTGCTCAGCCATCTAGCTTAGGTAGGCCTCCTCTCTAGTATATTTTAATTTTATATTTCCATATCCTACCTATTTCATAATAGATCATTCTGAAAACATAATAAAATATAAAAAAATAAAATAGTAGTGCATTTAGTTTAAGATATTTGCTTATTGTGTGATTGTTTGCAAGGAAATATGAATCACATATAGCTTAGGTATTAGTTGCATCTGACCTAAACCTAGCTATTTGTAAACTTAAAGAACTCACCAAACATTACACCTTAGCTAGACCTTATAAGTGGTCTTAAAACATACTTCTTGGTGAACCCCCAAATCTAGTCAACCATCACCAAAGGAGGTACATCACCCAGTACTCCTCACATCAAGGTGTAGACTTTAAATTATTCATCCCCCTTCTAGGCATGGATCCATTACCCTAAGGGAAAGGGGTGCAAAATTTTTAGTCTACATTCTTTGGTGAACTCAACGTGAAGTTCATGCGTTAAGGGTTCAAAAAGAAAAAGCAAAAATATTGTATCACACTTATCTCCTTTTCATTTTCTTCCCTTTTGGTGTTTCCTTTGGTGGTCCATACTAACATCATTCTAGTTTCATCCCACCGATGAAACTAAGTGGTGTCTAGATTTTGTGTGGGTTTTAGGTTGAACCCTCCAACTTGTAAAGTTGGGTAATAAATGGTGTACACATTTTATTCCTGGGACAACTAGATATGACTAAGATTAGATCACTTTGGAGTAACTTGAAGATAATATTTTTGTTAGAAGGGATATCTTTCTTTTCATCACCTCTCTTTATTTTCAACTAATTCAAATTTCACATTAAAGAAAAACTACATGGTGAAAATAAGGATAACCTTTGTGTGGCATTTTATTTGTGTGGTACTTTGCTTTTTTCCAAATAAAAAACAAAAAGAAAAACAAAAAAAATGACCATGACTTTCAAAAGTGGCAAAGAAATTTTTGGTCCTTCTGAGGACCAAGTGGATAGAGAAAATATAAACATAAAAAATACTAAACTAGAAGAGAACAAATGACAAATTAATATAGTTTATCTAGATCCTTTAATGAAAACATTCAATTTAGCTCCCTTGAATATTTTTTAAACTTCATAAAATATAATAATGCAACTTTTGGTTAGGCCATATAAGAAGAGGCTCACCTCAAGGGTGAGAGTTATCAATCTTGCACCACTTATTCTCAACTCCATTTTGGAGGCACCCTTAGGGAAGAATTTTGGTAGTGTTCCTCCACCATGACATAATATCTACGTTAACCCATTGTTTAATGATAAATATACAACTATCCATGACACTTCACTCATTCATGATTGGAAAGTTTCACAACATAAACCTGTATATGCTACTTGCACAACTATCATTGCTAGGGAAAATCCATGAGTCCACTTGACTGATCATAATAAACCTCCCCATAAATTTCATAATCCATATGCATCAAATTTTTTATCAAGTATTAATATTCCTCCTCAATCAGTTCCACCACAAATTTCCAACCCATATCCTTACACATCAATATTTCATTCACAACCATTTCAATATCAAGCTTTCAACACAACACATCCATATCAATAAGTCAACACTTCATTTTTGGAGAGGAATAGATCCTCTCTTTAATATTAAAAATCAAACTCTTTGAACTATTAATACAATTCTTAGAAGACCAGTAAAACATAAGCAATATAAATAACTATATAAGAAATTAATCAATATTGTAATGAACAAATGAAGTGTTTCACCACTCAAGGGGGGCACGTCCCTGCATTAAAGACCAAGTGCGAATACCACATATGAAAAGAATAAAATGAAATATGAAAAGATAATTAAATTAAATCAACATACATAATGTATATATTAAAATCCTTCTCTTTGACAACAGAGCCGATGACTATGTTTGGTACATAGCATGACTCCCCTCCTCGGAAAGCTTTGTCCTCAAAGATGGAAATATCTGGAAAATACTTTATGGTTCCCATCTAGCATATTATTTTGTTAGCCCCTACCATTTGATGAGAAATTCATGGATGTGATAAGACCTTAGGATGTATGTTCTACTTTATAGAATGGCTTTCGGCTGGAGGTATATACACCCTTCTATATCTAATATTGGTAATTTTGATTGATATTTCACCTTCTAGTCGATCACCTTCTTGAGACATCATCTGGGATGGTCATAGAATCCTTTGGGTGGTATTCCGTTTGGTTCCTAAAAAACTTCCTCATAGTTAGCCACAACTTTTTGTAGATCTTCCAGTTTGGTTTATGGCACATCTTGTACTACTTTTTCCATGTAATTAATTTGGCCTATGAATCCATAGCCACCTTTTCTTGATATTATTTCCATGTTATATGAACTTACTATTTTTTATGGAGGTGTTGGAATTCTTTGTAGGTGAATGGTCTTTCCATTTTCTTTCCATTCAACAAAGCATTGCTTGTAATTAAAACCAACCATGGTTTTCATTTGTTCCATCCATGCAACACCCAAAATAACTTTTGAATTCCCTAATTCCATGACAAAAAGAGGACCCTGCCAAGTATAAATTCCCATTTGTAATGAAATTGAATATGTCTTACCTAGGTATTGACAAGTTTCCCTACCTATAGTTCTAACTTGAAATCTTTCTTGACTGGAAGAGTAGATGTGAAAATTTAATGTCCTGGAAATTTTTGCATCAATAAAGTTGTGAGTACTTCCTGAATCAATTAATATTGTTACCTTTATTTTCTGAATGAATCCTTCTACCTTGATTGTATGGTGAGAGGACAACCCCATAAGAACATGTAATGAAATATTCATGGTATCTTCTCCATCTACAACCACCTTGTGTTCACTTTGGTCATCATCTAGAGAATTATTAGGTGAGTTGTTCTCCTCTATTTCTTCATCTTCCTTGTTAGTATATTCAATTTGAAAGTTCTATCGTGGTACACATGCCTGATATTTTAGATGGTTATTGTGACATTTTTAGTAAAAATAACTTGATGGTTGATCATTTCTATGAAATGAGTTGTGATTTTGAGGTTGACCATATAAATCACGTTGTGTGGTTGTTTCTAGTTGCACCTTCGTCTCTGCCAAATTGGCAATCCTTATACACTCATCTAACTTGGATGGATTTTTTAGGTCCACTTCAACTTTAATATTCACTTTCAATTCATTTCTATAAGTTGTTATCACCACCTTTGGTTTTAATTATTTTGCATAGTGAAGCTTACTGGTAAATTTTTAAATATAGTCCCTTACTGATCCTGTCTGCTTGAGTGATAACAACTACACTGTGTAGGAACCTGTGGGACCTTTATGAAATATGTGAAGAAAAGCATCCCTAAAATTATCCCAAAAGAGAGCTTGGTGGTCATTCTCACATTTGTACCATGTAAACCATTGATAATATTCGGTACCTAATTTGGTTGCCACATAAGGAAATTTTTTTGACTACCAAAACTGGTAGAAGTCTAAGATGCCTTCTATTTTTGCTATCCACCCATGTGGATCATGACCTTCAAAGGTGGGTATGTCAATTCATGGATAATTGACTCCAATAGGACCTCTTGGTTGGTGGTGAACATTGTTCATATCTTGATCATCTTTATTTCTCTATCGCTAGATGCAATTTGGTAAGGTCTATCAGAACCCCATTGTTGCTCAAAAACTTCTTCATTACCCATATCCTCATTATTTATATGGTCGTTGAGATTTGGGGAATAACTATTATGACCTCTTTAGTGTGTATAGTCTTCATACTAAATGTCAGTACTCCAGTGGTTGGAAGGAGTATTTGGTTGGGATTGTTTGTTGAATACTTGGTGGAAGCTGGTAGTCATTTTATTAATATTTTCTACTAATTGGGCTAACATCTCATCGGAGACCTTGGGACGACCAGTTTCTACTTGAGTGATGTTCTCTTAGGAGTATTTTGGGGAGGTATTGGATTCCATATTTTTGATCAATGGATGACCCAAATTATAGCTAACAATTCTAAAAGGAGAAGAAAAATTGTGTGTACATTTGCTTCGACGAGGTCTTCTTTGTGATTCTGAGTTATCTTTATTCGAAGTCTCCAAGATTGATAGTCGACTATTGGATCCTTTGGAGCTTATTTTTAGATCACTTCCCTCCTTAGAGCAATTGTAGCACTCCTTTGGGTGGTGGTTTCTCTTGCTATTTTGAGTGGTGATTCTTCTTCTACAATGAATTTCAATGCTCGTGCTCATCCAAGATACTTATGCTCATTCTAGTGTATTTTTACACTTAATAATTTGGATGATTTTTTAACTCTTATTCGATCTTGCTTAAACTATTGCTTTAGTAAATCTGCAATGCTTAAGGACTATTACATAGCATTCACTAACAATACTATGCACTTCTTATTTCTCCTTTATTTTTTTACTCTATATTTGTATATCTTTAAGGTGTAAATACTACTAAAACCTTGGTAAAAAGAACTCTTTTAAGTTCTTAACTTTTAGATTTCAACTAGTCCAATGCAAATCACAAATAATAATATGGTGCTTCTTAAAACTTGATATAATGCTCAAATAATAAACATGTATTGCATCAATGTTATAACTTGTATAACATACATTTCTGTTCTATTTTAGCTAGTATCTTTGGTGAATTGGTTCACCCCTAAATGTAATATAAATTTTGTAAGCTTTGTATCTTCACAAAACTTTATTAAGTTTGCAGCTCTAATTTCTAGCCAACTTTCTCATTTTTTGCTACTAAATAACAGTTCACAAATTTATCCCAAAACTCTCCAAATATGCAACTCTCTATATTCCTCAAATGTTGTCCACAAAATATTTTTTTGTGGCTTTGATACGATTCTAAATTGGTCTTCACAAATACTAAAACTAGCAACTTTTAATATTGCCCAAACTGGTTTTCATAGATCTGCAATTATTACAATCACCTCCTTCCTTCTTTTGTTATCTTAAATCTACAATGAGAGTCTCCAGAATACCATATTTTGTTGTTGTCTATACACATTCAATCCCCTATCCACGGGAACTCCAAAATCTTCCTAAAACTTTTGCATATTGTAGCTCTAGGCTACCTTCAATATTCTCTCCTAAAATCCTTCAATCTCTACTCCAAAACCTATAACCTTCTCCTATAAATCATTCTTCAAAAATTTGTGGCTATCTTTAGATTTCCCAAAACCTTGGGATCCTCAATATTATCTTCTCCTATAATCTTCTTGTTGAATTTTGACTTCAAAACTGATCTCCAACATTGTCTCCTTTCTCAAGAATCTAAATTTCTTGAGATCTTCTAACTTTGTCTCCAAAATTTGGAAATCTTCTTGCCAAACACTTATTTCTATTGGGCTTGTTTTCATATGGCGAAAATTGTCCTAAATCAGAAACTTCTCTTTGCTTGCAATATCTTGTCACAAACTTTATTCAAATCTACTCCACTGGTAACTCCTTCAATAAGGTTAATCGTCTATGTTTACAATCTCTTGCTTCTTGCTTTCTCCAATATGCCTTCAATGGGTACTTCTCCAAACCTGCAATAAGGATTGATTTATCCTTCTTGTCTAAAATATCTTGAGACTTATTTCTTGGATATTCTAGCTCTGTAATCCTTCCACTCCTTTTTGTAACTCTTTAACTTCTCTCCTCATAGATTTACTAAAATATTTTCCTAGTTTCTTCAATCTCCCAACTATGGGAACTCTATAATGAGATCACTTTATTGGACCTCCTAAATATGTTTCTCCTCAAATCTTTAGTAGTACCTTTTCATAGCTCTTATCTATATCCAATCTGTAGTATTCAATATGAAATCTCCTATATCCAATATTCAATATCCCCAAACTAGAAGTTCTTAAATATGACCTCTTCTAGGTCTATTCAACTTCTTCACATTGTAACTTTCTTATCTACAATATTCTATGTGGACTTCCTTCTTGAGTCTCCTCCAATATTCAATATCTAATTTTTTGCAACAAAGAATTAATCCCTACATGAGGAAAGCACATAGAATTTCAAGTAATGAAGGTGAAATTCTTCTCTATCTATTGTAAGAAGCTTCTCAACTTTTGGGTGTTAATTTACTATAATTAGAAACTTAGATAGCAGTACCAAATTATTAGAATTTATAGAATTCTAAAAATAATCAAACTTCACTAGTTATTCTCAAAACTAGTGGAACCAATTCTATGTTGAGTCCTAGTTTTCACAATAATATGGAAAGACTCTAGACAATATGCAATTTTGTGGTCTTCTTAAATATATCAACTTCTCCAATAGAACCTCTTTCTTGGATCTCTTAATCTCCTCAATCACCACAATATCAAGGTTTGACTTCAAGACCTGAAATCTCCTATTTTGAATTTGTTCTTAGAATAGAAATTGTTCAATCCTCTCTAGTTTCACCTTCCAAAGATAATATATTTAATGTTATTAGTCTTCTATCTAATATTTTTTATGTGGCTGTATTTTCATGTAGCAGTGCACAACGGTAGGTTTGGTTTACAAATATACAATGAATTCAGGTCGATAGTAGCAATGGTGGTCCCTTTTGGCTCTGATACTATTATTATATTTTGAAGCTATAAACTTAAAATAAAAAAACTTAAACATATGAAACAAAGTACTAAACCAATGTATATGATAATTAAAGTATTCTACAAATATGAAATACAAAAATAACTCTAATATTTACTCCTAAATATGGGATAAACACAAACTCACGAGAATGGTGTCATATCACTAAAAGTACCAAGTAATCATGTCATTTTACATCTCCACATTACCATGTATATATAATGTAATGTGGCTCTTCATATGAAGCACTCTTGGACTTCCCAATTCTAGACTATTCAAATTCCTATTCTATGGACTCGTGTACACATGGACTGATGTGCACATTTACATTATTAAATATTATGCACTCTTGTGCATTTATTACAATACATAAAGTAAATTTTAATATAATACATATATCAAATAATGTAATATACTCCAATATATTCAAGATGATTTAAAAATTCAAAGGTTTGTGGATAATGAAAGTTGACATGAAGATTGAAGATAAATATGAAGACCAATATTGAAGACTAAAGTTTACAATAACCAAATAATATAATACAAAGGGGTGTTGAGGTATATTGCATTATTTGGTAAATTCTAATGTACCCCCATGGTACCTTCATAGTACATTTGTAAATATGTAATAGATTAGGGTTGATCATATAATTAATAAGTGTGATTTATATTTCTACTTTCATGTAAGAGTGCAATGTGTAGGAAATGCACAAGTGTCATGTAAGTTAGAGTGCAAGAGTAGGTTTAGAGGATGTGCACAAGTGTCTTGTATGTAAGAGTGAAAATATGTAATGTAAGTATGCGATGAAAGTGACAAGATGATAAGTTAAGAGTCATGGTACTTTTCATATGGAGACCAATAGTAAAGTAATTAAAAAGTTATATTACTATGGCTATATTATGAAGATAATATTGCATGATAAAGTAATCCAAGACAATTCAATAAGAATGAAAATTTGAGATTATAGAGTTGTAATAGGAAGAAAAATAATAAAGTTTGTATATGGATTTTTGAGCAATTAATATTGTAAGTATTCTTCATGATTAGTTCATGAATGATTCAGACTATTTACATTCATCAATATATAAGTAAATATTATTTGTTACATTATATAGCCCTTGATATACATATTAATTTGCTCATATATATTCTAATATTATTATTATTATTATGACCTTTAATATTGCAACTATTTTTATATTGGGACCTATGATATTTTGTGGTAGTAAAGGCTTAAAAACCCAAAAATATTCTAACTGCATTCCAACATATAAGAATTCCCCCTACGTCTACTTCTAAATCCACATCATCATTTTAACATATCACATATACTACTTTTATAGTTTTGGAAACTTCTTCCTTTGTCATTTTAGTTTCTTGAATACTGTAACCACCAGAAAGGCTCACACCCGATGGTGTATCCTTTTGTGATAAATGGTAAAGATACATCATGAATACAAGAAAACAAAATTGACAACAAATGAAATAAGAAAGAAAGCACTTTATTCCATTGTATTCAAAGCCAAAATCCAATTACAAGTATGTCCCTCTTAGGGATATTCATTTTGATACAATATTACAATAGGAGTGCACAATTGTTTTCCCTCTTAAGGGTAGGTGTGATTTCCAAATGCCTTTCAGAATGGCACAAACTACTCTAGGGTGGATATGCCCTCTTCTTCACAATGGGGAAGGAACTTGATGGTTTTATCTCCTTTGAAAATGTTCCCCGCGGTCAAGAAACAACACAAGAATTTCAAAAAGATAGGTAGACTCTCATGATGAGGCCCTTCTAGGTAAATTGCATAATGACACCATTAACATGCATAATCAAGAAAACGTAAAGAATGCTTCTAAGCTATGCAAAGTGAATCAAGATTCATGTAATAGAATAAAGGAAAGTATCAGCTATATTATGCATGGATCAGATATGAAAAGTGAAGCATAAACATGCATAAAGAAATCATTTAAGCCTTATTCGAAGCATAAGCATAAAATGTAAATCTAACCTAGTTCTATGGTAAAAAGTCTTCTAAAATGCTATTAGACCATAAAAACAATTAATCTAACCTAATTAACCAAAAAAAAATAGAAATAGGAAGGCGGTTATACCTCTACTACAAATTGTAGCTCTGGTGTGTAGTCTACACTGTAAACCATGGCTGACAGCCATGGTTAGCACTTTGATAGGATTGCCCTCAATTACAAGGGTAGTGGGCTTAACCTCCTTGTCCAATTAATGTTCAAGGGTCACCTTTGATGTCCTTCTAATAGGTTCGGTGGACAAATCACTGTGATGGGCCTTAGTTTTCCCAAATTTGCATTTCTTGATCCTCCTAGGCTCCTAGAAATTCTATGGAAAACTTATCATTGGATTAATAGCAAAGTAGCCTTCGAATGCACAAATTTAGTATGCAATTCGACAAGGCTTCACTAATTGCTTGATCACTTTACACTCACTCGATAATTTGTCATTGCTTTGCTTTACAAATCATCTGTATTCTCTTCATTATTTCTCCCCATTTTGGAGGGGGTATTTATAGGATGCCTTTAGGACTTGGGGTGGCTTCCTGGAGAAGTAAAAATCAAGAAGGGGTGGTTAGGATAGTTGTAATGGAAGATTTTGCCCTCTAACCACCTTCTTCTAGATCTAATGGCAATTTCAACTGATTCGGCTCGGATTAAAGGCCAACTAAACTTTAGTTAAGACCACAGGTCACAGCTATGGTCTAGACTACAAACCGTAGGTCTCAGTTGTGGTTCAGCTGTAAACCACATTTTTGGGCTACGATTTAGAATGATTATTCCAAGCAGCCCAAATTGAGTTGTTAGAACCAATGCTCTATCTTGGAGTCTATCCAATATCTTCCATATGGTCTTGTACCATGTCCATGACATGTTTTAGGTGTCTACAGATGCCCCTTTTGGGATGCATTGTGAGATCGAACAATACTAAGAAAAAATAGACCTCCTAAAATGACTTTGAATTTTATATGATGATCATTAGTCAGATCAAAATTAGATACCCCAGGTCCAACAAAAGGATGTGCATCTTGGAATCATTGCTTCCAACTCTTTGGAGGCTTAAACTTGAAAGACTTTGCACTCGTCATCAGAAATTCAAGTAGCTTTTACACTAAAATAGGAGTTAGGCCTATATAACTGAAAGGATGAGAGTTACAAACTAATTATCATATTTGCTATTTTCCCCAAGCAAGGAGGTAGGATTATGATAGTTGTTGACAATGATTCGCAAGGATGAATGCAATTTTGACAATATTAAGTGATCTACGATCTTCGAGATCTCCTATTGATTTTTATTATGATTTGATATTATGACTACCCCCTCAAGTGATGAGTCAATGAGGGTAATGACAATGAATAAAGCAACGATGTCACTTGACCACCATGGATGATCTAAAAAAATTTAGATTTGAGCAAATTAATGCCTTGGATAGGCCTAGTTCAACTTTTGATTCCAAATGTTAATAGTATTTGAATGCTTATATCCCATGGAGCATTCGAACTACAATAGCCATATTATGGAATCGAATTGATACAAATCCAATAAAATTTGTGTTGAATAAAATTATCGATGATTTGCTAAAAAAGAGGTCATAGAAGAAATGGCATGCAATGCCTCATTCCTGTGGAGAATTCCAGTCGCAAAGGCCTTCTTAGGGATTGAAAAGAACCATATCAGATCAACGATAACAATTTTTTCTCCAAATGTCCTTATGGTAATTTACTCATCCTACCAGATTGCATGGATCGCAAGTCACTGCAACCGCCAAGTGTATAGGGTAAATTATTGAATACGAGGTGCATTTGGTGTTTTAATTATTTGATTTTTTTGAATGTTTTGAATTATGCATTGAGCTTATTTATTTGGCTGGGAGGTGCATCACTCCATGAAAGGATTTTTCATAGCAATGACCTCGATTGAACTTTATAATCTCAGCCAGATTTTTAATTTTTGATTGGATCTCGGTGCTTGATTATCACCAAATTTTCAAATTAGCTTTATTTTATTGAATTATGATCCAATGGGAGGCATTAATTGATATTTTTGGCCCTTCCCATGGTGGTATTTTCTAAAACTACCTACTAGCTGCAAATCGCAGCTAGGGTCTGTGGTTCCCATTTGTAAATTTGTAAATCTACAAACTGCAGCTAGGGTCTATGGTTCCCATTTCAACTATCTCTCATTATTCCTTGATAGCGACTTGAAAACTAGAGCACTAACAGTGACAGCTGACAAAATTGACTTGTAACCTACCACACCTTACCCGCACATCGACTTACAACACGATGGCAGGGTGCGGGCAAGCGTCTTCTAGCTGCGGGGGACAAGGCGAGGGCAAGGTAACTCAAAAACCAAGACCTCACATCCATTACCAATTAAAATGAACCCAAATAAGAAATTAGAAAATCAATTACACTAAAATACTGGTAATGAAAATAGATTTAATTTTTTTTGCATTTTTGGTCGTGGTATTGCACCCGCCCGAACTTCAATCGGAGACTGCAGGTACCATTTGCGGTTCCTAATTAGTAAATTGGGGACCGCAGCTACCAACTGCAGCTAGGATTCAAAATCCCAAAGGTCAATTTTTGATTGCATGCGGACCGTAGGGTTGACCTGCGGTTCGCCAACTTTAGAAAAAAATTGCAAAATTTTTAATTTTTTTAAATTTTTAGAGGCAATTAATGTCATTTAATGCATTTTTGACCTGTCTTATTGACAAATTTTATTTTTAGGCTTGCATGATGACATTTTTTTGCAATTTGATTAGTTTTTTACTATTTTTGATGATTTTTAGGCCATTTTTAAATGTTTTTGCTAGTTTTAGTTAGATTTTTCCTTATTTTATGCTATTTATTTTAGATATTGACCTCTAGAGTGCGAGAGTCTAACATTCTAAATACTCTTCATGGAGAGCTCATTGATGGTGAGTGAGAGTGGTTCAGAGCTATCGACTTCAGCTACATTTTGGATCTACCCACTATTCGGGTAGATCAATCCTATCTGTTTGCATTGGCATGATGCTGAAATGTGCGGACAAACATGTTTCACCTACCTACAAGTGAAAAGATAGTGAAAATGGAGGATGTATACAAGATCTTCAAGATCCCCATTGATTGCGAGGCCATCATCTCCTTTACTTTTGGTGCCAAGGAGTTCATCTTCGATGATATATTTAGCACTCACAACGAGGAGGCTTAATGAGCTATTGACCATGGAGGGGTCCACATTGGCTAATGGCAAGGGAAGAATGTCTTATTCATGCATGAGGACACTTTTATGCACCTGGTGGTGCAATATGTGCTTCAAGACTCCTCAGGTGTGAGGATTCCCTAGAACCTCTTAGCTACTATATGTAGAGTTGTACAGAGCTCTATCCGCCAACCACTACTCCTAGCCTGGAGGAGCACTCTACTAGCTCAATTGTATTACGATTTATACCAGATCACTTATCAAAGCTATTGGTGGATTAGCTGCAATCTTCTATTATAGATTTGGTTCTGGTAGCATATTAGGATAGAGCATCCTAGGGAGTTACCCATACATATCACAAAGATTTATGATGATCATCAGTGCTATGTTGCCTGCTGGCCTTAGGAGGAGGAAGAATTTCATAGAAGGACCTATGCTGGTGACATCCAACATTACATCACATGATTTATAGGACTCAGATAAGATGATATCGAGTGGCAGACCTACATGGATTATCCTAACTGGCCTAAGGTCGATGAGTGACTTAAACGGTCTCACTAGGACAAATGGTTACTCGATCGAAAGGCTGATATCTAGGAGTATCAATTTTTCTCTCATGTTATGAGTTAGTTCAGCATGGTGTAGGACATCCCAAAGATCCCGTTCATCTATAGGTGCTTGGCCTTGGAGAGGGATCTCCCATGGATTCAGCCTTCAGCTCTAGGGGATGCTATCAATGACTTCTAGGATACTGGGGTTTATAGAGCGGTGACCATGCTAGAGTAGGATGGATGGTGGTCTTGATTTCACTAGTATGGGATAGGGCCTCTGGGACCTGCTATAGATCAGGTAGGAGCAAAGGTGGATCCTGATGGGCACAGGGTGTGACAGTTGATAGAGAGTGGCTGGGACATAGAGGCTACCACTAAGGAGGCTCTCGAGATTGATCTCGATGAGGAGGCTCATGAGGATGGTGAGGTATCTCCTGATAGTGTAGAGGGACTACTCTTGGCATATGTGGCTAGCTTGTAGAGTCAACTTGGGTGATTCTAGATGTAGTAGAGGGAACAGGACACTACTATTGCTACTCTGTAGGCCTAGTTGATAGATAGATATCACTTATTAACATGGGTAGAGTAGGAGATTGCTAGCCTAATAGCATGATCTACCACCATAGAGACCTAGGTTAGTGATCTCACTCATGCTCATGACTTGGCCCAGGCACAGAGGGATGCAACGATGGTAGAGCAAGATCTGCTCATGGTATAGAGGGGGATACCTCATCTTCACATGTGATTATGGGGTCTTCAATAGCACCAGCAACAGTACTACTAGGTGGTTGGTATCCTATGGTAGATATTCAGTGCCTACAGGGTTTACGAATGAGTGCCAATGACAAGTATTCATCCAGGGTTGCTCAGGTAGACCAGCTAGTTGGCTAAATTCAAATGTTGGGTGTAGAGGTTCTTGAGGATCCATACATTACAGAGTCCCAATGGACTAGATCTTAGACTACAAGACAATCCACTACTAGCTCTAGCCATCACACCCATAGGAGCGAGAGGACACACAGGTCCTCTAGTACACATGGTGGCAACAATTATACCAAGACCACGGAGGTAGGGCAGTTTACTATAGCATCCAGTAATAGATATCGATGGATAGAGGGTACCATCACATAGGGGGTAGTTGGATGAGTGCTAGACCTCATTGGACTAGTTAGTACTCAAGGTGCTCAGTAGGATCCACAACAGTTAACAGGGCAGCAAGAAGAGCAGGATCCTAAGCACAAAACTGAGGGAGGCGATGAGAGCTTTGGTACAGGGGGAGCAGATCAAAGATAGATCTCTATTATTGCAGGATACAACTTTGGTATACCTCATTTTTTGGTGTAAGGTCGAGGACCTACACATTGTAGCCTACGGGCATTTTTTACTCCTTATGTACTCTAAGACACACATTATATATATGATATGATCATTATTATGGCTCATTTATTATGTTCTCATTTGTTTTTGATTTTATGTTTATGTGATGCACATGGATGCAATGCTTACATTATGCTGATGATGTATGATGTGATGTATGAATGACACACACTATATAGCTATTTTGATTTATGATGATGATATGCAGTGATCTAGATGCTTATATATGCTTTTTGATGATAGATGTATATGGATGCGATGTTTTTTTCCTTAACGGATATTTGATATTGCTTTCTTTTCATGTATTAATGTAAGTTATGCTTTATTTACATGATGTTGATCTAATGTAAATGAACATGTATGCTTTAATCACTTAAAACATAAGGAATAAATGCAAATATATTTATAAATCTAATGGATGACACCACAGGATGTATAAAAATCATGAATGTAATTGAAAATCCTTAAGATAAGAATGCAATAAATTAATCCCCCATATATGAAATGTAATGGTATGCAATTTTTATGATGTGAATTATATAATGTTTCATTTGATTTTATTTTGCAAATTTAAAAAATATGCATGATATAGTTAGTGGTCGTCTAAATAGTATTGCTAATATCCATCCGGTATCTATCCTATATGTTGATTGTACTTTATATAATGATGTATCATGGGTTCGATACTTTGCAATATGATTATTTATATGGTTGCAATTTTTGACATTTTGTTGCTATGGGAGAAATTTTTGAGGTTTTCCATGAGACTCAAACAACCTAATAGACTTATCAAAATTTGTATACTAACCACACTAGACTTCTGAGATAAAAGGATTTTGCTAGGATAGACCCTAACTATTCATTATCCCTGTGTGCAAATGAATATTTTAAGATAAGACACGAGTGTTCCCCGATTTCAGGCGGTATTCTTTTAGCCCATTACTAAGATAGGGGTTCCACAAATATCTTATCCAATCTCAGGTTTATATTTTAGTTGGACTAATCCACTAGGTAATGCAGGACACCTGAAGCTAGCTCTTCTAAATTCAAACATTGGTCTTGTTCATAAGCAATGTGCTAATGCGTCAAACATATCATCATCCATAAGGTACAATAGTGCTGACAATTCCAAGGATTTAGGCTCATTCTTTTCTATCTTTCAATTTTTGGGATACTTGCTCATATGTAGTGAAGCAAGGAAGTCGATTCCATCTTATTTTTTATCTGTCTTTGGATCTTCATTTGATCTCTCTTCAAAATAGAATTTGGATCTTCATTTGATCTTCGCTTGAAAATTTGATTTATGATCTTCATCTGATATTCACTTTTGAACTTCACTTTGAACTTTTATTTAAGACTTTTTTTATCTTCACTTGATCTTTACTTTTTGAAATTTAAATTTGATAATTTTCTTCAGAAAATTTTCTTTGGGGGGATTTACTTGGAAAAATTGTTTCTAGTATATCGATTGAGAATATCGATCTTACGATATCAATATGGGATATCACTCTAGGGATTCGATCTATGATATTGATCTAGGGTATCAATCATGAGGATTGATGTGGGATATATCTTTGGTATATTTCTCATTTTATCATAAGCAAGGTATTTTGAATAGGTAACTAACATGTCCTTTTTCCAACTACCAACATTTCCCATATTGTTCGCATAGAGGGATAAGCAAGAATAACTATTTTTGTTTCAAGATACCCAATCCTACTTCATGGATTTCATATTCCCCTAGTCCTTAGGATTATTTTAAATTTGTTGATTAGTGATAGGTTTCTAATGTACTAAGGGCTATACTAATTGAACCTTAGTTACAAAAGCAAATCGAGCTTTCTACCAACTCTTGATAAGACCACTAGGTATGATTGTGAAGAACACAAGCTTATACTGAGAAGGGGGGGTGAACAGTATAAGACCTCTTTTTACCTTTCCTTTATAATTCAAAACAATAAAGCAATATAGCCAAAGCAATATCAAAACAATGCACAAGATCATCCACAAAGTGACACAACAATTTTGATGTGATTCATCCACAAAACTTTTCTCTAAAATTTATCTCAAGGTTCTTTGGGAAACCTTCCCAATTACAATGTTTATGAGCCTCGGCTCAAAGGAGAAACCTTCCCCCAATCTGAATTTATGAGCCTCTGCTCAAAGGAGATACCTTCCCATACCTCTGCTCTGGCTGGTGATCCTCTAGAAGACCTCTGCCTTCGCTACATTTAGCAAATGGAACTCTATCCACAGAAGACACATGTCTTCCCTGCTCTAGCTGGAGACCTATGTCCTCAAATCTATCACCTCAAAGTTGGTCCTCGAATCTGAACTAAACACAGTCCTTTGGTCTAGCACAAATGTCCTCTTCCTCTATCTTTGATCTGCACCAAACACAGTCCTTCAGTCTGGCACAAATCAGTCCTCAGGTTCTTCTCATAGAACCAATGCACCTTTATCCTCAAGTTCTCTGATAGAACTATCAAACTCAACTTCACAAGTCCTCTGCTAGGACCTGTCCAAATCTGCTCACAAGTCCTCAACAGAACCTGTCCAAAACCTGTCCAAAACCTGCTCACAAGTTCATCAAGAAAACTTGCTTGGCATGAACCCACAAAGAGAATTGTTAGAGACCCAATGTGATTCATCAACCTCATAGAAGCATAAAGAGAATTGTTAGAGACTCAATATGTTCTATACTTAACTTCCAATCTCAATCTCAACTCAATCTCAATCTCAACAGAATAAGATAGATGTAGTATGCTTTTCTCAAGAACATGAAACACAACCCAACAATTTCCAACCAAGCAATATCTCATATAACAATGATACTCATGTTCTTTCCAACAACCAATATCGTTTCTCAACAAATTAGGGCTTCAACAACAATGCTCAAAGACAAGGTTAAACCAACATCATTCAACTCAACATTAACCTTGAAGCATTCAACCAATCATCACAAGAAAAGGAAACAAGTAGAAATCCTTTTCCCTCCAAAGATATTTGAACAAAACAGCCACCAACACAATATCACCAAATGCAAATAATAACTTGTTCAAATCAACTCAATGGAGTAAGCCCAATATTATGTATCAAGTAAAGTACTAACTTCATCAACACAACCACTATGGAAACAACTCATCCATAAATATCAAAACAGCCAACTAAGGGTTTCACCATCTCAATGCAAGTAACAAGACTTACAAACATAAACCCTAGTGCACAATGCTTCCACTACCTCAAACCAAAATTATGCATTCACCAAAATTCTCATCAAGGATAACAATGCATAAGTAGTCTTCAACAAACCAGAAACTAGGACTTACACCCAACCAAAGGAAACCTAGTTGAATACCTTTTCACTCCAATCTTATTTCAGGAAAACATACACCAATCATACTCATAAGAAGAATGTGCCCATACCTTATTGAAGTGAAGGAACCCCTTTGGAAATCTGCCACAATCACAAAATTATTTTTCCAATATTTACAAGGGTTAGTAGATCACAACATAATCAACATTACTCCACTTTTCAATAATCATCATCAAGGTCTTTAATTGCACAACTTCCTTATCTCTCCTAAAAACCACGTGTACCATAAAATAAAATAAATCACAACATTGCATAACCTTATAACTCCCAAAACCACTTATACCATAAAAGTAAAATAAATCACAACATTGCATAACCTTATAACTCCCAAAACCACTTATACCATAAAATTAAAATAAATCACAACATTCAACCTTTCTTCACTTAGGTTGACTTTCCTCTAAAATCAAACACAACTACAAAATATCAAACCATTACATACCTCGCAATTTGGAAGCTTTCAATAAAAATAATCACCTTTCTGTCACCACCGAGATTTGACCCCGTGCTTCATGCTACGCTGCACCCTAGCACAAGTGAAGCAACGATGTGCGTTGGCTGCCACCATGGAAACAAGCATGACCGACTTCCTTATTATTCTTTCATCGACGATCAATCAAAAAAAAACTTTAATAACTCTACTGCCGCCAGGTTTCGATCTTGAAACCATTTGTTCACAGTGTTTTCACTCGAACGCATAACCAACTCAACTATATCAATGGATGAAATTAGCAACGGCTTACCACACCTTCATATCCATTGGCACATGCTTTGAAATCTCTTTTTGACTTGTTTTTGATAAGCATGCAGCCGCCACAAAACTTTTCAAACAAGTGCTCTCGATTTTTGTGTGTTTCATTTACCACATCGTAGGGCATATGTATCATGAGTTCAAATCATTAATTTAATCCAAGGCAAGTATTTTTCTCTCTCCGCGTCTGGTTCATATATCTCCCAGGGGCTCCGAACGATTTGCATATTATATAATATACATAACCCTTTTAATTGTTACACACACCATCCCTTCGCTGGCGCAAGAGCTTAATGCCAAAATCGAAAACACAGAGAGTAAATATCGAACTCCTTGTGGTTTTCAAATGCGTGGGCCCTCAACAAAAAATGCTCTCCTTCGCAGGCACAGACGATGCACGAAAATTGATATCGATACATGCACTCTTTAATGAATTCCATTGCCACCTTTTATATGCACTAAGATGCATTGATTAACACGTTGGCACTTTTAATTTAATTTAATATTTTAATTTAAATTTTAAATAAATAAAATTTAAACTAAATATTTAAAATTAAATATCTTCATCATCGGGGTACCTTTTTCAATGAAACGAAAAGCCAACTTGGGTTTTAAGAAAAACCCATTTCAAATCTGTTGTCCATGGTTTTAAATAAAACCTTTTATTTTTTCTGCCTTGGTTTTCACAAAAACCCTTTCGCTTCTTGACATCAATGACAACATCAACACTTGAGCAAAGGCAATGTACCCAAAGTACCCAAAATTGCCAACAAATTGAGTGAGCGTAAAACCCTAGTATATCTCTGTAGCAATGTTATAATTTGTGTTGAAAAACACAATTACTAACATGAATGATGGATCATGATAAATGCATAGATGCATGATTTAAACACAAATGTGGCATCGTTTGTATTACTAACAAACACAATGCCTTCTATTACGAAATGCAATGGATGATGAATGCCTATATGCAATGCAGTAATGCAGCAAATGCATGTGTAAATGCAAAATGAAAATACAAAATTCAAATGCAAATGTACATGCCTTTGGGCCTCATAATTTTTATGGATTTTATTGATTTTATTATTTTTATTGATTTTGAGCCTCATAATTGACCAAACGGTGAGTACATGCCTTTGGAGCCTTCAGATTGACCAAGCAAATTTTAGAAATCCTTGAAGCTTTTAGGATTGACCAAAGGGATTATGGGTACCTTTGGGGAATTTTGGGATGACCAAACGATTTTGAGAATCCTTGGAGCCTTTGGGGTTGACCAAGCATTTTTTTAGAAACTCTTGGTGCCTTTTGCATTTGACCAAAGAGATAATAGATGCCTTTGGAGCTTTTTAGTATGACTGAGCGATTATGCAAATCCTCGAGGCTTTTAACTGACATGACCAAGCTGTTTTAGGGACCCTTGGAGCCTTTTGGGATGACCAAGTGGTTTTGCAAGCCCTTGGAGCTTTTGAGGTTGAACAAAGGGCTTATAGATGTCTTTAGAGCTTTTTGACTTGAACAAACCACTAATGAGAGTGTTTGAAGATTTTTAGGATGACCGAGCAGTTACAAACAACTCTTGGAGCCTTTTACTATGCTCTTTAAGCATAAAATTCCTTAATGTGGATGATGTTGAGAGGTTCAAGCTCTTCAACACCCCCTTGTGATGTTAGGTGATAGGTACTTGGACCAATATTTTTAGATATGATGTAAGGTCCTAACCAATTAGCCATGAATTTTTCTCACATATCTGATGGCAAATTAGAGTTCTGTTGTTTTCCTTTCAAGACAATATCCTCAACTTCAAAATATATTTGGTGGAATTTGACATTGTAATCTCATTTTAGTCACTCCTAATAAATGTAGAGAGGCTCCAGGGCATTCACGTGATGTTCATCGAGTAGCATCAGTTAATCCAGTCGATCTTGTCATGCAGTTTCATCATCGATGAACTCTTTCAATGCGATGTATAGCATTGAAATTTCTAATTCCAAGGGCATAATGGCATCAACACCATATACTAGTGAGAACGGTGTTGCCCCAGTGGGCATCCGAATACTAGTTTTGTAAGCCCATAATGCAAGGGGTAGCTAGATGTGCCAGTATTTGTGGTTTTCTTGTACCATCTTTTTCAAGATGGCTACCACTGTCTTATTTGAAGCTTCAGTTTGCCCGTTCGCTTGCGGGTAGTATGGAGTCACAAAATTGTGTTTGATTCTATATTTATATGTCAAATCTCTCATAGTTTTTTTCTTGAAAGACGTTCCATTATTCGATATTATTTTGGATGGAATCCCAAAATGACTTATGATATGATCCAGTATAAACTCTGCTATACGAGCTTCAGTTGTCATTGTTAAAGGGATTGTTTCCACACAATTTGTAAACTACTCAGTAGCCATGATTATAAATGTATGCCAGCCCAATGACAGTGGATAGATCTTACCTATAAGATCTAATCCCCACTAAGAAAATGGCCAAGCCGCTTGAATGGGCTGTAAGGCCTATGATGGCAAGTGCATAAGATGAGCATGATGCTGGCATTTAATGCATTTCTTAACATATGCATTGCACTCCTTCTCCATAGTGGGCCAATAGTAACCCATTAGAAGGATGCACTTGATGATGGCTATCCTGTTTAAGTGGCCATGGCACGTACCATCATGGGCTTGCAAAATTTCCCATGATGCCTCTTGGGGCTCTAAGCAATGAAAGAGAACTCCATCATAGCTTCTTCGATACAAGATGTCTCCTATTAAGATGTATTTGGTCGCTTTCTATAAAAATGTGTGCTTTGCAGCACGTTACAATCCCTCTGGGATTATACTAAGCTTTAGGAAGTCTTTAATTTGTGACATCCAATTGTGATAAATCTCAACTTTGATTGCTAAGACGACTTACTCCCCCTGCATATTTATTTTTGCAAATGCAGACTCAGAAACAACCCTGTGATGAATGGTAGTACCACTCCCCATGGGACTCTAAGAGGTTAATGACCCCCAGGGTGCCTTCTTAAGAAAATATTTAGCTCTACAGAACCATTCAACTTGTGGTTCTACATTGATCATGTTGATCGATTCTTTGTTATCATAGGCTGCACGTTCTATTATCGGATGTGAGAGCATCTTGACATGGATGGTAGTGAAATAAGTAGATATATTTTGATGGATTAAAGACCCCAAAGAAGCCATGGTATCTAAAAACCTATTTGATGATCGAGGGATTACCTCAATGTCATACCATTCTAGTTTGGTCAAATATGTGTCAACTAGATCCTTATAGGCTTTCAGTACAGGACACCAACACTGAAAAAGTCCCTTGACTTGATTTACTATGAGCAAGGAGTCACAAAATATGTTCAATCTCTTAATATTCATGGCAACGACTATGTGGAGGCCCAACAGTAGGGCTTCATACTTAGCATTTTTGTTGGTACATAGAAAATCCAATTTGAACGACAAGGGCATTGGAGCTCCTTACGGTGTGAAGAACACTATTCTGGCACCACTCCCTTGTTTGAACTTCGAACCATCAAATAAAAGAGTCATATAAACATTGTTCTTTGGTTCTTCGAGTTCGAGAGCTTCAGATACGACGAAGACTACATCGTTTGAAAGCTCAATTGTTATAGGCCTATTGTTTGATAGTGGCGTCTCAGCTAATTGATCTGCTATGACCTGTCCCTTAATGAAATTTTGGCTTATGAATTCCAAATCGAATTCCATCAAAAGCATGATCCACTTCATAGTACACGTATTGTTATAAGTCTTACTCATCATGTATTGCAAAGGATTTAGTTTGGATATAACATACATCATATGAATTAACATATAGTGTCGTAATTTCTTTGTAGTGAACACTACTGCTAAACACAATTTTTCCACATATGCATACCCAAGCTCATAGCTCACCAAATTTTGACTAATGTAATATATGGCCTGCTCTTTGCCTTACATGTTCTTTTGGGCCAACATGGTTCCCGGTGCAAAGTTAGTTGCCGATATATATAGTAGAAAAGACACTTCTGGCCTTGGTGGAGCTAGCACTGGAAGAATCACTAGGTATTGCTTTATCTCAGTGAAGGCTACCTTGCAGTCCTTGTCCCAGTTAAATGGGACACCCTTATGTAGTAGTCGATTCATGGGTCGACATTTATCCAATAGTTTGGTGATAAATCACTTTATCGAGGATACCTTTCCCTGAAGTCTCCTTAATTCCTTAATATTGGTGGGAGGATGCATTTCCAAAATGGCCTTGACCTTCACTGGGTCTACGATGCCTCTCTTGGAGATGATTAACCCTAGTAATTTTATAGAAGTTATGCCAAATACGCACTTCTTAGGATTCAGCCTGACATTGTGCTCTATCAGGCGATCGAAGACTTTCCTTGAGACCTCTAAATGCTCTTCTCCTAGCAATGACTTGGCTAACAAATCATCGATATAATCTTCAAGAATTTTGTTCATATAGTCACGAAAAATGCATGTCATGGCCCGTTGATATGTGGCACCAGTATTTTTGAGGCAGATTGGCATAAATTTATAGCAAAATGTTCCCCATGGAATTATAAACACGGTTTTGTGCTGGTATTTGGGTTTAATCCAAATTTTATTGTAACCATAAAAACCATCCATTAAGGAGAGCATTTCATGACCTGTAGTTGCATCTACGAGAGCATCAATATTGGGTAACAAAAATGAATCTTTGGGTTTTGCCTTATTTAGGTCTCTGAAATCCATGCAAATACGGATTCTTCCATCGGGTTTTCCCACGGGTACCATATTGGAAATCCATTATAGATAAACGATGGAAATCACAAATTCCACATCCAAAAACTTCTACAACTCATATTTCACCATTAAGGCTACAATTGGGTGCATTTTCCTAAGCTTTTGCTTGATCGGCTTCTTCGTCAGATCCAGTGAAAGGTTATGCATAACCAATTTTGGGTCTATATCTGGCATATATTTATATGACCAAGAAAAAAAATTTGGTCTCTCTTTCAATAGAGGGATGAAGGTGGCCCACTCATCTGGAGTGAGACTCTCTCCAAATTTAACCTTATTTGCGCTTGTGGGATCATCATTGATATCCACCTCAAAGGTTTCCTCTATCAACATATACAATCCCTCCTCAAGATGGCAATACATAGGAATCATATGAATGTCATCAACTAGGTTGAGTTGTTCTGCATTGTAACTATTTTTGTGCAAATTTTTATCTGCCTTTGCTTAAGGTAATTTCACATATATTCAAATAACGCAGAATCGAAAGACGGAACAGAAGAAATTTATAATACTAAAATATAAACGAATAGAACAAATCACTTGCCACTTAAGGTGGGCACACCCTTGCGCAGAAGCAGCAGATGAAAAATATTAAAAGATAAGATGTTTCTCATTTAAATTATTATGAACCATATATAATGAATGTTTACACAATTGGAAATATAGCCGACTCTTCATGTTTGGAGTGTAACATGACTCCCCTCCTCGGAAAGCTTTGTCCTCAAAGCTGGAAATGTCTGGAAGATACTTTCAGGTTCCCATGTGGCATCCTCCTCTAGTAAATCTTGCCATTTAATGAGAAATTCTTGAATCTGACGTGATCTCAGTCTTCGGATTCTATGTTGTAGTATATCTTCAGGTTGGAGATGTATGCGTCCTTCCTCATCGAGCACTGGTAAGTCTGATTGACTTTGTATTTTCTAACCAATTACTTTTTTGAGACATGAAACATGAAATACTAGGTGTATTCGTGATGATGTATGTAGCTCTAATTGATAGGCTACTTCTCCAATGCGACGCATAATTTTTTAAGGACCATAGAATCGTGGAGCCAACTTTTGGCTGGACTTTAACTTTAACGAGGATTGTTTGTAAGGTTGCAGCTTTAGGAACACCCAATCACCTATATCAAAGGTTCTCTCTGATCGGTGCAAGTCTTGTTGTTGTTTCATACGATTTTGTGCTTGGACTAAATTCTCTTTGAGGATGGTGAGTGTAGACTGCCTTTGTTGGAACCAATCATCCACTTTGGCTACTTTGGCTGATCCCTGGACGTAATCTGCAATGGCTGGAGGTTTGGTGCCATACAATGCTTCAAATGGAGACATCTTACTTGAGTAATGGTAAGAAGTGTTGTACCACCATTCTGCCATTGCTAACCAATGGCTCCATTGGTATTGTTTATCTTGAGCAAAACATCTTAAGTACGTACCCAAACATTTGTTAACTACTTCTGTTTGACCATCTGTCTGTGGATGGTAAGCTGAAGACATGTTCAATTTGGTACCACTAAGGCGAAATAAATCCTTCCAAAAGTTACTAGTAAAAATGGGATCTCTATCACTTACAATATTTTTTGGCATACCATGTAATTTGAAAATTGAATCCATAAATACCTTTGCCACCTTGCTTGCGGAAAATGGATGTTGTAAAGCCTGAAAGTGAGCATATTTGGATAACCGGTCTACGATGACGAAGATTACTGTCCTGCCTTCTGATTTTGGAAGACCTTCAATGAAATCCATGGATATATGTTCCCACTGTCGTTCAGGGATGGGTAATGGTTGTAATAATCTTGGTGATTTGACTGTTTCTCCTTTATTGCGCTGGCAAACTTCACATTCTGCTACCCATTGTTTGAATTTCGCTTTTAATCCTTTCCAACAAAATGATTGTTTGACCCTTAAATATGTCTTCAAAAATCCTGAATGTCCTGTTGATGGAGAAGCGTGTGATTCGTCGAGGATCTTTGATTTGAGTTCTGAATTATGTGGAATGTAAATGCGGTTCTTCTTCGGAGGATGTTATCTTCATAAGAGAACAAAGGGTGTTTGGAAGACCCTATAGATAATTCATGAATTATTTGGGCAGTTTCACTATTGGAAACCCATTCAATTTGTAATTGAGTTACCCATTGGGAACAAGGACCTGAAATAGCATTGATGACTACTTCATCTTCATATTTTCTGGACAGCGCATCGGCAGCTATATTTTCCTTCCCTTTCTTATATTCAATAACGAAATCATAGCCCAGAAGTTTGGTTAACCACTTATTTTGTTCTGGATAAGAAAACCTTTGCTCCAAAAAATGCTTGAGGCTACTATGATCTGTTTTGATAATGAAGCGGCTGCTGATTAGGTAGTGTCTCCATTTTTCTACTGCATGAAGAATAGCCAACATTTCTTTTTCATATGTTGATCTTCCCAAATTTTTTCGGAAAGCTGTTTACTTTCAAATGCCAAAGGATGACCTTCTTGCATTAATATAGCCCCAATTCCTGTTCCTGATGCATCACATTCGATAATAAATGGTTTGTGAAAGTTGGGAGTTGCTAAGACTGGAGTTGTACACATGGCTTGCTTAAGAGCTTCAAAAGCTAAAGTAGCCTCTTCCGACCAACGAAAAGCATCCTTTTTTGTGAGTGTTGTGAGAGGTGCTGCAATCTTACCATAATTCTGTACAAACTTGCGATAGTAGCCTGTGAGACCCAAAAAACCACAAAGTTTCTTGATGGTTTTAGGTAAAGGCCACTCTTGAATTGCCTTAATCTTATTGGGATCGAATTTGACACCCTCATGTGAAACTATATGACCAAGATACTCGACTTCTTGAACACCAAATGAGCATTTGGAGCGTTTAACAAATAATTTTTCTTTGTGTAGGATGTGAAGGGATTTATCCACATGATGTAAATGGTCCGCCCAAGTTTTGCTGTATATGAGAATATCATCAAAAAAAACTAACACAAACTTATGGAGGAGTGGACGAAACGCTTGGTTCATGAGACTTTGGAATGTGGATGGTGCATTAGTGAGACCAAAAGGCATGACCAAAAATTTGTAATGACCTTCATGAGTACGAAAGGCCGTTTTGGGAATATCTTCTTCTCTAACACGAATTTGGTGAAAGCCAGAGCGAAGGTCTAATTTTGTAAAAAATTTTGCACCATGCAACTCATCTAATAGGTCATCTATGACATGGATAGGAAATTTGTCCTTGATAGTGAGTTTATTGAGAGAACGAAAGTCAGGACACATAAGCCAAGAGTTATCTTTTTGTCTAGCCAGGACTACAGGTGAGGAATAAGGACTAGTCTTTGTGACGAATGACTCCATGATCCAACAAATCCTGAACGATCTGTTTGGTTTCTGTCTTTTGTGGCTGAAGATAGCGATAAGGACGACTGTTAGGTGGGACACTTCCTGGAATCAAATGGATGGCATGATCATGAGATCGTTTAGGTGGTAATCCTTGAGGTTCTTGGAAAACCTCATCGTAATGTGTGATGATATCTTGTAACTCAGGTGCAATAGTATCCGAAGTTGCTGCCGATTGTTTTTCCAAACAATTAATTTGAGCTATAAACCCATATCCACCCTTTTTTAACATCTTTTCCATACTATGAGAGCTCACCATTTGTGTTGGAGGAGTAGTAATGCCTTGTAAGTGAATGACTCGTCCATTTTCCTTCCATTCCACAAATATTTTTTTGAAGTTGAAGCTAACTGTGTCTAATGTTTCCAACCATTCAACCCCCAAAATGACATCAGAATTTCCCAAATTCATGACAAAAAGGGAGCCTAACCAGGTATAAGTTCCCATATTTATGGAAACTTGAGATGTGCGACCCACGCATTGTGCGTTCACCCTGTTGGCCACTAAAACCTAGAATTTGTCTTTGTTGGAAGAGTTAATGAATAAATTCAAGGCTTTTGCTATTTTGATGTCGATAAAATTGTGGGTGCTACCAGAATCAATTAGCACATTCACCTTTTTCTGGCGGAGAAAACCTGGTACCTTGATGGTATGGTGGGTGGTTAAACCCATGAGAGCATGCACTAAAATTACCATTGTATCCTCTTCTTTTTCATCTATAGTACCTAGTAGGTCTTCTGGCATAGGTTCTTCTGATTGGTAAGGTTCATCCTCTTCCCCTTCACCTTGATCACCTTCAATATGAAAGTTTTGTTTTTGGGCACAAGCTTGTTCCCTAGGGTGATTAGTGCGACATTTATAACAAAAATATCTTGATGGTTGATCATTTCTACGAAAGGAATTGTTGCGGTATGAAGGATGACTATATGTTTCCCATTGTGCAGACAACTGGTGTCTCTTCTCGGCCAACTTGGCTAATATTATACAACTGTTCAACAAGGTTGGATCGTGCATGTCTACCTCCACTCAAATACTTTCTTTCAAACCATTGCAAAATGCACCTACCACTGTGTCGGGACTAAGGTCTGAAGTGTATGGTAGTAAACTGGTAAACTCCGAAACAAATTCACTAACTGACCCTTTTTGTTTAAGAGATAACAAGCTTACTGTGTAGGATGATGTAGCGTCGTCGTCAAATCTTTCTAAAAAAGAGGTAGTGAATTTTCTAAAATGGAGTGGTCAAATCAATGGAGATTATGTTTATGGAATGGAATTGATATCCAAGACCACACAGACTAACCTCTATGAAATATGCATAGTACTCATACCCATAATCTGGCTCTAATGGCACAGGCACAAAAAGGTCTTCCTTGTGAGGACTGTGAATAACTGGATCCTCCCTATGCACTGAATGCAAAATAGGATCATTCGACTCATGGAGTTGCATGTAGGTCGGCAGAAGGATATTAACCAATCGATGGATTTGATACAGGTTTAACCATCTCACTCTCATATGAGGACCAACATGTAGCCGCCTATAGACCTCATAAATGTCGATGGGTTGATGATGGTGATGTAAATAAGGAGGACCAAGGTAGGCCCTCTCTAGCTCATCTTCTTTGTCACTGTAATAATAGAATCCTTCATTTACCCCCACTCCTAGAGGGATATCCTCTAAATGAGGCCCCATGAATCTCACTTCTTGCATGCTATCATCGCTGTTCAAAAAAATCAGATAATTATACCTCATGTATGATGCTGCCAAGAAAATTATCTTGGTCTCTTCCCCTGAATGATCAATATTGGAAAGGATCTCTTCGATATACTGTACCAAATCCATAAAAAATATATAATGTGCATACAAATGCCTTACATAAGTGCATTTGAATTCATCCATAGATCCATCGTTGTTTGGGGAATCCTCGTTTGCATCATTGCGTGGTCCACTCATATCGAAGGTGGAATTTGCTCCATCTTCATTACAAAGATCTCCTAACTAGAGATCACTTACAGTAAGGGGGTTGCACCCCTGCATATCTGTGTCATCGACTGCCTCATGAGTTTGGTGTCCCATTTGATCTCTAGGGTTAATTTATGCCTTAATATGCTCAAGGATCCCTTCACAATGATCTTCGAGTGGATCAATGGTGATGGTAGATATCATAGGGTGATTCCTCCAAAATTTGGAAGGATCCGGATGATATGGATTAAAATCCATGTCATCCGCCATGCTAAGGTATAGATGATCTAGGGATGCTATGAGCAAATTGTCCTACCCATATATCTTTACAACTAGATCGAATCTATCAGTGACTAACTGATAATGAGGTTCCAATGGAGTCCTCCATCCTTGTTCAAAGAGACCAAGGATGTATCGATGCTAGTGATATAGCTCAAAAATCTACATGGCATATTCAGGATTAGAAAAATAATGAACATTTACTATAAAATGTTCCTCATCATCTTCATCCATGGGCTCTCACATTGGAAGCTGATATAGCCACGAATAGATGAAGTTAGTTTGGTTAGGCGGCTCTCCCAATGGAACCACCAATCCAATCAAATAATGATGAGTGAAAGGTCTACCCATCTCATGTGCAATAATTAGAATTGGTCCAAAGGTCACATTTTGCATAAGGTACTCACCTAATTTGGTATTAGCGAGATGTATAGTCACCCGTGGTGTGGATGACCCTGGTGAAGATGCAGGCGAGGCAGGCTGAGGTGCCTCCTTGAATTTGTCTTGGGGTTCCTCAACTTCTATGGGAATGAGAAAATATTTGGTGATTGGCTTAGGCTCATGCTCTTTCTCTTTCTCACCCATCTTCACCTTCAATTTCCTATCATCCCGATGCATGACTGATGCCGATAGTTTCAATGAAGTTGCAGTGGTATGCTATGATCTGTGTGACACAGATGGCATTGGTTGAGCATACACTACCGGTTTTCCTCCTGGTTTCCTTATTGGTGACAATGGCTGAACATCAAGGTGCATTGATGTGAGTATGAAACCCCCAAGAAAATCTACTAGATTCATGAACTTAAATGGCTCCTCATCCGATGCCACTATGTGAACTAGTCCCTCATGAATATATTTCATGCACTAATGCAGTATCAAGGGGACACAACGTATTTCATAAATCCAAGGCCTACCGAGTAAAATTTTGTATTGCATGGCCCCTTCTATCATGTGACACATTACTAAAATGGTCTTCAGACCTACCTATATGGGTAGGATAATTGTGTCAACAATCGAACATAGTGCGTCTTTAAACGCTCTCAATGTAAATGTAGTTGGCACAATATGTGATTTAGGTAGCTTTTAATGACTCAATGCCTTGGTCGTTATTATGTTGATCGATGATCCAGTATCGATCAAGACCCTTTTAAATGGCATGTGATTCACACACACAATTATATGCAATGGTGGGTCGATTGTAGTTGTAGAAACTGTCCTTATATCATGATCGTATAATTGAATCATCAGTTCCTGACACTGTTGTACATGTCCCACAAAATTTGTGAATGTCTACGCATCTTGGGCCTATACTTCAATGGACCTTAAAATGTACATAAGATGCTTCTTGTGCCTCGATGACTACTGAATTAATTCATATATTGACAACTTCGCAGGAGTTGTCTATAGGTTTTGGACCAACCTGCTCCTTAGGGTCACCATAGATCTTGTTGGTGGTCCTAGAATATTCTGTGTCAGTCGTTGATTTGGCATGGCTTGTATTTGAATAGGAGCATGAGGTTGATTTTGTTGTTAGTATATCCTATGCCTAGTAACAATATTGACCATACCTATGAACCCTTGGGTAGGTGGTTCAACTCACACCTGGTTAACTTGACCAACGTTGTTTCGAGGCATCTCATGATTTGTTAAGGGGTTCTTGTAAATCCCCATATTTTTATTGTCTAGCACATATAGGTTGTGAGGCACTACAATCTCACCCTTGTCGATCATATTTTGCACTAGGTTTTTGAAATACCAACACACCTTGATGTCATGACCTTTCATTCTATGAAATATGCAAAATAGATCGTCTTGAAACCCCTTTGGTTTGGGTTGATTGGGGTCTATCATCTTGAATTCAGGTAATATGATTGCCTTGGCCTCACATAACTGATGTAAAATCACCATCAGCGATTCCATCAATGGTGTGAATTGGCGATGGCGGCATTGCTCTTTGTTCTTGCCCTTGTAGTTGTTGTGCTTGTCATACTACGTAGGGGGAGGTTTAGCCTGATAGTTTTGTTTCTACTACATCTTGTCCTCCTGTGAAGATTCAATACCACTTGATTTACATGGGCCTACTTCCCCTGTTGCATTGTGGTACTCTTATTTTGTCCCTCTCTCCTATTTTTGAGATTCAAGTTGTCTTCCTGCAACTTGATATCCTCAATCACCTTGGCTTGCACCAAAGCCTCTTTGAACATAGGATACTATTGTAGCTACAACAGTAACAATATGTGCTTGGCATAAATATTTGTAAACATCCTAGTTAATTTTATGGCAGGAATGGGGAATAGCAACTTCACCATTAATCTCCTCCATCTCTTTCTGTATTATTCTATCGGCTCGTCGTCGCGTTGAGCTAGTGCAACCATATCGAAAATATTGGCATATTTATTGATTCCAAAGGAATAGAATTCAATAAATACATCAACTAACTACTTAAAACTTGTTATACTATGTTTATTTAGCTGATTAAACCACTCTTGAACCAACCCTAAAAGTGTCATGATGAACGTGCACAATAATAAGGCATCATTGCTTACTATCTAAAAATAAGCATCTAAAAAGATCATTACATGTTCTTGTGCATCTTCATCACCCTTGAACTTATCTAACCTAGGCATATCAAAATGCTCAGGGTAAGCTGAAGTAGGCACTGAAGGATCCAAAGGCTCGTTATGAATTTTCATTAGAGTCAACTTTTGAATAGTCGTGCCTTGTCTCTCAATGGCTTTAATTTTCTTGGCTAAGGCCTTATAGGCCTCTGAAGACATAAATTCATCCTCCCTAAGTTGATGTGTAGGTGGCTTAGGAGGTAATGTATTCCCTATGTGATATGGAGGGCATTGCTCTTCCTCCTCTTTAGCTTGGGAGCTTTTAGTATATTATTGCTCGTATTCATCTCCCACTGCTGCTTCATGTTGTCTCTGCCTTTGATTATTGAGCGGTAGTAGCCATTCCCTTTGTTTGGAAGTAACATGAGTATGAGCATGTCTATGATCTTGATGCATATCGGCTTGTGAGAAAGCCTTCTTATAGATATGCTCTTGATGCTCATCTTGAGGATATAGGCCAGCCCTAGCTAGTTGATTCTCCTGCTCCACGTGTTCCTTTTAGGAAAGGATACGCTTCTCATGCATGCACTGTTGATATAACCTCTATCTTATGATCCTTTGTGCTTGAATATTTTCATCTTCAATACACTACCTCTCTAGGCAAGCATCCTCTAATTGGTCTTGTAGGAGTTGGTGTTTCTGCTCTGATGCCATTCGATGTGACCTATCAATCTGTTCGGCTATGGGAGGCCTTTGATACCCCTGCTTTGTATGAGAAACTTTATGGGTTTCATACCCATCAGACTGATGTGTTGTACATTTGTCTCTATTTATAAATATGGTATTTGCCTCCTGCTGTATCCCATATTGTGACCCACCATGCATAGATAGCGAGTGTTTAACATGAGGGTGCTTGGAAGCCTCCCCATGTTCTCTAGTAGTGTGAATGACACTCACGCTATGCTCACTTGGCACTCGAGTTGGTGGACCAGAAGTCTTATAGCCTAACTGCTCTAGAACACTACCTAGACCTTCTAGCTACCTAGACCACCATCTCTCATGTGGTGGTGTTCCATTATATCCCAAATTTGATATGTCAATGGTGATCTTGCATGGTGGACCATGCATGGGAGTATGGTTAGTTCTATGATCGATGGTGATCCTATATATATGACCTTGAATGGGTGGGTCTCTAGTCATTCTATACTCAGAAGGTGGAGCCATAGATCCTCCAGTGGACTTAGTATGTAGGGGCACCAATCTGGTCCCCTGTATAATAAATTCTTTGGTCAATCCTGTGGATGCACGTGCATTGCGGTCTTGATAATGGCTCTCAAGTGGAACACCCTCATGATGGAAGGTTTTATATTCTACTCTATGCCTAGAGGAGTGGACTAAAGCTACTCTATTTGGGGTTTGCTCTACTGGCTCCCCTCGTGTTGAGTTATCTCCTTAAATTCTATCCCAATGACGTTCGGTTCACTCATGTGGTTGAGTATTTGACATGTATTGTTGTGAACTAGTTAGGGGTTGGTCATCGACAGTGGCTTTGGAACTTTTTCGACCATCGCGTGTGTCCACCATTGTGTACCTAGAGTCTAAATGTATTATTATTAGGCAAAAAAGGTATACAATAATGATTATCTCATTTTAAGTTTTAAAAGTGAGTCCTAAACTATTTGATGTGTTTTCAATATGTGTTGTATCAGTGTAGAAACTCTCATCATATTTTATAAAACTTGTTGGATTTTATTCTTGGTTTAATGGATTTCACCTGTACGCTTGCAGCTCGACAACTTGGCTATGAACTCCAAGTCACGTAAATCCCCCGTGTGTGGTAATGAATCCCACACCCGGATAATGAGTACAAGTCCTCCCAGATCCTCACCCATTTTCCTCCAGTCAGCGTTATACCCTCCGAAGAGAATACATGCAAATTTTCTAGGGTACAAAATGTTCTTGGATCCGATATTGGTCTATATTTCAATGGTTCGTATGATTTGGGTCAACGGATGGAAGTTAAGCCCACCATCATTGAACCCTACTAGTGGTTGCATGTCAAGCCCAACTCACTAGCATTTAAGTGTTTCATGGTGTGTGTGGTTCCTTTTAATGTACATAAAATAAATGCATCACATAGCACAAATTATCATTTTATAAATGCTATGCATATGAAAGACATTTTAGATTCAAAAATGCAAGTTACTCTAGATGCTCTTTAAGATAATGCACATTACGATGCTAAATGACCACTAATTGGACCTCACGCATGCAAACCATCCATACATTTCTATCAAGCACATTGTAGCCTAGGGTGAACAGCAACCAGAGGTCTGTTATTCCCAGTAGTGCCTTTCTATGGAAATCAAAGTATGAAAGCAAACTAGGACAATTTATTTACTATTTTTTTTAGTTATTTTCCTAATTTGCATTCAAAATAGACCTACTATAAAAACACAAAGAACATTTTAGTGACAGAGGTCTAGAAAAAGGACCTACCTCATGTCCTACACTATTTGGAATTTTAAAATTGGTTTTCTGTGTTGTTAGTAGGAAACTATAGGTCTGACCTGTGGTTCTGATTGTAAACCGTGCCTTGTACCTACGGTTCAGTTTTTGGGTCGTAGCTGATAGCTACAGTCTGTACCTACAAATAAAAAATCCAACAAAGCATAGTCAAATCCTATAAATATGGGTTGCCATCATGATCGCCTTTGTAACCACCAAAAAGGGTCACACCCAATGGCGTATCCTATTGCGATAAATGGTAAAGATACAACATGCATACAAGAAAATAAAATTGACAACAAATGAAACAAGAAAGAAAGCACTTTATTCCATTGTATTCAAAGCCAAAATCCAATTACAAGTACATCCCTCTTAGGGATATTCATTTTGATACAATATTACAATAGGAGTGCACAATTGTTTTCCCTCTTAAGGGTAGGTGTGATTTCCAAATGCCTTTCAGAATGACACAAACTGCTCTAGGGTGGAGATGCCCTCTTCTTCATGATGGGGAAGGAACTTGATGGTTTGATCTCCTTTGAAATTGTTCCCAGCGGTCAAGAAACAACACAAGAATGTCAAAAATATAGGCAGCCTCTCATGATGAGGCCCTTTTAGGTAAATTGCATAATAACACCATTAACATGCATAATCAATAAAACATAAAGAATGCTTCTAAGCTATGCAAAGTGAATCAAGATTAATGTAATAGCATAAAGGAAAGTAGCAGCTACATTATGCATGGATCAGATATGAAAAGTGAAGCATAAACATGCATAAAGAAAGAATTTAAGCCCTATTAGAAGCATAAGCATAAAATATAAATCTAACCTATTTATATGGTCAAAAGTCTTCTAAAATACTATTCGACCATAAAACAACTAATATAACCTAATTAGCCGGACATAAATGGAAATAGGAAGGAGGTTATACCTCAGCTACAAATCGTGGCCCTGGTGTGTGGTCTGCACTGTAAACCATGGCTGATAGCCACAGTTAGCACTCTGATAGGCTTACCCTCAATTTCAAGGGTAGTGGGCTTAACCTCCTTGTACAATTTATGTTCAAGGGTTGCCTTCGGTGTCCTTCTGACAGGTTTGGCAATAAAATTACTGTGATGGGCCTTCGTTTGACCATATTTGTGTTTCTTGATCCTCTTATGCTCCTAGAACTTCCATGGCAAACTGATCATTGGATGAATAGAAAAGTAACCTTTGAATTCACAAATTCAGTATGCAATCCATTAGGGCTTCGCTGCTCACTTGATAACTTTACACTCACTCGATAATTCATCAGCACTTCACTATACAAATCATTTGTATTCTCTTCATAATTTCTCCCCATTTTGGAGGGGGTATTTATAGGATGCCCTAGGACTTGGGGTGGCTTCCTAGAGAATCCAAGATCAAGAAGGGGTGGTTAGGATATTTGGAATGGAAGCTTCCACCCTCTAACCACCTTCTTCTAGATCCAATGGTCGTACAACCGATTCGGCTCAGATTGAAGGCAAATTGAACTTTAGTTAAGACCGTAGATCACAACTATGATCTAGACTGCAAACCATAGGTCTCAGCTATGGTTCAACTATAAACCACATGTCTAGTCTACGGTTTAGACTAATTATGCCAAGGATCCCAAATTGAGTGGTTAGAACCACTACTCTATCTTGGAGTCTGTCCAAGATCTTCCATATGGTCTTGTAGCATGTCCATATGAGTAGTCACCGACGCATTTTAGGTGTCTACAAATACAAATAATATCAAGGTTATTACTTAAATATATACCCCTAATACACCTCTACTTTGATAAGGCATTAGCACCCTTTATATTCTATGAGATAGTAATCATGTCTCATTATGGGTTACTTGTACCACTTGTGAATTACCAATATTATTTTATTGTTTGGTAAAGAGAAGTTCAACCAACTTAGATTTTCTTCCTTTCTCTATTTTTTCCATTGTTTATTTTGACCTTTCTTGATAATTTGAATATTTTCACATTTTTGCCTTGCCAATATCAAGAGTTGATTCTATTATTCTATTCCTTAATATTATTTCACAACTATTGTCTCTACTAAGGAATATTTTAGCTTATCCTACTCATTTTCTAGTATTTACTTTTTAATGGTAGAGGTATTAACATCAAACATTGTATTTTCTCTATCACTTTCCTTCTCCTGAATGGTTCATGGTACTTCAGAAGAGTCGTCAAAATAGGATGTAGCACATTCCTTAGGTTAAACAAGAATGTTCATCCCTAACTCAAGATCATACTGAGTAGAGGGTTCCTTGCTAATATTTTGATCTTGTTGTATTGTGTCCTCTAATATTTGATTTAATTTTTCTTCATACGATAAAGCCTTAAATGAATTGGTAAGTCTTCCAATATCCTTGTTTATTTGTCTCCACTATTTATTTAATTTCATCTATCTAGACATATTTTTGGGAAGTTGAAAACCATCATCATCCATATCCATTTGTAAGTTTTTCTTATGGTTTTCTACATATGTTTCTATTGAAATATTTTTGGCTAAGTATATCTCAATATGCCCCACATCATGACATATTCTACATCTAAAATATATATTTTCATAATCCATGGTTTGGTTCCACAACTTACCCCCATAATTAAAAATAATTCATTCTGGTAAAGGTTTACTAATATCAATCATGACCAATATCCGAGCTTAAATAACCAAGAAGCCATATTTTGTATCCTTTGAAATATCAATGTATTATCCCAAAGTGTTTCCTATGGCCTTGAAGATATCCATTTTCTAGAATTCAATGGGCAATCCATACATCCTGAACCAAAATAGTACTAGGGATATGTTTATGTTTTCAATGGCAAAGCCTTCATACCAATAGGAAAGGAACAATCCTACTCTTCCCATAAACCAAAGACAACTTTTAGGATTCTATATTTTTTCTCCCTAAAATAAAAAATGGCTAGGAAGAAACCTTTGGAAATAATGGATAAACTCACTCTTGGATACTTCCATCTCCTATCAATTCATTTTCAAAAAATCAAAGCCTCTCACTAAGACCTAGTAAATTTACCAATGACTACCTTATATTTGAACAACAAGGATCATTGCTCTCTAAGGCCATACCTAACTACCAAAGATGATTCTAAGGATTTAGCTATAAATCAGTCCATGGAAAGGAAACTATAATTCAAAATCTAAGTAGATCTTGTTTATGAATGTATAATTTTTTTTATATCACTTTTATTTCTTTAGCTTACCATGGATTAGAATTGTTGAAGACTAGAATTAATCTACATATTTTGTAATTCAACCTTTCTATAATTATTGAATCCTAGATCCAAGAGGATAACACATAGCAAATTTTGTAGTTCAATTTTAGTGGTATTCTTAGAGTTGAGAGTGAAGAGGACAACACACAACAAGCAGCGAGGAATATAGTTATGCAAGTATTTAATTTTAATATAAGAAAATATTATCTATGAGTACATATATTTTTCAGTCACTTATTTCTCTTTAGCTTATCTTGGATTTACATTCACATATTTTGTAATTTAAACTTGGTAGAATTGTTGAAGACTAGAATGAACCCATATATTTTATAATTCAACCTTTATAGATTTTTTGAATCCTAAATCAAAGAGGATAACACATAGCTAATTTAGTAATTCAACTTGAATGGGACTATTAAAACATAGAGTGAAGAGAATAAAACATAGCAAGGAACAATGATTATATCCCCTCTATTTTCTAGCCTATCTACACATTTGTTCCTTTTCCTTAATGTATGTGTAAATATAATTTCTTTAAACTATATGGCACAATCATGTTTTTATCTCCTTTTAACCAAGTCAATCTTGATTTTAATCTCTAAAATGATTCTCCTTAAAATATTGTGATTTTAACTAAGAAACTCTCTTTCCTTTGAGCTTGGATTACTATGCTCATTATTTTGGAATATCAAAAATTTATCTTTTAGTTCTTTCTTCTCAAAAATATTTTTAAAAGTGTTCTTGTTCCATTCTTTTCATCTAGATGTCATTGATCTAATTTATTTTGGAAGTGAATACAACCCACCATTTCTTTAAGAATTCCATGTCAGCACTATGATATCAACAAATTGATAGTGGTTACCTAAGTGTTGTGGGTGATTTGCAGAGGAGAGGGAAATATTCCAAGGGAGACCCCAGGTTCGAATCTCCACCATTCCAAAAGTTGAATTGGGTACATAAAATCCAATTGATAATATTGGTGTGGGCAGGGCCGGATGCGACTCTCGGGTGACTTTGATGGTGTAGAACTCCTTGCTCATGGTATCTCAGACCAAGGCGACCCCACAAGGGGTATTTTTACTTAAAAAACAAATTTATAGTGGTCATCCCACATCTAATCATATTTAAAATATGATATTTTTTCAAATTCACCTACCATAGCATATCAAAAGATTGAAAATGGTATTTTTCACATCTACTCATATTTAAAATATGATATTTTTCAAATTCACCTACCATCATTTTAACTCTTATTAGTTAGTGATCCGAAAAAATCCTTATCAAGGTATTAATTTTAGCACAAGTCCGTTCATATAGCCAATGATATGAAAGTATGCATTTGTCTATTTTTTTACAATCAGGTTTTGGCCTACCCTATTATTGGTCCATGTATAGCTATCCTCTTAAAAATCAACCTCCCATAGATTATTAATTTGAATAAAAAGTTGAGAAATATATCATAATTTGGGTTATTTTTCTAATTCTCCTAAATTTTTATATAGCTTATAATGGCTTTAACAACATTCCATTACATCCGAATACAAAGACCAGAACAAGAAAGCATCTCATTATAAGAACAATGTGATACAATCTAAATGGAACTATGAGCCCATTTTTATAGGAAGATGGATTCCTTAGCCAACACTCTACCTAGTTGTACAAGGGGACACCTTGCACATTTACAACTCACACATTGACACTTGTGTATTTATTACTTCTTCCCCAAGTAACTATCTAACTTTACTCTAAGGTAAACTCCTACTCTAGTTATGTACCCAAAGGGGTACATTGACATGACCCAAATGATGTAATATACTCTAACACCCCTGTATTACATTATTTGGGTATTGAAGACATTAGTCTTCAATATGGATCCCTGTATTTATCTTTATTCTTCAAGTGGTCTTGAGATTAGTCTTCAGCTTGAGCTTCATCTTTTTTCTTGACTGTATATTCTAGATTTGGCACTGTTACTGCTTTCCTTCCAATTTTATTATAGAAGAATTTCATACCTTTCTTGTGTCGATATCTCTTCCTTGAGAAGTATACTCTAGAAACTTCACTTATGAATTTTCTTTTTAAGGTATATATCCAATCAAAGATATGGTTTTCTTTGTACTAATAATATCTTTGAGAATGATTTGTACCTAAACAAAGTTTACAACTATGGAGATTCAAATAACTCTCTATCTTGTGACCATATTTGTGATAATGAATGCACATATTTTCTGTAGTCAAATTCCTTTACTCATTCTGTCCTTTATGGAAATAATCCCTGTCAACCTTTGTTACCAATTTGATATCGCTAACCTTAGTTCCTTTCTTGTTGCTATTTTGATATAATTTTTTATGCTATTGGTTCTTTCAATACCTATTCATGTTCTTTTGATCATGTATCCTCATCTCTTATTATCCTTGAACAAAAACTATTAGTATGATCAATGTAGTCATTAGAATATTTTTTGTCAATATCAGTATGATCATGTGCATCACTATCTCTATCATCATTTGTGTCTATGTGAAACCATAAAAAAGACACTACAACATTCATTAAAAATTGTAGAATCTTGCTACTTTTGTTATTGAAATAAAAAGGGGGTTACAAAGTGATATCCTTTTTATAATTCTTTCCCTAAAGGCTACAATTGGGTCTTCCTAAAGGAAACCATTTTATATGTGTCTAAAGGCAGTAGGATGTATCTTATTGATGTTCCTTAGTGTATGTGGGCTTATTGGTTGTGGGCCACCACTGGTTTGATGTGTTCCTTGTACCTGTTAGACCTGTAAAATATGGTTAGAAAATTTGGGGACTTGTCTTGGTCAAACCCCATGTTTATATGGACAAAAATACCTTAAAATATGCTTATAAATGTATATAATTATGATAGATAGGGTTAGGAAGCATATTTACCCATTTCTAGATCCTTTGGACTATTGAAAATTAGGTTCGTAGGGGGTCTCGTGAACTTGTCTAGGACCTAGAAGTTTGCATCTCGGGGTACCAACCTATCTATTTTCAATCAAACTTTCTAGATATGAATTAAATGGTGTCCTGATGCTACTGCTTCATTAATTTTTCATTGGGTCACCTTCAAAAGTCAACTCCTTTATCGATAACCTATCTAAATCACAAAGGGTATAGTAGATCTAATAGAAGTCCTAATACTAAATGGATGTGTTTGATGTATGATGGATGTTGGATGGCTAGAGTGATTTTTGTAGAGTTTCTATAAGCTAAACCTGATATATCTAAAATGGTGAAAATGGCCTTCTATTTATAGACTTGGCCAAGGTTAGGGAAGGGGATGAGGTGTCCCCCATGAGGTGTATGTGGTGAGGTGTGCACCTAAGAGGTATCCCTTGAGGTGTCCTAGCTCATAAATGATATTGGGTGAGAGAATACCTCACCCATATACAAGTCATGATGTCTTGGAGGAAAGTCTCCAAATGGTATTTATTGAAATATTTTTGCAAATATATTTCAATTTACAATTACTTTTTGTGTGCAAAAGTCTCCATTTCTCATTTATGACCCAAGGGAGTGTGATGTGGAGAAATATTTGGGTGAGAGGTGGTAAGGCTAGGCTAGTCAAAGTAGACTAGGTGAGGTGGAGGGATTAAATTAAGCATGTTTAGCCTAATTAACCACATAATTAGCCATAAAGCAAGTTTTGACTAAAGTTGTTGACTTTTTACCCATAAAGTGCTTTTTGACCATGATGGAGAATTCAACCTTAGTTGAGTTGTGAATGAGGTCACATGAGGACCTAGAGTTAAGCGTAGAAATGATCTTAGCTAGCCGAAGGGGGATAAGAATTATTAATAGTGATTTTAACAAATGAATAGTGTTTTAAGCCAATATATGCCATTTTTGAGGGTTTTTCAAATTGATTGGTCGTGAAAATGAGTAAAGGGACAATGTGTGACTTTTGGGTGTCTATATTTTACCCCTTTTTGTACTGTATTGTGTGAAAATATGATTTCGTAGAAAATAAATGATATGAATTTATGGATGAATTGGAAGACAAAGGCATGAAGCCTAGAAAGGTACAAAGAGAAGCATCTTTTGTGTGAAGGTATTTTTGCAATAAGGCCTTATAAGAGGAGTAGAGTTATGCTTGATTTTTGAAGATAATGGCAAAAAGCTAGTATTTTTGGTAATATCTCTTTATAAGTGGATGATTCATGATGTTTTTGGCATGATCTCTATATGAACCTTTACCCTCTAAATAAACTGTTATATTTTTTAGAGGGTAATGTTTGTATGGAGGTTATTATTTAAAGCATATTTTAGAATATGAGCATTTTTTTACTCTTAAGACCCAATGGATAAGACTCTGAGTTCTATGGTTTTGCGATCAAATCCACCCGGGAGGAACCAAAATGTATGCCCAAAATGGCCACATACTTAGGAAAATTTTGAAAATTTTGCCTAAGTCATGAAGTTCTCAATCCGCACACTTTGCAGTGTATTTTGGAGTGGATCCGCAAAAAAGGCTATGAGTCTACCCAACACTTGGTAAATTTTTGCACTTGGAGCGATTCCGCAAGGTTTATTTTCTTCTCAGCTCTAGACTGGTGACACATCTTGAAGAAGGATGACATCAACATAAAATAAGTGTGAATTGGTGATCTCTTCATATTATTTGATCTTTTAGAGCGGCTAAGTTTTGGAGAGCCCAATTTCGAAGAGCGTAGTGAATATTTTTGCCCAGAACGGTGAAAAAATGTGAAAAGCTAAGTATAGAAGATGTGGATTTGTGATGAAGGATATTTTTGACTAACTCTCTTCTGGAATGACAACAAACAACGATGTACTTTGAAGTTAGTGCAGATTGGAGGAAGAGTCACTTTGCATTGCAATAGGCCCAAAATGGTGTTCACTGGCCAATGTACTTGCTTTGATTCAGAATGGAATCCATAAAATTTTTAAAGAAGATATGATGTCATCAACTTTTTTGTGTGGATTGGCAACTGTTTCATTGCGAAAGAAGGAAAACGAAGGATGAGTAGATTTCATCCCACTTCACTTTCCAAGAATTTTAAGTGTCGTATTGGCATTCCGTAGTTTCTGAGGCATAAATGATGACATCATAAGTTTTTAAAAGTGAAATGGCATTGTGTTCTCCCCCACCATTGTATTAATATTATATCATATTAAATCGTAGTCATACGATGGAGGAGATCAATGATGGATATTTTGCTAATGAATCTGAAGATTATAAAAGTAATTTCTCATTGGAGTTATGATATTAGTTGGGAAAATAAGCCAAAGCATTGATGGTTTCAAGAATACAAAACCAAATATGGTTGCAGATCGATGGTGGTAGAGGACTTCCAAGAAATATCGACGATGCACATACAATCTCCAATGGCCAAAACTCTATTTCACACCAAATGACCAAAAAGTTGCAGATAATTCGAGTTGCCATGGTGGTCCACTTGTAGTGGATTTATTGAAGTTTGAACCGGTAAGATAATACCAACAAGAACTCTCTACTGATCTATCAAAATTTTAATCTTTGTAATGTTCCTTGTTATTTTAATTTTACAAAACTATAAATAGAGGTCGAACCCTCATTTCTAAGGGTCATCTCTAGTGTGTTTGCCTATGCTACTATAAATATTTCCAAGGGCTAATGAAAGGAGCATTACATTGATATTCACCTCAAATTTTGTGTCTTCATATTTCGATATCAGAGGTTCAAATTCTTTAGTTGCATTTCTATGAATACTTGAATGGTTAGTTTGTGCCAAATTAATGGATTACTAGCTACTAGGGTAATTGAAATCTGCTTCTGAGTTTGATATTTATTGTTAGGGAGTGCATTTATGTAAAATCTAGATATTGGTGAATTTTGTTATTTGGATTATCACTGTTTAGATATTGAAATTGTTGTCTACAATATTTCTTTTTTTTTCTTTAATGAATGAAAGTACATTTAATTTGGGATAATGTTGATATGAGTAATGTGTCTTTAAATTGATTTTTTGGAGCTTTTTGTTGTAGTGCAATGTTGTTAGCCTATCCGTCCACTATTGTTCACATCTCTCTAACCCTAACCTTTTCTTACCCTAATATCAAAACCCTAAATGAGCATAATTGTGTCAACATCCTATTTAAGTTGACCAAGAACCAGCCTACTCTAGAGGTTGGATCAGAAACTCTATTTTGGTCCATCCAATGTTGAGTGTTGAGCTACAGTTATCGGGTGTAATCTTGGATAGAAATTAGGAAGATAGACAACCATAATATTGAGTAAAACTTGATGTGATTTTGTGCCCAGCACATTTGTAAGTTTTTCTTGTGGTTTTATGCATATGTTTCTATTGGACTCTTCTTAGGACATCATATCTCAATACGCTCTACTTCATGATATTTTGTACATCTAAAATATATGTTTTCATAATGGATGGTTTGGGTCCAAAACTTACTCCAATACTTATGAATGATTGATTTTGGTAAAGGTTTACTAATATCAATCATATCAATATCTAATCCTAAATAACCAAGAATTCATCTTTTGTAGTTTTTAAAATCTCAAGGAACTCTCTTAGAGTATTGTTTATTGCCTTGAAGGTATCAATTTTCTAGAACTCAATGGACAACCCATGTTAGGGTACCTAGGAATAGATATATCTAGATATTTTATTATATTGTATAAGGGTTGGCATGGGCCACATATAATCCAAGGTTGATTATATTATAATATTATATTATATTATATTTGTAGTTGGCTCCCCAAAGTAGAATTAGAATATGGATATATAAAGAAGGGGCATTTGTCATTGTAATCATCATGGAGATAAATCATATGTAATTATATTTTCCCACAAAGTGGCTTATGGGACTTTGCCCTCTCTAAGTGGTGCTCTCATCTTGGGAGATCTTGTGGAGTTATTACTTCCTTAATTATTGGTGTTGCCCTACCTTAAGGGTATTATCTATCACTATCTCATAATGTGGATTATTATTGTTGATATTATTTATGGATTAATGATTTGATATTTATGCATATTGGTGAACTGTTTCTATTAATGAGAATAAATTTTCATAACAAGTGGTATCAGAGCAATGATTCTAGAAAAGTGAAGATTTTTTTTGTGTGGATTGTAGAATTAGGGTAGAATTTGTTTTTCAAAAAAATATCTCATCTTTCAAGAGCTATATCTCTATGAAATTTTATCCAATTCATATGATTCTTGGACTATTTTATGCATAATTTGAATATATTTAAAATAAGTGGTCATATGAAGGAATCCAATAAGTATTGAGGGATATACTACCTTGTAAAACCAGTTATTTGGAACAAGGGCAATGATGAATTTTTAAATCATGATTTTTTTGAAAGATGAAATTTGTTAGTGAGGGTGAGAAAATCAATTGCAATTTATATTTTTTGAAAGAAAAATTACAAATATATATATATATATATATATATATATATATATATATATATATATATATATATATATATATATATATATGTAAAAATCCTAGTTTGCATTATCATTTTTATGGATGTGAACTCATGGCACTTCAAAATTTTTTTGGAGAAAATGATATTGATGTGAAAGAGTGGTTGAAAATAGTAAAATATTAATATGGTGAAAGCATGATACACTTTGGCTTTCATGGTATTTTTTGGGATTTACAATGTATAGAAAGATTTGTTAGGGACAATCCCTTATGCACTTCAAAAAAAATAAAACTAGCATTCTTGAGTAAATGGAAACCTATTCAACTATAAAGAAAGTTGGATATTTGTAAAAGAGATCTTGAAGGAAGGGATACAAATATAGATAGCTTGATGGTTTTCATAAAAGACCTTGAAAATAAACTACAAGGGATTTAAAATGAGATAAAAAAATAAAATCAGAGTGGAAAATCTTCAAGAAACTGAATGAAGACTATGAAAAATAAAATAAAATTCTTCAAGGAGGAGAAAGAGGAAATTGTTAAGTAAGATAGAGAGAAGAATGTAGAATCCACATATTTGGATTTACAAAAGCAAAAGTAGGATCAAAAGGGTCTAAATTCATCTAAAAAATCTATTTTGTAGGTTCATGGAAGCATTCAAAAGGAAAAGGTTATTATTTCCATTAAACCTAGCAGTAAATATAATTTTATTAATATTGCTTTAGCTAAGAGGTTGCAGGTTCAAGCAACAAAAATAAAGGACGTTCATCTTGACGGTGATAATGTTCATATTTTTGAAGATTTGAATATCACCATAGATAAATATGTTTTAAATTCATATTTTCATGCTATTGATATGGATGATGTGGATATTGTCCTTGGTTATTCTTGGTTGGATTCTTTGGGTACTATTAAAATTAATGTTCAAAATAAGTTTATGAAGTTATGGTACAAAAAAAATATGATAACATTGCAATATATTTCTTAGCTTAAGGAGCAAGGATCTAAGGAAGACAAAGAAATGGTTATAGATAAAAAAGTTAAAGAACAAATAGAAGAAATTAAAATAGAATCCAAGAAGGAAGTAGAAGCAATGGATTCCATGGAAGAAACAATAACACCAGAGTCCATGGAAATAATAGTAGTAGAGTCCAAGGAAAATTTGTTAAAAGAGCACAAGAACATACTAAACAATGGGAACATAAAAGAACAATATGTAGAATAATTTAAAACAGTGGAGTCAAAGAAGGTAGAACATCAAATTAGGGTTGCAGCATATCTCCATACACACCACCATGAGCAAAAATAATCATGGAGGCATGGATCAAGGCAACAATATTATGGTTCTACTTAGAATTAGAAGGGCACCAAGTATGGTTGTGTCTTGTAGAGAAAGCATAGTGATCCTAGTTTTTAGAGTGGTGTATCAACATCAAGAAACAAGTGGACCTATCATTAAAATTATCAAAATAAAGTAGTGGAAGTGTGGGGTCAACAAAGTGAATTTGGATAATCAAGTGGTAAAATGCCATACCAACATCAACAAAGATCTCCACCAATAAATGTTTTACTAGGAGATATGGATGATCAACATTGGTACCAATTGCTAACATTGCTTAGAAAATCATATTATATTGTTTCTTCATATGCTTCAATGATGAAATATTTGTAAGAAGGGTGTTAGGGTAGCTAGGAATAGATATATTGAGATATTCTATTATATTTTATAAGGTTTGGAATGGGCTACACATAACCCAAGGTTGATTATATTATATTATATTATATTATTAGTCAGCTCCCCAAAGTAGAATTAGAATATGGATATATAAAGAAAGGATATTTGTCATTGTAATCATCATGGAGATCAATCATATGTAATTGTCTTTGCCCATGAAGTGGCTTATGGGACTTTTTCCTCTTTAAGTGGTACTCTCACCTTGGGGGATCTTGTGGAGTTATTCCTTCTTTAAGGAGTATTATTGGTCTTGCACTACCTTAAGGGTCTTATCTATCTTTGTCTCATTATGTGGATAATTATTGTGGATATTATTTGCGAATGAATGATTTGATATTTTTGCATATTGGTGAGTGATTTTTGTTAATGATAATAAAGTTTCATAACAACCAATACATTTTCACCTAGATTTGTATTAAGAATAGATTTACATTTTTAGGTGCAAAGCTTTCATACTAGCGAGTAAGGAAGAGTCATGCTTTTACTATAAACCAAGGACCCCCTTTCAGGATTCTATCTCTTTCCTCCATGGAACAAAAATGACTAGGAGAAAACCTTTGGAAGAAAGGATAAAGTGATCTTGGAGACTTCCATCTCCTATCAATTCATTTTCTCAAAGTCAAAGTCTCTAGCCAGGATGCATTGAATTTATTAATATTTTCCTTATCTTTGAGCAACAAGGATTATTTTTTTGTGAGGTCCTCCCTAACCTATCCTACTAGGGATGATTCTAAGGATTTAGTTATCAATCTTGTCCATGGGAAATAAAGTATAACATGATATCTAATAAATTTATTAATATATCCTATAATGATTATATTATTTGAAAATAAACTTACAATAATTTGTATGCAAAAATTCTAGATAAATAAGGGATAAAAAAACTTAGCTATAAATTTCTACACCTAGATAGAATGTCCTGCCTTGCTGATACCCTAGCCCTCCATTGCTCCTCCCATAATTTACACTTTGGCTAATAGATATTTGCAATATTGTTTTCCATGACTTGAAAAATTATCACTATCATTTTTTTGGATGACTAACTTAACAAGGTTGAATATCCCTCAATATTACTCATATTTTATCATATGATCACTCATTATAAATCTCTTCAAATTTCGCATAAACTTTTCCAAGAATTATGTGAATCAAACAAACCTTTGCAAAGATATGGCTCCTGAAAGATGAAACATTTTTCTAGAAAAAATTACCCTAATACTATGCTTGTTTTGGATGGTTATCTTCACATGGTGATATCCCCCTCAATACTACTTGTATTCTTTCGAATGACCACTCATTTAAAATCTCTTAAAATTACGCACAAAATGATACAACAATTGTCTAAATCGAATAACTATATCCAATGATATGACTCCTGAAATATGAGTCATTTAAAATAAATTCTTAAAATATGATTGATGATCCTCACATAAATTATTTTAATAATAATTATAATTAAATTAATTATATGAAAATAAAATAAACCCTAATGCTACCCTTGTTTTGGATAGTTATCTTCACATGGTAATATCTCAGTCAATACTACTTATATTTCGAATGAGCACAAATTTCAAAGCTCTTCAAATTCCATAAAAAATGACATAACAATTGTCTGAATCAAACAACTCTATGAATTGATGATTCCAAAAATATGAGTCATTTAAAAAATAATAATTTTAATATATGATTGATGATCCTCACATAAATTATTTTAATAATAATTATAATTAAATTATTTATATGAAAGTAAATTTTTTTGTTACATAGGAGAGTTGGTCACAACCACACTATTTTTAGTAACTGATAAGTGTAGGGTTCAAACCATAGGGGATGCTCCCACAAAACCTATTCCACCTTGTTATTGTTCATTTGGTGTGAAGGGGATGATAAGTGCAAGGTTCAAACCACATGGGTTGCTTTGACAAAACATATTCCACCTCGTTAATGTTGATCTGGTGTGAAGGAGACCACCAATCGCTTTGAATTCATACTGTCATTGTCGATCTAGCATGCACTCAAAGGATTCAAATCAGATTATTACCTTTGCAAACAAATTACCCTTGAAATTTGAACTTGAGTGTCTTCTAGATAAATACCTGGAAAAATAAACACTTACCAATCCACCTAACCCTCAAGATCATATGAAAGTAAAACCTTATTTGTATTACATCTTAGGATCATATTTTAACAAACAATTTATATATATATATATATATATATATATATATATATATATATATATAAAATCAACAAATTTTTCATCATTTTATCACCATGGACGTAGTTCAAATTTGAAAAGCTACCACTATAACCACCGCCCCACCTTGGAAAACATTTACTCCAACAAGGAGGACCCGAAGGGGCTTGGGATTGGAACAACTAACCTTAAACTGATGAACTCTTGACGGAAAACCAAATTGTCTTCTACCTCGGCCAAATATTTTAACAAATATAAAATAAAATAATATAACAACAAAATTTTGATAATTATAAACTGATTCAAAATATTAAATGTCTTAAACTCATCTTATTGAATTTTTATTTTTTATAAATTATACAATTTCATCCAAACATTTACTTGTATTTCCAACATTATATTTTAAAATTAATTAAAATAAAATTATAATACATTTATGAAATTTGTGTGAGGTTGTTGCTTAATTTTTTAAAATAAAAACCTTTCTTCAGTCTTAGATATATATATTTTAAAAATTCCAACTTGCAGTCAAGGAAAGGTAAGATTCTTTTTCACAGAATCGCAACCGCGTAGTATTATATTTTCCTCGAAACGGTGTAGTTTTTTATTATGGTTGTTTATTTAAAAATATTAAATATTAAAAAGAGAAGATTAAAGTTCAGATTTAAGTTGTAGGTGAGTTGGAGAGAAGAGAGCAATCTTATAATGAAGGCCTTGGTGCAGGTAGGATCTTGTGCAACTCCCAGATGACTTTAACGATGTAGAACCTTCGTGGTCTTTCAAACCAAGGCTTTGTCACATCATAAAACCCATTTTAATTCTTATCCTTTCTTACCTCGAGAATCCACGTGTTAAGGGAATCGAGGGTCAATATATTATGCAGAGAAACTACGGTCGTACCCGTAGACTTGACTGTGGCTTTCCAACTATACAAGTCAAACATGTGCAGGAAATAGACGGTCGATATTTTGGTCACTTTATTCCTCTGATTTAACTATATAAGTGGCAGAAGCTACACCATCCTATCATCTCATCTCGGTTGGAAGCAGTGAGGCTAATCAAAATAATTGATTTGTATATATGTTGCTCACCCGCATCATTCAAGGCATTAAATATAAATAGGTTACAAACGAAATCATACATCTTCATCAGTTAATATTGCCTTCGTAACTTACATGACAGCTGCGAGATACACAGGCGCGTGGGTTCCGACTTTCTTTGTGCATATCTCCACCCTTCTCTAAATTCGTGGCGATTCTTCCCACTGGGAATTGAAGGCTGGCCCTTGTTGTCTTGGAGACGCTTTTCTTCTTGGGGTCCCCTTTTCTTCTTGCTGATCCAGCTTTCTCTAAATTCCTGGCGATTCTTCTTCCGAGAGAGTCAGAATGGACGCGCCTCGTCATGTGTAAGTTGGACAGTTGGACGAAGGCAATATTAGTTGATGAAGATGTATGATTTCGTTTGTAACCTATTTATATTGAATGCCTTGTCTGATGTGGGTGAGCAACATGTACACAAATGAATTATTTTGAAGGGATGTGAAACTATATATATATATATTTTACATAAGTAAGTGTAGGGTTCAAATCATATGTACGGTTCTCAACAAATCTATCTATTTCGATGTGGGATGGGGACCACCGATCACTCGGGTTTGGTACCATCGTCCGTTGTCGGTCTGGTGCGCATTCAAAGGCTTCGGAGTAGATTACTACCTTTGCAAAGGGGGTGCGCATTCAAAGTCTTCGGAGCAGACTACTACCTTTGCAAAGGGAGGGTTGGCTTCGGAACTTATTTGTCTTCTTAGTAAGTGTCTAGCCACACCTGCACTTACCAATCCACCAAGCTCCTAAGGGTTTAAATTTTTGCACATGTTTTTATGAGGGGTCATGGGGACTTTTACACATGTTTTTACGAGGGGTTATGGTCCCCTCATACTGAGTGGGGTTTGAACCTTGAACCTCTCAAAAAAAATTCAAAGCCCTTAACACTGCAGCTATAAAATAAATTATTGTTTTAAATCATGTTTTTTTTAAAGCAACTATGTGACATTATATTTTTTATTTGGATTATGAAGGGATGTGAAACTAGATTGTTGTTTTAAATTGTGTTTTTTTAAAGCAAACTATGTGACATGTGAGGTGTCTATTCAGTTAAACCATTGGAAGTATCAATGTAAACATTTTATTTTATTTTTTAATTGATTGTATAGGATTTAAGTAACTCTTACTTATATTATTAAGTTATGATCATATAATGATATTATAAACTTTTGGTTATTATGTATTTTTCATAAGATTGGAACTTGACTTTCTTTGAAAATAAAAAAAAATTAACTAATTGATGTAATGTGAATTTTATATAATATAATTTTGGCTAAGTTGCATGAGGAATACCAAAGTGGTATGCCTTTGGGTTTTCACGAGGAGAACAAAGTTCAAACCTAAAGTACCAATATTTATTTTTAAAACATGTGTTTTACTTTAAATTTTAACCTAAAAAGGATAGGTCGGTTGGTAGCGATTGAGTGATTGTCATAGAATATTGTTGTTCAATTGGTAGTGACTGAGTGCTTGTTGATGGATATCTCAATTCGATTCCCTAGATGGTAAGGATCACATTGACCTTTTCTTTTAAGGTTTATGGAGGTTCCCTAAAAGAAATGGCTATATAATGGTTGATTAATGCTAATGCATCAACACAAAATTTCTTTATTTAATCCAGAATATTTTTATTTAGAAATTGTATATAGAACATGAATAGATAAGTAAATATGATTTCCTATGAGATGTTCAATTGAATAAAGTATGTGAGGATGTTCTTCCATGTACTAATCACATGCTTTTAGGTAGGCTTTAGACTAATGCAATATTCCCAACCTAATTTTTGCAAAACTATATTGACACGTCTAGAAGTTTTTTTTGTCTTCATACAAGCATAATATAAATTAGCATTTTTCAAGTTCTTAGAAAGAGCAAAACACAAATGCACATTCTATTTTGTGCTAGCCTTTATTTTTACATGTATATTCATTGGTGCTGAAAAAAATATGAAAGCAATTATTCACCGATGATTTTTGCAACAAGTTTACTTTTAGTTCACTTGTTCAAAACATTGTTTTAATTGTATTTGATATGTAATTGCTTTACCTCATAGCATTTTGCATTTGGTGTATTAATTGCTAAGACAATTATGTTGTGATCACCCCAAAATTTGTCTAGTTCAAAGATTTAGTACTTTAGGTCTTTGATGCTTGACCATATATGATCGATAAGTGATTATAAAATTATATCTTTAATGTTTCCAATGAAGTGCAATTTATAGCTAGCTATATGCTTTTATAAAGTTTTTGTTTTTAGAAATTGATTATAATATAAATACTATAAACTTTCATGTAGCAAATAGTGCATTTGTCAAGGCCATCAAAAGGTTTTTTATTACTGTTGTTGGTGTTATATATATATTGAGTATTATAAATTATAATTGTGGAATGACTATTTTTGTGGCCATACATTTTTTATTAGGATAAATACATGTTTTTTTTTCTCATACCTTTTCTCAAATAAGGGCACATTGATGCCACCCTTCCCATGATTCAAACTTGGGTCTCCTAGATGAAATCCCAAAGATATACCACTACAGTCACCCAACAAGGACCAAAATTTTTAGGGTAAGTATATGTTTTTGAAAGTGTCTTGTTCCCTTGTACCGAGGTTTGAACTTGGGTCTCTTGGATGAAAACCTAAAGATAAACCACTACGATATCCTCTTAGGGACAAAACTCAAATAAAATTTTAGGATAAATCATAAGCTTTTTTGAAAGGGTGTTGGATTCTCATTCAAGAGACCCACATTCAAACCATAGGGTGGATGTGCATGATACCACTATGTTTCTTTATAAGAAAGCATATGCTTCTTTCACTCTTTATATCACCTAGGTAAATCTACGACTTAAAAATTATATCACTCTTTATTTTTGACCCTTTAAAAAAATGTCTTTACCTCCAACAAATAATAATAATAAATTTTAAATAATAATAATATTTGTATTGGTTCTGCTCTTGAGGAACCTGTGATTCAGTTGGTGACCCTTCAGTTGGTGACCCTTGAGGTAGGCTTTTTGATTAGCTCCCCAAAGACCCATATGGTGAAAACTTCTTCAGGTCCTAAAACCTAGAGAAAAAGGAATGGAAATATAAATGTGGGTGTTGAGTGAAAGTTAGGAAATCCCCCTAACAAGTCTGCGAGAAAGAGAAAAATAGATTCTAAGATCATGAATGGATCTCAAGCTCTGCTCAAACTTGAAAAAGGGAAGGCTATAGGAGTAAGATAGCTAAAGCTAGAATCTTTCTACCAAAGTAACCAAATCGAGGAGGAAGAAATATAATTTCAAATTTTGTAAATGAAGTGCCTCTCTTGGAATGTTAGGGACCTGAATGGGCTTTCTAAACAATAGGTGGTTTCTTCCCTGCATAAAAAAATTTTGTTTGATATTTTTTTCCTACAAGAAACCAAGTTGTATGGTCAACATATAGAAGTTATTAGAAGAATTATTTGGAACAAAACCCATTTTGCAACAAGCCCAACCAATGGTTTCTATGGGAAACTCCTTTATCTTTGGGATGCCAACAAGTTTGAGGGCTCTATAATTTATTCCTAATATAGGATTATTAATATTCTCTTATACAAAAGAGAAAGTAATAAAAGGTGGGTTATGAGTAATATGTATGCATTGAACTCTAGGCCTAGTAGAAACTTGTTGTGACAACTCTAAGTTATATGAGAAGGATTTTTTCTTAAGAAGCTTGGTGCCTAGTAGGGGATCTTAATTCCCATTTGTTATTTTGAATAAAAAAGGAGGAAACTCCTCAATCTCGAAAAGCATGAAAGAGTTTACAAATTTTATGAATGACAATGAGCTACTGGATGTTGATTTGAAGGGTTTAATGTATACTTTAAGCAACATGAGAGTGGGTAACCAAATCATCCAAATCAGGTTGGATAGTGTTCTTATATCTAAGGAATACCTTCTACTATTTGAGAACTTGTCTCTCTGTTCTCTACCCAAAATTGAATTTGACCATAACCCCTTATATATTGAAGTGGACCAAGAAGAAACCATATTCCTTAGGTTGTTCAAGTTTGAGGTAATGGGATGTCTCTACATCAATGATGGTGGGACCTAGTGAGACTGTAGGTCTATAGGACCTGGCGAGGGAGAGGGAGACATTGCCAAATTAGATAACAACCATGTAGAAGGAGATGGACCTACTTTGATAGGATTCATCCAAGAGGATATAGGGACTGTGAAGTGGCCTAAACACAACACTCATGAAGTGGTAAGTGGTGAGGGCTAAGATAGACCTCCTTATGAGAGAGATAATATAACTAGAGTAAGAGTAGTAGTAGGCTTGAGATGAGGGGATGGTTATCACTATGGGAAACCAATAGGGCAAGGGGTTCCACCTACTATAGGAGGAGCTATAGAGGGTAGGGGAATTCAAGGTATCTTTATAGAGGGGGACCTTATACCAGACACTATATTTTTAGGTAGTTTTTATGGAGTAGAGAGTGCACCCACTATCATCCTTATAGACATAATGCAGGTCATGATCTAGGTCATGAATTGTTTCACAGTCTATGAACATGCCCCCACTAGGACCACCTCTATTATATGGCATAGATGAGACTAGCTCACAGAGCTAGGGTTAGGATCAGGGTGGCATGCCAAATTTGAGTGTGGCATGCATCCCTAGGGATGGTCGAGTGTGTGAATCTTGGACTGTGTCACATCGACCAAGCTAATGTGTACTCTCTATATTTTAAGTAATACATGTTATATTATATATATGTGTGTGTGTGTGTAAATTTTATGTGTTTTGGTGATTTTTAGTTATGCATGAATGAACTTAATGGAAATGAAATGAATTAAACTAATGATATGCATGATGAAATGAAGATAATATAATGAAAGGAATGAGTACATGAGGATATGAAAAGAAAAAATGTGATGGGATAAAGAAAAAAAATAAAAAATAAATAAATACAAAGCTCTAACCAAACATGTTCCCTGTAAAGAAGAAGAAGGAGAAGGAGAAGGTCAACAAAGGAAAAAGAAAGCAAAAGGTTCTTAGAGTATTGCAGTTGAGGCAGTGTAGACCATAAGGGGTCAATGTGACCAAATGAATATAAACCAAGAAAAAAGGAAAAAAAGGTGGAGCACAATCTCGTAAGGATGTATGCTTGCAAATGGTCAAATGGAGGTTTCCTCTCACTAGTGACCATGAAGATATCTTGTAAGGGTGTAATGCTCACTAAAATAACAAGTGTGGAACGACACCCACTATGGGTGTGATGCTTGCTAATGGCTATGGTTGGAGAGATACCCTCTATGATGTATACTCGCAAATGGCCAAATGGAGATTCCTCTTGTTGATGACCATGAAGCTATTTCATATGGAGTGAAACATTTGATTGGTTTGCCAAAAGGAGAGTAACTCAATAGGGGTGTGGTGTGTACAAAATATGAGTGAGAAAAGCAAAGCATAATAGAAGAATGTGTGTGTGTGTGAGTGCATGTTATGTGAAAAGAAGATAGAATAATGAGAGAAGCAATAAGTAAAAATTATTGTGTGTGTCCTTTTTGAGATTTCAATAGCCAAGTGATGTGTGTAATATAGTCAATGGATGTACAAACACCATAAATGATATTAATGTGGTATCTACCCTATCCCACGAGGATCCCTTAGCAATTGAAATATCAATAAGGAAAAAATGTGATAAAAAAAAACAAGACGTGTAGATAGAAGAAGGAACATATATCCTTTGTCTTGGAGAAGAGTTTGAAAAAATTTAAAGAAAAAAAGATATACAAAAGATGAAGAAATATATTATTTGAATTAGAGAAAAAATTATGATTGAAACTTTCATGGTCAAGGAATACATGAAAATAAAAAATAAGAAAAAGCAATGAGCAAATGCAATAGTAAAAAATGTATGGAGATGTGCCCTAGGTTGGGGGTTCACTACGCATCAATGGCCTAGTATGAGTGCAATGCATATGAGCTAGAACCTAACTAGGTTTCATCACTTACCTCATTGTGAAGTACCCAATAATCTATATGATCAAGTAGAAAGGTAGTTATATGACAAGCAAAGATGAAAAATGGAACAAAATGTCAAGCAATTCATGCAAAATACGATAGGCAATCATGTAGTATGAGCAAGCAAACCAAATGTAGGATGAATAACGATGATGTGAAATCATGCATAATATAATTTTAGGTGCATTATTTTCATTGGTTATTTAATTTATTTACCATATAACATTCTCAAACGATAGGCTCATGATCCAAACTTGGTTGTTATGACAAAGGGGCCTAGCCAATTGGACTAAAACTTGCCTTTCACATCTGTATGAGCATTTTTGTTCTAGTTTTACTTGACGACAAGGTCTCCAACATCAAAAGAATAATTGAAAATTTTCTTAGAGTAAGATTGCTTGAGCCTATTCTAATAGGATAAAATATTCTCTAAGGTATGGATGCACTTCTCATACAACAACTCCAATTGATGCAAATAATCTAAACAAATTGACATACACTCTGATGGTACTATATTTATTAGCAATCAAAATAATGACACAAGGGACTAACTCAAATAAAAGGCTATGATAGAGGAAATATTCATGAGCCACATCACAAAGAGTATCTCCCTTGGCACATTCTCTAGGAGTTGCTAAATGAAAGTTGACACATACCCTGAATGTGTATTCCTTCTTCACGATAAGAATGATGACTCCTAATTGCTCAAGGTCTATTATAGACATAGGAATGAGGTGCACTTGATAACTAGAAGAATCAACATGGGTGATACAAGGGATTGATCCTTCAAAGAATAATTTAATTCAAAATATATTTTCATGATTCGTATCACAAAGGGTATCCCATTCAACATACTCCCTTGGGGTCACAACTAACTTAGGGTGGACCAAAGTTATTACATTGCAAAACAAAATATTTCAAGGAGAATATGATCCCTCATCCTCATTACTCCATTCTAAGCCATGATGATCCATAAATTCATCATAAGTAATGACTTGATCATCATCAACTGGTAAGGTTTGGTTTTTGTTGGGGATGTAACATATGCCACATCTTGCAAGCCAAATATCAACTTCCAAAGGTTCTTGAATATCTTTTTGTTGTGGCCCCCAACCCTTACCTACATATTCTATACTAGACAGGATCTACCTAGAAAGTGTGTAATCATTGGATAGATAACAATGGGCAAAGGTTCACTCTACCAAAGAGGGATTGCTACCATGGATATTTTCTTCATGAGATGTACCCACGTAGACAAAGGTACATATGCTAGTGTATACTACTTCACCATTTTTATGATGTAAACCCATAGTTTAGGGTGAAGGTGATAGCTTGGTTAGATCTAGAAGAGGACTGTCATCGAGCAAATTAGCTTGATTTTGTGATGATATTATGATTGATGGTTGCTCATTTATTTTTAAATTATCAAAATTTTTGGTGATATGATAATTTATATGAAGAGATATAGATTGATAAAAATTTATGTTATATTGAAATTACTTAGCTATTGAACAATATTGAAATGGATGAGGGACGTCCAAAATGGTGATAAGTTGATATTTGAACTCATACTTTAAACATTTATGAAGGGTAGAAGGGGAACTCCTCATGGTACTAATCCAAGGGTGTCCAAGAATAAGATTGAAATATGCAAGTCAAGATACCACATAAAACAAAGTTTCTAAGATCTTGGTTCCTAAGGGGAAGGGATAAAATGTCATAGGCCTCTTGGGACTTGTTGAAATATTTTATGATAACATCATATTTGGTTAAATATTCCTCCTTTAATCCAAAATTTTGGAAAAAATTATAAGTGCATATATTGAGAGAGGAACCATTGTCCACCAAGATCCTCTTGATGAAATTTTTCTTATTATATATAGTGACGTAAAGAGGAAAATCCCCTTGCAAATTTTAGGAAGGAAGCTCATCATCATAAAAGGATATGTGATTTATCCCAAGAGTGCTACAATATTATCTATCTTTCTAGGTGGAAGATCTTGTGGGATATATTTTTGACTTAGAAGCTTCAACAAGGCTTCCCTATGAATAGGAGAAGTATGTATAAGTTCTAAGAGGGATATCTTGGCTAGTGTATTACTTAACTATTTTTTGATATCGAAGGATAATTTTGGTTGTGGATTCAATACTAAGATTGGTTTTTCTACACTTGTGCTCATTTTTGGGGTACTCTTGAGAACTAAATGTGGTCTAGAAGTTTCGTGTGTTGTAAAACTTGTCTTCTATTGATATTGTTGAGTCTGCTGAGCTTGATATTGTTGCCTTGTAGTAGATGCTATCATACCAACCATGTTGTTGTAGGGAAGTGGCACATAATGATATGATACTTTATTGGTTGTCTATAATCTATGATTGGCTAGGGTATTTTTAAAGATCCCCATTTATTGACTAGTTGTTGGTGTCTATTGAGTAGGAGGCTGATTGGTTGGAGGTTTATGGTTAGCATTAGATTAGGAATCATCAATAACAAGACAAACCTTGTCTATTAAGTCTTGAACCATATGTTTCAACACCTTACATGAGTTTTTCATGTGCCCCTCTCATCTATTATACTCAATTTTGATCAGGCTTATACAAATTTATCATAGTATAAAGTTGCCTTATGTGAGGCAACTCGATCATCTTAGTTTTAAAAATGTGTTTGAGGATCAATGAAATAGGTTGGTTGAGTTTTGTAAAATTCCTTGGTGGGGATTTTTGAGGTTTTCCAAGTACCAACTTTTGTAAGGTACATGATATGGGTTATTTTCTAATTCCTCAAAAATTTTCTTCCAACTTGGTTATGGCATTAAAATCTCCTATGATCATGAATTTTGATTTTTGCTCTTTATTTATCATAAAGGCTTCAATGCCATTCCATATTTATAATTTGTCTAACTAAGTTGTAGATCCATAAACATTGATAAGGATGAAACAAATATCTGTAAAGTAGCATGTGACTAATGAGTCTATCCAATGCCTAATTTTATGAATGGTATCACTAGATTCCAACATATAATAATATCCCCTACCACTTCTTCTGAATCCATAACATCTCTTTCACTTCGCACCTACTGTTTTCATAGTTTTAGAAACTTCTTCCTTTGTTATTTTAGTTTTTGGATACAAATAATATCAAGGTTATTACTTAAAAAAATTCCCTTGATACATCTCTACTTTGAGAAGGCATTAACACCCGTTATGTTTCATAATATAGTAATCATGTCTCATTAGGGGCTATTGGCCCCACCTGTGAATTACCAATATAATTTTGTTGTTTGGTAAATATAATTTCAACCAAATTATATTGTGTTCCTTTCTCTATGTTTTCCCTTGCTTCCCTGACACTTTCTTGATAATTCGAAGGTTTTCATATTTTTATCTTTCCAATATTAGGAGTTGGTCTTATTGTTCTATTCCTTAATGTTCTTTCTCAACTTTTCTTTTTATTATCGTTATTCTCTCCTAGCTCTTCTAAGGAAACTTTTAACTTATCCTACTCATTTTCTAGTATTCACTTGTTACTGGTAGAGGTATTAACATCTAACGTTGCATTTTACTTGACACTTTATTTCTCCTAAATGGTGCATGGTACTTCAAAAGAGTATTTAAAATATTATGAAGCACATTCATTAGGTTTAATAGGAATGTTCATCCCTAAATTAGTATCATACTGAGTAGATGGTTCCTTGTTAATATTTTGATCTCATTGTATTGTGTCCTCTAGTATTTGATTTACATTTTTTTCATAGGATAAAGCCTCAAAATAATTGGTATTTCTTCCAATATCCTTACTTATTTGTATTTGCTATTTGTTTACTTTCATCTGTCTAGACATATTTTTGGGAAGTTGAAAACCATCCTTGTTCATATCCATTTGTAAGTTTCTCTTGTGGTTTTTTACATATGTTTCTATTGAACTCTTCTTGGGGAAGGATCTCTCAATATTTACCCACATCATGACATATTATACATCTAAAATATATATTTTCATAATCCTTGGTTTTTTCCCACAAGTTACCACCATTTTTAAAAATTATTGATTCTAGTAAAAGTTTACTAATATCAGTCATGACCAATATTTGAGAAAAAATTACCAAGATTCCATATTTTGTATTCTTTGAAATCTCAAGGTATTGTCCCAAAGTGTTTCCTATGGAATTGAAGATATCTATTTCCTAGAATTCAATGGGCAACACATACATCCTAACCCAAACTGGTACTAGGGATAGATATATGTTTTCAATTTCAAAGCTTTCATATAGGGTTATGCATAAGGGGTAGGCCCAAAAATGTATATAGAAAAATGAGGTGAATCAGTTTTGAAACCAAGGTGAATATGGTTCAAAGTCATGTAGAGGACATGGCGAATTACCTTTTTTTTTACAAAAAAAAAAGTTGGTGAATTCACCAAATATTTTGACAAACATACCATAAGATATAAATAATCACTAAACATGCTTTGATTCCCATGCATGATGTCTACAAACTCATAGGGATGACCCAAGTGAGTCATTAGACTTCATTTAAGGGACAATACAGGTGATTTCGTAGACTTCACTCGAGGGATAACCCTTGAATGAAGTCTATGGACTCACTTGGATCATCTGTTGTAGCCATCATGTGTGGCATCATCAACGTGTCTATCATCCCTTGAATGAAGTCTATGAACTCACTCGGATCATCCCTCATAAAGGGATGACTCGGGTGATTCCATTGACATCATGTGAGGGATGACTCGAGTGAGTCCATTGACATCATGTGATGTATGACCCAAGTGAATTCATCGATATCATGCGAGAGATGACCAGGTGGGTCCATAGACATCATACGAGAGATGACCAAGAAATGAGAGTAGGCACCATTCAAGGGATGATAGCTTGGTTTCATGCCATGTGTCATTCATATTACCATGTATCACCATATCATTATGACTGCACATGCAAATGTCTATATAAATTGTTCGAAACCCACTCACTTCATTTTATGCACAGCACAAAAAACATCAAAAACCTTCAAAAATTATTCAAAACCCTTCCAAGAATTTGGAGTCCTATAAATGGCCACAACTTCTTCTAGTTAAGGTAAAATTTCATTCAAAAACTTGGTTTTCCTACTCATCTCATAAATTGTCAATGATCCCAACAATGATTCGACATGGATGAGGTAATCCAGGTTGCTAGGGCTAGCACAGATGCCCTAATTCAACATGAACATTCATTTTTTGACTACAATTGTTTAGTCCTATGAAAATTAGGGGTTGGTTGTTAAAATGGTGGTCGATAATAAAACCCTTACCTTCTCGGTGAAACCATCTGATGTGCATCAATTAACAACCCTTCCCCATAAAAATTGTGAATGTGTCTCATCAAATTTTTCTTTGACTGATGAAGAAATATCTATCTAGAGACTTACTATAATCTCTCGTCCACTGCATTACAAGGTATGTCTTTCAAATTGTGAGTTTTAATTTTTGTTTTATCCAAACAAACTAGAATTTATGAAGTTGTGTTTAGGGGTAAATTTAAGTTTTGTTAATGTGTAGGTAGTTGAAAAGGTAAAATGGTTGCATTCTACCCTTTTCTCATAGGGATGTTATATGATCAATTGGTCTATTTCAAAATATTAACTCAACAATTTTAATCAACTGGCGTGATGTAAAATGTCCAAAAATATTTTTTTCTTTTTCCAGATGTTTGTATTCTATGCTTGTTGTCCATCCTGATTCCCCACCTTAATATCTAATCAAATTATTAAAAAAAAAAACATAAAAACATGTCAAAGCAACCTGTCATCTCGTAGTGCCTCCATGCTTACACGACCACGACTCTTAAAAGATGATTTTTCTTAGTTAAATAGAAAAAACTACCAGTAGTATAGAGGATTGTTAGAGGTAGCTTGTCATCTTGCCCATACTACCTAATTCTAGTTTAGGCCTTAAGTAACCTCCATATTATTTAATGTCATGTATGTGTTATATTTTTTTCCTATACCTCAACTTTATAAACTTCTTTTGTATATATTAATACTACCTAATGAATCTAACCAGGTATACCAAAAAACAATATCCCCATTATCTATAGTTTATATTTCACATTCAAATTTGTATTTTTGATACTTCAGAGAAAGTGGAAATGCAACCATCATCAAGGAATGCTAATAAATAACTATCGATGTTATATGCTCAATTGGGCCATTTCAAAATATTGTGTTGCAAATTTGCAGACTAGTTAGAAATGAGAATGATTCATGTCTTAATCTCTAGTTAGTGTGTATCACATCTTAATCTCTAGTTAGTGTGTATCACAAACTTGTGCATATGATTGATATTTTGTTGTCTTCAATTCCATAGTGTAGTATCTCATTGCACATTACTTTATTGCTTTATTATATTACTGCACTATATATGTTGTCATTGCATGACTTGAATACTTTCCAAACTACATTAAATATCTTAAACATAGCATTTTGATTTAAGCATTCCATTTTTGTTATAATTTTTTTGCAATGGGTGAAACTCCGTCCAGAAGGGACCTCATTTTTTAATCAATTAACAATAGCTTCCTTAAAGCGATCGTCGAGTTCCTCCAATCTCGTATTGTTATGCAGGGAAGAACATTAGACATACCTTTATGGGCTTTGGGGTATATTGTGCATTTTCTTAGAAATAACAAATATGATTGGTCCTCGTATGCTTCTACCAAAATAAAAAATGAACCGTGGTGTGGGTGAGTGTGTGGGGATGGGTGTGTGTTCATAAAAAATAATAAAAAATAAAAAATGAACTTCAAAATGCATGCACAAATACTGCAACCACTTCTACCATTGTTGCTACTAGCAATTACTTGATTGGTTTTTATTATGAAGCATATTTTAATGTAAGCAATACCACCGTGCCCACCTCCCTCCATACAAAATTGAAGTCAGTTACCTTAACCACCAAACAGATGAAGGTAATTTTTTTACATAAAAATTTACAATAATTTTTTTTAGTGTTTATATTTTTAATTTTTAAATTCGCTTTAATGCAGAGAAGAATGATGTTAGATTCAAATAGAATAGATGCTCTAATAGGGGAATCAACCCAAAGGGTAGTGCATATTTTAACATACTGTCACTAGAACATCCACTAACAAGGTCTGTGAAACACATTAGGTCTTCAAAATCTCCTTTTGTTCATCCAACTCCCTCTTCTATTTCACATCCACATGCCATTGATGTTGAGGAAGATAGCTAGACCTTGATAGGTAAAGTTTCTTTTTCACTTGGGAGTGAGGAAGTAGCATATATATAAATTCTCTCTTTAATTAATTTTAGTTACCATTAATTTAAATTAATATTTTTTAAATTTTTTCAAGGCATCATCCCAGACATATTTCAAAACCATTCTGAACCAAAAATGACACAACAACGTCTGGTATGGGAAATTACAGTTGTGTATTAATTTCATAGTAAATTTTACAATAAATATTATTTTTATTTTTTGTAGGTTCAAGTCATCATCATTGATAGTAAATTATGGCGCATTCGTCGCCACCGCATCTACGCCCACTACAACATGAGCGCAGAAATTTTTTTGAACAAACGATTGAAACAGGGCAAGAGACCAGATAAGAGCACAATATACATAATTAAAAATTGAGTTTCCCAATATTTTTATTAAAATATTTTCTTCAAACATTTTTTTTTGCCTTAGGTCGATCACAATGTCCTGCACAGCAATCTATACCACCACCACCACCTCCACATAAACTGATAAGGATGACACATAATCAACTGTAATTGTTTTCTTCTTGGCATACTTTCTATTTTATGCATCGGATAAGATTTTTGAATAGCTATGATGCTTATCCAAACAGATATGTAATTGGCTATAAATAAAACTTCAATCAAAGCATTATGCAGTTTTTTGAGTGCAATCTTCTTCGTTGTTTTGGGTGTGAGTTTTCCTGTGGATAAATCCACATTAGTTGGTTCAGAGCAGATATTTTTACAGGGTGAGATAGTTTTTACAATTACCTTTGGCTGTAATCTCTGCCACAACCTTTCTTTCCTGTGTATTTTGTCCTTTTTATTTTTGCTTACACTCTGATCTGTTGTGCCCCATTGAGCGTCATCCACACTGGTTGTGTTGACATAAATGTTGCTTCCCAACTTTGTGACTTATTTTCCATAGCCCTGTCCCAATCTATGCATTTTCATTGCGTATTTTAATCACCTATTGCATTGTCATCCATAGACTGTTGTTGTAGCTGCTCGTCGCCCTCTGCCTCCTTGTTATCATTGTTGCTCACTATGGTTTCTGTCGATTGGTCAGACCTGTTGCAGATTAGCTCACATGCATTGTTAGTCATCGCTTCAGTCACCGCACTATTGTATGATTTGGGTGTCGTAGTGTTTCCTGCATCGATTGTCATGCATGCTCTGCCTATCTTGGTTGCAACTTTTCTCTACGTGAACGTGCACTTCCGCTGCATTTTCCCTCTTGTGAAGGCATAGGTATAAAGGCTATGGTTTTTCATTTATAAAAAAAAAAAAAAATTCTTCACGTATATACCTTTACTTATTTAAATATTTTTAGCTTTTATACTATATCAAATATATCTATATATATATATATCATTGAAAAAAAAGCAAAAAAAAAAGAAGAGAAGGTTTAAAAATAAAAAATAAAAAATTGTCGATCAATTTTTCAACTTTTCAAAGTTCTTTTTTTAGCTTTTATTGTAAACAAGCTTTAATATATATATATATATATATATATATATATATATATATATATATATATATTATTGAAAAAAAATAGCTTGTTATATTTTATTTAGTGGGCATCATAGTCTTTCACTAACTCCACCTAGACCTATGGCTGCCAATGTAGAAGAAAAATTAGCTAAGGTTACTACCTTAGTTCTTTTTTTGGCCGACACTGTTAGAGATATCCAATCACATTCTTCCTCCCATATCATACTCATTATCCTCAATGTGAAGTCAAGATCTACGAAGGCTATAGGGATTCGAATATCCTCAATACCTAGATCTTAGATATGGAGACTTGGTTTGAATTCACTCAAACCTCGAACGATGAAAAAGTTCCATTTGCCAAGCTCAAACTCTCTAGCATGGCTAAGGTTCTCATTATCGAATTCCAAGGAACTCAGAACCCCATATCAACTTGGGATGCTTTGGTTACGGTATTGAAAGCCACTTTTTATTCATCCAACTATGATGATGATCTCCTTAACCATTGTCTTTGCCTTCGTTAGGGTAATAATCAGTCCGTTCAGGGCTATGTCTATCAATTCAATATATTACGCATGTTGCTTCACATTTTAGATCCCACTACTTCCCTTATTTCCAAATTCAAAAGTGGTCTTATCGCACACTTTTATCAAGAAATCAAGTACACTTCTTGTAAAACTCTTGATGATGTTTTCAAATAGGCATAACTTGCGAAGGAGAATTTTGTAGCACAACACAAGGGGAACCACTACTCTTCAGGAGGTTCAAATCCATCACCTTGTCCTCAAAAACATGCACCATAGAGCTCTTCTTGCTTTCCCCCTTCTCATTCTTCTCCTACTCCCACTCCTCAGTCCTCTGCTTCTAAGACTATATTTCATGCTTCTTCTTCTTCTTCTAATATTAAGTCTCAAAAATTTTGTAATTATTGTAAACGAAAAGGGCATCTTAAATATGAATGTAGATAATTGCAAAATAAGAAGACCTTGTTTGTACAATCTGATGAGGGTACCAATGAAAACCCCATCAAGACTACTGGTGAAGAAAATTTCTATGAGGAGTTGAAAGGAAAACTCAATCTTGTAATGAATCACCATTCTGATGCTCGAGACTGTGACCATATGTTATTCATGCGTGCTCATTTATGTCATGACTTTACAGTCGATTGCATCATCAATAATGGCTCACAAAAGAACTTTATTATGCAATCCATTGTCGATAAGATCAAGCTCCCTACTTCTCCACATCCTCATTCATACTCTATTGGATGGAAGGATAGTGCGACCTCTTCATATATTACATACACATGCACTCTTGCATTTGCATTTGGTCCAAATTTCAGAGATAAGGTCACTTGTGATGTGACCCCAATGGATTTTTGTGGTCTTTTGCATGGTAAGCCCTATCAATATGATAGGCATGCTACATATGATGCTTACAAAAATACATACACATTGCAACAAGATAATAAGAACTATCTCATTAACTCAATTCAAGAACCTACCAAGCACTCCAATAATCTATTTCTAAGTTGTAGACAAGCACGTAAAGCAGCCAATCAAGCACATGCACTTACTCTCATTTTCATTCGTCCACAACATAAGCACTTTTCAGCAATAAATTCTAAATCCAATAGAACCAAAGCAATTAATAACATATTGCACAAATATCAAAGTATTTTTCAAGATCCCACTTGCTTGCCTCCAGAAAGGGCCATTAACCACACTATTGATATAGTTCCAGTTGCACCTCCTCCTAATGCCCCCATGTATAGGCAATCACTTTTGCAATATGATGAAATAAAGAAGTAAATTCAGGACCTGGTAGTTAAAGGTTTCATTAAACCAAACATTTCTCCTTGTGCCTCTCCTATTCTTCTTATTCTAAAAAAAAATGGCACTTGGCGTCTTTGCATTGATTTTCGAGAACTTAATAAAATTATAATAAAAAATAGATATCCACTCCCTCGTATTGATGATCTCTTATACCAACTTTAGGGAGCCAATTTTTTCACAAAAATTGATCTCAAAAGTGGATATCATCAGGTCCGCATCCAGGCTGAAGATACATGGAAGACAACTTTCAAAACAAAAATGGGTCTTTTTGAATGGCTTGTTATGCCCTTTGGCCTCACCAATGCTCCTGCCACCTTAATGAGGCTAATGAATGAAGTTTTCAGAGACTGTTTAGATAGATATGTAATCATATATCTTGATTATATTCTCATATTTTCTCCAACATGGGAGACCCATTTGTAGCATCTGGATCATGTTATTTCCATCCTTCAACAACATCAGTTGTACGTAAATTTGCCTAAGTGCTCTTTTGGGCAAAATTATATTTCCTACCTTGGCTTTATCATTGATGAACAAGGTATTTAGGTGGATCCTAGCAAAATAGAAGTCCTTGTTAATTGGCCTACTCCTACAACTGCCACTGAGTTACAAAGTTTCCTTGGCCTAGCCAACTTCTACTGCAATTTTATTCTAGGCTATGCCACCATTGCTACTCCTTTACAAAAATTAACTAAGGTAAAATATATTTTTGATTGGACTCCTGCCCATTCCCATGCATTTTCCACTTTGAAATATAAGCTTTATTCTGCTCATGTTCTTGTTATTCCTGACCTTAGAAAACCTTTTGAGATAGAAACTGATGCTTATCAATTTGCCCTTGGTGCTGTCCTTAAACAAAATGGTCATCTTGTTGCCTATCATTCAGAGTCCTTTTCTATTGCCAAGCAAAATTATTCAACATATGACAAAGAGCTTTGTGCCTTAGTTCAAGCTATCAAATATTGGCGTCATTACCTCTTAGGCAAAGAAACCATTGTTCATATATATCATTTGCCTTTGCGGTTTCTCCAATATCAGAATAAATCCAAGAAGCTCACCACATGAAATGGGCTTCTTACCTTCAGAAATTCCACCTTGTCATAAAATACAAAAAGGGTAGTACAAATTTTGTGGTTGATTGCCTAAGTCGTCCTCCTTATTCCCATGCTTTGAATATTGTTACTACCTCACACTTGGGATTTTAGTATTGGCCTTGTTTGTATCCTCGTGACCATGACTTTGCCACAATTTTTAAGCATTTACACCATCCTTCCTCTTCAAATTTGGCCCATTTTCAATATTATCATCTTAAGGATGGTTTGATTTACCGCCTTGAAAAACTTTGTGTACCCTTTGATGACAATCCCTTATTAATGAGGCACATTCTACTCTTTATGGTGGACATTTTGGCAAGCATAAAACTCTTCATCACTTGCAAATATTCTTCTACTGGCCCCACATGCAACGTGATGTTTTGAGGTATTTAAGGTAGTGTACCACTTGTTGCAAATCCAAGCCATACAACAGGAAGCTCAGCCTCAGCATGCCTTTGCCTATTGCATATCATCCATGGGAAAGTATTTCAATGGATCTATTCAGTGGTTTTCCTAAGATAGTCCGTCAGCATGACTGTATTTTTGTCATTGTTGATCGATTCAATAAAATGGCTAAGTTCATCCCTTGTAGAAAAACCAATTCCATTGCCAACTTAGACCAACTATTCTTTGACACTGTTTGGTGTTCCTTTGGTCTACCCACTAATATTATTTATGATCATGATTCTTGTTTTATTGGTCATTTTTGTTGTTCTTTGTGGGAACTTTTAGGGGTGTCTCTTAACTTGTCCACAAATTTTCATCCTTAAACTGATGGTCAAAATGAAGTAGTCAACTGTACTCTTGTCAAAAGTCTTCATATTTTTCACCATTCATCTCCATCCAAATGGGATTTGAGTCTTAACCACATTGAGCATGCATATAATCAGGTTGTCCATTCCTCTATAGGTCACTCACCCTTTGAAGTGTGTCTAGGTTTTCAACCCTTAGATCCTTATGAGTTACCCCTATCCCTTCCATCTCCTGTCACAACCCATATGAAAAAAGAGCAAGATAAAGCCCATTCCTTCGTCCACCATTTGCAGCAACTTCACTCTAACATTGTTTCCATTTTTTAGAAAACCCACCAATATTCAAAGAAAGCCATGGATAAACATCATGTTCCACATCATTTTTAGGTGGGATATAGAATTTGGTTGCACCTTGATCGTCACAGGTTCTAGGGGACAACCCATAGCAAGATCAAACCTATTTACTTTGGGCCATACACTATTGTCTAGAAGGTATCTGAGAATGCTTTTTGGCTTGATCTTATAGTGCACTTAGGCATCCATGATGTCATTAATGTTGACCTATTCTGACCATACCATGAGTCTACATTGGAGACAGAGCCTGTCATTAGTCATCCTGTTGATGTTGTACTTGAATTCCAGTTTCCTTTGGAGAATGATCATATTTTTGACACCAAGATGCACCACACTCACCAGGGATCTTCGACTTCCTACCTTGTGGTCAAAGGATAATAACTACCATATCAAGCCTAATGGATCTCTCATAGCTATATGGTTCGTGACTTTCCTTCCCTTTTGACCTCATTGGAGCCCAATGCTCTTATGGTGGGGAGGAATGATAAGGATGACACGTAATCAACTATAATTGTTTCCTTCCTAGCATACTTTCTATTTTATGCATCGGATAATATTTTTGAACAGCTATGATGCTTATCCAAACAGATATGTAATTGGTTATAAATAAACCTTCAATCAAAGCATTATGCAGTTTTTTGAGTGTAATCTTCTCTGTTTTTTTTGTTATGAGTTTTCCTGTGGATAAATCCACATCATAAACAACAGTTCATGAGGCCTCAACATGATGTAGGAACAATAGTATGAAGCTATATTATTCATCATAATGCAATTATATATAGAATTACAATGGATGTTACGTAGGTTAAGTGGTTGCAACAATCTGCCAAACATGGCCAACGACTTAACTACTAGTTAACCAAATGCTAACTAGGGATGTCCATTTACTGCTAGAGGACAAATGAGATATTTAACAGTTAACTAACATCTAACAACATGCTAACAACCTATTTCTAACATGGGCATACTATGCCTCACGTGAATACAAAGTGCAATGAAATAGGAATAGTAAATAATAATAATTAACTTAGGCTTAAGTGGATAAGCCTAAGTTATCCTCAACACTCCTCCCAACCATATAAGCATTGGATCCCAATGCTCTCAAAAAATGTGGAAATTCATGGGCCATCTCATGGTGAGGAATCTAGCGAGCCATGTTTGGAAAGTGACCACAGTGAGCGACAAGGTAAGTAGTGGAAGAACCCTATCCCGTGTTATGAGTCTTCATCTCAAAAACTCTATCTGAAGTGAGCGAAAGCTGACGATCAGGTGCCACTGCTGCTGTAGGATTGAAAATAGGATCAGGTGCCAAAAGAGGGTCCTAAAATGGTGTCTCTAGAAAGCGGTGCTCATCCAAAGGAACCAAAAATCTACCTCCAACTTGTGGTGAGTGAGGATTGTGATGCTTTCACGCCACTCCCTACAGAGTCTCTTGCAAGTCCTGTGGTATCTTGCCTAGAAGGCTCTGCCAGTACTTAGTAAGGGAAGTAACCTTATATTGCTCCTGCATGTGTAAAATGGTGGGAGTGGGCAAAGACAAAGGTAACTTCTATGAAACAAGTGGTTTAGTAATTATAGGTGTACCCAAAATTATACCAATGGAATCAATGGTATCTTTCTCATGAGTGAGAATGGTGGGTTCCTTAACCACTTGCTCTTGTGACTGTTCATCATGTGGGAGTGAAACTTATTCCTTTGCATGTTCCTTAGTTGGTGTTTTTTCTTCATTTTGTGTGGGACAAATGCTAGTAGGAGCTAAAATAAGTGCTTGAATCAATGGCTTCCTTACTTGCCTACAACTTAACATCAAATTGGAAGTAGGTGTAGTTCTTTGTGTCAAGTATTTTTTACCATGCAACTCCAATGTGTAGGTGTTCTTTTTAACATGATAAATAGCATTCCTATAAAATTGATAGGGTTTACCTAGCAAGAGTCCACAACAATCCATATCTATGAAATCACACCTAACTTTATCCACAAACTTGTCACCAAAAGCAAAATTCAAGGTGCAAGTATGGGTGATGTTGGATGTGGAGTCCATATCTTTCCACCCAAGTGCATAAGGTTGGTGATGTGGTTTGATGGGAAGTTTCAAATTCTCCACAACAAAATTTGTAATGAGGTTCTTTTGTGATCCATTATCAATGATACAATCAACATAGAAATCATGCATCAAGAGGGCTCTAGTGATAAACAAATGATCACGCCCCCTTGAGCAAACACATTGGACATTAGGGTAACTTTGTTTAGTTTACCCTTTAAAGCAGGATATTCTTCTTCTGTCCCTGTAACAAAAATAGGACCATCTTATGGTTACTCATGTTTAGGCTATACAATTAGGGATTTATTCCTCTTAAACTTCTCAAAAGTATAGCATTTGGATTTTACATGTCCATGCTTTTTACAAAAGTCACAATACAATGAAGAAGAAGAATCTTTAGCATGAAAGGAAGAAGAATATGCTTTAGGAGAAGTGGGAGGAGAAGAAGAATGATGGAAAGATTGAGAATTGTTCTTCACCTTCTGTTGATGTTGATTATCACCTTTCGAAGAGCCCTCCTATGATGAACGAGACTTTTGATATGCACCAAATTTATCCTCTGCAAGAATGGCATGATTGAATGCCACATCCAAGGTAAGGAAGACATTGAATTTGATCTCCCTAAAAATATGATCTTGCAAGCTACGAGTGAATTTATTAATCAAATAATCTTTTGAATCTTTCGCACCAAGTAATACCCTTAACCTATTAAATTGGAAAATGAAATCAAAAACTGACATTCCATAGGTTTACCTCAATCTATACCACTTGGTAGTGAGGTCACTTTGGTAGTTTGGTGGAAAGAAGGTATTTTTCAGAATTTGAGTTAATTATTTCCAATTCATGGTGGCATTATGGCTCTATCTTTCTACAATGAGAACTTTTGCTAAACCTGTGAGTTTTAGTGTAGAAAATGTGGCTTTTTCATCCTCCGGGATTTCAGCATAAGAAAACCAAGTTTGCATATCTAAAATCCATGCAGATAAGAAATTGGGATCCCTAGATCCATCATATATTTTAACCTCACATTTAGATTTGTTGGCATGATTATGGTGGATTTTGATTTCACCAGGATTGAATTGCACAACAATCTCTTACCTTCTTTGCTAAAATTTCTACTGCAGAAGTAAGGTTTTCCATGTTTGATCTGAGGTCTTGAGCCTTATTTTTCCTAGTATATGCCAGAATAGGAGGATTACAAAATGGTCTCGTAGAATATTAATCTAGGCTTAGGAACAATTTTAGTGTCCTATGCAATCAAATTTCCTAAACTTTACAATAATTTTGCATTCCAAATTACAAAATTAGGCTAATTACAACTCAATTTGTAATTTCAAAAGTTAGCACTAAAATTGCAATTTTTAGCCTTTACAATGCAGAATTTGGATGAGGAGGCAAAGTAGATGGAAATTTTTCTGAATTTTCAAAATAATGCAAAAAATTTGGTCAAAAACAGACCAATAACGAGAAAGATATCACCTTTCAAAGTTGGGTGCCAATTTTGCAAATTTTGAATGTCCTCCTTGGATTTTCCCGTCAAAATGAGAAATTTTGAAATTTGAATTTGCCGCCAAAATTGGAATTCCCACCAAACGTTTGCTTCGGTGGCAAGAATGGGGCAGGTGGTCAACTCTCGCCCAAGCTTCGAAAATGCAACGGTCACTCCAAGCTAAACCCCAAAGGTGACAACAAAATCCAAGAGGAACTGAACGGCCAAATTCGTGCTGCCATGTGGCAACACTGTGTCCTCTACTGAGGCATCCCGTGTGCGACCGCGGTCAATGTGACCACCACTAGTGATCACGTTTCACTAAGCACATGAAAGTGATTTTAAATTCTAGTCAGATCTTTTCCTGCCCAATGTGGGATAAAAGAACCCCACCACCTCCATGTCGCTGGTCACCGGCGACGTCGAGTTTTCCCGGCGACCGATGATTAATAAACCTTAGAAATTTATAATTATTTCTCACCAAAAATATTTTTCCTCGCTAGGACTCATTTGCAGTCGTTGAAAAAACCAGTGTTACGCGGAAGGTGCTTTGGGTCTTCGAAAAGCATTGTCGAAGGATAGAAATGGTTAGAAAACATCACCGAAATCCACCTGAACTCGCCAAAAACTCCTGTTTCACTGGAAATTTATCACCAAAAATATTTTGAATGCCAAATTAGAACCTGCACACTACGACATTTTTTATCGAGCTAAAATTAATTTTTCTACTATCGTAAGTCGGGAAATGTCGGTCATCGATCTCTGGTCACGGTTTGGCCTGCGTATCCTTCATGTGGTGTCGATGTCGATCGGTGGGGGGTGGGGGTGGTGATGGTCACCCCTCATGCCACGCAGTTGAACAGTGGCCTGATGGGTGCTGCTAGCTACTAGTTTCCAATGCTGGTGGTCGGTCGACCCGGTGGGTGGCCTGGCTGGTGGGTGGTTGTCGAATGGTAGGTTGGGGCTGCCGTGAGGTGGCTGGCCGATTGCCATGTGGGTGGCCACCGATGCTACTGCCTGCTAGTCACTGATGTTGGTGATCAGCTAGTGAGGTTGATGGGCTACATCATCTGGTGGCCTATCTAGTGCCGTCGTGGGTGCCTGTGGCCCACCAAAGGAGGTGGTCACTACCACTTGCGATAGGCTAAAGCCTATAAAAATTCATGCACCTCTTTTTTTTTATAATAAAATATTAATAATGAATTAATATTTTATATAAAAAATATTTTTATGCATTAAATTAATGCAATCTTTGAGTTGAGTAAGAATGAACTCAACTCTTTTTTTCCTTCTACAAGAAGAAAACTAGGAGGAACTTTGCCTTTCAACTATAACTTGTTATTGGCAACCTTGGTGCTTTTCGATAGATAAATGGTACAGGGGTAATTTCTTCCCTCTACCCTCAGCTTCACTTGGTGTTGTGGATTGCTTCAAGCTCCACTTAACACCTTCCTAGGATCTTGATGGCTAGTTGAAAACTCCAACTAAACACCTAGCAAAAAGTGGATCAAACTTGCTCTCCTTTCTGCAACTTTTCTTTAGGCTAACTGATACCAATGATGTAGGAACAATAGTATGAAGCTATATTATTCATCATAATGCAAGTATATATAGAATTACAATGGATGTTATGTAGGTTAAGTGGTTGCAACAATCTACAAAACATGACCAACCACTTAACTACTAGTTAACCAAATGCTAACTAGGGATGTCCATTTACTGCTAGAGGACAAAGGAGATCTCTAACAGTTATCTAACATCTAACAACATGCTAAAAACCTACTAGCAACCTATTTATAACATGGGCATACTATGCCTCACGTGAATACAAAGTGCAATGAAATAGGAATAGTAAATAATAATAATTAACTTAGGCTTAAGTGGATAAGCCTAAGTTATCCTCAACACAACATATGTGTGGAAAATAGTTACATGCTAAAAGGATTTCAGTAGGTCCATACCTTGGCCTTTCAAACTAAAAGAACACAAGCTTATACTAAGAGGGGGGATGAACAGTATAATATAAAACTTTTCACTTTTCAATATAAAATAAATATTATCCAATATTATCAATTGCAATAATGAAATAGTGCACAAATAAAAACACACATAAGAGATAGATTTAACATGGTCCACTCAATGTGGGCTACATCCATGGAGAAATATTTCTTATAAATTTTCTCAATAAATTTCTTGGGAACCAATTCCCTATTACAATATTTGTGGACCCCAATCCATAGGAGATACCAATCCCCTCAACTCTGGTTTGTGGACCTCTATCAACAAGAGACACCAATCCCCTTTGCTATTGTTCATGGACCTCTATCCATAGGAGACACCAATCCCTTATACTATGTTTCATGGACCTCTATCCATAGGAGACACCAATCACCTCTGCTCTGGTTCATGGACCTCTATCCACAAGAGACACAAATCCCTCTACACTAGTTTGCTCCAAAGACTTCTCATAAATATACTCCAAAACTCTCCTAGAAATCTACACAAACCTTCTCACAAACTCTACTCAAACCTGCTCATAACTCTACTCCAAAACCTGCTCACAACTCTACTCCAAAACCTTCTGACAACTCTGCACAAACCTACTCACAACTCTGCTCAAACCTTTACACAAACTTGCATATAACAATGCCCATATCTTTTACAAAAGTGATTTCTTCAACTAAAGCAATTCAGACATATTCTACCCAATTTTTTTTTTCTTTCATGAACATATAAAAAATAATATGTAGTAACAAATTCCCAATATGTTCTTTACATTATGTCTCTTCCACATGTCTCACAAAATATATTTCTTGTCTAGAATTGGATAACTTTACTCTCTATATTTACCTTTTTATTTCCAATGACCATGCAATAGATGTAAATACATAAAATAAAAGGCCTCCAAATTTTCACAACAATATTATCAATTTCTTTTAACAACTCTCACATAAAATTTCCTTTTTGCCTTTTTACAACTTCAATCTTAAAATACTTCCATTTTGCCTTATTACTATCTTTGTAAATAGTCACACATGGTAAAGCTTTTGAAAACAAAATATCTACTTATGCCTCCCACTCTATAAAGTCAACAATAATGTCACAAAATAAATTATCTCTTTGTACCTTATTGGCTGCCAACATCAAAGTGAAACTTCCTCTTTCAAAATATTTATTGCCACTTCTTACAAAAGGAAATTCATGCATGAGACTCGAACCTGGGTCTCTCTACTCCAAACCTTATCAATGCAAAGCAAGCCACTCTGGATACACTATCCATTGAGTAGAATACTTTACCACCTACGATATAAAGTGCCTTCATCAATGTAAACAATCAAACATTATTATACCTGTGCTATCCTTCTTGTCTTCAATTAACAAGTGTCACCCAGATCAACGTTTTGCATAGCCTTTCCAAACTTGTTGTCCAACGTCAAACAAAACCGTACCTCAAAAATGTAATCAGCTCCTCAACTTGATCAATCTAAAAATTTAAACCTCTTATGCACAAATGCAGTTTGTGGTGGCTCTATCTTCAGCTTCGTTGATCTGGTAGGTAAAATACAATTGTAAATATCTTCTTTCGCTTGCTTGATTGCTCACCACCATAACAATTATCGTTCAGATTATCACCCACCGTGTTCTTCTTCTTTTTACCACATGTGATGCAATGTAACATTTTATTTCAATCATTTGCACTATCCTCACTAGTTGGTGCTTTCAAAACTCACTTTCCTCAGCCTTCTAACTATCCAATTCGTTGATGTGCTAGATAACCGGGTACTTCATATGCTATCTTCAAAACCTTTTATATTGCTTTCGATGTCCAATAAATTTCACTTCAATCTACGCTTTGTCATATCAATTCTTCTCTCCTTACACACAACAAGTGTCTTTCACAAACAAAAACAAGGAGCTCTCATAAAGACAACAAAGGCTTTGACGAATGGTGGTGAAAAGACACAACGAATGGCAGCAAACTCACTCTCTCAAAAGGGCAGCAAAACATAGTGAACTCACTCTCTCAAAGGGGTAACGAACAACAGCAAAGGATTTCTCATCAAAAACCATTTGTAGCATGAACTTCAATATGATATTTATACTCTTTCATGTGGCACCCTAAGAGGTCGGCCCATATTTATTTGTTTTAAAAACTTTATAATACCTCCATGAACGTTGGCACCAATTTCCTTTTCAAGAAAATTTGGGTTATAATATTTAAATTAAATATTATAATATTATTTTAAAACTTTAAATATTTATCTCTTATGTCCCAATTATTTAAAAACCTTTTCCCTTATTTTTAAATCTTTTTGTCCCAAGCCTTTAAACCTTCTCTTTATAATATTTAAATATTATAATCCTTTACTTTGAGATATACCTTACCTTGAATAATTGTCCATTGTTTGCTTTTTCCAACCTTGTAAACTTCTCATCCTTGAAGAATATTTTTGCCTTGAATACCATGCACCCTTTGACATCAATGACAACTCAATATTTCCAACACAAACTTTCCTAGTTTTACACTGGAAAATGTTTCAAAAGTTTTGCATGATTGTCCTAGGTTGCCTATTCCTCCCCTGGATCAGGACTTCCTTATGCAAGGTTTGTTTCCTGATAGTTTTAAAGCATCTGATATGCTTCAAACTCAAAGAAGAGCAACCATTGATAAAGCATTGCAAACTAGTGGAAGAGCAACCACTGCTCACAACTCCCCTCCCCTCGATCCAACTGGTCAAGATGCTCCTCTTACTGAGGATCAAATATTAGATTTTTCAGAATCATATTTATTAGCAAAAAATTTGGAAGCCATAGTGAAGGATATTGTGCTTTCGGATATTTCTGAACTGAAGGATTGGGAGTATCGGGTAAAAGTTCTAGTCAAAGAAATTAATGCCCGATACAAAAATTTTACAAAAAGAGAAGAATTGTTTTCTTTGGTTCAACAACACCCTAAAAATTTGGATGCTTTGTTATATGAAGCAACCTCAGGAATTGTAAAGGCCACTAATATTTATGGTGATGAAATTATAGATCTCCTTTTGCATAGGCTCGAGAATCTGAATGTTGAAGCTCAAGCCTATTTCAATAAGTGGACAATTGATAGAAAAAAAATTAAAGTGGCAAAGGCTGCCCAGGTAGTTGCAGAGGTAAGTCAACAATATTTTTCTAAATTAATTTATTTTTATAACATTTTGATCTTTATTAACTAACATTTTAAATATTCTATTGTGCAGTCCAATTTTGAGAATATCAAAAATCAAGTGGAAAGCATGAAGGTCTTTTTGGTCATGATAAAGCAAAGTATACTAAATGTAATTGAATTCAAAGAATGATTCTATGAGACCATCAGAAAGAATAATGCCCTCAGAAGAATCATCATCAAACATAATATGGATCTAAATATTTTGCTCGAGGAACAAGAGAATGAAATACCTCCAAAAGATGATCCAACTACAGAGGAGAGGGGATTGGTAGAAAGTTTGAATATTGGTGAAGAGAACCTACGGAGAGTTGGCATGTTAGGAGAAACATCATTAGAGGTGGCATCTAGGAAAGGTCATGAAGAAAAGTAGCCAGATCCTTCATCTGTGCAAATACTTGAAACAGACCCTTCAACCCAATAGTCTGAAAGTGGATGCACAATTCACTTGCTTTGTAATGAAATTTTGTTCAAAATAAATAGACTTTTTGTAACTCTGATGTTTGAATGAATATTTTTGACTCCCTAAGAGCCTTTGTTCGTAGTTTTACTATGGTTCAATCTTGATTTTGTGCAATGGCATCTTATGATTTTGTGCTTTGGGAAAATTTGAAGTCTACCAATAATTTATCTTTCCCCTAAATCACCATAGATATAAATTGCTTTATCTCTATTTAGATCATCCTTATTACAAATAACTGACATGTTTATCATGTGAAAATTATCCAAATGCAAGGCACAAAATGGTACCATTTTTCTTGACATTTGCTATTACAAATAACAAAATGATGTCTAACATATGTTCAAAAAACCTAAACATAAGAACTAAATTAAAAAAACTAAACATACATCTTGATTTGGCTCCTTATTATGTTGATTTTAAATAAATGTCACATTGGGTATGAAAAACTAGTACAAAGTTTCTATTAATACATTTCTAAATACAATTAGAACTTTATTTAAATCAGCTAACAAAACCAAGTTTAGGAATAAAAATTACAGTGTTTATATACAACCTTCAAACATTTGATTTTGAATGATGTTTGTAATTGATACGAAACTCAGAATTTTGAATTAAGATTATGAAAGAGTGCAATTTAGAAATAACAATAACAAATTAGAACACAGATATATGAGCAGAATAACAAAATGATTTTATTGCTCAAAAAATAGAGTACAATGCACCTGCATGAGTCCGTAGACCCCATGCAAGGGATGACCTGTGTGAGTCCATAGAACTCATGCAAGGGATGACTTGGGTAAGTTCATAGGCACCATGCGAGAGATGACCTAGTAATGTGGTAGACATCATGTGAGGGATGACCTAAGTGAGTCCATAGACCTCATGCAAGGGATAACCTGAGTAAGTTTGTAGGCACCATGTGAGAGATGACCTAGTAATGTGGTAGACATCATGCGAGGGATGACCTAAGTGAGTTCATAGACCTCATGCAAGGGATGACCTGAGTAAGTCTATAGGCACCATGCGAGAGATGACCTAGTAATGTGGTAGACATCATGTGAGGGATGACCTAAGTGAGTCTATAGACCTCATGCAAGGGATGACCTGAGTAAGTTTGTAGGCACCATGCGAGAGATGGCCTGATAATGTGGTAGACATCATGCGAGGGATGACCTAAGTGAGTCTATAAACCTCATGCAAGGGATGAATTGGGTAATTCTATAGACCTTATGTAGGTACGACATGCAAGGGATAACCTGGGTAAGTCTATAGACTTCATGCGAGGGATGACCTATGTGAGTTGGTAGACATCATGTGAGGGATGACCTACGTGAGTCCATAGACCTCATGTGAGGGATGACCTATGTGATTCGATAGACATCATGCGAGGGATGACCTATGTGAGTTTATAGACCTCATGTGAGATATGACCTCATGCAAGGTACGACCTAGGTAAGTCGATAGACATCATACGAGGGATGACCTGTGTGAGTCCATAGACCTCATGCAAGGGATGACCTTCATGATTCCATAGACCTCATGTGAGGGATGACCTAGGTTAGTCAGTAGACATCATGCGAGGGATGACCTATGTGAGTTCGTAGACCTCATGCAAGGGATGCCCTACGTGAGTCCATAGACCTCATGCAAGGGATGACCTGGGTAGGTTTTTAGGCATCATTATCAATAAGAAAATACTCATACAACAAAGCAAACATATAATTTTGAACAAAATATTTGATATTATATCCCTCCAAGGAAAAATTCATATACAACAAAGCAATCCTATGTTACAAAGAAAATACAACAAAGCAAGCCTATAATTTTGAACAAAATATTTGACATTATATCCATCCAAGGAAAAATTCATATACAACAAGGCAAGCCTATAATTTTGAACAAAATATTTGACATTATATCCATCCAAGGAAAATATTTGACATTATATGAAAAACTCATCAATTCAATGAAAAATTCATAATCTTAAACAATTAACATCTATGACATTATTTTCCAAACTCATCAATCCAAAAAAAAATTCATAATCCTGTTTCGCAACATTTGGATAATATAAAAATCATGCAATGTAATTATGTATGTGACATGTTGCCAAAATATGTAAATATTACATTGGAGGAAGTTGAAAAACACATTAATCCAATGAAAAATTCATAATTGAAAAACACATTAAACCAAAAAAAACTTCATAATCTTGATTTCCCACATCAGGATTATATAAATATCATGCAATCTGTATAAATTCCATCTATCCAATAAAATCCATTATCCTAGGGACATATGTTGCAAAAAGGATGCAAATATTACATTGGAGGAAGTTGAAACGAACAATTCCCATCTTCTGCAACATCATTTGTAGACATAGTTGATCTCTGTGTCTCAACAATCAGATCATTGTTCTCATTTTCCTTATCATCATCAATATTCGTGATACCTCTTCTACTTGTTATAGATTACCAATATGTCAGAGCTCTATCATAAGGAAAATTGTGCACCTCATAAGATGAGACATATATTCTCAAGCAGTTTTCTAAATTTTTATCCAGTAGGTTAAGAACTTTAGATTTCACAAAAGACAATGCACTAAAAACCCTTTCATCTTCCATTGATCCCAAAACCATTGTTTGACACAATTCATATAAGTGGAAATATTCGCTCATCGTTTCTTGTAAAACACTACTAGGGTACAACTTTTTCCACAAACGTATAATAGAACCTGGTTCACTAGAATTAGTCAAATGTGGAATTTGATCAAGCATTGTATTTCCAAAATATGAGGATTGTTTGGTCAAAAGATCTTTATTCAAAATACCATTGATCTCAGTACCATTGACTTCCACACTTTTAGAAAAATGATTGATAAGTGTACCCATATATTTTATAAACAAGGTTTTTTTGCTATTATTATTTGTTCCTGAATCCCAAAACGCAGGGTTAACCACACCCATTGCTTCTAGCAACTCATCTCTTTGAAAATGACTTCTAATTTCTTTTGTCAATGATTTTGCTATTTTTCTCAACTTAATCCTTGTATTCTATAAAACTTCTTCAAATTTATTGTATGTGATTGGCATCTGTTCAAAATCTTCACTAACTATATCCAATCGCTTATCAAAATAATATAAAGGTATCTCTTTTCTATGAACATTAATACAAAGATGATCGTGAATGTTGAACTTGCAACAAACTATTTTGTTCATTGACATTTGTTAGAGTTCTCCAATCATCAAACAAAGGATCCATAAAATTCTCACTTGATAAGTATAACGTATCGATATGCACACAATTTTTTTTTTTCTGATGAAATCAACTATATAAATGGATCTTTGTTGTGCAAGTTTTATCAATGTATTCATTTCATGCAACATTGGAAGAATACCACATAAAGTGAGTAGTGTTTCCAGGTCTCTCATACGATATAACAAAAAAATTTCTTTATCAACTACCCTCCGATTTTCATACATAAAGCCTACTATGGATTTATATTGTTTGAAAACTCTTGTTGCAGGTTGAAACAATGAAATCCACCTAGTATCTACATCTTGCAATAATTTTTTACTTTCTGTAAGTCCTAGTGCGAATTGTTGAAACTCTGCAAACCTTTTTGGACTACATGAAAAATATGAATGTACTTCTCGGATAAGTTCTTCAACTCTTGCAACATTTTGAAATGTGCTCACAATTTTGTATGCAAGATTCATTCTATGAGCCATGCAGTGAATCAGGATCAAATATGGGGTAACAGATGTTTGAAGTCGAACACAAAGACCATTTATGTTACCTTGCATTACAACAACACCATCAGCTCCAACACATATTAATTTATTGGCTATTGTTGCATCATCCATTCCAACAATATCCTTTAAGCTAGTAACAACAACATTGTAAATATTTTCAGCATTACAATTTTCCACCATCTTATGTATTACTAGCAAATGAGGTTGCCTTACATGATTTTGAAAGGTGTAAACATGCATGCAAATCCAAGATGTATTGTCAACTACAGTTACCTCATCAATAGAAAGTGAAATGAATTTAGAATTTTTAACATTCTCTTTCAAGTCCTCCTTCTCAACTAAAGATAGAAATTTTACCATTTCCCAACCACTTTTGACCAATGAGCATTAGGGAGGTTTTGTACATCAGCTAGTCGAAAGAGATGCTTAAAATCAATAAAGTCTGACATAGCTCTACCTTTTTTAAGAATAGTAAATACGATAGCAAACTGCAAGCTTTTTGAAGCTAACGTGGTTTTATGAATTTTTTGAAACTATGCTAGAATCGTTCCACCATTCTCAGATAGTATTTGTTTTTGTTTCATCACTTTTTCATAGTCTAGTGCATATCTCACATGTGCGCATTCTGATGCATTCTTCCACCTATGGGTTCTCTTAAATTTTCCATCAGCTTGTTTTACTTTAACATAAATTTTTCACAATGTTTTTCTATTGTATCTATCTTAGGTTGCATTCTCTTATCTTTTCCTAATTTCCAACTACAAATAATGCATCTAGCTTCTTTTGGTTCTGCATTACTATCTTCTTGCAGCACTGGTTCAATAAAAGGATACTTTGATGACCATTCAAACTAAAATGACCTTCCAATAATCCAGCTTGTTGAGCTTCTACGTCTACATTTCTTAGACTTAACCGAAGATTCCCCTATAGTGTACATTTCATTGGAAAGATTATTTTCATTTTGACTTTGTATGCCAGTTTCAAGATTATGTTCAAGTTGTTGCATGTCATTGTTAATTAAATTTTCTTGATGTATTTCATCATGGGGATTATCTTCTAGTGGAGACATATCAAGATCAACTGGGTACTCTGCATTCAAGTATGTTCTATATCATTTTTTGAAATTACTTATTAAAATTACTATTAAGTAGGGAAAACGGGTATGTACCTTGTAACTGCTTAAGTTGTTGCATGTCATTGTTGATGAAATTTTTGTGATGTATTTCATCCTGGGGAATATCTTCTAGTAGAGGCATATCAGGATCAATTGGGTATTCTACATTCAAAGATGTTTTATATCATATTTTAAAATTATTTATTAAAATTACTAATTAAGTAGGTAAAATAGGTATGTACCTTGTAACTGTGTAGGTTTCGGTGCCTCAATGGATTTTGATGCCTCCTTGGATTTTGAGATATTGCTAAAATATTTTAGGATACTCTTTTTTTAGAAGATTTTTCTCCCTTGTTTCCATTGTAAGTTGGATCCATTGTATCTGTGAAGGGAAATGTTAGGAAAAGAATAGATGAGTAGGAAGTCTACAGGCAAGGAAGCAAAGATGATAATATAGTTAGCAAAGCTAGGATGATCAGGGTGCAGTAAATAGAGATGACCTAGAAGAGTCTATAGGCATCATACAAGAGATGACAAAGAGAGTCTATAGGCATGAAAGTGGGATGAGTCTACAGGCATCAATGAAGAGCCAACAAGGTAGGGTCTGCAAGTATCAAAGAATATATGAGCAAGAAGTCTACAGGTAAGGAAGCAAAGATGATAATGCAGTCAATAAAGATAGGATGATCAGGGTACAGTAAACAGATATCACCTAGAAGAGTCTATAGGACTCATAGAATATATGAAATGGAGAGTCTATAGAGCTAATTTGAGGGTGACCTAGGTTAGTCCGTAGACATGAAAGGGATAAAATGGGTATGTATACCTCATGCAAGGGATAACCTATGTGAGTTTGTAGATTTCATGTGAGGGATGACCAATGTGAGTCAATATACCTCAAGCAAGGGATGACCTACATGATTCCATATACATCAGGTTGACCTACAAGGGATGACCTGTAAGGTACAACCTGTGTGATTCCACAGACTTCATGTGAGGGACAATCTCCAAGGGATGAATGGATAAGTTTGTAGACCTCATGTGAGGTATGAACTACAAGGGACAACTGGGTAAGTCTGTAGACCTCATGCGAGGAATGACCTATGTGAGTCGATAGACCTCATGCGAGGGATGACCTGTGTGAGTCAGTAGACCTCATGAGAAGGAGGGATGAAATGTAAGGGATGACCTGGGTAAGTCTATAAGGGACAACCTAGGTAACTGTATAGACCTCTTGTGAGGGATAACCTATGTGAGTCGGTAGACCTCATATTAGGGATGACCTATGTGAGTCCATATATCTCAAGCAAGGTATGACCTGGGTAAGTCTGTAGACCTCATACAAAGGATGACATATAAGGAAAGACCTAGGTAAGTCTGTAGAGCTCATGCAAGGGATGATATATGTGAGTTAGTAGACCTAATGCAAGGGATAACCTGCGTGAGTCCATAAATATCAAGTAAGGTATTACCTACAAGTGATGACCTTTAAGGGATGACTTGGGTAATTCTATAGACCTCATGCAAAGGATGACCTATAAGGGATGACCTGGGTAAGTCTATAGACCTCATGCGAGGTATGACCTGTGTGAGTTGATAGATCTCATGTGAAGGATGACCTGCATGAGTCCATAGACCTCATGTGAGGGATGAACTATAAGTGACCACCTGTAAGAAATAACCTGGGTAAGTCTATAGACTTCATGTAAGGGATGACCTAGGTAAGTCTATAGACCTCACCTCATGCAAGGGATGACCTACAAGGGATGACCTAGGTAATTCTGTAGACCTCATGTGAGGGATGACCTGTGTGAGTTAGTAGACCTCATGTGAAGGATGACCTACGTGAGTCCGTAGACCTCATGCGAGGGATGACCTGCATGAGTTCGTAGACCTCATGCAAGGGATGACTTGGGTGGGTCGGTAGACCTCATGTGAGGGATGACCTGGGAGAGCATATAGTCATCCAAGCTGGGATGAGTAGGGAGTCTGTATGCATGGAAGCAATGATGAAAAAAGTAAAACAAGGCATCAAAATAAATTGTGTACCTGTAGTCTTTTCTCTGTAGTCTTGTATTTTGTCCTTCATCTGTTGCCAATCACTCTTTTTTTGGCTTCTCTGGTTCTATTCTTTTTTTGGCTTGAATTTTGGCTTCTCTTTTTTTGTTGAATGTATAACAAGTAATAGTATGTTTTGGTATATATAGTGGGTGAATTTGTCTAGGTTAATAAAATTATATATAAATTTTAGGTGAATGAGTCCAAAATATGGGTAGGAGGGCTAGCGATTTAAAATTTTAAAAGTTAAAAATATTATAATTTTTGGGCAAATTGATTCAAAACAATATAGTTTTTCAAAAAATTTGGGTGAATGGGCTGACGACTAGGGCCCTAAAATTTTCCAATTTGTATTTTGAAAAATTCTAATATTTTCTTATTAATGAATTTTCACCGTTGTGCATAACCCTGCTTTCATACCAATAGGTAAGGAACAGTCCTGCTCTTCCCATAAACCAAATACCCCTTATAGGATTCTATCTCTTTCCTCCATAAAATAAAAAAAAATGGTTAGGAAAAAACCTTTGGTAAGAACCAATAAACTCACTCTTGGAGACTTTCATCTCCTATCAATTCATTTCACAAATTCAAGCCCCTTACCAAGACCTAGTAAATTTATCAATGACTACCTTATATTTGAGGAAAAAGGATCACTTCTCTGTGAGGTCATACCTAACCTTTAATACTAGGGATGATTATCATAATTTAACTATAAATTGATCCATGGAAAGGAATCTATAACTTAATATCTAAGTAGATACTATTTATGAATGCATATATTATTTTATTTCACTTTTATTTCTTTAGCTTACCATGGATTTACATTCACATATTTTTTAATTCAACCTTTGTACAATTGCTGAATAATAGAACAAAGAGGATAACACATAGTAAATTTGGTAGTTCAACTTTAGTGGGATTCTTAGAGTGTAGAGTGAAGAGGACAACACATGATGAGTGAGGAATATAGTTGTGCAAGTAATTATTTAATTTTTATCTAAGCAGATAATTTCCATGAGTGCATATTTTTTTTCACTCACTTATTTTTCTTTAGCTTATCTTGGATTTACATTCACATATTTTTTAATTTAAACTTGGTAGAATTATTGAATACTAGAATGAACCCATGTATTTTATAATCCAACCCTCATATATTTTTTGAATCCTAGAGAAAAGATGATAACACATAGCAAATTTGGTAATTCAACTTTAATGGTATTATTAAAGAATAGAATGAATATAACATCACATAAAAATGAATAAGGATTATATCCCCTCTATTGGCTAGCCTATATGCACATTTATCCCTTTTCATTAATGTATGTGTAAATCTAATTTCATCAAAATCTATAGCACGGTCTTGTATTTCCACAATAATATCTTGTATGTTCCATGTAGTCTTTACTTTCTTGAAAATTACATTTATTACTATTAGTTAATCACCTTCCATCCATACTCTATCCCATTTATTTTGTCTACATATTTTTAACCCTTACAAATATACCCAAGCTTCAACTTAATTATGAAGAACACAAGCTTATACTAAGAGAGGGGGTGAACAGTATAAGATAAAATTTTGCTTTTCTTTCCAAAATAATATTATCCAATGTTATCAATTGCAATAATTCTTCAAAGCAGTATTAACCAATATCATCAATAGTAGTATCAAGGCAATGCACAAATCATCACACACATGAGAGACACATATTTAACATGGTTCACCCAATGTGGGTTATGTCCACGAAGAAAATATTTCTTATAAATTTTCTCAATAAATCTCTTGGGAACCAATTCCCTATTACAATTTTATGGGCCTCTACCCAAAGGAGATCTCAATCCCCTATGCTCAAGTTCATGGATCTCTATCCATAGGAGACCTCTGTCCCCACTACTCTAGTTTGTGGACCTCTATCCATAGGAGACCTTTATCCCCACTATTATGGTTTATGGACCTCTATCCATAGGAGACATATGTCCCCATTGTTTTGGTTTGTAGAACTCTATCCATAAGAGACCTCTATCCCCTCAACTCTAGTTTATGTACCTCTATCCATAGGAGACACGTCTCCTCTCATATCTGGTCTTCTCCAAAGCTAACTCAATATTCTACTCAAAAACTACTCCAAGCCATCACATAAGGCTTACTCAAATCTATAGAAAAATCTTCTCAACTCACTGCTCCAATATGCATCAAGCCTACTCACAAGACTTGCTCAAATAAGCAACAAAATATACTCAACTCACTGCTCCAAACTACACCAAGACTACTCATAAGGCTTGCTCAAATAAAAAACAAAAACTTCTCATAAATATACCGAAATATGGACCAAGCCTACTCACAAGGCTTGCTCAAATTTACTCTCAACTCTTGCCCAAACTTGCTTCAAGTCTTCTCACAAGACTTGCTCAAATCTACCTCAAAATTGCTTCAAGTCTTCTCACAAGACTTGCTCAAATCTACCTCAAAACTGCTTCAAGTCTTCTCACAAGACTTGCTCAAATCTACCTCACTATATCTGCTCAACTCTGCTCTAACACATGCTCAAAACTGCTCATAACACATACTCAAATCTTCTCACAACACATGCTCAAATCTGCTCATAACACATACTCAAATCTTCTCATAACACATACTCAAATCTGCTCATAACACATACTCAAATATTCTCATAACACATACTCAAATATGCTCATAACACATACTCAACCAATCCCAAATCTTGCACACAAATGATATTCAAAATAATGCTTGTATCTCTTTCAAAAATGCTTTCTTCAACTAGGCAATTTAGACATATTCTTCCCATAATTCTTTCAAGAACATATAAAGAATAATATGCAATGCAAATGCTCAATATGTTCTCTTCACATTCATTAAGTCTATCACTTTCACATGTCTCACATTCATCAAATCAGATCTCTACTTCTTGCAAATTCCTTTCAAATCAAATCATGCTAGTGTATAACTTTGCTTCACAAAACTGGTTTATGTTCCTTGCAAATTTGCTCTCAAATATCAAACACAATAATGCACAAATTTTCTTCACAAATTATTTCAACAAGAATGCACAATTTGTTCTCAAAACCCTAGCACAAGTGTTTCCAATTTCATTCAACAATGAAGCTCAAATAACTCTCAAACTCTAGCACAAGTAGTTCTCAAACTCTAGCTCATATATTTCCAACAATGCACACAAGTCTAATCCTTATTTCTCCACCTTATGACATAGAAATAATTTCCTCAAAGCACAACCACCTTAAGAAGGAGTCAAATTACCATACCTCAAAATGCCTTGAAGAAGATGTGCCCTCAAAACCTGTTTCAAAATAATTTCCTTTTTGCCACTTCAAGAGGTTAGAAAATCTTCTTTTCAAAACAATCACAAAAACCTTTCCTCAAATATGTGCTCAAAGATACTCTATAATTTCTCTTTAGTCTTGCAAAGATAAAGCTTTGAATTTTAAGACTAAAAACCTCAAACTTCTCTTTTCTAAGGTGTGCCAAAATACAAATATCAATAGACTTAAATTACACCTTATTTCTCCTTTCTTAAGCAAGCAAAAATTATAACTTCAATAAAGCCCTAAGACACTTTATTTCCCCTTTCAAAATACAAGATATATGCCTTTTAAACCATACACAAATCTCCCTCTAAGAATTAAATTTATACACACATTACAATAAAAATTATTTCTTTATACACCTTATTCCTCCACTACTTAATTAAAACCAACTTTCTGCCTTTTACAATATCAAATAACCAGCAAAATATTTTTCTCACTAAAGCATTGATTATTCAAAAAATTGGTGCATATCTCACAACATAGGCCAACGAAATATATTTCAAAAAATTTGGCATGAACCTCAACACCACACGCTTATGAACCGCATGGGAATCGAACTTACAACCTCTGCCCACACAATGCCCTAGCCATGGCTAGGCTACCAGATGGGCTACCCCAGTAGGTGAGATACATAGTGCATGCACCCAACAAAAACCCTCTTCATTGTGCCTGCCAAATGAACCACGTCTTCTGCCCAACAAAAACCAACTCCATGAGATTCGACCCTGTGCACTCTAGTTCAACAATGCCTTAGCTCCAGCTAGGCATCCAACTAGACCAACCACCTAGTTGGGATTCAAAATAGTGGCACTTCCTCTTGTTCGTAAATTATTGTCCTAAAAAATATGTCCTCTCTTCTCAATGAACTTTGTAGAAACCAGCACACGAGAGAAAATGATTTCACAGTGAAAGCATGGACATCACAATAATTTTTTGCATCATCAAAACATTGGCATCACATAAAATTTTTGCATCTCCAAAAATGTTAGCATCCAAATGAATTTGATAAGGTATTTATAAATGTTTACCTCCTTCTTTGAATGACATCGATGCTTCAAAAAAAATTCTTTTAAACTCATAAATGTTTGCCTCCTTCTTCGAATGATGTCGATGCTCCATGAGAGAAATATTATATATATTTTTAAACCTTGCTTCATAACCATTGGTGCCAATGAAATATGTTGTATATTATAATATTTTAAAAATATTATAATATTTCCTTTTGAACCTTGGGCTTCTCTCCTTTTATGAAACTTTAAACCTTTGGGCCTCCTTTTAAATATTTGAACCTTGGCTTTGCAAATTAAACCTTTGTATAATATTTAAAAAATAAATATTATAAACCTTTTGTTTGCCTTTAAACCTTGCAAACCTTTTCTTTTTCCTTGCTCTGAGATAAACCTTGCCTTGCAATATTATCCAACCATAGAAGAATATTTCTGCCATACCAAGCTCTCTTTGACATCAACCTTTTGACATCAATGACAACACAATATGCTCAATATTTCCAACAATCTCCCCCTTTGTCATTGATGGCAACCCTTACTAACAATATTCCTTTTTCTACAATTGGATTCCAAAATTGCTCCCCCTGAGAAGTTGCTCCCCCTTACTAAAATCTCTCCCCCTTTGACATCAATGGCAAAGGGATCCTTTGGGGCTAAAAATAAGACTCTTAGCTCAGCCCCCTCACCACCTCCTCTCCTTGAGGTGATCAATTTTGGGGTGGGAGTAAATCTACTCCCAACTTACAATGCTCTTCTCCTTTCTCAACTTTCTTTTTCCACTCCTTTGTAGTCATACCCTTTTGATCCTTTTGAGTGTCCCTATTCTTGCTTATCTTTGGAAGTTCCGAAAACTCTGTTCTACACCACTTAGCCTTATGCCCAAAATTATTGCAATTGTAACACCTGATGTTGTAGTTCTTGAATGGTGTAAATGACCTAAAATTTCTTTTGGTGAAGCCATAATTATTTCTGCCATGAATCCTGCAATGTATAGCTTTGTGACCAAAATGATTACATGAGAAACAATGTCCTTGAAAGAAATATTCATCTTGTCTTGAAAAATCTGGTCTCTTGGTCCTTTCTTTGCCTTCTCTGTGATGATCCCTATTTCTTGTTTGTGCATTGTTTTCTTCCTCAATGATGCTTCCACTCCTCAACTTATCAACATAGGTCTTAGGTTCTTCTTCAATATCTTCCTCTGAGACTTCCTTTTCTTTTGAGCTTGGCTCCTCTTTTTGTACCTCTTGACCTTCTTCATAGCCTAGTCCTATTTTGATAAATGAAGATATTTGTGCTTTGATAATGTTATCCAAAGCTTTTGAACTTTTCCCAAACCTATGCAGCTTATCCTTAGAATATTTCACTTCCATCCTTAGAGAAACCACTTCATGTTCTAATATTTCACATTCTAACTCTTTTACCTCTAACTTTTCAACCATAACTTCTTTAAATCTCCTTGCCTTAACTTTTAAGTTTTTGAGATCTTGTAGAAGCTTTTCCTTTATTTCCTCATCTTCTTGAACTTGAGCCTTCGGTCTTGAGTTCTTCTTTCTAACTCTTTTCAACTCTCTGAGAGCAACAATAAGTTCCTCTTCTAGGTCAATTGTGGCTTCTTCTTCTTTTTCTGAACCTTCCTCTAGGTCTTCAATTATAGGAGCATCTTCTTTTTCTTCTACTTGGTCAGAAACATCTTCTACTTGATCTTCAATAGGAGTGTCCTCTTCCTCTTCTATTGCCAAAAATAGAATCTCTTCTTTTTCACTATCTGAGAATCTTTCATCACTATCACTTGAAGCACTGCTTGCTTCTCCAACATAGAAACTCTTCTTGTGCCTTTGAAAAATCTTCTTTTCATGCTTGCCTTGACCATACCTATTTTTCTTTTCATACCTGAATTTTCTTTCTTCCTTTTTCTTATAATCATGTTTCTCTTCACTGCTACTACTTCCAGCTTGTGGACAATTAGATGCATAGTGACCAAAGTTACCACAATTAAAATATTTCACAGTCTTCATATCTTTGTGTTTTCTTGAGTCCTTCCTATTTCTTCTCACATAGTTAGCTTCTTCATCACTACTTGACTCATCACTTGATTCTAGTTTCTTATATTTTGTCTTCTTTGAAACTTTGAATGTTACCTCTCTCTTGGAATTTTGATCTTTTTCTATCCTCATCTCATAAGCTATGAGAATTCCATGTAACTCATCCATTGTCAACTTATCGAGATCCTTCATCTCTTCTATTACTGAAACATTTGCATCATACCTCATAGGGAGTGATCTTAATACTTTCTGAGCAACACTAGAGTCCTCAATTTCAAATCCAAGTCCATGCATGGTATTAACAACTTCATCAACATGAAGTAAGTATTTAGCAATATCTTCCTCATATTTCATCTTCAACTCTTCAAACCTCCTCCTGTGAGTTTGAAGTTTTTCCAACTTAACCTTGCTATCTCCTTCATATGTTTGCTTCAATTTATCCCATATTTATTTTGCTGATTTGCATTGCATAACTTTCACAAACTTTGATTCACATAATCCACTTAAGATTCCATTCATAGCCTTGGCATTATTTACATATAGTTGCTTGCCATCCTTATCTATGGGAGGAGTAGTTGTAGGTTTGAACCCATCCTCAATAGATTGCCATGTTTCATATCCTTGTGCCATCAAATAAGTCTTCATCCTCATACTCCAGAAAGCATAATTATTCCCATCAAACATTGGAGCCTTATTTGTTGAAGATCCATTCTGAGAAGCCATCTGTGTTCATGTAAGATCTTCCTTCAATATGTTAGACTTTTTTGAAGGAACCCACTTTGATACCAATTGAAGAACACAAGATTATACTAAGAGGGGGGTGAACAATATAAGATAAACTTTTGATTTTCTTTCCAAAACAATATTATCCAATGTTATCAATTACAATAATTCTTTCCAAAGCAGTGTTAACCAATATCATCAATAGCAGTAGCAAGGCAATGCATAAATCATCACACACATGAGAGACACAAATTTAATGTGGTTCACCCAATGTGGGTTACATCCATGGAGAAAATATTTCTTATAAATTTTCTCAACAAATCTCTTGGGAACCAAATCCCTATTACAATATTTATGGACCTCTATCCAAAGGAGACACCAATCCCCTATGCTCAAGTTTGTGGATCTCTATCCATAGGAGACCTCTATCCCCACTACTCTAGTTTGTGGACCTCTATCCATAGGAGACCTCTATCCCCACTATTTTTTATTGTGGACCTCTATCCATAGGAGACCTCTATACCCATTACTCTAGTTCATGGACCTCTATCCATAAGAGACCTTTATCCCCTCAACTCTGGTTCATGGATCTCAATCCATAGGAGACACCTCTCCTCTCATATCTAGTATTCTCCAAAGCCAACTCAATATTCTACTCAAAAATTGCTCCAAGCCTTCACACAAGGCTTACTCAAATTTGTAGCAAAATCTACTCAACTCACTTATCCAATCTACACCAAGCCTACTCACAAGACTTTCTCAAATTAGCAATAAAATTTGCTCAACTCACTACTCCAAACTACACCAAGCCTACTCACAAGGCTTTCTCAAATCAGCAAAAATACTTGCTCACAAATCTATCCAAATATGTACCAAGCCTACTCACAAGGCTTGCTCAAATATGCTCTCAACTCTTGCCCAAACCTACTTCAAGTATTCTCATAAGACTTTCTCAAATCTACCTCAAAATTTTAAGTCCTCACAAGACTTGCTCAAATCTACCTCAAACCTACTTCAAGTCTTCTCACAAGACTTGCTCAAATCTACCTCACAACTACCTCAAGTCTTCTCACAAGACATGCTCAAATCTAAATATTAAATATTCTCATAACACATACTCAAATTTTATCATAACACATACTCAAATCTACTCATAACACATACTCAAATATGCTCATAACACATACTAAAATCTGCTCATAACACATACTCAAATCCCAAAACTTGCACATAAATGATATTCAAAATAATGCTTGTATCTCTTTCAGAAATGCTTTCTTCAACTAGGCAATTCAAACATATTCTTCCCAGAATTATTTCAAGAACATATAAAGAATAATATGCAATGCAAATGCTTAATATGTTCTCTTCACATTCATTAAGTCTGTCGCTTTCACATGTCTCACATTCATCAAATCAGATCTCTACTTCTTGCAAATTCCTTTCAAATCAAATCACGCTAGTGTATAACTTTGCTTCACAAAAATGGTTTATGTTCCTTGCAAATTTTCTCTCAAAGATCAAACACAATAATGCACAAATTTGCTTCACAAATTGATCCTTCAAAAAGAATGCACAATTTGTTCTCAAAACCCTAGCACAAGTGTTTCCAATTTCATTCAACAATGAAGCTCAAATAAATCTCAAACTCTAGCACAAGTAGTTCTCAAACTCTAGCTCATATATTTCCAACAATGCACACAAGTCTAATCCTTATTTCTCCACCTTATGACATAGAAATAATTTCCTCAAAGCACAACCACCTTAAGAAGGAGTCAAATTACCATACCTCAAAATGCCTTGAAGAAGATGTGCCCTCAAAACCTGTTTCAAAATAATTTTCTTTTTGCCACTTCAAGAGGTTAGCAAATCTTCTTTTCAAAACAATCACAAAAACCTTTCCTCAAAGATGTGCTCAAAGATACTCTATAATTTCTCTTTAGTCTTGCAAAGATAAAGCTTTGAATTTTAAGACTAAAAACCTCAAACTTCTCTTTTCTAAGGTGTGCCAAAATACAAATATCAATAGACTTAAATTACACCTTATTTCTCCTTTCTTAAGCAAGAAAAAATTATAACTTCAATAAAGCCCTAAGACACTTTATTTCCCCTTTCAAAATACAAGATATATGCCTTTTAAACCATACACAAATCTCCCTCTAAGAATTAAATTTATACACACATTACAATAAAAATTATTTCTTTATACACCTTATTCCTCCACTACTTAATTAAAACCAACTTTCTACCTTTTACAATATCAAATAACTAGCGAAATATTTTTCTCACTAAAGCATTGATTATTCAAAAATTTGGTGCATACCTCACAACATAGGCCAGCGAAATATATTTCAAAATTTTTGGCGTGAACCTCAACACCACAATCCTGCGAACCGCATGGAAATCGAACTTACAACCTCTTCCCACGTAGCACCCTATCCATGGCTAGGCTACCGATTGGGCTACCCCAGTAGGTGAGATACACAGTGCACACGCCCAACAAAAACCCTCTTCATTGTGCCTACCAAATGAACCACATCTTCTACCCAGCAAAAACCAACTCCATGAGATTTGACCCTGGTGCACTCTGGTTCGGTAGCGCCTTAGCTCCAGCTAGGCATCTAGCTGGACCAACCACCTGGTTGGGATTCAAAACAGTGGCACTTCCTCTTGTTCATAAATCGTTGTCCTCAAAAATGTGTCCTCTCTTCTCAATGAACTTCGTAGAAACCAGCGCATGAGAGAAAATGATTTCACAGTGAAAGCATAGACATCACAATAATTTTTTGCATCATCAAAACATTGGCATCACATAAAATTTTTGCATCTCCAAAAATGTTAGCATCCAAATGAATTTGATAAGGTATTTATAAACGTTTACCTCCTTCTTTGAATGACGTCTACGCTTCAAAAAATTGTTTTAAACTCATAAATGTTTACCTCCTGCTTTAAATGATGTCGATGCTCCATGAGAGAAATATTATATATATTTTTTAAACCTTGCTTCATAACCATTGGCGCCAATGAAATATGTTGTATATTATAATATTTTAAAAATATTATAATATTTCCTTTTGAACCTTGGGCTTCTCTCCTTTTATGAAACTTTAAACCTTTGGGCCTCCTTTTAAATATTTGAACCTTGGCTTTGCAAATTAAACCTTTGTATAATATTTAAAAAATAAATATTATAAACCTTTTGTTTACCTTTAAACCTTGCAAACCTTTTCTTTTTCCTTGCTCTGAGATAAACCTTACCTTGCAATATTATCCAACCATAGAAGAATATTTCTGCCATACCAAGCTCTCTTTGACATCAACCTTTTGACATCAATCCTTTGACATCAATGACAACACAATATGCTCAATATTTCCAACAATCTCCCCCTTTGTCATTGATGGCAACCCTTACTAACAATATTCCTTTTTCTACAACTAGATTCCAAAACTGCTCCCCCTTACTAAAATATCTCCCCTTACTAAAATCTCTCCCCCTTTGAAATCAATGGAAAAGGGATCCTTTGGGGCTAAAAATAAGACTCTTAGCTCAGCCCCCTCACCACCTCCTCTCCTTGAGGTGATCAATTTTGGGGTGGGAGTAAATATACTCCCAACTTACAATGCTCTTCTCCTTTCTCAACTTTCTTTTTACCCTCCTTTGTAGTCATACCCTTTTTATCCTTTTGAGTGTGTTCTACACCACTTAGCCTTATGCCCAAAATTATTGCAATTGTAACACTTGATGTTGTAGTTCATGAATGGTGTAAATGACCTAAAATTTCTTTTGGTGAAGCCATAATTATTTCTGCCATGAATCCTGCAATATATAGCTTTGTGACCAAAATGATTACATGAGAAACAATTTCCTTGAAAGAAATATTCATCTTGTCTTGAAAAATCTGGTCTCTTGGTCCTTTCTTTGCCTTCTCTGTGATGATCCCTGTTTCTTGTTTGTGCATTGTTTTCTTCCTCAATGATGCTTCCACTCCTCAACTTATCAACATTAGTCTTAGGTTCTTGTTCAATATATTCCTCTGAGACTTCTGTTTCTTTTGAGCTTGGCTCCTATTTTTGTACCTCTTGACCTTCTTCATAGCCTAGTCCTATTTTGATAAATGAAGATATTTGTGCTTTGATAATGTTATCCAAAGATTTTGAAATTTTCCCAAACCTATGTAGCTTATCCTTAGAATCTTTCACTTCCATCCTTAGAGAAACCACTTCATGTTCTAATCTTTCACATTCTAACTCTTTTACCTCTAAATTTTCAACCATAACTTCTTTAAATCTCCTTGCCTTAAATTTTAAGTTTTTGAGATCTTGTAGAAGCTTTTCCTTTATTTCCTCATCTTCTTGAACTTGAGCCTTTAGTCTTGAGTTCTTCTTTCTAACTCTTTATCAACTCTCTGAGAGCAACAAAAATTTCCTCTTCTAGCTCAATTGTGTCTTCTTCTTCTTTCTCTGAACCTTCCTCTAGGTCTTCAATTATAGGAGCATCTTATTCTTCTACTTGGTTAGAAACATCTTCTACTTGATCTTCAATAGGAGTGTCCTCTTCCTCTTCTATTGCCAAAAATAGAATCTCTTATTTTTCACTATTTGAGAATATTTCATCACTATCACTTAAAGCACTGCTTGCTTCTTCAACAAAGAAACTCTTCTTGTGCATTTGAGTTTTTTCTTTTCATGCTTGCCTTGACCATACCTGCTTTTCTTTTCATACCTGAATTTTCTTTCTTTCTTTTTCTTATAATCATGTTTCCATTCACTGCTACTACTTCCAACTTGTGGACAATTAGATGTGTAGTGACAAAATTTACCACACTTAAAACATTTCACAATCTTCATATCTTTATGTTTTATTAATCCCTTCTTATTTATTCTCACATAGTTAGCTTCTTCATCACTACTTAACTCATCACTTGATTCTGGTTTTTTATCTTTTGTCTTCTTTGAAACTTTGAATGCTACCTCTCTCTTGGAATTTTAATCTTTTTCTGTCCTCATCTCACAAGCTATGACAATTTCATGTAACTCATCCATTGTCAACTTATCAAGATGCTTCATCTCTTCTATTGTTGAAACCTTTGCATCATACCTCGTAGGGAGTGATCTTAATAATTTCTAAGAAAAACTAGAGTCCTCAATTTTGAATCCAAGTCCATGCATGGTATTAACAACTTCATCAACACGGAGTAAGTATTTAGAAATATCTTCCTCATATTTCATCTTCAACTCTTCAAACCTCCTCCTGTGAGTTTGAAGTTTTGCCAACTTAATCTTGCTATCTCCTTCATATTTTTGCTTTAATTTATCCTATATTTATTTTTTTGATTTGCATTGCATAACTTTCACAAACTGGAATTCACATAATCCACTTAATATTCCATTCATAGCCTTGGAATTATTTATATATAGTTGCTTGCCATATTTATCTATGGGAGGAGTAGCTGCAGGTTTGAACCAGTCCTTAATACATTGTCATGTTCATATCCTTGTGCCTTCAAATAAGTCTTCATCCTCATAATCCAGAAAGAATAATTATTCACATCAAACATTGGAGCCTTATTTGTTGAAGATCCATTCTAAGAAGCCATCTGTGTTCCTGTAAGATCTTCCTTCAAGTTGTTAGACTTTTTTGAAGGAACCCACTCTGATACCAATTGAATAACACAAGCTTATATTGAGATGGGGGTGAACAATATAAGATAAAATTTTGCTTTTCTTTCCAAAAAAATATTATCCAATGTTATCAATTGCAATAATTCTTCAAAGTAGTATTAACCAATATCATCAATAGTAATATAAATACAATGCACAAATCATCACACACATGAGAGACATAGATTTAACGTGGTTCACCCAATGTGGGTTATATCCACGGAGAAAATATTTCTTATAAAATTTCTCAATAAATCTCTTGGAAACCAATTCCCTATTACATTTTTATGGGTCTCTACCCAAAGGAGATATCAATCCCCTATGCTCTAGTTTGTGGATCTCTATCCATAGGAGACCTCTATCCCCACTTATCTTTTTTGTGGACCTCTATCCATAGGAGACCTCTATCCCCACTACTCTGGTTCGTGGACCTCTATCCATAGGAGACATCTATCCCCACTATTTTGGTTTGTGGACCTCTATCCACATGATACCTCTATCCCCTCAACTCTGGTTCATGGATATATATCCACAAGAGAAATATCTCCTCTCAAATATAATTTTCTCTATAGACAAATGAATATTCTTCTCAAAAATTGCTCCAAGAATTCACACAAGGCTTGCTCAAATTTACAATAAAATATGCTCAACTTACTACTTCAATATACACCAAGCCTACTCACAAGACACAATCAAATCAACAACAAAATCTACTCTAAACTACACCAAACCTACTCACAAGGCTTGCTCAAATTAGCAACAAAACCTGCTTATAAATTTACCCAAATCTGTACCTAGCCTACTCACAAGGCTTGCTTAAATCTGCTCTCAACTCTTGTCCAAACCTACTTCAAGTATTCTCATAATACTTGCTCAAATCTACCTCAAACCTGCTTCAAGTCTTCACAAGGCTTGCTCAAATATACCTCAAACCTACTTCAAGTATTCTCACAAGACTTGCTCAAATTTTCTCACTATATTTTCTCAACTCTACTCTAGCACATGCTCAAAACTGCTCATAACACATACTCAAATCTTCTCATAACATATACTCAGATAAGCTCATAAAACATACTCAAATATGCTCATAATACATACTCATATCTACTCATAACACATACTCAAATCTACTCATAACACATACTTAGATCTGCTCATAACATATACTCATATCTGCTCAACCAATCTCAAATCTTGCACACAAATGATGTTCAAAATAATGCTTGTATCTCTTTTAGAAATGCTTTCTTCAACTAGGCAATTCAGACATATTCTTTCCATAATTCTTTCAAGAATATATAAATAATAATATGCAATGCAAATGCTTAATATGTTCTCTTCACATTCATTAAGTCTGTCGCTTTCACATGTCTCACATTCATCAAATCAGATCTCTACTTCTTGCAAATTCCTTTCAAATCAAATCATGCTAGTGTATAACTTTGCTTCACTAGTTTATGTTCCTTGCAAATTTTCTCTCAAATATCAAACACAATAATGCATAAATTTTCTTCACAAATTCTTTCAACAAGAATACATAATTTGTTCTCAAAACCCTAGCACAAGTGTTTCCAATTTCATTCAACAATGAAGCTCAAATAACTCTCAAAATATAGCACAAGTAGTTCTCAAACTCTACCTCATATATTTCCAACAACGCACACAAGTATAATCCTTATTTATCCACCTTATTACATAGAAATAATTTCCTCAAAGTACAACCACCTTAAGAAGGAGTCAAATTACAATACCTCAAAATGCCTTGAAGAAGATGTGCCCTCAAAACCTGTTTCAAAATTATTTCCTTTTTGCCACTTCAAGAGGTTAGAAAATATTCTTTTCATGATGATCACAAAAATATTTCCTCAAATATGTGTTCAAATATACTCGATAATTTCTCTTTAGTCTTGCAAATATAAAGCTTTGAATTTTAAGACTAAAAACATCAAACTTCTCTTTTCTAAGGTGTGCCAAAATACAAATATCAATAGAATTAAATTACACCTTATTTCTCCTTTCTTAAGAAAGAAAAAATTATAACTTCAATAAAGCCTTAAGACACTTTATTTCCCCTTTTAAAATATAATATATATGTCTTTTAAGCCATACACAAATCTCCCTCTAAGAATTAAATTTATACACACATTACAACAAAAACTATTTCTTTACACTTCTTATTCCTCCACTACTTTATACCTTTTACAATATCAAATAACCAGAAAAATATTTTTCTCACTAAAGCATTGATTATTCAAAATTTTGGTGCATACCTCACAACATAGGCCAACAAAATATATTTAAAAAAATTGGTGAAAACCTCAACACCACACACCTATGAACCGCACAAAAATCGAACTTACAACCTCTGCCCATGCAGTGCCCTAGCCATGGCTAGGCTACCGGTTGGGCTACCCCAGCAAGTGAGATACACAGTGCGTGCACCCAAAAAAAACCCTCTTCACTATGCCTACCAAATGAACCACATCTTCTGTCCAACAAAAACCAACTTCGTAAGATTCAATCCTGTGCACTCTGGTTCGGTAACACCTTAGCTCCAATTAGGCATCCAGGTTGACCACCCTCCTGGTTGGGATTGAAAATAGTGGCACTTCCTCTTATTCGCAAATTGTTGTCCTAAAAATGTATCCTCTCTTCTTAATAAACTTCGTAGAAACCAGCGCACAAGAGAAAACAATTTCATAGTGAAAGCATGGACATCACAACAATTTTTCGCATCATCAAAACATTGGCATCACATAAGATTTTTGTATATCCAAAAATGTTAGATTTCAAATGAATTTGATAAGGTATTTATAAAAGTTTGCCTCCTTTGAATGACGTCGGGTCTTCAAAAAAAAATTCTTCTAAACTCATAAACGTTTGCCTCCTTCAAATGATGTTGATGCTCCATGAGATAAATATTATATATATTTTTTAAACCTTACTTCATATCCATTGGTGTCAATGAAATATGTTGTATATTATAATATTTTTAAAATATTATAATATTTCCTTTTGAACCTTGGGCTCTCTCCTTTTATGAAACTTTAAACCTTTGGTCCTCCTTTTAAATATTTGAACCTTGGCTTTGCAAATTAAATCATTGTATAATATTTAAAAAATAAATATTATAAACCTTTTTTTTGCCTTTAAACCTTGCAAACCTTTTCTTTTTCCTTGATCTAAGATAAACCTTTCCTAGCAATATTATCCAACCATAGAAGAATATTTTTGCCATACCAAGCTCTCTTTGACATCAACATTTTGACACCAATCCTTTAACATCAATGACAACACAATATGCTCAATATTTCCAACACATTATTTGTTTTAAATCCATCATTGAAAGCATCATGTGACAAAATGTCATCCCTATTATTTCTAATTATTTCTTCTCCTATTGGTATTGGATTACCTTTAGATGCTCCATCAAAATTCAATTTGACCAACTATATTTTTGGTGGTTTTCACTTTATATTATTTGTCTTCCTTTTGTTTCTTATTTATCCAACATCATAATTCCATCAATTCATTTTCTCAAAATCGAAGCCCCTAGCCAAGAACTATTGAATTTATCAATGTCTTCCTTATCTTTGAGCAACATGGATTATTGCTTTATTAGGTCCTCCCTAACCTCTACTGCTAGGGATGATTCTAAGAATCTAGTTATAAATCTTATCCATAGGAAAGAAACTGTAACTCGATATATACTAAAAAATACTAATATATCCTATAATAATTATATTATTTAAAAATAAACCTACACTAATTTGCATTCAAAACTTCTAGATAAAGAAGGGATAAAAAAACTTAGCTAAAAAAATCTACACCTAAACAAAATATCATGCCTTGCTGATGTCCTAGCCCTCCGTTGCTTCTCCCATCATTTAAACTCTGGCTAACAAATATTTGCAATATTATTTTTCATAACTTGAAAAATCATCACTACCATTGTTTTGAATGACTAACTTCATAGGGTTTAATCTCCCTCGATATTGCTCAGATTTTTTCATGTGACCACTCATTATAAATTTCTTCAAATTTTGCACAAATATTTCCAAGAATTTTGTGAATCAAACAACCCTTCACAAATATATGACTCTTGAAAGATGAAACATTTTTTATAGAAAAATTTACCCTAATGCTACCCTTATTTTGGATGATTATCTTCACATTATAATATCTCCCTCAACACTACTTGTATTATTTCTAATAACCACTCATTTTAAAGCTCTTCAAATTCCTCACAAAATGGCACAACAATGGTCTGAATCAAACAACTCTATACAATGATATAAATCTTGAAAGATGAGTTTTTTTTTAATTATTTGATGATCCTCACATAAATTATTTTAATAATTATTATAATTAAATTAATTATATAAAAGTAAAATAAACCTTATTTGTATAGGTTTCTAGCTATAGCACCTCAATTGAGATGAGAAGTGTATTTATTTGTAAACTTTGAAGCTCTAAACAAAAGAGTTGTAATTTTTCAAGGATGGGAGACTTAAGTACAACCCCTTATTATCTAGCCAAAAAATAAGCCTTATTTGTATTATATCTTAGGATCATAATTTTCACAAACTATTTTTTTATACACAAAAAATTGGCAATGTTTTCATCATTTTATCCTCCAAAAAGTTACCACTATAACCACCTATCCCACCTCGGTAACCATTTACTCTAGTGAGAACACTTAAAAGAAAATTAAAGTTATTCAAAATATTTAGTGAGAATACTTAACAAAAAATTAAATAGTCTACTATCTCCACCCAATATTTTAACAAACTATAAAACGATATAACAACAAAATTTTGATAATTATAAACTTATTCAAAATATTTAATCCCTTGAACTCGTCCTATTTAATTTTTAATTTTTATATTTTAATAAATATAAAATATACAATTTCATCCAAACATTTACATGTATTTCAAGCATTATAATTCAAAACTAATAAAAAGAATTATAATACATTCATGAAATTTGTGTGTGGTTGTTGCTTAATTTAAAATAAGATAAAAACCTTTCTTCATCTAAACCTTATAGAATCTGAAATATATATATTTAAAAAACCCCAAATAAACTTATTCAAACTATTTAATCCCTTAAACTCATCTTATTTAATTTTTATTTTTTATATTTTAATAAATATAAAATCTACAATTTCATCCTAACATTTACATGTATTTCAAGCATTATAATTCAAAACTAATAAAAAGAGTTATAGTACATTCATGAAATTTGTGTTTGGTTGTTGCTTAATTTAAAAAAAATAAAAACCTTTCTTCAGTCTAAACCTTATAGAGTTTGAGGTAATCAGGCCTGAGCAGATTGGTTTTGTTTAGAACAGATATATTCTGGATAATGTTATTATTGTTTGGGAAGGGATGGAATGGGCTAGATCCTCTGGTCAGGATATTCTTTTCCTTAAAATTTATTTTGAGAAGGCTTATGATAGAATATAATGGTTCTTTATCACTCCTATTCTAAAGGATTTGGGTTTTGGCCCTTATTTTATCAAGATTGTACTTATGTTATTCAAAGATGCCTCTGTTGTGTTAACTCTAAACAAGAGACAATATCAAAATATTCAATTAGCTCGTTTTGTTATACAAGGTTGTCCATTGGTGCCTTATTTGTTTATTCTTGCTGCTGAGGCCTTTGGTTATCTTCTAGCTCATAGATCTGCTCAAATATTGATCAAGGGAATGTAGCTTCCTTCCTCCCCAAAGAAGTTGATTAATGGTCATTTTGCAGATGATTCTTTCCTGACTATTGCAAAAGATGAGATCTTTGTTACTCATGCTTTATATTATCTTCATACATTCTACTTAGCTTCTGGATCTACTATTCAATGGAGAAAAACTTCTTACTATAGACATTTTGGAAAAGATGCACCTACCTAGTTAGCTAATAAGCCTTGGAAGTGGATTCAACCTGGGGAACCCTTTAAATTTGGTATTCCTTTTGCTTTTTTGGGTTCTCCTGCCCGTTTGTGGGATTATGTTGTTCAAAATGTTGAGAATAAGCTTATGTACTAGTGTACCAAAAAATTATCCTTAGCTGGCAAGTTTTAGATTTGTTCCAAGGTATTGGCCTCTACTCATGTGTATTACTCTTCTTGTTGGGTCCATTCTAAGACTTGTTATACCAAATTGGAGAAGTTGCTTTGAGATTTTATGTGGTCCAATGTTGTTGGTAAGAAGGGATTTCATAGGTGGCTTGGGATATTTGTTGTCTTCCTAAAAAATTTGGAGGAATGGGATTGTTTGACTGTCAATGACAAGGCTTTCTCCTCTATGCTAAATGGATTGTGAGATCTTTACAAGCGGAGGAAGCATGGAAAATTTTAATTTGTCGCTGCCTCTCCATGGGTCTTCGTTTTGGTAAGAAGGTATGGAAAGGGCTTGATTTACAAACCACTCTTACAACCCCTGTTCCAATAAATATTTTTGGGTCCTTTGTTATGCAAAGAATTTGAAATGCCTAGGAGGCCATTAAACCCTGGATTTCTTGGAAAGGTCACAAGCGGAAGCTGGGGGCTTCAATACCTTTGCTTAATGTTTGGTGGTCTTCGACCATCACTTTGTAGGGGACTCCCCTTGCTCAAGTCCAGTGGATACATGCTTAGAAATTTTATAAATGAGGTATTGCTCGGTTATTTGATTTCATGGATTTTCATTCAAGGTCTTGGATACCTTGGGAAATTTTATGGAATTTTTTTGGTTTATTTTCTACTGATAAGACTACTTATGAGGTTGTTATTGATTCCACTCCTTTATCTATTTAGGGTAAATTTTTTTGATATTATCAGAAACCTTAATGGACCAATTGGTCTTGGCCCAAAGATCTTTCTCTCACCAAGTATAAACCTCATTTGGGATACTCTTGGCTTCCCCTATTGTGCCTATGGCTGAGAAGCTTAATTCTAGGTTGGATGTAGTATCTCTTTAGTCCATATGGAGTCTCAAATTTGGCTGCAGATTTCAGTGCAAGCAGAAAAAGTGAATATAGTGTTTTATCACTTACGAAACCTTATTGATCATTGGGGTAATGCTCCTTGTGCGGTGAATCCTGTTCCTCCAACCCCTACACAATAATGATGCATAGTCTATTAGTTATTTTTTTATGTAGTTCTCTGTTTGGTTTTCTTGTGAACTTCTGTAAGTTATTTTGATAGCTCTGTCAGCTGTTTAGCACATAGTTAATATGTTGGTTGTGTGTTCGGGATGTGCTAATTCCACCCACATTTTTTTGTATGATTAAACCATTTTAATATAATATTTTTTTCATCCAAAAAAACCCCAACTTGCAGTCTAGGAAAGATGAGCTTCTTGCTCACACATGCAACCACAATCGCCTAGCTTTATATTTTCCTCGAAACCATGTATATATTATGACAATTTACTAAAATAATGTCCATAATAAATTTTTTAAAATTTAAAAAAATTAAATTTTATTGGTTTTATTTTATTTTTTGGTAAATAAAAGTCTTCATTAATTACCGGGTTTTGTAGGTTAACCCAAAACCTATTACAATATCCAGACTTCTGCTAAGATTGTAGATCCTAGTCATCCTTGAAACTTTCTTACCAGAAATTATGTTGAATCCCCTACAACACCTTACTAACAAAGCACATCCATAACTAAACATAACTGTAAACATTACTTACATTGACAGGAATTGAAGTTTGGAACTTTGCACTTGTGAAACCTGTTGCTTGCCCATTTCCTATTCTCTGATGGAATCTTCCAAGGCTTACACCCTGTTACCTTCATTTCCAATTTGGTAATATTTAGACGAAAACCCCATAGTTATTACCAGCTCCATGGAAAAATAACACCCATTCATCTTTCTCCTTAATGGGTAGGTTTATTTTCATGACTAATAATGTTTTCCACTTCACGTGGCACACCTTGTGTCCATGTCACCAAACTACCAACATCAACACCTATGTTGGCTAATTTGTCAGCTAACCTGTTGGCCTCACGGTACACATGACGAGCCCTCCTATTCTATCTTGCCACAAAAAGGATCCTCACTTCATGGATGACTCCCTCGATTCTCCATGGAGGTTTTTTTCCATTGGTTAATAGGTTGATGATGTTCATAGAATTGCCTTCAATCATCAAGTTACCTTGAGTTGCTTGGGCTACGTGCAACCCTCTCCAAAGGGATCTAGCTTCTGATTCATTATTAGTTCTGATTCCCAATGGTTCAGTGAAGGCCTCGACCATATTTCCTTGATGATCCCTGATTATTCCTCCAGCTCCAGCTCTTCCCGGGTTCTCCTTGGCTGCACCATCAAAATTTAGTTTAAACCAACCTTGGGGGGGTGGCTCCCAAGAAATCCCATTTCTAGGATTGGGCAAAGGAATGGAAGGTTTGTCCTCAATACCTAAGGCCCGAGCTAATTGTTTTTCTTGAGGAAGAATTGAGTGGTTCTCATCCACTAAGGTGCTAAGGTTTTCTTTCGCAAAGACAATAATCCTTTTGAGGATGGTTTTTGGGTTGTGAATGGTATCCTTAAAGGCTTTATGGTTCCTTTCTAGCCAAATCTACTAGAGAAAATTATGCCAATATATTTTCCATAGGTACTTAAGTTTTAGGCTAACAAAGGGTTGAGGTCATTGATGGAACACTTCGTATATAATAGCAGGCTTAACCCACGAGATCCTAAAGGATTGGAAAAATTCATCCAGGATGGACTCCGCTACCGAAAACTCCAGAAGCAAGTGTTGGGTTGTCTCCCATCCTACCCTACACATGTAGCAACGGTTAGCAATAACCATACCTTTGGATAACATATTTTCCATGGTGAGGATTTTTTCTTGAATTACCAGCCATGAAAAAAAGGATATTTTAGGAATTAAGCCTTTGATCCAAACCAAACTCGGTTGAAATTGTTGACCTTCCACATTGAGAAGCAAATTATAGGTAGACTTAACTATGAAGTCACCACTTTCAGTATCATCCCAAAAAATGTGATATTCATCCTCTTTAGAAGGAATAATTTGCTGAGTTAAAATGTTATAAAGCTCTTCAGACTCTGCTTCAAAACCCTGTACTCTGATGTGTTTCCACTTGTTGATATTTATATCCTGCCACATATAATTTGCAATCTTCTTCCCAATATGCTACTCCATATGCTCTTGAATCCTAGCCAAATGAGGAATCTGGGATAACTCCTCAGCTCTCACCCACCGATCCTTCCAAAAGTCTATTATTTACCCATTTCCTAGAATCCAAGACCTTTCTTGACAAGATCCCTGCTCGTGAGGATTGCCTTCCAAAAAGTAGACCCCCTGCTTGCTAAGTTGTCATTAAGGAAGTTCACACCTTGGAGGTATTTCCTCCTAACTATGGCAGTCCATTCATTATCGACCTTAGTCAATAACCGCCATGCTTGTTTGGCTAATAGAGTTGTATTGAGATGAGCAACTCTCCTCAATACTAAACCCCCATCAGCTTTAGGTTTGCAAACCTTGTTCCAACCTACTAAATGGATCCTTTTCTTATCCTCAGTCCCTGACTAGAGAATTTTTTTTTGAAGCTGCTCAATTTTGTGATACACCTTACTGGGAGCTCTGAAGACTGATAAGAAGTAAACGGGTATACTTTGAAATGAAGCCATAGTTAAAAATGCTTTCCCTGCTTGAGATAACATATGTCCTTTCCAACCTGCTAGCTTTTTTTGGATCCTCTCCAGAACTATGTTCCACATTGATCTTTCAGGTTTCCCCGTAAACATGGGAAGAACTAAATAGGAGGTGGGAAGGGATGCAATCTGAAATTCCATGATCCTTGCTATGTTGTTTTGCCTAGGAATGGGGGTATTGAGGAAATAAAGTTTGCTCTTATAAAAATTCACTTTCTGTCTAGTCGCTTCTTCATACATTATGAGAATATTTTTAATCCTTCTTGCCTCAACCACAGAAGCCAAATTCAGTAGAAATGTATCATCAACAAATTGTTGATGTGTCACTGGGGTAGTTAGTGACATGGCCTTGATACCTGATATGAGTCCAGCTACCGCTGCTGCCTTAATGGTTCTTCCCAAGGCCTCAACTACAATGATGAACAACATAGGAATTATGGGATATCCTTGTCTTAGACCACATTTGCTTTGAAAAAAACCTACAGTAGACCCATAAACCAAAACTGAAAAACAAGGCTTAGAAATACACTCTCTTATTAAATTGACCCATTTCATGTTGAAGCCAAATTTTAATAAAACTGTCTCTAGGAATTCCCAATTTATCCTATCATAAGCTTTGTTCATGTCTAAATTTAAATCCATGACTACTTTTTTTGTCTGAGCTGCTGTATGAAGAGCCTCATGAATAGTAATAACTCCATCTAAGATTGATCTTCCTTGTACAGAACTTCCTTGGCTTGGATCAATGATAATCGATAGATCTTTCTTCAAATGGTTGGCTAAAACTTTGGACAAAATTTTATAGGATATATTACACAGGATAACTAGCCTAAAGTCAGCCATAGTCTTGGGGTTGGGGCCTTTAGGGATAAAAATAATGAAAGTTGAATTGAAACCCCTTGGAATATGATTTGAACTTTGGAACTCCTTGATTGCAGCAATGACTTCTGCTCCAAAAATATCCCAACAAACTTGGAAAAACCATGGTGAAAACCCATCCGGCCCAGGAGCTTTGTCAGGATCCATGTTAAACTAAGCCTCCTTGATCTCTTTGTCTGAATAAAAATGTTTTAAGAGACTCGTTAATCATTTCATCAATGAGTTGTGGAATGAATTGAAGGAGAGAGTCCTTTTCTTGGGCATTACAGGCCCCTTCTTCACCCAATAATGAACTAAAAAATTAACAGCCTCGTCCCTGATATCTTGAATGTTTTGAGTTAAAGATCCATCCACCTTAGTTAAATTTCTAATATTATTGTTGCTTCTATTGCTCAATGTGGTAACATGGAAATTTTTTTAATTAGAGTTCCCTTCATTTAGCCATAATGCCCTTGATTTCTTCCTCCAATACATCTCTTCAAAAGCTAAAATATTATAAAACTCACAAAGGGTTTCCTTCTCTTCTATCCTTGTCTCCTCATCATAGGTTCCATTTTGGATTTTTCTTTATATTATTCTTAGTTTTTTCCCCACTGCTCTCTTATTCTCAAAAATATTTCCAAATACTTTTTTATTCCATATTCTAAGGTTTTTTTTCACCATATTAAGTTTTTGAGATAGTTTGAAGGAAGCACTTCCCTGGATAGGTTGATGCCACCATTCCTCTATTTTTTTCTTGAAGTACGAATGTTTAACCCACATTGATAGAAATCTGAATGGATTTTTAAAGGAGTAAGCCTGAAATGCCTCCCATAGAATAATATTATGTTCTGAAGCACATTTAGGAAGGACTTGTAACGCTGAATCACCAAACACTGTTGTAGCTTCCTTGGATAAAAAAACCTGTCCAACCTTTCTTGAATCAGCTGACTTCCTATCCTCTTGTTACTCCATGTAAATTTGGCTCATTTTAGTCTTACATCCATCAATTCATTTGTGTTAACAAATTCATAGAAGTCCTCCATGCTCCTTTAGGGTAACCCATATCCTTCCTTCTTATCATATGGGTAAAGATGGGTATTGAAATCTCCCCCAATCACCCAAGGAATGTCTTTAAAATCTTGGATCAAATGCCCCAAAAACTCCCACAGTTTAGACCGCCCTTGGACATAGGTGGGGGCATAAACATTTGACATAATCCAATTCTTATTAGTATCAAAATCATGAAATAATACGCTTAAGACTCTTTCATTTTCCTGAATAATACTTCCTTCTATTTTAATAAGATCCCATAAGATCATGAGGCCCCCAAATGATCCTCTCGCCTGTTGAAAGGCCACTTACCCTTGCTTCCAAATCCTTCTAGCTATAAGTGATGATTATGCCGCATTTGTTTTGGTTTATTGAAGAAAAGTGATAGTAGGATTCCAATCCTTCCTTATAGACTTCACCATCCTTTGTTTTGGTGGGTCGTTTAGGCCTCTCACATTCCATGAGAGAACCTTCATTCAGAATGTTTGATATTTTTTCCCCGCCCCCTTCCCTGATCCAAATGGGGTTTGTCAATTTTGCTATTATCCTGGACAGGAATAGCTTACTGTAACAATGTTCTTTGCTTTTCATTTGCAATTTCTTCATTGATTCTCATTCTATAGTGCTCTGCTGTAGATATTCTCCCTTTCTTCCTTTCACTTCCATAATCTATCAGAAGCTTGGTAGTGCTTCTAGTCTATTTTAGACTGAAATGAGGGGGCATATACTGTGATAGTCTAGGGCTTGAACCTTCTTCCTCATTTTGGGTATTTTCAATTCCCTCTTCATCCTCAGCCTTGTTTTGGTTCACCTCTCCTATCTAGTTCCTAAATAGGGGGCTTTCCTTCAAGGAACATTTTACCATTGGGCTCATCTGATAAGGGATAATTTGCTCCACTACCAGATTAGGAGTTACAGTCCTGGCTCTTGTTTCCACAACTTCAACTCTTGACTCTATTTTTTCCATGTTTAAACTGAAATGACTTGGCAATGTTTCTTCATTTTGAGCATAGCTTTTGGGGCTTTTTGTCATAGCTATGGATGGTCCCAATTTGGATGGGGAGTCTAGGGTTTCAGGAAACTTGATACTGATGGTATCATCCTTACTATTTTCTTTTTCAACTTCTAGATTTTCTAGGATATCAAACATGTTCAAGCTGGGATATTTATTACATACCTTATGATTTTTGCCTCCCTCATTATGTTGCTTCCCTTTCTCCTGGATTTTTTCCAGTTCTGTGTTGGCTTGGTCAGCCTGGTTATTCTTAACTTTTCTATATCCTTCCAAGTTAATACATGGTCCTTGAAACTTTGGGATCCCTCTCCCATTAGCTTTCCCCAAAAAACCTTCACTCGTGGCTTCCTTGTTTGCAGTTATTATCAAAAATTGGGCTTGAAGGTGGCCCTGGGTTTTGCACACGCTACAAAATGTCGGCTTGTTCTCATACTCCACAGGTTGAATCCTTAAAAACTCTGCATATGCTAGTTCCACCTGAGAAGGTAGATCAGAATCCAAGTTTGTATTTACATAGATCCTGGCATGCATCAGTCTAGTCCTTTCCCGGGTTGAATGGTCTATTGCCACGAGATCTCCTATCATCTTTTCTATACCACTAAGCCAGTACTCATTAACAAAATTGGCTAGGAGGTTTGGTAAGTGGAACCAAATGGGTGCTATATTAATGTTCTGCTTCTCAGTTTTGAAATCCTCCCCCCACTTCCTCAAAAAGAGGCTACGCATTCCTAGAAACCAGGGTCCTCCTGTCAAGATGTGCTCTGCATCATCTTTGTTGTTGAGTCTTATCATAAAAAAACCTCTTGACATGGCTATAATTTCTAAGCTTCCTAAATTTTTCCACTTTTCCATGGCCCATGAGCAAATAGTCTCAATGTCCGGCCTTCCTCCCAAAAACTTGCCAACTAAGGATGATGCCTCCATATCCAAGAATCTTTCCATAATCTCCACTGGCGTAGTTAACCTGTTATTATTTGGTATTAGGGGCGGTAGTTCACTGATTATCTCCTTCTTTTTCCCTTTCAGAATTTCCAAAAAGTTTGGGACCTTATTGCCAGCTCCCAAACCCCAGTGGGACCCTTTGTATGAGGGTTTATCTGGAGGATCTGTACCTTTAGAATTTTTAAACTAAGCTGACAGGGAATCCTTTTCCTTTCCAACTATAGCATTCTGCCCTGCCTCTAGATCTTCTCCTTTCGTTGGTTCAAAATTCTTGCCTAACATTTTTGCTCCTCGTCTACTTCCTCCACCGCTCCTCATCTCTCCCGAACCACATATTATGAGTATATTGATTATGATTTTATTGGTTTTATGATGATAATATAATATTGATAAAACCATTTTAATTTTATCCCAAGAATGGAAATTGATTTTTCGTGCATTTAAGCTTGAAACTGTTAACTGTTAGAGTCTATTACATGCTTTTAGACACTACCGGGTTGGAACCGCTAACTATTAAGAGTTATTAGGTACCTTGCAAGAGCCTTATAAATATTTTATTTTGTAAATACATGCAGTGAAGGTCTATTTGAGTGTGCTTGGATTATTTCATGGGGTTTGTTGAGATTTTTATTTAATATGTCATGCAAGTTGGCCGAAGGCAATATTAGTTGATGAAGATGTATGATTTCATTTGTAACCTATTTATATTGAATGCCTTGTATTTATGTACGCTTTGTAAGAATTTTTGATTTGGACTATTAAGGAATGTGCAACTAGATTGTTGTTTTAATTAATTTAAGCAATCCATGTGAGGTGTCTATTCAGTTAAACTATTGGAAGTATCAATAGTAAAAAAAAGTGATATAGTGTAATTATTTTATTTATTTTTAATTTATTGTAAATGATTTAAGTTGAGTTTTATTTATATTATATTATGATCACATAATGACATTATAACATTTTAATTATTATGCATGTATACTTCACAAGATTGGAATTTGAGTCTCCTTGAAAATAAAAACAATTTAATTAATTAATGTAATATCATTTGATGAATAAAATAACTATTTTTATTGTTAGAAGATGTATTAAAAATGTTTCATGATAAAAATTTATTTGACCAAGTTTTATACAATATAGTTTTGGCTTAATCTTGTGATGATATCAGAGTGGTATGTTTTTGAATTTTTATGAGGAAACCAAAGTTCAAACCCTGATACAATGGAACCAAGATCCCTTTCAAAAACTTGTATTTTATCCTAAATTTTAACCTGAAAGGGATAGATAGATTGGTAGCGATCGAAAATTTATGCTTTATTCTGAATTTTAACCTGAAAGGGATAGGACGATTGGTAGTGATCGAGTGCATGCTTATAAATAACTTCATTCCATTTTTGTGATGGTCAGGGCCCATTGACTTTTTTACCCAACGCGTTGAATTTATCTTTACCCAACGGGTTAAGGTTTATAGAGGTTCCCTATTTTAAAAAAATGACTATAAATGGTTGATTAGTACTAATGCATCAACATAATTTTTATTTATTTATTTCAAGATGTATTTATTTAGAGATAATATATAGAACATGACTAGATAAGTAAATATGTTTTCCTATGAGATGTTCAAGTGAATAAAGTATGTGAGGATGTTCTTCCATTTACTAATCACATGCTTTTTAGGTAGGCTTTAGACTAATGCATTATTTCCAACATAATTTTTGCAAAAATATATTGAAACACATGCATGTCTAGTAGTTTTTTTTGTCCTCATATAAGCATAATATAAATTAGCATGTTTCAAGTTCTTAAAGAAGCAAACCACAAATGCACATGATAGTTATTTTTATATTTTGTGTTAGTCTTTATTTTTACATGCATATTCATTGTTGTTGGAAAAAATACAAAAGCAATTATACACCAATTATTTTTACAACTAGCATACATTTAGTTCACTTGTCCAAAATATTGTTTCAATTGTATTTGAGATGTAATTGCTTTACCTCTTATCATTTTGTATTTGGTGTATTAGTTGCTAATACAATTACATTATGATAATTCAATATGTATCTAGCTCTAATATTTAGTACTTTAGGTCTTTGATGTTTGATAATATATGATTAGTAAGTGGTTATAAAATGAAATATTTAATGTGTTCAAGGAAGTGTAAGTTATAGCTAGTTATGTGATTTTATAAAGTTTTTGTTTTTAGAATTTGATTATAATATACTTTCATTTAAATCTTTCATGATGACTATCATATCTTTTATGTTTGTAAAAAATAGTGCATTTGGCAAGGTCATCAAAATATTATTTATTGTTGTCGAGGTTTAAACATGGGTCTCTTGGATGATAACATAAATATAGACCACTACAATAGCCCCCAAGGACAAAACTCAAATGAAATTTTAGGATAAAGCACAATTTTTTGAAAGGTACCTGGGTTCTTATCTAGAAGACCCACGTCCAAACCATGGGGTGTATGTGCATGACCCCACTATGTTTCTTTGTAAAAAAGTGCAGGCCCCTTTCAAAACCCTATCTTTACCTCCAAATAATAATAATAATAATTTTTAAATTATTTTGTGGGAATAGGGGTCTTATACTTGAAACTTAGAGTCATAGGTCAAATCTACAACCTAAAAAGTATATCACTCTTTATTTTTACATATGTGACTATATAGTTTTTTTCAAGGGTTTTAAGGTATTGAAACTATCCATATTACATCCTAATCATGAAGTGTTATCATAATAAATGGACAATTATACATTTATTGCTTGGCAATATTTGAACTTATAACCTCTAGATTCCTGTCTTTTTGATCATGTGAAACCAGTAAGAGATGCAATCAATCAGTCTTTACAAGCATGGAAGACTATTCCAACTTTTGATAACTACTTACATTGATTGAAGGAGAATATTATTTGAAATAAAATATGTGTAAAGGTCATTTTTTTGTTGCTTCAAAGCCTCCCAGTTCTCTATAGCGTAATTTTAGCCCTGTAAAGAAAAAATATATTGTAGGGAGAATATCATGACCAAATACTCTTATATGAGTAGTGTGAATAACTCCTCTGATTGTTAAGAATAAAAATCTAGCTTTATTTCATAAGCATAGTTAGATAAATGCATATAACTAACACACTAATATAGTTATTCCTCACAATAATCCCTTGCATTCTCTATTTTATGAAGAGCATGATAAAAAATATAATGCAATTTTTTCTAATAAAGAAAAATATGGAGATAATTTCCACTCATTGAGTTCGTGGATGTCATGGATGAGGGCATCTCATAGTCGTACATCAAGTAAAGTTACAAATATTGAAGATCACTTGAAAGAAGAGGTGATTGTGAATGTAATATTGAAGAGCATGATAAAAAATATAATGCAATTTTTTCTAATAAAGAAAAATATGGAGATAATTTCCACTCATTGAGTTCGTGGATGTCATGGATGAGGGCATCTCATAGTCGTACATCAAGTAAAGTTACAAATATTGAAGATCACTTGAAATAAGAGGTGATTGTGAATGTAATATTCTCCCCTCTAGGAGGGATCATGGACTGAATACCCCACTATGCAACACCCTTTACTTAGCAGGCCAAAATATTGTTTGACATACAATACAAAGTGATATAGAATGTCAGCATAAGGATGAACACTACATTGAATGAGTGTAGAGGCTTTACAAGTACATGTATCCATACGTGTCACATTCTTCTAGGGTTGCATACATAGAGTATATGGACCTTGATCTAGGTAGTACATGATACAAGACCAATTCTATGGAAGAAGTGAGGGACTAGGATGACAATTATTATAATGAAAATTATGAGAGGCTTGTTAAATCCAAGGACTTGATTGATAGAAATCTAAACACAAACAAAATAATGGTTGCAAATGAAGACAAGAATGAAGAATGTAATCTTAAAATACATGATGAAGAACCTCCCATAAGGATAGTGAAGAAAAATATATTTATTAAATTGATTCAATATTGATCCTTGTGAATAGATGTGTGTGTCCCTATTCACAAGAGGATGTTTAGTGTGGTTGTAATTTCTATTGTATTATGTTTGATGTATTAAGTGGAGATCAATACCATACTTAGATATTACTGGTTGTGTACGTGGAGTGCATGATTAGTGGTACTAAACACTCCTAAATATTATGCAAGAGAAGTTCACATTGAGAAGGGGAGGAAATATTAATCTTTCTCAATGTTCAATATACCTAGAATTTTTAAAGATGGTATTTAATAAGCATTATGTGACCAAAGATCAATAATATTTTTTAGGATTAGTAAGGACCATTCAACTACTTTATTGATTGTATGGATAAGTGAAGGCTCATACCACACTCAAGGTGAATTTTTTAGTTTATCCCCATTCACAAAATGATGTAAATCAGTAATGATCATTCTGACTAATTACCTATGATTGGTTGTGTCCCCAATCATAATTTTTGTGAACAATAGTGTGTGTCTCTACTTACAACTATGATGTTTGATAGAATGTGTATGTATCCAATAATGTTGTATGACCATGGATAGAAGATTTTTTTCCTTATCCTTGGTTAAATGTCCAATGAGCCTGTCCCAATAAATAAGCACAATGAGGTCAATCCCACTTTTGTTCGTTGTGAATAGTTGAGTGTATTCCTATTCATACTCTAAGTGTGATTGATGAACTATTGAGTGTATTCTAATTTACCATATGGTTATTTGTAGTATCCCTATCCATGTTTAGATCATGATGTAATAAGGGGAAGAATGTTGGGATTTATAACATCATATAATGTAATAAATAAGATAAAAACAAAGTGAGTGGTTAAAACCACTCACATAGTAGTAATGTGTATAGTTAGTAAGTTATGACTCACTAAAATAGTGAGAAGTGATAGATAATGTGTTAGTATGTTACAACCTATGTTGGGAGAACTAAAATGTATCTAAAGGTTGAATATCAATGAAAACAATTAAAGCATCCTAATTTTTAGCATGTTGTACTTGACAAGCCTTATGATTTTTTATTTTTTATGCTTTGACAAGTCTTTATTTTTCTCAAACCTAGAACTGAGTTTGATAAGGCATATATTATTGAGCATGTCAAGATGTTGAACATTATATTCAACTATAGAAGGACATGGAATTTTTTGAATCATTATGTTTTTTATCTAAGAAGTTTTGAGTCTTCAAAATAAAATTTCTTTCATTGGGTATCGATGTGTTTATTGGTGTATGAATAAAAAAACAAAGATAATTCTATGTGTGTTACATATTGTACCCACATCTATTGTGAATTGAGAAGCGTGTTTCAAAGTTTTCTTATTATTTTAATCACATTAATGTTGTTATTTTCATGCTCTTTACAAACTCTTTAAACATATTTATCATTAACTTTTCCACTTTTGTAATATAAAAGGTATAACATGTTGCTATAGCATATACATTATGTATATGTGTCTACAATCCACATCAATGGAATGATTTGGGTAAGGCTATTATTTTAGGTGTGTTATGACTTCATTGTTAGAAATACAACTAGTTGATTTAAGATATAGCTTAGTGCTTCAATAGACTCAATTTTTTTTAATTTTAGTTCATGCAAAAAGCATCAAAATCTATGATCTGGTCATATTATTTTTTTATTGCATAATTAATGATAGCTTTGCATTTATATTTGTCGTCTTCAATGACCCAAGTATTTGTGTTTCTCTCATTGGGGCATTTAAGAAGTATGAGTTACAACTCATATGGTGGTGTTTATATAAGGTTAGAATTAAATAAATCCATGTCATAAGTTAGGTACCTATTTATGAATATTTTGATGTCTATATTGTCATCTCTTTTATACATTAGAGCATATTTAATCCATATCACTCCATGTTCATGCATATTTTGTTTTTCTATGACACTTGCAAAACTATTTTACAATATTTTCAAAGAATATGTGGTATTGTATAATGAAGTGTTTAAGCAATTTATTATGTGGTTATAACAACTTTTATGGTGTTGCTAAAGGTAACCCATGAATGGCAGGAACAAGAGGTATCGTCAAGGATCACTTACGGAATGTCATTTTTACCTTTTCCAAGTGTCTAGGGATTCATACCAATCATGTTGTCAAAGCTAAATCCATGTGGAGAGGTCTATCCATTGATAAGAATTATCTTGGTAGGTTAATAATCGAAGGAGACTCACTTGACATAATAAATTACCTAAAAAGTAACAACAACCCTTCATGGAGGGTCAGGGACTACATCGAGGAGGCAAGCATTTTAATTATCAACCAACAGGAGATCACTTTTCAACACATTTTTAGAGAAGCCATAAGAGTTGCTGATAAGTTGGTTAATCATGGGGTCAACACTTCCAACCTAATTACCTAAATAGATGGCATCCCGTAAGTGGTTAGTGAAATCATTGATCAAGAAGGAACTCAAAATATCAACAACAAGGAATATCAATCAAACGGTTACTTTTGTTCTTCCAATTATCCTCTCTAATTCCCCTATCTCCTTGGATTTTAGTTCCAACAATATTTTTATCACCTATAGATCCTCCATTAATTTTAATGGTCTCTTCCATGGAAGTTGTGTTGTTAGCCATAATTGAAGAGTCTTCCTCACCATCAAAAATATTCTATCCCAAATTCATCCTTTTCAAGTCATGGGAATTTACTAGAGAGTCTTCCACATTGGTCATTTCCATGTCAACCCTCCCTTCATTTACCTCATCCTTCACACGTGTCACCATTGTTTCCCTCGCATTTTAGCCACTACCTCTAGCCTGTCACTTTCGATTCCCTCTACCCACTGCCATCTTAACTATCGGATCTTGTGGTTATTATCATTGGTTTGGAGTTCCCTGAATTTCAAAATTATTTTTTTCTTCGAGGAAGACTTTAAGAATAATGGAAATCCCCAAATTGATAGTTGCATCCTCTCAGGCTCTCTCCAAAATATTCAGCTTCTTATTAGAGAAGCTAGTTCCCATGCATGATTGAATCATTTTAAGAACATTCCCGAATATTGCAGCTTCATTCTTCCTGCTCAAATTACAGATACTTCATGTCCTCTTGCATTCAGCACCCCCTCTAGAAATCCAATATAAATTTTGTCAAGTCTAACTCTTTGGATTTGGAACCCATTGTTGAGGCCATTCTAGTTGAGAGAGGCTTTATTCTCTTCTTCATGAAATTATTTGGAGATGATATTGACATTACTTTGGCTATATTTAAAAGTTGGGATGGGGGCAAAGTCAAGGTCTATGGCAAGGATTACATTATCAACATCAAATTGTTGGCCAATATCATTGGATAACCCACCAAAGGGAGGTCAAATCATCGTGAAAAGCACAACTGGGAAGCTGAGCTAAAGGATTTCAAGGAAAACAACAATATTTGCAAGCATGTGAAGATGGGAATGCACCGTTCTAATCTCCCCACCCCATGGAACAAGGTAATAAAGCCCGTCATGGAATACATTACTGTTGATGATCCCAAAAAAATATTTGTAGTTTCTATTTCACCTTTGTTAACCACTTCAGGGACATCAACCCCATCAACATTCCCCAATTCATGCTAAAATCCATTAGCTACTCCATTGAGGCTTGCAGGAAGAAAAAGGGTGATGACCTCCCTTCTCACCAAGGCCTGTTCAAAGTTTTCTAAAACCACTAACTTATCCATTGCCCTAATGACTTAACCCTTTTCGCTCCACATATTTTTCCTCCTAAAGATAAACCTAGTCCCATCCAAGTCAAATCTAGCTCATACTTATCTTCTACCTCTTCACCGACCTTGTTTTCCAAGAAGAGAGCAACCATAGAGGTGGTTAGAGGGTTGCTTGAAAATAAGGTCAAGAGAGAGGAACCTGAGGGATCCGTTAGGTTTTATACTCATATAAGAAATAAGTTTATTTAGGACAAGTAGAAAATCCTGGAGATTGATTCTGATGAGGATGACCGTGACACTACCACCCAACTTCTACAATAGTTTATCATTAAAACCACTTCCAATGGTATTTCCCAACTGGAAAATGGTATTTCCCAACTGAAGGACCTGGTTGACACCCTTTCTGATCTCCGCAATGCTCTTCATCTTCTATTTTTTCACAAAAAAATCAATGAGGAAGTTCTAGCAGACACAAAGGCATCTAAGGTGCACACTGAGGATGATGTCAAGTATGGGGCAAAGGATAAAGCTAAGGAATGTGGTGCTAAAAAGTGCAAGGAGGAATAATGTATTCCTTTGTGTTTGTTGTTTGTCTTCAGGCTTCCCTGTGTGGGGCCTTCTTCTGTGACATCAATTTTTTGTCATTTTTTCTTGTTTGGGGCTGCGTCCCCTTCTTTCCTTCCTTTTCTAGTTTCTCAGCTTCCTTAAGTTGTTTTTATAATCTGATTTTGGCGTCTCTTGTTAAAACCCTTTTTGAATGAGAAATTAAATTATAAAAAAAATAACAATTATAAGTTAAAAAGTCCTTTATTACAAGGTAGTCAATTTCATAATATTATATTGCTCCATGTTTCTACTTGTTTTTTCCAATGTATAATTTGATCAGTGTATCTATCAACAACAATCAATTATGTTTTGTATTGAAGGTTAAGAAATGTTGGTGGGCCTATTTGTATTATCATTGTAAACATGTTTTTATTTGGTTGTTACAAATAGTTAGGTGGAACTTGTGTATGAATGAAATCCATATAACTAATATCATATTTCAACATTCAACACAAGTTTAGCTTGCATTTGACATATTTTATAGAATCTATTTATCTTATAGTTAGCATTTTCCTAATCCACACTAAATTGTTGCAAGGACCTTATTTATACAAAATTACACTATTCTAAAAATATATTAGTTATTGAGTATGCTAAATCTTAATTTCTACGTAGCAATTTCCATTATAGTATGTAAATATTTTTTTTATTTCTATGTCACATGGATCCTCAAAGAAAAATGTTGGAAGTCCATTATTCTACATGTATATAGCTAAAGCTTCAAAGTGGACATTGTCCTTATGCAAGATCAATTTGAAGGATTGAAATACACTAAAATATTAAAATACATTATTTTAATGTCAATTTCATTGTTCTCAAGCTTAATAACATACACGAGAAATTCAAATATATACTCATATAAAATGTCATGGTCCTTACACCATCAAAATGGTATATGGATTGAGTATTATAAAATTGTAAATAGTGTATAATGAACTAGATAAATCTACTAGTTCTATGCATATCAATAATTGTTTTCTTCTCATTTTTTTTTTTAATTTGGACCTCTTCTCAATTTGTGTTTGTCATCCTTACGTAGGGGCCATGCTAATATTCTTTGTATCATTCCATTTTTATCAAATGTATCTAAAGATACCTATCTTGATTCTATTTTAGTTTTGTATTTTTATTTCTTTTTCTTTCATGAGTTTTATTCTTGAAGCATTAATCTCACCTTGGGATCACCTTATAAAATGGACCTCATCTACTTAATTACATTAACCTTATTTTATATTTTTCATCATGTTTATTCGAATATCATCTCTATTATTTTATCCATATTTTTTTGTTATCACAATTGTTGGTTATCATAAACAAATTCTTGATCAAATACTTCATCTTGATAAGTTATTAATTCTTTATTGGATATTTTCATGTGTTAATATTTACTATTGTAGATGCATGTCCTTCACATGTCATGTTTCTTCCCTAAAAGGGGACATCATGCTTACCTTTTGCAATATCAACATTATATTCCTACCACTAGGATATCCATTTCCTCTATCATATCTCTCTCTAATAGGGATACCATGGTCATACTTGTTTATATTCATGAGTTAATTTTTTAATATACTTACGTATTTTTCTCTTTATATTAGAGGGTCTCTTACATGTTAATATTCCATGGTTATGGGTTATTTCTATATTCTTTTATTTATTTGTGTTAATACAATTCCATTTAAGTGTCATAAAGAAACATGCCTATTTCGAAGCTCATACTATATACCTTATGATATATTAATAAGGGAGCCTTGTCATGGCCCTCCCTTGGCAAACCTATGCATACGATGGATTCATGAACTGACAAGTTAACTTGTTGTTAGAATGATCAATTATTTCATGTTTAGTTTCTACAAAACATATATATTACAAAAGAATATGATGTTGCTAATGGATTTGCATTTTTGTAGGAGCAATTTGTCTCATAAGTGGAAGAAATAACTAATCACCGATAACGGGATGCCTTAATAAAATGGGATTTATCTCTTATTTATCATTTTTGCATTGACATAAACAAGGAAATATTATTTCAATGTTGGCTTGTTTCAATATGGATCAAGGTTTTGCATTAATATTGAAAGCACGAGATTTCGGGCAAAGGAAACACTAATTGCGATGCATTCAAAATCAAATACGCTTAAGTCCTAGAAATGTAGAATGCATGAAATGAAAGAGACGCATTGAAATGAGATACAAGCAAATGGAGAAAACACAGCCCTTTCATTAAACTCTCTTGATCTCTGTTACAAAGATGCCTCCTCCCTTTTCAGGGGCTAGGAGCGTTAAAAGAATTTGATTACAATCAAGACTTAAGGTTCCTCTTTCCGCGTGCCCACACTTGAGATGGGCGGGCCAAGACGATGCCGCCGCTGATGTTGATGAGTCCTTGACCTCTGCTTGCTCCTCCTGCGAACAAAGAAACAACGAAGATGTCGGTAGCACCTGCTGCAAATAAGAAGTGTCTGTTCTCTAAAATCGCCAAAAGATGCATATAAACATTTGTCTAAAAAAGTGAGTAAAGTGAGTCCAAATGGCCCGAAAACCTGACAGAAGACAGAAGATATTACCAGAAGGCCATTGCCATTGAAACAGTCGGCCAATATGCCTTCACCTGGAATTCGTCCCTGGGCAGGACGAATTCTGACTGCAATTCGTCCCTGGGTGGGACGAATTCGACTGTGTTGGAAAAGCCGAGGTGATGCTGCTCCAATGTCGACTCCCGAGACCTCCAAAACACCTGCAAACAGAGGGGTTATGTAATTGGGGCCATTTTGGGACGACCCAGATGGTCGGATTCTCCCAATTTGGCCTCTATCCTCGGGAATTCGATATCGCCACCTGCAAGTTAGTAGGACAACAAAGCGACAAAAGGCATGATAAAATCTGATCAAAATGTTATGAAATTGAAGCTATGAGTTAACCAAATAGAATAACATAAGATGCAACATGAACAAATAATCTAGAATGCTTTAGAATAAAACTTAGAAAGTGCGGGGGTGCCCAAGTGGGCCTCCCACCGTTGGCACTTGATTTCGGCGCCAATCCACTAGGGATGGGCCCAAAACCTCTTAGGATTGGGATGTCTGCAAATTGGTGGTGTAAGGTGGTCAAATGTTGGATTTGGGTTGGATCCACGCTTCCAAAAGCCACCCAATAACCTCCCTTGCGAAAGAGATTAGTGGATGTGAGAAGGTGAATCAAAAGGATGCAAGTGGGTAATCAATCGGACAACACTTCGTTGCTTGAAATCGCCTCCAATATTTCCTTTTTGGGTGAGAAAAGTCCCACCTTTTATAGACCCATGGGGTCTCTTTTGAGAGGGAAGCATAAGCGCCATGTGTTGGTCATAGGTGCCATGTGGCGCTCATGTCTTCCCATGAGGGAGGGGAGTCCTCCATGACTTGGGCTTTCATAATCGCCCTTGTGACAGTCCTCTAACGGCCTATTTGCCCACCCACACACGCGTGCGAGGCAGGAGTCATCAACTGACTGTTTTTGGGCTGCCACTTGGCGCCATTCTTCTTTTTGCCCGTTAAACTCAGAATTCGTCCCTACCAGAGACGAATTCAGAATTCGTCTCTGGGTGAGACGGATTCCATTTTGAATTCGTCCCTGGGTGAGACGAATACCGAGCAAAGTGCCCGAATGTGCCAAATTGCCTCTTGACCTTACAAAATTGCTATGAAAGTGGTTAGGACCACTTTTTAACCTCTGAGGGCTGCCCCGGGGGCTGTGTTTGTCAAAGCGATCAGTGTTTACAGTCACATAATCGGATTGGTGTTGTTTTGGTGTCTACAGATGCCCCTTTTTGGGATGCGTTGTGCATAGCGCAGCGACGAGCAAAAATAGATAACCAAAGCACTAATGATTAGGGTTTCTTGGTAACCTAACCAACTTTTGATGCCCCAAGCATGGAAAGGGCATGCATTCTTGAATCCTTGCTTCCGACGAGCTAAGGAGTTTGATTTCAAGTGTTAACCTATTTTGGTGAGGTGTGACTTGAGCTTGGACATTGATCAGTCATGATTAGGCAAAGGGCGCAACCTTTTATCCTCGGGGGAACCTTGTGTTCATGATTCACGAAATGCCAAGTGTTTGATCAATTTGATTGTTGCTTGTTTACTGCCCCAAGCAGGAGCGTAATTGTCTTTGTCAATGATTCTTTGAATGCATGTCGTTTTCCTTAATTGGGTGTGTGATTGTTGATTGGTGACTAAGTGTGACTACCCCCTCAAGCGACGAATCGATGAGGGAATGACCTTCGTGAGAAAAGCGACGAGTCGCTTGACCCAAGATGACTTGTGCAAGGGGGCCTTTAGAGGGTTTACCGTTAAGCATGTGCAATTTTTCCAACATTTGGACCTATTTTTGGTGGGTGTTAACCCTTTTGGTGATGCCGTAATGGGGTGAAATCATCGAAAACCCATCTTCCCGTGGAGCGGTCCGGCTATGGTAGCCTTCTTGGGGAAGTAGGAGAGTGAGAATTTGAACCCCGACATCGAATTTCTTTGCCCAGAGGTTAAGTGCAAGAGCACTTGTGTCCGGCAATGCTTATTGTTGTTTGTTTGTGTTGCATTTTTTATTGTTTTTGTTGTTTTTTGTGACACCATTTGGGGATTAAATTATCGGAAATCCGTCTTCCCGTGGAGCGGTCCGGCTATGGTAGCCTTCTTAGGGAATAGGATAGTGATAATTTGTGACTCCAATGTCTATTTTGTATGCCCTTGATGTCAGGTGCAGCAGCACTCTTATCGGGCAAATTTTATTGTCTGTTTTTAGTGCATTTTTGATCATTTTTTGATGTTTTTGAAGTTCTGGCCTGAATTCGTCCCAGGGTGGGACGAATTCTATCTGTAGAATTCGTCCCTGGGTGGGACGAGCGCTAACCAGAGCGCTCGTCCCAGTCAAGGACGAATTCCAGCTCAAAAGGCCTATTTAAGGGCCAAAACTTGAATTTGGGCTCATTTGTGTCAAATTTTTCTTGCGATTTTGGAGCTGTAGGAGGAGGAGGTAAATCTGCGAAGCGAAGCGCTGCTGAAATTTTCCCCGCCATTATGAGTGGACAAACTGGTTCGAGCGGTGGAGCCGAAGCGAAACCCGTAAGTGCTCCCTAGAGTTTATTTTTGTTTAAGATTGCAAGTTTTTTATTTAATTATTTTTGTGATGATGTTTTTCAAAATTTTTAAAACTTAAACCTTTAAACTGCATTGAAGACAACTAAGACTTAGTGTACAATTAAACGTAACGTAAAACCTAGGTAAAGATTTTTATTTACGACTAAACCTTAGGTTAACGGAACGTAAAACCCTAAGACGTATTTTTTGTGTTTTTGAATTTTTTTATGTTGTTTTTGAATTAATCAGTTAAGATTAGAAACCTTAACGTTTTCTTTGTTTTGAAATTTATCAGTTAGGATTTAGGAACCCTTGAACTGAAAATTTGTTTGAATTTTGAATTTTTATTTGTAAATTAATCAGTTAGGATTAGAAACCCTAGAACTGAAAATTTGATTTTTATTTGAATTTTTGCGTTGTTTTTCTTGTACAGTTATTTCCATGCTTTTAATTTTATTTTGCTATGATTTTAATGAATTTATTTTTTTGTTGAATTGTTTTCTTTTGCAGGTTAGGAGCCGGTACCGTGTACCTGCTGCATTTACTGAGGCGCGGGGGGCACTGACTGATGATGACTGGGAATGGCTTGATGCCCTTGGGCTCAAGCAGGTGGCTCGACTGGAGCCTGTGGTCCCGGATCAGGCCTATCTGATGGCCCTGATCAAACTTTGGGATCCGCGGACCAACACCTTCCATCTCTCGACAGGGGAGATGACTGTGACTCTGGAGGATGTCTATCGGTTGCTTCGGATTCCGATAGATGGACTGCCTATTAGGACATCGTCGTTTGATCAGTGGACTACTGTGCTTACGAGATGCTTCGGGCATGGGGAGCGGCTGGGTGTGGCGAACCCAGTGGAGACAGCCGAGGTGGACTGCCAGGCTAGGGGGATTTTGGTTGGATGGTGGTAGGAGAGGGGGGTGTTAGGAGTGAGGCACGCATTCTTGATGGGCCTTATTTCTAACATGCTACTACCTGACTCGTCAGGCGCGAGGTTCCCGTGGAACCTGCTGGATTTGGTGTGGCAGTTGGTAGAGTGCCCGATAGAGGCACCGCTGATTTTGAGATGGGGACAGACATTGTTGGCACAGCTCTACGGGGAGCTGTATGGGGTCCGCTGTCGGCAGCGGAAGGGGGTCAGCTGTAGTTACCTGCTGCAGTGCTGGGGTTGGCAGCACATAGCAGTTGAGAGGCCGATCGGGTTACCATGGATGACTCGGGCGGCGATGGATGATGTGGAGATAGGCTATGCAGCTTTGTGGCGGCGGTCTACGGAGCAGGGGCAGAGTCGGCGATGGGCAGGTGTTGTAGAGCACTATACTGATGCCTTCTCTCGGCTCACTCCAGGGGAGGTGATTTGGCGCCCTTATCGGGACTGTCCAGCCTGGCCGGAGGCTGGAGAGTGGCTCCGACGGGTACGCAGGGAGCGGTGGTTGATTGGGCGGCACGGGACCGAGCATGAGTTCTTCTCCTATGGTCGGGTTACACGACAGTTTGGGTTGCGCCAGGGGTTTCCTGGTGAGCCCATGGTCTATCGGCGTCGGGGAGATGAGAGGGATCTTGATCGACCGGTCATCGCGCCATTGGGCGAGGAGTCAGATGCGGTGATTGACGTCCCGGACGTGGATGACGTCGGGACTACCACTGAGTATGACTCGTGGTGGGTACTGCGGCGATGGAGAGGAGAGGGGCCACTGGGAGGCACGGAGGCGGCAGTGGAGGGTGCTGAGGCAGCAGGGGATGATTGGGGAGTCCCATTGGATGACGCGGACATGGTCGATGTGGGGGATGAGGATGTAGAGTTGGGAGCTCCGGATCAGCCGGACATGCAGGACCTGGAGGGGCAGTGGATATGGAGGAGATGGAGTCTGGGGTATGCGCTGAGAATGCATGACTGACAGAGCTGCTGCGGGTGCGGGATCTGGAGCTGGGGGATGCGCTGCGGGAGAGGGATCTCCTGCGGGCTCAGCTAGCAGAGCGGGATAGGGTTTTGGCACAGCGTGATGATGCGGTATCTTACTACCATCGATGGGAGGCAGAGTGGTTCCGACATCGGTTAGACTTGGAGAGGGAGGTCATCCGCCTTGGTGGGCGGCTACCTGAGCCCTCGGTCAGTGGATCTTCGCGGCGGACGAGGGATAGTGCGACTGAGCAGTCAGCATCATCTCGTCGTCGGCGATTAGATGAGGGAGGCGGTAGCAGGCATGATGCGGGGGCTAGTAGTAGCCGCCCTGCAGGGTCCCATAGGACCCACACCACGGGGGGTAGTTCCCGTCGCACCGATCCTACGTGATCATGGTGGTCGACGCCTTAGGTTGGGTTTTGTTATATGATTTTGGGGTCTGAGGACCAGTTTTGTAGCCTGCGGGCATTTTTTTGACGATATATATATATATATATATATATACCGGTTTTATTTTGGTTATGTACATGTGATGATTTGATTTTTGTTATGCATGATGGCTAATGACTATGGATGTATGCATGTTTATTTATTTTGATGAATGCAGATGTTATGATGAATGCAAATGTTTTTGATTTTTGTGTGATATGCAAAATGGATGAATGGAATTTTGTGATGATTGGTTATGGCACCATATACTTTTTAAGATGCTCTTTATTTCGCTTTTAGGTGATTGCTATGATGTATGACTCTTGTATGTATACATGTGGTTTTCTCTTTTTGTATTTTTTGATGGTATTGTAAGGATGAAAAAGCAGCGCAGTTGGTTTAGAAATGTAGCTAAGGTTTTCTGAGATTCAGACAGTTTTAACTCACTAGCCACGATTGTACTTTATCTTACAAGACTTTTGAACAAGGTATGAATCGGACCTGTTTTTGACCAAGCTATTTCACATCCCTGTGTGTGCAATTGAGTTCATTTATGTGGTATTTGTCAGGATACCGCCAGTGCCAGATGGGCTTTCAACCGAACTTGTACTGAGGATCACCTAATTAGCTCCACGAACTCCTTTGTTGTATTCAGTTAGATGAATCTGCGGTGTTATCCAGGGTGCCATAAGCTAGCTCATCCACATGCAAACATTGATCTGTACGCAAGTTAATGTGACAGATATATCATCATGCGAGAAGTTTACCACCAATTATCGATAGGCTATCAACCAAACCGGAACTGAGGCTTGCCTCATGACCTGTTAGAATGCTGAGAGTTCCAGGGATTCAAGTTCAACTCCCTTCTTTTCTTCAATTGTATTGGGATACTTGCTCGTTTGTAGTGATAAGATCACTGTTTATTTTGATTTGTTTTTCTTTTGAGCAAGGGATTGGGGATATGGAGTGATGAAAATCACTATCGTTTGTGCCATTTGATTTGTGCACTGTAAGATGTCAAATTTTTGAGTTTTGACATTTTGCAAATTTTTGATGTTTTGCAACTATTGAGAATTAGGGATTCTTAGGGAATTGGGTAGGGAGGATGCTTGTCCTTTTGCCAACTCTCAGCATTCTTGGGGTCATTCGCACAGGGGGATGAGCAAGATACCCGTTTCGCTTGTGGCGACACTGGATTCATTGTGCAGGTTTCATCTTTCGTTCACACAACTCAGGAATTGTTTTATGTGTTTTAATTTGTGTTGGGATGTTACGTAACAAGGTGTATTTCAAGTATGACTCTACCTTCATAAAATCTGTTTGACTCGGTACATTACGTAGCTAAAGAGCAAAATGATGACTGAATCACGAAAACTCTTGATACATTAAAAGACCACTGACTCTAGTGTGGTAAAAGCAATGCATGGTGTTTTTGTTGTTTTTGTAAAATGGAACAGTGTGGAACAAGATGGTCTATCGAGCAATTACAGCCTATGGTGCCTTTGACCTATACGACCACAAATATGCAATGTATGGATGCAATGCTTAATGCAGCTACATATTTTTGTATTTTTGATGGATTGATTTTTGTGAATATGAATATGAGGTGCGAGAAGAGCTCTCGATTGATGAATTTGAGTATGCCTAGAAATGAGATGCAAATTTTTGTTGTTTTTGATTATTTTTTATTTTTGACCAAGTGATTGTGGACATCCTTGGAGCATTTTGGTGACCAAGTGATTGCGATAATCCTTGGGGCATTTTAGGTTTTGACCAAGTGATTGCGATAATCCTTGGAGCTTTTTGGGTGACCAAGTGATTGCGATAATCCTTGGGGCTTTTTGGGTGACCAAGTGATTGCGATAATCCTTGGAGCTTTTTGGGTGACCAAGTGATTGCGATAATCCTTGGAGCTTTTTTGGGTGACCAAGTGATTGCGATAATCCTTGGAGCTTTTTGGGTGACCAAGTGATTGCGATAATCCTTGGAGCTTTTTGGGTTGACCAAGTGATTGCGATAATCCTTGGAGCTTTTTGGGTGACCAAGTGATTGCGATAATCCTTGGAGCTTTTTGGGTGACCAAGTGATTGCGATAATCCTTGGAGCTTTTTGGGTGACCAAGTGATTGCGATAATCCTTGGAGCTTTTTGGGTGACCAAGTGATTGCGATAATCCTTGGAGCTTTTTGGGTGACCAAGTGATTGCGATAATCCTTGGAGCTTTTGGGTTTTGACCAAGTGATTGCGATAATCCTTGGAGCATTTTTGGGATGTGGCTCTCTTAGATATGAAATGGTCGTAAATGACTGATATTCAAGGGTTCTATTTCCTTGATACCGTCAAGAGAAGCTAGCCGGTACGTCCGGGGTCCTATTTTGCTATCAATGACATATGGACCTAACCAATTTGCCGCGAACTTGTCCCTCAGGTGGGACGGCAAATTAGAGTTCTGTTGGTTTTCCTTCAAAACCAAATCACCAACCCGAAAGTCCCTTAGGTGAACTTTCATGTTGTGAGCTTTCTTAAGCCGCTCTTGATAGATACGTAAGTGCTCGAGAGCATTCACGCGTCGTTCGTCAAGCAACGTAAGTTGGTCTAACCGGGCCTGCCGTGCAGTGTCATCATCGATGAACTCCTGCATTGATATGCGAAGGGAAGGAATTTCCAACTCGAGAGGCATTACTGCCTCTGAGCCATACACGAGCAAAAATGGAGTTGCCCCAGTTGGCGTCCGAACGCTAGTGCGATAAGCCCAAAGGGCAAGTGGGATTTGTATGTGCCAATCCTTATGACTGTCTGCGACCGTATTTTTAAGGATGGCAACTAGCATTTTGTTTGACGCCTCTGCTTGCCCATTTGCCTGCGGATAATAGGGTGTTGAAAAACTGTGCTGAATCTTGTACTTTGTGGTCAAAGCACGCACGTCTTTGTTCTTGAATGATGGCCCATTATCCGAGATTATTTTGGATGGAATACCAAAATGACATATGATGTTATGCAAAATGAACTCCACAATGCGGGGTCCTGTCGTAGAGGTCAGCGGAATTGCTTCCACCCACTTGGTAAAATACTCTGTGGCCGTTATGATAAACGTGTGACGGCCTGATGACGTAGGGGAGATCTTTCCAATTAGATCGAAGCCCCACTACGAAAATGGCCAAGCAGACTGGACTGTCTGTAAGGCCTGGGAAGGTACGTGCATCAAATTGGCATGATGTTGACACTTCACGCACTTCTTGACATATGTGCAGCAATCTCGCTCTAAAGATGGCCAATAATAGCCCATGCGAAGAATGCGCTTTGCGATGGCCATACCACTAAAGTGGCCACCACATGTACCATCGTGCGCTTGGGCGACTGCCCAAGTGGACTCTTGCTGGTCCAAGCAACGAAGAAGAATTCCGTCATAGCTACGACGATACAAAATGTCTCCTATCAAGACATACTTAGCCGCTTTCTGCTTGAATGTTCGTTTTGCGGCGTGCGTCAATCCAAGGGGAAGATTACCTAACTTGAGGTAGTCTCTAATAGTTAAATACCAGTCCTGTTGATCGAAAACCTCGACAGTATGAACAGCCAATCCCTTTTGAAGTTCTTCCCTAACAAACGCTGAATGGGATAGAACTTGCAAGAATAGCATTGTGTTGCTATTAATGGGAGTAGGGGAAAACAAGGACCCCCAGTTGGCACGTTTCAGACGATCTCGGATTCGAAAGAACTTATCCGAGGATGGTTCGATCTGGATCATGTGGATTCCTCGGCGTCAAGTCTGAGCTTGCACGCTCCATCGCGGATTGCGATAAGGTTTTGACTTGAATGGTTGTCATATCACCGGAAAGGTCTTGCGGGATTAGTGACCCCAAGGAGGCCATTGTGTCCGCAAAATGATTCGATGATCGAGGGAGTGCCTCGATGTCATACCACTCAAGTTTTGCCAGGAATTTGTCCACAAGGGCTTTATAGGCCTTCAGAACTGGGCATTTGCATTGATATACCCCTTTGACTTGATTGACTATTAACAGCGAATCACCAAAGATGTTCAATCGTTTGATGTTCATGGCGATTGTTGTCTGAAGACCTAGGAGCAAGGCTTCATATTCTGCATTATTGTTGGTGCATTGGAAGTTTAATTTAAATGACAGGGGCATTGGAGCACCTTGCGATGTGAAGAATACAATTCCCGTGCCACCACCTTGCTCGCATTTAGAACCATCGAAGAATAGGGTTATGTCGGCTCGTGACTCGGGCTCATCGGAATCTGGCGATTCCGAGACATGGAAGACCCCATCATCGGGTAGTTCTATGACCAGAGGCTGATCGTCTTCAAGAGGAGCCTCTGCTAGTTGATCGGCTATGACTTGTCCTTTGATAGATTTTTGTCCAATAAACTCTATGTCAAATTCCATCAACAACATTATCCATTTTGCCGTGCGACTACTATGATAAGTACGACTCATCATGTATCGCAATGGATTCTCCTTAGACACAACATACGTAGTGTTGCTCAGCATGTAGTGGCGTAGCTTTTTGGTAGCAAACACCACTGCCAATAGAGTTTCTCAACGTATGCATAGTTAAGTTCGTAACCGACCAGGGTGCAGCTAAGATAGTAAGTAGCCTGTTCTTTTTGAAGTTCATTCTTCTGGGCTAGCATGGCGCCCAGTGCCACCTCAGTAGCTGAGATGTATAAGTAGAATGGCACTCCTGGTCTAGGTGGTGCCAATACTGGCGACGAAGCCAAGTATTGTTTGATTTCGTCAAAGGCTGACTGGCACTCGTCATCCCAATGAAATGTAACCCCCTTGTGCAATAATTTGTTCATGGGTCGGCACTTGTCAGATAACTGCGCTATGAAGCGTTTAATCGACGTGACCTTTCCTTGCAGACTTCTGAGCTGCTTGATAGTGGTTGGGGGAGCCATTTCAAGGATTGCCTTGACTTTGTTTGGGTCCACTTCGATGCCTCGCTTTGAGACTATAAAACCCAAGAGTTTTCTAGATGTGACGCCGAATACGCACTTCTTGGGGTTCAATCTGACCTTATGCTCTATGAGGCGATCGAGAATCTTGCTTAAGTCACCGAGATGATCTGAGCGCAAAAGAGACTTGGCTAACAAATCATCCATGTAATCTTCCAAAGTTTTGTGCATGTAATCATGGAAGATATACGTCATGGCACGTTGGTATGTAGCGCCAGCGTTTTTAAGGCCAAAAGGCATGACCTTATAACAAAATGTCCCCCAAGGCATTGTGAACGCCGTTTTTAGTTGGTCTTCAGGATTGATACGAATTTGATTGTATCCTGAGAAACCATCCATTAGGGAGAGCATTTCGTGACCTGTTGTAGCGTCTACCAACGCGTCGATGCTCGGCAAGGGGAAATCATCCTTAGGACTCGCTTTGTTTAGGTCTCAAAAATCGGTGCATATGCGAATCCTCCCGTCGGGCTTCTTGACGGGAACCATGTTGGACAGCCATGGCGGATAATCCACGCAGATGACAAACTGTGCATCCAACAGCTTTTGCAATTCGTCTTTGACCATCAAGGCCACTGTTGGGTGCATCTTTCGTAGTTTTTGCTTTACGGGCTTGATTGTCGGATCAAGCGTTAAATTATGCGTGACTAGCTGTGGGTCTAGTCCCGGCATGTCTCGGTATGACCATGCAAAAACCTCCTTCTTCGCTTTGAGAAGGGCAATGTAGTCGGCTTGCTCTTTGGGGGAGAGACTTACCCCCAGCTTGAGAATCTGTGGATTCATTGGATCTGTGCCGATATCTACGTCAGTCGTCTCCTCGACTGACATGTGGGATCCGTCCTCCAACTGATGTGGAGTTGGGATCAAATGGATATCATTAGCTAAGTTTAGATCTACGTTTGGAACCTCGGGTCCCTCTTCAGCTTGAAAAATATCTTGAGTTGTCCTTGGGGTAAAATGAAGCATTTCACCAAAAGGCCAGTACTCTGATGGTGATAAAGGTGAATTGACGCGATCCCAGTCGATGGCATCTATGTCTAGATGCAATGACCATGCTGGATCGGCCGGATTGCGGATGGGTGCGGTCAAGTCAATGGAGATCATGTGGATGAAATGAGTTTGGTCTCCATTACCGTGGGTGTTATAGCTCGAACATTCTGGATGCTTCCTATGCTCCGGATCTGGTTCTGTAGGGACGGGTATGAACGGATCGGCCCTATGTGCTGATAGGAAGACGGGGTCTTCCCTCGGCACTGATGTCATGATAGGGTCTCGTGGTGGACGGTGCTCATCTTGAATTTGGAGCCATGGATCCAACACTTGGTCCCACCTTGCTGGGTCTACCCACCATTCATGCCCTAACCTTATGCCCATCTGTCCCATTAGATCTTCATGAGTTAAAGGGCGATTATTCCGTCGCGCATGTCTGAGATAGATCATCTCAGTCTCATCTTCTGAATCACTTTCGGAGATCCAAAAATGTTCATTCTCTTCAGCAATTGTTACTTGCGACATTGAGGGTTCTCCTTGTTCCAGTAAGTTAATCTGGTCCCATTGCGGTTGTTCCACTCTTGGTGGAGGGACCTGATTCTCTTGACACTGTATTGATTCAACTGGAACCTCTAAGGGGAATAGCTTCAAAAAGATGTTCGAAAGCCGTTGATGTTCTCTTTGAGGATTAATGTCCGAACTTTCACCTCTCTCTAGCAAAGGAGAGGGATTACTACTGTTGCCAAGGGTGTTTGTTGACCATGGGAGGTAATCTCCCAATGTATATTCTGTATTTGGGTTGGCATAAAGATCTGGTGCCAATCCCCCCTTGTTGCCTATTTCTAGGCCTTGCATATTTTTGACCAAGATGTCTAAGGGCAGGGGGTGGTTGAACCCTACTCCTGACTTATCATATGGCATCTGATATCTTGGTTGGCAAAGGACACGCATCCCTTGCTCATATCTGCCTAGCCCGTATCCATGCCAATTGCATTGGCCGAGATATCTTAGAGCAAAATCTGGGTTTGACAGATAATTGATATTTTCAACAAAAGGCTCTTCGTCTTCTTCCTTTTGTTTGCATGGTTCAACACCATGATCAAGGCCCCCATACACAAAATTTGTCTGGTTTGGTGGGTAGCCTAGAGGAACAACTGTTCCTATGGGAAGGCGAGGTCTCCCCATGTCCTGTACTGACTCCAATGCGGGCGTTGCCACAACATTTTGCACTAAATACTCTCCCAGGCCCGTACTGGCCATTTCAACAGTGATTGTTGATGATTGGGTGGGAGGAAACGGGAGTCCTTCCTGAGTCCATTCCATGTTTGGTGGTTTAGGAGTCTCAGCTTCTGTTGTACTAGGTGTTTCCTCGGTTGATACCGTTGAAATGATGGGCAACCCCTTTTCTAAGGGCTGAGCCTCCTCCATGATCTGTTTTCCCTTGTCCTTCTGTTTGGCCATGACAGGTGGCATTGATAATGAAGGAGCAGATGATGAAGGCTCACCTGGCTGGGATTTTGTTGATTTGGTCACCAGTGGCGCCTGCGGTATCGGACCCTTTTTAGATGGATTTAACTGGAAATCCAAATGCGTTGAGGGGAGGGTCGATTGAGGCATGAATTGTACCGCATTGCAATACTTGAAGGGTTCTAAGTCCATGGGGACTACATGTATTTCTCCTTCAAAAGCATACTTTAAGCACTGGTGAGCGATCGAAGGGACACACTTCATGTCCCTGATCCAAGGCCGCCCTAGCAGTATGTTGTAAGCCATCTCGCCTTCCAACACATGGCACAATGTTGGTATTGTCTTTTGTCCTACCTGGATAGGCAGAACAACTGTGCCGACTGTCGAGCATATTGCATCGTTGAAAGCTCGCAGTGTGTATGTGGAGGCTGTGATATGAGAGGTTGGCAGCTTCAAATGTTTTAAGGCTGCAGTGGTAATGATGTTACTGGACGAGCCAGTATCTACCAACACTCTCTTGTACGGGATCCCGTTGACCCACGCGATAACGTGCAGGGGTGGATCTGCCATGTCATTCGATATCATTTTGACTTCATCTTCTCTGAAGGTAATGACCGGCTCCGTACATCGTTTCACATGTCCCACGAAGTTGTTGAAAGAATTTGCTTCGTGAGGCTGTAATTCGATGGCTTTTAAAATTTCCATAAGAGCTTCTCTATGAGGTGTTGACTGTTGAATAAGCTCGTAAATGGAAAGCCTAGCCGATGTGGTCCTCAAACTCTGCGTGAGTTTGGTCCGTATCGTGACCTCGGGTCTAGGCGGAGGCAACTGCGTTGGGCATTGTTGAGGCTGCGATGTTGTCGGAACTTCCCTCGTAGCTACCTCGGGGGCAACTGCTGGGTACTTTTTGTTCCTTGTCACTATGCTAATCATTCCCACAAATCCTTGCATGGGAAGATTCTGTCGCACCTCGTTAATCTGGAGTGGTTTTTCCTGTGCCTCGTGGGTAGGCAAAGGGTCCTTGAATACCCCCATTTGTTGATTATTTGGCGCTATGGGGTTGTCCACGGCCAATGTTCTATTGTCGATCAAATCTTGGATTAATTCTTTGAATTTCCAGCATCCATTCAAGTCGTGTCCTCTGCGCCTATGGAATCTACAATACAATTCTTCTCTGTATCCCTTAGGCTTAGGAGCGTTAGGGTCTATAGTTTGGATTTATGGCAGAGTGACTAAATTTTCCGCTGACAAGCGGTCAAATAGGGAGTCCCTGGACTCCGTGTAAGGGGTGAATTGTCGCCTAGGGCGACGCTGCTGATTCTGCTCCTGTCTTCTATTATCTCTTTCATAACCAGGAGGCACTGCCTGGTAATTAGCCTTTTGGGGCTGCATTTCTTGCACAGGCGTGGGAACATTTATCGCAACTTGGTTAACCGCAGCATGTTGTGGTTGCGTTGTCCCGGTCTTAGTGGTTTTATTCCACTCTTTCTTTTTAGGCTTGGCGATTGCGCCTTCGCCTATTTTGATCTCTTCTATAACTCTGGCTTGCGCCAAAGCTTCTTCTAAGCTGGCGTATTGCTCGTAGCTGCAATAGCCCAGAGATCGATTTCAAGCAACTTTTTGCGAACATCTGTGTGAGATCAGACATAGGGGGACGGTAGGGTAACCTAGAAAGCAAAGCTCTCCATCGATTCCCGTATGCTGCCATTGTTTCTTCCTCAAATTGCTTGAGGCTAGCCAGATCACTCGGTGATGCCTTCTTCCTTGTGTTGAAGGCAAAGCGTTCAAGAAACGCATCTACTAATTGATCTAGGTTGCTTATGTCTGTGTTTGGGTAATTGCGTGAACCAATCCGAGGCAGGGCCTATGAATGTGGTTATGAATGTCCTAAGCAACAATGCGTCATTATCTTGGATGCCGAAGCATTGGCTTAGAAATCTTGTAACATGTTCTTGTGCGTCCTCTTCACCTTTAAAGATTGCCAATTGAGGCAACTTGAAATGTTCGGGGTAAAGAGGTGTGGGAACTGAGGGATGCACTGGATGACTGCGGAGTTGACGTAATGTGGGTTTTTGATGCCCAGTAGCTTTTGTCTCCACGGACTCCAAACGCTCTAATAGCGCTTTGTATGCATCTGAAGATTTTATCTCTTCCTCTTTTGTTTGTTCCCGTTGTGAGTTACGAGAGACTGGAGGCCTATGGAGGGGTGGCCGAGTGGCAGCCCTCCTGCCTTGATGGGGCGTTTTGGCCCATTCTATCTCTGGTTCATACTCCTCATAAAGTTCTTGAGGAGTCTCTGGGCGAGACCTATAACCCTGATTGAGTCCCTGCTGAGGGTACCCATCATTGTTTCGGGGAGTGGCCTCCCTCTCGGGTCTATAAGGTCTCGGAGGCAAAACTTGACGAGGTCGTGGAGACCTGTCCTGCGCCAACGGATTATGCCTCACATATTGTTCTGCTCTTTGGGTGCGAGGGGTTGGCTCCCTCTCAGGTAGTTTATAGCGTAACTCATCCACTTCGCGCTGCATGCGCTCTTTGTTCAGGCGGCATAAGTACTCTAACTCCTGATGACCTTGCTCAAGCTGCGAGATTCGGGCTTTAGCGGCATGTGTGGCGACTGTCGGGTCAATTTGGTCTGCCCTCTTTTGCTCAGGAGGTTTGAATGTTTTTCCTATGTGTTTGCCTTGATCTTGATGATCTAAAATTTCAATGGGTCGCTTCCCTCTGTCGAGGTAGGCGACATGTACTTGAGGCTCTGGCCTCAATGGGTGATCATGATATCTAGCTGGTGCAGAAACGCAAGGTTCCCACGTTGTTTGTTGTCCTCGAGGAATGCGATGGCTTTCCTCGTACTCCCTTTCATGGGTTTGAAAGGGGCGGGCGGAGTTAGCTCGCCCTGTGTAAGGAGCCCTGCGCTCTGGATTTTGTCTTTCTATTCTGATGGGAGGTAAAGAAGGGACGCCATATCCACGTTGTCCCTCCAAATGGACAGTGTGCCTCTCTAGCGCTTCATCGCGTTGTGGCCACTCATGTCTAACCTCAAGAGGTGATTCTCTATTTACGTCAAGGTCTACATGTAAAGCGTCTTCCCGAAAGGGGCTGTTTTGAATGGGCATACCCCACCGAGGGGGATCCCAATAATTCTTTTTTGATGTGGTTTGACGTGGACCTTCTTGTGGGCCAGACCGCCAAGGGGGTATGACTAAGTCCTCAGGACTAAAGCGAAGGCGACTTGTGCCTGCTTCTTGTGTACCTTCCGGAGCTTCTGCCCTTGATTGGGCTTGGCTACGGGTGTACACCATTGCGGTGCTCCTCTACTATCTAAGCAGATTTTTATCTCGTTTATGATGATTTTTCTTTTTGTCTACACTAAGCAGAAATGAACACACACATACACAAACCGTGATTATCTCTTTTAAGGATTAATGGTGTGTCCTAAAGCTGGTTTAGTGCATTTTGATGTTTTGTTTTGTTTTTGAATGTTTTTGAAGAACGTTTAAATGCATAATGAAGGCTCATATAACTCCCAAAATGGTCGCCCCTTCAATATACCAACCAGAGCCGATATACCAACCTCTCTATATACCCGCCCTTACGAGAGGGAGACTATAGGTACGTGAGAGCGAGAAGGTACGTGGTACGTAGGCGGTACGGAAGGGGGATTGTCCTGTTAATGGCACCTACCATAGAAGACTTATCCTCGCGCGCATGGGAATCACCCCGGCGACACTCGGTCAGCTTTCGTCGGGATTTACGCCTAACAACGGTGACAATCAGGGAAATGGATGCAAAGCTAAGCCAAGGTGGTGATGAACCCACCGTTGGTCTTGCTCAAGGGCTGGGGTCTTACGACCAGCTCCTTGGTTTAAATTTATTGCGTGATGTGTGTGGGATTCATTTTATTTAACGAAAATGAAACAAGCATAAATGACTTTCCCTAAGCAATGCAGGATAAAATGAAAACAATCAAAGAAACAGAAACAGAAACAAAAAATTTAACAGAGATTATAAAAATCCCTACCTCTTCTCTGCCTGGACCGGTTGCTTCTGAATTTCTGCTCTAAAAATCTACAGGCAGGAATTCGTCCCTCCGTGAGACGAATTTCAGAACAGAATTCGCCCTCGCAGAGACGAATTTGAATTCGTCTCGAGGGTCGGACGAATTACGATAAAGAATTCGTCACGATCGAGAGACGAATAACGATCTGCAACAAAAAAAATGTACCTGTCAAGCACAAAACACAAAAATTTGATCAGTTTTTGTGATCTTAAAAACTAGGGAACAGGGTCCCACCGTGATCGCCACTGAAAGCACGAGATTTCGGGCGAAGGAAACACTAATTGCGATGCATTCAAAATCAAATACGCTTAAGTCCTAGAAATGTAGAATGCATGAAATGAAAGAGACGCATTGAAATGAGATACAAGCAAATGGAGAAAACACAGCCCTTTCATTAAACTCTCTTGATCTCTCGTTACAAAGACGCCTCCTCCCTTTTCAGGGGCTAGGAGCGTTAAAAGAATTTGATTACAATCAAGACTTAAGGTTCCTCTTTCCGCGTGCCCACACTTGAGATGGGCGGGCCAAGACGATGCCGCCGCTGATGTTGATGAGTCCTTGACCTCTGCTGCTCCTCCTACGAACAAAGAAACAACGAAGATGTCAGTAGCACCTGCTGCAAATAAGAAGTGTTTGTTCTCTAAAATCGCCAAAAGATGCATATAAACATTTGTCTAAAACAATGAGTAAAGTGAGTCCAAATGGCCTAAAAACCTGACAGAAGATAGAAGATATTACCAGAAGGCCATTGCCACTGAAAAAGTCGGCCAATCTGCCTTCACCTGGAATTCGTCCCTGGGCAGGACGAATTCTGACTGCAATTCGTCCCTGGGTGGGACGAATTCTACTGTGTTGGAAAAGCCGAAGTGATGTTGCTCCAATGTCGACTCTCGAGACCTCCAAAACACCTGCAAAATAGAGGGGTTATGTAATTGGGGCCATTTTGGGACGACCCAGATGGTCGGATTCTCCCAATTTGGCCTCTATCCTCGGGAATTCGATATCGCCACCTGCAAGTTAGTAGGACAACAAAGCGACAAAAGGCATGATAAAATCTGATCAAAATGTTATGAAATTGAAGCTATGAGTTAACCAGACAGAATAACATAAGATGCAACATGAACAAATAATCTAGAATGCTTTAGAATAAAACTTAGAAAGTGCGGGGGTGCCCAAGTGGGCCTCCCACCGTTGGCACTTGATTTCGGCGCCAATCCACTAGGGATGGGCCCAAAACCTCTTAGGATTGGGATGTCTGCAAATTGGTGGTGTAAGGTGGTCAAATGTTGGATTTGGGTTGGATCCACGCTTCCAAAAGCCACCCAATAACCTCCCTTGCAAAAGAGATTAGTGGATGTGAGAAGGTGAATCAAAAGGATGCAAGTGGGTAATCAATCGGACAACACTTCGTTGCTTGAAATCGCCTCCAATATCTCCTTTTTGGGTGAGAAAAGTCTCACCTTTTATAGACCCATGGGGTCTCTTTTGAGAGGGAAGCATAAGCGCCATGTGTTGGCCATAGGTGCCATGTGGCGATCATGTCTTCCCATGAGGGAGGGGGGTCCTCCATGACTTGGGCTTTCATAATCGCCCTTGTGACAGTCCTCTAACGGCCTATTTGCCCACCCACACACGCGTGCGAGGCGGGAGTCATCAACTGACTATCTTGGGCTGCCACTTGGCGCCATTCTTCTTTTTGCCCGTTAAACTCAGAATTCGTCCCTACCAGAGACGAATTCAGAATTCGTCTCTGGGTGAGACGGATTCCATTTTGAATTCGTCCCTGGGTGAGACGAATACTGAGCAAAGTGCCTGAATGTGCCAAATTGCCTCTTGACCTTACAAAATTGCTATGAAAGTGGTTAGGACCACTTGTTTGACCTCTGAGGGCTGCCCTGGGGGCTGTGTTTGTCAAAGCGATCAGTGTTTGCAGTCACATAATCGGATTGGTGCTGTTTTGGTGTCTACAAATATCTCTAGCAAAGATTTTTATTTTCAACCACCAAGGAGAGAAAAATACTTCTTGAAGGAAGGATTCATTAAATGTGAACTTATTGACCTTGTTGATTTATTTACATTATCACTCTATCTTAAGGTAGAGCTTTCTACTAATTTGGCCATAAAAAATAATAATATTATCTTTATTCATATCTTTGGTAAAGACTCCAATATATATTTATAAACATATCAATATAATGATTGATGGTAGTTGATGGTTAGCAATACTTCTTAATGATTTAATATTTTGGGGAACGTGGGAAGGAAGGTTGGAAATGACACCCATCCTCCCTAATTTACTAGAAACATTTGACAAAGGGGTAAAGGATACTCTTTAGGGAGATGAAAAAAAGAGGTCACTCGAGAGTAAGTAAGAGGAAGAAGCCAGAACGGAGGAGGAGAGCTAGAAATATTTTGGATGTGTGAGTCGAGATTCAGAGGTAGATAACCTCCACCTTGATGGGGCAAGAGATCCTATTATGGTATGGACTTGAAGGACTTTGATTAACCCTGCTAAGAGGGGTTGGTTTTTGTAGACACCTAAAACATCATTTTGATAAGACTGGCTATATGGATAACTTTTTAGGCCATATGACCCACCTTGGGTAGCCTCAAGGCCTAACAATGATTTTTATCACTTCAAAAAGAAGGATTTCTCCTTTTCAACCTAGACCGTCAAACCCAAGGACAACCTCCAATGGTCGCTATACCCCTTGATGGACAATAGTCATGACCGCTTTACACTATGACAATCGTGCCTATAACAAACTCAAAACTAGTACCACGAGCAAAAATAGTTTTAACGACCATCCAAGCTTAACAATATTTACAAACAGTTGTGGGAATCTTCTAAAATGGTTTGTTACCCTTCTTGATCCTAACCGCTTTTTCGCTTCTTAAGGAAGCTAAGATTCCCATTGGGAAATATATAATAAGAACCCTTACCCTTCATTAAATATATCTCAGTCTAATGTAATGAAGTGCTATCAGATTGAGCAGTAAATATCCTGAATTCTCCATGATGAAGTACTATCAATTTGTTTACTAGAGAGAACATCCTCTCATAAGCAATGAAGTGTTGCTCAAATCTCATTATGGAGCTATCAAATGCATAAATGGAGTCCCTTGGAGTTTGAAGACCAAATTCAATAATATTTTACCATCAAGCAACCTTATTTCATATTATTTTTGCAATTCAATCATGCTTCAAGTGTGCAACCCTTGAACAATCAATTTAGTAGACTTAACCAAATGTAATACTGCATCGATAATGAAGAAATAGTTCATTTTTCGTGGTTGTTTCACCTTGAAATGGCCCGTAGGAACCGTTGCCCTACCCTAGGACAATCAGAAGGCTAGATCGCTCTACCCCAGAATGACCTCTTGGTGATATCTATTTTTCCTAATTTTCTTAATTACAATATATTTAGCAACATTTAATTTATTTTCTAGCATAGTTTCATTCATTTTTCATGCATATTTTTTATCATTTTTAGCATCTTTATTCCAATTTCTTGTCATGGACATGGACCTCATCATGAGAGGTTCCTCATTTGCTATTAAATTCTTGTAAGTGTTCTTGTGTGTAGGTTACATATCTTGGTAGGAGTTATTAAATATAAAGATTCATCAATATTTATTTCACATTGTGGAGGTCACAAGAAACCCTCCCCAAATTAGTTTTGAGGCAAGGATCTTGTGAAATGCACCTACTATTGGTTCTTTATTGTAAATTGTATCAAATTGGTATCTATCACTAAGAGGGATATCTTTGTAAGCACTTTATGAAGGAATATTTCAATATTAATGAGAAGGACAATATTTTCTATGTTTCTTGTTTTGATATTTGATGGTTACATGATTATATTATCAATTTGATTTCATATAATTGTTTAGGTGTACGATTTTTGCATACTATAGTAGTGATCACGGTCGGACCTTGGCTAATTTTTCACAATCTATCACTAATTGCCTATTTTCTTGATTTTCTAGAATTGCAAGTACCGCCACTCTAGCTATAATGGCTCGCAAGAGCTGCCATCCTACCCTGTGATGTCTAGCAAACCCCGTTGCTTTACCCCATGATGGACTTACAGCATAATCACAAAATCAAATAAGCAAAAACTTTATCAAATGTGGTCTTCCCCTGCAAGTTTTTCTATACTTAATTTTCTTGCTTTTCATAGAAAAAATTAGAATTTCGTGTTTTAAGTGGAAAATATAGAAGAATTCTAAAATTTGAAGCATTCTATCTATGATTGCTCCAGGTCCAGTGACCTCTGTTGTTGGCCGCTTCTAGGTCAAGCAACCCCTATTTTTGACCACTTTTGTGTGACCTTTGCTACAGACCTTCTTACATAGAGATGGCCTCTGTTTTCTAATTTTATGGATTGTATGATTTCTACCTGTACAAAGGTTGATATCATACTAGGGTTTACAATTTTAATTTTTTTAAAATTGAAATATTCTTATCTAGGAATTTCAAAATCTTAAAAATTTATTTCATGCATTAGCGAAAGGCCATTTATTGCTCTATGTTTGCATTTTTCTTGCATGAAATACAATGAACTCACACACATCATGAATCATAATTAACATCAATGAGTTGGAATTCACACCCAACCGTTGATCAAGACTAACGATAATGGCCTTCATAACCACCTTGTTGGCTTATTTGTAAGTACTTCACACCCTATTTTGGCCAAGGCTAGTCCAATAACTGCCATATTCAAGGAATATAACACGTATCTCTTTTCGAAGAGGTATATCATTGATCGAGATTTTAGGAATACCAACAATAAATCAAAAACATGATACATTGTAGGAATCACAAAGAAATATTTAAAAGATATAATCATTTTTTATAATTTTTTTGTTTCCTTTCTAGTTTTCTTAATCAAGAAAACATGATAAATACACATAACCAAGCTCAACCACGAGTCAATGGAGCAAAAAAAATTATTCTAATACTACCCTTATTTTGGACGGTTATCTTCACACGGTATATAACCCTCAATAATATCTATATTCTTTCGAATGTTCACTTATTTTAAAGCTCATCAAATTTTGCACAAAATGGCACAACAATCGTTTGAATAGACATCTCTCTACAATGATATGACTCTTGAAAGATGAATCGTTTTTCAAAAAAAAAATCTTAAGATATGATTGATAACCCTCACATAAATTATTTTAATATTTATTATAATTTAATTAATTATATTAAAGTAAAATAAACCTTATTGATATTATATCTTAGGATTATAATATTTTAACAAACTATTTTTTTATATATATACAATGAAATCAGCAACGTTTCCATCATTTTATCCTCATGAGAGCGATTCAAATATGAAAAGCTAACACTATAACCACCTACCCCACCTTGGTAAACATTTACTCCACCTACCCCACCTTGGTAAACATTTACTCCAGTGAAGGGGACCCAAAAGGACTTAAATTGGAACCATTGATCGCAAGTTGGCAAACACTTAGCAAAAAAACAAGACGGTCTACTAACTTTGTCTAATATTTTAACAAACTATAAAATAATATAACAAAAATTTGATAATTACAAAACTTATTCACAATATTTAATCCTTTAAACTCATCCTATTTATTTTTTATATTTTAATAAATATAAAATCTACAATTTCATACAAATATTTACATGTGTTCCAAATTTCAAACATTATAATTCAAAACTAATAAAAATTTTCTTATAATAAATTTATCAAATTTGTGTGAGGTTGTTGCTTATTTAAAAATAAATAAAAAACGTGTTTCAAAGGTTAGGTGGATTGGTAAGTGCTTGTTTGGCTAGGCACTTACCAAGAAGAGACCTAAGTTCAAACTTTGGGGGTGCTAATTTACAAAAGTACTAGTCTGATCTAAACGAAACAGTGCGAACCTTGGAAGACCACCCCCTTTCAGGTCGGGTCATCAAAAATGAAATAAATAGGTTAAATAGGCTTCGACGACAATGGTACAGACCCCAAATTAATAGACTTAAACAAACTCTTTTATATATTAAAAAATAAATAAAACCCTCTGAAATATATATAGTTTAAAAATATATTTTAAAAACCCCCTACAAAGTCAAGGAAAGATAAGCTTCTTGCTCACAAACGGAACCGCAACCGTGTAGTTTTATATTTTCCTCAAAACAGCGTAGTTTCGAGGAACCCCAACAAAGTTGAGGAAAAATAAGCTTCTTGCCCACACATGAAAATAGACTTAAACAAACTCTTTTATATATTAAAAAATAAATAAAACCCTCTGAAATATATATAGTTTAAAAATATATTTTAAAAACCCCAAAAAAGTCGAGGAAAGATAAGCTTCTTGCTCACAAATGGAACCGCAACCGTGTAGTTTTATATTTTCCTCTAAACAGCGTAGTTTCTAAAAAAAACCCCAACAAAGTCGAGGAAATATAAGCTTCTTGCTCACACAGGGAATCACAACAACCGTGTAGTTTTATATTTTCCTCGAAACCGCATTGTTTTATGTTATGGTAGTTTATTTAAATAATGTTCAAGTCAATGTTAAGGTATGGAAAACAAAAATCTAGGGGGTTTTACAAAACGAGGTAAGGAACGATGGCGGAGACAGGGAGACCACCTGATAGTGTAGAGGAGATTTTAGTTTTTGATGATGGGAATTCATGTCGGGATGCTGATATGGTGGAGCGTGTGGATGGGAGGATGACGGGAGAAGAAGTTATCATGGAGGAGGAGTGTGCCGGGAATGCTACAGTGCAAAAACCATCATTTCATGAGGTGCTGGCTGGGGGGACCAGTGTTGATGTTCCTGTGGGGTCGGCTTTTGATGTTACAGGTAAGATTTCTTCTAATGGTGTTGTGTGAGTTACCGTTTCTCCTAATCATTCAATGAAATCGACGTTAAATGGGGAACAAGCTAGGCTTAAGGCTTGTGCTATTTTCTTTGTATCTGTTGATATTTTATCATTACCCTCCCAGAATTTCTTTGATGGCTGGTTATCCAATGTTTGGGGTAAAAAATAAAATATTAGGTTTTCACTATGTCGCATGATTCAAAAGGGGCTTTTCTTAATTGTATTCAATAATCTAGAAATGCAGTCTAAGGTGGTTCAAAAACAATATTGGTTTATAGGGAACTCGGTGTTTAGGGCTATGCCCTGGTCATCTGTTAAATGAGGAATTATTTTTTGTTTCATATCCCAAATGGGTAATCATAAAGAATGTTCCACCTATACTTCGGTGTTTTTATCTCAATTTTTATCACCGTTTGGCAGAGTTCTGAGGGTTGAGGAGTCTCGTTATCCTCTCATGCACACGGACGCTCACATCCTTTTGTCTATTACTCCTGACATTGACTTTCCATATGAAATTGAATTGGATTTTAGGGATATTAAATTTGTTTGCCAAGTTGAGATTTTGGATGGAATCAATGCTTGTTTTATTTGTCGACGTGAGGGGCACCTTCGAAAAAATTGTCCAATTTTTCTAGCAAGGAAACGAAATTTAAATCCTAGTTTGTCTTCCAGTGGGCAAAAAAATAATGAAGATGTAAATAAACATGGTACTCTGGCCAGGTCTCCTAAGCTGAATAATAATGTTGATTCTATGCATGGTCAAATTATTTATGGCTCTGCCGCGGCCAATGATGAGTCTGGATTTGGGGTTTCTTCACCTGTTTGTTTTTCTTTTTCTCATAATAAATCTGTTTTTGTTTTTGGTAGTAAAGATAAAATGCTAAAAATGCCTAGAACATCTATGATGCAGGATAAAACAGTTATGGATAATGAGATAATTTTAGGTGATGTTGTACATAAGAACAATCTACTTGGTAAGTCTGTTTTAAGCATAGAAAAGGATGTATTGGATGTTTTGACTAAACATAATAGTGAAACAGTGATTAATTTTGATCCCTCTTTTACTCATTTTGTCGACTCTATTGTGGGTGATTCTATTATATAAGGGGAACTGAATAATATAATTGGCAAAAATGGGGACTCTATTACTCAGTTGGTTGCTCCTAATACTATCAGGCATAGTGTGGAAGAGGGATTGAGTGGCAATAATTCTGTTGCTGATGGTCACATATAGTTTGAGGGTAGATTAAGTGCCCAAAAATTAGTCATGTCTTCTATTAATGCTAGTACTGGAGAGTATTACAATAATAAAGAACCAATTAAAGGGGATTCAGCTAGTATACTAGAAAAGGATGTCAATGAAGAGTTATCTGATGCTAACACTCATATTAGCAATGAGACATCATGCTCTGTTTGTGATGTTACAGAGGATGACGTGCTTGCTCCTGGTAGTTCAGGGTGGGAAAAAGTTGAAAAGAAGAAACGTAGGTGTTCTTCTGATGTTAATAGTATGGGTAAATCTTTAAGAAGTTTAAAATGCCTTGCTAGAGATAAAAATTATCCTATCTCTGATATTAATGATATTTAAGTGACTGAGCTGGAATGTTAGGGGTCTTGAATCTCCAAATAGGAAATATTCTATTATAAATCTAGTGAATTTTGTTGGTTCTCTTGATTGTATTATGTTTCATGAGATAAAAGCCATAGGTTTTAAACTTCTTGTAGCTTTAAATGCTATTTGGAAGGATTCTTCTGCATATTATACATATCATTGCTCTGGTAGGGGTGGATCTGCCCTTATGTTGTCTTTACAGTGGTCTTTGAAGGTTGTCAATCATGGATGTTCTCCGTGCAACTCTATGTTTAGGTTATTCAGAACTCTACTTTTGGTGTATATTCTATTTATGCATCTAATGACTACAAAAGTAGATGTTTGTTATGGCAATGATTGTTAGGTTTACCCAATATTCCCTGGATTCTCATGGGGATTTTAATATGGTGGAACATTGTGATGATAAACAAAGTGGGGCAATTTTTGAATGGAAAAGAGAGGAACAGTTTTTTTGGTCTAAATTTAAGGCTCATTTTTGCCTTTGTGATCCTCTGTTGGGTCAAAGGGCTAATCATCCCGGTCTATGGTACACATGGTATAATATGCAAAAGAGTAATAATAGGATATATTGCAGATTGGACAGAGTCTATGCTAATAGCATTTTTTTAGTTTTGATTACTTTGCTAATGGTAGAAAAATTAATGTCCTCCCTACTACCTTTTCTTACCATTTTCCTAGTATGGTTAATTTGAGATTTTCAGGAGCTTTTTCTAAGCCGACTAGCAAATATAACAAGTTTATCTTGAACACTTCATTATTGGACCTTCATGACTGTTCTGATGCTATTTTTACTATAAGGGAGCTTAATAGAGTTTACTTTAAGCATTGTTCAGCCATTGATAGATGGAATTGCAATGTGAAAAGTTGGACTAAAACCTTTCAAACTGTTGGAAGATTTAGAACCAAAGCCAATAAGAGGTTAGAGCTCCTTTTGAATGAGTAGTTTTTACAAACATAATTTGCTCTTCAACTTCAGCCTAGCAATATTGACTTGCAGATGGAGTTGATCAAGATCAAGGAGGAACTTAGAAACTTTCAAGTTAAGAAAATTAATGGTCAGAGAACTATAGCTAGAATGAATTGGTTAAAAATGGGCGACAGGGGTACCAAATTCTATTTTTATTTTCTGAAGGAAAAGACTCATAAAGTTCATATCCATTCTATCTCTGATGGAAATCAGTTGGTTACTAATGAGGATAAAATAAAGGAGATATTTCATTAGTTTTACTCCTTCATTTTCTCTTCTGAAGATGAATCTTCTCAGGTTAGATATAGGAATATTTGTTGTTCTCTTATTTCGAGGAAAATTACCCATCAAGAGGTTGAAATTCTGGACAGGCCGATCTCTTGTGATGAAATTTGCAAAGCCATTAAAGCTATAAATAGTGATAAGGCACCTAGACCTGATGGATTGCCTATTGAGTTGTATAAGAAGTATAGTAATTAGATTTGTGAGGATTTACAGAAGGTGTATGATGATGCTATTAAGCGTGGTTCCTTAGGTAGCATTATTAACTCAGGGGTTATCAGACTTCTTCCTTAAGATGGAGATAAAACTTTTATTAAGAATTGGAGGCCTCTTACTCTTTTGAATGTCTCTTATAAGATATTGAAAAAAAATTGGCACTTAGATTGGTGGATATTTTACCTAAATTTATCAATTTTACCCAGACTGGTTTTATCAAAGGTAGATATATTCTGGAAAATTTGATTATTGGATCGAACGCTATGGATTGGGATCGTAGGCCTAGTTAAAATATTGGTATGATTCTTCTTGATTTTGAGAAGGCTTATGATATAATAGAATGGAGGTATATTATGGCTGTTTTGGTTGCTTTTGGGTTCCCTGTCAATTTTTGCAGAATGGTTAAAACTCTTATGACTGATGTTGTTACGCAGATTGAAGTTAATGGGATTTTATCTAATCCTATTTTTTTGCAAAGATCAATCAGGCAGGGCTTTCCCCTTGCTCCTGCATTGTTTGTTATTGCTAATGACCTTCTCTATTACTTGTTAAGAGATAACTCGCTAGGTCCTTCTATTAGAGGTGTTAGTTTACCTTTTTCTCAAGAGCTTGTTAATATGCAATTTGCAAATGATACTATGCTTTTTGTGGAGTTAGTGGAGGATAATTTGGCTAATATTTTTCATAAACTAGATCTTTTTGTTATGCTTATGGAGCTAAAATCTCTAATGCTAAGTCCAAAATTTTGAGTTGGGATTTTAATCCTCCTATTTTGTTGAACAAATATGAGCTTCAATGGTGTCGATCTAATGTTCAGGTAAGATATCTTGGGATACCTTTTTTTATTCAAACCAATTTAAGGGATATGTGGAGCTAGTTCAAGGAGAAAGTTGTTCTATAACTGGATAAATGGAAGAATAAACAACTTTTTTTGGATGACAGGTTTCATATCTATCAAAGATCTTATCCTTCTGTACTATTTATTATGCTTCAGTTTGGTCTTTTAATGGTAATCAAATTTTTGAAATTCAAAAATATATTAAACAGTTCCTGTGGGCTGGTGATTATGGGATTAAAAAAAGGCATATGGTTAAATGGGATTGGGTTGCTTTATACAAATTCAGAGGAGGTTTGGGTTTAATTGACTTGTGTAAATAGGGTATGACTCTTGTTGTTAAATGGATAATGAAGTGCATTAATGGTGTGGAACCATGGAAAGTTTTAATTAGGCATAATATTTGTGTTGATGTTCCTCACAAAAGGAATTTTTGGCATGGATTATCATTTTCTTATGTTCTTTTTGGCACTTTTAGTAGTGTTCCAGCTGGTTTAGTTGTTTTTAGAACTATCTAGAAATTTTGGCAATAGGTGAGATCTAATTTGTAGGGTTGGTTTCAGCCTATCAATTCCAGCTTTAAAATATATGTGAAGAGTTCTATTTGGTGGAACTTGAAACATAAAAATGAGCCTTTAGCCCTTTTACAGGGTTGTTCAACTCGTACTTGGGATCAAAATGGTATCTATTTTTTAGCATATTTTATGTCCTACTGTTTTGAAGTCTTGGGAAATGTTGAAACAGGAATTTCATCTATCTGATTCCTAGTAGAGAACTTACTCTGTGCTTTAGAAATGTTTTAGACAATGGATCAATCCTGAATTTGTTTTTGATGAGTAGCAAATTTTTGATTTTATCTGTTGAAATGATGGTTCTAAATTCATAAAGCCTAAGCCAAAGCAGTTGTATCTTATGCTTACTAATACGAATATTATTTATCAACACAGTATCACTAAATGAGATTTCAGTTTATCTAGTAGTCGTTACACTTTTATCCTGCAGCATATATGGTCTAGGCATCTTGAACCAAAAACATGTTTTTTTAGATGGCTTCTGTTATACAGGATGCCTACTATGGTTGATCATAACAGTTTGGTTATATTATCTTTATGTAAATTTTTAGAGACTATTTGTCATATATTTTTTGATTGTGTATATGCTAAAGAAATATGGCTTCTTTTATGCTCTGGTATTCTTGGTTGGAATTGCAACTCAATTGAGTTTAAAATGCAAGTTGTTTGTGGGCATATTTAGCAGTTGCAAAAAACTTATAATCTATTTTGGCTCATTTTATCCTCTAAAATTTTATGGATGATATGGAGATCCCATAACGATGAAATTTTTTAGCAGCATTTTAGAAATCTTACTCGATCTCATTTGATACTCATACGCTTCAAAGACTTATTTTGGATAGTTATCTTCACATGGTGATATCTCCTTCAATACTACTTATATTATTTTGAATGATCTGTCATTTCAAAGCTCTTCAAATATAGTACAAAATGGCACAATAATAGTCTAAATCCAAGTGTCCATGATCCTGGGGAATGGGAGGACGAGGGTACAGGGGGATGGGTTTCGAGGGACGGTGGGGATGACAGGCCTATTTTAGGGGACAACTCGGGGATGATTGGGGGGACGGCTGGTATAATACTATGAAAATTAAATTTTTTTAGAAGTTTAGAATAATTTACACATTCAAAATTCTACACACAACAAAAATGATACTAGATATTCATATTGATATTAGTTACTAAGTGCAACCATTTAATTGTTTCAACAAATATAGCTTGAAGGTTCAGCCAAGGATATCAAGTGCAATTTGCCAATATCTAATAGTTAACAAAATTAGTTGTTATTGCTCAAGTAATGAATGCCACATTATTCAGCTTTTACAGGTCATCATTTTCAACAATGTACTAAATAACATAAAAAATAAATTAAATCTAAAGTTACAGTATTCTATGAATATTAAAGCAAAAGTTATAGTATTCTAAAATTATAGTGTTCTAAAATAAGTGGATTTGTCATTGAAGTCAATGTCCTAAAGAAAAAGTTACAATTTTCTCATTGAAGTCAATGTCCTAAATTCAATGAGATTTGTCTCTTTGTAAGAATAAGACAAGTTGATGCCAAGCATTCCTCATCTATATTTTCTCAATGGAAGTGTATGCAAAGCAAACAATTTAGGCCACTTTCCAGCAAATATTTATAGCAACAAAGGAACACACATAAAATAAAAATAGTGAACATGAATCTAATTGGATATTATATGTTTTACAAAATCTTCATTCTTGAACATTAGATAAATCAGCAATAGAACCATTTTGGACCAGGGTCTTTTCCCCACCAAATAAAGTGTCATTCCAGTAAGAGTTATCAAGCCACTTTTACAAGCCAACAACTTCATCATGTTTTTACCTTACTTGATTTTATGAATTATGAACCTGAATTAAGACATGCAAAGCCATGATCTAAAAATATTTTCAAAAATGCAGTCAAGAGGCATGTTGTTCAGAGTCCTGTAAAACTTGCTTGTTTCACTTTTTAACATCCTACAATTTAATTATTTTTTTCCTTGTCAGCTTTCTTCTCAAAAGATTTTGATTAACCTTGTTTAAAGGGATTTTTGTAAATTTATGCTTATTAATTTTGTATTCTTGGTTTTTCTTTGGAACACTATTTCCAGACTCTCTCTAGACTGTTGTTACACAATGTAGTATTTGAGTCCAAATACCTGCTTTGATCATCTGCGAACATTAAGAAACTTCCTTTCTTTCTAAGTAATTTTCACTAGTATGTGCAGGGTCTCTCTTTGTTACTCTTTATGTTATTTAGTGATATTCGCTTATTATATAAACAATCTTTATCCCTCACTTGTAATTTTAGAATACTGTAACTTTTTCTTTAATCTTCATAGAACAGATTGGCTGAGGACTTGCTTTAGAATATTGTAATTTTAGAATAGTGTAACTTTTGCTTTAATCTTCATTCGTGGAAAGTCATCATTTTCAAAAATGTACAAAATAATAGATTGAAGAACACAAATTTCTCACAATGTACTAAAAAATAGATTAAATTTTCAATGTTAATATTTTTTTTAGTTTTTCTTTTGGCTGAGGATGCCCAGCCATGGGGGACGGTTGGGTGTCCCCGGGGATGGTCTGAGCGTCCCCAAAGGGACCCAGCTATCCTCGTGGACACTCCAAAATAGAGGACGTCTCGAGGACGGGAGGCTATAGGCCTCAGCCGTCCCCGATGACGTTTCCCAGTTGTCCCCTAAAATGGGGACAGGCGAAAACATCCCCAATGTCGTCCCCCCGTGCTGGGGGATGCGGGGGACGGGGGGACGCATCCCTCAGGGTGGGGGACGCGCCCCTGTGGTTTGAACCTGGATGTCTTCTTGGTAAGTGCCTTGCCAAAAAAGCACTTACCAATCTACCTAGCCCTTGGGATCATATGAAAGTAAAATAAACCTTATTTGTATTTATCTTAGAATCATAATATTTAAACAAACAATTTCATATATATAGAAGAAATCAACAATATCTCCATCATTTTATCACCATAGGCAGTTCAAATTTGGAAAACTACCACTATAACCACCTGATCCATTTGTAAACATTTACTCCAACTACCACTATAACCACCTGATCCATCAGTAAACATTTACTCCAACGAGGGATTCAAAGGGGTTTGGGATTGTAACAGCTAAGCTCAAACTGACAAACACTTGACGAAAAACCGAATTTCATCTGTTGGTAAACATTTACTCCAACTAGGGGTTCGAAGGGACTTAGGATTGGAATCACTAACCTCAAACTGGCAGACACTTGGCGAAAACCACCCAATATTTTATCAAACTATGAAATAGTATAACAACAAAATTTTGATAATTATAAACTTATTCAAAATATTTAATCCCTTAAACTCTTCCTATTTATTTTTTATTTTTTATAAAATCTACAATTTCTACCAAACATTCACTTGTATTTCGAGCATTATAATTCAAAACTAATTAAAATAAAATTATAATACATTTATGAAATTTGTGTGAGGTTGTTGCTTAATTTTTTAAAATAAAAACCTTTGTTCAATTTGAAATACATATATTTTTGAAACCCCAATTTGCAATCGATAAGTTTCTTGCTCACAGAACCGCAACCGCAACCGTGTAGTTTTATATTTTCCTTGAAACGGTGTAGTTTTATAAGGTATTAATTTTTTTAATATTAAAAGAGAAGATTAAAGTTTATTATGGTGATGATGATGTCATATTGAGAAAACCCGCCTGAATTGCTATCCTCGAAAACCGACGTGTACCTGGAATCTACGGTCAATATTTTGTGCCGAGAAACGACGGTCATGCCGGTGGTCTTGACCGTGGCTTCCCAACTATACACGTCAAACATGTGCCAAAAATTGACGGTCAAGGTTTTTTACCAGGAATCGACGTTGCGGAATCGACGGTCATGTGCGGAATCAGTTAAGGCCACCGTCTATTCCACACACGTGTCTATTCTCCGTACAAAATGTCACCGTCAATTTTCGACACATGTTTGACGTGTATAGGTGGGAAGCCAGGGTCAAGGCCATAGGCACGTCGGCACAAAATATTCACCCTCGATTCCCGGTACACGTGGATTTCCGAGGTAAGAAATGATAGGAATTAAAACGGGTTTTATTAATATGACATCATTATCATAATACTAATTTAATCTTCTTTTTAAATATTAAAATATTTAATACTTTAATATTGATTAAGGATTTCTTAATACCTTAATTCGATTTTTTAGATAGTAGGGGTTCCATTGACTTTGTCTTTACTCAAGTGGTTAGGGTTTATAAAGGTTCTTTAAAAAAAATTAATTGTATAATGATTGATTAATGTTAGATAGTTGGGGTTACATTGACTTTGTCTTTACTCAAGTGGTTAGGGTTTATAAAGGTTTTTTTAAAAAAATTAATTGTATAATGATTGATTAATGTTAGTGCATGAACACAAATTTTCTTTTTTCAAAATATTTTTATTTAAAAATTATACATAAAACATGACCATATAAGTATATGTATGTTTTTTATAAAATGTTCAAGTAGATGAAGTGTGTGAGGATGTTCTTCCCTATACTAATCATATACTTTTTAGGTAGGTTTTAGACTAATGCATATTCCCAACCTAATTTTTGCAAAAATATATTAAGACACACATGTCTAGTAGTTTTTTATCCAAGCATAATATAAATTAGCATGTTTCTCACACTTAAAGAAGCAAAACAAAAATGTACATGATACTTGATTTTTCTATTTTGTCTTTCAAAATATTGTTTTAATTATAATTGAGATGTAATTGCTTTACCTCATAAGATTTTGTAATATGATCCTCTTTCTCTCAAATATGAGAATACTTCCTTTGTTTTTGTGATGAAGTGCACAATCATTTTTCTAATCCATGAATATTATTAGATGACTCACTTTTCAATTTGCTAAAGAATATTTATCAATTAAAAAACCTAAAAATGCTTTTTTCAATTAAAGGTAAGAGACCTTTGATTTTTTTTTAGTCCTCCCTACGCTCAGAATCTAAAACACAAAGTTCCCTAATGCTCTAATTTTTTCAACCCATAAAAAAATTCCATTGTTAAGCATTTTCAGCTGGAGTAGTGCTCGGATGGGTGACCTCTCCGAAAATCCCGATATTTGAACCTTTTGTGGCTTTTCCTATTTCTATGGATCTACCATGTGCTTTGATACCATGTTAGCTTTTTGAGTTGTATGCTAAAAGGAAATGGAGCCACAAGTAATGAAATAAGAGTGCAACAATATAACTATGACAATGGAAGCTAAATAAGAATGAAACTAAGACACAATACTTCATAAATAACTCACATAACAACCATTAATGAAGACTTACTAAAATAGAAAATACAACATATAAAGCTTTCTATTAGTGCATACATGAAGGATACTTCTTACAATGAGCCCTATATATAAGAAGAACTACTTAGACCCCACTCTTCTTAAGTGCATGAGGAACACATCCTTTTACATCATTGCACATATACAACTTTCATATGAAAACTTGTTCATTTATTCCTTTACACATTGTAATACTTGTGCATTGGTTACTTTTTCCTCAAATAACTCCTACTCTAATAATACACCTAAAATGGTACACAATCATGTACCTATAGATTCTAACTCTTAACAATTTTATTTATCAAATAATATTACATGAATCAATTAAATTTCTTTTATTTTTAAGAAAACTCAAGTTACAATCTTGTAAGAAAAACAAGCATAATAAACAAAATATTATAATATCATTATATTTTCATAATGTAATACAAATAAAACTCACTTAAATTCGTATCCAATCAAATTACAAAATAGTTAGATTATTATTATTATTTTTTTTCAATTGATACTTCGAACGGTTTAACAAATAGACACCTCACATACCACACATACCACATAGATTGCTTAAAAAAATTAAAACAACAATCTAGCACATCCCTTCATAGTCCAAATATAAAATATAATTCATTTGTATATATGTTGCTCACTCACATCAGACAAGGCATTCATTATAAATAGATTGCAAACGAAAACATACATCTTCATCAACACTGTGCAACTTACATGACATTAAGTATATTAACTTAATAAAAAGCTCAACGCCCACAAAATAATATAAGCACACTCAAATAGACCTTCCCTGCATATATTTACAAAATTAAATATTTATAAGGCTCTTGCAGTGTACGCTTAAAAGCACGTAAAATCAACTTAACTTCTTGAGCGATTTAGGCTGCGGAAGCCATCTTCTCAGCACTCTTTTTGGGCAAGAGCACCTGATGAATGTTGGGCAGCACACCACCATGAGCAATGGTGATGCCCATCAAAAGCTTTCCAAGCTCCTCATCATTCCTCACGGCCAACAGAATATGGCGAGGAACGATGAGGAGCTTGATGGGCGTGACCATCCCTCATCGCTGTGAGGTGCCCAACATTCTTCAAGGCCGACCCTTGTGGACTTCTTCTTGGCGGCCCCTTTCTTGCTGCTGCGCCTTTGCCACTGCTTCGAACCCAGATGAGATGGGCGTGTGGTTTCGTCCCTTTTTATAGTTAAATCAGGATAAGAATTAAAACGGTTTTATCAATATACATTATTATCATCATAATATTAATTTAATTTTTTAAAAATATTTTTTTAATATCTTAATATTCATCATAATAACAATGAAATTTAATATATAAACTTTAATTTTTTAAAATATTAAAAAAAAATTAAAACCTTAACATTTACAAATGAAATTTACTCTTCTATAAATATTAAAAAATTTAATATGATTGAATCGTTATTTAAATAAATAAATTATAATACAAATAAATAAACTGCTGTAATACAAAACTACAAGGTTTCGAGCAAAATATAAAAATATAAAACTACGAGGTTGTGGTTGTGATTATGTGAGCAAAACCTTAACGTTAACCATAATACCAATGAAGTTTAATCTTCTCTAAATATTAAAAAATTTAATACCTTAACATTGATTGAACGTTATTTAAATAAATAAACTGTCATAATACAAAACTACACGGTTTCGAGGAAAATATAAAACTACGAGGTTGTGGTTGGGCTTCTGTGAGCAAGAAGCTTATCTTTCCTCGGCTACAAGTTGGGATTTCTAAAATATATATTTCAGATTGAAGAAAGGTTTTTATCTTAAAAAATTAAGCAACAACCTCACACAAATTTCATAAATGCAATATAATTTAATTTTAATTAGTTTTGAATTATAACACTTGAAATACGATGAAATTGTAGATTTTATTAAAAATAAAAATTATATAAAGTAAATTTAAAGAATTTAATATTTTAAATAAGTTTATAATTATCAAAATTATGTTGTTATATCATTTTATAGTTTGTTAAAAAAATTGGGTGGTTTTTCGTCAAGTGTTTGTCAGTTTGAGGTTAGCGGATAATTTATGCGAGGATCATTAATCATATCTTAAGATGTTTTTTTTTTTTTTTTTGAAAACCACTCATCTTTCTTTCAAGAGTCATATCATTGGATAGAGTTGTTTGATTAAAACAATTGTTGTGCCATTTTGTGCGGAATTTTAAAAGCTTTGTAATAAGTGGTTAGAATACAAGAGTATCGAGGGAGATATCAATTATAAAAAAAAATAGTATTAGGATAATTTTTTTTTTAGAAAAACGTTTCATCTTTTAAGAGCATTTTTTGAAAAGGTTGTTTCATTCACATTCTTGAATGACAATATATTTAAATTCTTTCTTGGAGGGTACAAATTCTTTTCCTCATGGCCCTTAATGGCTTTTTAGGACCAAAATACTTTTATCAAAGTATTTTAGCATCATATTAGTTTTCCAAGCACAGTAATAATTGAATTCACATGAAAACTCCCATTTCTATTAAAATATATGTTATTTCTTTTCTTGGATGCATTTTTCAAAAATATTAAATAAATCACCACTATTTTTAATACCTTTAAAATTTCAAATATTTTCTAGGCCTTCATAATTTTAGCATTAATTTCATTTTACCAAGCACAAGGGTTTAGGACGAGGTGGGATGTGATATATTACCTCCCTTAGACTAAACACAGGCCCTTGTGTTACCATAGTTTGCAAACAATAAAACCTTAATGCATAAATCAAAACATAGCAAAGGAAGAAAATAACCATAATGCTTTTTACTAAATTGCAATCATAGACAACCATGCAATCTCAATATTCCACACCATTATTTTATCCTGGGGTATGACCTCTTTAATATAGGCTTGTTATCACTGTCATATCCAGGAGGCTAGACTCAGACATCATTACCCAGTGGTGTAGTCATGAGTATACCTATATGCGGATTATTATCCATGTTACCCATGGGTTGTCTTCATTATAATTTTCCTTATTTTTCTAGTATCTCATTCCTGGTGGTCGAACAACTCTTTCTTCCTATGAGAAGGTTAGTTTCTTCCACCCATGAGAGCTCCTGGACCTGTGATGCAAAAAAATATCAGAAGTACCATATTATTCAAGAAATAATACATATATACTGCATGAAAATCATTTATCAATGGTTGTTTTGCATGGTAAGATCAAAGCATATAACCATCATTATAAAGTAATGAGATATAAATCAGTGCATAGATACCATCATCAATGCATGAGTATCTCTATCAAAGTATCTATCTATGCATCACACAAATTCTATTTGAATAATATTACACATTGTTTTCAAATAAATAAGGAAAGTGATTCCTCATGTCTTCCACATTTTCCCAGGTGGCATCCCTTTTAGAATATAGGTCCTATTGGACATTGCATTGGTCTATTTTTTGCTTCCTTATGGTCTTGGAACGAAACTTGAGAATTCTTACCAATTTTACCTCAATGTACGTTGGATCCGCCATCTACAAATTTGAGACATCCAACACATGATTAGGATCATCAAGATATTGTTAGCATATATCATAGTCTATCTATTTTATTACATTATATTCATATTTATATGATTAATCGCTTATTAATTTTTTCATGAAGCACTATCATTTAGGTAGTTGGTGGGGTGGTTTAGGTAGTTTCATAACCATATGAACAACCTCCATTTTTTATTAATCATTGCTCAATGATAAATAGAATACTAATGCTATGATTTTCTTTATGGTATCAGAGCACATCATCATTTTTGGTCAATGTGAAATTTGTTTTCACTCCAAATGACATCCTATGGAGAGCATTATGTTTTCCTAGACAATGTGATAACACTCTGGAAAACCTCCCACATGATTACCTCTAACAAACCATTTGTACGAACTCGTAGACCCCTGTATATTCACAAAAACTTAGACCCGCACGAGAAGGTAGATTCAATCACTAAAGCATACAATATTCAATGGTAGGGTTAATGGGATGTTCTAACATGGTTGGTAGCACCCTTTGACCATTTGATGTGGTTGGAATAACCCTCTAACCATCTGATACAGTTGTCCAAACTCCCTACACACGTGGAAGAAGACAATAGCACACAAACCAAGGACATGATGTGGCACACACACTTGGCATTTACTGGCTAAAGTGGCTTAAGGTGATGTGTTCGATGGCACGGTGATGTGTTGGGCATAGAGGATGTCGTAAAATGTTGAGTCTTTTTAACTACCCAAAATTAGTCGAAGATATTACAACGTATCGTAATTTTTAAATCCAGGCTCATTCATCATAGTGCTTCATGTGGGATAAATTGCCCCTAAAGTTTTTTTTTTAAATATTTTTGATGGGCCTAGAGCATAAAAGGCACATTATGCCTTAATACTTTCATCTACCTCGGTATATGACTTGGTTAGGAGCCTTGTGCTAAGGCGCTCGGTGGATGAGCGCGAGTTCGAGTCACGTCGAGTGCATTTTTACATAAAACAAAGGCTTCTCAAGGCTTATAAAGGTATTTTTTTATTTTGCATTATTTTTTAATCAAAATCATTATCTGAGCCTTATTTTTATGAAAAATTGTTGTTTTTGTGCCATGGAGGGATAAGTCAAGATTTGCACTTAGATTCTTTTGAAAAGTGAAAGGGCACTTAGATTTTTCTTCCTTGTTTATTTTGCAATCCAAAAAGGGGGGATAAAATATTATTTTTTCTTGCAAAATTTTAAAACAAGGGGAGGAAAATTATGGACTTGAATATCATTTTTGTTAAAAAAAAAACCTCAAATACTTTGTAAAAATTATTGTAACAAAAGATGCATTTTCAGTGGAAACCGACACATATAGTTAAAAATTTGTGGGCACTTATGATTTTTTTATTGCATTTAATTTCCAATTTTTTGCATCTCAATCATAATTTAAAATTCAAAATCAAATTAGACCCCAAATTTTACACCTATTTGTGCACTTTATTGCACCACAGTGTTTTGTATATATGGTACCTTTGGCCCACACTTACAGGTAAAGTTATCATGCTTTGGGCTACTATATCTAACACCTAACATAGTGAAACAATAATTTTTGAGCTATTGTTCTCTATAAATCGTCAAAGAAAAATAAGAAAATATAATTTTATATTGATATTCACTCCATTATATACCCTAATTCATTCTTATTTCTTGACTTAAACTCCTCCAACTCATCATCCTTTTTTGGAATGGTTTTGACGTAGGTTCCATCAATTTTATTGAATTCCCTTTCATGTACTCTTTGTAGTATATCGAAAGGGGGACCATTTGGTGATATAAGGAACCTTCACAATGGCCACTGTTCACAAATATATTTCAGATTCACAATTGCTCAAAGGTTCTAATTTTACACCATGGAAAACAAATATGAGAGCTATTCTTCAAGTTGAATATTTGTGGGAAGTAGTAACTAGCACTACACCATGTCCTACCTCACCAGGACCAGATCAAGAGGTATTTGATAAAAAGGACAGAAGGGCTCTCATGTTTATCTTGCTTGCTACTACATATGAGATACAACCACACATTTGTGATGCTAAAACTGGTAAACAAGCTTGGGATGCTTTAATCACCATCTATGAAGGGAAGAATCAGTCCACTATTCTTAACCTTCAATCTCAACTACATACACTCAATATACAATCTAGTGAAATAATTGAACTATTCCTATGTAGAGTGGTAGAATTGAAAGCCAAATTGAATGCTATGGGAGAAGTAGTGGAAGATAAGCTCTTGACTTCAATCATTTTGAGAGCTTTTCCAGAATCCTACAAGGTATTGATCACATCTCTTCAAGTGTTTGGTAGACAAGTTACTTTTGTGGAGTTGGTAAATTTACTTCAAACTATGGAGGCGAATCAGCTTTAAAGAGATGAAGTGATAGATAATACACATTACTAAAATAAAATGGGGAAATAAGCAAGGTAAATTTCATAAGGGAAAATATTCTAAAGGAAAAGGCAAATTTTCTCAATAGAAAGAAAAAAAATATTACAAAATATGTGATATGGATAGCCATGACACCAACGGGTGTTAATTCAAGAATAAACAACCCAATTACCAATATCAAAAGAAAAAGGGAAAGTGGAAATACAAACCATAAAAGAAGAATAAGCAACCAAAGGAACATGTTGCTTATGAGGAATCAGACTTAGATTCTGAGAGGGCACATAAGGTGCTCATGACTCACACATATTCTCAATAGAAGGATCTTGTGTGGTATATTGATTATGGAGCCAACAAACACATGAATAATGATAGATCGTGGTTTGAGATTTAAGGCAAAGGAAGGCAAACCAATGATAATTATTGATGATAAGACCTACCGAGTATAGGATTAAGGATATGTTTCTTTCACTCTTCTAGATGGATAATGTTAGATTGAGAAAGTTCTCTATGTTCTTGTATTGGCAAACAATTTTTTGTAAGTACCTCAGGTCTTGGATAAAAACATGAATGTTGTTTTTAGAGTTAAGGATGGTCGAAAGTGATGCTTCATCACGAGAAAGGGAAAGCATGTAGCAATAGGTTCATACAAGTATGTCTTGTTTATCTTAGATACCATTTCTATACCTCATGTTTCCATGGCAACCAACACAAAGGAGGCAATTTCTCTAGAACAAGAGATATGGGTATCTGAGTTCAGGATATTTGCTTGAGTTGAGTACATATGAGATGGGGAAATGACTTCCCCACCTTTCATCCACTTTTCCAGTTTACTCGAATTGCTTAGCAGGGAAGTAACATTGAGTACCATTTGAGGTGAGATCTTCACGAGCTAAGAGACATTTGGAGTTTGTACACACCAATTTTTGCAGTTCTATACCAAAAAGTTAAGGTGGAAAGAGGTATTTTTATTTGTTTGTTGATGATTACTCACAAAATATGTGGGTTTTCTTTCTACAATTGAAATCATAGGCCTGTATATATTTTCAATAGTTTAATAAGAGTGTTGAGAAGGAGTTAGGATGTGAAAGCATGAGATTTCGGAAATAAAACACTGAGATGCAATAAAACAGAACTAAATTGATGCATAAAATAACACGGATAGAATTAAATTAAAAACAGGAGCACAACCCTTTTTATTAACGTAATTCCGCTCGGTTACAATATGTCTCCTCAGTTACACGTTCTTTTAAATACACCAGATGAATAGTGATCTCTTTCCGCATGCCCACATGTAAAATGGACGGGCTACGATGTTGCCGCCGCTTGCGGTGATGAGTCCTTGCTTGCTGCTGTTCTTGCGACAAAAGAAACAGTAAACTGTTAATAGCACCTGCAGTAAGAAGTCAGAAGGTTTGTCTCTAGGAAGCAATGGAAAATGCATGTAAAAGATTTAATGAATGCGTAAATAAAACGTTTGCCTTTAAAACATAAACTGTTTTAAAACATTCGAGGACAATTTACATTCGAAAACATAAAGACATAAACTGCTTTAATATATTCAAAACATCATAGATCATAGAACATAGACTGTTTTAGAACATCCGAAGACAGCATATATTAAATTAACAAAAACATGTGCGGGATGCCCAAGCGGGCCGCTCCCGTTAAATCCTGATCTCGGCACCAATCCACTGGGAATGGGCCCGAAATCTCAAAGGAAAGAGTTGTCGTCGAATTGATGGATTAACATGATCCAATGTCGGGATTGAAGGTTCAGGTGAACGCAGTCGAGTGTTCAGTTTAACAGCACTTTGTTGCTTTTAAAATGCTTCGTAACTTCTCTCTTTTTTTCATTGTATCGAGCCGGTTTTTATAGAGATTTTTGCCTCTTGGAGCATTAATGCCAAACCCTAAATCCGTAAGGGCCGCTCAGATTTGATCCTTATCGGGCCATTATGGGACATGGCTCGCACTGACAGATCGCAGTTATGAGGCGTGGCCTCGGATCGGATATTTTGAAACCGCTTGTTATTCCATTAAAGCTCGCCGTAAATTGCTTTGAATGCTCTCTTTGGATATTTGCTTTTTAAAATCATTTTTAATGTTTGCTTTAACTCCGCCTTTAAGCGATGACGTGTCGGCTTTTGAGTGGTTGCATGCTTTTATATGTTTACGTGTCGGCAGGCGCGAAGGCAGGGGTCGTCGCGATATCGCGACGTCGCGATATCGCGACACTAAGGAAAAGGCTGGGTGCGTGGTGGGCGCTGTCGCGATATCGCGACGGTCGCGATATCGCGACCGCGCGATATCGCGACGTCGCGATTTCGCGACGTCCAAGGCTGGGCTCCCCTTTTGTTAAGGCTTGTTTGCTTTCAGATACTTTGCTTTTGATTCAAAGGTTTCAAAGTTTTTGTTAAGGCTCTGTTAAGGCTTTGTTTTGAAGATGACTAACATTGCTTTGATTCTTTTTTGACCCTCCGAACTGCTGTGCAAGTGGTCAAGACCACTGTTTGACCTCTAAAGGCTGCCCTGAAAGTTGTGTATGTGCATGCGATCAGTGTTTGTAGTCACTTAATCGAATGGTGCTGTTTTGGTGTCTATAGATGCCCCTTTTTGGGAAGCGCTGCGGGTGACGCAGTGCTGAGCAAAAATATACGACCAAAGCACTAATGATTAGGGTTTCTTGGTAACCTAACCAACTTTTAATGCCCCAAGTATGGAAAGGGCATGCATTCTTGAATCCTTGCTTCGACGAGCTAAGGAATTTGATTTCAAGTGTTAACCTATTTTTGTGAGGTGTGACTTGAGCTTGGACATTGATCGGTCATGATTAGGCAAAGGGCGCAACCTTTTATCCACAGGGGAAACCTTGTGTTCATGCTTCGGGAATGCCAAGTATTTGATCAACTTAATGATTGCTTGTTTACTGCCCCAAGCAGGAGCGTGATTGTCTTTGTCAATGATTCTTTGAATGCATGTCATTGCCTTGATTGGGTGTGTGCTTGTTGATTGGTGACTAAGTGTGACTACCCCCTCAAGCGACGAATCGATGAGGGAATGACCTTCGTGAGAAAAGCGACGAGTCGCTTGACCCAAGATGACTTAGGTTAGGGTGCCTTTAGATGTTTTTCCATTTGAGCACGTGCAATTTCCCGACATTTGGACCTATTTTTGGTGGGTGTTAACCCTTTTGGTGATGCCATAATGGGGTGAAATCATCAAAAACCCGTCTTCCCGTGGAGCGGTCCAGCTATGATAGCCTTCTTAGGGAAGTAGGAGAATGAGAATTTGAGCCCCGACATCGATTTTCTATGCCAAGAGGTTGAGTGCAAGAGCACTCGTGTCCGGCAATGCTTATTGCTTCTTTTTGTGTTGCATTTTTGTGATGTTTTTGTTGTTTTGATTTTCTTTCTTTACGTATATGTCATGATTTTATGCGCAATGATTGATGTTGGTGGATGCATGCTACTTTATATTGATGGATGCATATGGTATGATAATTACCGATGTTGTATGTTGATTTATTTTGATGGATGCATGATGGATGCAAATGCATGTGATATGCAGAAATGAAATGGATGTATGGACTTGGTGATATTTGGTTATGGCACCATAGACTGTTTTAGAACTCCATTATTTTGCTATGTACAAATGTGGTGTTTCTTTTTTTGTATTTTCTGGTGGTATTGCAAGGATGAAAAGAATAGCGCAATTGGTTTAGAAATGTAGCTAAGGTTTTTCGAGACTCGGATGGTTTTAACTCACTAGCCATGATTGTACTTTATCTTACAAGACTTTTGAACAAGGTATGAATCGGACTTGTTTTTGACCAAGCTATTTCACATCCCTGTGTGTGCAATTGAGTTCATTTATGTGGTATTTTTCGGGATACCGCCGGTGCCGGATGGGCTTTCAACCGAACTCGTATTGAGGATCACCTAATTAGCTCCACTAACTCCTTTGTTGTATGTAGTTAGATTAATCTGCGGTGTTCTCCAGGATACCATAAGCTAGCTCATCCACATGCAAATATTGATCTATACACAAGTTAATGTGATAGATATATCGTCATGCGAGAAGTTTACCGCCAGTGACCGATAGGCTATCAACCAAACCGGTACTGAGGCTTGCCTCATGACTTGTCGAGAATCGTTGAGAGTTCCGGGGATTCAAGGTCAACTCCCTTCTTTTCTTCAATTGTATTGGGATACTTGCTCTTTATAGTGATAATAATCATTGTTTATTTTGATTTATTTTTCTTTTATCTTGAGCAAGGGATTTGGATATGGAGTGACGATAATCACTATTCTTTGTGCTTTTTGAGATGTGCACCTTGTAGGGTGTCAAATTTTGAAGTTTTGACATTTTGCAAATTTTTGACGTTTTGCAACTTTGGGATTCTTAGGGAATTGGGTAGGGAGGATGCTTGTCCTTTTGCCAACTCTCAGCATTCTTGGGGTCATTCGCACAGGGGGATGAGCAAGATAACCATTTCGCTTATGGTAACCTGGATTACTGTGCAGGTTTCATCCTTCGTTCACACAACTTGGGAATTTTTATGTGTTTTAATTTGTGTTGGGATGTTACGTAACAAGGTGTATTGCAAGTGTAACTCTACCTTCGTAAAATCTGTTTGACTTGATACATTTCATTGCTAAAGAGCAAAATGATGACTGAATCACGAAAAACTCTTGATACATTAAAAGACCACTGACTCTAGTGTGGTAAAGTGCATGGTGTTTTGTTGTTTTTGTAAGATGGAACAGTGTGGAACAAGATGGACTAGTAGAACCATGACAGCCTATGGTGCCTTTGACCTATACGACCATGAATATGCAATGTATGGGTGCGATGCTTGAATGCAACTATGTATTTTTGTATTTTTGATGGATTGATTTTGGTGAATATGAAGATGAATTGCGAGAAGAACTCTCTATTTGATGAATTTGAGTATGCCTAGAAATGAGATGCAAATTTTTGTTGTTTTTGATGATTTTTGTTGTTTTTGAATTTTCATGATTTTTGACCAAGTGATTGTGGAAATCCTTGGAGCGTTTTGGGATTGACCAAGCGATTGCAAGAATCCTTGGAGCCTTTTGGGATTGACCAAGCGATTGCAAGAATCCTTGGAGCCTTTTGGGATTGACCAAGCGATTGTGATAATCCTTGGAGCATTTTGGGATTGACCAAGCGATTGCAAGAATCCTTGGAGCATTTGGGATTGACCAAGCGATTGCAAGAATCCTTGGAGCCTTTGTGGGATTGACCAAGCGATTGTGATAATCCTTGGAGCATTTGGGATTGACCAAGCGATTGTAATAATCCTTGGAGCATTTTGAGATTGACCAAGCGATTGTAAGAATCCTTGGAGCAATTTGGGATTGACCAAGCGATTGCAAGAATCCTTGGAGCATTTGGGGTTGACCAAGCGATTTTAATAATCCTTGGAGCTTTTGGGATTGACCAAGCGATTGTGATAATCCTTGGAGCATTTTGGGATTGACCAAGCGATTGCGATAATCCTTGGAGCTTTTTGAGATTGACCAAGCGATTGTGGAAATCCTTGGAGCATTTTTGGGATTGACCAAGAGATTGCGATAATCCTTGGAGCTTTTTGGTTTGACCAAAGGGTTGATGGACACCTTTGGAGCATTTGGTGTAATCCACTTGCTCTTCAGGGAATAGAGGTACCCCCGACTTGACAATCTTTGTGCACCGGATCCGCTCTGTAGGAATTGGCACGAATGGATCGGCCTTATGCACGGATAGGAGGACAGGGTCTGCCTTCGACACTGATGGTGCTATGATATCTCCGGGTGGAAGTTGCTCGCGACCTTCCCCAAGGAGTGGGATGGACATGTGATGCCGGTGGGCTGGGTCTATGCGCCACTCATGCCCTAGTATTATGTTTATTTGCTGACATGCTTCATCGATATTTATGGGATGTCGATGTTGTCGTATGTGATTGCTTTGAGCTATCTCTGTTTCATCCTCACCTTCGGACAATGTGTATAGTTCATCAGAATCTGGAGATTCTGAGACATGGAGGACTACATCATCAGGTAGACCTACGGTTAAAGGTTGATCCTCTTCGAAAGGAGCCTCATGTAAGTTGGGCATTGGGAGCTCCAAAATCTTGGTCTCTAGCGACTCTAAGTGCTCCAATGTTTTGCATGTATCAGGGGATTTGAGCTCCTCCTCTTTGGTTGGTTCTTGTTGAGGGACTTGAGGCCTATGAAGGGGTGGCTCGATGGCACCCCCCATGCCTTGACAGGGCATTTCATCCCTCTCTTCTTCTTGCTTTGATTCCTCAGAGGCTTCTTGATGAATTTCTAAGGGTGGCCCATGAACCTGAGTGGGTTCCTGAGGAAGGGGCCCATCATTGGTTATAAGATTAACCCCCCGCTCATGTCTGGGAGGCGTCGGGGGCGATGCTTGATAAGGTCGCGGAGACTCGTCTCGGCGCAACTTATCCGCTTTGCGCTGCATGTATAAGTATTCTAACTCCTGACGACCTTGCTCAAGCCGCGTGGTTCGAGCTTGGCGGGCGGATTTTCTGGCGACTGTCGGGTCAATTTGGTCTACCCTATTTTGCTCAGGAGGTTCAGATTTGTGCCTCTCATAATGTTTTGTCTTATGTGTGTGAGGGGTTGGAGTCCTTTCCTGCATAGTGTGTTGGAACAACTCATCCTTTTGGCGCTGAAGGCGCTCTTCGTTAATATGGTACAGTTTCTCTAATGGTAGTCGGTCGAGCTCAAGTTGCGTGAGTTGCACCCGACGTGCGAAATGCTTGACAGGCTCTAAGATAGTTGGTCTTGTCGCCTCATGTGTAGAAGGCCTAGATGCCTCTCTGACATATCTATCTTGGTCGTAGTGATCCAAGATCTCTAGAGGCCATCTCTCTCTGATGGGGGTAGCGGCATTTATCTGAGGCGCTGGCCTCAAAGTGTGACCATGATATCTAGCGAGTGCGGAGGCGTATTGCTCCCGCGATGTGTATTGTTTTTGAGGAAGGTAGGAATCTTCCTCATGCTCTCTTTCATAAGCGAACACGATTTGGCGGACGGAATTGGCTTGGCCTGCCTGAGGAGCTTTGTGCTCTGGATTTGTCATCGTAGTCCTGACAACTGGAGGGGTTGAAGGAGGGATAGTGTAACCATGTGGTTCCTCCCATCGAACCCTAGGTTGACTCAGCGCTTCATCGCGCGGTGACCGCTCGTAACGAGCATCTAAGGTAGCTCTCCTATGGATGTACCCCTCATGGGAGGATGTGTGTTGAGTGCTATGCTTAACAGGAGTGCTCCTAGAAGGGGTACCCCCATAGTCCTTATCTGTTAAGGTGTGGAGGGGACCGCCTTGTGTGTCAAGCCGCCAAGGTGGTATGACCAAATCCTTGGGGTTAAAGGGAAGGCGACTAGCGCCCTCTCTTTGTGCACCTTCCGTAGCGTCCGCCCTTGATTGGGCTTGGCTACGGGTGTACACCATTGTGTTGCTTCTCTACTATCTAAGCAGATTTTATCTCGTTTATGATGATTTGTCTTTTTGTTTACACTAAGCAGAAATGAACACACACATACACAAAACCGTGATTATCTCTTTTAAGGATTAGATAGTGTGTCCTAAACTGGTTTAGTGCATTTTGATGTTTTGTTTTGTTTTTGCAATTTTGGAAGAACGTTTAAATGCATAATGTTGGCTCATATGACTCCCATAAATGGTCGCCCCTTCAATATACCATTTTCGGACCGATATACCAACCTCTCTATATACCCGCCCTTACGTGAGGGAGACTATAGGTACGTGAGAGCGAGATGGTACGTGGAACATAGGCGGTACGGAAGGGGAATCGCTCTGTTTATGACACCTACCATAGAAGACTTATCCTCGCGTGCATGGGAATCACCCCAACAACACTTGGTCAGCTTTCGTCGGGATTTACGTCTAGCAACAGTCGCGATCGAGGTAATGGATGCAATATCTCAAGCCAAAGTGATAATGGAATCCACCTTTGGTCTTGCTCAAGGGTTGGGGTTTTACGACCAACGCCTTGGTTTAAAATACCACGTGGTGTGTGGGGTTCATTTTACTTTGCAAATTTGAAACAGGCAACTGAAAAAGAAAGCTTTCCCTATGCCAGACAGACACTACAAACCGAAAAACAGCAAGTAGGAATTTTGAAAAGAAATTTTCTACCTTTCTTTAACAAAAATTTTTAATTATTAAATGAATAATTACGCAGATAACTACATAATTAAATAAAGCAAGAAAAATCTTTAAGAAAAATTTCTCTACCTTATTTTAATAATTAAAAAGATTTAATTATTAAATGAATAATTACGAGATAGCTACATAATTAAATAAAGCAAGAAAAATTTTTAAGAAAAATTTCTCTACCTTACTTGTAATAATTAAAAGAAATTAAAATGACAAGTAAATGAAATAACCCGAAACTTCGCAATAGAAAATGATATGGACGGCTAGAATCGTTACCTCCTTTCCGCCCGAAATTGCTTGTTTTCGACCTCCGGCTAAAAAGAAGTACCTGTTAAGCACAAGACACAACAAGTTTAATTAACTTATGTGATTTAAAATCTGGGAACGGTCCCACCGTGATCGCCACTGAAAGCATGAGATTTCGGAAATAAAACACTGAGATGCAATAAAACAGAACTAAATTGATGCATAAAATAACACGGATAGAATTAAATTAAAAATAGGAGCACAACCCTTTTTATTAACGTAATTCCGCTCGGTTACAATATGTCTCCTCAGTTACACGTTCTTTTAAATACACCAGATGAATAGTGATCTCTTTCCGCATGCCCACATGTAAAATGGACGGGCTACAGTGTTGCCGCCGCTTGCGGTGATGAGTCCTTGCTTGCTGCTGTTCTTGCTGCAAAAGAAACAGTAAACTGTTAATAGCACCTGCAGTAAGAAGTCAGAAGGTTTGTCTCTAGGAAGCAATGGAAAATGCATGTAAAAGATTTAATGAATGCGTAAATAAAACGTTTGCCTTTAAAACATAAACTGTTTTAAAACATTCGAGGACAATTTACATTCGAAAACATAAAGACATAAGCTGCTTTAATATATTCAAAACATCATAGATCATAGAACATAGACTATTTTAGAACATCCGAAGACAACATATATTAAATTAACAAAAACATGTGCGGGATGCCCAAGCGGGCCGCTCCGTTAAATCTTGATCTCGGCACCAATCCACTGGGAATGGGCCCGAAATCTCAAAGGAAAGAGTTGTCGTCGAATTGATGGATTAACATGATCCAATGTCGGGATTGAAGGTTCAGGTGAACGCAGTCGAGTGTTCAGTTTAACAGCACTTTGTTGCTTTTAAAATGCTTCGTAACTTCTCTCTTTTTTTTCATTGTATCGAGCCGGTTTTTATAGAGATTTTTGCCTCTTGGAGCATTAATGCCAAACCCTAAATCCGTAAGGGCCGCTCAGATTTGATCCTTATCGGGCCATTATGGGACATGGCTCGCACTGACAGATCGCAGTTATGAGGCGTGGCCTCTGATCAGATATTTTGAAACCGCTTGTTATTCCATTAAAGCTCGTCGTAAATTGCTTTGAATGCTCTCTTTGGATATTTGCTTTTTAAAATCATTTTTAATGTTTGCTTTAACTTTGCCTTTAACTGATGACGTGTCGGCTTTTGAGTGGTTGCATGCTTTTATATGTTTACGTGTCTGGCAGGCGCGAAGGCAGGGGTCTGTCATATCGCGACGTCGCGATATCGCGACACTAAGGAAAAGGTTGGGTGCGTGGTGGGCGCTGTCGCGATATCGCGACGGTCGCGATATCGCGACGCGCGATATCGCACGTCACGATTTCGCGACGTCCAAGGCTGGGCTCCCCTTTTGTTAAGGCTTGTTTGCTTTCAGATACTTTGCTTTTGATTCAAAGGTTTCAAAGTTTTTGTTAAGGCTTTTGTTTTGAAGATGACTAACATTGCTTTGATTCTTTTCTGACCCTCCGAACTACTGTGCAAGTGGTCAAGACCACTGTTTGACCTCTAAAGGCTGCCCTGAAAGCTGTGTATGTGCATGCGATCAGTGTTTGTAGTCACTTAATCGAATGGTGCTGTTTTGGTGTCTATAGAATGTTACATAAAGATCCTCCACTCAGATCAAGGGGGGAATATACCTCTAAATAATTTTCCATATTTCTAAATTCACACGGGATTAAGAGACAACTGACAACAACCTATAATATTTAGCAAAATGGAGTTTCTGAGAGGAGGAACCATTCCATCATGGAAATGGTTCACTATATGCTTAAGGGAGCATATTTTGAGTAGTAGTATTGGGAAGAAGAAATCAATACAACAATGTACCTCCTAAATAGAGCACCCACAAAATCTCTACAAGGAATAACTCCACAAGAAGCATGGAGTGGTAGGAAACCCTCCATTTCTCATATAAGGATTTTTGGGTGTAAGGCATTCATGCATATTCCAAAGGCAAAGAGAAATAAGTTAGATGATAAATATTTGTAGTGTATTTTTATTGGTTATGATGAGCATTCAAAGGATATCAGTTGATAGATCCTAAAATTAAGAAAACTCACTTAATTAGAGATGTGGTATTTGATGAAGCTTTCACATCAGATGATACATCTATATTTGTATACATGTATGAAGAGGAGCCTAATAAAGAGAAAGAGGCTCCACCCCCACATAAAAATGTTTCAAAATTGTATACTAGCACATTGAGAGATTCAAAGTTGAATTCACTTCTAGATCTAACTCTAGATCAACCTTGTACATGCAACATGACTCAGCATATGAGAGCAGAGGCATCAACTTCAAAGTTTGATGATATCTACCAATTGTTTGATGAACTATATGTAGATGCAAAGGAAGATAAAGAAGTAGATATGGATGATGAAAGGGTTTATATGTCTGCATTGGATGAGAATGAACCCACAATAGTTCAATATGCACTTAGTGAGCCTTAGTGGAAGGCTGTTACATATGTTGAACATACATCTCTCATGAAAAATAACGAAAACTAGTTGAATTGCCTTCTAGAAAGAAGCCCATTGGCTTCAAATGGGTGTTCAAAGTGAAGTATAAAACATATGGAACTATTGATAAACATAAGGCATGTCTTGTTGCAAAGGGATATTCTTAGAAAGAAGGATTTGATTATGAATAAAATTTTACACCCACTTCAAGAATGACTACCATTCATGTGCCTTGTGCTATGGCAGCTCAGTTCGGGTGGAAGTTAAATTAGATGGATGTCAAAAGTGCCTTATTAAATGGTGACCTACAAGAAGAAGTATATATGACCTAACCATAAGGATTTGTGGTTGAAGGCCAAGAGTAAAAAGTTTACAAGTTGGTTAAATCCTTGTATGGGTTAAAACAAGCTCCATGAGCTTGGTACATCAAAATGGATAGTCACCTATTGTAGCATGGATTCAAAATAAGTCCTTCAGATGCTAATATCTATATCAAGAATAATGGTTTTGATATAGTGATTCTAGTACTCTATGTGGATGATCTGATCATCACTGGCAGTTCATAGAACATGATAGATGTACTGAAAGATAACTTGAAATAATCATTTGAGATGACAGATCTAGGAATTCTTCACTATTGTCTTGGTTTAGAAGTGGAACAAAAGAAGAATCATATCAGAGTGACACAAAAGTATGCCAAGACATTTATTGATAAATATCGCATGAATGATTGCAAGCTAAAAGCAAATCCAATGGAACCAGGGCTTTAGTTATTGTGATGTGATACTTCTCCATAGGTAGATGGTACTCTCTATTTCCAGCTGATTGGGAGTCTCATATATCTGACCAACACTAGGATAAATATTACTTTTACTATGGGTTATATTTCAAGGTTCATGTAGGAACCTAAGGTAAGTCATTGGAAAATAGCAAAATGGATTCTTCACTATGTTCATGGCAGTACCGACTATGGATTGGAGTATAAAAATAATGACAAGTTCTTCTTATAGGGATACACAAATAGACTATGTCGGATCCATTGATGATCAAAAATCAGCTTTTGGATATATTTTTCATCTTGGATATGGACCTGTATCTTGGCAGAGTAAGAAGCAGCAGGTGGTTGCTTTATCTTCTAGAGAGGTAGAATATCACACAACACATGGAGCAGTATGTGAGGTGATATGGTTGAGTCGCATTCTTACAAGTATGGGTCTTCCAAAGAATCTTTCAATTCACTTTTTTTGCGATAATCAAGGTGTTTTGAAGCTTGTCAAGAGTCAAGTATTTCATTAATGCATCAAACACATTGACACTCAATGTCATTTAATTCGAGATGAAGTTCTAAAACACAACATACAACTCTAGTACATTCCCACTGATTAACATGTTGCAGATATTTTCACTAAGGCACTTGCACGTGTTAAATTTGAATTGTTTCACAACAGTCTTTATAAATACGTGGGGATGTTAGCATAGATCATAGTCTATTTATTTTATTACATTATATTCATATTTATATGATTAAGTGCTTATTTATTTTTTCATGAAGCACTAAGTCATTTAGGTATTTGGTGGGGTGGTTTAGGTAGTTTTGTAACCATATGAACTACCTTATTTTTTTATTAATCATTGATCAATGATCAAGAGAATACTAATTCTATGAATTGCTTTAGATACTTCCTAATAAGGGACACATGGAAATAATCATGGGTCTTTGCCAAATTAGGTGGCAAGTCAAGTCTTTAGGAAATATGGCTAATTATTTCCAGGATGGCAAATGGTCTAACATATCTTGGGTCTAGTTTTATTGACTTGAAAACACTTTTTATGGGTTTTACTCTCAAGAATACCCTGTCTCCCATAGAAAATTCTTTAGGTGTCCTCTTCAAGTTAGAATAACTCTTTTTGTGGTCTGAATATTCCTTAAGACTTTTTCAGATTACCCTCATTTGTTCCTCCATTTTATTGAGTGTCTTGGATCCAATAATATCCCGATCCTCTAGATTATCCCATAACAATGGTGTTCTGCATCTTTGACCATAAAAATCCTCAAAAGGAGACATCTTTAAAGAATTATAGTATCCATTATTGTAGGCAAACTCTACTAAAGTTAATAAGTTTTCCCATTTAGACTTTTTATCCATGCAGTACATGTGAAGCATATCTTCTAAGACTTGATTGACTCTTTATTTTTTCATATCTATCTTCGGATGGTAAGCAGAACTTATATTTAGTGTAGTTCCAATTGCATGATGGAGGGCTTACCAAAAATTAGATGTGAACCTAGAATATTGATTAGAGATGATTGCTTCCAAAAATCCATTCAATCTAAATATTTCTTTGGTGAATCTATTGGTGACAACTACCACATCATCCTTGGTGCTACTTGGTATGAAGTGTGCTATCTTGGTCATTTTTTTCACCATGACAAGTATCGCATCATGTTGGTACCTGGTCTTAGGCAACCCAACTATGAAATCCATTGATATCACTTGCCACTTTTTCATGGGTACATCATGTGGGTACAACCAACCTACTGGGTGATTATGCTTTGCCTTAAATTTTTGGTATTCTAGACATCGAGCAACAAATTCAGTGGCATCCTTCTTCATACCCAACTAATAGAATATATTCTTTGTTTTCTCCCTCATATTGGCCTTTCTTGGATGAGCAGATTATGGGGATATATGAGCTTCCCTCATGAACACCCTTCTTAGATTGCCAGCTTTAGGAATGACTACCCTATCCTTGAAACACAAAATTCCATCCTTGAGACCATAATCTCTAGCTATCTTAGGATCTTATGTCATTTTGGCTTGGATTCAATAAAAAACTTATCTTGAGGTTGGGTTTGTTTCACTTGATCCATAAGATCTATATGACTTCGGGTTAATACGGTAATGTACCTTCTTATGCTCAGAGCATAAATGACCTTGTTTTCCTTACCTTTGATGTATTCTATGCCAAAATCATTATCGATCAATAACTCAATCCACTTTCTTTATCTCGCATTTAGCAAAGGATAAGTAAAGATATACTTTAAACTCTGGTGATCAGTTCTTAACTCAAAGGATTTACCCACATGGTAGTGTCACCAAATTTTCAAGGCATGTACCACAATAGGTAGTTCTAAGTCATGAGTAGCATAGTTGGCCTCATGTTTCTTGAGCTTTCTTGAATCATATGATACTACTAATTTACCTTGGGATAGAATTCCTCCCAATCCTTACAAAGAAGCATCTGTGCACACTAAAAATTCACCCTAGAGGTCTATGATTTTTAGTATAGGGGTATATGTGATCTTTTGTTTAAGCAACTAGAAGGTGAATTCACATTTGTTTGTTCATACGAATACCTTTCCTTTCCTTTGAATATTTTTTATTGGGGAGGCAATCCTAGAATAGTCCTTTACATATATTTGATAATACCCCACTAAACCCATGAAGCTCCTCACTTCTATTACATTAGTGGGAGGTGGTCAATTAAAAATGGCCTCGATTTTCTAAGGATCTATCACAATCCCATTTGTACAGATTATATGTCCCAAGTAGTGTACTTACAGCACATAAAATTCACATTTGGATAGGTTCCCATAGAGTTGATTTCTCTTTAATAACCCTATCATGATCTTAAAGTGTCTATCATGCTCTTCTTTGTTGTGGGAATAGATTAGAATATCATCTTAAAACACCAATACAAATTGGTCCAAATGATTTCTAGATACACTTTTCATTAAATTCATGAATACAGTTCGTGCATTGATCAACCTGAATGGTAGGACTATGAACTCATAGTACCCATACTGGGTTTTATAAGTATTTTTTTGAGTATCCTCATCATGGATACTCAATTGATGATATCTCAATTTCAAATCAATCTTAGAGAATATGATGGTATCCTTTAGTTTATTAAACAAATCTTCTATCCTTGGCAAAGGATATCTATTCTTGATGGTGGATTTATTCAACATCCTATAGTCTATGCAAAGCCTTAACGAATCATATTTATTCTTCACAAATAGTATTGGTGCTCCCATCGAGATACACTTGACTTGATCAACCCTTTGTCAAGTAATTCTTGAAGTTGCACCTTCAAATATTACATCTATATAGGGTTCATCCTATAAGGAGCCCTATGATGGGTTCTACACCTGGTACTAGATCAATAGTGAAATTAAATTCTCACTTGGGAGGCATCCTAGGAAGTTATGAGCTAAATACTTCCTTATATTCTTGCAAAATTGGGAATATCTGAAATGCTTCCTCCTCATTGACATCTTCAACTTATTTTAGTTCAACCGCATAGACCATACCTCCTCTAATTATGGCCTTCTTTAGTTGCATTATATAAAATAGCATAGGTTTAAAGGAACCTTGTTCACTAACCATTTTTACCCTTTATTTCCTATCATTAGTGAACTCAATCCATTGATATTTAAAATTGATCAAATCTTTGTGAGCCTTTAACCAATCCATGCCTAAGATGATGTCAAAGGCATGTAACATCACTACATATAGGTACCAAATGGTAGATCTAGTGGGTATGGATATTTTAGTTGTGGGGAAGAATTAATCCATAGAGTAGGTCTGACCTGACCCATACTCCACTTTCCACCCTTGTGCCAAAGATCCAGGTCTTTCCAACATATCCCTTATTATGCTACTAGAAATAAAACTACCTATAGCTCCACTATCTATTAGAATTTTAACATCTCTACCATATATTTTACCATTTATGAGTAAAGGAATTGCTTGTCCTTCCAGGTTCTATTTTTCGATGGCCGCATATATCTTGTGGCCCTTCCCATTTGTCTTTTGGCTAGACTTTGCACAAAGGGGATAATTCTTGGCATAATGTAGACCTTCACATTCATAACATCATGATTTATGATTTAGGCTTGTCCCTTGATCTGGATTATCCTTCTTATTGGTAGGAGGTGGTACTACTTGTTTTAGAGGTTACGGTTTTTCAGCATTACTATTGTTATTATTCCTTGGCTAGAACTTATTAAAGTGCCCAAGTTTCTCATTGTTCTTTTTTACAAATTTGGGAGTTTACTTTACTTTTTGACTTGGTTCAGGATTTCAATTACTATTTTTCTAGTGACCATGTTCCTTATTTGACCCATTTGAAGAGTTTCCAAGTTTCCTACTAGGGTGCTGATTGTACTCTTCTTGGCAAGCCAGATCATAAGCTCTCCAAATCACCAGGTTTATGCATGCTTACTTAATTTCTGATATGATATACATATCTAAAGAGAAATTTATGCACTTTCATTTTATTATCCTTCTCAAAGGATGGATCATATCTAAGTAGTTTTAGGACTTTATTGTAATATCCTTCTATGAACTAAAGAACAAAAGCTTATACTGAGAGGAAGGGTGAATAGTATAATATAAATATTTTTTTAGACACTAAAATCATGTCAATCGGATGAGACTATAATAATGCACTCTTATCGACACCATATGGACCCATTGGGAAACCCTCAGGGGTTAAATAGGGATCCTAACCACTTTTGGTAAGTTTTGGGCCATGTAGCCATGGCCTTCCCACCCCAAGATGACCATAGTTCATGGTCATCCCACCCAGGGATGGCCACCAACAACTGTCCCTAGGTGGGACGGCCATAGCCTAGGCCCATCAAAAATGCAAGGGTAGGAAAAATGGAAATCAAATTATACCATTTATTCCACATAAGATCTATAATAGATTGAGGGGCTTCCAAAGCCATCAGAACCTACAAATTAGAGGCCCAAATTGGAGGCATCTTCCACCCAATGCATGGCAAGGGTTTTGACAAGTGGTGGGACCTGCCTTGAATACCCCAACTTGCCCCTTTGATCTTGTGGCCCTCTTGGGCTATAAATTGGAGGTATTCTAACAAATTTTAGAGAGAGTTCTTTGCAATAATTCACCACAAAGTGCTATCGAGATTCACTCTCCCCTTTTACCCGTGTATTTGTCCTTGGAATATTCATCAATTGAAGGAGTTTCCAAGACATCCCCAAATATGCACATCCATTCCAAAACCCACCCATTTCTATGATTTAGATTACCAAATTTGATGAAAAAAAAACCCTAGGAGTATTTTGGACCAGATCCCAAAGGAATTTATGGCAAAACCACTAGGTTTGGCGGTTGTCCCCCTTGGGACGATTACCAGTACCAATTGGAACACCCAAGGATGGCCATGAATTGGCATATAGTTTTGAGTAAATTTTAGTGTAGATGATTTCTATATTGGTTTTCATACATCTTACTAGAATTTAGTGATATTTGGATCAGTTTTGGACCTTCAAATAGGGTTTTTGTGATGAAAATCCCAATTGGAACACCCAAGGATGGCCATGGGTTCTGCTTGAAATTTCATTTCAATTTCTACATAAATCATTCCTAAAGTAGATAATATACATAATTATAAGTTTTGGCACAACTTGGAGTAATTTTGCATTGTCTATTGCAATTGTTGTAATCAATGTGTAGCAACGGAAAAATGGTGCACCTCAACCGAAGCAACAAAATGTAAATGCTTAATAAGTCCTACGAAAGTGTAAAGCAAAACATGCAAACAAGAGGCAATGTATAACAAGTAATAAAGCAAATGGGGCATTCTCCTTATTAGATAACTTCAATTTGAATTAAAATGCCTCCCTTTGAGGACTTGAATCAGCTTGATACAATCCATTACAATAAAGGGGTGCCAAGAGATATAAATCTCTCAAAGAACATGGTGCACATCCACTGTTCTCCCACGTACCCACACTCGAGGTGGGTGGGCTCAAGGTCACCACAACTTACATCAAATTGATCCTTGTCCTTTTATGTTTCCCATCATATTTTTGCACCTGAATCTGCACAAAGAGAATCAAAAGCATATGTGTATGGTATTAAAATATGCAATCCCCACAGCCTGAAAAGGCGCATGTGAGGTATAGATATCAAATGAATCCCAAATGGAGCAAAAATCAAGAGTGATGTAAAAGAGACAGTTTTGGAATGATATCACTTGATTTTTTAAAATATTGGTGCTCGATCACTGTGTTAGGTCTCGTTGCACTTAGTGAACCTGCAAAATGTAAGTAAACGATTCTCCTACCAAAACATGTCAAAAACCTACAATATTGGATGAGTAAGCATAAAATGAAATTTTGAGAGAACCCATGTAATCATATTCTAGAGATCCTATCCAAATCCTCCTACATGCAAAAGTGGGACCCACATACACGTAAATCGTAAAATGGCAATGTCTCAGTCAATATGCATCAGAAAGCAGTGAAATTTTAACTGAAGCATCTCATAGACATATAAAAAATGGTAAACTAAAAATAGTCCTAAAATTATGCATGAATTTCTATTCATCCGAGGGTGGGACGAATTCGACTATCATAAATTGGGGGGCACCCGGGGGAGGGATGCCCACAAAAATCTCCTAAATTTTCACACCAATCCAATGAAGATTGATGTAAAACTATAGGAGAAGTGTTTTAGGTAAATTTGGTGTGGGTATTCAAACAATAAATTCATTTTTGGAGTCAAATTGTGCCTTCTTGTACCTAATAACCCCTCTCGCTAAGTAGAAATTATGGATGAAAAGGAGCAATAAGGGTGAGGTGATAACTCGATAGCACTTCATCGTGAACCCTAGCAATAACCTTTCACCTCTTGGATGAGAATTTCATCCATTTTATAGACCTAGGAGGTCAAATACGCAAAGGGCATGCAAGGGCATGTAAGGCCCAAGGAGCCACTTGGTCATCAGGGTGACATGCATAGGAGGGGGAAGAGAATCTCCTCAAAATGGCCTTATTGATGAGGGTTTTCATAGGCATGCCCTTGATTATGACATGCATGCTTTGAGGAGCAGGGAAAGTGGTATTTTTTGGTGACCACTTGTCCAGATGTGACTTTTTTCTAGTCAAACCTGCTATTTGCTCCACCTTGAGACGAATGTTGCTATTCACTCTAGGGTGAGATGAATAGAAACTGCTATTCATCCCAGGATGGGAAGAATAGGAACTGGGCCTCAAAAATTCCCCAATTGACCCGGGAACCTTCCAAAACTGCTTTGGGAGTGGTTATAACCATTACTTGACCTCTGAGGGCTGCCCTAAGGGCTTTGTGCGTCAACTTTGTCAATTCCTTGGTAGAGTAATTGGATTGGCACTATTTTGGTGTCTACAGATACCCCTTTTTGAGAAGCTTTGTGTGTAGCACAACGTCGAGAAAAAATAGATAACCAAAGTACTCAATGATTAAGGTTATTCAGTAACCTAACCAACTTTAGATGCCCCAATCATGGAAAGAGCCTGCGTTCTTGAATCCTTGCTTCTGACTCACTAAAGACATTGGTCTTGGTTTCTCTTTAGCTTCTAGGTATGCACAGAGGACTTATAACCCTGGACGTTAGAGAATACCAAGTATTTTGATAACTTTTGAGGTATACCAAACAGGCAGGATTGTCTGCTCTATTGTGTTATTAATTGAGATTTTTGCTTATTTCCTACCCCAAGAAGGAGCGTGATTGTCTTTGTCAATGATTTGTTGAACAAATGCCCTTTGCTTAATTGAGTGTGTGTTTTTTAATTATGATTATGAGTATGACTACCCCCTAAAGAAACGAGTTGATGATGGAATGACCTAACAATAAAATCAATGAGTCGCTTGACCTAGATGACTTTTGTTGGGTTGCCTTCAAGTGTACTCATGAAGATTATGGCAATTTTAGGAGGATATTGTCGATCCGATAGATGTTGCCTCGAGGAGAGAGTCAAAAAATTTGTTCTCATGGAGTGGTCCAGCCATAAAGGTTTTATTAGGGACTAAAGGAGTAACTCTTGAACCTCTATGGCACTTTTGAATTCTATCTTGAGTTTGAATGAATTCCATCAAATTTGACTTGTTTTTGGTGGGTTTTAAACCATTTTTGGCATCTTTTCAGAGTAAGAGAGAGAGAAAAACCTTATTCCCGTAGATTTGTCCAACTATATTAGCCTTCTTAAGGAGTAAAGTAGAGTCTCTCTATGACCTCGACGGTGGTTTATTTTGCCATTATGCTTGGGTGTAAAATTGACCAAGTTTAGGCAGTTTTTATGTTGTTTTTGTAGCCTATTTGGAGTTGTTTTTGGCTGTTTTAAAAATTCTGAGTTGTATTCATCCTGGGGTGGGGTGAATGTAATTTATGTATTCATCCCAAGGTGGGATGATCATAAGGTAATATGCTCATACCATCCTGGTATGAGTACAACCCATAATATCCTATAAAGCCCCTAAAATAACTGTGTGGGGCCATTATTGCAAGTTTTCTTTGGTGATTCGAGTGGTGAGGAAGAGGAGAGCGATTGTGTGCAGTGAATCGCTGTCAAACTCAATCCAAGACACCATGAGTTAGTAGAATTTAGCATCCAGTGGAGGATCTGGTGCCACACGGGTATGTATTGACTCCTCGATCGTACTTGGTGCTATTTTTGAACTTTGTTGTTTTATTTTGTTATTTTATTTTTATTTTTGAGGCCTCTGAAAAGGTCAATTTTTGAATCATAGGAATGCTTAGTGATATTTTTTGGTGTTTATTATTAGGTGGTGAGGGATATGTATCATAATTCAAAGCTTTTTGAGATCACCCGGAATGCCTTGAACGAGGCGGATTGGGAGTGGCTAGATGGCTTGGGCCTTAAGCAAGTGACACGATTGGATCCTATGATAGGTGATCGTGCCTACTTGACTACCTTGATCAGTTTGTGGGACCCTCATACTAATACCTTTCACCTCAAGATAGGGGAGATGACGGTGACTTTAGATGATTTTTATTGTATTATGAGGATTTCGATAGAGGGGTAACCCATCAGGACTACACATTGTGACCTGAGGGGTGCAGTGTTGACTTGGTACTTTGGTGGTCAGGCGTAGGATGCAGAGGATGACTTCTTGAAAGGAGGTATATTGGTTGGGTATTGGTATGGGGAGAAGTTATTGAAGGTGAGGTATGCATTACTCATGACCCTCATCTCCAATATGCTTTTACCTGACTCCTCAGGAGTGAGGTTCCCATGGAACCTGCTAGAGCTAGTGTTTGCCCTGGTGGTAAGAACTAAGGAGGACCCATTGGTGATGGTGTGGGGGACGAAATTACTGGCACAACTCTATGATGATTTGTACAAGATCCACTATCAAAGGAAAAAGGGGATAGGGTGCAACTATATACTACAATGTTGGGTACGTGAACACAGATGTGGTGCGGCCACAAGGACTACCATGGATGACCAAGGGTGAGCTAGTATATCAAGATATCGGGTATACCATCCTCTAGCAGACGACACAAGAGGTTAGGTAGAGGATGCATTGGATAGGTCACATAGGTCACTATGCCAAGGATTTTGTTGGGTTGGTGGTGGGAGATGTCAGTTGGCGATCTTACAAAGACTGCTCGACATGGCCTAAGGTTGGGGAGTGGCTACAGAGGAGTAGGCGAGGCAGGTGGGTGATAAGGTGACACAATATAGAGAAGGATTTCTTCCCTTATGAGAGGGTGACACAAAATTTTGGGATATTCTAGGGGCTTCCTATGGTGCCCATGATCTATAGGTACCATGGGGATGAGAGGATCCTGACTTGGCCCATAGTGGTGGAGACATATGAGGTGAAAGACTCAATTATAGCGATACCTAATGTGGATGATGTTAGGATGACATTTGAGTATGATACATGATGGGTGATGCGATGATGGCAGGGTGAGGAGGCCCTTGGGGGTGATGCAATGGTGGCATTTGAGGATATGCCTTAGGATGTACCTGAGGAGGATCAGACGAAGGCTCCCTACTATATGGAAGAGCAGGTGGACCTCCTAATCATGGATGATCAGGGTGATGAGGGAGATGAGGATGTGGCTGATCAGGGGTTTCCTGAGTAGTAGGATGTGCCATTCGATCGGTATGTTACACTACAGATGGAGCTAGCCATGGTTAGGCAATAGGGGGATCTCCTACGAGCATAGGTGAAGGTGCAAGATGACCCGATAGAGGTTAGGACTCTACGAGAATGGGTGCAGGAGTTGGATGTTGAGGTGGGGTCACTACGAGCCCAGGTACTATGGGTGACTAATACATACCAGGATCAGGAGGCTTAGGGTCAGTGCTATAGGAGTGAGCTAGAGTGAGAGGTGATCCAAATTGAGGGACAGATACCAGAGATGGATGGGGGAAGTACCTCATACTAGACCTAATTGAGCTAGATGGAGTAGTCCACTTCATCCAGGCAGAGGATTGAGGTGGCTAGGTGGAGTCAACAGGAGGCCAGAGCAGGTAGCAGCCAACTAGAGAGATCCCAATGATCGTACACTGTAGGTAGGAGTACTAGTCGCAACACCGGTCCTATGTGATGATGGTGGTTGACATGGATAGGGTTTTCTTTTTTGGTATTGGTGAGGTTGGAGGACCTACTTTATTGTAGTCTAAGGGTATTTTGAAAACTATGATGTACTATTTTTACCCCATATATATATATATATATATATATATGAGATTTTGTTATGAGCATCAAGTGTTAGATTTATTATTTTATTTGTATGAATGCAATGTGTGTAATGATTTATGCTTATATGTTAGATTCTTAGTATGTATGTATATGTATGTATATGGATGCTTTTGTGGCATGATGGAATGGTGATAGATATATCATGTATGCATGTGTATTTGATTTGATTTGATGCTATCTATATGTGTGGATGTACAATGATATGATTGGTTGATAAAATGAATGTGGCTAATGATTTGATCCACTATGTTAGCACCATAGACTATACAAAACACATTAACACTTTTTGCTTATTTTTCTTCTTTTTTTTTTTTTTTTTTTTTTTGTAATGGAACTGTGAAACCATTATTACGATGTAGTGAAATGGAGTAAGTTATAGGACCTGTTTGAATAATGTAGATGAGGTTTTAATGAGACTCAAAAACTCTAGCTGGTGTGATCAAAGGTTGTAAACTGATTATCCAAGACTCTTGTACAAGGTATGAATCTTCTAGGATGACCACGGTACTTCATATCCCAATGTATGTAGGTGAGTTCATTCCTGTGAGATGCATAAGGATACCACCAGTGCCAAGAAGGCTCTCAACCAAACCTGTACGGAGGATCACCAAATGAATTCCACCATCGTAGGTTTTGTACTAATAATGACTAGACAACTAGGCAATCTAGGTTACCAAAGCTAGCTCATCCACATGCAAAAATTGTTCTACATACATACCCAAAAGCTAATGTGACAGACATATCATCATGTGGGAGGCTATTGCCATTGATGGATAGGCTATCAACCAAACCCATAATGAGGATCACATTATGGTTTTCCAAATGCTAAGAGTTCTAGGGATTCAAGTTCGACACCCTACTTTCTTCAATTTATTGGGATACTTGCTCTCATATATAGTGATAAAAACACTATTTATTTTTCTCATTTTAGTGACAATAATCACTATTTATTTTAAGTTTTTTCTTTTTCTCTTGATCAAGGGATTTGAATTTTAAGTGATCACTGTTTCTTGTGCTTTTTGATGTGTGCACTTTTTGATTTTTTTTGTATTTTTGGATTTTGAATTTTTGTTTTGTGGGGGTTTGTAAATTTAGACTGTTGCAAACATGTGGCAATGTGGGATTTTGATGACAAAAGAGGGGGGAAAACAAATTATTTTTTGGGGGGGAATTGGGTAGGGGAGAACTTGTCCTTTTGCCAACTCTCAGCATTCTTGAACCATTCGCATAGGGGGATGAGCAGGATGAACTTTTCGCATAAGGTAACCTAGAACACTTCATGGATTTCATCTGTATTTGTGCAAAACTTGGATTGTTAATGATTAATTGTGTTTGGGATATGATGTACACAAGGCATAATATAAGCAAGACTCTACCTCCTAAAAATCAAGGTAGCTTTCTACCAAACCTAAAGAGAAGCTAGAAATGGTTGTGACCAAAATCGCTAATGACATTCTAAAACAAATGATTAGGTGAAGGAGTGAACATAAATATGGAATGTGAGAATGTGGGTGAAAATGATAAGTGGAACATTGAACTATGATTACTTTCACAACATTGATTTTAAGCGATAAGTGATATACCATCATGGTGGTAGACATACATGAGCAACTCTAAAATGTAAAGTGAAAATGATGAGTATGTCTAAATGCAAGCAATGATAGAATGCAATGGGATGCAATATGATGAAATGCAATAATTTTTTATTTTTGATATTTTGATGATGATTTTTGAATTTTTTGATTAATTTATATGTATGAAAATGCAATGCGATGCAATGTTTTTGTATTTTGAGATTGATATATGTATGTACATGTGACCAAAAGGATTATTGGGGGTCATTAGGGCATTTAGGGGGAACCAAAGGGATTATGTATGTCTTTGGGGCTTTTTGGTTGACCTAGATGGTTATTGATTGCCTAGGAGAATTTGGGTTGACCAAGTGGGATGTAGGCACCCTTGGAGAATTTTGGGGTGACCTAGATGGTTCTAGACCACTTAGGAGCATTTTTAGGTTGACCAAGCAGGTTAAGGCACCCTTGGAGCATTTTTAGAATGACCTAGATGGTTCTAGACCACCTAGGAACATTTTAGGTTGACCAAGTGGGTTAAGGCACCCTTAGAGCATTTTTGGGGTGACCTAGACGGTTCTAGACCGCCTAGGAGTGTTTTAGGTTGACCAAGTGGGTTAAGGCACCCTTGGAGCATTTTGGGGTGACCTAGATGGTTCTAGACCGCCTAGGAGTGTTTTAGGTTGACCAAGTGGGTTAAGGCACCCTTGGAGCATTTTGGGGTGACCTAGACGATTCTAGACCGCCTAGGAGCATTTTAGGTTTGGAGCATTTTTATGGTGACCTAGATGGTTCTAGACTGCCTAGGAGCGTTTTAGGTTGACCAAGCGGGTTAAGGCATCCTTGGAGCATTTTTGGGGTGACCTAGATGATTCTAGACCGCCTAGGAGCGTTTTAGGTTGACCAAGCAGGTTAAGGCACCCTTGGAGCATTTTGGGGTGAACTAGATGGTTCTAGACCGCCTAGGAGTGTTTTAGGTTGACCAAGCGGATTAAGGCACCCTTGGAGCATTTTGGGGTGACCTAGATGGTTCTAGACCACAATTATTGATTTATTTAATCAAAGACTTCTTGTCACTCGTTATTCCAGTGGAATGCAACTCCCTTATGCAATAGTCTATTCATTGGCCGACATTTATCTGACAACTGTGCATGAAGCGCTTGATAGATACGATTTTTCCTTGCAAACTTCTCACTTGCTTGACGGTAGTCGAGGGAGGCATTTATAAGATAGCCTTAAATTTGTTAGGGTCTACCTCAATGCCTCACTTGGAGACTACAAAACCTAAAATTTTTCTAGATGTGACACCGAAGATGCACTTCTTAGGGTTCATCCTGACATTGTACTCAATGAGGCAATCTAGGACTTTGCATAAGACATCAGGATGCTCACAATGTAATAGAGACTTAGCCATTAAGTCATCCATGTAATATTATAGAATTGTGTGCATGTAATAATGGAAGATGTATGTCATGGCCCACTGATAAGTGATGCCGACGTTCTTGATGCCAAAGACCATTACCCTATAAAAAAATGTTCCCCAAGGCATTTTAAATTTCATTTTGATTTGGTATTCTAGGTTGATACGAATTTGATTGTACTTAGAGAAATCATCCATGATGGAAAGAATTTCATGGCCTACTATGGCATCTACTAGTGCATCGATGCTAGGCAAAAGGAAATCATCCTTAGGACTCACCTTGTTTAGATATTTGAAGTTTGTGCATATGTGAATCCTCCCATCAAGCTTCTTGATGGGAACCATGTTGGAAAACCATGGTAGATAGTCTATGAAAATAACAAATTGGGCATCCAAAAGCTATTGTATTTCGTCTTTCACCATCAAGGCTATTTTTAGATGCATCTTTCATAACTTTTGCTTTACCGACTTGATTTTCGGGTTGAGTGTCAAATTATACATGACCAAATTTGGGTCTAGTCCTGACATATCCTTATAGGACCATGCAAAAGCCTTATTTATCTCTATGAGAATCTAAATGTACATGTCTTGCTATTTGGGGGATAAGACTTCCCCTAGCTTGATAAACTATGAATTATTTGTATCTGAGCCTATGTCTCGATCAATCATTTGCTTGAATGACATATGCGATCTGTCCTCTAATTGATACAGAGTCGAGATCAGGTGGATGTCATTTACTGAGTTAAGATCATCAATAGGAATGCCAAGTTCCTCTTCATCATGAAATATGTCCTGAGCAAGCCTCGGGGTGAAATGAAACATCTCACCGCATGGATAGTACTCAAAAGGTGATGGGGTGAATCAACGTAGTCCCAATCGGTGGCATCTAGGTCGAGATACAATGGCTTGGAAGGATTGATTGGATTGCAGAGTGGTGTGGTCAAATCAATGGAGATCATGTTGATAGAATGGATTCTCTATGACCATAGGTGAAATACTTCTCATTAATATCACTTCCTACCCCCAAGTGTGGTGGTGGGGGAATAGGGATCACCGGATCTTGTCTATGAATAAACTGTAGAATGGGATCATTTGGCTCAAGAAGCTTCATATATGTCAGTGGGTTAGGAAATACCACATGATAAATCTAGTCCCAATTGACTGGTCTTGCCCTTAAGCATAGGACAATGTGCGGCTATTGATACACCTCATATATTTCGATGGGCTCATAACGATGATGCAAATAAGGAGGACCAAGATAGTCCCTCTCTGTCTCATCTTCATCGTCACTATCATATATGAATCCTTCACCTCTACCCATAGGAATTAGGCGATCAGGCTGATGAGGTCCCATAGATGCTCGTGCCTCATAATAATCATCATGGATGAGGACTTATTCACTCTCGTATTGTGGTAACATTGGCACGTGAGGATCGAGTAGTTCGAGCAAATGGATGGTGCTCTCACCAAGTGGTCTAACTTCTTGAGGGCAGACTGGCTCTTCAGGAGGCCAGATCTCCTGCTAGATAGGGTCATCTATGGAGAACATGCACATGAAGTCCTCCTACTCACAATCAATGGGATTACCTATGAATGATCATTGTCTGACTCAAAGGGGTCATATGGTGCTACCTTGTAATCGGACTCGTCTCCTGAGGTCCATTCATAAGAGGGACCATCATCGCAAACATGAGGATATGCTTGCGAACTCTCACCTCTCTCAGAATGTGAGAGGATGTCGCTAAATATCACAAGGCTCCCATTCGATATCGAGAAATAGTCCCCTAATGAGTAGACGGTATGCAGGTTGGTGTATAGTTCTCGAGCCAACTCATCTCTCTGTCCTAGGTAGAGGTGATCCATGCCATCCAAGAGAACATCTAGGGGCAAGGGGTTGTTATGCCCTAATCCTGACTTATCGTATGACATCTGATAGTACGACTAAAAGGGGCCACATATGCCTCGCTCATATCGGCCTAACTTGTAACCATACCAATTGTATAGGTCAAAATACTTCAACACAAAGTTCGGGTTAGAAAAATAATCAATTTGTTCCCCGAAAGGCTTCTCATCATCCTCCTATTGGTAGGGCTTTATGCCATAGTCAAGGCCCCCATATATGAAATTTTTTTGATTATGAGGGAGACCTAAAGGAATAATGGTGCTCCTCAGAAGGAGTGGTCTGCCCATGTCCTGGATTCACTTAACTGCAGGTGTAGCCACAAAATTCTGGACTATGTACTCTCCTAGACCTATGTTAGCCATCTCAAATGTGATCAACGATTGAGGTGATGGGAGAAACGAGAGTTCCTGTTGGGTCCATTCCATGATGGGCTCATCAACCGACCATTCCTCCATATCGCTAGGAATTTCTTCAGAGGATGTGGTGGAAACTATTGGTGGGATCTTATCCATGATTCTCTTCCCTATGTCCTTCGGTAACTGATTCATGGATGATGAAGGTGCATGCGAAGGCACTGATGATGAAGATGGGATGGACTATGATGAATACGACTCTATCGAAGGGGGTGATTCCAGAATCAGACCCAAATAGGACTTATTCAATTGAAAGTCTAGATTAGGCGATGGTAGAGTCAATTCAGGAAACTACTACACCATGTTGTAGTATTTGAAGGGTTCTAGGTCCGTCGAGACAACGTGAACCTATCCTTCATACGTGTATTTAGTCACTGGTGCTTGATTTAAGGGATAAATTTCTTGTTTCTTATCCAGTGTCTACCCAATAGGATGTTGTATGCCATCTCACTCTCTAGTATGTGACACAATTTCAAAATCATATTTTGCCTGACTTGAATGGGCAGGATAATTGTGCCAACTATCAAGCATAGAACATCGTTGAATGCTCGGAGGGTGTATGTGGATGCAACAATGTGCGATGCTAGTATTTTAAGATGCTCTAGTGCTATTGTGGTAATGATATTATTGGATGAACTAGTGTCTATCAGAAATCTCTCAAATGGGGTCCCATTCATGCATGCGATGATGTGCAACGGTGGGTCCACTATGTTAGCGGGGATGGGCCTTAGGTCATCTTCCCTTAATGTAATTACTGACTTAGTGCATTGGCATACATGCCCCACAAAATTGTTGAACAAATTCACTTCCTAGGGTTGCAGCTCAATGGCTTTTAGAATCTCCATCAGGGCCTCCCTGTGAGGCTGCAATTGCTGAATTATCTCATAGATGGAGAGCCTAGGCAACGTGGTCCTCAAAATCTGAGCTAGTTTTTTTGTATCGTGGCCACATGCCTAGGAAGGGGAGTCTATACTGGAGGTGGTGTAGCTTGTGAAGTTGACGAAACATCACTTGGAGCCGCAGGAGCTATGGCTAAACTCGGGTACTTCTTGTTTCATGTCACAATGCTCACCATGCCCACAAATCCCTATTTGGGATATGCTTGATGGACCTCGTTTACTTATTCTATGGGCTTGGCCTACCCTCCATGGGCTAGAAAGGGGTCTTTGTAGACCTCCATATGTTGGTTTTTTGGCACCATGGGGTTGTCTACCATGAGAGCTTTGTTATCGATTAGGTCTTGTACTAAGTTCTTGAACTTGTAACATCCAAAGATGTCATGACCCTTTTGCTAGTGGTACTTGCAATACAAGTCTTCCCAATATCCTTTAGGTTTTGGTGCATTAGGATCTATAGGTCTACTCTTAGGTAGGTGGACCAAATTGGCTACATAAAGGTGATCAAACAAGGAATCCATAGATTCCATTATGGATGTAAACTACCGCTTGGTACGACACTGTTGATTCTGCCCTTGTTTTTCATTTTCCTTCTCATAGTTCCTAGGGGGTGCAACATGATATTCTGCATTTTAAGGTTGCTATTCTTGTGTTGACCCTGGGACACTAATGGCAACCTAATTGACCACGATGGGTTTTTGTTGCACTGTGTTGGTCTTAGTTTTCTTGGTCCACTCCTTATGAGGTTTTGAAATCTTGCCCTCTTGGATCTCTATTTCTTCGATGGTCCTGGCCTATGCCAAGGCACCCTTAAGAGTTGCATACTGTTGAAGCTGTAGTAGCAATGAGATGGGTTTTAGGCATCTCTTAGTAAAAATCTGCATCAACTCCGATGCAGGGAGTATATAGGGTACCTTTGAAAGCATGGCCCTCCATATGTTTCCATAATTGTTGATGGACTCATTGTCATACTGCTTAAGACTAGCTAGGTCAGCAAGTGTTGTACTCCTATTGGTATTGAAGGCAAACGTTCTAGGAATGCATCCACGAGATGATCTAATTTGTGGATGTTGTGCTTCAAGAGCTGTGTGAAACAATCGAAGTTCGGGCTTGCGAGGGTAGTCACAAAAGTCCTTAGAAGCAAGGCATAATTGTCATGGATACCAAAACATTTTCTCAGGAAATGGGTGACATGCTCCTATGCATCCTCTTCCCCATTAAATGTGGCCAACTGAGGCATATTGAATTATTCAGGGTAGGGAAGCGTAGGAACCGATGAATGCACAGGGTGACTATGGAGCTGACGTAACATAGGATTTTGGGACCCAGAGGTTCTATTCTTGACTGACTCGAGATGCTTTAGCAATGCCTTGTCGACATCGAAGGACTTGATCTCCTCTTCTTTATCCTATTCTTGTAGTGGGTTGCGAGGAATGTGAGGCCTATTATGGGGTGGCTATGGAACAACCCCCTACCTTGGTATGGTGTCTCTACGCATTCTTCTTCCAGCTCATATCCATCATACTCCTCATAAGGCATCTCTAGAGCTGGTCTATAAACTTGTGCGGTTGCCCGCAGAGTGTGCCACACATCATTCCTAGGAGTCAAATCCCAATCGGACCTAGGATGTCTAGGAGGTAATCCTCTATAAAGTCTAGGTGACCTATCTTGAACTGGGAGTTGTTGCCTCTGATAGGTCTTCACCCTATGAGTGATCGGGGTTGGAACCCGCTCATGTATGGTCTTTTGGAACAACTCATTGGGTTGACATTGAATACATTCCTTTTTGAGCTGATGTAGGTGGTCTAGTTGCTCCTTATCATTTCGAAGCTATTTAAATTGATTTTGGTGTTCTACATACTTGGCAACTGCCTATTGAACTTGTTCCACTGTACAAGGTCTAGGTGGCCTAGATGGTTCTCCTCAATCTCTCTCTCGGTCATGAAGATCCAAGACCTCTATAATGTACTTCCCTTTGTCGAGGTTGACCACATTCACCTGTGGCTCTGGACGAGGCAGGTGTTCCCTATACTCAGTAGGTGTAGAGGTACAACACCCCCACGTAGTGAAGTGCTCTTGAGGAATGTCATGGACTTCCTCATATATTCCTTCATGAATGAGGAAAGATAAGGCTAAATTGGCCCATCTTGCATGATGAGCCTCATACTCATCCTAGCATTTGGGCTCTCTAGTCCTAATTGGGCGGTGCAAAGGTAAGATGTGATCATCATGCCCCAGCCAATGATCATTATGGGGATTTGGCCCTTGAGTGGGTGCTTTTGTTCTGGTAGGCACATGAATACGTGGTACTGCCCTATCTCCATGTGCCTCTTCATCCACTAGCTAGTCATCATAAAAATGAGTGTTACACGTGTCCATATAACAAGAGAATGCTCCCTGAGTTGGATCTTAGTACATGTGGGCATCCCATATAGGGGTCTCTTCGAGACCTTGATCTATCCTAGCCATCCTAGCGGTCTATAGAATGGGTGAATGTATGCCCTCCAAGGTGGTATAACCACATCTCGAGAGCTATAACGAAGGCGACTTGTGTCTCCATGCACACTCTCCACAACGTCTGCTCTTGATTAGGCTTGGCTGTGGGTGAAAACCATTATAATAATGTTCTATCAAACGTTTAATGTTTATCTTCTTTACAAATTTTATGAAACAATATACCAAAAATAAAAACACATAATCAAACATATGTTTATCTTTGTTAATGTATTAGATGTGTATCCTAAAATTAGTTTTAGTGTGTTTCAAATTTGTTGTAAAGAGACCTTGTGTCATACGTTTGATAATTGTTGTATGATATTCTCAAGTTGAATGGATTTGATAATTGTTGTATGATATTCTCAAGTTGAATGGATTTCACCTGTATACTCATAGCTCGACAACATAGCTATGAACTCCATGTTGCGTTATCCCTCCTATAATGTGTGGTAATGAAGCCCACACATGGCTAGGGAGCACAAGTCCTACCAGTTCCTCACCCAATTCACCTGTAATCTATGATAAACCTCCCCGAAAGGTGATGTGTGCTATAACCCATAGGCTATTATAGATCTTGGAACTGTCCTTGGCATGATGTATCAAGTTCATGGCATTTGAGCCAAGTGGATGGAGATGAAACCCACCATCACTTGTGCTCTACCAACGGTTTGGGATGAAGTCCAACTCATTAGCGTTTAAGTGGATCATGGTGTGTATGATTCCTTTTAACCCAAAATAAAGCAAGTAGTAGAGAATTCAATAAATTTTCACTAAATGCAAGATTTAAAGCAATGTTTTACTTTCAGAATATTAAAATATGAAACATGGAATTCACTACACTAAGCTAGGAAAGTAACTCTAAATGAAAACTCACCGATGGGTGAGCGTCAAGCAAGCAGACCAAAGAAGATGCAATCCTAATTAATATTTTCTACTTTATGTATGTTTTTGTAATTTTGAATTTTTCAAAAAATAAATTGTGACAGTTTTTACTTTTCCTACTTAAGCACACAAAGCAAAAATCAACAGAAAACAGGGTTCTGTAAATGAAAAACGGGAAGAAAATAGCTCAAACCCTACCTCTTCTCTGCCTTTGTCTACTGATTCTAAAATCCAACTCAAAAAACCTATTGTTTTTTATTTATCCCAGGGTAGGATGAACTATACGTCTGCATTCATCCTAGGGAGGGATGAATTTGAATCCGTCCCAGGGTGGCACGAATAGAAGTCCAGAGTTCACCTGGGTCTGGAGTGACTAAAACCTACAACAAAAAAAGGTGAAAAATCAAGTTAGAAGATCACCTAAAGCAAAAGGGACTAGGTCCCACCATGATCACCACTATAGAAATGGAAAAATGGTGCACCTCAACCGAAGCAATAGAATGTAAATGCTTAATAAGTCCTACAAAAGTGTAAAGCAAAACATGCAAATAAGAGGTAATGTATAACAAGTAATAAACAAATTGGGCATTCTCCTTATTAGATAACTTCAAGTTGAATTAAAATGCCTCCCTTTGAGGACTTGAATCAGCTTGATACAATCCATTATAATAAATTGGTGCCAAGATATATCAATCTCTCAAAGAACGTGGTGCACATTCACTATTCTCCCGCATGCCCACACTTGAGGTGGGTGGGCTCAAGGTCGCCGCCACTTACATAAAAGTGATCCTTTTCATTTGATGTTTTCCATTGCATTTTGGCACCTAAATATGCACATAGTAAAGTAAAATAGAATCAAAAGCATATGTGTATGATATTAAAACATGCAATCCCCACAACCTGAAAAGGCGCATGTGAGGTATAGATATCAAATAAATCCCAAACAGAGTGAAACTCAAGAGTGATTTAAAAGAGATGGTTTTAGGATGATATCACCTAGTTTTGTAAAATATTAGCACCCGATCACTGCGTTAGGTCCCATCGCACTTAGTGAACCTACAAAAGGTAAGCAAACGATTCTCCTACCAAAATATGTCAGAAACCTACAATATTGGGTGAGTAAGAATAAATTAACATTTTGAGAGAACCCATGTGATCATATTATAGAGATCCTATCCAAACCCTCTTGCATGCAAAAGTGGGACCCGCATACATGAAAATCATAAAATGGCAATGTCTAAGTCAATATGCATCAAAAAGTAGTGAAATTTGAACTGAAGCATCTCATAGAAATATAAAAAATGGCAAATTAAAAACAATCCTAAAATTGTGCATGAATTTCTATTTTTTCAAGGGTGGGATGAATTCGACTATCATAAATTGGGGGGCACCCAGGGGCGGGATGCCCAGGGGTGGGACGCCCACCAAAATTTCCTAAATTTTCACACCAATCCAATGAATATTGATGAAAAACTATAGGGGAAGTTTTTTAGGTAAATTTGGTGTGGGTATTCAAAAAATGAATTCAGTTTTGGATTCAAATTGCACCTTCTTGTACCACCCAATAACCCCTCTCGCTAAGGATAAATTATGGAAGAAAAGGAGCAATAAGGGTGAGGTGATAACTCGGTAGCACTTCATTGTGAATCCTAGAAATAACCTTCCACCTCTTTTGGATGAGAATGTCATCCATTTTATAGACCTAGGAGGTCAAATGTGCAAAGGGCATGCAAGGGCATGTAAGGCCCAAGGGGCCACTTGTCCATCAGGGCGACATGCATAGAAGGGGGAAGAGAATCTCCCCAAAATGGCCTCATTGATGAGGGTTGTCATAGGAATACCCTAGAAGTGGTATTTTCTGGAGGCCACTTGTCTAGATTTGAATTTTTTCTAGTCAAACCTGTTATTTACTCCACCCTAGGATGAATGCTGCTCTTCGCTCTAGGGTGAGATGAATAGAAACTGCTATTCGTCCCAAGGTGGGATAAATAGGAACTAGGCTTCAAAAAGTCCTCAATTGACCTGGGAACCTTCCAAAACTACTTTGGGAGTGGTTATAACTATTGCTTGACCTCTAAGGGTTTCCCTAAGGGCTTTGTGCATCAACTTTGTCAATGCCTTGGTAGCGTAATTAGATTGGTTTTGTTTTGGTATCTACACAATGTTGCATGCATCTTCTTGATTTCATCTTAATCTACACATGATATTAATCAATTTTAGTTTCTTGTGTATATATCCAGGTGTTCCAATGTACAAAGAAGGAGTTACAAGTTCAAATATGGATAGATCATCACAACGATAACAAAATTTTGATCTTCAATCATGAGTGTGAAGAAGACATTGAAAGCATGCCCTGAGTTTCTGAAAGGATTAGATACTTTGACATTGTAATAATTTGTATCAATTAAGAGACCTCAAGGGGATGTTTTTTAACCATGCAATTGGCAAATAAATCAATATAAAGAGAATTACCCATTTCTTTCATTTATTTGTTATCTTTCTACTTAATTGAATGTCTTTTTGTAGTGTTTAAATAGATAGATGCTTTACATTTGTCTTTTCTATGTGCTTTGTTTTTTCTACTCTAAAGTTGCAATCACGATGTGACCCCTATCCCGTTTCATTTTTGCAAGTTTGGACTTGGTTTTTGTCCTTTGAATGTTGCAGGTTCTAGTCGTTCTGGGCTGAAATGACCCTTGAATTCTGAATTGGAACACCTAGGGATGGCCATGGTAGTCGTCCCACATAGGGATGACCCCAAAATTTGTATTCATCACACCCTAAGACAACCACAAAATAGGGGGTTTGTAGTTCAAATTTATAGAAACAGTAGCATTCTAGGATTTCAAGGTAAGTGTCCAAACCTTCACTTTGCACAAATATTGTTCAAAAAAGGTTAAATTCAACTTTTCATGTATTTTCCTTGTTAATTGAAAGGTAGATTTTGCTGTTCCTAAATTTCAAAATAACAAAAAGAATAAAAATAGGGAAAATAATAGTTTAAGTATGCATTTGAATGGTTTTATTTCTTGTGACCTACCTAACAATTAGGTTGTCATATAGGATAAGCATTTTGTAGGTTCCTTATTCATGCAAATATTTTTGAAAGTGAAACATTATTTGTTCATTTAATGAAGTATTATTGAGTGCTCTCGTGTTTTACTTTCTTTAAGTGTAAAATAAACCACCACACAGTCACATTTTAACATTAGTGAGTTGGAATTTCATCCCCAACCACTGATAGACACCAATGACAGTGGGCTTCATGTCCACCTATTGGATCACATTATACGAGCCCTATTTTTGGCCAAATTAGGCTCCAAGAACCATCTTATCCATGGAAAATAGCATACATTTATCTTTTAAGGGTTTATCATTATGCACGATCAATATGGATGAGTATTGGTAGGACCTGTGCTTCTTGATTGGGTATGAGCTTCATCTCCATACTTTGGTTGGTTTACGTGATCGGACTTTCATTTTTTATTTTTGACCTGTGAGTATACAGGTGAAATCCCTTAAACAAATTGAGAATTACGTCAACAAATTCAAACAAGTGAAAATATATCTCTTTGCAAAACAACAAATCAAAAATATACCAAATAGTTTTAGGAAACACATAAATCTTTAAAAGAGATAAACACTTGTACTATTGTGTGTTTCTATTTTTGTGTGTTGAATCATTAAAATTTGTAAAGGAGATAATCACATAAGGTTTGGGACTAAGTAGTTATGGTAAGCACTTGCAACCAAGCCCATTCCAGGGTTGGCACTTTAGAGAGTAGGCAAGGAGATGTATATCATCTCCGATTTGACCCCAAGGATATGATTATACCTCCTTGGTGGCCTCCTACTCACCCAAGTCCTAGAATTTCAAATCAAGAACCTAATCTACAAGGGACCCCTACGTGGGACACCCCTATAGATTTTGGTCCTAAAAAAGGAACTTACTTTATAATTTTAGACAATTCACATGCCTTTTTTTAAGAATGACAACCGTGCATTGAGGTGCAAACACATAGAGAAATACCATGCATCCACGTGCCTAATCGGTGTACCTCGCACACTTACATGAAGGATCAAGAATATTGACCATGGGTAGGGCCAAATGATCAAGATACAACCTTAGATCTCCCTAAAAGGTCTCAAAAGTATAAGTACCAAGATAAGTATGATACTCATTGCCATGGGCAAGCAAAATTCACCCTTTCCTTTCTCATTTATGAAGGAAGACCTAAGGAGAATATTGATTATCATTGGTCACATCTTTCAATGCAAGCATGATGTGCTTCTACACTAACTAAGTGTAAAGAATGTTAGTTTAGGAGTGAACCCCAAGTGAATGCAACCTATCTCAATCGAGGGAAGCTCATATTCAACCTTTTAGATCCTCTTGAATAATATAGGCATCATGGCAATAGTTTTAGGTATCATAGACCTCATGCAACTAAGTAGATAAACCAAGTAGTTAAAAGATATGTTGATCACCAAGCTCAATTTAATCAACTTTGGCTAGATAAACAATGCTTGGATTTCTAGCGTCAATTAGAGAAACAAATAATTGAACAAAAAATTCAAGAGACCTTACGCAATGGGGTACCTACCCTAAGTACTCATAGATAGGGGGTTCATCAGAGGTAACCTAATTTTGATCAAAATAAACTTCTTAGGCCAAACCAAATGTTGCCTCCTCAGCCTACCAGGCCTAATCGAAACTTACCTCCTAGACTAAACATAGATCCCCTTCCACAGGCATTTGTTCCTCCTTATAGACCAATGCAAGAAACACCTTACGGAGTCTATGATGATTTGGAACTAGAAGAGGAATACCTAGAAGAACCTTATGGAGTCATGGTTGATGACAATCAACCACCATGCCATATGCTTGAAATCCCTTGCCCTCCCCCATGGGGCCAAATTAAAGAAGAGTATATTAAAACCTTTGATGCATATAAAGCATTGCTTGAGTACATGGAAATCATAGAGAGCAAGACATATGGGTCTAGGCTTCAAACGTCCACTTTGCATCAACTATGCAGTCAACTGCTTCATCCATCTATACCTTCCCCTCCATACCTAGAGCATTTCAAAATTCCCAAGTTGGACAAATTTAAAGGAGAGGAAGATGCATAGGAGCACATAACTAGGTTCATGAACTAGTGCTTCAGTATCCAAGATAATGATGCCTTACTTCTGAGAATATTTTTTATTACCCTCTCTGTCCCAACTGTAGAGTGGTACAATCAACTTACAAGGTACAAAATCCATAGCTTTGAGAAATTTTCAGACACATTCATGGAAGTTTCACCTTTAACACTAAGTGAAATGCGACTTTAATAGACCTCACAGGGTTGAAGCAATATGAAGATGAGACAATCATAGACTATGGTAACGGGTGGTGAATGCTTCTTTCTAAGCTACCATACCTACTACCAACATCTGAGTTGACTTGCATGTTTTCCAAGAGTTGTTTAAAGCCAATATCATTATTGCTACAACTCCAAAAATACCAAACTCTTGAAGATGCTTCATTGCAGGCTAGAAAAATCGAAGAAATAAAAATTCAAGAGGGGAAAATTGCAAAACCTAGCAAAAATGAGTGGAATAAGAACTCAAAGGGAAATCCAGCACAATCAAATCTGGAAATAGTTAACTATATTACCATTAATGTTCTAGTGCCTGTGCAAACAATACCACCTCATAAGTGAAATTATCAGACCCAACCTCCTCCTACAAGTTACAACAACAACATTCAAGTGAATCAAGGGAAAAATTAGTAATGTCACCCTAAGCGATAATTTACGCCTTTTGCTGAGTCTATGGACTCCCTATTCAATCTTCTATGTGTATCCAAAGAAATTAATCTAACTGATATTTGGCCTATAGATCCAATTACAGGTAAATAAGAGCCTATGGAACATCGTGATGACCTATATTGTAGGTACCATTGGCAAATTGGACATAACATGCAAACATGCTACGGTTTCAAAAACCTAGTACAAGACATGATCGAGAGGAATGAACTTCAAGTTGATAACCCTCTTGTGATAAACAATCAACAAATGGATATCTTTAAATATCCATTTCCCACTCATGAGGTACATGTAAATAAAGCAAAATATGTAAATGAGGTCCATACAACACCCCCTCAACAAGGGTTCATCAGGATGGTTAGCATTGTGACAAGGAATAGGCATTATCCAAATAAAATTACACCACCTGCAACTTCAAATGCTATTCCTTCTATGTTGCAGCCTACACCACCCCCATTACAAAGCTCTCCACCTCCAACAATGGTCACCATAAAGAGTAAGCTTACTCAAAGCTTGTGAACAACATCGACTCGATTCTCTATCTATGAGCTTATTCAATACTTTCTACCTCATCAAGAATCTCTTATGGAGATCCTTTAGTCGATTGAACTGTAGCCCTAGGATTCAAACTCCTCTATCAATTTCATGGGGTATGTTCAACAGTGTAAATATCCAGTTATCACATTTCATGAACATGAACTCAAACCAATATCAAATGAGGCAGTGGATCCTCCCTTACACATAATTGCATGTGTAAATGGAATAGCTTATAAAAGAGTTCTATTTGACACTGGTTCTTTAAGCAACATCATCACCACAAATTCTCTCAAACATCTAAGTCTTCCAGCATCCCACATTGTTTCATCTACATATACCCTCAGAGTATTCAACGATACTATATTCTCAATAGTTGGCACTATAGTCTTACCTATTCAGGAGGGACAAAAAACCATACCAACATTGTGTCACATTTTAGAGGGTGTAATGGCATATAATATCTTGTTGGGTAGACCCTATATTAGGTGTTGGAATATGTAATGCAACATTGTGTAAATTATTCTTAGACTAAAATATAAATTCTAAAGAATAATATTTGAATTAGAATATAATTCTATCTTATATAAAATATTCCCACTCAATTAATAAATAAATTAAGGGTGCTAGGAATATTTAATTTCTTGAGAAAAATTTATTTTCCTTTTCTAGAAAATATTAGAAAGTAACTAATCATTTTCTAATATTTGATAGATGCCACTTATCACATATCTCAAAGATTACATTGTGATAAAATTAGAAAGTAACTAAAGCACTTTCTAATATTTGATTAGATTGTGATAATATTTAAGGTTGTAGTAGAAAAGCTTCTCTTTAAATAGGGGTGTTTTCTACATATTATCAAATCTTATCATATCTTGTCATATTGACTTGCGTTGTAGTTTATGTTGATGCATATTGTTGCATAACATTGAAGCATTTTTGTACTATTGAATCATTGAGTAATATAGTGAGCTTCATAGTGGATGTTTTCCTTCTTCATTTGAAGTAGGGTTTTACCACTCAATATTTGTGTTGTCGGTTTACCTCTTTTATGTGTGATTGATCTTGTGAAGCATTCTTCGATCTTGGGGAGAATTTGCTTATCTCACATTTGGTATCAGAGCGGTTGGGATCTCCATCAAGTGTCTTCAATCCTTTGAGGTGAAAAACCCATTAAAGTTATCCAAATATGTTTTGGAGTATACAAGGCAATTTTGGATCAAATTTTTCACTCTCTTCCCGTATTTTTATTAATTTCTTCTAATCTCTCTCCAGTATTTGCTTGAAGCATACTGTAAATTAATGTAACTTGTATCTCTCATTATGAAAGTAAAAGAGAATGAAAGTGAGAGTGAGAGAGAGAGAAAGAGAGAGAGAGAGTGTGTGTATTTATGTTTTGCTTTGTGTCTCCACTATCTCTTGTTCATATTTCTTACATTTTGCATCTCAACTAATCTAACTACTAACTTGCTACTAAACAATATACTAACCAACTAATTTGCAATTTAATCATTTTCATATTAATCAAGAAGGTTAAAAATGAATCAACTTATTAACCAGAACTTTAGTATTTGATTAAAATTTACTTAATCTTGCAACACATTTTATATTTGCTAAACACCTATTGAATTCAAAAGAATCTGTTCTATCGGTAGCAAGTCCTTTTTGGGTCCTCGTACCCATACCCTTTTGGGTAGGTTGTTTGACCTTGGGTGAGATGAATTGACAGTTCATTAGGCTATAGCAAAACTTAAAATGAACACTAACTTACCAACTTATTGACTAGCTAACATTTAACAAATATTTTATGGTTCAATTCAAGTTGGTTTATTTTGTTGCAAGATGATTGTTATGGTTAGTTACCTTCTTATTACAAGTTAATCTATTGCAAGTTGATCTTGGTTTATTCAATTGCAATATGGTTATAGTTGTTTATTGAAATATGGTTATAGTAGTTCATGATTATCTTTCATGATGATCAATCAGCTATTGCCTTGGATAAAAATCTTGTAATGTATCAAAGAACAAATCCTGTTGAAATCCAAGCCCACTTTATCAGAGAGAAGGTATTGGATGGGACTATTTAGTTGGAGTATTGCCCATCATCTTCTAATTCTGCTAATTTGTTCACCAAACCTCTTCCCAAGGAGCATTTTTGTAAGCTGAGAGATTCACTTGGTTTGGTGACGTTGTCCTCAAGGGGGAATGAAGTGTAGTTACACTTGTGTGATGACAAATTCATCCTTATGATGTATTTTGTGTTATATATATGAGTTGATATTTGGTGGTATAATTGCTTTTTGCATATCTTTTGAACATGGTACTTTCTTGTTTGCCTTGTGCAATTTTTGTACATGTTACTTTGTAGATGACATTGTGCAATTATGGTATATGATGCAATTGATTTATGCGACTCTTTTACATGGTACTTTCTTGTTGCCTTGTGCAACTTTGTACATGTTTTTTTATGTAGTTGGCATTATGCAATTGGTTTATCATGGTACTTTCTTGTTAGCATTTATGCTACTTTTGTACATGATATTTTATGGTTGGATTTATGCAACCGGTGTGCACACTTTATTATTTTCATATACCTTATTCAACTTTTGTACATGGTACTTTTTTGTTAGCCTTGTGCTACTTTTGTACATGGTACTTTAGAGTTTCCATTATCATGGTACTCCTTGTTTGCTTTATGCAACTTTGTACATGATATTTTTCGATCAACTATATGGCACATGACTATAAGTATGGCTTGGCATCTTTTTGTGATGACTTATAGTTCACTATTTGTCAGATCAGTTTTGTTATCATCTTTGGATATTCATATATGCTGTGGTGAATATATTTATGATGATGTATCTAACTGATCTTATGTTGAGCTGCTTGTATCTTATAGGTACTTCTGTTTGGGATTTTGTAGGCTTACTGAAGACACCCTTGTTATGTTTTCTTCTTTTCATTTGCAACCACTTGTGGTTGATGGATGGATTTGTAAGTTGCTTGTATCTGAAGCTACTCTGTTGGGGGCTTGCAGTCTCATTTTGGCCCGTTTTGTATTTGTGCCTTATTGTAGACCATTCTTGGTAATAGAAGCTCATTGTAACTATATTACTCAATTGATTCTTATCCCCGTTTGTATCTTTAGGGGGAGAATGTTTCTTTGTCTCATAATTCATTTCCCCAATATTGCATTAAGGGGGAGTGTTGGACTATGTAATGCAACATTGTGTAAATTATTCTTAGATAAAAATATAAAGTATAAAGAATAATATTTGAATTAGAATATAATTCTATCTTATGTAAAATATTCCCACTCAATTAATAAATAAATTAAGGGTGCTAGGAATATTTAATTTCTTGGGAAAAAGTTATTTTTCTTTTCTAGAAAATATTAGAAAGTAACTAATCACTTTCTAATATTTTATAGATGCCACTTATCACATATCTCAAAGATTATATTGTGATAAAATTAGAAAGTAACTAAAGCACTTTCTAATATTTTATTAGATTGTGATAATATTTAGGGTTGTAGTAGAAAATCTTCTCTTTAAATAGGGGTGTTTTCTACTACATATTATCATATCTTATCATATCTTGTCATATTGACTTGTGTTGTAGTTTATGTTGATGCATATTGTTGCATAAAATTGAAGCATTCTTGTACTATTGAATCATTGAGTAATATAGTGAGCTTCATAGTGGATGTTTCCCTTTTTCATTTGAAGTAGGGTTTTACCACTCAATATTTGTGTTGTGGATTTACCTCTTTTATGTGTGATTGATCTTGTGGAGCATTCTTCGATCTTGGGGAGACTTTGCTTGTATCACATTAAAAACATGAAGTGTGTACCATCCATAGCTCATTAATTGAGGGGTAAGTACATGTTGTCTTCACAAACCTTAAACCCTTCAAATACTGCAACTTGGTGCCGCATATCCCCGTGTTGATCTTACCATCAACTCATGTGGAATTTCAACCGAATACATAAATTCAAGTTTTGAATCCTTCACCATCACCTTCCATTGATACATTACCATATTATTCTATACCACCTTCATCAATTGCACCTTTAGATACACCTTTGTCATCATCAAATCCTCCACAGAGAAACATGTCAAAGAAGCCTATTGACGAGATCCTACCAATCATATCTACCATTTTCATGAAAGATATTCCTAGTCTAGTAGATGAAGAACCACCTCATGAGGCAAGCATTGAGTCATATCAAGCCTCACTTCTATCCCCTCCATCCTCACCATCCCAGGTCATAGTCCATTTAGCTACTACAAGTTTAGGAGAATACCTAGTGAGGAATATCATAATAGTTCCAACCATTGATACAATATAGAATATGGGACAACTTCATATTCCCATAGGTACCATCGTACCTCTAGGTATACCTCCAAATAAAATTAATTTCATATATGGGGGTATTGAATATAGCAAGTAACCATCTCCTCAACAAGAAGAGGATAAAGAGTTTTTTTTTTTTAGGACATCAATTATATGTCCAATCCTGACTATACCTTGTGATATCTCCATCACTACCATTGTCATGACTATGGTTTGGGGTTGTACAAACAAGGTAATCCTGTTTCTTTCTAGCCAAAATATCAATTGCCTTATGATAAATCTAGCTTAGAACAAAAAATGTTTGTGCCTCTTGATGTACTCATAGAAAGTTTAGAGTGCCTAGGTTTGAAACATAGGGATGAGCTTGCACACGATCCTTATGCTAATCCTAATCATGTCGACTCTTTGGGGGATTATTTTCCTATAAATATGATAGATCAAGGGATATCTCAAGATTTCACATGATCCTATGAAGAGGGTTAAGTTTCTCATACCCTTCCATCTGATAATGAGGAAGAAGATCAAGGTTCTCATTATGAATGGATAACTAATGATGAACCAGATTCGATATAGCCCCTATAAAATACCCTAGTTTAGATAAGGAATACGAGTAGGTCATCCCATTAGATGATGAAGAAGAGTTCTATCTACGTATATTCCCATTGAAGCATACCATATGGCAATAACTTTTTCCACTCGAGGAGCAAACTCATTGCCTTTCACATAGACCACCTCTGATCATTCCACCTCCATCGTAACCACCCTCATGAGTCTTGAGATAACCTCTTGTCACTAGATCCAATAACCCATATAATGGAGATCATCCATCCATTACTATGATTTCCATAGATGTTACTGCACCTTTGCATGATCTGAATAACCCATTAAAGCCATTGCACCTCGACCTTGAGGTAATTTAATTTGATCAGGGATATTCTCTTCCATCTCCATCAAAGGAGTAACCATAGACAGAGGGTCCATCTAAAGGTATCTATACATCCTTTGGTCACCCAAAATGCCCCAAAGGTACCCATAAATCCTTTGGTCACCAAAAATCCCCAAAGGTATCCATAAACCCTTTGGTCACCCAAAATTCCCAAAAGGTACCTAAAAACCCTAAGGTCACCCCCAAAATCCTCAAAGGTACCCATAAATCCTTTGGTCACTCAAAAAGTCCCATAGGTACCCATAAATCCTTTGGTCACCCAAAAAGCTCCAAAGGTACCCATAAACCCCGTGGTCACCCAAAAAACCCCAAATGTATCTATAAATCCTTTGGTCACCCAGAATGCTCCAAAGGTGTCTATAAACCCTTTGGTCACCCAGAATGCTCCAAAGGTGTCTATAAACCCTTTGGTCACCCAAAATACTCCAAAGGTATCTATAAACCATTTGGTCACCCAAAATGCTCCAAAGGTATCTATAAATCGTTTGGTCATCCAAAAAGATCCAAAGGTATTTATAAACCCTTTTCTCACCCAAAAAGCTCCAAAGGTACCTATAAACCCTTTGGTCACCCAAAAAAGCTCCAATAACATCCACTAAGCCTGTTGGTCAAATGTATATGTATATATATATATATTTATCAAAATATAAAAATATCATTAAAATATCAAAAATACAATAATATTGCATTATATTACATTTCATATTGTTGCATTATACAATAACTTGCATTAAGCATACCCATCATGGCATTTTGCATTCTAGAGTTGATCATACATGTCTAGCATCAGTTATGTACACTAGCCATCCTTCAAAATAAACTTTGTCAAAAGTCACTATCCACACCCATCTATATTAAAATTATCATTTCCATCTACATTTACCACCTTTTGTATGTGTTATTATTGCCCTTCACCTAGTCATTTGTTATAAGGTATCTTTAGGATTTTTGGTCACTCAAACATCTCTAGTTTTCTTTTCAAATTTTGTAGAAAGCTATCTTGATTTTTAGAAGGTAGAGTCTTGCTTTGATTATACCTTGCATACATCATAATCCCAACATATTTTCACATTAATAAATCCAAGTTTGCACAAGGAAAGATGAAACCTACAAGGTGGTCTTTGTTACCTTAAGATAAAAGTTTACCATGTTCATCCCCCTATGCGTTTTGTTCTAAAATGCTGAAAATTAACAAAATAACAAGATCCTCCCTACCCAAAGCAATCAAAATCCCTTGCACCCACCAATATGAGCAAGTATACAAAAAGCAAAAAGAAAAACAAATAGTGGTTTTTACCACTAGCAAAAGCAAAAATACCCAAAATAAAAAGTGGTTTTCACCACTACCAAAAAAATAAAGAAAAATAAGTAGTGGTTCTCACCACTATCAAAATCCCTTGCTCACCAAAACAAAAATGAGAAAATCCTTAGAGCAATTCAAAAATAAAAGAAAAGAAGGGAGTACTAAACTTGAATCCCTAGAATTCTCAATATTTAACAATCATAAGGTGATCCTCATTACAGGTTGGGTGGCATCAAGCCTACCTGGAAATGGTGTTATCCTTACACATGATGGTATATCTATCACATTATTGATAAAATTTTGTACATACCAATGTTTGCATGCGGATGAGCTAGCTTTTGATACCGTGTATTACCTAATGGTCTAATCCAACTACGTACAAAACTCAGTATAATGATACACATAGGGTGATTTTTAGTACAAATGGGTTGCATAAATCCTTTTTGGCACTGGAGTAACTTTATGGGTTATCATATCAAAGAAATCGCATGCACACACAAGGATATTGAATATCGTGGTCATCCTAGCATATTTATACCTTTCCAAAAATTCTTGCATGGTTAATATACAACTTTTTACTAGATCACTAAAGTGTTTGAGTTCATGAAAACCTCAAGTACATTCTATAACATTTTACTATTTATTCCATTACATACCATTTTATCACATGTTTGTCAGTTTACATTTTCACAATCTGTTACATAGTCTTCTGATAACATTAAAATAAATCGATGAATTTTGTACAATATATGGTGCTAGCATCTAGTATGTCAAATAGTACTCATAATTCATCATACATATTTACAAATCATCCATTCCATTATGCATACACTCATGTACATATATTCAAATAACATCATATTACAATACATGCATCCATGATATTGCATCCACAAATGCATAAGCAAACCAAGAAGAAGACATAAATGCACATATTTTCTCACCAAAAGGAGCTTCATAAAGGATAATTAAGCATATCTACCGGTCCAAATTAAAAAATCATAAAAAAAAAAAAATTTAAAAATCAAATAAAGAAAAAATCTCAATTGCACCTCGTACCCAGTTATTTACCCTATACAATTGGCAGTTGCAGCAACTTACGCTCTATGCAATCCGACAAGATGAGTAAATTATTATAAGTCTACTTGAACCAAATTATTCATCGAAAAACTAATGTCTTCACCTCAATCCCAAATAAGGCCATTGCAGTCAGACTGCTCCACAAGAACAAGGTATTCATCTCATTTCTTCTATGAAATCTCATACAAATAAAAAATTCAAAAATAACTTAAAACATAAAAAAAAGCAAGAAAATGGCCTCAAAACCACCAAAAATAGGTCAAAGATGATAAAATTCACAAAGGATCAAGATGACATAAAAATTGTTCATTGATGAATGGCAGTCTCTACTTCAATCCCCAAGAAAGCCATTGTAGTGGACCGCTCCACGGGAACAAGGTATTCCTTTATTTTCTTCCATGATATACCAACAAAACCATCAAAATTCTCACAAAATTGATAAATTTTACAAATGGGTAAATCTAAAAGGAATCCTAATAGAGTCATATTGGTCAAGAGACTCGTCGCTTTCATCATTGGTCATGCCCTCATCGACTCATCGCTTGAGGAGGTAGTCATAATAACGAATTCATAATCAAAATCAACACTCAAAAGTGCAACTTACATACATTGAAAATAATCATTCCCAAAGATAAATTTCAAGCCTACACTAGGGCAAATAATTTAGCACTAATTCAACAAAACAAAGTCTTGGTATCCTTGGTGTTGAGCAAAACATTGGTTAATCTACGATTTAATTTCTTACCTCCATTTAATTTTTCAACCCAGGACAACTCGTAAACTTGTGAGTGTCATGCATAGTATATGCCTGCAGTGTGGGGAATGAGTTCCTCTGTACCTATTTAGTTTGGTGGGGGGTGTTTGTGCATTTTGATTTCAGCCAAACCAAATAAAATAAAGTGCAGAAAAATAAATAAGTAAACTAAAACTAAAGCTGAAATTAAAGTGCAAGAAATAAAAGTACAAAAAATAAACACACAACTAAATTAAAATAAATTTGGAAATCTAACTATTGAAAATAAATAACAAAAATTAAAATGGGGAGGACTACTACAGGGAGTGGGTGCCCAGGCTCCCGTAGATAGTCCGCTTGACTAATTACGTAAATATTTCTTCAAGCAAATAAGAGTATTTGCAACTCTTAATAAATTATACAAAAAAAATAAAGTAATTCTCCATGTATTTGATTATTTTATGTATTTTTCTGGCCCGCATTCTTATATAGATGCAACTAGATCTTGTTACAATAATAAATTGGTCTATTTTGATCACTTAACATGATTTTCTATAAACAGTTACACAGATATTATTTTCCCCTATTTAAAAGCATGTTCATTAACCAAACAAATAAATATAATAATCCTTAGGTGTATGTAACAAACTAATCCTAGAATAATGCATTCTAAAATAATGCATCCTAAAAATAATGCTTTTTAAAAGCTTAAATAATCAACTTAGAATAGAAGTTCTTTAATCTATTTTAATCATAAAAATCTAATATACATAAGAATATGAATATTTCTTCTTTACATTTTGTGCAACAACCTCCTTAGAAAGTGCATGGTCACTTGGTCAATCGATCAACATTGAATTGGTCAACCGGTCAACATAGGTCAACTAGAAAACATTGAATTGGTCAACCTAAACTTGTAATCGGGAAGCAAGTGCCACCAATGGTCAGGAATCGGGTGCCACAAATGGTTAGGAATAAAGCGCCACTAATAGCTTGGATGCAAGTGCCACCAAAATAAAGAAGCAAACACCACCAATAGTCAGGAAGTAGGCGCCATCAATAGTCGAGAAACAGGCACCACCAATAGTTGGGAAGCAGGTGTCATCAATAGTCGAGAAGTAGGCATCGCCAATAGTCGTAATTCAAGTGCTTACCTTCACCATTTTTCATTGTTCTTTTCAATATGTCTTCATGCATTGCCAATCCCAAATGGGATGTAGACTCAAAATACTAGATTAGTAGCAAAAACTTGCATTTACATACAGTTTCCACTAAAAACACTAGTAAAGCATAATACTTCATTTTCTATCAATTATATGCAAAAGCTATATAAAAATACATTTCAAATGCTAATTAAACCAATAATTATGCCCTTAAAAGTATATGTAAAAATGAGCATTTCTAGTGCTCATCATTCCCCCATGCTGAAATATTTGACATGCCCTCATGTCATAGCCCCCTAGTATAGATTTTTTTTTTTTTTTTTTTTAAGAGTTAGGCGCCTCTTCAGAGTCAAGTGCCTCTTTTATTCCCCCATGCTGAAGAGTTGACATACCCTCATGTCACAGTATTTTTCCATGAAATTATGGGAGTTAGGCATCCATTTCCCCCATGCTAAAGATTTGATATACCCCCATGTCACATTACCCTGATACAAGTGTTTTTTTTTTTTAAATATTCTTGGGGCAATAAAATTCTTCTCTTGTCTGAGGTATGCCATGTGGATGAATTCTCATGAGAGAATTAATAAAGAGAAATATAGGGGCATCTACTAGTATTAACATAGAAATTATTTTTAAAATAACTTTACATATAATTAATAAAAAACTAAGTACATACATGGGTGAATTTCGTAGATCATGATATGTACAATGCTAGATGGTGCAAAATGTCTACATGCAACCTAAAATTGTGATGTCCCAGAAAATGCAGTTGTTGTGACATTGATGTATCTTGGAGATTATATATATATATATATATATATATATATATATATATATATATATATATAACTTTTTTTCTTAGCTCATCATTTGTTCCATAGGAAGAAGCATGACCAAAATAGATCTATTAAAATCAGGATGTAGATAACCAGCACAGTCATATATTCAAGTTGACCCGTGAGGTCCACATCTTTGCCAAAGCTTCTTCAAGGGGTTGCATCTAATAGTCGATCCAAAATATTTTGAACAAAACTGTCACTCCATCCATGTTGTTTTCTCCATGCACTAAATTTACACTATGCCTAAAACTAATTTCATGTATTCCCAAAATTTTCCTCCAATGGCATTCTCTAGAATGTTTTATCAAATGACATTTGAAGAATTTGCCAATTTTTTTTTTTATTTTCCATATTCTGAAATTTTCCAGAATTTTTTAGATTATGGAATTTTCCAGATCTGGAATTTTTCCAAAAATTTTTTCCATAATTTTCTATATTTTGGAATTTTCCAGAATTTTTCAAATTCTATAATTTTCCCTGAATTTTTCAGATTCTGGAATTTTCCAAAAAAATTTAGATTCTGGAATATTCCAAAATTTTCTAGATTCTAGAAATTTTCCAAATTTTTTTTCATAATTTTCTAGATTCTGGAATTTTTCCAAATTTTTTTCATAATATTTTTAGATTCTAGAATTTTCCCAGAATTTTTCAAATTCAAAATTTTTCTAGAATTCTTTAGATTTAGATTTTTTTTTTTAATTTTCCAAAATTTTTCTTCTGCTAGGTCATTATTGGGAGTGAAAATTCCAACAAATATCATTTCCTGTCTATAGTTTGGTGAAGCACACACAAATGTGAAAACTTTGCAGAGAACCAAACCTTTTAATAACATGTGATCAACTCCCACTTTGATGTAAATTTGTAGTAAAAGATCTCCACTTATGTTGGTGTTGATGTGTAATGACAATTTTCCACTTAAAGGTGAGTGTGCTATCTCCCATGCTTTATTTTACTACCACTAGTTGTATATTTCTCATTTCCCTTCCGAACTAAGCTGGTTTTAGGGAAATATGATACTCTCTACCAAAAAGTAGTAGAAAATAAAGCACTTCTCAACTGAGGATTCTAGCTAGCTAAAAATAGGTTGTTCTTTTCTTAGACACATCTTCCTCCTGGTAGGAAGAGGGCACTTATGCACTGTTCTAATTGTAGGTACTATCTCCCTAGTGGAAAATAAGTGCCTTTTTCAAATTACTGCACTCCTAGCAGGGTACGAGATGCTTGTATCTATTAGGCCTAGTTCAAGTCGACTGCATACAGATTATATTCAAGGCTATGTCATGCAAAACTACACATACAAAAGCAAAAAAATAGGAATCATGGAACCTGTACCTAATAGGCCTACGTGTCCCAATATGCCTACAGATTGTATTCAGGGTACGATTTCCTACAAAGAAAAAAGAAAAACTATGTTAAGAAGAACATATTCCATGTTTTTGTTTTGAAGTTGGAAAATAATTTTCAACCAAAGGGAGGATTTACACAGTTTTTCCTTTTTTCACGTACTCCCTTCTTTTTTAAAAAAATGAATATGTGAACATTCATCAAAACTATTGGTATGGTATGGGATCTCCCCCATGCCAATGTTTAATCTAATCTCATAAATGTGAGCTGGTTGGAAATAAATCCCATTGACTGTTACTCAAAACATCATCTTGGCACTCTACTCGCTCTTGGTGTAGCATCTCTGAATTTTTTTCCACCATTGAATGTAACAATCGTGCAATTTGCAACACCTTAGGTTGGAAGCCTTTCACTTGATCAGGGTTACTTAGCCTGTCTTTGGGTGCCTGTGTTGTTAAGATAATATCTACTCGCTTCACTGTTTGGACTAGATGCTACACAATCAAGGTAGACAAAATGGTTCATATAGTGCTATTATGAACTCTAAGTATAAATATCACTTTATAAAATATTCATAGACATATCCTTATTCATCTGCAGCGCACTTCATGTTGTCCTGCAAAACAGAAAAAGTCTAGATTAAAGTAAAATTCTAAACTAATAACATTAAAATAAAATTTTAAACTAATTTATATATTATTTTTAATTTTTTTTTTTTAATTTTTTAAAATTGTGCTATTGGTGGCAATAATGAAGGTGGGGTCTCCCCCATGTCTACAATTGAACTAGTCTCTAAAAATTGAGGACTATGATAAGTTTTTTTTTAGTCTGGTAAAAAATTTGATATGACTAAATTTTCATTTGTCTTATCCTCTACTTCATCAACTAGTATGATATATTACAACATGAGAAAAACATTTTCCTCCATGGCCTCAAAACCAAATTCTTCCAACTCATTGGCAAATTGTGATGGCAGATAAATGACTATTTTTAATAAAAAATAGTAGTATTCTAAAAAACATGAGCTAGTTTCTAATTCACCAGGTTTCCTTAAGCGCAAGTGAAGAGCATAATCCTAGCACTATGTTCTTTTTAAATTTTGTTCTTTTTTTTAATGTCATTTTCTTGCTACTAATGTCAACATTTAAAATTTACCAATATGTTGAGAAATGTTAAGCCTATAATTTTTTTTTTGTTAAAACTAGGCTTCTTGAAATATAATTTCCTAATGGTTTAAGTGTAAATAGACACATCCCTAATAGTAAAAGTTTTCAACTATATCAGACCTGGGTTGTGCCATTTCTCTACTTTCATGAAACCATTGAGAATATGATGGAATTCCTTCATTGCCTAATTTTGTGATTTTTCAACAACACAATTTATTCCTACTTCTACACTTAATATGATACATCGGGTTCATTCCCATATTTACTTGATAAGCTATAAAATTTAAACTATTGCCTATGGTATTTAGCTCTGGTTGTACCGACAACTATTTTAACCTTTTAAAAAGGCCCTTGGTGGACTCATGCTTTTCAGGTAAAGGATCTATGAGCAAGGTAATCTGAATGTGCTTTTCAAACTAACTAACCTATGGATCCTAACACTATAGTTTTGACACTCCCCAATAATGGTGCCAAAATTTTGGGCAAAACATTGGTTAATCTAAGGTTTAATTTTTTGCCTCCATTTAATTTGTCAACCCGGGACACCTTGTAAACTTATGAGTGTCATGCATAGTATATGTCTATAGTATGGGAAATGATTTCCTCTATACCTATTTAGTTTGGTGGGGGGTTCTTGTGCATTTTGATTTCATCCAAACCAAGTAAAATAAAGTGTAGAAAAATAAATAAGTAAATTAAAACTAAAGCTGAAATTAAAGTGCAAAAAATAGAAGTATAGAAATAAACACACAACTAAATTACAATAGTGTTGGATATCTAACTATTGAAAATAAATAACAAAAATTAAAATGGGGAGGACTACTACAGAGAGTGGGAAACTAGGCTCCCGTAGATAGTCTGCCTGACTAATTATATAAATATTTATTCAAGCAAATAAGAGTATTCACAACTCTTAATAAATTATATAGAAAAATAAATAAAGCATTTCTTTGTGAATTTTATTATTTTATGCATTTTTCTAGCCTGTATTATTATATAGATGCAACCAGATCTTGTTACAATAATAAATTGGTCTATTTTGATCACATAACATGAATTTCTATAATCAGTTACACACAAATATTATTCTCCACTATTTAAAAGCATGTTCATTCACAAAAGGAATAAATATAATAATACTTAGGTGTACATAACAAACTAATATTAGAATAATGCATTCTAAAATAATGCATCCTAAAATAATGCTTTTTAAAATCTTCAATGGTCAACTTAGAACAAAAGTGCTTTATACTATTTTAATTATAAAAATCTAATATGCATAAGAATACGAAGATTTATCCTTTATATTTTGTGCAAAAACCTCCTTAGAAAGTGCATGGTCACTTGGTCAACCAATCAATGTTGAATTGGTCAACCGATTAACCTTGGTCAACTGGTCAACATTAGTCAATTGATCAATATTGACTTGGCCAACCACAACTTGTAATCGGGAAGCAAGTGCCACCAATGGTCGGGAATCGATCACCACCAATGGTAGGGAATCGGGTGCCACCAATAGTCTGGAAGCAAGCACCACCAATAGTAGAAAAGCAGGTGCCACCAATATTCTGGAAGCAAGCACCACCAATATTCAGGAAGCAAGTGCTACCAACAATCACGAAGCAGGCACCACCAATAGTTAGGAATCAAGCACCACCAATAATCAGGAAGTAGGTTCCACTAATAGTTGCAAGTCAAGTGCCTGCCTTCACCATTTATAGTTTTTCTTTTCAAGATGTCTTCATGCATTGCCAAGCCCAAATGGGATGAAGACTCAAAACACCAAAATAGTATTAAAAACCTACATTTACACACTTTCGACTAAAAACACTAGTCAAGCATAATAATTCATTTTCTATCAATTATATGTAAAATCTATATAAAAATACATTTCAAATTATAATTAAACCAATAATGATGCCCTTAAAAGCATATGTAAAAATGAGCATTTTTGGTGCTCATCACTTGGAAGCCTCGAGACATGTATCCCAAAATAGGCTTATAATCCAAATAAGAAACCAAGACCAAGCATACCCTAAGCCCCTAAGACTGCCATTGTAATGTGGTTGAAAGATATACCAAAATCAATCCTTTAATTATGTCAAAAGCAAGGATTATAAGAATGTATGCTCTTTCCACAACAGAGGTATTTAAATTTGGTTAGGTTACTGAATAACCTTAATCATTGGATAGTTTAGTCATCTATTTTTGTTATGTGCTCTTTTTCACACAATGCATCCCAAAAAGGGGCACCTATAGACACTAAAATCACATAAATTAGATGAGACTGCAATTATGCACTCTTATTGACACTATATGGCCCCATTGGGCAACCCTAAAGGGTTAAATAGGGGTCCTAGCCACTTTTGGGGAGATTTACCTCACTTTTGGAAAGTTTTGGGGCATGTAACCATGGTCGTCCTACCATAGGATGACCATAGTTCATGGTCATCCCACCTAAGGATGACCACCAGTAATCATCCCTAGGTGGGATGACCATGGTCTAGGCCCCTCAAAAAGGCAAGGGTCGGATAAATGGTAATCAAATTATGCCACTTATCCCACCCAATGACTTATGACATATTGAGGGCTTGCCAAAGCCATCGTAACCTGCAAATTGGAGGTCTCTTCCACCCAACCTATGACAAGGGTTTTGACAAGTGGCAGCACCTACCTTGCATGCCCCAACTTTCTCCTTTGACCCTATAGCCCTCTTGGGCTATAAATTGGAGGTATTCCAAAAAATTTCAGAGAGAGGTCTTTGCAATAATTTGCCATGAAGTGATGTTGAGATTCACTCTCCTATTTTACCCACGTATTTGCCCTTGGAGTCTTCATCAATCAAAGGAGTTTCTAAGACATACCAAAATACACACATCCATTCCAAAACCCACCCATTTTTGTGAGTTAGAATACCAAATTTAATGACAACACCCCTAGGAGTATTTTGGACCAAATCCCAGAGGAATTGGTGGCAAAAACCAGTAGGTTTGGTGGTCGTCCCCCCTAGGATGGTTAAAAGTCCCAATTAGAACACCCAATTATAGCCATGAATTGGTATACAAATTTAAGTTAATTTTAGTGTAGTTCATTCCTAAATTAGTTTTTATACATCATACTAGAATTTGGTGAGATTTGGAGCAGTTTTGGACCTTCAATTAGGGTTTTTGTGATGAGAGTCCCAATTGGAAAACCCAGGTATGGCCATGGGTTTTTCTTGCAATTTCATTTCAATTTTTTCATAAATTATTCCTAAATTAGATAATATACATCATGCTAAGTTTTGGCATAATTTGAAGTAGTTTTGCATCATCTATTGCACTTTTTATAATCAATGTTGCATGCGTCTTTTTTATTTCATCTTAAATCGCACATGCTATTAATCAATTTTAATTTCTTGTGTGTAGATCAGGTGTTCTAGCATGCAAGGAAGGAGTTACAAGTTCAAATATGGATAGATCATCATAGTGGTAGCAAAAAATTGCTCTTCAATTGTGAGTGCGAGGAAGACACTAAAAGCACTCCCTAGGTTTTTAAAAGGATTAGATCCTTTGATATTGTAATGATTTGTATCAATTAAGAGCCCTCAAGGAGATGTTTTTTAACAATGCAATTGGAAAATGAATTAATATAAAGAGAACTACCCATTTATTTCATTTATTTGTCATATTTATGCTTGAATGTATTTTTGTAGTGTTTAAATAGATAGGTGCTTTTCATTTCCCTTTGCTAGGTGCAACATTTTTTCTGCTCTACACTTTTACTTTTTTTTCCAAAGTGGTATTATTCAATATTATCAATATTAAACAATGTACAAACCATCACACACATAAGAGACACGTATTTAATGTGGTTCACCCAATGTGGGCTACATCGACGAAGAAAATATTTCTTATATTTTTTCTCAATAAATATCTTAAGAACAAATTCCCTATTACAATGTTTATGGGCACAAACCCAAAGGAGACACCAATACCCTATGCTCAAGTTCATGGACATCTATCCAAAAGAGACACCAACCCCCTCTGCTCTAGTTCTTGGACCTCTATCCATAGGAGACACCAATCCCCTTTGATCCGGTTCATGGATTTCTATCCACAGGAGACACCAATCCCATTTGCTTTGGTATGTGGGTCTCTATCCATAGGAGACACCAATCCCCTTTACTTTGGTTCATGGACATCTATACATAGGATACACCAAACCCCTTTTCTCTGGTTCATGGACCTTTATCCATAGGATATACCAATCCCCTTTTCTCTGGTTCATGGACCTCTATCCATAAGAGACACCAATCTCCTTTGCTTTGGTTCATAGACCTTTATCCACATGAGACACCAATACCCTTTGCTCTGGTTCATGGAACTCTATCCATGGGAGATACCAATCCCCTTTGCTCTAGATTTTGGACCTCTATCCATAGGAGACACCAATCCCCTTTGCTCTAGTTTTTGGACTTTTGTCCATATGAGACACCAATCTCCTTTGCTCTAGTTAATGGAAATCTATCCATAGGATATACCAATCTCTTTTGCTCTGATTTACTCCAAAATCTTACTCAAATATTGTCTAAGCCTACGCATAAGGCTTGCTTAAACATTCTCCAAGACTACTCATAAGGCTTGATCAAATCTACTCAAAAGGCTTGCTCAAATCTGCTCTAAACTCTACTCAAATCAGCTCACCAAACCTACTCAATTCTGTTCACTATCACTGCTTAAATCAACCCACCAAACCTTATAAAATCTACTCACAAAACCTTCTCAAATATGCTCACTATCACTGCTCAAACCTGCTCAAATCTACCTCAATGCTTCTCATAGAACCTGCTCAAATATTTTGAAATCTTGCATACAAAAAATGCCTATATCCTTCTAAAAGGTACTTTCTTTGACTAAAGTAATTCAAACATATTCTACCCAGAATTATTTTATCTTCATGAACATATGAAGAATTATATGCATTAAAAATACTCAATATGTTTTTTCACATTCATTAAGTTTTTCGCTTTCAGATGTCTCACATTTATTGTATTTACAAGATGGTTCTAGTCTAGCACTTGATGATTGACCCTCTTATGTACTCCCAAAACCAATATAAACCAATGAACACTTTTTATTTACAAATCCTTGTACATATATTCCCAATTTCATTCAATAATGATGCACAAATTTGTTCTCAAACCCTTGCACATATATTCCAATTTCATTCAACAATGATGCATAAGTTTACTTCACAAAAATTGCCTATAACCCTTGCAAATTTTATCCCAAAATCAATCACACTCAATGCTTAAATTTGCACATAAAACAGATCTATAATTTTTTCAATTCATTCCCAATATCATTCAAAACAATGCATAGGTTTGCTCATAAATCTGATCTATAATCTTTTGCACTTTCATTCCCAATATCATTCAAAACAATGCATAGGTTTTCTCATAAATCTGATCTATAATATTTTGCAATTTCAATCCAAGCAATGCTCAAACAATCAATCCTTATGCCTCCAAACATATGACATCAAAATATTTCCTTCAAACAAAAAACCTTGAGAAAGGAATTAAACCACCATACCTCTAAAACTGCCTTGATGATGATGCGCCTTCAAAACCCGTCTCAAAAACAATTTTCCTTTTTATTCCTTTAAAATTTGGTTAGTAATATTTATTTTCTAGCACATATTTAAAATCATCCACTTATGAACCCTTTTTATTATTCACAATACAATTTTAAAATCAATCACACTTACACCTTATAACTCCCTCTTTTTAAATATATAAAAATAACTCTCTCACACTTTAGAAAAAGTTATAATTTTCAAATAACATAATACACCATATAACTCTACTTTGAAATGCAAAAATAATCCTCTTAACCACTATACAAAGTGCAACATAATACACCATATAACTCCCAATTTGATATGTTAAAATAATCCTTTTACAAAGTGCAATTTTCAAATAACATAATACATCATATAACTCCCACTTTGATATGCAAAAATAATTATTTTATACATAATACAATTTCCAAATAGACATGAAAAACCTTATGACTCCCACTCAATTTAATTTAATAAAAAAAAAATTAATACCTTTTCCCTACCGTGAATGGAAATCATGATCTCCCACGATGCAGCAATCTCACAAGTGTTTGTGATCGGCTGCGCTTACAACAGTAGCTAGAACAAAAAATGGCACCGTATAATGTTAACAATATCCTCAGTGCATAAAGAAAATCTTTGTCCATACAGAAAAATGACGTCTAAGGGTTTCAACCCTGCAATATTTCCCACAATAGCACTCACGTAAGCTAACCAACTGTTGGGCTACCCCAGTAGGGTGAGATGTAACATGAGCGCACTTGAATTTGAATCTATCTAGCAATTGCACACCTTTAAAACATCATTGTCTTTCTTTTCTCTGCCATTCGCAATAATCACCATGAAAGATATATCAAATCGAATGCTTGCATTGGTTTAAATGTGGAATGAGATAATGTATTTATATGCTTTTATAAGACCTTCAAATTTTCAAGACGTTGGCTCAACCTTTAACTTGTATTTTGAATATCTCCCAAAACGTAGGCGCCTTGATTTCTTTGTAACCTTTGGTTATAATATTTACATTTAACTTGTAAACCCATAAATATTTAAATAAGTCCCATCCTTTGTCCTCAAGCCTTTAAACCTTTTTATTTAAACCCTTTTTTTCAAGCCCTTAAACCTCTTTGATTTAAACTTTTTTGTCCAAACCTTCAAACCTTTATAATTTTAAATCCTTTGTATCATTCCTTTAAACCTTTTTGTTTCAATATTTTAAACCTTTCATCCCAAGCCTCTTAAACCTTTTTATTTATAATATTTAAATATGATATTTAAATATTATAATATTTTCCTTAAAAATATTTGCCTTGCTTTGTAATAATTCTTGCCTTGAGTAATTTGTCAAACCTCATAAACTCAACAACCTTGAAGAATATTTTTGCCTTGAATATCATGCACCTTTTGACATCAACCCTTTGACATCAATGACAACTCAATATACTCAATATTTCCAACATGGACTGAGTCCCTTGGTGGAGTTGAACAAACTCATCAAGTTTCTTCATATAAAATTGGTCCATAAGAAACCTATTTCTAAAGTCTTTCATGAAGTCCTTCCATTTGAAATGAATGGCATTGATCTTTTGCTCCTTACTATAGGTCTCCCACCATTCTAGACTTGTTTTAGTCAGAAGTCCTATGGTCCAAACCGTCTTAGTTGTGGAGGAATATTTTCTCATGGAGAAGTAGATCCCTAGGTCATTCAATCAAGATTTTTCCAAATCTCCTTTGTTTCCAAATAACTTTCTAACCTTGACATGTTTCGGGTCCTCTTTCAGTTATCCATTAATATGGACCTTAGTCACATGATCCACTTCATATGTGTCATTAGTCTACCCTACCATGGGGTTTGTTGGCTCAGGATTCCTATTCTCAAGTTTCTACATCCCATAATGGTTTCCAAAAAACTATTTTGTTGAACAATTTTCTCTCTATACAGATTTATTTCCCCTTGCATTATTTGCACATCAATCATGAGATTTTCTACCCTATTTGAATTTAATGAACTATCCCCTATGCATTTTTTCTCAACACTTTTAGTGCTAATGGGCTTCTCATTTTGAGGAACCCTCAGCCTTCCACTTATCAATCGAGGTGCCATATTTTCTTGATTTTAAGAGTAGTGTCAGTTTTGAAATTATGCATTTATTTTTTTATAAGCGAATTTTAAATACCACATGCATTTTGCAACAAGGTATCTTATTGTATAAATAGTATGCAACAGTATAATATCACTGACTACCATTTTGCAGTCATGTAATGGTGTTTCAGTCGTAGTAAATATTTACTTTACTTCTTAATGGTGGGATATGTTTCTTCATATCTTAGTTAAGTTTCAAATTACTTGCATATCCAAACAAAAGGCCATGTTGTAACATCAAACAAAATAAAAATATTTTGATATTTTCCTCTAATGTGAAGATCCTACTAAGACAATTTCTTATTATTAAGATATATAAATAAATATTGTTGATTTGCAATACAATGCTTGGATCTACGAAGAGGCTTAGCTTGGAGATACGAATGTCAAGTACATTTTCTCAAAAGAGTATAAGGTACATTTCTTAAGACCCACTATCATGGAGGGTTCGTTTAACTCTTACAAGCTGATTCACCAATGGTGTGGTCTTGGAAGAAAGGACTTATCCATAAGTAACCTACAAGTAATTTTTCTTGTCTTTCTAGAACATGCATTTATTCAGAGTTCTTCTAATTTATTTATTGAAGTTTTGTGCCTAATAAACCTAGGCTATAATACCAACTGTAATGATGAATTTATTTTTTAACTTTACCACTAGTTCATGAGTGAATTAAAAATCTTGCCATGTGGTTATCTTATAGTTTAGTTTCTAAGTAAGTTCAATGTGACACTTCACAAGATTCCAACATGGTTAGTGTCTATCCTATGGATAGTAGTGGTCAACCCCTACAATTACCTATAGGTTAGGTTTCTTTACCTTACAATTTGGAATTATCCATTGTCAAATAGGAACACCCTTTTTCCCTACTAGTTTAAATCAAACACTAAACTAGCCTTTTTGTTAGGTCTCTTTCAACCCATACATTAAGTGTATGCCTTGAGAATTAGTTGATTCTTCCTTACAAATAGAACAACAATCATTGCAATTCTTAACCTTCCCATATCAACCATAGAAATATAAGGGGGTTATCACACAAACCCTAACATTTTTACCTTACTTGATTAAACCAACTATAATCTCCACGAAACGGATAACTTTCAAGTTTTTTCCTCTATAATGACTTTCATAGTTAATCCCTAAGTGACATGCATAAATCATACATTCCATCTAGTTTTAAGGATATATTATGTCCAATAGACACACTTTATTTAATTTTATTTTAGTAATTCCAACCTTGTCATGAAATAACTTCATATCATGATATAACTCTATTTTTCCTTCTATGAATATTTGAAGTCAAGTATTACATAGTATACACATCCTCTCAAGGAGTGATATAATAAATTACAATTGATTTCAATAAATACATTTTAAAATTATGGGGCCTTTCATTAATGAGGCCCTTGTTACATCATGTGTACATAATAAATAAGAGTTGACTAGTTCCAACTTCCTCTTGGTTCCATTTGAGCCACCAGTACTCGATTGTAGATGTTTTCGAGATCAAGACAACCCATACATATATATGAAATGCATTCTAAAATAAACAATAGCATGTAATAATTTATATTGAATGCAACTAAACACATTACATCCACAACGTAATTGTCTAAAGCATTCCACCATTCAAGGGAAGGAAATCCCATACTTTCCTAAGACTAAAAATCACATTTCATCTCATATCCTTCTCCCCAAGGATATGCCCTTGAAATAAATATTATTACAAAACAGCTATTACTAGTTATTTTTTAGAGAATGCCATAATTTCATTCATACATGAGATTCCTTTTCATGCATATGTCAAATTAAACATATCAAAATTTCACAAGTATCTCATATTTCTTCGAACATAAATAACATTTAAACAAATCATACTTTTACAAGTATCTCATATTTATTTAGATAGAAATAGTAGTTAAAAAAATCATACTTTTTCAAGTATCTCATATTTTTTCAAACAAAATAGCATTTAAACAATTCAGGATATCTCATATTTCTTCAAACAGAAATAACATCTAAACAATTCATACTTTCACAACATATCTCATATTTCTTCAAACAAAAATAACATCTAAACAATTTGTACTTTCACAAGTATCCCATTCTTTTTGAAATAGAAATAACATCTAAAAAATTTATACTTTCACAAGTATCCCATATTTCTTCATATAGAAATAGCATCTAAACTATTGGTTTCAACTATAGATCTACAAATCCTTTCAAGGGTTTAATCATAACCTATTACAGGATTATAAATCAGATTTGTTCTACAATCCATTATGATGATATCACTATAGTTCCTTTACGATTGGCTTGCTAATTTGTATTGTAGTCTATAGTTTCCCTACAAAATTTGGATACCAAGTTGCCTCATGATCTATCACCAAGATCATACTATAGTTGCCCCTAATATTAGCTACAAATATCTTGTGATCTACTACAATATCACTCAATTTTAGCCATGGTTGGCCTTGTAATCTACTCACAAGATTACACTATAGTTTTCAAAGCTTGGCCCTCAATTTATATTAAGAAAATTTACTACAGTTATATATATTAGAAAATGAAATTTATTAACCAATCTCTCACCAAGGATAAACTATAGTTCTTAAAAAGGGGTATTGCATAGCCAACCAATGATACCATTACTTAATTTATACCAATCCTTCTAAATTTTGGCTTAAAATCCCTAACCAAGGATTCATCATGGTTTACGCACATTTTTATCATAATATTTTCTCAATATTAATTTTAAGAAATTTATACAATTTTTGTTTCCCAAACAATTAAGATTGTACTAACAAGTTTTACCAAATCTCTCTCAAAAATTATTTCTAAATATATTAAAATATTACCACTTGGTTTATCGTAATTTGTCCCTTAAATTTTTTCTGAGAGCTTCTAAGATATTTTCATAGAAAACCCCCAAAAAGGGTTTCCTTAAATTAGCATCTATAAAATATAATTCTTTGTTTCACATAAGTTCTGAAATGTTCCTTTTCTTACTTCTACTCGTAGTTTTTGAGCAAAGTGTACTTCATATAAATTACATTAATATAACTTTTAAGAACTCATATCCTATGTCAGTTCTTCCAACCCAACGTCTTATCACTTTTACTCCCTAGGGTACACATAAGCTAGCTAGCCTACCGCTATCGCCTAGTCACCGCCACTAGCGTGAGATACCTTTTGACCAACCAATTATGGTTGACCCCAAAAGAAGCTCCACCTCCCTTATGTATGGGTATGAGGCTACTTTTTATTGCTCTATAGGACTCATCTAGCTCAACAGGTAAGCCACATCAGTGGAAAAATTATCCACAGACCATGTTTATTCGTAAGGTAAAATAATTAGGTAATGGTAAATCATATCCAAGGGGAAAGAAATCAATATGGATTTCAATCATCATTGGTTGGTTAGTAACTATACGAATTCCTCTTTTTTTTATTTAATTCATGTTCGATTATCGAAGCATCTTGTGAGGAGGCCAAGCTGACACCCTTATCAGATTTTGGCCCTATCAAATATGTCGATCACAAACCAGAGGTTGAATGGTGTAGGGTTTCCCTACTAGTTTATGATGCACATAAATTTCCCTCAATAACTGCTTATGGTTGCTGTAAATATTTTGAGCTCACCAAGAGAACTCGAGGAAACTTATTGTATTCCCCTCTCCTTTGCACATGTGTCTAACCTAGTAGTAATTAAATGGTTATAGTGAGGCACTGATGGTAAGAGATACTTGATATTAGGTAGGAGTAGAAGAGTGTTTTCCCTCACTCGAGATAGGATTTTTCTAACATAGATGTCAACTTTAGGAATCTCTCCTAAAAAACCAAAATCAATGAAATAACATTCAAATGGGGTTTAACCTTCCTATGATGTCTAAACTTCCTTTGAAGCGGACATGCTCATACTGGTCATTCATGGTAATTTTTCCATATGGAACATGTGGTGGGTGACATAACACCACAAAAGCACTTACGTTCTAGTAACATAATAGCCACCCAACAATGAATCCGCTGGTGGTGACTATTCTATCTAGGGCGCTACTAGGGTAGACTTTCAATCATTATTGCGATATGTAGAGAGAAAATCTAGGCCACACAACCTTGTTGAGGTCAACAATATCCATTTTATTAATTTAGTGCTATACAGGGGAAAATCCTTAAATAAGAGGCTAATAAATAGGATGTCATTGGTCTAGGGGTCTTTGGATAGATTGGCTCATGAGTTAGAGGTTCAATGACCTTTCGTGTTATCCCCTAGTCAATAAAGCTTCAAACACAACAAGATATTAATGATCCATAAACCATTAATAAAATTATCGTATCTAGCATACAGATTGTCATTAAACCTTTAAGAAAAACATGAGTGTCCCAATGCAATAAACAGATGTAAATTCAACTTCAAGATAAAGGTAAAGATATGACCTGAATAATTCAAGCCTCTTGCAACCTTCTCTGCCCAACCTTTCTTGCTTGATCTCCCTACTGTGAATTCTTTGACCAAATATCAGTAAAAACTTTGGGCTATTTGGTTTCTGATTTACAAAAGGGTAAAGAGCATAATCTCTAAGCCCAAGTTTACCTATCAGTATTTCTCCTAGATTTTTCCAGCATCCATGGTCTTTTTTGGTTAACCCATGGTGGCTTTTTATAGCATTCAGGGGTGCCTTCTCCAAAGGTGAAGGGTAGTCTAGGTTATGACCTGCTGAAGAGGTCAAGAGGATGGTGATGCAAGTAAATTAGTGGCATAGTATTTTTATCTGCAACCAAGAGGACATGATGCACATCAAAGGGCAACGACTAGTGTTTTGGAGGACTTTGAATGACATATGTATATATATTTTAAAACTCTTTCTAGAATATGGAGGGTATATATTGTTTTCCTCATGGCCCTTAATGGTATTTTAAGACCAAAATACTTTTCTCAAAGTATTTTAACACAATATTAGTTTGCAAAGCACACTAATAATTGAATTCACATGAAAACTCCTTTTTCTATTAAAATATATGTTATTTCTTTTCTTTGATACGTTTTTAAAAAATATTAAATAAATCACCACTATTTTTAATACCATGAAAATTTTAAATATTTTCTAGGCCTTCACAATTTAAGCATTAATTTCATTTTTCCAAGCACAAGTGTTCGGGTCGAGGTGGGATATGACATAATTGGAGGCCCATACCACACTTATATATGATTAGTTGTGTACTTGGAGTGCATTATTAGTGGTAATCGTCGCTCCTAAATATTTTTCAAGAGAAATTCATATCGAGGGATGAAGGAAATATTAATCTTTCTCAATGTTCAATATGCCTAGAATTTTTAAAGATGGTATTCAATAAGCACTTGGTGACCAAATATCAATAATGTTTTTGAAGTAGTAAGGACCATTCAACTAATTTATTGATTGTATGGATAAGTTAAGGCCCATGCCACACTCAAGGTGAATGGTTGAGTTTGTACCCATTCACAAAATAATGTAAATTAGTAATGACCATCCTGACCAATTATCTATGATTGGTTGCATTCCTAATCATAATTGTTGTGAACAATAGTGTGTATCCCTACTTGCAACTATGATGTTGAACAAAATGTGTGTCTCTATCCTATTATGTTGTATGCCATGGATAGAAGAGTTTATCCTTATCCTTGGTTAAATGTCCAATGAGGCCATTCCCAATAAAGAAGCACAATGAGACCAATACCACTATTGCTTGTTGTGAATACTTGAGTGTGTCCCTATTCATACTCTAAGTGTGTTTGATGAACTATTGAGTGTGTTCTAATTTACCGTATGGTTATTTGTAGTATGCCTACCCACGTTTGGATCATGATGTAATAATGAGAAAAATGTTAGGATTTATAACATCATATAATGTGATCAATAAGATAAAAACAAAGTGAGTGATTAAAACCACTCACGTAGGAGTAATGTGTGTAGTTAGTAATTTAGGGCTCATTAAAATAATGATAAGTGATAGTTAATGTGTTAGTATATTACAACCTATATTGGAAAAAATTAGAATGTATCTAAAGGTTGAATATCAATGAAAAACAATTGAGGCATCCTAATTTTCAACATGTTGTACTTGACAAACCTTATGATTTTTTATTTTTTATGCTTCAACGAGTCTTTTTTTTTCTTGAACCTATAACTGAGTTTGATAAGGCATATATGATTGAGCATGTCAGGATGTTGAACGTAATAGTCAACTATAGAAGGGCATATATTTTTTGAATCATTTTGCTTTTTATCTAAGAAGTTTTGAGGCTTCAAAATATTTTTTTTATTGGATATCAATGTGTTTATTGGTGGATGAGTACAAAAACAATGACAATGCTATGTGTGTTGCATATTGTGCCAACATCTATTGTGAATTGAGAATCATATTTCAAAGTTTTCTTATTATTTTAATCACATCAATGTTGCTACTTTCATGCTCTTTACAAACTCTTTAAACACGTTTGTCATTGACTTGTCCACTTTTGTAATATAAGATGTATAACGTGTTGCTATAGCATATAAATTATGTATCTGTGTCTACGAGCCATATAAATGGCATGTTTTGGGTAAGGTTATTATTTTAGGTGTGCTATGATTTTCTTGTTATAAATACCACAAGTTCATTCAATATATACCTTAGTGCTTCAAGGCACTCAATATTTTTAAAAGTTTATTTCATGCAAAAAGTATCAAAATCTATGAGCTAGTCATATTGGTTTTTTTGTAGCACAATTAACTATAGCTTTGCATTTTTTTTTTCTTCAACGACCCAAGTATTTGTGTGCCTCTCATTGGGGTATTTAAAAACTATGGGTTACAACTCATATGGTGGTGTTTATATAAGGTTATAATCAAAGAAATCTATGTCATAATTTAGGTACCTATTTATGAATCTTTTGATCTCTATATTGTCATATATTTTATAAATTAGAGCATATTTAATCCATATCACTCCACGTTCATGCATATTTTCTTTGTTTTATATCACTTGCAAAAAATATTTTACAATATTTTCAAAGAACTTGTGATCTTGTATATTCAAGTGTTTAAGAAATTTATCATGTAGTTATAATAATGATTATAAGTGAAAAATGCCTTCCTTACAAGGTAGACTATGTCATAATATTCTATTGCTCCATGTTCCTACTTGTTTTTTCCAATGCATAATTTGATCAGTGTATCTATCAACAACAACCAATTATGTTTTGCATTGAAGGTTAAGAAATATTGGTGGGCCTATTTATCTTATCATCATAAACATGTTTTTCTTTGGTTGTTATAAATAGTTAGGAGGAACTTGTATATGAATTAATTCCATATAACTAATATCATATTTTAACATTCAACCCAAGTTTAGCTGGCATTTGACTTATTTTCTAGAATGTATTTATCTTATAGTTACCCTTTTCCTAATCCACACTACACTCTTGCAAGGACCTTATTTATGACAATTTGCACTATTTTAAAAATATATTAGTTATTGAGTATGCTAAATCGTAATTGCTACATAGCAAAATTCATTATAGTATGTAAATATTTTTGTTATTTCTAAGCCACATGGATCCTCAAAGAACAATGTTGGAAGTACATTCTTCTACATGTATATCGCTAAATATTCAAAGTGGTATTTTCCTTATGTAAGATCAATTTGAAGGATTTTGAAATACACTAAAATATTAAAATTCATTCTTTTAATATCAAGTTCATGGTTCTCAAGATTAATAACATACATGAGAAATTCAAATATAGACTCATATAAAATGTTATGGTCCTTGCCTATCCGCCCATGTAGAGGAGTTGGAGAGCAAGTGGGTAGTTAAACCTCTCTAGTTGCTAAGAGGCCCAGGTTCAAATCTCTCGCCTCACATGTTGCGGATATGTTATGTACTGGTTCCCTCGTGGTCACAGTCTATTTACCCCTTGTGGCCACCACCAAAAAAAAAAAAAAAATGGTATATGGATTGGATATTATAAAATTTTAAATAATGGATAATGAACTATATGAACCTACTAGTTCTATGCATATCAATAATTTGTATTCCTAGAATCTCCTTCACTTGGAATTATTTATATTTTTATATTGTTTTCCTCTAATTTATTTTTTGATATTTTCCTTCTATTTACAATTGCATATATCTTTCTAATTTTCCAATCAATATAGCATTTATTTTTTTCATATCTTGATTCTATTTTTTTAAATTTGGAACATTTATAGATTTGTGTATGTCATCGTTGCGCAAGGGCCATGCTAATCTTCTCTGTATCGGTCCAATTTTATAAAATGTCTTTGAAGAGACCTATATTGATTCTATTTCATTTTTTGTATTTGTATTTTTTTTTGTTTTCATGAGTTTTCTTCTTTAAGCATTAATCTCACCTTGGGATCACAAAATAAAATTGATATCTCATCTACTTAATTACATTAACATTATTTTATCTTTTCCATCATGTTTATTATGATTTTTTTAATTTAACAAAAATTCCCTTGCAGGGCTGACTTGGTCTAAGAAATCATGATCAGGGGGTTCTACACCGTAAAAATCACTTGGGAGTCATGCTCGGTCCTAATCGCACCAGCATAATCAACTAGATTTTGGGCACCAGATGTGCATTTTGTAGGGTGGATATTCGAACCAGGGACCTCCCTTGGAGGATTGCGCTACCCTCTCCAACTCACCTACAACACTTGGGTATATTTATTCTGATTTCATCTCTATGTTTTTATCTATATTTTTTTGGTGTCCACAATTGTTGGTTATCATAAATCAATTCTTGACTGAATTATTGATCTTGTTTTTTGTTTGCTTTGTATTCGTTCAAATTGATTTAAGAATGGAAATGATCAATACTTCATATTAATAAATTATTGATTCTTTATTGGAATTTTTCATGTGTTAAGTGAATATTTACTATTGTAGTTGCACATATTTCACATATCATGTGCCTTCCCTAAAAGGGGACATCATGCTTACCTTTTGCATTGTCAATATTATATTCTTACCACTAGGATATTCATTTCCTCTATCATATCTCTCAAACAAGGATAACATGGTCATACATTTTTATATTCAAGAGTTATATTTTTAATATACTTATGTATTTTTCTCTTTATCATAGAGGGTCTCTTATATGCTAATATTCCATGGTTATGGGTTATTTATATATTCTTTTATTTTCTTATGTTAATACAATTTCATTTACGTGTCATAACGCAAAATACCTATTTCTAAGCTCATAATATTTATCTTATGATACATTAATAAGGTATGCTGGTCTATATTTTAAAATAATATCACATATATAAAGTGTAGTAAACATAAGAAAGAGAAATCATACACATGCATAAAATTAAATAATTACTTGAAAATAAGTAATCAAAACTATGTCATATATATCTTCAATTTAAAAAAAAAAAAGGTATGTATAATATTGGCATGAGTTTTCAACATTCTCTTTCACTAATATACTCATCATCTCAAGTAAGTATTCTCATGGTCTCTGTATTTGTAAAATAAGCATTTATCAACTAGCTTTGTAGATGATAGAGAGTCTCATTCTCCTACATATGGGACAAGGGTGAACTAACTTTTTATTCCTTGGGTAGGACAACAATGATCCATGTTGGCTAGTGGTTTTGGTTCTCTTTCTTCACCCAGTTATATTTTTTCCACCTTTCTTAGTTATTTTTGCTTGTTAATTTTTCCAAAATCCCAAAATAAATGTGACATCTTTGGTATTGAAGACTATTACTACTACCCGTTAGGTGAATAATCTCATTTCAATGGCCTCACCATCCACAAATGTAATATATTTTATATATAGTGGTTTTCATGGCACTAAAGCAAGCTCAAAATATTATTTATAAATTAGTGTACGAGGTAATGAGTCTTCTTCATATGTTGTAATCTCTCTTGATGCAATTTCTCTACTTGTAAAATAGTATGAGAATCACTGTCTTATTGCTTATTTTTTTGGTCAAGTCCCTCTACAAGAATATCTGTAGAACTGGCTTAAAACTCACTAGGAATATCATGGTGTTGTGGTTGCGGGTATTTGTAATCTTACCAAAGGTTTTTTTTGCTTTCCTTTAAATAACCCTCACAAGTGCAAACTATGGTTGCTAAGTCCATTTGTTGGTTTTTTCATAATACTTTGATGGTCCTTTCTCCTTGGACTTCTTTTCGAGTTTCAAAACAAGTTTCCTTGAAAGTCCTAGTTTGGCTTGAACTCCCTAGTCTTCTGTTGCCCTTATGGGTATTTATTGTTGATATTGTCAAACCCATTGGTTGGGTGATATATCAGGAAGAAGAACATTTTTCTTTGCATGACCCAATAAGAGAATCTATGTTGGGGTTGACCTTGCATAGGATCTCAAATAATTTGTAGATATTCAAGTTGGGACAGAGTGTTTTATGCAAAATATATTTACTTTAATTTACCTAATACTTAATTTTAGTATCAATCTAATTTGCATCTTATCAAGGATTGTTCGATGGTTTCTGGTGTAAACTCAACTACAAGAGACAAAAAAATGGACTTCAATCACATAACACAAATGCATTTATGGAAGAAAATTGCAAATTGATATTCTTCTCATTCCTGAATTCACACCCATTCTACAAAGTATTACAATCCATCATATAGCAACCGAAAACCAAAGAAACCCTAAAAACATTTTTTTCTAAAACTGCTAAAAATAGATCTTCTTTCTAAAAACTTCTAAAAATAGAAATGAGTCGGATTGTGCCCAAATTCGGTGTACACATCCCTCTTACAATAAAAACATTAATTTAAAATATTAGGTCTCAAATTAAGGTATAACAAAAGATAATAAACTTCTAACAGTCAAAAAAACCCAAAAACCCCAAGAACCTATTCTAAAAGCTAATTTTGGGACACTAGATGGAGGAGTAAGGTCCCGAAAACACTTTTTTTGGATATTCAGGCCAATAGGTGATTCGAATGATGTAGAACACACACACAAAACCACTTGTTAAATTTCAGGCCAACGGGCGTACGGTTCACAAGTTATGGTTCTGAAAAGGTGCATCATTCTCCTCTAGTGAAAAAGAACTCAGCTCCTGCGAGTTCAGCTGAATTGAAATCCTGTAGCTTCCAGTTATCAATTTTCTTTAGCTCGACTACGAAACCCAAGTGTTATCTGACTGTGGTAATCTTTCCCACTGAACCAGGAATTTTTTGTAGCTCCCATGTTTGGTGGTGATCACCTTCTTATCAAGCACCTGTGCAACTCTGTATTTTTTCTTCTTAGGCATCTGTCGTGCCCAATTTATTGTCTCTTGTAATTCACCATCCTCGGAAGTACCAAGATACTGAAATAAATCAGAAACATTAAAAATGGGTGAAATATCAAATTCATCAGGCAACTCCACTTTATAGGCATTATCATTGATCTTCTTCAAAATCCTACATGGCCCAATTTTCTTAACTTTCAGTTTGTTATACGTCCTCTTAGGAAATATTTCTTTCCTAAGATGAACCATGACAATATCACCCTCTTCAAACACTTTCACCCTTCTGTGTGCATCAACAGACTCTTTATAGTGAGCATTACTATACAATTTTTCCCTCACTGACTCTTGCACTTTCTGGATATGCTCAGCAAATGCTTCTGCATCATCACTAACTTGTTCCCCAATTGATAACTCAACCAAATCTAATACACCTATAGGATTTTGACCATAAATAATTTGAAAAGGAGATTTACCTGTCGACCTGTTCACTGAACTATTGTATGCAAATTCGACTTGTGACAAGGATAAATCCCATTGTTTTGGTTTTTCTCCCACTATGCATCGTAAGAGGTTTCCCAAGATTATGTTCACTACCTCTATTTTCCCATCGGTATGTGGGTGGTAAGCACTACTGAACTATAGCCCGGTGTTCAAATTTTTCCATAACATCCTCCAAAAGTTACTCAAGAACTTAGCATCCTGATCAGAAGTAATAGTCTTTGGAACACCATGCAACCACACAATTTCATCAAAGAATAGGACTGTAGTCCTAGTTGCATCATTAGTTTTCTGGCAAGAAATAAAATGCACCATTTTTGAAATCTATCTACCACAACAAAAACTGAATCCTTACCCCTTTGTGTCTTGGGCAACCCCAACACAAAATCCATACTCAGATCGGTCCATGGTCCTGTAGGAACTGGCAGTGGCATATACAACCCTATATTTTGTGTATGGCCCTTAGCAATTTGACATACTATGCATCTAGAGACAAACTTGATAATTTCTCTCTTCACTTTTGGCCAATAGTACTTCTCCTCTACAAGAGTGGTAGTTTTGGCTACTCCAAAATGACCAGCAAAACCCCCACTATGTAATTCCCTCAAGATATTATCTCCCATAGAGTCATTGGGAATGCATAATCAATTACCCTTAAAAAAGTAACCATTCTAAAAAAAATACTCTTCAAAAATAGTACGGGACTCGCCCCCTACCACACTTTTGCACTGTTGCACAATATTCCCAAAATCTGCATCAGATTCATACAAATATTTAATCCCCTCAAATCCTACCACTTCATTCTCCATAGTGGTCAACAAAAAGACTCTCCTACTCAATGCATCAGCAACCTTATTCTATTTTCCCAACTTGTGTTTCAGATTAAATGTATACTGTTGCAAAAATGAAACCCATTTGGCATGCTTGCTATTTAACTTTTTTGGGAATTTACATACCTCAATGCTTCATGATCAGTAAACAACACAAACTCCTTTGATATTAAGTAGTGCCTCCAATGTTGTAATTCTTGCACAATAGCATAAAATTCCACATCATATGTAGAATAATTCTTCCTTGCGTTATTCATCTTCTCACTAAAAAATGTTATAGGTCGGCTCTCTTGACTTCAGACACCACCAATCCCAACAAATGAAGCATCACAATCAACTTCAAACACCTTACCAAAATCTGGTAACACTAGAACACGGGCTTCCGACATGTTTTTAAAAAATTTCAGCCCCTTTGCTATGAAATTGAAGTTTGTAGACTGGATTCACATCAGTTTCTTGAAAACCTTTGGTGGTTTCCCTCGCTCCTACTATGACTGCACCTACCAAAACCTCTATTGAGGGTGATTGCATCATAGTCTCTAATAAGAGGGGGGTATCCAACCCTAAATCAATGGTTTCTAGTGGAGATACGGTTATACAACTACCATCTCAGTCTCTTGTTGTTCTCATGTGTCTTGTCTTGGCTTCTTAGGCTCCTCCTACTAAGAAACGTCTAGAGCGTAAATATACCTCAGATGAAGGGAAATCATAGATAATACCTCCATCCTCTAGGTTTTCACGTAGTCCATCTCAAGATGGCTCACCATTACTGAGGGGATATCAAAAGGCTAAGTGTAGTACTTTGACTATTGGTGATTTATTTCATCCTTCTCAGACCTCTCTATTTAATAGTTTCTTCATGTTGGTTGACAATGCAGGTAGTCCTTTAGGAGATGGCTCCATGGATATTCTTCCTCTATAAATTTCCTATAGTAGAATATTTGGGGACTTATAAAGTCCTCAAGAATATTTTTGTTAAATCTGCTCTGCAAAGTATTGGCCATGTCAATATTATTTGCTTACAAGAAATCTAGTTTTTGTTAGATGTTTCTGAGCTATATTGCAGGATTATTTGTGCACTTCACTACTCACCATGAAGATGGTCGAGGTGGTGGTTCTATATCAATATCCTCCAAATTTGGAGATTTTCTACTAGGGTTTTGTGAGGATCCCTCTCATGATATGAATTATATTCTATTCAATATTAATGGGAGCACCTTAGAAATTACCAATATTTATGCATCTAATGATGGGTCCAGTCATTCTTCCCTTTGGTGGTACCTGGTTGATCACTCGTTGATGGTGTATTGGCTTCTTTGTGGTGACTTTAATATGGTTGAGAATGCTAAAAATAAATTTGGTCATCTTGTGATGCGTTGGTGCACCAATTTGCATTAGGCCTAGTTTTTTCTTAAGCATATATAGGGTCTTTTTGATCCCCTTTTTTTTGGTGCAAATGCATGCCTCTGCCTTGGTTCACATGTTCTAATTTTTATGTCAGTAATGATAGTGTCTGTAAGCACCTTTATCGAATTATGATTTCAAAGCAATATTTTTTTATTCTCCATCACTAATAATAATATTGTGATGATCTAGGATCAATTCCTACTATCGGATCATTTCTTGATTTCCTTCCATATTGAGAGGAGTGGATGTCAATTCAATTTTTTGTGTAATCAATTCTATTTAAATACTTTTTTATTATAACATCTTGATATGATTTCTATGATTGAGATAATTTGGAATTTATTACCTCAGCCTCTTCATTCTATTAGTTGGATTTCTTGGTGGAATGAGGTGATTGTTCGTACTACCTCTTTCATGTTGTATTTTGGTAAACATGTGGCACATATTAGAAAGCATGTTCATCTAGCTATCACAAAGGAGTATCAATAAAAATTATCTTTATTGGAAAATGATCTGTACGATCAATAGTTGCAAGCCCAGGTTGATAGTTTTTACCACTAGCTTATGCTTCATGAACAACATGAAGCTAGGGAGCTTAGCTTTGGGATCATATGCATTGGTTTAGGATGGGTGATCAATTTTCCAAAGCCTTTTTAAAATATATTCATTCCAAATAGGCCAGAATCTAGATCAAGGCTATTTAGGTCTCTCATAATAGGTTGACTTCTCTTCCTAATATTATGTCAACCTTTATGGATCATTATAATATTGTATTTATGGATAATTATAATATTGTATTTAAAGTGCAATATGATTCTCTAGAATTTTAGATGGCACTCCAACAATATCTTGATGTTGTTTCTACTAAGTTATTTTCTTATAGCAGGCATCTATGTGAGGTTTCTATTTTGCATGGCGATCTTTATAATGCTCTTATGACTATGTCTGATGATAAGTCCCTCGGTATTGATAGCTTTCCCTACAAGTTTTATAAAATCACTTGGAGGTTTACTAGGCCTAATTTGCTCGATGTCTATAAAGAAGCATTAGCCAATAACTCTCTAGGTAGTATTATCAATCATGGAAACATTAAGTTCATTTCCAAAGTGGACAATCCTAAGATTATCAAAAATTGGATACATATTACTCTACTTAGTGTTTCTTATAAGATCTTGGCAAAGGCTTTAGCTCTTTGTATTTGAAACATTATTCCTATAATTATCAGACCAGAGTAGACGAGTTTCATTAAAGGATATTATATCTTGGATAATCTTATTGTTTTCTGGGAAGATTTAGAATGGGTGCATTTCTATGGACAAAAGTCACTTTTTCTTAAGCTCGAATTTGGGAAAGCTTATGATTGTATTGAGTGATATTTTATTCTTTCCATGCTCAAAGCTCTCGGGTTTAGGCCCTTTTTTATTAAAGTCATCAATAGCTGATGCTTTAGCCTATATTTTTTATTAATGGGTATAAATTAGAGGATTTTGGTTTAATTCATTCTATTTTCCAGGGCTATCCTTTGGCCCCCTTGTTTTACATTCTTATGGATAAAGCTTTTGGCTATCTTATTTCCAGTCAAGCATATAAGGGATTGATCAAAGGCATTTTTTTTCTTGATATGTCCACTCAGCTTATTAATGGGTATTTTGTAGATGATTATTTTCTCACTATTAGTGAGAATGAGTTTTCTATTTCAACTATTTTGGTTTCTCTAGATACTTTCTTTAAGGACTCTAGTTCTAACATCCAATGGTCTAAGTCTCGTTGTTTCTGCCTTGCTTCTTATGATCTACTTACTTGGATTAGATATTTCTCATGGCATTGGCTTCAGGGGGATGAGTGTTTTAAGTTATTAGGAATTCCCTTTGCTTTAAATTACTCACAATTTGAACTATGGTAATATGTTATTCACAAAATTGAAAAAAATATTTTCTAGTGGGCCTCGCATCCCCTTTCTCTTGTAGGTAAATTTTAGGTTTGCACTAAGATTATTGTTGCCATCCACATTTATTATTCCTTTTTTTGGACCTTTAAGAGTTCTTATAATAAGTTGGCCAGAATCCTTAGGGATTTTATTTGGTCCAAGGGGAAGAATTTGTGTGGTTTTCATCGGTTTGCTTGGTATATTTGTTGTGTGCTAAGTGGGTGGTTAAAGCTATTGAAGGCCATGAGTCTTGAAAGGTTTTAATTCACCATTTTATCTCTTTAGTGTTGCCTTATGGGTGTAAAAAGTGGGCTAATATTGATCTTCACACTTATCATTACGTTTGCCTCGATTAATATTTGAGGTTCTTTTGTTGTTAAAAGTATTTGACGGGCTTTTGAGATGGTGAAACCTCATATTCATTGGATTGGTGATGGTTTTAGTAATGATATTTCATTCAATTCTTAGAACATCTAGTGGTCTCCTATTTTTTCTAACTCTTCAATTCTTCTTGCTGATATGCCAAGGGTTAAAACTTTGAGTCTATTCACCAAAGGTATTTACTTTATAAAATATTTAATGCATTCTCAGGATTAGATTTCTCGGCTTGCCCTCAAGCATAGATTTAATCTTCAAAACTTCGATCTTCCTTCTATTCTTAATATCCAGGAGCTTTTGCTTGATGTTATGCTACATAAGCTCAACCTTCAACCCCCGAGTACCTGGTGGAGGGATTGGCATTGGAAATTAATATTCCTTTCAAGAACTAATTTTATTTCTTACTTTAGCAGCTTCTTAGTCCTTTTTACTCTGGTATTGACAAGCTTTATAAGAGATGGAAAATGTACTCTACCTCCTATACTTGGATTGCTCATTTGAATCGTATCTAGAATTCTAATATTAAACCTAAGATCACGTTTTTGCTCTGGGCCCTTATCTGTCAAGGTATTCCTATGGGAGAGAGACTTAGTAGGGTTGGTATTCCTAATCCTAAGTATCTTGCTTGTGGTCATTTTGAAACATTTAAGCATCTATTTTGGTTTTTCCCTCATGCTCAGCCTACCTGGGCTTGGACTCACTTGTTGTTTAAACCTTTTCATCCCAAGATCTTTAGATGGTAGATGATATTTTTATGATAATAGTTGTTGACTTGCTTATATTGCTACTCTATGGAATTTATTTCATGTGATAATTTTGTTTAAGCTATGAAAAACTAGGAATATTGCTATCTATTTTAGAGATTTAATTTCCTTTCAATTTTATACAAATGAAAAGATTATAGTGCTTTCTGTTGTTACCTCTCAGATCCATTCATAGGCTTCCAAGGTGGTGCATGAGTTGGTGCATTTGATAAATCTTATAGAGTACTGACATTAGGCTCTATACATTATCAACTCGGTTTCACCTGACATCCCTCTATATCAAGGTCTCTCAATTTCTCCAAGGCCTCAATGCATTAGGTCTAGGGGGTGACGTTCTTCGACCTCAATTCATTCTACCGGTGTTCATAGTAGGGCTCAGTCTCCCCCCAGTTCTCATAGTAATCATAATTTGTGTTCATGCTCGTTGCAATGTGGTTGATGTCCTATGCATTGCTTGACTCATCATGGTACTGGTTGGATCCCTAGCTCATATTATTGGTTGGTTACTTCTCCTCTTGCTCCTTTTTCTACTTTATTATCGCCTTTAGATTTGATTAGTTCTACTCTCCCTGGGTGGGGTATTATGGTTCCTTTGATGAAAACTATTGCTCCCGATAACTCTTGGTCTACTGATCCTCCTATAGATAATCCTCATGGTTTGGGCTCTTTTGGTCCAAAGAATAATCCTTCTCCTCCTATGAGTGCAAATCCGTATTCTTAGTTATATTTTTTGTTCATCCTTTTAAGAGCTAGTTTTTTTATCTATATTCTAGTTTCTTTGGATATTTTTTGGGTTTGATCATGTGGGTGGCCTTGGGCCTCAAGCTGTGATCTCTCTAGATTTTTTTTTATTGTAACCTCTTTCATTTATTTAATATAATTATCAATTCCAATAAATAATTTTTAAAATCCCAAAATAAGGATAGAGTCATGATTAATGGATATAGTTACATGTCTTTCCCTAAAGCACATGTCCTTAGGATTGATAGTGCTAATATCACCACTTTACATGGGGAATTGGATCCTTTATCAAAATTTTAGGTTTTTTATGTGGTTGTGATCCTAGCATGTTTGTATATCTAGGGTTAATATGACAAGTTATTTGAACTATCATATACAATTTTATGGATCCAAAAAGAGTGTAATTCAACTATTAGCCTCGAAAGGGAAATTTATCTTTTTTATCCACTATAAATATCCACTTTATGTACTAATTTTCTCACCAGATATTTAGTTGTTACAACCATTTACATGCTCTTTTTGGCATTGCTATAAAATATTTTTTCCCTCTATTGCTACTACAACATGTGAACTTCTTGCTTTGTTTCTCTCTCTTATTGTTATAGGTACACAAAAATTTATTGACCACTAGTTCATTATCTTCCATGAAGGAGGATAGGAAATTCTACTAGGATTTTTAGTCAAATATCAAGAGTTGCCAGTTGAGGATTGGTTTTTGAGGTATATTAAATCCTTTCTATATATTCCAAGTATGTTTTTATTGTGCTTAATTATGGATGTTTTAGTCCTTGATATCCTAGCTATTAAGTATTTTATTTTTCTGTATTAGGATCTACTCTAGCTTATGCTTTTTGTGGATGATCCTCATGTAGTATGCTCTACAATACTCTCTCTTAATTTCTACTCACATTAGGATAATTTTAGCTTTAATTTCATAATTGTTGCTTTACTATCTTCGTTTAAATATTTTAGTATATCTTGTAGTAATTCAAGTAATTATATAAGATACCCATTGTTTGCACATACATTTTGATGAATCCAATGTAAAATTTATATTTTGAGGCTTTGTGTTTTTTATTTTTAGCCCCTAGGGTTTAGTAGGTTTGTTGAGGTAGGTTCTACATTAGTTGTTACTATGCACTAAAAACTGAACAATCATGTCATAGCTTTTTTATTTCTCTTAAGGTAACCTTAAAAATATCCTTTGTTCTACTAAGAGGGTTTTGGTAGTTGTCTTACGTAAGGATAAAAAATTTGGAAAAAATGTAGGTGTCCTTGAGTATTTTTTTTTCTTTTATTTATGTCCCCTATTGGTTCTTCCAAGGGCTTTAGAATGACTACTAGAATGTAGTTTTCCTTGAGTAATATTTTTGAGTAATTTGAGAAGAAGCAAATTATAGAATTCCTAAAAGTGAAAAAGGATCTTACTTAATCCTTTGTGGAAGTGGGTGAGGTAGGGGGATTCTCTTCCTCAATGGTGGATAACGGAGATGGGTCCCCCAGATAACTATATATAATGTGATCACAAAAAGTGTATGGTGGATTATGTGAGGGTAAACAGAGAAGAAGATGAAGATCTTCATCAGATGAAGTGGCAAGCATATTTCTAGAAATTAATGTCTCATCATGATGTTGAACCTATAAGAAGATCAGGTGTGAGTGTAAATGATACCCTTATGAAAGGAGGTGAGCAATAGATTGATTGGAGATGGCGTAAGAAGCCTCCTCCACAAGATGTACTTGCTCGCATGCTCGAGTGCAAGTGGTAATAGGTATGGTGTTGTGTGGTGCAATTATGTCTCCTAACTATTTAGAAATATAAATATGAAGTTATGGGTGTCTTTTGCGTAGGATTTTAGATAATATTGTAAAATTTGGTATGTTTTTGTGTCTTAAAATAGAGTTTGCATACCACTATATGAACTAGGACTACAAAAAACTAGTTTGCATAGTGCTATGCAAACTGGACTCAGACAATGAATATGATAAAAAAATAAAAATGGTAGGCTATACATAACCAACAGGTGGGCTACTAACAGGTGAATATGATAAAATTAGTTTTGTGAGCTTGCAAACAAAGCGTAATTGGAGTTAGTGCTAAATACAAAAAATAAATGTTTGCTTTATTTTATGTATTTTGATGATGATATATGTCCTAGAAAGTATCACGAGAAGTGGGGTGAAAATCTAGAAAAAATAGGAATGTTTTCAGCATGGAACCTCCTACAACACCCAAATACGCACAAAATACAACAATGTATCAACATACAAGTAGCAACCTGAATGGAGAGGTGCAGTAAAATGGCATCCAAAAGGGGAGGGAATCAAAATGAACTAATGAGTCTAGAATACTCTCACAAGAAGAGGTGGTACTGTCTAAGATCTGCTATTGGCTCAGTTGAGTTATAACTTCACTCTTGGGTAAGCTTAGTCAAGAATGATAGTTACCTGTTTACTAATTATGTGAGCCTTGTGAACAAATGTGTCTAACCCTATCCTACTCTGAAGCTCCCTTTCAATGATGAATTTTGAAAAACCAGTCTCAAGAGTAGGGGATCTTCTAAAAATCCAAAAAATCGCTCCTAGGGGCTACTATGGTGTCTAGGGGGCGAGTTGGTGGAAGGAGATGAATTCCAACATCACCAATCTTGAGTTATGGATTGGGTATGAAGTATAATATCATCACTATGTATGCCACATAAGTGTGTGATAGTGTTTTTTCTACCACTAAGGTGAAAGTAAAAACAACTAACTAAATGTCTTTTCAGAAATGAAACTAGCGCTAGATGCATTTTCGAGATGAAGCTAGATTTATGTGCTTTTTTGAAATGAAACTAAGCTTAGAAGCCGTGCGTGAAAAATATATTTGATAATTATCTACGTGTATTAGACTTGAATTTAAACCCTAATCTAGTGTGATTTGGAAACATATTTACAAATCTAATCTAGGTGCAAGTGTGAAGGAGATTTCAAAATGTTTCAAAAGAGATATTAAAGTCTAGTCTAGATGCTTTTAAAAAGATATTGGGAAATATATCTTAAGTTTTTTGTAAAGATATTAAAAAACCTATCTAGATGTGAGTTTTAAAAGAGATTAAAAATACCTTCGAAAAGAGATGTAAACTCTATTCTAAATGTAAATTTGAAAAATATTTATAATGCTTTTGAAAAGAGATGTAAATGACATTAAAGAAATTTAAAACCCTATTCTGAATGCAAATTTGAAAAGATATTTGAAATGCTTCTTTTGAAAATAGAAATGGAAAATTTTGATCTAAGTGCAAATTAGGAAAGAGATTTCAAAAATCTATCTAATGTATTGAAAGATAATTTGAAAGTGATTTACAAAAGCTGAAAATAACTGGAAATATATTTTAATGACTTGAAAAAGGAATGTAAATTTTAATCTAAAGGACAAAAAAGAGATCTGAAGTGATTTGAACTAACTAATTTTGAAATAACTAAAAACTCTAATTTATGTGTTTGAAAGGAAATTTCACAAAATGACTTGATGTATTTGAGAGGGAAATTTCTTTGCAAAGAAATGATGAAAAAGTGAGGTCTTGAGGGAAATACCTAACTCCTATGATTATAGATGGACTTCTTGTTGTCTCTGCTATAAACCTCTACAATTTCAGACTGTTTTGAAATAGTTTAGCAGCATTCGCAGGGTGGCATGCAAGCTGGACTATTGGTTCACAGGTTGGGGTACAAAATGGATTTAGAGGTCTAAAAACTCCTATTCTGAAAACCTGAGGTGTATGCCAGAGTTTTTTAGATTTTTTTTCATGTTCAAAGTGCCTAAGATAGCAAAAAAAATCGTAAATTGAGTTAGATTAACAAAAAACTATTCAAAAACAATTTTCATGGTGGTCCTACCAAGTATGCTAGAATGTAACACACATAATAACACTTGTTTCCAAAAATCTAATTGGAATGCGCTAAATGCTATTTTATTAATCTAAAATAAGGTTACAGAATGAGCCTTCTCTTAGAAAGGGTTTTCATCCCTTTTACCACATGAATTTGGAAGCATCTACTAGTATTCTCCAATGCCCTCAATGAAGGTGGGTTTTTGTGTAGATGTACCAATGGTAATGATGTTTGATGCTACTCTTTTGAACCTATTTGAGGTCTGCAAAAATGAGTTAGTGTGTTTGGAGGATTTCCTTGGTCAAAACCCATAGTTATAAAGATAAATCAACTCAAGCATGAAGAGAAACATGATGAAAATTGATGGAAATGCTTTAAAAACTACTTAAGACTAATATATACCTTATATAATATTACAAATCTACTATAGGGTTGGTTCGCATAGCGGCATGCGAATTGGATCTCGGGTTTGCAGGTCGAGGTATGAACTATATTGATGTTGATTATTGTTCGAATGTGTTCTAGATTTTTTTTGTTGTCTATCGGATGCAAAATTATCAAAAAGTCTTCTGGTAAAATTTTGGCAAAGTTTGGGTATGTTGACTGAAAGTGAGTGAGAGAGATAAATGAAGGAATTGGTCCACTATTGATATAGGAAACCAAGGTTAAGGAGGGGATTTAGGTGTACTAAACCCTATAGTCAAGTCCTATCATGGTCAAGTTAGGGTTTTTGAGGTGGCATGCCTAGTCATCCTCTCATATGCCCTAAGAGAAATATCCTATCCTCACACATGTGTGAGCTAGGATTAGGGTTAACTCTAGTTGGCTAATCCCTAGGTTAGATGAGGGTTGGGTTAGGTATTCTAGAAAATATCCTAACTAATTTTGGGTGCACACATGTGTGAGGACATGTGATGTAGGGTCAGGGTGATCAATCCTTACCTACACGGCACCACAACTCCTAAGTCCCACTTAGGCAGCGTGGACTACGCCTCCAAGTGTTTGTACCTGCACAATCCAGCAAACAGACAAGCCAAACAATCTTTGTATTTTATATAGCGGAAGCACACAACACAAGGTTAGCACAATATGGCAATGAACAAGATGAACACCCACACAATGAGCCAACACAAGAGTCTTAAGTAGCAAAAGCTTTATTGATATTGGATTTGTCGATAAACGGATTACAATGCGATTGGCCCAATGGCCTGGCGCTATCGGCCCAGTTACAACACAAACAGCCCGTAGGCAAACACTCACGGACCGCCCGACGCCCCGCAGATCGGGTCGTCGAACGCCTCTTGAAACTATGCCCGGTGAGTCCCGATACGCGTCCACTCGTATCACTCACAACCTCGGACAGCTCCCTCCACCTTGCTCAACACACACGGCAACTTGGCACAGCACTTGGCAACACACGACAACTTGGCAACACACAAAACCGACAAAGAGCATGGCAGGAGCACATAGACGTGGAGCAACTTGCAAGAGACCCAAGTTGCTCATATTCTCCCCCACTTAAGCGGTCGACGCCCTCGTCGACAGTAACAGGTCCCTCTGAACATTTGGTCTGCAGCCCTCTTGAACATCAGGTCCCACACTGAACACTTCGGCATCTCCCCCTTGGGGAAAGAATTGAGCTCTAGTAGTTATAGAGTGGGTCTGCAGCCCTCTTCTCAAGGAAGGCGTGCAGCTTCTTTCTCGCACTCCACAAGGCTTCTTCTCGTTCCCAGCTGTCGGATTCTTCACCCTTCCAACTGACCAAGAATTCCCTGTGCTGTCTGTTACCCCAGCCAACTGTCTTCATATCCCATATTCGCTCCACCTCCCGTTCATGCTTATCAATCACATTCGCAGGGGGCCGACTCGGCTCACCTCTTTCTGGCTCCGCCTCGTCAGCATAAAATTGTCGCAGTTGACTCACATGGAAGGTCGGATGGACCCTCATGTGTGATGGTAACTCCAGTCTATAGGCAACTTTGCCCACTCTAGCTACTATCTTATACGGACCGTCATAACGACGGATCAAGGCCTTAGACTTCCCCTTCTTGGCTTTGAAAACCTCAGGTTCCATCCGTAGCAAGACCTTGTCCCCAACATTGAACTCCACGGCCCGTCGACTTCCATCTGCAAACTTCTTCATTCTTTCAGCAGCCTTCAACAGATGAAGTCTCGCCAGGTCCACCCTTTCTTGCCACTGCTTCATGTAGTCGGTAGCTGATGCGCACCCCTTCAGGTATCCTCCAAGCACAGTGTGGGGCGACAATGGTTGCTGCCCCGTCGCTAGCTCGAACGGTGAGTGCTTACTCGACCTACTCTTCTGACTGTTGTAGCAAAACTGTGCCATGTCAAGTAGATCCGGCCAATTTAATTGGTCGCTATGTACAAAGTGTCGAAGATACGTCTCCAAGATGGCATTGATTCTCTCTGTCTGCCCATCTGTTTCAGGATGAAACCTTGAAGACATCAACAACTTCGTACCCATCAGCTGAAATAGCCTCTGCCAAAACCGACTCGTGAAACGAGTGTCCCTGTCCGAAATGATACTCAAAGGTACCCCCCAATACTTGACCACATTCTTGAAAAAGAGCTCTGCGGCCATCTCTGCTGGGCATGGTGACGGACAGGCGGTGAACACTGCATACTTAGAAAATCGGTCTACCACTACCATGATCGATCCAAACCCTTTCGACTTGGGTAGACCAGTGATGAAGTCCATACTCACACTGGCCCACGGCCTGATTGGAACAGGAAGAGGTTGTAACAAACCACCTGGTAGCCGATACACACTTTTATCCTGCTGGCAAATAAGACAAGACTGGACATACTCATTGACATCCTTCTTCATCTTAGGCCAGTACAGTCCCCTCTCCAACAACGCCAAAGTACGCTGCTGCCCAGGGTGCCCCGCCCATATAGAATCATGACATTCCTTTATAAAGTCTCGACGGAGACTCCCCCACTTAGGGATATAGACCCGATCCTGACTGAACCATAGCATTCCATCCAACATGCTGAACTTGTTCATCCGGCCTCTTCGAGTCTCATCGTTCACAGTATCAACCAATGCAGCCGCTTGAGGATCGTGAACCAATCCTTCCTTTATCTTTTCCAACAACTCCTCCCCCAGTACAATCTTACTTTCACCGTGGGTAGAAGCTGGGCTCTCTGCTGCTATTGTCAACACTGCCAACTGTTGCTTTCTACTGAGTGCATCTGCCACCACATTCTCTTTTCCTGTGGTATGCACGATGTCCATGTCGAACTCAGCTAGAAAGTCTTGCCATCTGGCTCGCTTGCCGATCAACTTGCTCTGAGTCTGAAAGAACGTGTTGGACACATTGTCCGTTTTGACCACAATATGTGCACCGAGAAGATAGTGTCTCCACGTCCTCAAACAATGCACTACTCCGGTCATCTCTTTCTCATGCGTGGGATATCTCCTCTCCGCATCGTTCAACTTCCTAGACTCAAAAGCAACAGGGTGCCCTTCTTGAATGAGCACTCCCCCAATGGCAAAATCCGAAGCATCCACATGCACTTCAAACGGCTTACTGAAGTCTGCCAGGGCTAACACCGGTGAGGATGTTAACTTCTCTTTCAACAGCTCAAACGCTGCTTGGCACTTTGCTGACCAGTCCCATTTCTGATCCTTCTTCAATAAATCTGTCAAAGGTGATGCTAGCTTCGAAAATCTGCTCACAAATCGCCTGTAGAAATTAGCAAGTCCCAAAAACTGGCGTACACCATGTATGTTCTTCGGCGACTCCCAATTCCTAATAGCCTCTAACTTCTTCGGGTCTGGCTTGATGTTACTCTGTCCAATCACATGCCCGAGAAATTTCACTTCTTGCTGAGCGAAGGCACACTTCTCTTTCTTCACATACAGGCGATGCTCTCGTAGCAAGTCGAAGACCTCTGCCAAGTGTTTCCTGTGTTCCTCAATGTTCTTTGAGTATATCAATATATCATCGAGGTAGACCACCACTGACTTGTCCAACAATGGTCTAAAAATGTCATTCATAAGAGTGCAAAACGTGGTCGGCGCATTACACAAACCAAACGGCATCACAAGAAACTCAAACGACCCATACTTTGACACACAGGCCGTCTTCTCAACGTCTTCCGGAGCAATCCTTACCTGATAGTACCCGGATCTCAAATCCAATTTTGTGTACACCTTCGCCCCTGCTAGGCGATCAAAACAGTCATCTATTCGTGGAAGCGGATAACTATTCTTGATGGTAAGCTTATTCAATGCTCTATAATCCACACACAAACGTAAGCTCCCATCTGCTTTCCTCACGAACAGGACCGACGCTCCAAAAGGTGAGCGCGAAGGACGAAGATACCCAGCTGCCAACAACTCTTCCAGCTGCTTCTTCAATTCGACCATCTCTGGCCCACTCATCCGGTAAGGAGCCCTTGCTGGAATCCTCGCCCCTGGGGTCAACTCAATCCGATGGTCTATCGCCCTTCTAGGCGGCAACTCCCATGGCAGTTCTTTCGGCATCCTATCTTGGTACTTTTTCAGTACACTCTCCACGGCAGGTGGGATTGGAACCTTCTGTTCCTCTTCATCCCAACCTCCTACCAATGCAACAAGCATCATTGGCTGCTTGCCCATCTTCCTAGATGCTCTTCTCATGCTCATCGCACTGCACAGCTGCCCCTTCCCCTTTCCTTGCACCTTCGGCGGTTCGACTAGCTCCTTCGTCGTCTGTCTTCGTCTAATGGTCCTAACAGTGCACGTCTGCCCTGGGTTGAACATAAATAACGACTCCAGATGTGGGAAGATTGCTACTCTCTCCGTCTTGAACCACTCCTGTCCCAGTATCATCTCAAATTCATCCATTCTTAACACTGAGAAGGTGGCTCTCCCTTTCCACTCGCCGGCTTCAAAATTCACATCTTTTACCACACCGACGGTCTTTATGGTTGAAGAACTAACTAGCTGAAGCTTATCACCTCCTCCTGAATACTTGAGGCCTAACCGCTTCGCCGTCTTATCACTGATGAAGTTGTGAGTAGCCCCCGGGTCCACCAGTGCAACAACTGTCTGCCCCTTCGCCTTCACCTCCACAAACATCAGATCGTTCTTCCCATCCACTACGGGGTTCCTCCCGTTCTGGCCAGCCTCCCCTGTTGGGACGGGCTGCCATACACCCTTGCCTTTCGGCCTTCTTCCTTGGGCACCTTGCCCTGCTTTTTGCACATCCTGCCCTCTGTCCCTGTTGGACATCTCCACCGTTGAACACTGCCCCATGATGACTCCAACCTGAGCTCCATCACATTCTGCCTGTTCAGCTGCCATCAATCGGCGTGGATGAGGACAATCTTTCTGTAGATGCGGTCCATGGCAATTCCAACAATCCATCCATTTCTTGTCGCCGCCTTTGTTGTTGTGGGACGACTTCTTTCCTTTGTTGTTGTTGGAATTCTGCTTCTTCGACCCTGATGTGCTCGTCGAGGACCAATTACCTGACTTCTCCCCTTGAGAACCATTGCCTTTTGCCTTCCACGACTGATCCTTATAACCGCCACCAGAGCTCTTCGTCTTGGTGCTCGAATCACGAGTATCCTTCTTCGTGACCGATTCTTGCTTGAAGTCGTGGAACGAATCTGCCATGGCAATAGCCTCATATATGTCTTTGGGGTTCCTACGCCTAAGTTCAACCTTCGCCCAGTTCTGGAGACCTCTCTCAAAATCTATCAACTTATCTTGTGGGGTTGACGACTTTACTAACACCATCGTGTCCTGGTATGCCTTGATATAATCTCGCAATCTCCCAGTATGCTTGAGGTCTCTCAGTCTATTCATTGCCTCCCATTCGGAGTTGGCTGGTCTGAACTGTTCCTTGAGCGCCTTCTTGAAGTCTTCCCAATTCTCAATTCTCACCAAAGTCCTCTTCTCTTCCATGTCTTCTGCCAAGTTCCGCCACCAAGTCTTTGCAATTCCTGTCAAATAACTGGCAACCGTTTCAACTTCTTCTATAGCAGACTGACTACCCACCTTCTTCAAGTATTGCCCGACGTCCCAGAGAAAATCATCCAAAAGACGATCATCCCGAGCACCGTCATAAGTCTTGGGCTCTACAAGCTTCGGTGGTCTCTTCCTTTGCTCTGAACTGCTCTGCCCTCGGTCTCTACCATAAGCACCCACTACCGCTGCTCGGCAATACGTGGTCTCTGCTTGGACCTTCTCAAGGGACTTAACCAAATCAGCATGTGAAGTTTCCCACGCTGTCTGGGCATTCAGGCTGTCCTCTAACCTTCTCCTCAACTCGGACATTTCTTCTATCATCGAGGAGCGCCACCGTCCTGCCTCTTCCGTCGTCTCGTCAAATTGGGACCTCAGCTCGCCCAAAGACTCGTCCATAGAATGAACGTGTTCTTCTATCTTTTCAAATTTTTTTGAGACTTTTTGTTCGAGGGACTCGATGGCACGGTTCCTACTGGCGTGGCGTCCACCACGAGTAGTATTCACACCCTCAGCTCCTTCGCGACCCGTTCTTGGCGGATCCAAAGGCAGCTCATGTTCGGGTCCAGACTCGGCCATATTGCTTTCACAAACTAGACCGGTCCAGCTGGTCGCTTGCTCAAAGAAGGGAGCAAGTAGAAAAGGGGTACTAAACGTACAGACCCTGTAAAGCTTTTCAAACACACTAACAAAAGGGGTAAGCTCGAACCCTTTAGGAAAACAAAACCTAAATCACCTAAGGTTTGACTTGACACAAGGCAAAACGAGAAGAAATTCCGATTGCGGAACAACTCCCTTGCAGGCACAAACGGAAACAGGATACGAGCGACAAAGTAGCTCTGATACCAACTGATGTAGGGTCAGGGTGATCAATCCTTACCTACACGGCACCACAGCTCCTAAGTCCCACTTAGGCAGCGTGGACTACGCCTCCAAGTGTTCGTACCTGCACAAGCCAGCAAACAGACAAGCCAAACAATCTTTGTATTTTATATAGCGGAAGCACACAACACAAGGTTAGCACAATATGGCAATGAACAAGATGAACACCCACACAATGAGCCAACACAAGAGTTATAAAGTAGCAATAGCTTTATTGATATTGGATTTGCCGATAAACGGATTACAATGCGATTGGCCCAATGGCCTGGCGCTATCGGCCCAGTTACAACACAAACAGCCCGTAGGCAAACACTCACTGACCGCCCGATGCCCCGCAGATCGGGTCATCGAACGCCTCCTGAAACTATGCCCGGTGAGTCCCGATACGCGTCCACTCGTATCACTCACAACCTCGGACAGCTCCCTCCACCTTGCTCAACACACACGGCAACTTGGCACAGCACTTGGCAACACACAAAACCGACAAAGAGCATGGCAGGAGCACATAGACGTGGAGCAACTTGCAAGAGACCCAAGTTGCTCATAACATGTTTAGGACTAATTTATCTCTTAATCCTAATTAACCTCAATTTTAATGATAAAGTGCACTTTAAGTGAGTCACTTGCAAATTAGAATCTTGATTAGCCTAATTAGTTTTTTTTTATAGGGAATGATCCCATGGGAGCCCTAATTAGGCGTTGGAAAGGGCTTAGGTGGCCTTAGGGAGCTATAGGTGGTCCTATTGCGAATAGAAGGTATTTTGGATGCATTTTGCATAGTTTTGTAGGTTTTGAACCTACAAACAATTATGATGGCCTATGGATGTGTTGATCGCGACTGGTCGCGCCATCGCTGCAGGAAACAGGAAAGTTGTCACGAAACCGCGACATGTAGCTCCATCACTGCCGAAGAGGAGAGAAAAGAAAATTGAAAGTTGTCACGAAATCGCGACATGTCACTGAGGAGAAAAGAAAAGGTGTCGCGAAATCGCGACATGTTGTTGAGAAGAAAAGAAATGATGTCGCGAAATCGCGACACGCCGTTGGAAAAGAATGAGAATGGTCGCGATTTCGCGACGTGTTTTGCCGAAACGTACGGGTGATGAAAAGTGTCACGATTTCGCGACGTGTTTTGGAAAGTTGTACGGAAGCGGAAAAACGTCGCGATATCGCGACAGGAAACAGCTAAAGGACTCGAAGAGGAAAGACGTCGCGATTTCGCGATCGATTGCAGCAAAACTGTACGGACGGAGAAAATGGTCGCGATATCGTGACGTGTTTTGGCAAACTGTACGGACGGAGAAAATGGTCGCGATATCGCGACAGGTTTTGCCAAGGCGCACGGAACAAAAAAGTGGTCGCGATTTCGCGACGTGTTTCGGCGAAGGTGTACGGATGACAAAATGGTAGCGATTTCGCTACAGTTTTGTGAAAAGGAGGTCCGAAGGAGAAATGGTAGCGATTTCGCTACGCCTTGCGGAAAGAAGACTCAAAGTTCAAAACGGTAGCGATATCGCTACAAATTTCGTGAAGAAAGCCCAAAGTCAAAGTGGTAGCGATATCGCTACCATTTCATGAAAGGAAAGCTCAAAGTCAAAGTGGTAGCGATATCGCTACCATTTCATGAAAGGCAAGCTCAAGGTAAAAGTGGTAGCGATATCGCTACCATTTCATGAAGAGGAAGCTTAAGGTAAAAGTGGTAGCGATATCGCTACGAGGAGCTGCCAAAGACATTCGGCCGGAAGGAGTGTAGCGATATCGCGACATGTCGTGTTATCGCGGCTAAGAAGCTGAACAAGCGGCATGCAGTTTTTTTCGGGTTTTTTGCAGAGTGGCGTTACAGAAGGCGCAGAGAGCGCGTGACACGTGGCATGCAGGTGTCAGGTCTGCAGGAGCGTTACATGCAGCGAAGGATTTTAGGCGTTTTGGCGTTAAACATGGGATAAAGACAAGGAAAAGGTGAGAATTCGAAGGGTCACATGCAGGAACATGAAACGAAGCGACCAGGGAGAATCGAAGAGCCACGAGAGACAGGATAAATCCAGAAGCGCAGATTGAAGGAAGGGTTGGAAATTGCCGATTGCAGAGTTGCAGAGACAAGAGCTTCGTGCTATTCTGGGCCTGCACTTGGGCAATTTCCTTCTTTTTTGTTCTGGAATATTTATGCCTGGAACATATTTTGAATGTAATTGACATATCATTTAATACAAAATACGGAGTATTGGCATCTCATTGATGAGAAAGAAGGAGTCATTTTGTGCATGCATGATTTAATGCTTTATCTTTCATTCCAGATTTCGAGGCTTTTAGGTGAAGTTTAATGCAAGTGTGCTTGGTTGCTTCATGCGAATGCCTAAGTCTGGAATTACAAGTAGAAACCCTAGAGACCAGCACCTAATTTATTTGAATTGTGCGAGTTTGCAGAGTTCATTAGATTAGGTTGCATGCATAAAACCTCAGTATCTTCGGTTTCATCAAATCGATGGCAGCATTCATACTGTAGTTTAGTTTCTCTGCATTTACTTTTCTTTATTTTTCAAAACCTTGCTTTATTTTCTGCAATTCAATTACTGTATCCAAATTAATAACTGAAAATCCTTCAAAATCCAAGATCAATGTATATTCATTCACTTTGAGTCCACTTGTAAATTTAAATTAAATAAACCACCAATGCCCCTTGTTAACATCCACTTGCAAACCCTAAGATATTCCTGGCATTTCATTTGAACAGCATTATTTAAGCATAACAGGAACCTTGGAGAAAGTTATTTTCTTTGCAAGCAGAGGATTCTTGGACTCAGATCCTATCGGAGAGTGTGCTTTCACAACCGGGTGAAAACACCACTCAACAGATTGGCGCTAGAAGGAGGGCCCGAATCGGTTTATCTATTTCAATTTTCATATCTGAATATTTTGTTTTTTATTTAATTCTGAAATTATTTACGGCTAAACTGCAACATCATTTTTTGTTTTTGTTGCAAGTTTTCTTCGAAATAGCCGAGGGTTTCTTCAGGCAGGCTGGACCCACCACGTCGTATTGCGACCAGGTCTCAAACAACCGGAGAAACCATTTTTCACGACCTTACTGGTACTCCCAAGGGTAAAGCCAAGCAAGTCGCAAGCACACCAGTAGCAAAAGGCCTATTTTCTCCAGGAACGTCGAGTGGACCTACGCCAGTAATATCCTTTGCCCCTAGTGTGCCTATAGTTAGTAATATTTCTTCTGCTATTGTAGGTCTGTCTACATCAATTCTGAGTCAAATGGCTCAAGCTCCAGCAGACTCCTTGGTATGGAGCTAACAATACTCCTTTGAATATTGTTGGGGATATCCATGAAATCCCCAAGAACATTGAAATATTTCTGCCTAAATACAAGCCAGATGGCCTAAGAACAGCAGAAGAACATATCCAAGCCTATAGGGATGTTTTAATCAAGCTGCAAGTTCAGCATGAAGATGTAGCCTGTAGACTTTTTCCCATGAGCTTGGATCCAATAGCATATGAATGGTATATATGCTTGCCAACTGGTTCAATCACCTCTTGGACACAAATGGAAAATGCCTTTGTCAATCAATTTAGGTCACCCTTAGATCCCGCAACTATTTACAATCAGTTTATTACATGCAAACGGGGCCAAGGGGAACCAATCCGAATGTTTAATCAGAGATTCCAAAAGAACTATAACAGAGCAATTAGACATTTTGCCATCGATCCTGCAGTGGCTTTGCAGATATATTTTGGGGCATTGGACCCCATGACAGCCATGTTTGCAAGGCGTAATCCTCAGGTCACCACGTTGGCTTTGGCCTATAATGAAGCCATGACTATTGAGCAGCAATTGACACCGCAAGGCTACGGGTTTACCCAGATGCCTATGATGGGACAGTGTGCTCCATATGGTCAAGCTCCCCAGGCAAATCAACTCATGGCACCACAAATGCCAAGTTTGAACGCCTTCCCATACCAGCAGCCGTATCCACCAGCACCCGCATATGCACCCATTCCAATCCAACCAATCACAGCCATTCCACCTGTTCCTGCATTTTTGTAGAACAATCAATCAACTACGCAGGAAACTAGTCAAGTCAATCCTCAAGCCATAGTTCCTGTTTCGAATCCAATCCCGATTCAAGGTATTAATCCATATGGGAATCAAATTCCTCAGAACCCGACCCAAATGTGGAATCAAGATCCCATTAATTATGCGAATCCAATAGGGGTTAACAACAATATGATTCCACCGAAGGATGTTTTTTCGCAAGTCGAAGAGCTCACGAAACTAGTCCATAAACTAAGTAATGACAGGGTTCAACAGCAGAAGCATGAGTCCCATGCCCCTCACCCAAATCAGAATTTTAACAATAGAGGGAGGCACTGGAACACCAAGCCAAACAATGGGGGAGTTCCTGCTCCCATTGCTAATCAATTAGATGCTTCTGCAGGCCCTAGCCAATCCAATTCTCTTTTGAATCTTTCAGATTTGGCATGGGAAAGGGGGTGCAGGTTACATAACACAAAAGAACACAATGAGAAGAATTGTCCTGAGATTGCTAGATACACTCATTGTCTTCGGGCACAAGTTGATGATTTGGAACTAGTATCAAATGAGGATCCATCGTATCATCAAGATGAAAATATTATGGTGATGGAAACATTATATCACCAAGAGGGTGAAAGCGAGGAGGAAGAAGACGAAGTTTTGGAAGAGGAGGTGCAAGCTTTTTGAGATTTCAGAAAGGGGACTCATGGGTACCATTTGAGGAGTAAATCGAAAGCCCCTAAAACCTCATCAACACCTCCAAACAATTCTATTCTTCCTCCAGATACAAAGGCAAGTAACAACCCTCCCCCTCCACTCGGAAGAGAAATGTCCAATGACGTCCAGAAGACAGTCAAATTCAAAAAACCAAATTATGACGTGGTGGAGGATATGAAGAAGTCCAAATCTAGCCTTTCATTCCTGGACGCAGCTAAATTGCCTGGTCAAAAGGAGGCGTTGATAAGAGCTTTGAACTCACCTGATCCGATGTGGAAGGAAAAAAGAGCTGAATCCCATCTGATTTTGCGAAAGGAGAGAAGGGATGTCCCGCCATTCTTATTGACTCTGAGAATTGCGGGTAAGAACTTGCATAACTATTTGGTGGACACAGGAGCCACGAGCAACCTCATGCCTACGGAGATATGTCAAATGCTGGGTCTACAACCGGTTTCATCCAAATGCACGGTCTTGCAATTGGACCGTTCAGAGGTAAATGTAGTAGGGACCTTATATGATGTCAAGATTCAATTAAATTCTGAACCCAGGGGTCCAAGAGAGTTGTAGACATTTTGGTGGTTAACATCCCAAGTAGGTATGGAATGTTACTTGCGAGAGATTGGATGAAAACGCTGAATGGCTATTTTGCAATAGACTGCTCGCATATGTGGCTGCCATGGAAGGGCATTGCTAACCAAATCAGAGTGGAAAACGAACCGAGGCTTAAGGAGATTATAACGGATTTTAACAAGCCGAATGAGGTTCAGCTTTTCTGAGCCAGACCTAGGGGTCTATGCTCTTGATGTTGAGAAAGCTGTTGATGAGCTTAAAGAAGAAGTGTGTCATGGTGGTTCTTCTGAGGAAAAATATTACACGTGGTTGCTCAAGTTTGATGGATCAAAGTCTAGACAGGGAGCAGGAGCTGGAGTCGAGCTCACCGGTCCAGGAGGTAAACCATTATTGGCTGCCTACAGACTGCAATTTCCTTGCACAAACAATGTGGCAGAGTACGAGGCATTGATCTATGGTTTACGTCTAGCATTGAGCAAGCATGTTAAATGCTTGAAGGTTTTGGGAGATTCCGAGTTGGTTGTCAAGCAAATCAAAGGACAAGTATACATGCCGTGACAAAATACCGAGCCTTTATAGGACTAGGGTTATGGACCTCATGGAGGAGTTTGATGCATTCAACATAGCCCTTATTTCTAGGAAAGGAAATCGAATAGCAGACTCTCTTGCAGTCGTCGCGGGCATGTTAAACCCGGTGGATATAAAAAGATGTAAAAAAATTTCCATCGAGCTGGTTCCTTGTCCATCAATACCTGATAATGTGAAGAATTTCTAGGTTTTTGAATGTGACAGGCACATCTTCAAGTTTGTCACAAACTCGGGTATTTTTGAAAATCAGGTGATTGATGAGGAACAAAGGTGGCAGGATGAAACAGAAGAAAGTGAAACTGCGTATCAATCCAACAAAATTCCTAAAGACGTGGTTTCATTAGAAAAGATGTTCGACATGGAATGCAAGAACAAGAAAAGAAAAAGAGTCCCACTCCCCAAAGATGCATGCGATTCAATTAATCTGGGGAGTGCAGACAATCCAAAGGAGGTGTACATAGCAAAGGCATGTACAGAGGAAGAAAGGAGCAATATAATGCAGGCTTTGAAGCATTACATAGATTGTATTGCTTGGAACTACAATGAGCTGAAGACTTACAACCAGAACATTATCACACATACCATCCCTTTGAAGCCAGACTCCAAGCCTTTTAGGCAAAGACAGCGAGTTGTTAACCCGCTATTGGAGCCTTTGATCGAAAAGGAGGTTAGAAGATTATTGGAAGCGAAAATCATTTTTCCTGTTAGGCACTCAACCTGGGTGGCCAACCTCGTTCCAGTAAGAAAAAAGAGTGGAGAGATTAGGCTGTGCATAGATTTTCGAAATCTTAACAAAGCCTCTCAAAAAGATAATTATCCATTACCATCAATCGATGAAATTCTCCAAATGGTAAATGGATCTGAAATGATGTCCTTTCTCGATGGATATTCTGGGTACAACCAAGTTCTTATACATCCAGATGACAGGATGAAAACAGCCTTCACTACCAAGTGGGGGACATTTGCATATAAGAGAATGTCGTTCGGATTGTTAAACGTTGGTGCAACTTTTCAACGCACCATGGATTACGCATTCAAAGGGCTAATAGGCAAATGCATCATCGTGTATGTGGATGATATCCCAGTTTTCTCGAAGAAGAGAGAGGATCATGTTAAAGATTTGAAGAAAGTGCTTCAAAGATGCAGAGAACATGGAATTTCCTTAAATCCCAAAAAGTGCATTTTCGGAGTAACAGAAGGGAAATTGTTGGGTCACATCATTTCAAAAGAGGGCATATCCATCGACCCAGAAAGGATACAAGCTATCCAAAACCTACCTCTCCCGAGCAGTAAAAAGAACTGAGATCTTTCTTTGGGCAAGTCAATTTTGTGAGGAAGTTTATCTCTAGCTTTGCTCGAGATAGCCAAACCTCCGAACCGGATGCTCAAGAAAGATGTGGATGTAAAATGGAACGAGGAAAGTAGAGTGGCTTTCCGGAATATCAAAGATGCCATTTCCGGAGCCCCTGTCCTTATAAGCCCAGATTACTCCAAGCCTTTTTATATTTACGCTTTTGCATCAGAACACTCCTTTGCGAGTGTCTTAACCCAAAAAGGTGAGGATAGTGCCGAAAAACCCATTGCATTTTTAAGTGCCCCTCTCGAAAGACGCTCAATTAAGGTATTCAATCCTTGATAAGCAAATGTACGCACTTTTTAAAACTCGTGAAAAAATTTAGGCACTACATCGTGCACAATAGAATTATCGCCATCGTGCCCGATTCTGCTTTCAAGACCATGTTTTTGCAGAATGAACTAGGTGAGAAGAGAGGAAAATGGATTTCAACCATCCAAGAATTTGATCTCGAAATCCAACCAATGAAACTAGTTCGAGGACAAGGACTGGCAAAGGCGATCGCAGAAAATAATCCGCAAATAACGAGTCAATGCTCAAATACATAATACATGGCTAAGGACGACTGGTATGTTGATATTGTGCAATTTTTATTGACTCGTAAGTGTCCTTCTAATCTGAATTCAACACGAGAGAAGAGCTTTAAGGCTTAAGTCTTTTAACTATCTAATAAAATCTGGTGTGCTTTACAGGAAGAATCATGAAGGCATCTACCCGAGGTGCTTGAACAAAGAAGAAGCTACCCGGGTGTTGCAAGAATTTCATGGGAAACATGGAACTGGTCATGGTGCAACCAATGCTACAAGCACATCAAATCCCGAGAGCAGGATACTACCGGCCACATATTTTCAAGGATGCGCATACCCATGTACGATCTTGTCACATCCGTCAAGTGGCCGCAAATAGAGAAAGAAATGCAGCCATGCCGTTGCAACCTGTAGTCGAAATGAGACCGTTTGCGCAGTGGGGACTAGATTTTATTGGGGTTATTAACCCAAATTCTTTTGATTCTCACAAATTCATTTTGACAGCTACAGACTATTGTACAAGGTGGACAGAGGCGATTCCTACTAAACATGCCACCACAGATGTTGTGATTAAATTTCTTGAGGATCAAATTATAACAAGATTTGGAATGCCCGACTCTATTGTCAGTGACAATGGTAAAGCTTTTATTTCTACACAATTTGCAGATTGGGCATATGATAACAAAGTGAGCTTAAAGTTTGCATCCAATTACTATCCTCAAGGAAATGGGTTGGCCGAGTCTTCAAATAAGAATTTGTTGAATACTATTAAGAAGTTGCTGGAAAAGAACCCTCGGGACTGGCACAGTCAACTAAAGTTTGCCCTTTGGGCAGATAGGACCAGAGTAAAAGAGTCCATAGGGAATACTCCCTATCATTTGGTCTATGGGCAAGACCCGATATTTTCAGCAAATTTGAAGTTGCAGACCTTACATTTAATACAAGAGTACTTGGGGACAGATGATCAAGTTGAAGCCAAGTTGAGCCGCTTGTTGCACCTTGATGAAAAGAGAGAAGAGGCCATGAATCACATGAATAAACACCGGGCAGCTTGTCAAAAGGTGGTTTGATGAAGGGCCAAAGTTAAATCATTCAGAATTTCAGATTTGGTATTACTATGGGACAAAAGACATGAGGAAAAAGGGAATCATCAAAAGTTTGATTGTCTTTGGTTGGGCCCATATCAGATTTCAGAGATTCTTGGGAAGAATACCTTCAGGCTAAAAACATTAGAAGGGGAAGATTTCATGCTACCGGTTAATGGGCAGATTTTAAAGCATTATTTTAGCCCTTAGGTTGTGAGACTTTGATATTATTCTTTTGGTTTTGGTGGGGGGATTTTCAGATTTTGTTTTATTGTTTAGGATTGTTAGTCTAGCTAGGATTTTGGTTATGTATTTGATTTCAATTGACATGTGTGTTAATTTTGAAAAAATAAAAATAAATAAACAAAAAATAAAAAATAAAAATAATATAATAATAAAAAAATAGAAAATTGAGATGTCAACTTATGCTTAAGGATTAGGAGAATATGAAATATTGGAATTGTCTTGTAAAAGCTCCACAAATAGCATAAAACATTTTTAAGTTATATTGTTTGACTTTGTGATACATGAAAGAGTCAGTTTTGCATGACAAATCATTTCATTTGCAATTCAAAAAATAATGCATTCATGTTCCATCTCACCCTACATACATCTCACCTTAGTTACATATGCATCTTAGGTACAAGCCATTAAAGTATGTCAAATCCTCTTAGGGTTGTGTTATAACATGTATGTAAGTAGCTCCTAAGGTTGGAAACTGAGTCTTGAGATATCTAGAACCAAGCACGTCTCATGCATTAAAAAGGATCTTGAGCAAAATGATCAAAACCTAACTTGGAAGGAAAGGTTGGGCGAAAGAAGTATTTCTTGTCTATCCTATTATGCAACATGATCCTTAAAAAAGTGGTTTTGACCACTTCCATTAAGCTTAAAGCCTAAAATCAGAGTAGTAAGGATAGGGTTAAATCCTCATCGAACTTAGGTTGAGGATCCAATTCCCCAAAGCTTTGATTTGACCCACATGGAGTAGTAAGGATAGGGTATAAATTCTCATCTCGGTTGGTTGAGAATCTGATTCCCCAAAGCTCTTATGTCTCATTTCATAATCAGTCTTGGATTGTAAGGATCGTACTATTTGTCCTCTACAAAGGATGGGTAGTCATCCCCAAGGTCTAAGTAACAAAATTAATATTTTCCATTTACATCTAAAGTTTGGATTGTAAGGATCGTACTACATGTCCCTAACCAGGATGGGTAGTCATCCCCAAGGTCTAAGAATTAAAAAATAAATAAATTTTTCCCATCTCATCTTTATTTTGGATTGTAAGGATCGTACTACTTGTCCTCTGCAAGGGATGGGTAGTCATCCCCAAGGTCCAAAGAAATGGAGATAAGTTTTGGATTGTGGGGTTAGATATGCCCATGCATGGCATCATGTCTTGCCTAAAAAACAAGACCACTGATTGTCTAGAGGGTTAGACTAGCATGACCATTTCTTCCATAATTGGTTTAATTATTTTGCTTAAAGTGAGGTAATGAACTCTAAATCAGAATAGTAAGGATAAGGTTAAACTCTCATCTCGGTTGGTTGGGAGTCTGATTCCCCAAAGTTCTGATTTCACATTCACTTGCACATGGGTTCTAGATAGTAGGGACTTATAACCAACTCTGGGATACAATAAGGTAATGAATTAGTGGATCCTAAGAGGGTTTGGCAATCTTGAATGCTTGTACATAGTAATAGAAGAAGTACCATGCCTTTTATGGAAGCAAATCTCCTTGCACATTCATTAGGACACACAAATCATTCACCATCCCACATATGCATTTATGCAAAACTGATAATGGAATGTTGATCAATTTCAAACAATAGGGAATGAAAACACATTGCACACACTGAGCTAATACTTGATAGTTCTGATGATTCATGTACTTCTGATCTTTGGGCATTTGTTATTTGGCTTATGTGCTAATATATGTTTGCGAGTTTGTGATATGTTTCAGGTTGGGTTCTTACTAAAATGCTCAAGAGCATTTGACAGCAGAGTCGCCATTTGTTGTGGTTGATCCACAACACACCCCAAAATTGGGGACCCACCTTTTTGGGGGGTGGGAAGAGAAGAATCTCGGTGACCCAGATGTTAAAATTGAAGAAAAGGGAAAAAGTGCCTAAGTGTTGAAAGGTGTCGCGAAATCGTGACATGTCGCGAAATCGCGACATGTCGCGCCATCGCTGTCGAAAACAGGAAAGTTGTCACGAAATCGCGACATGTAGCTCCATCGCTGCCGAAGAGGAGAGAAAAGAAAATTGAAAGTTGTCACGAAATCGCGACATGTCGCTGAGGAGAAAAGAAAAGGTGTCGCGAAATCGCGACATGCTGTTGAGAAGAAAAGAAATGATGTCGCGAAATCGCGACACGCCGTTGGAAAAGAATGAGAATGGTCGCGATTTCGCGACGTGTTTTGCCGAAACGTACGGGTGATGAAAAGTGTCGCGATTTCGCGACGTGTTTTGGAAAGGTGTACGGAAGCGGAAAAACGTCGCGATATCGCGACAAGAAACAGCTAAAGGACTCGAAGAGGAAAGACGTCGCGATTTCGCGACCGATTGCAGCAAAACTGTACGGACGGAGAAAATGGTCGCGATATCGCGACGTGTTTTGGCAAACTGTACGGACGGAGAAAATGGTCGCGATATCGCGACAGGTTTTGCCAAGGCGCACGGAACAGAAAAGTGGTCGCGATTTCGCGACGTGTTTCGGCGAAGGTGTACGGATGACAAAACGGTAGCGATTTCGCTACGGTTTTGTGAAAAGGAGGTCCGAAGGAGAAACGGTAGCGATTTCGCTACGCCTTGCGAAAAGAAGACTCAAAGTTAAAAATGGTAGCGATATCGCTACAAATTTCGTGAAAAGAAAGCCCAAAGTCAAAGTGGTAGCGATATCGCTACCATTTCATGAAAAGAAAGCCCAAAGTCAAAGTGGTAGCGATATCGCTACCATTTCATGAAAGGCAAGCTCAAGGTAAAAGTGGTAGCGATATCGCTACCATTTCATGAAGAGGAAGCTTAAGGTAAAAGTGGTAGCGATATCGCTACGAGGAGCTGCCAAAGACATTCGGTCGGAAGGAGTGTAGCGATATCGCGACATGTCGCGTTATCGCGGCTAAGAAGCTGAACAGGCGGCATGCAGTTTTTGTCGTAGACAGGCGTTACAGAAGGCGCAGAGAGCGTGTGACACGTGGCATGCAGGTGTCAGGTCTGCAGGAGCGTTACATGCAACGAAGGATTTTAGGCGTTTTGGCGTTAAACATGGGATAAAGACAAGGAAAAGGCGAGAATTCGAAGGGTCACATGCAGGAACATGAAACGAAGCGACCAGGGAGAATCGAAGAGCCACGCTAGACAGGATAAATCCAGAAGCATAGATTGAAGGAAGGGTTGGAAATTGCCGATTGCAGAGTTGCAGAGACAAGAGCTTCGTGCTATTCTGGGCCTGCACTTGGGCAATTTCCTTCTTTTTTGTTCTGGAATATTTATGCCTGGAACATATTTTGAATGTAATTGACATATCATTTAATACAAAATACAGAGTATTGGCATCTCACTGATGAGAAAGAAGGAGTCATTTTGTGCATGCATGATTTAATGCTTTATCTTTCATTCCAGATTTCTGAGGCTTTTAGGTGAAGTTTAATGCAAGTGTGCTTGGTTGCTTCATGCGAATGCCTAAGTCTAGAATTACAAGTAGAAACCCTAGAGACCAGCACCTAATTTATTTGAATTGTGCGAGTTTGCAGGTTCATTATATTAGGTTGCATGCATAAAACCTCAGTATCTTTGGTTTCATCAAATCGATGGCAGCATTCTGAATCGTAGTTTAGTTTCTCTGCATTTACTTTTCTTTATTTTTCAAAACCTTGCTTTATTTTCTGCAATTTAATTATCGTATCCAAATTAATAACTGAAAATCCTTCAAAATCCAAGATCAATGTATATTCATTCACTTTGAGTCCACTGTAAATTTAAATTAAATAAACCACCAGTGCCCCTTGTTAACATCCACTTGCAAACCCTAAGATATTCCTGGCATTTCATTTGAACAACATTATTTAAGCATAACAGGAACCTTGGAGAAAGTTATTTTCTTTGCAAGCAGAGGATTCTTGGACTCAGATCCTACCGGAGAGTGTGCTTTCACAACCGGGTGAAAACACCACTCAACAGGATGCCTAGAAATGCTTATATCAATATGTGTGAAAAAGAGATTTGACAATTATCTATGTATTAGACTTGAATTCAAACCCTGATCTAGTGTGATTTGGAAATATATTTACAAATCTAATCTAGGTACAAGTGTGAAAGAGATTTCAAAATGCTTTCAAAAGAGATTGTAAAGTCTAGTCTAGATGCTTTTAAAAAGATATTGGAAAATATATATCAAGTGCTTTGTAAAGAGATTAAAAAACCTATCTAGGTGTGAGTTTTGAAAAATATTAAAAATACTTTCGAAAAGAGATGTAAACTCTATTCTATACGTAAATTTGAAAAAAAATTAAAATTCTTTTGAAAAGAGATGTAAATGACATGAAAGAAATTTAAAACCCTATTCTAAATGTAAATTTGAAAAGATATTTGAAATGCTTATTTTGAAAAGAGAAAGGGAAAAGTCTGATCTAAATGCAAATTAAGAAAGAGATTTCAAAAAACTATCTAATGTATTGAAAGATAATTTGAAAGTGATTTACAAAAGTTGGAAACAAATGGAAACATACTTTAATGACTTGAAAAAGGAATGTAAATTTTAATCTAAAGGACAAAAAAGATATCTGAAGTGATTTGAACTAACTAATTTTGAAATGATTGAAAACCCTAATTGATGTGTTTGAAAGGAAATTTCACAAAATGACTTGATGCATTTGAGAGGGAAATTTCTTTGCAAAGAAATGATGAAAAGCAAGGTCCTAAGGGAAATACCCGAATCCTATGATTTTAGATGGACTTCTTGTTGTCTCTGCTATAAACTTCTACAATTTTAGGTTGTTTTGAAATAGTTTAACAAAGTTCACAGGGTGGCATGCGAACTGGACAACTGGTTCGTAGGTCGGGGTGCAAACTGGGTTTGGAGGTTTGAAAAACTTTTATTTTGAAAATTTGAGGTGTATGTCAAGGTTTTTTTGGGTTCTGTTTTGTGTTCAGAGTGCTTAAGATAGCAAAAAAATCATAAATTGAGTTAGATTAACAAAAAAATCTATTCTAAAATAATTTTTGTAGTGGTCCTACTAGGTATGCTAGAATGTAACACATGGAATAACACTTGTTTCCCAACAGCTAATTGGAATGTTCTAAATGCTATTTTATTAATCTAAAATAGGGTTACAAAATGAGTCTTCTCTTAGAAAGGATTTTCATCCCTTTTTCCACATGAATTTGGAAGCATCTGCTAGTATTCTTGAGTACCCTCAATGAAGGTGGGCTTCTGTGTGCATGCACCAACGGTAATGATGTTTGATTTTATCCTTTTGAACCTATGATAGGCCTCAAAAAATGAGTTAGTGTGTTTGGAGGCTTACCTTGGTCAAAACCCGTAGGTATAAAGATAAAACGACTCAAACATGAAGAAAAATATGATAAAAATTGACGAAAATGCTATAAAAACTACTTAAGACTGATGTACACCTTATCTAATGTTATAAATTGACTATAGGGTTATTTCACATGTCAGCATGTGAAATGGATCTTAGGTTTATATGTCGAGGTGCAAACTAGATTGATGTTGATTGTTGTTGAAATTTTATTATTCGAATGTGTTTTGAATGTTGTTTGTTGTTGTCCATCAAATGCAGAATTGTCGGATTTTGGTACAATTTTGGCAAAGTTTGGGTATGTTGATTGAAAGTAAGTGAGAGATATAAATGAGGGAATTGGTCCACTATTTATAGAGGAAACCAAGGTTAGGAATAGGAGTTAGGTGTACTAGACCTAGAGTCAAGTCCTATAATGGTCAAGTTAAGATTTTTGAGGTGGCATGCTTAGTCATATTCTCATATGCCCTAAGAGAAATATCTTATCCTCACACGTGTGAGATAGGATTATGATTAACTCTAGTTGGATAATACCTAGGTTAGATGAGATTTGGATTAGGTATTCTAGAAAATGTCCTAACTAATTTTGGGTGCACACATGTGTGAGGACATGTTTAGGACTAATTTATCTCTTAATCCTAATTAACCTCAATTTTAATGATAAAGTGCACTTTAAGTGAGAGTCACTTGCAAATTAGAATCCTAATTAGCCTAATTAGTTTTTTTTAGGGAATGATCCCATGGGAGCCCTAATTAGGCATATGAAAGGGCTTAGATGGCCTTAGGGAGCTATAGGTGGTCCTCTTACGAATAGAAGGTATTTTGGATGCGTTTTGCATAGTTTTGTAGGTTTTGCACCTACAAACTACTATGATGGCCTATGGATGCCTAGAAATGCTTATTCAAGTCTACAAGTGTCTATGCAGGCTTGCAAGTATCTATAGACGAGCATGTGTGACTTTTAGATATCTACAAATATAATAATGAGTTAACACAACTTAAAATTTATGTTTATATTGTCTTACAATATTTCAATTTAGGTTTCCTCTATGAAAGTTACAAAACTTACCAAATGAGCTCATAACATTTGATCTCTCAAATATATATTTGTTTTATTGATGCAGGGGTTTTGAAAGGATCCAAAACCTTTTACAAAGCTTAACCAAGAATCCAAAAGGGATCATGAAAAGAAAAGGAAACCAATAGGCTAAAAACCAACGCAACTGAACAACAAACAAACAAAGGAAAAGCACTCCCAATGCACTCTCCTAAATATAGGAAACCACAAACTTAGTAGACATTGAAATATAAAGACCTGAAAGCAAGATCCAAGCTACTTACAACATCTGATCAGGGTTAAAAATTTCCTCTTCATCACTACCACCAAGATGGAAGTTTTTTTATTATGAAAATTGCTAAAAAGACCTAATATGCCACACTTTCCAAGAGGTAAGTGATAGACATGGAGCATATTTGGATGGCTAGTGGGCCTAAATAACTGACAATATTATTAACCATATTAAAGAAGACAAATTTTACCTCCACTGCTATCATCCGTAAACTAAGATTTTATTTGGAATAAGGGACAAGGATTTTCACACTATAAACTAAGATTCAAGTAGTATAATAAGATTTATCAAATATCATGAATTTAAATTGACTTTACTTATAAAAAGAAGACCTTGATAATGTATGCATAATTATAAAATATTCTATTGTAATGTCATTATGTGATCAATGGGATGAGCCCAATTGATTAAATTGGTCAACTTTCAAGGAGACCAGGGTTCACATCATGCCAAACAATAAATGCATACTTATTATTATGATAACTTCATGATTAAAATATAATATGGATGTAATTTATTTAAATACCATATAAACCTTAAAAATATATCACTATATAAATGTATAATTATCCAGTTAATATGATAAAAATTTATAGTTAAGATGCAATACAAACACAATTTATCTTAATTCCATATAACCCTTAAAAATATATCACTATATAATCACATCATAAAAATAAAAAGCTACATAAATATAAAACCCTACTTCTCACATTAATAAAATTTCAAAATTATTATTAAATTAACTATATGAAATTAAAATAATTCCTTAGAAAAAAATCCGTAATTATAAGCTTTCTCAAAAATAAAATATTTAATCCGTAAAATTCATTCTATTTGATTGTTCTTTTTATATTATTCTTTTCATCCAAACATTTATATGAAGGCATTATAATTCAAAACTAATAAAAAATTTCTCATAGTACGGTCAAGGCTTCTCACTTGCTGTAATACTTTACCTTACCTGTAAACGCGGATGCCGCACAAACATATCCAAAAGGGCGGAGCAGGAAGAGAAGGGGGCGCCAAGAAGGAGTCCATCTCCAAGTTTACCAAGGCAGGCCTCCAATTCCCTGTGGGAAGAATGGCTAAGTATTTAGAGAAGGTCGCCAGGTATTTAGAAAAGGCGGATATGCACAATATCTCGCAGCAGTCATGGAATATTTCGCTGCTCAGATATACTTTCTGTGTATACACCCCTGAGGTATACAGTACCTCAGCTGCGAGATATTTCATGATTGCCACGACGTAAATGGTGGCGCCGCTTCCAACTCTCTTTTCATATCTGCCTTTCATTAAACCAGTTGAAAAAAAAATACATACCAGTCTTCGTAAAAATAAGGATAAGAAACATCCTCCGCATGCCATTTAAAAATGAAATCCCTGAAACAAAAACATTCCACAACGATGTAAAAGAGAAAACAGTTGGCCGCCGTATGGATGTGGACGATGAACATCGACTAGAGATGACGAAATGCTTTCACAGAGTATGACGAACAAATGGTCAGAAAAGACCCAAACCAAAACCAGATTGAACCAGGCAGAGAATAGTTTGGGGGATTGTCGGCAAACCAAGCATTGGGTGAAAGATTGAAACTGTCAGATGGAAAATATCGAGCAGGGACCATTGGGAGGCAAGAGGCAGCTACATCCCAATTACAAAATCCCATTGGGAGGCAACAGGCAGGGACAGCTGGAAAAGATTATATATTTATAGGCACTAGATCCCATTACAAAATCATGGTTTTGGGCAAAACCAGAAGTCTAAAACCATGAGTGGTATTTAGAGTACAATAAATGTCAGTAAGTGACTGACAGCTAAGCAGTATCTAATATATTCTAGAAGGTTCTTTATCAAAGATGGCTTTTGGCAAAACCAGAAGCCCAAAACCATGAGTGGTATTTAGAGAGTACAATAAATGTCGGTAAGTGATTGACAACTAAGCAATATTTAATATATTTTGGAAGGTTCTTTATCAAAGATCGATACATGGACTGATGTCATGAACTAATAGGAGAGCAACACACATTTTGTTTGAATGGTTGAAAAGAAAGGGCTTAGAATGGACTTGGGAGCATTCACTTGTTACAAAATTTAAACTTGAGATGAATAAAATACACTTGTTACAAAATTTTATATTACTAAAAGAAAGGTCATGGTGTGGACAAAGAAAAAATATACTTTATCTTTAAGTTCGATTTTATATACAATGAAGGAAATGAAATGATTTTAATTATGTTTAACAACATTCAAGAAAGAAAATTGTTCAACAAAGTCAAAAATTTCAACATCCTCTTATTTTTGTAGAGTGTTTCTTATGTTGTTGATTTTGATGAGAAGTTTTCCTACTTTTTCTATTATCAAGTTTTCAAAAAGTTACATTAGTGAGTTTATTTTTAGGGTGTTCCCATATGCAATACTAATGTCCTTGTAGACTTCCCATTCCACAAAAAATTTTGTTCCCCACTACTATTTTTGTGCAAAAGACATATTCATTCTAACCATGTCTTCTAAGGAATTGTCCATCTCCTAGTTTCACATTTGAGATAGTGTGAACAAGATCCTAGCTGGTCTATACTCATTTTTTCTTTTTATTTGATCTTTGCATCTATGTACTTCTTTTGGTTGTGTTCACAATTTGATATAAACTTGTTTTAGTATTCCTTGCTAAATTTTTAGTTCACATGACTAGTTTGAATTTTTTCCTCATAAATTGTTTAATTTATTTGTTGAAGTTTGGGACCTCATGAAATTTAATGTTCCATTTTGTCCATCCATTTGTTGGTTTATTTCATCCATGTGTCTTCTATTCAATGTTTCTTTGATTACATGTTTTGGTAACTTGCTATCTTTCATTATTTGTATTTTCTTTAGGTACCCCAATAGTCTTATCATAGTTCAATTTTAGTGGGGTTCTTAAAATCTAGAGTGAAGAGGATAACACACAATGATGAGTTAGGAAGATACTTACGCAAGAAAGTATTTAATTTTAATCTAAGCAGATACTATCTATATGAGTGCATATTTTTTTCACTTACTTCTTTTTCTGTAGCTTATCTTGGATTTATATTCACATATTTTGTAATTTAAACTTGGTATAATTATTGAAGACTAGAATGATCCCATATATTTTAAAATTCACCTTTATAGTTTTTTTGAATCCTAGAGCAAAGAGGTTAACACATAGAAAATTTGGTAATTCAACTTTAATGGGATCATTAAAGCATGGAGTGAAGAGAATAATGTATAACAAGGAACAATTATTATATCCTCTCCATTGGCTAGCCTATTCGCACATTTATCCCCTTTCCCTAATGTATGTGTAAATTTGACTTCTTCAAAATCTATGGTATAGTCTTGTATTTCCACAATGATCTCTTGTATGTTCCATGTAGTCTTTACTTTCTTGAAAATAACATTTATTACTATTAATGAATCACCTTCCATCTATACTCTATCTCATTTCATTTGTCTGCATATTTTTAACCCTTCCAAAGTTTCCCAAGCTTCTACTTTTTATCTTAAATCCACTATTGAAAGCATTATGTGACAAAATACCATCCCCATTATTTTTAATTATTCCTCCTCCTCCTATTGGTATTGTATTACCTTTAGATGCTCTATCAAAATTTAATTTGACCAAATCTATTTTTGGTGGCCACTTTATATTCTTTTCCTTCCTTTTCTTTCTTCTTTACCCAACATTATAATTCTATTTGATGAATTGAATTCATCTATCAAGACTCTCTCCTTCAAGATTAGAAATTGTGTGATCTGATAGGGTTGTTTTAAAATTCATTATGGCTAAACAAATCTTCATTTTCATTACCTCTAAACTACTTTTTATTCCTTTAAATATTCTTATTTTCCTTTCCATCCATTAAATCTAAAGTATTATATCGTTTGATATATCCTAGATTTTCTATAATGCCTCACTTTTATAAGTGCTCTACCATTTATTTAACCATTATTTAATTATTCCATTCAAAATTCACCATTTATTTACCAAACCTTTAGAATTTATTGCCATAGTTCCTAGACTACTGAATAGTATTTCAAGAGATGGTCTAGAAAATCCTCCTTTTTACATAGAACACAATTTGAGGGTCTATGAAAACCTCTTTTCATTAGCTTATCCCAGGATAAACGTTTTTTATGACCTACTAGCCATACAAACATTTTGAATTTTGGAATTCCTGGGTTATCCCAAATAACTCTTCATATTCTTATAGTATTCTTATTTTGTTGGTGCTTTACATTATATTTACTTCTTGTTGTGTAGTGTCTTGATCTATTCAACTTTCAAATTAGCTTATCCTTGACTTCCCTCAGAATAATCATTATTGTTATCTTTCTATCCAATTTTCTCCTAGCAACAATGTCTAGTATACTTGTAAAAAATATTTCATTCCATTTGTATCTTCCTTATTGATCCTTATAGATAATGTTTGAAACCCTATCACTATATTTTTCTTGAAGTAATCTCATCCATGGTTTCAAAATTATATCGATGTTGAGTTGTCTTTTATCACACCAAGTATCCATCCATATAATTTTTTTCTCTATTTTCCACAACCCATCTTAGACCTTTAATCACTAGATAAATTGATTTGTTTAAACTATTTCATAGTGTAGAACCATCTAGTAATAAGAATGCAATAAATATTAAGCTTGGGTCATTAGGCTTAATTTACTTAGAAAAAATCTTGTCCATTATCTTTGACTCTCTTTGTACAATATTCAAGTTACGTTTCATTTTTTAGCTAAGTTTAAATTTAGAAGAACTCTTAAATCGAGACCTCCCTTAGTTTTATAATCACACACCTTGCTCCATTTCACCAAAGAAATTTTCCTTTTATCATGTAATCCTGACCATAAAAATGACCACATAATATAATTTAAAACTTTGTTCTATTGATTTTGACATAATATACAAGGATATATAATATGTTGAAATGGCCTATAAGACTAATATAATTAGTGGCACTCTTTATCATAATGATAACTATCTACCTTTCTATGCTAGTAGTTTATTCAGAAATTTACTTATAATTGCATTCTAAAATTAAATTCTCATTCTCCCCTTAAATAAGGGCATCCCTAGATATGTTCTTGGCAATTTTGCATCCTCCATTTGAAGCAACCTGCATATCCTTACTTTGATTCTAGTTGGAGTGTTTAAGAAGTAAATTTTTATGTTGATTCTCTTTCTTATTCCTATAATAAGTTATTCAAAGCTATGGCCTCACTTATCACTACCCTCCTAAAAAGGGTTGTATCATCTACAAACTATTAATGGGTTAAATTATTTATGTTATTTCTAGTCTTAAGTTTGCTTACTATCCCATATTTGTAAGCCTTCTTCAAGTTCCTCCGCAATACCTTTGTCATAATACTAAATAGATATGGTGATAAAGGATCTCCCTATCTAAGATCCCTCTTTTATTTAAAATATTTTTCTACTAACCCATTGACCAACATTTAATATGAAACTATGGAGACACAAGCTTTAATCCCTTTGACCCATTTCTTCCCAATTTATTTTTAATGCTATAGAAAGAAAATACCATTTAACCCTAGTATAAGCTTTATTCACGTCAAGTTTTAAGATCATTGCTCTATATTTTATTAAAGTTATTGAATGCATTACTTCATGAGTTACTATGATCTTATCTAGAATATTTCTTCCTTTTACAAATCCTTTTTGCTCTTTTATAATAAATTTTTCTAACAGTGGTATTAACTAATTTGCCATCACTTTAAAAATTATCTTATATGTCATATTACATTGGCTTATGGGCCTAAATGAATCAAATGATTTTGCATCCTTTCTTAGAATCAAGGTAATATATATTGCATATATTTTATAAGGTATGTTTTGTTTTACCCTAGATTATTCCAATGCCACCAATAAAGAATCCTTCACTATTTCCCAGTTATGCTGATAGAATGTTGCTGAGAAACCATTTAAACCTAGGGATTTATCCTTATCAAAAGATAAAAGAGCTAACTAAACTTCTTACAAAGTAAGAGATTCTATTAATTTGTTATTGTCTTCATCTATTATCATTGAAGGTACTTTTTGTAGTAGTTTAACATTAAGAACTTCAATATCCTCTAATCCTAGAATATTTTTATAAAGAAGCTTTAGCTCCTTTCTGATTATACTCCAATATTCAATCCAAATTCCTTCTACTGATTTAACTCTACTAATTCTATATATTGATTTTTGTACTATTTCCATATTATAAAAGAACTTTATGCTTTCATCTCCTTCTTTTAACCAAGTCTATCTCAATTTTATTATCTAAAATTTCTTTTCCTTAAAATGTTTTGATATTCACTAAGAAACTCTCTTTTCTATGAGTTTGGATTACTATGCTCATATTTTTGGAATTTCAAAAATTTATTTTTAATTCTTCTTTATTCTCAAAAACATTTTCAAAATTGTTCTTGCTCTATTCTTTTAATCTAGATGTCATTGATCTAATTTATTTTTGAAGTACATACAACCCACCATTTCTTGAAGAATTCAACACTAGCATTATCATATCAACAAATTGAAGGTGGTCTTCCCACATCTACTCATATTTAAAATATGATATTTTTTCAAATTCACCTACCATCATTTAAAATCTTATTAGTCAGTGATATGAATAAATCCTTATCAAGGTATTAATTTTATCACAATTCCCTTCATCTAGCCAATTATCTAAGAGTATGCATTTGTCAATTTTTTTGCTTTCAGGTTTTGGCCTATCCTATTATTTGTCCATGTATAGCTATCCTCTTCAAACTCATCCTCCCATAAATTATTATTTTAAATAAAAGTTGAGAAATATCTCATACTTTGGGTTATTTCCGAATTCCTCTAAAATTTTAATCTAGCTTGGTTATGGCATTAAAATCTCCTATGATTATGAATTGAATTTATTGATATTTATTTCTCATAAGGCTTTAATCCCTCTCTAAACTTATGATCTACCCGACTGATTTGTAGGTCATAGACATTGATAAGGATGAAACAAATATCTACAAAGTAGCATGTGACTAACGTGGCTATCCAATTACTACTTTTATGAATGGTTTTATAGGATGTTCTAACTAGATTCCAACATGTTAGAATTCCTCCTACCACTCCTTTTGAATCCCCAACATCCCATTCATACCTTTCTCATATTACTTTCATAGTTTTGGAAACTTCTTCCTTTGTTATTTTAGTTTCCTAAAGATATCATGCTTATTACTTTAAAAGAGGCCCTTGATGCACCTTTGATTTGAGAGGGTACTAACATACCTTATATCCCATGATATGGTATTCATGTCTCATTAGGGGTTGTTGGACTCCCCTATAAACTACCAATAGCATTTTGTTGTTTGGTGAAGATAAGTTCAACCAACTTAGATTATGTTCCTTTCTCTATGGTTGCTCTTGCTTCTTGTGAATCTCACTTGACGATTTTATGGTTATCCTCTTTTTATCTTTCCAGTAATAGGATTAGGTCTTATTATTCTATTCCTTAGTATTCTTTAACAAATATCCTTTTCATTATATTTATCCTCTTTTATCTCTACTAAGGAAGATTTGACTTATCTTGCTCATTTTTTGCTATTTTGTTGTTAATGGTAAGGGTATTAATATCTAACACTATGTTTTATTTAACATTTTTCTTCTCTTGAGTGGTGCACAGTACTTTAAGAGAGTATTAAAAATTCGATGAGGCACATTTCTTAGGTTCAATAGGAATGTTTATTCCTAAATCAAGATCATACTAAATAGACATTTCCTTGTTAATATTTGAATCCTATTTTACCATATCCTCTAAGTTATAATCTACTTTTTTTCATAGGCTAAAGCCTCAAAAGAATTGGTATTTCTTCCAAAAACATTACCGATATCCACTATTTTTTTACTTTCATATGTCTACACTTAATTTTGGAAGTTGAAAACCATCCTCATCCATCTCCATTTGAGAGTTTTTCTTGTGGTTTTCTATATATATTTATGTTGGAATCTTCTTAGGGCATGATATCTCAATATGTCCCACCTTGTGACATCTTCTACATCTAAAATATATGTTTTCATAATCTATGGTTGAGATCCAATACTTACCCCTATACGTATGAATGATTGATTTTAGTAAAGTTCTACTAATATCAATCATGATCAATATATGAGCCTAAATAACCAATAGTTTATCTTTTGTAGTTTTTAAAATCTCATGAAACTCTTCCAAAATTTTCCTATTACCTTGAAGGTATCCATTTTCTAGATCACAATGGGTAACCCATACATCTTCACATAGATGAATACTAAGAATAGATTTACATTTTAAGGTGAAAAGCCTTCATACCATAAAGTAAGAAAGATTCTTGTTTTTCCCATAAACCGCGGACCCCCTTTTAGAATTCTATCTCATTTCTCCCTGAAACAAAAAAACGGATCAAAGAAAACCTTTTGAAAGAAAGGATAAACTAATCCTAGTGAATTCCATCTCTTATCAATCCAATTTCTCAAAGTTGAAGCCCCTAGCCAAGACCCATTGAATTTATAAATATATTCCTTATCTTTGATCAACATGGATCGTTGCTTTGTGAGGTCCTCCCTAACCTCTACTCCTAGGGATAATTTTAATAATTTAACTATAAATCTTGTCAATGAGAAAGAAATAATAACTCAATATCTAATTAAATTTACCAATATATCATATAATGATTGTATTATTTAAAAATAAATCTACATTAATTTTTATGTAAAACTTCTAGATAAAAAAGCGATTAGAAAACTTAGCTAAAAAATTCTACACCTAGAAAAAATATCATGCCATTCTATGTCCTAGTCCTCCATTGCTTCTCCTAGCATTCAAACTCTAACTAACAAATATTTGCAATATTGTTTTCCATGGCTTGAAAATTTGTCACTACCCTTGTTTTGGATGGTTGACTTCACAAGGTTGAATCTCCTTCAGTATTTGCTTAGATTTTGTCATATGTCCACTCCTTATATATCCCTTCAAAATTTGCACAAAATTATCTAAGAATTATGTGAATCAAACAACCCTTACTCCAATCAGGTAAACTCGAGATTGGAGCTACTAACCTCAACCTGACAAAAACTTGATAGAAAACAAGACGGTCTACTACCTCCACCCAATATTTTAATAAACTATAAAATGATATAACAAGAAAACTTTGATAATTATAAACTTATTCAAATCCTAAAAGCTACCACTATAACCACCTGCCCCACCTTGGTAAACATTTACTCGAGTGAGGGGGACTCAGGATTGAAACCATTGATCTCAAGCTAGAAAACACCTTAGTAAACATTTACTTCAATGAGAGGGACTCAAGATTAGAACCGTTGACCTCAAGCTAGAAAACACTTGGTAGAAAACAAGACACTCTGCTACCTTTGTCCAATATTTTAACAAACTATAAATGATATAACAACAAAATTTTGATAATTACGCCAAAAGGCGTGCTACAATGGCAGCCAGGAAGGTCAGCCACACTGTAAAAAATATGAATATTTTATTTAAAAAGCCAACATTATATATAAAATATATATCTATAAACGTCGAACATTATCAATATTGTGGCACCTATCTCATTTCTTGGGGGGTGTGATAGCTAGGCGCCTCGAGATTTGATAACTCTCGATGTTTATAAATATATATTTTATATATCTAAGCTAGTTATAAACTCATTCAAATCCTAAAAGCTACCACTATAACCATCTACCTGACCTTGTAAACATTTACTCTAGTTAGGGAGACTCGAAATTGGAATCCCTGAGCTCAAGCTGACAAAAACTTGGTAGAGAAAAATATGGTCTACTAACTTGCTAGAAAAGCACTCCCAATGCTTTCACAGAGTATGACGAACAAATGGTCAAAAAAGACCCAAACCCAAACCAGATTGAACTAGGTAGGACGCAGGGACCATTGGAAAAGATTATATATTTATAGGCACTATATCCCATTACAAAATCATGGTTTTGGGCAAAACCATAAGTGGTATTTAGGGAGTACAATAAATGTCAGTAAGTGGCTGACAAATAAGCATTATTTAATATATTCTAGAAGGTTCTTTATCAAATATGGCTTTTGGTAAAACCAGAAGCCCAAAACCATGAGTGGTATTTAGAGAGTACAATAAATATCGATAAGTGATTGACAACTAAGTAATATTTAATATATTCTAGAAGGTTCTTTATCAAAGATCGATACATGGATTGATGTCATGAGATCAACACATATTTTTCTTGAATGGTTGAAAAGAAAGGGCTTAGAATGGACTTAGAGCATTCAAGTCAAAAATTTAATCTTGATATGAATAAAATACACTTGTTACAAAATTTTATATTACTAAAAGAAAATAGGTCAGTGGTGTGGACAAAGAAAAAATATACTTTATCTTCAAGTTTTATTTTATATACAATGAACAAATGAAATGATTTTAATTATGTTTAACAATATCCAAGAAAGAAAATTGTCTAACAAAGTCAAAAATCTCAACATCCTCTTATTTTTGTAGAGTGTTTCTTATGTTGTTGATTTTGATGAGAAGTTTTCCTACTTTTTCTATTATCAAGTTTTCAAAAAGTTACATTAGTGAGTTTATTTTTAGAGTGTCCCCATATGCAATACTAATGTCCATGTAGACTTCCCATTCCACAAAAATTTTTGTTCCCGACTATTATTTTTGCGCAAAAGACATTCATTCTAACCATGTCTTCTAAGGAATTGTCTATCTCCTAGTTTCACATTTGAGACAGTGTGAACTAGATCCTAGCTGGTCTATACTCATTTTTTCCTTTTATTTGATCTTTGCATCTATGTACTTCTTTTGGTTGTGTTCACAATTTGATATAAACTTGTTTTAGTATTCCTTGCTAAATTTTTAGTTCACATGACTAGTTTGAATTTTTTCCTCATAAATTGTTTAATTTATTTGTTGAAGTTTGGGACCTCATGAAATTTAATGTTCCATTTGTTGGTTTATTTCATCCATGTGTCTTCTATTCAATGTTCCTTTGATTACATGTTTTGGTAACTTGCTATCTTTCATTCTTTGTATTTTCTTTAGGTACCCTAATAGTCTTATCATAGTTCAACTTTAGTGGGGTTCTTAAAGTCTAGAGTGAAGAGGATAACACACAATGATGAGTTAGGAATATACTTACGCAAGAAAGTATTTAATTTTAATCTACGCAGATACTATCAATATGAGTGCATCTTTTTTCACTTACTTCTTTTTTTGTAGCTTATCTTGGATTTATATTCACATATTTTGTAATTTAAACTTGGTATAATTATTGAAGACTAGAATGATCCCATATATTTTAAAATTCACCTTTATAGTTTTTTTGAATCCTAGAGAAAAGAGGTTAACACATAGCAAATTTGGTAATTCAATTTTAATGGGATCATTAAAGCATGGAGTGAAGGGAATAATGTATAACGAGGAACAATTATAATATCCTCTCCATTGGCTAGCCTATTCACACATTTATTCCCTTTCCCTAATGTATGTGTAAATTTGACTTCTTCAAAATCTATGTCATAGTCTTGTATTTCCACAATGATCTCTTGTATGTTCCATGTAGTATTTACTTTCTTGAAAATAACATTTATTACTATTAATGAATCACCTTCCATCTATACTCTATCTCATTTATTTTATCTGCATATTTTTAACCCTTCCAAAGTTGCCCAAGCTTCAACTTTTTGTCTTAAAGCCACTATTGAAAGCATTATGTGACAAAATACCATCCCCATTATTTTTAATTATTCCTCCTCCTCCTATTGGTATTGTATTACCTTTAGATGCTCTATAAAAATTTAATTTGACCAAATCCATTTTTGGTGGCCACTTTATATTCTTTTCCTTCCTTTTATTTCTTCTTCACCCAACATCATAATTCTATTTGATGAATTGAATCCATCTATCAAGACTCTTTGCTTCAATATTAGGAATTGTGTGATCTAATAGGGTTGCTTTAAAATTCATTATGGCTAAAAAAATATTTGTTTTCATTACCTCTAAACTACTTTTTATTCCTTTAAATATTCTTCTTTTCCTTTCCATCCAAAAAATCTAAAGTATTATATCTTTTGATATATCCTAGATTTTCCATAATGCCTCACTTTTATAAGTGCTCTACCATTGCTTTAACCATTATTTAATTATTTCATTCATCAATCACCATTTATTTACCAAACCTTTGGAATCCATTGCCATAGTTCCTAGACTACTGAATAGTATTTCAAGAGATGGTCTATAGTATCCTCCTTTTTACATAGAACACAATTTGAGGGGCTATGAAACCCTCTTTTCATTAGCTTATCCTAGGATAAAAGTTTTTTATGACCTACTAGCCAAACAAACATTTTGAATTTTGGAATTCTTGGGTTACCCCAAATAACTCTTCATATTCTTATAGTATTCTTATTTTTTTGGTGCTTTAAATTATATTTACTTCTTTTTGTGTAGTGTCTTGATCTATTCAACTTTCAAATTAGCTTATCCTTGACTTCCCTCAGAATAATCACTATTGTTATCTTTCTATCTAGTTTTCTCCTAGCAACAATACTTGTAAAAATTATTTCTTTCCATTTGTATCTTCCTTATTGATCCTTATAGATAATGTTTGAAACCCTATCACTATATTTTTTTTGAAGTAATCTCATCCATGGTTTCAAAATTATATCTATATTGAGTTGTGTTTTATCACATCAAGTATCCATCCATATACATTTTTTTCTCTATTTTCCACAACCCATCTTAGACCTTTAATCACTAGATAAATTGATTTGCTTAAACTATTTCATAGTGTAGAACCATCTAGTAATAAGAATGCAATTAATATTAAGCTTGGGTTATTAGGCTTAATTTACTTAGAAAAATTCTTGCCCATTATCTTTGACTCTATTTGTACAATATTCAAGTTACGTTTCATTTTTTAGCTAAGTTTAAATTTAGAAGAACTCTTAAATCGAGACCTCCCTTAGTTTTATAATCACACACCTTGCTCCATTTCACCAAAGAAATTTTCCTTTTATCATGTAATCCTGACCATAAAAATGACCACATAATATAATTTAAAACTTTGTTCTATTGATTTTGACATAATATTCAAGGATATATAATATGTTGAAATGGCCTATAAGACTAATATAATTAGTGGCACTCTTTCTCATAATGATAACTATCTACCTTTCTATGCTAGTAGTTTATTCAGAACTTTACTTATAATTGCATTCTAAAATTAAATTCTCATTCTCCCCTTAAATGAGGGCATCCATAGATATGTTCTTGGCAATTTTGCATCCTCCATTTGAAGCAACCTGAATATCCTTACTTTGATTCTAGTTGGAGTGTTTAAGAAATAAATTTTAGATTCCATCCTACTAACTTTCTATGTTGATTCTCTTTCTTATTCCTTTAATAAGTTATTCAAAGCTATGGCCTCACTTATCCCTACCCTCCTAAAAAGAGTTGTATCATCTACAAAATATTAATCTGTTAAATTGTTGATGTTATTTCTAGTCTTAAGTCTACTTACTATCCCATATTTGTATGCCTTATTCAAGTTCCTCCGCAATACCTTTGTCATAATACTAAATAGATATGGTGAAAGGATCTCCCTATCTAAGATCCCTCTTTTATTTAAAATATTTTTCTACTAACCCATTGATCAACATTTAATATGAAACCATCAAGACACAAGCTTTAATCCCTTTGACCCATTTCTTCCCAATTTATTTTTAATGCTATAGAAAGAAAATGCCATTTAAACCTAGCATAAAATTTATTCACGTCAAGTTTTAAGATCATTGCTCTATATTTTATTAAATTTATTGAATGCATTACTTCATGAGTTACTATGATCTTATCTAGAATATTTCTTCCTTTTACAAATCCTTTTTGCTCTTTTATAATAATTTTTTCTAACAGTGGTATTAACTAATTAGCCATCACTTTAAAGATTATCTTATATGCCATATAACATTGGATTATGGGCCTAAATGAATCAAATTATTTTGCATCCTTTATTAGAATCAAGGTAATATATATTGCATATATTTTATAAGGTATGTTTTGTTTTACCCTAGATTATTCCATTACCACCAATAAAGAATCCTTCACTATTTACAAGTTATGCTGATAGAATGTTGTTGAGAAACCATTTAAACCTAGGGATTTATCCTTATCAAAATATAAAAGAGCTAACTGAACTTCTTACAAAGTAAGATATTCTATTAATCTGTTATTGTATTCATCTATTATCATTGAAGGTGCTTCTTGTAGTAGTTTAACATTAAGAACTTCAATCTCCTATAATCCTAGAATATTTTGATAAAGAAGCTTTAGCTCCTTTCTGATTATACTCCAATATTCAATCCAAATTCCTTCTACTGATTTGATTCTACTAATTCTATATATAGATTTTTGTACTATTTCCATCTTATAAAAGAACTTTATGCTTTCATCTCCTTATTTTAACCAAGTCTATCTCATTTTTATTCTCTAAAATTTATTTTCCTTTGATATTCACTAAGAAACTCTCTTTCCTATGATTTTGGATTACTATGCTCATATTTTTGGAATTTCAAAAATTCCTTTTTAATTCTTCTTTATTCTCAAAAATATTTTCAAAAGTGTTCTTGCTCCATTCTTTTAATCTAGATGTCATTGATCTAATTTATTTTTGAAGTACATACAACCCACCATTTCTTGAAGAATTCAACACTAGCACTATCATATCAACAAATTGAAGGTGGTCTTCCCACATCTACTCATATTTAAAATATGATATTTTTCAAATTCACCTACCATCATTTAAACTCTTATTAGTCAGTAATATGAATAAATCCTTATCAAGGTATTAATTTTATCACAAGCCCCTTCATCTAGCCAATGGTCTAAGAGTATGCTAGGAATGGACATCATAGATTTCTCTATTTTTGTGTTAGTGTTTATTTTTACACGTATATTCAAATATGAAAGTATACACTGGTTTTTACAACTAGTTCAAAATATTGTTTCAATAGTATTTGAGAAATTGTTTTACCTCGTAGAATTTTGTATTTGGTCTATCAATTGCTAAGACAATTATGTTGGAATCACATTAAATTGTTTCTATTTTAAAGATTTAGTACTTTAGGTATTTGATGCTTGATCATATCTGATCAATAAATGGTTATAGAATGATATATTTAATGTGTTTAAGGAAGTGCAAGTTATGGCTAGCTATGTTTTTTTATAAAGTTTGTGTCTTAGAATTTAACTATAATATATTGATATTGAAATCTTCCATGATGACTATCACATCTTTCAAGTTTGTAGAAAATAGAGCATTTTTCTAGGCCATAAAAAGTTATCTATTGTTGTTGGTGTTGCATATATATTGAGTATTATATATTATAAGTGTAGAATGACTATTTTTGTGGCCATACACTTTTTGATTAGGATAAGTACAAGGTTTTATGAAACGGGTCATACTTTTCCTCAACAAGGAGCACATTGGTGCCACCCTTTCCATGATTCAAACATGGGTCTCCTAGATGAAAGCCTAAAGACATACCACTATGGTGACCCAACATGGACCAAAATGCTTAAGGTAAGTATAAATTTTTGAAAGGGTCTCATTCCCTTGTACTAAGGTTTGAACTTGGATCTCTTGGATGAAAATCTAAAGATAAACAACTACAATATCCCCTAGGGACAAAACTTAAATAAAAAAATGGGGTAAAGTAAAAGTTTTTTTTAAAGGATCCTGGGTTCTCATCCAAGGGACCCACATTCCAACCATGGGGTGGAAGTGCATGACCTCGCTATGTTTCTTTGTAAATAAATACATGCCCCTTTCAAAACCCTATCTTTACCTCCAACAAATAATAATACTAATAATAATTTATAAATTTATTTACGTGAGAATAGGGTTCTTATACTTCAAACTTAGAGTGATAGGTCAAATATATGACCATGAAAATATATCACTCTTTATTTTGACAAATGTGACTATAAAGTTTTTTTTCAAGGGTTATATGGTATTAAAATAAATCCTATCCATATTACATCCTAACCATGAAGTGTTATCATGATAATTGGACAATTTTGTATTTATTACTTGGCAATATTTGAAATTTCAACCTTTAGAATACCATATTTTTGATGATGTGGAGCTAGTAAGAGATGCAACCAACCACTCTTTACAAGCATAGAATACTATTCCAAATTTTGATAACTATTTACCATGCATTGCAATAGAATCTTCTTTTAAGGAATATGTGTGTGTAAAGGTCATTTTTTTGTTGCTTTAAAGCCTCCCAATTATATCTAGCCTAATTTTGGCCCTATAAATAGAAACATATTATAGGGAGAAGAAAACCATCACATACTCCTATATGAGTAGTGTGAAAAAAATAACTCCTTTGATTATCAAGAGGATAAATCTAGCTTTATTTCAAAATAATAATAGAAAAATATAGATAACTAACATATTGAGGTAGTTATTCCTCATAGTCATCCTTGCATGTTGTATTTGATGAAGAGCATGATAAAAAATATAATGCAACTTTCTCTAATAAAGGGAAATATGGAGGGAATTACCATTCATTGATTTCATGGATGATTGCATCTCATAGTTGTACATCAAATGAAGTTGCAAGTATTTAATATCACTTGAAATAAGAGGTGACTACGAATGTGATCTTCATCCATTTGGTAGGGGTCAGGGACCAACTACCCCACTCTACAATACCCTTTCCTTAGTAGGCTGAAAAAGTGTTTGACATACAGTACAAAATGACATAGAATGATGAAATAAAGGATGAGCACTACATCAAATGGATATAAAATCTTTAAAGTACATAGAACCATACATGCCACATTCTCCCAGGGTTGTATACATGGACTATATAGACCTTGATATAGGAAGTATATGCTACAATACCACTTCTATGGAAGAAATGAGGGTTTGGTGTAACAAGTATTTTAATGGAAATCATGAGAGGCTTGTTAAAGCCAAGGACTTGATTGATAGAAAACTAAAAATAAACAAGACAATGGTTGCAAATGAAGAATATAATATTATAATACATGATGAAGGCCATCCCATAAGGATATTCATGAGGAATATATTTATTAAGTTAATTCAATATTTATCCTTGTGAATAGACATGTGTATCTCTATTCACAAGAGGATGTTTAGTGTGGCTGTAATTTTTGTTGTATTATATTTGATATATTAAGTGGAGGTCTATGCCACACTTATCTATGATTTATTGTGTACTTGGAGTGCATGATTGGTGGTACTCGACACTCCTAAATATTTTACAAAAGAAGTTCACATTGAGGAGGGAAGGAAATATTAATCTTTGTCAATGTTTAATATAGCTAGGATTTTTAAAGATGGTATTCAATAACCACCATGTGACCAAAGATCAATAACATTTTTCAGGAGTAGTAAGGACTATTCAACTACTTTATTGATCACATGGACAAGTTAAGGTCCATGCCACACTCAGTGTGAATGGTTGAGTTTATTCCCATTCATAAGAAAATGTAAATCAGTAATGACCATCCTAACTAATTATCTACGATTGGTTGTGTGTCCCCAATCATAATTATTGTATACAATATTTTGTGTCCCTACTTGAAACTATGATGTTGAATAGAATGTGTCCTTATCTAATTATTTTGTATGACCATGGATAGAATAGTTGTTCCTTATCCTTTGTTAAATGTCCAATGAGGCCATTCCCAATAAAGAAGCACAATGAGATCAATCCCACTATTGTTTGTTGTGAATAGTTGAGTGTCTCCCTATTCATACTCAAAGTATTCTTGATGAACTATTAAGTATCTCCTACTTTATCGTATGGTTATTTGTAGTATCCCTACCCATATTTAAATTATGATGTAATAAGAGAGAGAATTTTAGGATTTATAACATCATATAATGTGATAAATAAGGTAAAATCAAAGTGAGTGGTTAAAACCACTCACATAGGAGTAATGTGTGTACTTAGTAAGTTAGAAATTTCACTAAATTAGTGGGAAGTGATATTTAATGTGTTATTTTGTTGCAATCTATGTTGGGAAAAGTAAAATGTATCTAAAGATTGAATATTAATGAAAACAATTAAAGCATCCTAATTTTCAATATGTATTTGACAAGCCTTATAATTTTTTATTTTTATGCTTTAACGAGTCTTCGTTTTCTTGAACCTAGAACTAAGTTTGATAAGGTATACATGATTGAGCATTTCAGGATGTTGAATGCAATAGTCAACTATAGAAGAGTATGACATATTTTAATTATTATATTTTTATCTAAGAAGTTTTGAGGCTTTAGAATGAAATTTCCTTCATTGGGTGTTGATGTGCTTATTGGTGGATGATATGAAAACAAAAACAATGCTATGTGTGTTGCCTATTGTGCCCACATATAATATGAATTGAGAAGCCTATTTCAAAGTTTTCTTATTATTTTAAGCACAACAATGTTGCTATTTTTATGCTCTTTACAAAAATTTTTGAACATGTTTGTCATTGACATGCCCACTTTTGTAATATAAGAGGTATAACATTTTCCTATAGCATATGCATTATGTATATGTGTCTATGAGCCATATAAATGATATGTTTTGGGTGATTCTATTATTGTAGGTGTGTTATGACTTCCTCATTAGAAATACCACTAGTTGATTCATGATATATCTTAGTGCTTCAAAGCACTCCATTGTTTTTTAGAGTTTGGTTCATGCAAAAAAGTATCAAAATCTGTGAGCTAGTCATACTATTTTATTTCGTAGCACAATTAACAATATCTTTGCATTTTTTTGTTGTCTTTAACAACCCAATTATTTTTGTGCCTCTCATTGAGGGTATTTAAAAATAATGGGATACGACTCATATGGCGGTGTTTATATAAGGTTAGAATAAAAATTTATATCATAAGTTAGGTACCTATTTATGAATCTTTTGATCTCTATATGGTCATATATTTTATACATTAGAGCATCTTTAATCCATAACACTCCATGTTCATGCATATTTTCTTTGTTTTATAGCACTTGCAGAAAAAAAATTGTATGATCCTTTTAAAGAACATGTGGTCTTGTGTAAGTTTTGAAGCAATTTATTGTGTGATTGTAATAACGATTATAAGTGGCAATGGCATTTCTTACAAGGTAATTGATGTCATAATTTTATTTTGCTCCATGTTCCTAGTTGTTTTTGACAATGTATAGTTTCATTAGTGTATCTATCAACATCAACCAATTATGTTTTGCATTGAAGGTTAAGAAATGTTAATGGGCTTAATTGTCTTATCATCATAAACATGTTTTTCTTTGGTTGTTACAAATAGTTAGGTGAAACTTGTATACGATTTAAGTCCATATAACTAATGTCATATTTCATCATTCAACCCAAGTTTAGCTTGCATTTGACATATTTTTCTAGAAGATTTTAATCTTATACTTACCCTTTCCTAATATGCACTAAACTCTTGCAAAGAATTTTTTTTTTGAAAATTTGCACTATTCTAAAAATATATTAGCTATTGAGTATATTAAATATTAATTGCTACATAGAAACTTCATTATAGTATGTAAATATTTTAGTTATTTCTATGTCACATGGATCATTAAAGAACAATTTTGGAAGTCCATTCTTCTGCAGGTAAATCAGTAAAGTTTCAAAGTGGATGTTGTCCTTTGCAAGAGTAATTTGAAGGATTGAAATACACTAAAATATTAAAATACATTCTTTTAATATCAAGTTCATTATTTTCAAGCTTAATAATGTACGCTAAAAATTCAAAGGTAAACTCATAAAAATGTCATGGTCCTTGCACCATCAAAATGGTATATGGATTCAAAGGGACAAACACATTTCAAGAGGATTTAATTCCACTTTTCTTGCTCTCATTCCTATATCATCGAAAGCCAACACTCTTTCTGATTTTAGGACCATTAGCTTATGGAATGTCATTTAAAAAATCCTTGCTAAAGTTATAGCCAATAGACTAAAATAAATCCTTACTACTATTGTTGATCCTTGTCAAGGTAGCTCACTCCAAGGAAGACTCATTATTGATAATATTATATCCATCCATGAACTCATCAACTCTATTATCAAAAGTGGGAAAGCCAGGTTATTCATAAAACTGAATATGAACAAAGCTCTTGACAATGTTTCTTGGGACTTTCTTTTCTCAATCCTAACAAAATTCAGTTTTCATTATAACTAGGTTGACTTCATCAAGGAATACATCACCCCTACTAGATTTTTTTTTCTTGTAAATGGGTCTTATTGGTAGTTTTGCAACATTTTCACATTTTGATTTTGTTTTGATAATTGATTGTAAAATTTTGATGAATTTACAAATGAAGGCTTTGCAATTTTTAATATGTTTAGCTTTATTGCAGTTTTATTTTTCTACCTCATTACTGTTAACATAATACATTACTATAAATGATATTCAAATTGTGTAAGCAATGGGAAAATTTTTATTTAAAACTTTCAAAGAACACGAATGCCAACAAGAGAATTTGTTTTTTAAATAAGAAGAGCTTTCGAAGAAAGAAAGACAAACTTGGGTGCTTTTGCCATGATACGTATTTGCCCAGGAAATTATTAAATCTAAGTTTGGATCTCAAGGAAGGGATGAAGAAGCATTTTTGCCCCAATCGAGGGACGAATACACATGTCGCACCTCTTGGAGGTGAAAACAAAATTTTAAAAATATTGTCCAAGTAAAGTCGCTTGAGGCATTGTTGAATATTGTAAAAGCAAATAGAAGAAACCATTGTCGCACCAATAGATGGGTGAAACCTCTTGTTGCCCCTATTTAGGATGAAATTCATTTTAAAAGCGCCCAATACAATAAAAATATCAAAGTAGCTATGTGATTTAAAATGTTGTCACCCTAATAGAGGGGCAAAACCCTTTGGCGCCCCTCTCTAGGGTGACATCCAATGAAAATGGAATTAAGCAGCAATATATAAGTGAGCACCCATGAATTTGGGTGAGGTTTTAAGAAATGATTGTTATCCCAAGAGAGAGGTGAAACCCCTTGTCACCCCTATTTGGGGTGAAACACATTTGAAGCACAATTTCAAATGAATAATTTAGTGGGCCCAAATTTGGGTAGATTAAGATGGCAGTTTCACCCCAAGATAGGGGTGAAGCTCTTTGTCACCCCTTGTTCAGGTGAAGGAATATTTCCAAGGTTATGAAGGTTCATACAGCTGGTGATTTCATCTATAATTGAAGAAATATGAAACAAAAGTGCCCAATGAGTTCAAAGCACAGTAAATCAAAATCACCTTTCCAAGGGGTGAATGGTGTTTTGGAGGTTTAGTTTTGGGCAAGGATCTTTGAATAGTGCTCCAATTTGAATTGGCAAGTGACACCACCTCTCCAAAAAGATGAAAGTTCTTATCACCTTATTTCGGGGCAACAACAAAAAGGTAGTTATAAGGATAAGATTAAAATATGAAGGTATTTGGATATCAGGATTAACTGTTGCCTATGGTTGCTCGAATAGGGTTGTTTCACCCCTTCATTGGGTGACATCAACTTTTCAATAGAGATATAGCCCCAAGCGCTCGCTTTCACAATTCTTCAAGGAAGGATAGCATTTACTTTTGGGGTGATGCAGGAAAGCACTTCCTGAATATTTGCTCCAATGTTGAGAGATTAGGGGTAATATTTATTATTTCCAATACACCAAATTTCAACCTTGGTGATTTTCAAAGCGAATTTAATACTCAGTAGAATTTTCTAGTGAAATGAATTTCCAAAGTGCAAGGTGAAGTGAATTCCTGCTCGATTCTTATGCAATTTTACTGTTTCCCAATGCATTGACACCCAAGATTTCTTTGAGTATTTACATTTGTTGATTTTTCTATACGATTTCCTCCCATCGAAGTCGGATCATGGATTCTTTGCCAAATGTTTTGATCATAAAACCACTGATATCAAGGAGGAAAATATGCACGCTAGTTTTTGATCTACCATCATTTTGTTATACATGCATTAAATGATAGAGGTAAAATTCCTCTATAAAAGATTGATCATTTTTCATTGTAAAGGATGGAAGAGTGGACACTCTATAGAAATATACTCTAGGTTTTCTACGTTAATAGAGATAATTTAGCTTTTGGTTCTTGGAATGATTTTGCATTTGATAGTTATGTGTGTGTGATTTCTTAATATTTTAATCCCATTATCTGTTGTGAGTGAATTATGCTATTGAATTATTCTTTGCTCGTATGGGAGTGAACATTGGAATGCACTCTAAAGGTTATTCTCTTGCATAGTTGTTAAAAGTCTCTGGACTTGTGTTTTCTATTGAATGCTACTAAGTTGCTTGGTGGAAGCTTTGATGTTAGTCTATCCCCGTCCTATTCTACTATCTTATAGCTATATTTTCCATTTTTTCCTACAATTTCCTATTTCTTTCCTATTTCTCTAAATATATACCCAACGTAGGATTAGTAAGGGAGTTAGCCCTCTCTGGATATTTTCCTAGAGGACATTTATTTCCTCTAGTGTTTCAATATTAGTCAGTTCTAGGTAATGCATAGATATTGTAACTAGGCAGATTCATGAGCAACCATTTTTAGAATGCTTAGTGGAACTTTCAAAATATTCTACTATTAATAGTATAAAAGTTTGATGTTCTCCTTGTACTATAGTATTAGAACATCTGGAGACTTAGCTCTATCCAAAAGACTCTGAACATGAGGTAAGCGAAATATTTCTTCATGATTACGAGATCAAAGACCAAGAATTTTTAAGATCCTATTGAATTGTATGAACTTGATATCCAAAAGCTAGGAGAAAGCCCTAGGTTAGTACCTCTAACTGCCCCATACACTAAAACGTCCTCTTAGTTAGTTGGTGTGTTTTCTGTTCCTACAAGTCCTACTACTATAACTACTAGTTTTCCACCTCCCTAACCACACACACCAATCCATATGGCTCAAATTCCACCTCCACAGTAGCCACCACCAAGGCAATTTCTAGTATAGAATAGATCTGGAGCATTAAATCTATAAGCTCAAAACCTATTCCCTTAAGCAACATTGAAGGCTTTGCCTACTTATGATGGTATGGATAATATTGCTTACAAGCACATCCAAGATGTGTCATCCTTGGAAATAATACATGATATTATAGATGAATACATTATGGTATGATTTTTGGTGTTGTCTCTCAGAGAAAAGTTATTGTATTGGTACCGATCCTTGCCACCCGCTACCATCACCACATAGGACTAGTTGATAGAGTTGTTAATTAAAAATTTGCATGAGCAAGTAGATCCTTTTTCCTTTCTACATCAATTCACAAACATCCAAAGACATCTATAGGATGAAATAGTAGATTTCAATGTTAGATTCACTTGAATTTGGCAAAGATTTCTTGACGGTATTCTACCTACCAATGAATAAGATACGTTTTACTATATTCAAGCCTTCAAATCTGATATTGATATATCGGTTTGACAAGCCAATATCCACACATTTCTAGATTTGTATATGTAAGTTCAAAAAACCAAAGTGGATTTGATTGCCTTAGGTAAACTTCCCCCAAAGGTAACAATACATATCCTCCTTGATCTTCCTCAAAATTATGACCCCTCCGTGAAATTGTTATAGGAGATACAATATATAAATTTGAGTGTAAGGACAATGTCAAATGAAATCACGGTAGTTAAAAAGAAGCAAGTTGAGGTTGAGTTTTGATCAAGAAGATTTTTGTAGACACCAAAACAACACCAATTCGATTATGTGACTGCAAACATTGATCGCATTGATACACACAGCCCCCAGGGGTTAAACAGTGGTCCTAACCACTCACATAGTAGTTTTGGAAGGTCAGAGGTCAATTTGGCACCTTTCAGGAACTCTGCTCTCTACTCATTCCACCCAGGGATGATTAAAAATTGGTATTCGTTCCATCTAGATATGATTAGCTGTATTTGCTCCAAGGTGGGGCGAATAGCAGGTTTGACGGGCAAAAAGTCAAATCTTGATAAATGGCAGCTCAAATCTGCCACTTAACTCTTCCTTCATTACATGGGAGTGTGAGTGAGAATTTTTTAGCACTATAGGCAGTTACAGGTGCATTCATGGATCCCATAATCAGGGAGGAATCTTCTCCCCCCTAGGAAGGCATGATTGCCAAGTGGCGCCTCTGCATGCTCATCTAAAGAGACCATCAGGTCTATAAAATGGTGAGTCTTCTCATCCCAAAGATATAGAGAGAAGGAGCATTTTTAGCAATGAAGTGCTATCATTTTACATCCTCACACCTTTTGATTTATGTCTTTCACATCCTTGATCTCTTTTGGAAGGGAGGTCATTGGGTGATTATTGGAAACACAAATTCAGAACCAAAACCCAAAATTTTGCCACAAAATCCTACTAAATTTGTTGACAACATCCCAAAAGATGTTTTTGACCCATCCCAAGTGGATTGGTGCCAAAATCAGGCCCTAAACGGTGGGCGTCCTACCCTCGGGTGCCCCCCCCACTGTTGCAGTCCTAATCGCCCTGCCCCCGAGTGATTAGAAATCTGTAGCATATTTCCTTTCTATTATTTTTGCATATGATTCTATGTTTATTATATAGGTTGTCATTCAAATTTCACATCAATTTGAGCTGTTTTGATCATGTTTTTGTCATTTCCTGCTTTTGCTAACATGCAAGTAGCATCATCAAATTCCCGGTGATAGAGGCCAAATTGGAAAAATATGACTTTTTGGGTCTTTCTGAAATACCCCATTTTACCTAACCCCCAAATTTACAGGTGATTTGGAGCCTCTCGGATGTGACATTTGGGACGGTTCTTTCTAACATTTTGTTGCAGGTCTAATCATCCCACCTCAGAGCGATTAGAAATCCGTGGTGAATTTTCCAATTGTTCCATTTGTAGTGCCCTCTTAGTAATGTCCTTAGGCTTCTGTTAAATTTTTAGATCATTCTGATGCTATTTAGTTATCGTTTTATTTATTTTTCGCATGCACTAACCATAGGCTTAGGGATTGCATGTTTCATTTTATCTACAGGTGCTACTGAATGTTTTTTGTTTCCTTGAATGTAGGATCTCAACATTAGAGGAGAAGCAAAGATTCAAGACTCATCAACACAAGTGGCGGCGATGTTTGGTCCGTCCATTCTACATGTGGGCACACGAAAGAAGGAATACCATCTATTGATGTGACAAGAACATATTTAACGCTCCTAACCTCTGAAAAGGGAGGATATGGATTGTAACTAGGTTCTAAAGCATATTAATAAAAAGGGCTATACTCCATATTTGATTTTATACCTTGTTTCAATGTGTTTATGTTTCTCTCCTTTCATGCATTTCAGTTCGTAGGATTTAGCGTTATCTTTGGCTTCGCTTGCATCGCACTTGGTGTTTCCTTTTTGTTTTTGTATCCTCGTGCTTTTAGTGGTGATCACGGTGGGAAAATATATAAATTCAAGTGTAAGGACAATTTCAAATGAAATCACGTTAAAAAGAAGAAATTTGAGGTTGATTTTTGATCAAGAAGATTTCAAACTCCAATTATTAGAGAACATGCAACTTCAACCAGTAGAGATGTTGAGAAGAATACAGCTGTGTTGGTTAATAAAGAAGCAAGTATATCAGAGCAAACATATTGGTTTTCCACCTACAATGATCCTCATGGTGAAGATATTTGCATGGTTCATTTGAACTATGTGTAGACGCTAGCCGAAAGCACTACCGATGGTAAAGTCAATATGATTTTAGAAATTGATCACAATTTTAAGGTACCATCTATTGAACAAGTTGCTATTCTTACAAGGTCTAGAAAGAAACCTATCATGATAAATCTAGTTTAAATGGAGCCATTGAAGGTACCTACCAAATAGAAGATACAAAATGAAAAGTGGTAGCCCTAAGAAAAAGCACTTATACCAACACCCGAGGTAGATGAGCCTATTTTATTAAAATATCTTTTGCCTACACATGCAAAAGATAGAGTGCAAGTGAAATCTTCAACTTCACAACCTACCACTGTGCAAATCCAAATTGAAACAAAAGAACAATTGAATTAAAATCTCAAGTACCTATCTTTAACCAAGCACTAGAGGGTGGAGGCTACACAATAGTACTGGTGAAAACTAACAAACAAAAGATAAACCATGCACAAGTGTTTTTCCTTTGATCAAGTCAGCAAACCAGCATTTTCCATTACTTTCTCCAAAATAGAGGATACTAAGAAAAATTCCTCTTACAATTTTAAAATTTTCCTCTAATACCCTATTTTCCCCTTTTTCCCACCTAAAACCATCTATTTGAAATTTGAATTTTGGGTGCAACTTGCCAAGGTCATAACTTTGCGCTCATTGACCCGATTGACTATTACAACATTTTTTCGAAAAGGGCACGAGATGAACTAAATGCAATTGTCCTTTTTACTTTGCGCTAAGGCCTGTTTCTAATTAAAAATATTCAAATTCGACCTCTAAGACCTTAAAAAATCACCTACAAGTTTTACTAGTTTTTCTAGTAGGAAATTTTCACTAGTTTTTTTGATAGGGTAGGAAACATTAAAAATTACATATCTTCCAAACCACTCAGGATATTGGGATGATTCTTTCAATTTTGGGTCAATTTATCCATCCTCTAAACAACTAGACCAAATTTACAATAAAATTAAACAATTACATTTTTTTTGGGTGATGCAAGATCACTCTTACACCACTGGATGCTCCTGCATCAAGTACTAGAGTAGATATGAAGATGTTGATGAGAGAAAGGAGTCCAACGTGTAGTTGTATAGTATTTTCAAAGAATTGAAGAGGATTGCCATCAATGTGAGCCTCTATGATACGATATAGTTGTCTCGACAAGTAGATCTATTGTAGGAATCACTGAAATTCATGAAGGATAAAAGGAAGAATCCTACTCAAATAGTATTAGCCCAAACTTTACCCACTTTAGCCATTGAGAAAAATAGACCTCTCCTATTCGTATGATAGTCTGGTGCAACAATGACTATCATACGAAGGCAGTGTGTGAAGTCATGGGGATGGAGTATACAAGAAGTAGCCTAGGTATCTTGTAGCTAGATGGTACTCTTATCAATATGGTAGGAGTAATCAAGGATATTCTAATTGTTCTACACACCATGTAGATAAATATCATATAAGAAGTCGTTGTGGTAGACTTGGAACTATACTTTAGTATGTGTTTATCCAAAGAATTTATGATCAAGCTAGGGGGTTACCTGTCATTGGATTATTCTCACTTGGATATTCCATTCAAGAGGAAGAGAATACAGATCTATAATGAAAATTCTTCTACATACCATATTGAAAAAATTGAATATGAATAAAAAGTTTTAAATTTAGTGAATCTGGTAATTGAAGAGCTAGAAGAGACAGACCTAATGGAGGAAACTCTAGATGAAATCGGGTTGGAAGATGAATTTTCTATGCTTGATTTCAATGTGATTATGGAAACTGAGATCGATTGCTATACCATCACTAAACCGGAGAAGGGTAAAGAGAAAATGACTAAAGATCTAGGTTCTACCCTTGACCAGTTGTAGAAAATGTATTTTGATGGTGCCCGATGCAAGAATGGTGTTGGAGCTATAATATTCATTTATCCTTTAGGAATCCATAAGACCTATTAATAGCAACTGATCTAGAGTTGTACAAATAATACCACTGAGTAGGAAGCACTATGCTTGGGCCTAAGGAAAGCTGAGAAGCTCAAAATTATATAGTTGAATATTTTTTGCAATTCTGATTTGATCATTAACCAGGTGACTAGTAAGTGCATTTCAAAATAACACTACCTAAAGGTGTATCGCAATAAGGTATGGGACCTTTTTGAGTCATTTTATGCCGTAATTATTTAGGCTATTTCTCAAAAGTGAAATAAACATGTAGATATTTTGGCATCCCTTAGTGTAAATTTCTCTCTTGTTGAAGATGTGATGTGCAAGACCAATATTGCAAGGTTGATTTATAGACCTTCAGTCCCTAACAAGAACATACACTGGAAAGTTTTTGATAATGATGAACACATTGTGAATTTAAAGAAGCCAGTGGTGTGGAAGGAAGAATATTAGATGGAGAGGAAGCTGAAGGCATGATCCAACTAAAAAATAATCACATACCAAAAGAATTTATTACATTAGAGAGTCTCTTTGATCAAAATGACAGAGTTAATAAGCACTGAATCAAGGTGGATGAAAAGGAATACACTGAGCTAGAGCTATAACCTAAAAAAGTCATCAAAATTGGGAAATATTATTCTCTTGGAGAGCTTGAAGGAATAAAAGAACTATGTTATGAGTTCCTTGACATTGTTGTATGGAGCTATCACAACCTAAAAGGATATGACAAAGATATAATTTAGCATAACATTGAGTTGCAGTAAGGAGTGAATCCTTTTCGATAGAAGCAGAGACTTGTAAATCCAAAAATTGAGGTGCTCATGAAAGTAGAGCTATTAGAAATGCTGGAGGTGAAAATCATTTACCCTATCAAGCACTCGACCTGGGTGGTAAACTTGGTTTTGATTTGATAGAAGAATGGAGATATTCACTTGTGCATAGAATTTTGCAATCTGAATAAAGCATCTTTGAAATATCATTACCCCTTGTAGATTGACCATATTCTTCCCATTATCATTGGAGCATAGATATTTTCATTATTTTATGGCTTCTCTGGCTACAATAAAATCTGGGTGAAGGATGAATACCAACACAAGACAATGTTTACTACCAAGTGGGGCACTTTCACATATCAAATAATACCTTTCGAGTATTTCAAATGCTGACACCACCTTTCAAAGAGCCATGGATCTCACATTTGGTGAGTTGTTGAATTGGATTATTGTGATTTATCTTGATGATATGACTATTTCCTCACATCGCAAGAAAGAGCATGTCTCTCATCTTCGAAAAGTGTTCAAAAAATACCAAGAATTTGGTATTTCCATTAACTCGAAGAAATCTATTTTTTTTGTCAAGTAGGAGAAACTCTTGGGGCATGTGATCTCAAAGGAAGGACTAGCTATTGATCTTGCAAGAGTTGAAGCTCTTATGAAATTTCCACAGCCAACTAACAAAAAATACCTATAGTCATTCTTTGGCCAGATCAACTTTATCCAAAAATTTATTGTTGACTTTGCCTAGCTGGTGAAACCAATGATGGATCTCTTGAAGAAAAATGTGGTTTTCAAATGGACTGAAAAAAGGAAGCAAGCATTCCAAGTAATTAAATAAGGGATAGTCTAAGCGTTTGTATTAATTAATCCTGATTACTCCAAGAAGTTCATCACCAGGTTGTCAAGCTACGATTATACAGGAGAAAGACTTAAACTATTGAGCATTACATCAACAATTTCAAACATGATGAGAGTAGTTTAAGTTTTCAACAAATTTCAAAACACACTAAACAAGTTTTAGACCACACATATAATCCTTAAAAGAGATAATAATACTATCTACTTTGTGTATTTCTTTATTATTATGGTAATCAACATAAGATCCTCGATCTGGGGGTCAAACCCTAATAATAAAAAAATAATTCCTTATGGATGTGTTCCTACATCTATATTTTTCTATCTCTATTTTTACAAAAGCAAAATGCAATAGATGGATGCTAATTAGAAAATATAGCAAAATATAAAATGGCAAAATCCTAGATGTTTTTTTAGTTTTCTGCTAGTCACTGCTAGGAATAGCGGATCTTTGATTGCAATCCGCCCTAGTCTCTAGTGGTTTAGGCCATTGTTTGTTTAGATTTTGCATGTATGAGGCCCAATCGTTGGTCATTTTCATCATAGATAGTTGCATTCTCTGAATATCATCTCGTGTAATATTGCATTCTCTTAAAGTGAAACGTTCTTTTTCAAAGCATGTAGGAAAATCATGTGAATGTTTTTTTATGCATTTTTATTTTATGTAAATTAAAAAGAACCACACACACCATGTTCCAAAGTAAATGCTAGTGAGTTGTAAGTCACATCCAACCACTAGTAGGGTTTCAACGATGGTGGAGGTGATTTCCATCTATTGGCCCATCCTACGTACCCTATGTTCTAGACTAATACAGGATCCGAGAACCTTTCATAGCCTGGAAAATTTGCATATACTTCTCTTAAAATGGTATGACACTGACTGGGTGAAAATGGGTCAGGATATGGCAGGACCTATGCTCCCTGACTGTGTGTGGAATTCATTACCACACATTATAGGTTGGATTACGTGGTCTGGATTTCATCACCAAGTTGTCGAGCTGCAAGTATACAGGTGAAAGCCTTAAAATATTGAGCATTACATCAACAATTTACTACACGATGAGAGTAGTTTAAGTTTTCAATAAATTTTAAAACATACTAAACCAATTTTAGGACACACATCTAATCCTTAAAAGAGATAATTATATTTTCTACTTTGTATGTTTCTTTATTATTTGGGTAATCAACATAAGATCCTCGATCTATGGGTCAAACCATAATAATAAAAATAATAATTCCTTCTGGATGTGTTCCTACATCGGTCTTTTTCTATCTTTTTTTGTGTTTTTACTAATTGGAAAACATAGCAAAAGGTAAAATGGAAAAATCCTAGATGTTTTTTTAGTTTTCCACTAGTCGCTGCTAGGAATAGCATATCTCTGATTACAATACACCCTAGTATCTAGCATTCTAGACCATTGTTTGTTTAGATTTTGCATATACGAAGCCCAATCAGTGGCCATTTTCATCATAAATAGTTGCATTCTCTAAATATCATCTATTGTAATATTGCATTCTCTTAAAGTGAAATTTTATTTTTCAAAGCATGTAGTAAAATCATGTGAATGATGTTTTATTTTTATTTTATGCAAATTAAAAATAACTACACACACCACGTTCCAAAGTAAACACTAGTGAGTTGGAAGTCACATCGAACCACTAGTAGGGTTTCAATAATGGTGGAGTTGATTTCCATATGTTGGCCCAAATCCTATGTACCCTATGTTCTAGACCACTACCGGATCCGAGAACCTTTCATAGCCTGGAAAATTTGCATATACTCCTTTTCGGAGGATATGACGTTGACTGGGTGAAAACATGTGAGGATCTAGCAAGACCTGTGCTCCCTGACCGTGTGTGGACTTCATTACCACATATTATAGTTTGCATTACGTATCTTGGAGTTCATCACCATGTTTTCGAGATACGATTATACAGGTGAAAGCCTTAAACTATCGAGCATTACATCAAAAATTTCAAACACGATGAGAGTAGTTTAAGTTTTCAAAAAGTTTCAAAACACACTAAACTATTTTTATGAAACACATCTAATCCTTAAAAGAGATAATTATATTTTCTACTTTGTGTGTTTCTTTATTATTTGGGTAATCAACATAAGATCCTCGATCTGGGTGTCAAACCCTAATAATGAAAAAATAATTCCTTCTAGATGTGTTCCTACATAGGTCTTTTTTTGTCTGTAATTTTACAAAAGAAGAATGCAATAGATGGATGCTAATTATAAAACATAGCAAAAGATAAAATGGGAAAATCCTAGATGATTTTTTAGTTTTCCACTAGTCACTGCTAGGAATAACGAACATCTGATTGCAATCTGCCCTAGTCTCAGCAGTCTAGGCCATTGTTTGTTTATATTATGCATGTATGAGGCCTAATATGTGGCCATTTTCATCATATATAGTTGCATTCTTTTAATATCATCTAGTGTAATCTTACATTCTCTTAAACTAAAACTTTCTTTTTCAAAGCATGTAGGAAAATTATGTGAATGTTGTTTTATACATTTTTATTTTATGCAAAGTAAAAAGAACCACACACACCATGTTCCAAAGTAAACACTAGTGATTTGGAAGTCACATACAACCACTAGTAGGGTTTCAACGACGGTGGAGGTGATTTCCATCCATTGGACCAAATCCTACGTACCCTATGTTCCAAACCAACACTGGATCCGAGAACCTTTCGTAGCTTGGAAAATTTGCATATACTCCTCTATGAAGGGTATGACGCTGAATGGGTGAAAATGGGTGAGGATCTGGAAGGACTTGTGCTCCCTGACCGTGTGTGGACATCATTGCCACACACAATAGGTTGGATTACGTGGCTTGGAGTTCATCACCAGGTTGTTGAACTGCAATTATATTGTTGAAAGCCTTAAACTATTGAGCATTACATCAACAATTTCAAACACGATGAGAGTAGTTTAAGTTTTCAATAAATTTCAAAACACACTAAAATAGTTTGAGGACACACACCTAATCCTTAAAAGAGATAATCATACTATGTACTTTGTGTGTTTCTTTATTATTTGTGTAATCAACATAAGATCCTCGATTTGGGGGTCAAACCCTAATAATAAAAAAATAATTCCTTCTGGATGTGTTCCTACATCGATCTTTTTTTGTCTTTTTCTATTTGTGTTTTTACAAAAACAAAATGCAATAGTTGGATGCTAATTAGAAAATATAGCAAAAGGTAAATTGGAAAAATCCTAGATGCTTTTTTAGTTTTCCACTAGTCGCTGCTAGGAATAGTGAATATCTGATTGCAATCCACCCTAGTCTCGAGCATTCTAGGCCATTGTTTGTTTAGAGTTTGTATGTATGAGGCCCAATCAGTGACCATTTTCATAATAGATAGTTGCATTATTTGAATATCATCTAGTGTAATATTGAATTCTCTTAAAGTGAAACATTATTTTTCAAAGAATATAGGAAAATCATGTGAATGTTGTTTTATGCATTTTTATTTTATGCAAATTAAAAAGAACCACACACACCATGTTCCAAAGTAAACGTTAGTGTGTTGGAAGTCACATCCAACCACTAGTAGGGTTTCACTGATGGTGGAGTTGATTTCTATTCGTTGGCCCAAATCCTACGTACCCTATGTTCCAGACCAACACCAGATCCAAGAACCTTTTGTAGCCTTGAAAATTTGCATATACTCCTATTCGAAGGGTATGATGTTGACTAGGTGAAAATGGGTGAGGATCTGGAAGGACCTGTGCTCCCTGACCGTGTGAGGAGATCATTACCACACATTATAGGTTGGATTACATGGCTTGGAGTTCATCACTAGGTTGTCGAACTATGAGTATACTGGTAGAAGCCTTAAACTATTGAGCATTACATCAACAATTTCAAACACGATGAGAGTAGTTTAAATTTTCAACAAATTTCAAAACACACTAAAATAGTTTTAGGACACACATCTAATCCTTAAAATAGATAATCATACTATCTACTTTATGTTTTTCTTTATTATTTGCATTGAATGGGTGAAAATAGGTGAGGATCTGGTAGGACCCGTGCTCCCTGATCGTGTGTAGACTTCATTACCACACATTATAGGTTGGATTACGTGGCTTGGAATTCATCACCAGGTTGTCAAGCTATGATTATAAAGGTGAAAACCTTAAACTATTGAGCATTACATCAACAATTTCAAACACAATGAGAGTATTTTAAGTTTTCAACAAATTTCAAAACATACTAAATGAGTTTTAGGATACACATCATCCTTAAAAGAGATAATCATATTGTCTACTTTGTATGTTTCTTTATTATTTGGGCAATCAACATAAGATCCTCAATATGGGTGTCAAACCCTAATAATAAAAAAATAATTCCTTTTGGATTTGATCCTACATCTGTATTTTTCTACCTTTTTTGTTTGTGTTTTTACAAAAACAAAATTCAATATATGGATGCTAATTAGAAAACATAGGAAAAGGTAAAATGGAAAAATCTTGGATGCTTTTTTAGTTTTACACTGGTCGTTTCTAGGAATAGCAGATCTCTTATTACAATCTGCCCTAGTCTATAGCGGTCTAGGCCATTTTTTGTTTAGAGTTTGCATGTATGAAGCCCAATCAGTTGTCATTTTTATCATAGATAGTTGCATTCTATGAATATCATCTAGTGTAGTATATTATTATCTTAAAGTGAAACATTCTTTTCAAAGCATGTAGGAAAATCATGTGAATGTTGTTTTATGCATTTTTATTTTATGCAAATTAAAAAGAACCACACACAACACATTCCAAAGTAAACGCTAGTGAGTTAGAAGTCACATCAAACCACTAGTAAGCTTTCAATGATGGTGGAGGTGATTTCCAACCGTTGGCCCAAATCCTATGTACCCTATGTTCTAGACCAATACCGAATATAAGAACCTTTCATAGCTTGGAAAATTTGCATATACTCCTCTTCGAAGTGTATGATGTTGAATGGGTGAAAACATGTGAGGAACCGGTATGACTTGTGCTTCCTAACCATGTGTGGACTTCACTACCACACATTATAGGTTGGATTACGTGGCTTGGAGTTCATAACTAGGTTGTCGATCTACGATTATATAGGTAAAAGCCTTAAACTATTGAGCATTACATCAACAATTTTAAATACGATGAGAGTAGTTTAAGTTTTCATCAAATTTCAGAACACACTAAACAAGTTTTAGGACACACATCTAATACTTAAAAGAGAATCATATTTTCTAATTTGTGTGTTTCTTTATTATTTGGGTAATCAACATAAGATCCTCGATATGGGGGTCAAACCCTAATAATGAAAAAATGATTTCTTCTAGATGTGTTCCTACATTGGTATTTTTTTGTTTGTGCTTTTACAAAAGTAGAATGCAATAGTTGGATGCTAATTATAAAACATAGAAAAAGTTAATACGGAAAAATACTAGATGCTTTTTTATTTTTCCACTAATCCTTGCTAGGAATAGCGTATCTCTGATTGCAATCCACCCTAGTATCCAGCGGTCTAGGCCATTGTTTGTTTAGAGTTTGCTTGAATGAGGTCCAATCAATGGCCATTTTCATCATAGATAGTTGCATTCTATGAATATCATTTAGTGTAATCTTGCATTCTCTTAAAGTGAAACTTTATTTTTTGAAGTATGTAGGAAAATCATGCGAATGTTGTTTTATACATTTTTATTTTATGTAAATTAAAAAAAACCACACACACCACATTCCAAAGTAAACGCTAGTGAGTTGGAAGTCACATACAACCACTAGTAGGGTTTGAATGATGATGGAGGTGATTTCCATCCGTTAACCAAAATCCTATGTACTCTATGTTACAGACCAACACCGAATCCGAGAACCTTTCGTAGCTTGAAAAATTTGCATATACTCCTCTTTGAAGGGTATGACGCTGACTGGATAAAAATGAATGAGGATATGTTAGGACCTATGCTCCTTTATCGTGTGTGGACATCATTACCACACATTATAGTTTGTATTACGCATCTTGGAGTTCATCACCAAGTTGTCGAACTATGAGTATACAAGTAAAAACCTTAAACTATTGAGCATTACATCAACAATTTCAAACACGATGAGATTATTTTAAGTTTTCAACAAATTTCAAAACACACTAAACTAGTTTTAGGACACACATCTAATCCTTAAAATAGATAATCATACTATCTACTTTTTGTGTTTCTTTATTATTTGCGTAATCAACATAAGATCCTCGATCTGGGGTTCAAACTCTAATAATAAAAAAATATTTCCTTCTGGATGTGTTCCTACACCGGTCTTTTTAGTTTGTGTTTTTACAAAAGCAAAATGCAATAGATGGATGCTAATTATAAAACATAGCAAAAGGTAAAATAGCAAAATCCTAGATGTTTTTTTAGTTTTCCACTAGTCGCTGCTAGGAATAGTGGATCTCTGATTGCAATCCGCCCTAGTCTCCAGCGGTCTATGCCATTGTTTGTTTAGAGTTTGAATTTATAAGGCCCAATCAATAGCCATTTTCATCATAGATAGTTGCATTCTATGAATATCATCTAGTGTAATATTGTATTCTATTAAAGTAAAAACACTTTTTCAAAGCATGTAGGAAAATCATGTGAATGTTGTTTTATGCATTTTTATTTTATGTAAATTAAAAAGAACCACACACATCACGTTCCAAAGTAAATTTTAGTGAGTTGGAAGTCACATCCAACCACTAGTAGGGTTTCAATGATGGTGGAGGTGATTTCCATTCATTGGTCCAAATCCTATGTACCCCATATTCTAGACCAATACCAGATCCAAGAACCTTTCGTGGCTTGGAAAATTTGCATATACTCCTCTTCGGAGGGTATGACGCTAACTAGGTGAAAACATGTGAGGATCTAGTAGGATCTGTGCTCCCTACCCGTGTAGGGACTTCATTACTGTAGAGCTAAAAGCACAACACTAGATAACAACATAAAGTAAACAAATCCAACAAGAAAAATGTAATTGCACAAGAAATATTATTATTGAATAACCTGGGGAGCTAAAAAACTCCTTTGTACAATTAATTTTGACTTGAAAAAAGTGTTATGATACAATGAATAAAGATTTATAAGGTTCTCTGAAACCCTAGCTACAATAAAAGAGTGTCTTCAACGTGCTTCGCTCCCAACAGGTTGAGTGGGCTTCTTGATATTCGTAACCGGGCCACTCCATCCTCAACATCCACTCAATGCTTTTGATGTGTTATCAAATTTACACACAAGTAAACCAAGAGAATCAGTAATAACAAATGAGGGCTCCACAGTGTGAGCCCTCAAAAATCACTACTTACAAACCCTATTTATGACACTGAAATGTGAACATAATAAGACACCATGAAATATAACAACACAAATAGTGATTTACCTTGTTTATTTATGTTTTATTGTAGATTCGTTGGTGTGATGCCCTAGCAGCAGTAGTAGATGTGATGTAACAGGTCTGTGGGGTGTTTTATGATGACGATGGGTTCTGGTGAGCACTTGGTAGGCTCTGGTGTGAGCTTTGTAGGCTCTGGTGCGCACCTACAGGATATGGTAGGATCTGGTGAGCACCTAGAAAGCTCTATAATGAGCTTCGTAGGCTTTAGTGTGCACCTACAGGATATGGCAGGCTCTGGTGAGTTCCTAGAAAACTCTAAAGTGAGATTCATAGGCTCTGGCATGCACCTACAGGATATGGCAGGCTCTAGTGAGCGCCTGGTAGGCTCTGTAGTGAGCCTGGCAAGCATGAGAGGAAACTTGTGGGTAAGAGAAAATCTGTAGAAGCAGATCATGGGTGTGCGATGAATGTGACTAATATGCGGAAGTGGTGGTGATGATAATGGAGTAGGGTGAGGTGGAACGAATGGATATGGGGAATGGCTGGAATGACAAGAGTCATACGATAAGCTAGGGTTTTAGATCTATCCTCACAAGTGGATTTTATGGTGGAAGTCTTCAAAACTCTACAACCTTCTTCACCGGGATCTCTCAAGGGCACAAATATTCTAGGGCATAAATCTTCTAGGGTTTGAGCATTATGAATGCTCTTATTTTATAATCTAGGGTTTACTTAGGGTTTTAGCCTTACACTTTTAATCGTGTGGCTAATATTAAATCAGATCCTAAGGCTGAGATTACACTTTAGATGTGGCATGGATTAATGAAGATGGACGATGGAGATTAGATTGGATCAGACGACTCTGGTTAATTGGGTTTATAAATACATATTTTATAATAAATATAATATAATATAATATAAAATATTATATTAAATATAATTTAATATAAAATAATATAAAAATAAGCCCAATTAGGTTAGGAAATGGCAGGAATGGGCTAAAGTGGGAATTTTAAGGCAGGAAGGGCTAAAGTGGGCCTTTTGAAGGCGGGAAAGGTGTATGGTGGACAAGTGGATGGTGGGATGGTTAGGATGGAGGATTAATTGTTGTAATTTGGTGTCTACAATTACCACACATTATAGGTTGTATTATGTAGCCTGGAGTTTATCACCAAGTTGTTGTGCTATGAGTATACAGGTGAAAACCTTAAACTATTGAGCATTACATCAACAATTTCAAACACGATGAGAGTAGTTTATGTTTTCAACAAATTTCAAAACAAATTAAACGAGTTTTAGAACACACATCTAATTCTTAAAATGGATAATCATACTATCTACTTTTTGTGTTTCTTTATTATTTGCGTAATCAACATAAGATCCTTGATCTTGGGGTCAAACTCTAATAATAAAAAAATATTTCCTTCTGGATTTGTTCCTACATTGGTCTTTTTCTGTATTTTTGTATTTGTGTTTTTACAAAAGCAAAATGCAATAGATGGATGCTAATTATAAAACATAGAAAAAGGTAAAATGGCAAAATCCTAGATGCTTTTTAGTTTTCCACTAGTCGTTGCTAGGAATAGCGGATCTCTGATTACAATCCGCCCTAGTATCTAGCGATATATGCTATTGTTTGTTTAGAGTTTGCATGTATAAGGCACAATCAGTGGCCATTTTCATCATAGATAGTTGCATTCTCTTAATATCATCTAGTGTAATATTGTATTCTCTTAAAGTAAAACGTTCTTTTTCAAAGCATGTAGGAAAATCATGTGAATGTTGTTTTATGCATTTTTATTTTATGCAAATTAAAAAGAACCACACACACCACATTCCAAAGTAAACTCTAGTGAGTTGGAAGTCACATCCAAGCACTAGTAGGGTTTCAATGACGATGGAGATTATTTCCATCCATTGGTCCAAATCCTATGTACCCTATGTTCTAGACCAATACCAGATCAAAAAACCTTTCGTAGCTTGGAAACTTTGTATATACTCCTCTTCAGAGGGTATGGCGCTAACTAGGTGAAAAAGGGTGAGGATCTAGTAGGACCTGTACTCCCTAACCATGTATGGACTTCATTACTGTAGATCTAAAAGCACAACACTAGATAATAGCATAAAGTAAACAAATCCGATAAGACAAATGTAATTGCACAAGAAATATTATTATTGAATAATAGGGGGGAGCTGAAAAACTCCTTTGTATAATTAATTTTGCCTTGAAAAAAGTGTTGTGATACAATGAATAAACATTTATAGGGTTCTCTGAAATCATAGCTACAATAAAAGAGTGTCTTCAATGTGCTTTGATCCCAATAAGTTGAGTGGGCTTCTTTATATTCGTAACCTGGACACTCCATATTCAACATCCACTCAATACTTTTGATGTGTTATCAAATCTTGCACACAAGTAAACCAAGAGGATCAGTAATAACAAATGAGGGCTCCACAGTGTGAGCCCTCAGAAATCACCACTTACAAATCCTAGTTATGGCACTGAAATGTGAACATAATAAGACAACATGAAATATAACAACACAAATAGTGATTTACCTTATTGTCTATTGATGTTTCATTACAGATTCGTTGGTGTGATTCCCTAGTAGTAGTAGCATATGTGATGTAATAGGTCTTTGGGGTGTTTGATGATGACGACGAGTTCTGGCGAGCACTTGACAGGCTTTGGTGTGAGCTTCGTAGGCTCTGGTGCGTACTTGCAAGATATGGCAGGCTCTGGTGAGCACCTGACAAGATCTATAGTGAGCTTCACAGGCTTTGGTGTGCACCTACGGGATATGACAGGCTATGGTGAGTGCCTGGAAAGCTCTGTAGTGAGCTTTTTAGGCTCTAGCATGCACCTACAGGATATGGCAGGCTCTGGTGAGCGCCTAGAAGGCTCTGTAGCGAGCCTGGCAAGCATGAGAGGACGCTTGTGGGTAAGAGAAAACTTGTAGAAGCAGATCACGGGAGGTGCAATGAATGCGGCAGATGTGCGAAAGTGGTGGTAGTTATAATGGATTAGGGCGAGGTGGAATGGATGGATATGAGGAATGGTTGGAATGACGAGAGTCATACGACAAGCTAGGGTTTTAGATCTATCCTCACAAGTGGATTTTATGGTGGAAGTCTTCAAAATTCTGCAACCTTCTTCTTCATCGGGATCTCTCAAGGGCACAACTATTGTAGGGCACAAATCTTCCAGGGTTTGATCATTATGAGTGCTCTTATTTTATAATCTAGCTTAGGGTTTACTTAGGGTTTTATCCTTACACTTTTAATCGTATGGCTAAGATTAAATTAGATCCTAAGGCTGAGATTACACTTTAGATGTGGCATGGATTATTGAATATAGACGATGGAGATTAGATTGGATCGGGCGATTGTGGTTAATTGAATTTATAAATACATATTTTATAATAAATATAATATAATATAATATTAAATATTATATTAAATATAATTAAATATAAACATAAGCCCAATTGGGTTAGGAAATGGCAGGAATGGGCTAATGTGAGCCTTTTGACGACGGGAAAGGTGTATGGTGGACAAGTGGATGGTGGGATGGTTAGGATGGAGGATTAATGGTTGTAATTTTGTGTCTACAATTACCACACATTATAGGATGGATTACGCAGCCTAGAGTTCATCACCAGGTTGTCGTGCTGCGAGTATACAAGTGAAAACCTTAAACTATTGAGCATTACATCAACGATTTCAAACACGATGAGAGTAGTTTAAGTTTTTAACAAATTTTAAAACACACTAAACGAGCTTTAGGACACACATCTAATCCAATGTTTTGTGCTTCTTTATTATTTGCGTAATCAACATAAGATCCTCGATCTGGGGGTAAAACCCTAATAATAATAAAATATTTCCTTTTGGATTTGTTCCTACATTGGTCTTTTTCTGTCTATATTTTTACAAAATTAGAATGCAATAGATGGATGTTAATTATAAAACATAGAAAAATGTAAAATGATAAAATCCTAGATGCTTTTTTAGTTTTCCACTAGTCTCTACTAGGAATAGCGGATCTCTGATTGCAATCCGCCCTAGTCTCCAGTGGTCTAGGCCATTGTTTCTTTAGAGTTTGCATGTATGAGGCCCAATTAGTGGCCATTTTCATCATAAATAGTTGCATTCTCTGAATATCATGTAGTGTAATATTGCATTCTCTTAAAGTGGAATATTCTTTTTCAAAGCATGTAGGAAAATCATGTGAATGTTGTTTTATGCAAATTAAAAAGAACCACACACACAACGTTCCAAAGTAAATGCTAGTGAGTTGGAAGTCACATCCAACCACTAGTAGGTTTTCAACGATGGTGGAGTTGATTTTCATCCGTTAGCCCAAATCCTACATACCCTATGTTCTAGATCAATATCGGATCTGATAACCTTTCATATCTTGGAAAATGTGCATATACTCCTCTTTGGAGGGTATGACGCTGACTAGGTGAAAATGGGTGAGGATCTAGCAGGACCTGTGCTCCTTAGCCATGTGTGGACTTCATTGCCACACATTATAGGTTGGATTACATGGCCTGGAGTTCATCACCAGGTTTTCGAGCTACGAGTATACATGTGAAAGCCTTAAACTATTGAGAATTACATCAACAATTTCAAACATGATGAGAGTAGTTTAAGTTTTCAACAAATTTCAAAACACACTAAACAAGTTTTAGACTACACATATAATCCTTAAAAGAGATAATCATAATGTCTAAATTGTGTGTTTCTTTATTATGTGGGTAATCAACATAAGATCCTCGATCTGGGGGTCAAACCCTAATAATAAAAAATAATTTCTTCTATATGTGTTCCTACATCGATCTTTTTTTGTCTGTGTCTTTTTTACAAATGCAGAATACAATAGATGGATGTTAATTAGAAAATATAGCAAAAGGTAAAATGGTAAAATCCCAGATACTTTTTTAGTTTTCCACTAATCGCTGCTAGGAATAGCGGATCTCTGATTGTAATCTGCCCTAGTCTCCAGCGGTCTAGGCCATTGTTTGTTTAGAGTTTGCATATATGAGGCCCAATCCATGGCCATTTTCATCATAGATAGTTGCATTCTCTAAATATCATCTAGTGTAATTTTACATTATATTAAAGTGAAATGTTCTTTTTCAAAGCATGTAGGAAAATCATGTGAATGCTATTTTATGCTTTTTTATTTTATGCAAATTTAAAAGAACCACACACACCACGTTCTAAAGTAAATGCTAGTGAGTTGGAAGTCACATCCAAACAGTAGTATGGTTTCAACGATGGTGGAGGTGATTTTCATCCGTTGTCCCAAATCTTACGTACCCTATATTCTAGACCAATATCATATCCGAGAACCTTTTGCATCCTAGAAAATTTGCATATACTTCTCTTCGGAGGGTATGATGTTGACTGGGTGAAAACGAGTGAGGATTTGGCAAGAACTGTTCTCCTTGACCATGTGAGGACTTCATTACCACACATTATAGGTTATATTACACAGCCTGGAGTTCATCACCAGGTTGACGAGCTACGATTATACAGGTGAAATCCTTAAACTATTGAGCATTACATCAACAATTTCAAGCATGATGAGAGTAGTTTAAGTTTTCAACAAATTTTAAAACACACTAAACAAGTTTTAGGACACACATCTAATCCTTAAAAGAGATAATCATATTTTCTACTTTGTGTTTTTATTTATTATTTTGGTAATCAACATAAGATCCTCGATATGGGGGTCAAACCCTAATAATAAAAAATAATTCCTTCTAGATGTGTTCCTACATCGGTATTTTTTTGTCTGTGTTTTTACAAAATTAGAATACAATAGATGGATGCTAATTAGAAAATATAGCAAAAGGTAAAATGGTAAAATCCTAGATACTTTTTTAGTTTTCCACTAATCGCTGCTAGGAATAGTGGATCTCTGATTGCAATCTGCCCTAGTCTCCAACGGTCTAGGCCATTGTTTGTTTAGATTTTGCATGTATGAGGTCCAATCAGCGGCCATTTTCATCATAGATAGTTGCATTCTCTAAATACCATCTAGTGTAATTTTACATTATATTAAAGTGAAATTTTCTTTTTCAAAGCATGTAGGAAAATCATGTGAATGCTATTTTATGCTTTTTTATTTTATGCAAATTTAAAAGAACCACACACACCACGTTCTAAAGTAAATGCTAGTGACTTGGAAGTCACATCCAACCAGTAGTATGGTTTCAATGACGGTGGAGGTGATTTTCATCCGTTGTCCCAAATCTTACGTACCCTATATTCTAGACCAATATCGGCTCTGAGAACCTTTTGTAGCCTGGAAAATTTGGATATACTTCTCTTTGAAGGGTATGATGTTGACTGGGTGAAAATGAGTGAGGATTTGGCAATAAATGTTCTCCTTGACCATGTGAGGACTTCATTACCACACATTATAGGTTAGATTACACGGCCTGGAGTTCATCACCAGGTTGACGAGCTATGATTATACAGGTGAAATCCTTAAACTATTGACCATTAAATCAACAATTTCAAGCATGGTGAGAGTAGTTTTTGTTTTCAACAAATTTCAAAATACACTAAACAAGTTTTAGGACACACATCTAATCCTTAAAAGAGAATCATATTGTCTACTTTGTATGTTTATTTATTATTTGGGTAATGAACATAAGATCCTCAATCTACGGGTCAAACCCTAATAATAATAAAATAATTCCTTTTGTATGTGTTCCTACATCGATCTTTTTCTATCTGTGTTTGTCTGTGTTTTTACAAAAGAAAAATGCAATAAATTATGATAATTAGAAAACATATCAAAAGGTAAAATGGAAAAATCCTAGATTCTTTTTTAGTTTTTCATTCTAACTAATTATCTACGATTGGTTGTGTATCCCCAATCATAATTATTGTATACAAAAGTTTGTATCCCTACTTGCAACTATGATGTTGAATAGAATGTGTGTCCCTATATAATTATGTTGTATGACCATGGATAGAAGGGTTGTTCCTTATCCTTTGTTAAATGTCCAATGAGACCATTCCCAATAAATAAGCACAATGAGGTCAATCCCGCTATTGTTTGTTTTGAATATTTGAGTGTCTCCCTATTCATACTCAAAGTGTGGTTTATGAACTATTACGTGTCTCCTAATTTACCATATGATTATTTTTAGTATCCCTACCCATATTTAAATCGTTAAGGGGGAGAATTTTAGGATTTATAACATCATATAATGTGATAAATAAGGTAAAAACAAAGTGAGTGGTTAAAACCACTCACGTAGGAGTAATGTGTGTAGTTAGTAAGTTAGAACTTTCACTAAAATAGCGAGAAGTGATGGTTAATGTGTTATTTTGTTACAAGCTATGTTGGGAAAATTAAAATGTATATAAATCTTTAATATTAATTCAAAATGATTAAAGCATCCTAATTTTCAATATGTATTTGACAAGCCTTATATTTTTTTATTTTTATGCTTTGACGAGTCTTTGTTTTCCTGAACCTAGAACTGATTTTGATAAGTTATATATGATCGAGCATGTCATGATGTTGAATGCAATAGTCAACTATAGAAGAGCATGACATTTTTTAATCATTATATTTTTTATCTAAGAAGTTTTGATGTTTTAGAATGAAAGTTCCTTCATTGGGTGTTGATGTGTTTATTGGTGGATGAATACAAAAACAAAAACAATGTTGTGTGTTGCCTATTGTGCCCACATCTAATATGAATTGAGAAGCTTATTTCAAAGTTTTATTACTATTTTAATCACATCAATGTTGCTATTTTCATGCTCTTTACAAACTCTTTAAACATGTTTGTCATTGACATGCCCACTTTTGTAATATAAGAGGTATAACATTTTTCTATATAATATGCATTATGTATATGTGTTTATGAGCCATATCAATGGCATGTTTTGGGTGAGGCTATTATTTTAGGTGTGCTATGACTTCCTCATTAGAAATACCAACTAGTTGATTCATGATATACCTTAGTGCTTCAAAGCACTCCATTATTTTTTAGAGTTTGGTTCATGCAAAAAAGTATCAAAATCTATGAGCTAGTCATACTATTTTATTTTGTAGCACAATTAACGTTAAATTTGCATTTTTTTGTTGTCTTTAACAACCCAATTATTTGTGTGCCTCTCATTGAGGGTATTTAAAAATAATAGGTTACGAATCATATGGTGGTGTTTATATAAGGTTAGAATAAAAGAAATTTATATCATAAGTTAGGTACCTATTTATGAATATTTTGATCTCTATATGGTCATATATTTTATACACTAGATCATCTTTAATACATAACACTCCATGTTCATGCATATTTTCTTTCTTTTATAACACTTGTAGAAAAATATTCTATGATCCTTTTAAAGAACATGTGATCTTGTGTAATCAAGTGTTGAAGCAATTTATTGTGTGATTGTAATAACGATTATAAGTGACAATGCCATTTCTTACAAGGTAGTCGATGTCATAATTTTCTATTGCTCCATGTTCCTAGTTGTTTTTGACAACGTATACTTTCATTAGTGTATCTATCAATAACAACCAATTATATTTTGCATTGAAGGTTAAGAAATTTTCATGGGCCTAATTGTCTTATCATCATAAACATGCTTTTATTTGGTTGTTCATCTTTAATACATAACACTCCATGTTCATGCATAATTTCTTTGTTTTATAACACTTGCAGAAAAATATTTTATGATCCTTTTAAAGAACATGTGATCTTGTGTAATCAAGTGTTGAAGCAATTTATTGTGTGATTGTAATAATGATTATAAGTGACAATGCCATTTCTTACAAGGTAGTCGATGTCATAATTTTCTATTGCTCCATGTTCCGAGTTGTTTTTGACAACGTATACTTTCATTAGTGTATCTATCAATAACAACCAATTATATTTTGCATTGAAGGTTAAGAAATTTTCATGGGCTTAATTGTCTTATCATCATAAACATGATTTTATTTGGTTGTTTCAAATAGTTAGGTAAAACTTGTATATGATTGAAGTCCATATAACTAATGTCATATTTCATCATTCAAATCAATTTTGGCTTGCATTTGACATATTTTTATAGAAGCTATTAATGTGATACTTACCCTTTCCTAATCTGCACTAAACTCTTGCAAGGACCTTATTTATGAAAATTTACACTATTCTAAAAATATATTGGTTTTTGAGCATATTAATTCTTAATTTCTACATAGCAACTTCCATTATAGTATGTAAATATTTTGGTTATTTCTATGTCACATGGATCATTAAAGAACAATGTTGAAAGTCCATTCTTCTGCATGTAAATCGGTAAAATTAGAATATCTCTTAGGATTATCAAATTTGAGTAATAAATGGTTCATTTGAGTCTTGGTTCATTTAAAGGATTAAATCTTTGTTCTTTATACTTGGAAGTCCATTCTTATTAATTTGAGTTTAGATAATCCTGTAAATTTTGGTATGTTTCTATGTCTTAAAAAAGAGTTTACATACGGCTATGTGAACTAGTACTACAAAAAATTGGTTCACATAGTGCTATGCAAACTTGACTCATAAAATGAATCTGATAAAAAAATAAAAATGGTAGGCTACAAATAGACAAAATATGGGCTACTAACAGGTGAATATTCTAAAATCATTTTTGTGACCATGCAAACAAAGCGTAACTAGAGTTAGTGCTAAATACAATAAAATAAATGTTTGCTTTATTTTGTGTGTTTTGATGATGATATATGTCCTAGAAAGTATCACGGGAAGTGGGATGAAACTCTAAAAAATAGGAATGTTGTTAGCATGGAACCTCTTGCAACACCCAAAGGTGCACAAAATACAACAATGTCTCAATAGGCAAGTGGAAACCTAAATGGAGAGGTGCAGTAAAATGGCATCCAAAAGGGAGGGAATCAAAATGCACTAATGAGTCTAGAATCCTCTCACAAGAAGAGGTGGTACTGTCTAAGATTTTTTATTGGTCCAGTTGAGTGGTCGCTTCACTCTTGGGTGAGCTTAGTCAAGAATGATAGTTACTTGTTTACTAATTATGTAAGCCTTGTGAAAAAAGGTGTCTAACCCTATCCTACTCTAAAGGTCCCTTTTGATGATGAATTCTGAAAAACCAGTCGCAATATTAGGGGATCTTCTAAAAATCCAAAAAACCACTCTTGGGGGCTACTATGGTGTCTAGGGGGCAAGTTGGTGGAAGGATATGAATTCCATCATCACCAGTATTGAGTTATGGACTAGGTATGAAGTACAATATCACCATTGTGTATGCCATATAAGTGTGTGATAGTTTGTTTGCTACCACTGAGGTGAAAGTAAAAACAACTAACTAAATACTTTTTCAAAAATGAAACTAGCGCTAGATGCATTTTCGAGATGAAGCTAGATCTATGAGCTTTTTTAAAATGAAACTAATATTAGAAGCATTTTTAAAAATGAAAACTTACTCTATGAAGCATGAGATCAAACAAGATCAAGGTGCGTGAAAAAGAGGTTTGAAAATTATCTGTGTATTATATTTGAATTCAAACCCTAATCTAGTGTGATTTGGAAAGATATTTACAAATCTAATCTAGGTAAAAGTGTGAAAGAGATTTTAAAATTCTTTCAAAAGAGATTGTAAAGTCTAGTCTAGAGGCTTTTAAAAATATATTGGGAAATATATATCAAGTGCTTTGTAAAGAGATTAAAAAACCTATCTAGGTCTGAGTTTTGAAAGAGATTAAAAATACTTTTGAAAAGATATGTAGACTCTATTATAGACGTAAATTTGAAAAATATTTAAAATTCTTTTGAAAAGAGATGTAAATGACATGAAATAAATTTAAAACCCTATTCTAAACATAAATTTGAAAAGATATTTGAAATGCTTCTTTTGAAAAGAGAAAGGGAAAAGTCTGATCTAAATGCAAATTAAGAAAGAGATTTCAAAAAACTATCTAATGTATTGAAAGATAATTTTAAAGTGACTTACAAAAGTTGGAAACAAATGAAAACATCCTTTAATGACTTGAAAAATAAATGTAAATTTTAATCTAAAGGACAAAAAAGAGATCTTAAGTGATTTTAACTAACTAATTTTGAAATTATTGAAAACCCTAATTGATGTGTTTGAAAGGAAATTTCACAAAATGACTTTATGCATTTGAGAGGGAAATTTATTTGCAAAGAAATTATGAAAAGTAAGGTCCTGAGGGAAATACCTAACTCCTATGATTTAAGTGGAATTCTTGTTGTCTCTGCTATAAACTTCTACAATTTTAGGTTGTTTTGAAATAGTTTAACAAAGTTCGCAGGGTGGCATGAGAACTGGTTTGCAAGTTGGGGTGCCCACTGGGTTTGGAGGCTTGAAAAACTTCTATTATGAAAAATCAAGGTGTGTGTCAGGGTTTTTCTGGGTTCTGTTTTGTGTTCAGAGTACTTAAGATAGCAAAAAAATTATAAACTGAGTTAGATTAACAAAAAAAACTATTCTAAAATAATTTTTGTGGTGGTCCTACCAGGTATGCTAGAATGTAACACATGGAATAACACTTGTTTGCCAAAAACTAATTGGAATGTGCTAAATGCTATTTTATTAATCTAAAATAGGGTTACAAAATGATTCTTCTCTTGGAAAGGATTTTCATTCCTTTTTCCACATGAATTTGGAAGCATCTTCTAGTATTCTTGAGTACCCTCAATGAAGGTGGGCTTCTATGTGCATGCACCAACAATAATGATATTTGATGGTATCATTTTGAAGCTACTCTAGGCATCCAAAAAGGAGTTAGTGTGTTTGGAGGCTTACCTTGATCAAAACTTGTAGTTATAAAGATAAAACGACTCAAACATGAAGAAAAATATGATAAAAAATGATGAAAATACTATAAAAACTACTTAAGACCAATGTATACCTTATCTAATGTTATAAATCTACTATAGGTTTATTTTACATGTCGACATGCGAACTGGATCTCAAGTTTGTATGTCAAGGTGCAAACTAGATTTATGTTGATTATTGTTGAAATTTTATTATTCGAATGTGTTTTAGATGTTTTTTTTTTGTTGTCTATCAGATGCAGAATGTGTCTTATTTTTGTAGAGTGTTTCTTATGTTGTTGATTTTGATGAGAAGTTTTCCTACTTTTTCTATTATCAAGTTTTCAAAAAGTTACATTAGTGAGTTTATTTTTAGAGTGTCCCCATATGTAATACTAATTTCCTTGTGGACTTCCCATTCCACAAATTTTTTTGTTCCCCACTACTATTTTTGTGCAAAAGACATGTTCATTCTAACCATGTCTCCTAAGGAATTGTCCATCTCCTAGTTTCACATTTGAGATAGTGTGAACTAGATCCTAGCTGGTCTATACTCATTTTTTCCTTTTATTTGATCTTTGCATCTATGTACTTTTGGTTGTGTTCACAATTTGATATAAACTTGTTTTAGTATTCCTTGCTAAATTTTTAGTTCACATGACTAGTTTGACTTTTTTCCTCATAAATTGTTTAATTTATTTGTTGAAGTTTGGGACCTCATGAAATTTAATGTTCCATTTTGTCCATCCATTTTTTGGTTTATTTTATCCATGTGTCTTCTATTCAATGTTTCTTTGATTACATGTTTTGGTAACTTGCTATCTTTCATTCTTTGTATTTTCTTTAGGTACCCCAATAGTCTTATTATAGTTCAACTTTAGTTGGGTTCTTGAAGTCTAGAGTGAAAAGGATAACACACAATGATGAGTTAGGAATATACTTACGCAAGAAAGTATTTAATTTTAATCTAAGCAGATACTATCTATATGAGTGCATATTTTTTTCACTTCTTTTTCTGTAGCTTATCTTGGATTTATATTCACATATTTTGTAATTTAAACTTGGTATAATTATTGAAGACTAGAATGAACCCATATATTTTAAAATTCACCTTTATAGTTTTTTTGAATCCTAGAGCAAAGAGGTTAAAACATAGCAAATTTGGTAATTCAACTTTAATGGGATCATTAAAGCATGGAGTGAAGAGAATAATGTATAACAAGGAAAAATTATTATATCCTCTCCATTGGCTAGCCTATTCGCACATTTATTCCCTTTCCCTAATGTATGTGTAAATTTGACTTCTTCAAAATCTATGGCATAGTCTTGTATTTCCACAATGATCTCTTGTATGTTCCATGTAGTCTTTACTTTCTTGAAAATAACATTTATTACTATTAATGAATCACCTTCCATCTATACTCTATCTCATTTCATTTTTCTGCATATTTTTAACCCTTCCAAAGTTGCCCAAGCTTCAAATTTTTATCTTAAATCCACTATTGAAAGCATTATGTGACAAAATACCATCCCCATTATTTTTAATTATTCCTCCTCCTCCTATTGGTATTGTATTACCTTTAGATGCTCTATAAAAATTTAATTTGACCAAATCTATTTTTTGTGGCCACTTTATATTCTTTTCCTTCCTTTTGTTTCTTCTTTACCCAACATCATAATTCTATTTTATGAATTGAATTCATCTATCAAGACTCTCCTTCAAGATTAGAAATTGTGTGATCTGATAGGGTTGTTTTAAAATTCATTATGGCTAAACAAATCTTCGTTTTCATTACCTCTAAACTACTTTTTATTCCTTTAAATATTCTTCTTTTCCTTTCCATCCATTAAATCTAAAGTATTATATCGTTTGATATATCCTAGATTTTCTATAATGCCTCACTTTTATAAGTGCTCTACCATTGATTTAACCATTATTTAATTATTCCATTCAACATTCACCATTTATTTACCAAACCTTTAGAATTTATTGCCATAGTTCCTAGACTACTAAATAGTATTTCAAGAGATGGTCTATAGTATCCTCCTTTTTACATAGAACACAATTTGAGGGGCTATGAAAATCTCTTTTCATTAGCTTATCCTAGGATAAACATTTTTTATGATCTACTAGCCATACAAACATTTAAAATTTTGGAATTCCTGGGTTATCCCAAATAACTCTTCATATTCTTATAGTATTCTTATTATGTTGGTGCTTTACATTATATTTACTTCTTGTTGTGTATTGTCTTGATCTATTCAACTTGCAAATTAGCTTATCCTTGACTTCCCTCAGAATAATCATTATTGTTATCTTTCTATCCAGTTTTCTCCTAGCAACAATGTCTAGTATACTTGTAAAAAATATTTCTTTTCATTTGTATCTTCCTTGTTGATCCTTATAGATAATGTTTGAAACCCTATCACTATATTTTTCTTGAAGTAATCTCATCCATGGTTTCAAAATTATATCTATATTGAGTTGTCTTTTATCACACCAAGTATCCATCCATATAATTTTTTTCTCTATTTTCCACAACCCATATTAGACCTTTAATCACTAGATAAATTGATTTGCTTAAACTATTTCATAGTGTAGAACCATCTAGTAATAAGAATGCAATAAATATTAATCTTGGGTCATTAGGCTTAATTTACTTAGAAAAAATCTTGTCCATTATCTTTGACTCTCTTTGTACAATATTCAAGTTACGTTTCATTTTTGAGCTAAGTTTAAATTTAGAAGAACTCTTAAATCGAGACCTCCCTTAGTTTTATAATCACACACCTTGCTTCATTTCACCAAAGAAATTTTCCTTTTATCATGTAATCCTGACCATAAAAATGACCACATAATATAATTTAAAACTTTGTTCTATTGATTTTGACATAATATACAAGGATATATAATATGTTGAAATGGCCTATAAGACTAATATAATTAGTGGCACTATTTTTGATAATGATAACTATCTACCTTTCTATGCTAGTAGTTTATTCAGAACTTTACTTATAATTGCATTCTAAAATTAAATTCTCATTCTCCCCTTAAATAAGGGCATCCCTAGATATGTTCTTGGCAATTTTGCCTCCTCCATTTGAAGCAACCTGCATATCCTTACTTTTATTCTAGTTGGAGTGTTTAAGAAGTAAATTTTAGATTCTATCATACTAACTTTCTATGTTGATTCTCTTTCTTATTCCTTTAATAAGTTATTCAAAGCTATGGCCTCACTTATCACTACCCTCCTAAAAAGGGTTGTATCATCTACAAACTATTAATGGGTTAAATTATTTATGTTATTTCTAGTCTTAAGTCTGCTTACTATCCCATCTTTGTATGCCTTCTTCAAGTTCTTCCACAATACCTTTGTCATAATACTAAATAGATATGGTGATAGAGGATCTCCCTATATAAGATCCCTCTTTTATTTAAAATATTTTTCTACTAACCCATTGACCAACATTTAATATGAAACTATGGAGACACAAGCTTTAATCCCTTTGACCCATTTCTTCCCAATTTCTTTTTAATGCTATAGAAAGAAAATACCATTTAACCCTAGCATAAGCTTTATTCACGTCAAGTTTTAAGATCATTGCTCTATATTTTATTAAAGTTATTGAATGCATTACTTCATGAGTTACTATGATCTTATCTAGAATATTTCTTCCTTTTACAAATCATTTTTGCTCTTTTATAATAAATTTTTCTAACAGTGGTATTAACTAATTTGCCATCACTTTAAAAATTATCTTATATGTCATATTACATTGGCTTATGGGACTAAATGAATCAAATGATTTTGCATCCTTTATTAGAATCGAGGTAATATATATTGAATATATTTTATAAGGTATGTTTTGTTTTACCCTAGATTATTCCATTGCCACCAATAAATAATCCTTCACTATTTCCCAGTTATGCTGATAGAATGTTGCTGAGAAACCTTTTAAACCTAGGGATTTATCCTTATCAAAAGATAAAAGAGCTAACTGAACTTCCAAAGTAAGATATTCTATTAATTTGTTATTGTCTTCATCTATTATCATTGAAGGTACTTCTTGTAGTAGTTTAACATTAAGAACTTCAATATCCTCTAATCCTAGAATATTTTGATAAAGAAGCTTTAGCTCCTTTCTGATTATACTCCAATCTTCAATCCAAATTCCTTCTATTGATTTAATTCTACTAATTCTATATATTGATTTTTGTACTATTTCCATCTTATAAAAGAACTTTATGCTTTTATCTCCTTCTTTTAACCAAGTCTATCTCAATTTTATTCTCTAAAATTTATTTTCCTTAAAATGTTTTGATATTCACTAAGCAAATCTCTTTTCTATGAGTTTGGATTACTATGCTCATATTTTTGGAATTTCAAAAATTTATTTTTAATTCTTCTTTATTCTCAAAAACATTTTCAAAATTTTTCTTGCTCCATTCTTTTAATCTAGATGCCATTGATCTAATTTATTTTTGAAGTACATACAACCCACCATTTATTGAAGAATTCAACACTAGCACTATGATATCAACAAATTGAATGTGGTCTTCCCACATCTACTCATATTTAAAATATGATATTTTTTCAAATTCACCTACCATCATTTAAAATCTTATTAGTCAGTGATATGAATAAAGCCTTATCAAGGTATTAATTTTATCACAATTCCCTTCATCTAGCCAATTATCTAAGAGTATGCATTTGTCAATGTTTTTGCTTCCAGGTTTTGGCCTATCCTATTATTGGTCCATGTATACCTATCCTCTTCAAACTCATCCTCCCATAGATTATTATTTTAAATAAAATTTGAGAAATCTCTCATACTTTGGATTATTTTCGAATTCCTCTAAAATTTTAATCTAGCTTGGTTTTGGCATTAAAATCTCCTATGATTATGAATTGAATTTATTGATATTTATTTCTCATAAGGATTTAATCCCTCTCTAAATTTATGATCTACCCAACTGATTTGTAGGTCATAGACATTGATAAGGATGAAACAAATATCTACAAAGTAGCATGTGACTAACGTGGCTATGCAATTCCTACTTTTATGAATGATTTTATAGGATGTTCTAACTAGATTCCAACATGTTAGAATTCCTCCTACCACTCCTTTTGAATCCACAACATCCCATTCATACCTTTATCATACTACTTTTATAGTTTTGGAAACTTCTTCCTTTGTTATTTTAGTTTCCTAAAGATATCATGCTTATTACTTAAAAAGAGGCCCTTGATGCGCATTTGATTTGAGATGGTACTAACATACCTTATATCCCATTATATGGTATTCATGTCTCATTAGGGGTTGTTGGACTCCCCTATAAAATACCAATAGAATTTTGTTGTTTGGTGAAGATAAGTTCAACCAACTTAGATTATGTTCCTTTCTCTATGGTTGCTCTTGCTTCTTGTGAATCTCACTTGAAGATTTGATGGTTATCCTTTTTTTATCTTTCCAGTAATAGGATTAGGTCTTATTATTCTATTCCTCAATATTCTTTAACATATATCTTTTTCATTATATTTATCCTCTTTTATCTATACTAAGGAAGCTTTGACTTATCTTGATCATTTTTTGCTATTTTGTTGTTAATGGTAAGGGTATTAATATCTAAAACTATGTTTTATTTACCATTTTTCTTCTCTTGAGTGGTGCACAGTACTTTAAGAGAGTATTCAAAATTCGATGAGGCACATTTCTTAGGTTCAACAAGAATGTTTATCCCTAAATAAAGATCATACTAAATAGACATTTCCTTGTTAATATTTGAATCTTGTTTTACCATATCCTCTAGGTTATAATCTATTTTTTTTCTTAGGCTAAAGCCTCAAAAGAATTGGTATTTCTTCCAAAAACATTACCGGTATCCACTGTTTATTTACTTTCATATGTCTAGACTTAATTTTGGAAGTTAAAAACCATCCTCATCCATATCCATTTGAGAGTTTTTCTATTGGTTTTCTATATATATATTTATCTTTGACACTTCTTAGGGCATGATATCTCAATATGTCCCACCTCGTGACATCTTCTACATCTAAAATATATGTTTTCATAATCTATGGTTGGGATCCAAGACTTACCCCTATACATATGAATGATTGATTTTGGTAAAGTTCTACTAATACCAATCATGATCAATATATGAGCCTAAATAACCAATAGTTTACCTTTCGTAGTTTTTAAAATATCATGGAACTCTTCTAAAATATTTTCTATTACCTTGAAGGTATCCATTTTCTAGATCTCAATGGGCAACCCATACAGCTTCACATAGATGAATACTAAGAATAGATTTACATTTTTAGGTGAAAAGCCTTCATACCAGAAAGTAAGAAAGAGTCTTGCTTTTCCCATAAACCGTGGATCCCCTTTCATAATTCTATGGTGAAGATAAGTTCAACCAACTTAGATTATGTTCCTTTCTCTATGGTTGCTCTTGATTCTTGTGAATCTCACTTGATGATTTGATGGTTATCCTTTTTTTATCTTTCCAGTAATATGAGTAGGTCTTATTATTCTACTCCTCAATATTCTTTCACAAATATCCTTTTCATTAGATTTATCCTATTTTATCTCTACTAAGGAAGCTTTGACTTATCTTGTTCATTTTTTTCTACTTTATTGTTAATGGTAAGGGTATTAACATCTAACAATACGTTTTATTTTCCAATTTTCTTCTCTTGAGTGGTGCACAGTACTTTAAGAGAGTATTCAAAATTCGATGAGGCACATTTCTTAGGTTCAACAAGAATTTTTATCCCTAAATCAATATCATACTAAATAGACAGTTGCTCTTTAATATTTGAATCATGTTTTACCATATCCTCTAAGTTATAATCTACCTTTTTTCATAGGCTAAAGCCTCAAAAGAATTGGTATTTCTTCCAAAAATGTTACCGGTCTCCACTGTTTATTTACTTTCATATGTCTAGACTTAATTTTAGAAGTTGAAAACCATCCTCATCCATATCCATTTGAGAGTTTTTCTTGTGGTTTTCTATATATATTTATGTTGGAATCTTCTTAAGGCATGATATCTCAATATGTCCCACCTCGTGACATCTTCTACATCTAAAATATATGTTTTCATAATCTATGGTTGAGATCCAATACTTACCCCTATACGTATGAATGATTGATTTTAGTAAAGTTCTACTAATATCAATCATGATCAATATATGAGCCTAAATAACCAATAGTTTATCTTTCGTAGTTTTTAAAATCTCATGGAACTCTTCCAAAATATTTCCTATTACCTTGAAGGTATCCATTTTCTAGATCTCAATGGGCAACCCATACATCTTCACGTAGATGAATACTAAGAATAGATTTACATTTTTAGGTGAAAAGACTTCATACCATAAAGTAAGAAAAAGTCTTACTTTTCCCATAAACCGCGGACCCCCTTTCAGAATTCTATATCTTTTCTCCCTGAAACAAAAAAACGGATCAAAGAAAACCTTTTGAAAGAAAGGATAAACTGATCCTAGTGAATTCCATCTCCTATCAATCCAATTTCTCAAAGTCGAAGCCCCTAGCCAAGACCCATTGAATTTATAAATATCTTCCTTATCTTTGAGCAACATGAATCATTGCTTTGTGAGATCCTCCATAACCTCTACTCCTAGGGATAGTTTTAATAATTTAACTATAAATCTTGTCAATGAGAAAGAAATAATAACTCAATATCTAATTAAATTTACCAATATATCATATAATGATTGTATTATTTAAAAATAAATCTACATTAATTTTTATGTAAAACTTCTAGATAAAAAAGCGATTAGAAAACTTAGCTAAAAAATTCTACACCTAGAAAAAATATCATGCCATGCTATGTCCTAGTCCTCCATTGCTTCTCCTATCATTCAAACTCTAACTAACAAATATTTGCAATATTGTTTTTCGTGGTTTGAAAAATTGTCACTACACTTGTTTTGGATGGTTGACTTCACAAGGTTGAATCTCCTTCAGTATTTACTTAGATTTTGTCATATGTCCACTCCTTATATATCCATTCAAAATTTCCACAAATTTATCTAAGAATTATGTGAATCAAACAACCCCTACTCCAATCAGGTAAAATCGAGATTGGAGCTACTAATCTCAACGTGACAAACACTTGATAGAAAACAAGACTATCTACTACCTCCGCCCAATATTTTAATAAACTATAAAATGATATAACAACAAAGCTTTGATAATTATAAACTTATTCAAATCCTAAAAGCTACCACTATAACCACCTGCCCCACCTTGGTAAACATTTACTCGAGTGAGGGGGACTCCGGATTGAAACCATTGATGTCAAGCTAGAAAACACCTTAGTAAACATTTACTTCAATGAGAGGGACTCGAGATCAGAACCGTTGACCTCAAGCTAACAAACACTTGGCAGAAAACAACACACTCTGCTACCTTTGTCCAATATTTTAACAAACTATAAATGATATAACAAAAAATTTTAATAATTACGCCGAAAGACGTCCTACAATGGCAGCCAGGAAGGTCAACCATGCTGTAAAAAATATTAATATTTTATTAAAAAAGCCGACATTATATATAAAATATATATCTATAAACGCCTAACGTTATCAATCTTGAGCTGCCTATCTCATTTCTTGGGGGTGTGATAGATAGGCATCTCGAGATTTGATAACTCTCAAAGTTTATAAATATATATTTTATATATCTAAGCTAGTTATAAACTCATTCAAATCCCAAAAGCTACCACTATAACCATCTACCCGACCTTGTAAACATTTAATCTAGTTAGGGAGACTCGGAATTGGAATCCCTGAGCTCAAGCTGACAAAAACTTGGTAGAAAACAATATGGTCTACTAACTTGGTAGAAAACAATATGGTCTACTACCTGGATCCAAAATTTTAACAAACTATAAAATGATATAACAAAATTTTGATAATCATAAACTTATTCAAAATATTTAATCTCTTAAATTCATCCTATTTATTGTTTATATATATATATATATATATATATTTTGGTGGTGGCCACAAGGGGTAAACAGACTGTGACCACGAGGGAACCATTACATAACATATCCGCAACATGTGAGCCGAGAGATTTGAACCTGGGCCTCTCAGCAACTAGAGAGGTTTAACTACCCACTTGCTCTCCAACTCCTCTACATGGACAGATTAAAAAAAAAAAAACTATTTATTGTTTATATTATAATGAATATAAAATCTACATTTTCATTCAAATATTTAAATATAACAAATTATAAAATGATATAACAATAAAATTTTGATAATCATAATCTTATTTAAAATATGTAATCCCTTAAATTCATCCTATTTATTCTTTATATTATAATAAATATAAAATTTACAATTTCATCTAAATATTTAAATGTGTTACAACTTTCGAGCATTATAATTCAAAACTAATAAAAAATTCTTATAATACATTAATTAATGAAATTTGTGAGGTTAATTTTAAAAAATACAAAACTTTCTTCCGTCTAAATCTTACCGAGTCTCACATATATATTTAAAAAAATAAACCGGAAAGATAAGCTTCTGGCTCACACACGGAACTGCAACCGCGTAGTTTTATATTTTCCTAGAAACTGCGTAGTTTTATATTATGCCAGTTTATTTAAATAATGTTCAAGTTTACGTTAAGTATCATTTTTAATATTTATAGATATTTTGAGCGGGGAATTGACGATCGATATTTTGTTCACTTTATTCGTCTGATTTAACTATAAAAGTGGCAGAACCCAGACGACCATATTTAAATAAACTGGCATAATATAAAACTACGCAGTTTCTAGGAAAATATAAAAATATAAAACTACGCCTTTGCAGTTCCGTGTGTGAACAAGAAGCTTATCTTTCCGGTTTATTTTTTTAAATATATATGTGAGACTCCGTAAGGATTTAGACGGAAGAAAGTTTTGTATTTTTTAAAATTAACCTCACAAATTTCATTAATTAATGTATTATAAGAATTTTTTATTAGTTTTGAATTATAAGGCTCGAAAGTTGTAACACATTTAAATATTTAGATGAAATTGTAAATTTTATATTTATTATAATATAAAGAATAAATAGGGTGAATTTAAGGGATTAAATATTTTAAATAAGCTTATGATTATCAAAATTTTATTATTATATCATTTTATAATTTGTTATATTTAAATATTTGAATGAAAATGTAGATTTTATATTTATTATAATATAAACAATAAATAGGATGAATTTAAGAGATTAAATATTTTGAATAAGTTTACGATTATCAAAATTTTGTTGTTATATCATTTTATAGTTTGTTAAAATTTTGGACTCAGGTAGTAGACCATATTGTTTTCTAACAAGTTTTTGTCAGCTTGAGCTCAACGATTCCAATTTCGAGTCTCCCTAATTAGAGTAAATGTTTACAAGGTCGGGTAAGTCGTCATATTTTGGGATTTGAATGAGTTTATAGCTAGCTTAGATATATATATATATATGTCAAGAGTTATCAATATCGAGGCACCTATCTATCACACCCCCAAGAAATCAAGAAATGAGATAGGCACCTCAGATTGATAACTCTCGGCATTTATAGATATATATATTTTATATATAATGTCAGTTTTTTAAATAAAATATTAATATTGTTTACGGCATGGCTGACCTTCCTGGATGCCATTGTAGGATGCCTATCGGCGTAATTATCAAAAATTTGTTGTTATATCATTTGTAGTTTGTTAAAGTATTGGACAAGTGTAGCAGAGGGTCTTGTTTTCTACCAAGGGTTTGCTAGCTTGAGGTCAACGGTTCTGATCTCGAGTCCCTCCCATTGAAGTAAATGTTTACTAAGGTGTTTTCTAGCTTGACATCAATGGTTTCAATCCAGAGTCCCCCTCACTTGAGTAAATGTTTACCAAGGTGGTGCAGGTGGTTATAGTGGTAGCTTTTAGTATTTAAATAAGTTTATAATTATCAAAGTTTTGTTGTTATATCATTTTATAGTTTATTAAAATATTGGGCGGAGGTAGTAGACCGTCTTGTTTTCTATCAAGTGTTTGCCAGGTTGAGGTTAGTAGCTCCAATCTCGAGTTTACCTGATTGGAGTAAGGGTTGTTTGATTCACATAATTCTTATTAGACAAATTTGTGGAAATTTTGAAGGGATATATAAGGAGTGGACATATGACAAAATCTAAGTAAATATTGAAGGAGATTCAACCTTGTGAAGTCAACCATCCAAAACAAGTGTAGTGACAATTTTTCAAGCCATGGAAAACAATATTGCAAATATTTGTTAATTAGAGTTTGAATGATAGGAGAAGCAATGGAGAGCAAGGACATAGCATGGCATGATATTTTTTCTAGGTGTAGAATTTTTTAGCCAAGTTTTCTAATCCCTTCTTTATCTAGAAGTTTTACATAAAAATTAATGTAGATTTATTTTTAAATAATACAATCATTATATGATATATTGGTAAATTTAAGTATATATTGAGTTATTGTTTCTTTCTCATTGACAAGATTTATAGTAAAATTATTAAAGTCATCCCTAGGAGTAGAGGTTAGGGAGGACCTCAGAAATCAACAACCCATGTTGCTTAAATATAAGGAAGATATTGATAATTCAATGGGTCTTGGCTAGGGGCTTCGACTTTGAGAAATTGGATTGATATGAGATGGAATTAACTATGATCACTTTATCCTTTCTTTCAAAAGGTTTTATTTGATCCATTTTTTGTTTAAGGTAGAAAAGAGATAGAATTATGAAATGGGATCCACGGTTTATGGGAAAAGCAAGACTCTTTCTTACTTTCTGGTATGAAGGCTTTTCACCTAAAAATGTAAATCTATTCTTAGTATTCATCTATGTGAAGATATATGGGTTGCCCATTGAAATATAGAAAATGGATACCTTCAAGGTAATAGAAAATATTTTAGAAGAGTTCCATGATATTTTAAAAACTACGAAAGATAAACTATTGGTTATTTAGGCTCATATATTGACCATGATTGGTATTAGTAGAACTTTACCAAAATCAATCATTCATATGTATAGGGGTAAGTCTTGGATCCCAACCATAGATTATGAAAACATATATTTTAGATGTAGAAGATGTCACGAGGTGGGACATATTGAGATATCATGCCCTAAGAAGTGTACAACATAAATATATATAGAAAATCACAAGAAAAACTCTGAAATGGATAACTCTCAAATGGATATGGATGAGGATGGTTTTCAACTTCCAAAATTAAGTCTAGACATATGAAAGTAAATAAACAGTGGAGACCGGTAACATTTTTGGAAGAAATACCAATTCTTTTGAGGCTTTAGCCTATGAAAAAAGATAGATTATAACTTAGAGGATATGGTAAAACATGATTCAAATATTAACGAGGAACTGTCTATTTAGTATGATCTTGATTTAGGGATAAATATTCCTGTTGAACCTAAGAAATGCGCCTCATCGAATTTTGAATACTCTCTTAAAGTACTATGCACCACTCAAGAGAAGAAAAATGGTAAATAAAACATATTGTTAGATGTAAATACCCTTACCATTAACAATAAAATAGCAAAAAAATGAACAAGATAAGTCAAATATTCCTTAGTAGAGATAAAATAGGATAAATCTAATGAAAATGATATTTGTGAAAGAATATCGAGGAATATAATAATAAGACCTACTCTTATTACTGGAAAGATAAAAAAAAGGATAACCATCAAATCATCAAGTGAGATTCACAAGAAGCAAGAGCAACCATAGAGAAAGGAACATAATCTAAGTTGGTTGAACTTATCTTCACCAAACAACAAAATGATATTGGTAGTTTATAGGGGAGTCCAACAATCCCTAATGAGACATGAATACCATATCATGGGATATAAGGGATGTTAGCACCCTCTAAAATCAAAGGTGCATCAAGGGCCACTTTTTAAGTAATAAGCATGATATCTTTAGGAAACCAAAATAACAAAGGAAGAAGTTTCCAAAACTATAAAAGTAGTATGATAAAGGTATGAATGGGATGTTGTGGATTCAAAAGGAGTGGTAGGAGGAATTCTAACATGTTGGAATCTAGTTAGAACATCCTATAAAACCATTCATAAAACTAGGAATTGGATAGCCACGTTAGTCACATGCTACTTTGTAGATATTTGTTTCATCCTTATCAATGTCTATGACCTACAAATCAGTAGGGTAGATCATAACTTTAGAGAGGGATTAAAGCCTTATGAGAAATAAATATCAATAAATTCAATTCATAATCATAGGATATTTTAATGCCATAACCAACCTAGATTAAAATTTTAGAGGAATTAGAAAATAACCCAAAGTATGAGAGATTTCTCAAATTTTATTCAAAATAATAATTGATGGGAGGATCAGTTTGAAGAGGATAGCTATATATGGGCCAATAATAGGATAGGCCAAAACCTGAAAGCAAAAAAATTGACAAATGCATACTCTTAGATCATTGGCTAGATGAAGGGACTTGTGATAAAATTAATACCTTGATAAGGATTTATTCATATCACTGACTAATAAGAGTTTAAATGACGGTAGGTGAATTTGAAAAATATCATATTTTAAATATGAGTAGATGTGGTAAGATCACCTTCAATTTGTTGATATGATAGTGCTAGTGTTGAATTCTTCAAGAAATGGTGGGTTGTATGTACTTCAAAAATAAATTAGATCAATGAAATCTAGATTAAAAGAATGGAGCAAGAACACTTTTGAAAATATTTTTGAGAATAAAGAAGAATTAAAAAGGAATTTTTGAAATTCCAAAAATATGAGCATAGTAATCCAAAATCATAGGAAAGAGAGTTGCTTAGTGAATATCAAAGGAAAATAAATTTTAGAGAATAAAAACGAGATAGACTTGGTTAAAATAAGGAGATAAAAGCATAAAGTTATTTTATAAGATGGAAATAGTACACAAATCTATATATAGAATTAGTAGAGTTAAATCAGTAGAAGGAATTTGGATTGAATATTGGAGTATACTCAGAAAGGAGCTAAAGATTCTTTATCAAAATATTCTAGGATTAGAGGAGATTGAAGTTCTTAATGTTAAACTACTACAAGAAGTACCTTCAATGATAATAGATGAAGACAATAACAAATTAATAGAATATATTACTTTGTAAGAAGTTCAGTTAGCTCTTTTATCTTTTGATAAGGATAAATACCTAGGTTTAAATGGTTTCTCGGCAACATTCTATCAACATAACTGGTAAATAGTGAAGGATTCTTTATTGGTCGTAATGGAATGATCTAGGGTAAAACAAAACATACCTTATAAAATATATGCAATATATATTACCTCGATTCTAATAAAGGATGCAAAATAATTTGATTCATTTAGGCCCATAAGCCAATGTAATATGGCATATAAGATAATCTTTAAAGTGATGGCAAATTAGTTAATACCACTGTTAGAAAAATTTATTATAAAAGAGAAAAAAGGATTTGTAAAAGGAAGAAATATTCTAGATAAGATCATAGTAACTCATGAAGTAATGCATTCAATAACTTTAATAAAATATAGAACAATGATCTTAAAACTTGACGTGAATAAATTTTATGCTAGGTTTAAATGGTATTTTCTTTCTATAGCATTAAAAATAAATTGGGAAGAAATGGGTCAAAGGGATTAAAGCTTGTGTCTCGATGGTTTCATATTAAATGTTGATCAATGGGTTAGTAGAAAAATATTTTAAATAAAAGAGGGATCTTAGATAGGGAGATCCTCTGTCACCATATCTATTTAGTATTATGACAAAGGTATTGCGGAGGAACTTGAATAAGGCATACAAATATGGGATAGTAAGTAGACTTAAGACTAGAAATAACATCAACAATTTAACCCATTAATAGTTTGTAGATGATACAACTCTTTTTAGGAGGGTAGGGATAAGTGAGGCCATAGCTTTGAATAACTTATTAAAGGAATAAGAAAGAGAATCAACATAGAAAGTTAGTAGGATAGAATCTAAAATTTACTTCTTAAACACTCCAACTAGAATCAAAGTAAGGATATGCAGGTTGCTTCAAATGGAGGAGGCAAAATTGCCAAGAACATATCTAGGGATGCCCTCATTTAAGGGGAGAATGAGAATTTAATTTTAGAATGCAATTATAAGTAAAGTTCTGAATAAACTACTAGCATAGAAATGTAGATAGTTATCATTATCAGAAAGAGTGCCACTAATTATATTAGTGTTATAGGCCATTTCAACATATTATATATCCTTGTATATTATGTCAAAATCAATAGAACAAAGTTTTAAATTATATTATGTGGTCATTTTTATGGTCAGGATTACATGATAAAAGGAAAATTTCTTTGGTGAAATGGAGCAAGGTGTGTGATTATAAAACTAAGGGAGGTCTCGATTTAAGAGTTCTTCTAAATTTAAACTTAGCTCAAAAATGAAACGTAACTTGAATATTGTACAAAGAGAGTCAAAGATAATGGGCAAGAATTTTTCTAAGTAAATTAAGCCTAATAACCCAAGCTTAATCTTTCTTGCATTATTATTACTAGATGGTTCTACACTATGAAATAGTTTAAACAAATCAATTTATCTAGTGATTAAAGGTCTAAGATGGGTTGTGGAAAATAGAGAAAAAAATGTATATGGATGGATACTTGCTGTGATAAAATACAACTCAATATAGATATCATTTTGAAACCATGGATGAGATTACTTCAAGAAAAATATAGTGATAGGGTTTCAAACATTATCTATAAGGATCAATAAGGAAGATACAAATGGAAAGAAATAATTTTTACAAGTATTGTTGCTAGGAGAAAACTAGATTAACAATAATGATTATTCTGAGGGAAGTCAAGGATAAGCTAATTTGAAATTTGAATAGATCAATATACTACACAAAAAGAAGTAAATATAATTTAAAGCACCAACAAAATAAGAATACTATAATAATATGAAGAGTTATTTCGGATAACCCAGGAATTCCAAAATTCAAAATGTTTGTAAGGCTAGTAGGTCATAAAAAAATTTTATACTAGGATAAGCTAATGAAAAGTGGTTTTCATAGCCCCTCAAATTGTGTTCTATGTAAAAAGGAGGATACTATAGACCATCTCTTGAAATACTATTCAGTAGTCTAGGAACTATGGCAACGGATTCCAAAGGTTTGGTAAATAAATGGTGATTGATGAATGAAATAATTAAATAATGGTTAAAGCAATGGTAGAGCACTTATAAAAGTGAGGCATTATGGAAAATATAGGATATATCAAAAGATATAATAATTTAGATTTTATGGATGGAAAGGAAAAGAAGAATATTTAAAGGAATAAAAAGTAGTTTAGAGGTAATGAAAATGAAGATTTGTTTAGCCATAATGAATTTTAAAACAACCCTATCAGATCACACATTTCCTAATATTGAAGCAGAGATTCTTGATAGATGGATTCAATTCATCAAATAGAATTATGATGTTGGGTAAAGAAGAAATAAAAGGAAGGAAAAGAATATAAAGTGGCCACCAAAAATGACTTTGGTCAAATTAAATTTTTATAGAGCATCTAAAGGTAATACAATACCAATAGGAGGAGGAGGAATAATTAAAAATAATGGGGATGGTATTTTGTCACATAATGCTTTCAATAGTGGATTTAAGACAAAAAGTTGAAGCTTGGGCAACTTTGGAAGGGTTAAAAATATGCAGATAAATAAAATGAGATAGAGTATAGATGGAAGGTGATTCATTAATAGTAATAAATGTTATTTTGAAGAAAGTAAAGACTACATGGAACATACAAGAGATCATTGTGGAAATACAAGACTATGCCATAGATTTTGAAGAAGTCAAATTTACACATACATTAGGGAAAGGGAATAAATATGTGAATAGGCTAGCCAATGGAGAGGATATAATAATTGTTCCTCATTATACATTATTACCTTCACTCCATGCTTTAATGATCCCATTAAAGTTGAATTACCAAATTTGCTATGTGTTAACCTCTTTAATCTAGGATTCAAAAAACTATAAAGGTGAATTTTAAAATATATGGGTTCATTCTAGTCTTCAATAATTATACCAAGTTTAAATTACAAAATATGTGAATATAAATCCAAGATAAGCTACAGAAAAAGAAGTGAAAAAAGATGCACTCATATTGATAGTATCTGCATAGATTAAAATTAAATACTTTCTTGCGTAAGCATATTCCTCACTCATCATTGTGTGTTATCCTCTTCACTCTAGACTTTGAGAACCCCACTAAAGTTGAACTAAGATAAGACTATTAGGGTACCTAAAGAAAATACAAAGAATGAAAGATATCAAGTTACCAAAACATGTAATCAAAGAAACATTGAATAGAAGACGCATGGATGAAATAATCCAACAAATGGAACATTAAATTTCACGAGGTCCCAAACTTCAACAAATAAATTAAACAATTTATGAGGAAAAAATTCAAACTAGTCATGTGAACTAAAAATTTAGCAAGGAACACTAAAACAAGTTTATATTAAATTGTGAACACAACCAAAAGAAGTACATAGATGCAAAGATCAAATAAAATGAAAAAATGAGTATAGACCAGCTAGGATCTAGTTCACACTGTCTCAAATGTGAAACTAGGAGATGGACAATTCCTTAGAAGACGTGGTTAAAATGAATATGTCTTTTGCACAAAAATAGTAATGGGGAACAAAAAGTTTTGTGGAATGGGAAGTCTACAAGGACATTAGTATTGCATATGGGGACACTCTAAAATAAAACTCACTAATGTAACTTTTTGAAAACTTGATAATAGAAAAAGTAGGAAAACTTCTCATCAAAATCAACAACATAAGAAACACTTTACAAAAATATGAGGATGTTGAGATTTTTGACTTTGTTGAACAATTTTCTTTTTTGGATATTGTTAAACATAATTAAAATCATTTCATTTATTCATTGTATATAAAATCAAACTTGAAGATAAAGTATACTTTTTCTTTGTCCACACCACTCACCTAGTTTCTTTTAGTAATATAAAATTTTATAACAAAGTGCATTTTATTCATCTCAAGTTTAAATTTTGGACTTGAAAGCTCTAAGTCCATTCTAAGCCCTCTCTTTTCAACCATTCAAACAAAATATGTGTTGCTCTCATGACATCAATCCATGTATCGATCTTTGATAAGGAACCTTCTAGAATATATTAAATATTGCTTAGTTGTCAATCACTTACCGACATTTATTGTACTCTCTAAATACCACTCATGGTTTTGGGCTTCTGGTTTTACCAAAAGCCATATTGTACTCTCTAAATACCACTCATGGTTTTGGGCTTCTGGTTTTACCAAAAGCCATCTTTGATAAAGAACCTTCTATAATATATTAAATACTGCTTAGCTGTCAGTCACTTACTGACATTTATTGTACTCTAAATACCACTCATGGTTTTAGACTTATGGTTTTGCCCAAAACCATGATTTTGTAATTGGATCTAGTGCCTATAAATATATAATCTTTTCCAATGGTCCCTGCCTCCTGCCTAGTTCAATCTGGTTTTGGTTTGGGTCTTTTCTGACCATTTGTTCGTCATACTCTGTGAAAGCATTTCGTCGTCTCTAGTCGATGTTCATCGTCCACATCCATACGGCGGCCAACTGTTTTCTCTTTTACATCGTTGTGGAATGTTTTTGTTTCAGGGATTTTATTTTCAAATGGCATGCGGAGGATGTTTCTCATCCTTATTTTTACGAAGACTGGTATGTATTTTTTTTTTTCAACTGATTTAATGAAAGGCAGATATGAAAAGAGATTTGGAAGCGGCGCCCCCATTTACCTCGTGGCAATCATGAAATATCTCGCAGCTGAGGTACTGTGTGTACCTCAGGGGTATATACACAGTAATCTGAGCAGCGAAATATTTTATTTTTGAGAAAGCTTATAATTATGGATTTTTTTCTAAGGAATTATTTTAATTTCATATGGTTAATTTAATAATAATTTTGAAAATTTATTAATGTGAGAAGTAGGGTTTTATATTTATGTCGCTTTTTATTTTTATGATGTGATTATATAGTGATATATTTTTAAGGGTTATATAGTATTAAGATAAATTTTATTTGTATTGTATCTTAACTATAAAGTTTTATCATATTAACTGGATAATTATACATTTATATAGTGATATATTTTTAAGGTTTATATGGTATTTAAATAAATTACATTTATGAAGTTATCGTAATAATAATTATGCATTTATTGTTTGGCAAGATTTGACCCCTGGTCTCCTTCTTGAAAGTTGACCAATTTAATCTATTGGGCTCATACCATTGATCACATAATGACATTACACTAGAAGGTTTTATATTTATGCATACATTTCTTTTTATAAGTAGAGTCAATTTAAACTCATGATATTAAAAAAATCTTATTATACTACTTTAATCTTAGTTTATAGTGTAAAAATCCTTGTCCCTTATTCCAAATAAAATCTTAGTTTAGGGATGATAGCAGGAGAGGTAAAATTTGTCTTCTTTAATATGGTTAATAATCTTGTCATTTATTTAGGCCCACTATCCATCCAAATATGCTCCATGTCATCCCTTACCTCTTGGAAGGTGTGGCATATTAGGTATTTTTAGTAGTTTTCATAATAAAAAAACATCTATCTTGGTGGCAGTGAAGAGGAAAATTTTAACCCTGATTAGATGTTGTAAGTAGCCCGGATCTTGCTTTCATGTCTTTATCTTTCAATGTCTACTTAGTTTATGGTTTCCTATCTTTAGGAGGGTGCATTGGGAGTGTTTTTCCTTTGTTTGTTGTTCAATTGTGCTGGTTTTTAACCTGTTGGTTTCCTTTTCTTTTGGTGATCCCTTTTGGATTCTTGGTTAAGCTCTGTAAAAGGTTTTGGATCCTTTCAAAACCCCTCCATAAATCTAACAAATATATATTTGAGAGATCAAATGGTATGAAGCTCATTTGGTAAGTTCTATAACTTTCATAGAGGAAATCTAAATTGAAATATTGCAAGATAATATAAACATAATTTTTAAGTTGTGTTAACTCATTATTATATTTGTAGATATCTAAAAGTCACACATGCTCGTCTATAGATACTTGCAAGCTTGCATAGACACTTGTAGACTTGAGTAAGCATTTCTAGGCATCCATAGGCCATCATAGTTGTTTGTAGGTACAAAACCTATAAAACTATACAAAATGCATCCAAAATACATTCTATTCGCAAGAGGACCACCTATAGCTCCCTAAGGCCACCTAGCCCTTTCCTATGCCTAATTAGGGCTCCCATGGGATCATTCCCTACAAAAAACCTAATTAGGCTAATTAGGATTCTAATTTGCAAGTGATTCTCACTTAAAGTACACTTTATAATTAAAATTGAGGTTAATTAGGATTAAGAGATAAATTAGTCCTAAACATGTCCTCACACATGTGTGCACCCAAAATTAGTTAGGACATTTTCTAGAATACCTAATCCAAATCTCATCTAACCTAAGGATTAGCCAACTAGAGTTAACCCTAATCCTAGTTCACACATGTGTGAGCCTAAGATATTTCTCTTAGGGCATATGAGAAGATGACTAAGCATGCCACCTCAAAAATCCTAACTTGACCATTATAGGACTTGACTCTAGGTCTAGTACACCTATCTCCCCTCCCTAACCTTGGTTTCCTCTATAAATAGTGCACCAATTCCCTCATTTATATCTCTCACTCACTTTCAGTCAACATACCCAAAATTTGCCAAAATTGTACCAAAATCCTTTTTGACAATTTTGCATTTGATGGACAACAAAAAACATCTAAAACACATTCGAATAATAAAATTTCACCAATAATCAACATCAATCTAGTTTGCACCTCGACATACAAACCTGAGATCCAGTTCGCATGCCAACATGTGAAATAACCCTATAGTAGATTTATAACATTAGATAAGGTATACATCAGTCTTAAGTAGTTTTTATAGCATTTTCGTCAATTTTTATCATATTTTTCTTCATGTTTGAGTCGTCTTATCTTTATAACTACGGGTTTTGATCAAGGTAAGCCTCCAAACACACTAACTCCTTTTTGGAAGCCTATATTAGCTTCAAAATGATAGCATAAAATATCATTACCGTTGGTGCATGCACACAGAAGCCCACCTTCATTGAGGGTACTCAAGAATACTAGCAAATGCTTCCAAATTCATGTGGAAAAAGGGATGAAAATCCTTTCTAAGAGAAGACTCACTTTGTAACCCTATTTTAGATTAATAAAATATCATTTAGCACATTCCAATTAGTTTTTGGGAAAAAAGTGTTATTCCATGTGTTACATTTTAGCATACTTGGTAGGACCACCACGAAAATTATTTTAGAATAGAATTTTTTGTTAATCTAACTCAATTTATGATTTTTTTGCTATCTTAAGTACTCTGAACACAAAACAGAACCCAAAAAAACCCTAACATACACCTCGATTTTTCATAATAGAAGTTTTTCAAGCCTTCAAACCCAGTGCGCACACCGACCTGCAAACCAGTTCGCATGCCACCCTGCGAACTTTGTTAAACTATTTCAAAACAACCTAAAATTGTAGAAGTTTATAGCAGAGACCAATAATTTCATCTAAAATCATAGGAGTCAGGTATTTCCCTCAGGACCTTACTTTTCATAATTTCTTTGCAAATAAATTTCCCTCTCAAATGCATAAAGTCATTTTGTGAAATTTCCTTTCAAACACATCAATTAGGGTTTTCAATCATTTCAAAATTAGTTAGTTCAAATCACTTAAGATCTCTTTTTTGTCCTTTAGATTAAAATTTACATTTCTTTTTCAAGTCATTAAAGGATGTTTTCATTTGTTTCCAACTTTTGTAAACCACTTTAAAATTATCTTTCAATACATTAGATAGTTTTTTGAAATCTCTTTCTTAATTTGCATTTAGATTCTCTTTTTAAAAGAAGCATTTCAAATATATTTTCAAATTTACATTTAGAATAGGGTTTTAAATTTCTTTCATGTCATTTACATCTCTTTTCAAAGGAATTTTAAATATTTTTCAAATTTACGTCTATATTAGAGTTTACATATCTTTTCGAAAGTATTTTTAATCTCTTTCAAAACTCACACCTAGATAGGTTTTTTAATCTCTTTACAAAGCACTTGATACATATTTCCCAATATATTTTTAAAAGCATCTAGACTAGACTTTACAATCTCTTTTGAAAGCATTTTAAAATCTCTTTCACACTTGTACCTAGATTAGATTTGTAAATATCTTTCCAAATCACACTAGATTAGGGTTTGAATTCAAATCTAATACACAGATAATTGACAAACCTCTTTTTCATGCACCTTGATCTTTTTTGATCTCATGCTTCATAGAGTAAGTTTTCATTTTTAAAAAGGCTTCTAATAGTAGTTTCATTTTAAAAAAGCTCATAGATCTAGCTTCATCTCGAAAATGCATCTAGCTCTAGTTTCATTTTTGAAAAAGTATTTAGTTAGTTGTTTTTACTTTCACCTCAGTGGTAGCAAACACACTATCACACACTTATATGGCATACACAGTGGTGATATTGTATTTCATACCCAATCCATAACTCAATACTAGTGATGATGGAATTCATATTCTTCCACCAACTCGCCCCCTAGACACCATAGTAGCCCCCAAGAGTGGTTTTTTGGATTTTTAGAAGATCCCCTAATATTGCGACTAGTTTTTCAGAATTCATCATCGAAAGGGACCTTCAGAGTAGGATAGGGTTAGACACCTTTGTTCACAAGGCTTACATAATTAGTAAACAGGTAACTATCATTCTTGACTAAGCTCACCCAAGAGTGAAGCGACCACTCGGCTGGACCAATAAAAAATCTTAGACAGTACCACCTCTTCTTGTGAGAAGATTCTAGACTCATTAGTGCATTTTGATTCCCTCTCTTTTGGATGCCATTTTACCGCACCTCTCCATTCAGGTTGCCACTTGCCTATTGAGACATTGTTGTATTTTGTGCATCTTTGGGTGTTGCAAGATGTTCCATGCTAACAACATTCCTATTTTTTTATAGTTTCATCCCACTTCCTATGATACTTTCTAGGACATATATCATCATCAAAACACACAAAATAAAGCAAACATTTATTTTATTGTATTTAGCACTAACTCTAGTTACGCTTTGTTTGCATGGTCACAAAACTGATTTTAGCATATTCACCTGTTAGTAGCCCATATTTTGGCTATCTGTAGCCTACCATTTTTATTTTTTTATCAGATTCATTTTATGAGTCAATTTTGCATAGCACTATGTGAACTAGTTTTTTGTAGTACTAGTTTGCATAGCGGTATGTAAACTCTTTTTTCAATATTTCTTTTAAAAATATTTTGAATAAATAGTTTTTTGGGGGAAAAGCAAACTATGAAGAATTTATTTGAAAACCCACATATCTGATAGGCACGCATAGAGGAAAAAGCACTACGTGTGGGAATCGACAACACAAACGCTTCGTTATCATACACATTACCCTTTTTATTAAAAAAAAAAGGGGGGTTAATGAGAATGGTTGGGACAACAAACATCCATCTCGTTTGTATTTCGGATACCCATATCATAGAACCATCGGAGATTGTTGAAGTGACTAATTCTCAAAAAATACAGTGCGTTAAGGACAAAGAAATGGTTAAAGGTTCTATTTGTAGTGCTAAGATCCCTGGTGTTCAGAAAAGAATCTTTGCAAGGAGGATGGCTAGAGATTCATCGCAAATACACTAGCCCCTGTCAATTCATAATATAGGGTAAGAATCTTTTTCCAATTTTACGGATTACTTCCCTTAATATGTAAAAAAGGGAGGAGCCGTATGAGGTGAGAATCTCATGTACGGTTTTGGAGCGGAGATCATTTCAATTGAATGAACGACCGTAACGGATGTCAGCTCAAGATACAAAAACATACCAAAATTTACAGGATTATCTAAACTCAAATTAAGAAGAATGGACTTCAAGTGTAAAGAACTAAGATTTAATCCTTTAAATGAACCAAGACTCAAATGAACCATTTATTACTCAAATTTGATAATCCTAAGAGATATTCTAATTTTATCGATTTACATGCAGAAGAATGGACTTTCAACATTGTTCTTTAATGATCCATGTGACATAGAAATAACCAAAATATTTACATACTATAATGGAAGTTGCTATGTAGAAATTAAGAATTAATATGCTCAAAAACCAATATATTTTTAGAATAGTGTAAATTTTTATAAATAAGGTCCTTGCAAGAGTTTAGTGCAGATTAGGAAAGGGTAAGTATCACATTAATATATTCTACAAAAATATGTCAAACACAAGCCAAAATTGAGTTGAATGATGAAATATGACATTAGTTATATGGACTTCAATCATATACAAGTTTCACCTAACTATTTAAAACAGCCAAATAAAAGCATGTTTATGATGATAAGATAATTAAGCCCATGAACATTTCTTAACCTTCAATACAAAATATAATTGGTTGTTATTGATAGATACAATAATGAAAGTATACATTGTCAAAAACAACTAGGAACATGGAGCAATAGAAAATTATGACATCGACTACCTTGTAAGAAATGGCATTGTCACTTATAATCGTTATTACAATCACACAATAAATTGCTTCAACACTTGATTACGCAAGATCACATGTTCTTTAAAAGGATCATAGAATATTTTTTTGCAAGTGTTATAAAACAAATAAAATATGCATGAACATGGAGTGTTATGTATTAAATATGATCTAGTGTATTAAATATATGACCATATAGAGATCAAAATATTCATAAATAGGTACCTAACTTATGATATAAATTTCTTTTATTCTAACCTTATATAAACACCACCATATGATTCGTAACCCATTATTTTTAAATACCCTCAATGAGAGGCACAAAAATAATTGGGTTGTTAAAGACAACAAAAAAATGCAAAGTTATTGTTAATTGTGCTACAAAATAAAATAGTATGACTAGCTCATAGATTTTGATACTTTTTTGCATGAACCAAACTCTAAAAAATAATGGAGTGCTTTGAAGCACTAAGATATATCATGAATCAACTAGTTGGTATTTCTAATGAGGAAGTCATAGCACACCTAAAATAATAGCCTCACCAAAAACATGCCATTGATATGGCTCATAAACACATATACATAATGCATATTATATAGAAAAATGTTATACCTCTTATAATACAAAAGTGGGCATGTCAATGACAAACATGTTTAAAGAGTTTGTAAAGAGCATGAAAATAGCAACATTGATGTGATTAAAATAGTAATAAAACTTTGAAATAGGCTTCTCAATTCATATTAGATGTGGGCACAATAGGCAACACACAACATTTTTTTTGTATTCATCCACCAATAAACACATCAACACCCAATGAAGGAACTTTCATTCTAAAACCTCAAAACTTCTTAGATAAAAAATATAATGATTAAAAAATGTCATGCTATTCTATAGTTGACTATTGCATTCAACATCCTGACATGCTCGATCATATATACCTTATCAAAATCAGTTCTAGGTTCAGGAAAACAAAGACTCGTCAAAGCATAAAAATAAAAAAATATAAGGCTTGTCAAATACATATTGAAAATTAGGATGCTTTAATCATTTTGAATTAATATTAAATATTTATATACATTTTACTTTTCCCAACATATGTTGTAACAAAATAACACATTAACCATCACTTATCACTATTTTAGTGAAAGTTCTAACTCACTAATTACACACATTACTCCTACGTGAGTGGTTTTAACCACTCACTTTGTTTTTACCTTATTTATCACATTATATGATGTTATAAATCCTAAAATTCTCCCCCTTAATGATTTAAATATGGGTAGGGATACTAAAAATAATCATATGGTAAATTAGGAGACACTTAATAGTTCAGAAAGCACACTTTGAGTATGAATAGGGAGACACTCAACTATTCAAAACAAACAATAGCGGGATTGACCTCATTGTGCTTATTTATTGGGAATGGTCTCATTGGACATTTAACAAAGGATAAGGAACAACCCTTCTATCCATGGTCATACAACATAATTATATAGGGACACACATTCTATTCAACATCATAGTTGCAAGTAGGGATACAAAATTTTGTATACAATAATTATGATTGGGGATACACAACCAATCGTAGATAATTAGTTAGAATGAAAAACTAAAAAAGCATCTAGGATTTTGCCATTTTACCTTTTGATATGTTTTCTAATTATCATCCATTTATTGCATTTTTCTTTTGTAAAAACATAGACAAACAAAGATAGAAAAATATCGATGTAGGAACACATACAAAAGGAATTATTTTTTTATTATTAGGGTTTGACCCCTAGATTGAGGATCTTATGTTGATTACCCAAATAATAAATAAACACACCAAGTAGACAATATGATTATCTCTTTTAAGGATTAGATGTGTGTCCTAAAACTTGTTTAGTGTGTTTTGAAATTTGTTGAAAACTTAAACTACTCTCACCATGCTTGAAATTGTTGATGTAAAGCTCAATAGTTTAAGGATTTCACCTGTATAATCGTAGCTCGTCAACTTGGTGATGAAATCCAGGCCATGTAATCTAACCTATAATGTGTGGTAATGAAGTCCTCACACGTTCAAGGAGAACAGTTCTTGCCAGATCCTCACTCGTTTTCACCCAATCAAAATCATACCCTTCGAAGAGAAGTATATGCAAATTTTCCAGGATACAAAAGGTTCTTGGATCCGATATTGGTCTAGAATATAGGGTACGTAAGATTTGGGACAACGGATGAAAATCACCTCCATCGTCATTGAAACCATACTACTGGTTGGATGTGACTTCCAACTCACTAGCATTTACTTTAGAACGTGGTGTGTGTGGTTCTTTTAAATTTGCATAAAATAAAAAAGCATAAAATAGCATTCACATGATTTTCCTACATGCTTTGAAAAAGAAAATTTCACTTTAATATAATGTAAAATTACACTAGATGGTATTTAGAGAATGCAACTATCTATGATGAAAATGGCCGCTGATTGGACCTCATACATGCAAACTCTAAACAAACAATGGCCTAGACCGCTGGAGACTAGGGCAGATTGCAATCAGAGATCCGCTATTCTTAGCAGCGATTAGTGGAAAACTAAAAAAGTATCTAGGATTTTACCATTTTACCTTTTGCTATGTTTTCTAATTAGCATCCATATATTGCATTCTACTTTTGTAAAAACACAGACAGAAAAAGACCGATGTAGGAACAAATCCAGAAGGAAATATTTTATTATTATTAGGGTTTGACCCCAAGATCGAGGATCTTATGTTGATTATGCAAATAATAAGGAAACACGAAAAGTAGATAGTGAAAGCACGAGGATACGAAAGCAAAAAGGAAAGCGAATATGCGATGCAAAAATCGAACCGAACTTAGCGCTAAATCCTAGAAACTTGAAAGTGCATGAAAAGAGGGAAAAGCATGAGCGAATCGAAATGAAACAAATGTGAATAAAGAAGACAGCCCTTTTTATTGATATGTTTCACAACTCGGTTACAATGCGCATCCTCCCCTTCCAAGGGCTAGGAGCGTTTAAGCATGCATTTTTGGTTACATCCATGGGCGCCTTTCCTTCTTCTGTGTGCCCACATGTAAAATGGGTGGACCAAACATCGCCACCGCTTGTGTTGATGAGTATTGACTCCTATATGCTCCTTCGATGTCCAAACCCTACGTTCAAAGGAACAAGAAATGGTCAGTAGCACCTGCGGATGAAACAAAGCATGCAATCCCCAAGCCTACGATAAGTGAATGAGAAAAATGAATTAAACTATGACTAAAATAAGTCCAAATGCTCTAAAAATTTGATAGGGGCATCAAGACACCACCAGGAAGGCTCTGCAAAAAGAACAGTTGGGAAATTCCTCACCGATTTGAATTCGCTCCGGGGCGGGACGAATTCACCTACAACAAAATGCCGAAAAGGTACTGTCCCAAATGTCCTACCTAGGAAGCTCCAAAAGACCTGCAAACTTGGGGTTAGCTAATTGGGGGCATTTTGGGAAGACCCAGATGGTCAGATTTTCCCAATTTGGCCTCCATCAATGGGAATTTGATGATGCTACCTGTAGATTAGTAGAAGCGAGCAAAGCTAGAAATATGATCAAAATTGTTCAAAACGAGACGAAATTCAAATGACAACCTATCTAAGCATCATAGAATTGAATGCAAAAATGAAAGAAAGAAAATCTACCATGGAATTCCCATCACTCCGAAAGGGGGCGATTAGGATTGTGGCAGTGTGGGAGGGGGCGCCCATGGGGCAAGCCGCCCATCGTTTGAGGCTTGATTTCGGCACCAATCCACTTGGGATGGGTCCAAAACCTCTTGTGTGGTATTGTCAAAAAATTTGGTGGGATATTGTGGCCAAATGTCAGGTTTTGGGATCAAGATTCGTCCTCCCAATAGTCACCCAATGACCTCCCCTCTAAAGGAGATCAAGGATGTGAAAGGCGCAAATCCAAAAGGTGTGAGGTATGTAAATAAAATGACAACACTTCGTTGCTCTAAAATGCTACTTCTCTCTCTATTTTGGGGTGAGGAAACTCACCAATTTATAGACCTGGAGGTCTCTTGAAATGGGCATGCAGAGGCGCCACTTGGCAATCATGCCTTCCCAGGGGGAAGGAGATTCCTCCCTGAATAGGGACTTCATGACTGACCTTGTAAATGCCTCTAACGCTCGAAAATGCTCACCCATACTCCCATGCGATGAAGGAAGCATTGAGTGGCGGATCTGAGCTGCCATTTGTCAAGATTTGACTTTTTGCCCATCAAACCTGCAATTCGCCCCACCCTAGAGCGAATCCAGAATTCGTCCCTGGGTGGGGCGAATCCTAGTTTGAATTCGTTCCAGGGTGGAACGGATATTGAGCAAAGTTCCTGAAGGTGCCAAATTGATCTCTGACCTTTCAAAACTATTGTGAGAGTGGTTAGGACCATTGTTTAACCTTTGGGGGCTGCCCTTGGGGCTGTGTGTGTCAAAGCGATCAGTGTTTGTAGTCACATAATCGGATTGGTGTTGTTTTGGTGTCTACAGATGCCCCTTTTTGGGATGCGCTATGCATGGCGCAGCGCCGAGCAAAAATAGATAACCAAAGCACTAATGATTAGGGTTTCTCAAGTAACCTAACCAACTTTTGATGCCCCAAGTATGGAAAGGGCATGCATTCTTGAATCCTTGCTTCTGACGAGCGAAGGAACTCAATTCAAGTGTTAACCTTTTTCGGTGAGGTGTTACTTGATCTTGGACATTGATCGGTCATGAATAGGCAAAGGGCGCAACCTTTTGTCTGTGAGAACCTTGAGTTCATGATTCATGAAATGCCAAGTGATTTGATCAGGTTGTGATTATTGCTTGTTTACTGCCCCAAGCAGGAGCGTAATTGTCTTTGTCAATGATTCTTTGAATGCATGTCATTTTCCTTAATTGGGTGTGTATTTGTTGATTGGTGACTAAGTGTGACTACCCCCTCAAGCGACGAATCGATGAGGGAATGACCTTCATGAGAAAAGCGACGAGTCGCTTGACCCAAGATGACTTGTGCAAAGGTGCCTTTAGATGTTTTAGCGTTAAGTGTGTGCAATTTTTCGACATTTAGACCTATTTTTGGTGGGTGTTAACCCTTTTTGTGACGCTTTTGGAGCTAAAATTGGCAGAAATCCATCCTCCCGTGGAGCGGTCCGGCTATGGTAGCCTTCTTAGGGAGTAGGATAGTGACAATTTGTAACCCCAACATCTATTTTGGATGCCAAGAATGTCAAGCGCAAAGGCGCCTTCGTTCGGCAATGTTATTACTATTTTTGGGTGGGTTTTGACCCTTTTGGCGATGTCGTTTGGGGATGAAATTCTTGAAAATCCATCTTCCCGTGGAGTGGTCCAGCTATGGTAGCCTTCTTAAGGAATAGGATAGCGAGGATTTGTGACCCGACATCTATTTTGCATGCCGAAATGTCAAATTCCAAAGCACTCTCATTGGGCAAGTTTATTAGCTGTTTTGGTGCATTTTTGATGATATATACAGATGACTTTATTTTGTTTATGCGAGTGATGATTTGATTTTATGCATGATGAGTGATGAGTATGGATGTATGCATGTTAATTTATTTTGATGGATGCATATGTTATGATGAATGCAAATGTTTTTAAATTTTAGGATATGCAAATGGAATGGATGAATTGAATTTGTGTTGTTTGGTGAGAGCACCATAGACTATTTAGACCTTTGTGTTTTTGGTGATTGTTGATGGCAATGCGAGGATGAAAGATAGCGCAGTTGGTTTAGAAATGTAGCTAAGGTTTTCTGAGACTCAGACGGTTTTAACTCACTAGCCATGACTGTACTTTATCTTACAAGACTTTTGGACAAGGTATGAATCGGACTTGTCTTTGACCAAGTTATTTCACATCCCTGTGTGTGCAATTGAGTTCATTTATGTGGTATTTGTCAGGATACCGCCAGTGCCAAATAGGTTGTCAACCAAACCTATACTCAGGATCACCTAATTAGCTCCACTAACTCCTTTGTTGTATTTAGTCGGATTAATCTGCGGTGCTATCTAGGATACCATAAGCTAGCTCATCCACATGCAAACATTGATCTGTACATGAGTTCATGTGATAGATATATCATCATGCGGGAGGTTTACCACCAGTGACCGATAGGCTATCCACCAAACCGGTATTGAGGTTTGCCTCATGACCTGTCGGAATGCTAAGAGTTCCAGGGATTCAAGTTCGACTCCCTTCTTTTCTTCAATTGTATTGGGATACTTGCTCTTTTGTAGTGATAAAAATCACTATTTATTTTTTTTTTATTTTTCTTTTGAGCAAGGGATTTGAATTTTGAGTGATGAGAATCACTATTGTATGTGCCTTTTGATGTATGCACTTTGGTGGTGATGTCAAATTTTTGGAGTTTTGACTTTTTGCAAAATTTTGATGTTTGCAACTTTTGAGAACTTGGGATTCTTGGGGAATTGGGTAGGGAAGATGCTTGTCCTTTTGCCAACTCTCAGCATTCTTGGGGTCATTCGCATAGGGGGATGAGCAAGATAACCATTTCACTTATGGTGACCTGAATTGCGAGGTTTCATCTTTCATTCACACAACTTGGGAATTTTTATGTGTTTTAATTTGTGTTGGGATGCTACGTAACAAGGTGTGATCCAAGTAGAACTCTACCTTCGTAAAATCTGTCTGACTTGGTACAGTACGTGGCTAGAAAGCTAAATGATGACTGAAGGGCGAAAACTCTTGATACATTAGAAGACCACTGACTACGGTATGGTAAAAAGAAGTGAATGGCATTTATTTTTGATGGACTGCTTATAGAATGGAGAAATGTGGAACAAGATGGATTGGCGGAGTAATTACAGTCTATGGTGCCTTTGACCTGTATGACCACAAATATGCAATGTATGGATGTGATGCTTAATGCAGCTACATATTTTTGTGTTTTTGATGGATTGATTTTTGTGAATATGAAGATGAGATGCGAGAAGAGCTCTTTATTGTTGTGATGAGTTTGAGTATGCCTAGAAATGAGATGCAAATTTTTGTTATTTTTGATTATTTTCTTATTTTTGACCAAGCGATTGTAGGAATCCTTGGAGCATTTTGGTTGACCAAGCGATAATGGGAATCCTTTGGAGCATTTTGGGATTGACCAAGCGATTGTAGGAATCCTTGGAGCATTTTGGGATTGACCAAGCGATTGTAGGAATCCTTGGAGCATTTTGGGATTGACCAAGCGATTGTAGGAATCCTTGGAGCATTTTGGGATTGACCAAGCGATTGTAGGAATCCTTGGAGCATTTTGTTTGGGATATGGCTCTCTTAGATATGGAATGGTCACAAATGACTGATGTTCAAGGGTTCTAGTTCCTTGATTCCATCAAGAGAGGCTAGCCGGTATGTCCCGGGTCCTATTTTGCTATCAATTACATATGGACCTAACCAATTTTCCATGAACTTGTCCCTTAGATGGGACGACAAACTAGAGTTCTATTGGTTCTCCTTTAAGACCAAGTCACCAACCTGAAAGTCCCTCAGGTGAACTTTCATGTTGTAAGCTTTCTTAAGTCGCTCTTGATAGATACGTAAATGCTCGAGAGCATTAACGCGTCGTTCGTCAAGCAACGTAAGCTGGTCTAACTGGGCCTGCCATGCAATGTCATCATCGATGAACTCTTGCATTGATATGCATAGGGAAGGAATTTCCAACTCGAGAGGCATGACTGCCTCGGAGCCATACACGAGCAAAAATGGAGTTGCCCTAGTGGGCGTCCGAATGCTAGTGCGATAAGCCCATAGGGCAAGTGGGATTTGGATGTGCCAATCCTTATGACTGTCTACGATGGTCTTTTTGAGGATGGCAACTAGCATTTTGTTTGACGCCTCTGCTTGCCCATTTGCCTACGGATAATAGGGTGTCAAAAAACTATGCTGAATTTTGTACTTTGTGGTCAAAGCACGCACGTCTTTGTTCTTGAATGACGTCCCATTATCCGAGATTATTTTGGATGGAATACCAAAATGACATATGATGTTATGCAAAATGAACTCCACAATGCGGGGTCCTGTCGTAGAGGTAAGCGGAACTGCTTCCACCCACTTGGTGAAATACTCTGTGGCCATTATGATAAACGTGTGATGACCTGACGACGCAGGGGAGATCTTTCCAATTAGATCTAAGCCCCACTACGAAAATGGCCAAGCCGACTGGATCGTCTGCAAGGCCTGGGAAGGTACATGTGTCAAATTAGCATGATGTTGACACTTCACGCACTTCCTGACATATGCGCAACAATCTCGCTCTAAAGATGGCCAATAATAGCCCATGCGAAGAATGCGCTTTGCGATGGCCATACCACTGAAGTGGCCACCACATGTACCATCGTGCGCTTGGGCGATCGCCCAAGTGGACTCTTGTTGGTCCAAGCACCGAAGGAGGATCCCTTCATAGCTATGACGGTACAAAATGTCTCCTAACAAGACATACTTAGCCGCTTTCTGCTTGAATGCTCATTTTGTGGCATGTGTCAATCCAAGCGGGAGATTACCTAACTTGAGGTAGTCCCTTATGGGTGAATACCAATCCTGCTGATCGGAAGCCTCGATGGTATGAACAACCAATCCCTCTTGAAGTTCATCCCTAGCAAACGTTGAGTGGGAGAGAACTTGTAAGAATAGCATTGTGTTGCTATTAATGGGAGTAGGGGAGAACAAGGACCCCCAGTTGGCATGTTTCAGACGATCATGGATTCGAGAGAACTTATCCGAGGATGGTTCAATCTGGATCATGTGGATTCCTGGTCAAGTCAGAGTCATCCATCATCTTGTATGCATGGCGCATACCATGATCAAGGCCCCATACACAAAATTTGTCTGTTTGGGTAGCCTAAAGGAACAATTGTACCGATGGGGAGGCGAGGTCTCCCCATGTCTTGCATGGACTCTAGCATGGTCGTTGCTACAACATTCCACACTAGATACTCCCCTAGGCCCGTATTGGCCATTTCAATAATAATTGTTGGTGATTGAGAGGGAGGGAACGAAAGCTCTTCCTGAGTCCACTCCATGTTGGGTGAACTAGGAGCCTCAACTTCCATTGTGCTAGGCATCTCTTCGATAGAGATGGTTGATACTATTGGTAGCACCTCTTCTAGGGGTTGAGCCTCTTCCAGGGTTTGCTTCCCTTTGTCCTTCTATTTAGCCATGATAGGTGGTGTTGTTGGTGAAGGACCGGATGATGAAGATGTACCTGGCTGGGGTTTTGATGGATTTATCACCAGTGGTGCTTGCGGCATCGGACCCTGTCTAGATGGATTTAACTAAAAATCCAAGTGCATCGATGGGAGGGTCGATTGTGGCATCAACTGCATCGCATTGCAATATTTGAAGGGTTCTAAGTCCGTCGGGACTACATGTACTTCCCCTTCAAATGTATACTTCAAACACTGGTGAGCTATCGAAGGGACACACTTCATGTCCCTGATCCATGGCCGCCCTAGCAAGATGTTATAAGCCATCTCGCCTTCCAAAATATGGCACAATGTAGGTATCATCTTTTGTCCTACTTGAATGGGTAGGACAATTGTGCCAACTATCGAGCATATCGCATCATTGAATGCTCGCAGTGTATAGGTGGAAGCCATGATGTGAGAGGCTGGCAACTTCAGATGTTTCAATGCTGTTGTGGTAATGATGTTACTGGATGAGCCAGTGTCTATCAACACCCTCTTATACGGGATCCCGTTGACCCGCGTGATAACGTGTAGGGGTGGATCTGCCATGTCATCAGACACTGATTTAACTTCATCCTCTCGAAAGGTGATGATTGGCTCCATGCATCGTTTGACATGTCCCATGAAGTTGTTGAAGGAATTCGCTTCATGGGGCTGCAACTCGATGGCTTTCAAAATCTCCATTAGAGCCTCCCGATGGGGTGTTGATTGTTGTATAAGCTCGTATATGGAGAGCCTAGCCGACGTGGTCCTCAAACTCTACGTGAGTTTGGTCCGAATCGTGGCCACGGGTCTAGGCGGAGGTAGCTGCATAGGGTGTTGTTGAGGTTGTGACGTCGATGGAACCTCTCTTGTGGCTGCCTCGGGGGCAACTCCTGGGTATCTCTTGTTCCTAGTCACTATGCTTATCATTCCTACATACCCTTGCATGGGGCAATTCTGTTGCACCTCATTGACTTGAAGGGGTTTTGCCTGTGCCTCATGGGCAGGCAAGGGGTCTTTGAAAACTCCCATCTATTGGTTGTTTGGCGCTACGGGGTTGTCCACTGCCAATGTCTTATTGTCAATCAGGTCTTGTATCAATCCTTTGAACTTCCAACATGCATTCAGGTCATGTCCCTTCCACCTGTGGAACCTACAATACAAGTCCTCCCGGTATCCCTTAGGCTTGGGAGCATTAGGATCTATGGTTTGAATCTCTGGAAGGTTGATCAAGTTCGCCGTTGACAAGCGATCAAATAGGGAGTCCCTAGACTCCGTATAAGGTGTGTACTGTCACCTAGGGTGACGCTGCTGATTTTGCTCCTGCTTCTGATTTTCTCTTTCATAATTATTAGGAGGCACTGCCTGATAGTTAGCCTTTTGAGGTTGTATTTCTTGTGTAGGCTTAGGGACATTTATAGCAACTTGATTAACCGCAACGGGTTTTTGTTGCGTAGTCCCTATTTTTGTGTTCTTGTTCCATTCTTTCTTCTTAGGTTTGGCAATCTTGCCATCCTGTATCTTGATCTCTTCGATAATTCTGGCTTGCACCAGAGCTTCCTCTAAGGTGGCATATTGCTACAGCTACAATAGCACAGAGATCGATCTCAAACAACTTCGTGAGAACATTTGTGTAAGGTCGGACATAGGAGGGAGGTAGGGTAGCTTGGAAAGCAGAGTCCTCCACCGATTCCCGTAGGCCACCATGGTCTCTTCCTCATACTGCCTGAGGCTGGCCAGGTCACTTAGTGATGCCTTCTTCTTGGTGTTGAAGGTGAAGCGTTCGAGGAACGCATCCACTAACTGATCCAAGTTATTGATGTTGTGCTTCGACAATTGAGTGAACCAATCCGAGGTAGGGCCCATGAATGTGGTTATAAATGTCCTTAGCAACAATGCATCATTGTCCTGAATGCCAAAACATTGGCTCAAGAATCTGGTCACATGCTCTTGGGCATCCTCCTCACCCTTAAAGATTGCCAACTGAGGCAGCTTAAAGTGTTTGGGGTAAGGGGGTGCAGGCACTGATGGATGCACAGGATGACTATGGAGTTGGCGTAACATGGGCTTTTGGGGCCCAGAAGCTTTGGTTTCCATAGACTCCAAATGCTCTAGCAGTGCTTTGTATGCATCGAAAGATTTAATCTCTTCCTCTTTAGTTTGCTCTCGTTGTGGGTTGTGGGAGACTTGAGGCCTATGGGGGGTGGCCGGATAGCAACCCCTCCGCCTTGGTAGGGCATTTTGGCCCGCTCTGCTTCTTGTTCATACTCCTCGTAAACTTCTTGAGGAGTCTCTGGGTGAGACCTATGACCCTGGGTGGGTCCCCGTGGAGGGTACCCATCATTGTTTCGGGGAGTGGCCTCCCTCTCAGGTCTAGGGGGTCTCGGAGGCAAAACTTGATAAGGTCACGGAGACCTATCTCGCACCAAGGGATTATGCCTCTCATATGGTTCCACTCTTTGGGTGCGAGGGGTTGGAACCCTCTCAGCTAGGTTATGAAGCAGCTCATCTATTTGGTGTTGAATGCGCTCCTTGCTAAGGCGGTATAGATGCTCTAGCTGCTGTTGATCTTGCTCAAGCCGCATGATCTGGGCTTGGCGGGTGGCATGTCTGGTGACTGCCAGGTCAATTTGTTCTACCATATTGAGCCTAGGAGGCCTGGATGCCTCTCCTATGCATTTACCTCGATCATGATGATCCGAGATCTCAATGGGTCGCTTCCCTCTATCGAGGTTGGCGGCATTTACCCGAGGCTCTGGCCTCAGTGGGTGACCATGGTACATAGCGGGTGCGGAAGCGCATGGCTCCCACACTATACATTGCTCTCGAGGAATGTAATGGTCTTCCTCGTGCTCCCTTTCGTATGTGTGAAAGGGGTGGGCGGAGTTAGCTCACCTTGCTTGAAGAGCCCTGCGCTCTGGGGTTTGTCTATTGGTTCTAACAGTGATGGGGGGCAAAGGAGGGATGCCATAGTCATGTGGCCTCTCCTCATGGACACTATGCCGCTCTAGCGCTTCATCATGCGGTGGCCACTCATATCGAGCTTCTAAGGGAGCTTTCTTGTCTATGTTGAGTGCCACATGTAAGGATTCTTCCTGAAAGGGGCTATGATGAATGGGCGTGTCCCCCAAAGGGGTGTCCCTATAATTCCACCTTGACATGGAATGATGCGGACTCTCTTGTGGGTCAGGCCACCAAGGCGGTATGACCAAGTCCTTAGGGCTATAGCGGAGGCGACTTGTGCCCCCTTGTACACTTTTCATAGCTTTTGCCCTTGATTGGGCTTGGCTACGGGTGTACACCATGGTGTTGCTCTTCTACAAGCTAAGTAGATTTTTATCTCTTTTTATGATTTTTTTATGCTACACTAAACAGAAAAGAGCACACACATACACAAACAGGTGATTATCTCGTTTAAATATTGAGAGTGTGTCCTAAACCTGGTTTAGTGTGTTTTGTTTTGTTTTTTTTTTTTTGAAGGTTTTTGTAAAGAACGTTTAAATGCAAAATGAGGGCTCTTATGACTCCCAAAATTGGTCGCCCCTTCGATATACCATTGCCAGGCCGATATACCAACCTCTCTATATACCCGCCCTTACGTGAGGGAAACTATAGGTACGTGAGAGCAGATGGTACGTGGAACATAGGCGGTACGAAAGGGGAATCACCCTGTTTATGACACCTACCATAGAAGACTTATCCTCGTGTGCTGGGAATCACCCCAGCTACACTCGGTCAGCTTTCATCAGGATTTACGTCTAGCAACAGTAGCGATCGGGGTTTATGAATGCAAAATTCAAGCCAAGGTGGTGATGAAATCCACCGTTGGTCTTGATCAAGGGTCTGGGGTTTTACGACCAGCTCCTTGGTGTTTAATTTTCCACGTGGTGTGTGGGGTTCTTTTTATTTTGCATGGAACAAAATAAACATGCAGACAAACCTTTCCTAAGCACGCAAAAAGAAACCAAAAAATAGAAAAATAATGACAGAAAATGACAGGAAAAGTGTAGGACTCTTACCTCTTCTCTGCCCGAATCTGTCGGTTCTGAGTTTCTGCCCGAAAACCTCACAGACTAGAATTCATCCTAGGGTGGAATGAATTACAGGACTGTATTCATCACAGGGTGGGGCGAATTCCCATTCGTCCCTGGGTGAGACGAATTACAGCTCTGTATTCGCCCTTTGATGGAACGAACAACAGTCAGCGTATGAAAATGCGGTACCTGCAAGCAAAAACAACCAAGTTTGGATCAGATCTCTGATCTTAAAAATAGAGGACAAGGTCCCACCATGATCGCCACTGAAAGCATGAGGATACGGAAGCAAAAAGGAAAGCGAATATGCGATGCAAACAGAACCGGACTTAGCGCTAAATCCTAGGAACTTGAAAGTGCATGAAAAGAGGGAAAAGCATGAGCGAATCAAAATGAAACAAATGTGAATAAAGAAGACAACCCTTTTTATTGATATGTTTCAAACTCGGTTACAATGCGCATCCTCCCCTTCCAAGGGCTAGGAGCGTTTAAGCATGCGTTCTTGGTTACATCCATGGGCGCCTTTCCTTCTTCCGCGTGCCCACATGTAAAATGGGCGGACCAAACATCACCGCCACTTGCATTGATGAGTCTTGACTCCTCGCTGCTCCTCTGATGTCCAAACCCTATGTTCAAAGGAACAAGAAATGGTCAGTAGCACCTGCGGATGAAACAAAGCATGCAATCCCCAAGCCTACGATAAGTGAATGAGAAAAATGAATTAAACTATGACTAAAATAGATCCAAATGCTCTAAAAATTTGATAGGGGCATCAAGACACCACCAGGAAGGCCCTGCAAAAAGAACAGTCGAGAAATTCCTCACCGATTTGAATTCGCTCGGGGCGGGACGAATTCACCTACAACAAAATGCCGAAAAGGTACTATCCCAAATGTCCTACCTAGGAAGCTCCAAAAGACCTGCAAACTTGGGGTTAGCTAATTGGGGGCATTTTGGGAAGACCCAGATGGTCATATTTTCCCAATTTGGCCTCCATCAATAGGAATTTGATGATGCTACCTGTAGGTTAGTAGAAGCGAGCAAAGCTAGAAATATGATCAAAATTGTTCAAAACGAGACGAAATTCAAATGACAACCTATCTAAGCATCATAGAATTGAATGCAAAAATGAAATAAAGCAAATCTTCCATGGAATTCCCATCGCTCCGAAAGGGGGCGATTAGGATTGTGGCAGTGTGGGAGGGGGCGCCCATGGGGCAGGCCGCCCATCGTTTGAGGCCTGATTTCGGCACCAATCCACTTGGGATGGGTCCAAAACCTCTTGTGTGGTATTGTCAAAAAATTTGGTGGGATATTGTGGCCAAATTTCGGGTTTTGGGATCAAGATTTGTCCTCCCAATAGTCACCCAATGACCTCCCCTCTAAAGGAGATCAAGGATGTGAAAGGCGCAAATCCAAAAGGTGTGAGGTATGTAAATAAAATGACAGCACTTCGTTGCTCTAAAATGCTACTTCTCTCTATATTTTGGGGTGAGGAAACTCACCAATTTATAGACCTGGAGGTCTCTTGAAATGGGCATGCAGAGGCGCCACTTGGCAATCATGCCTTCCCAGGGGGAAGGAGATTCCTCCCTGAATTGGGACTTCATGACTGACCTTGTAAATGCCTCTAACGCTCGAAAATGCTCACCCATACTCCCATGCGATGAAGGAAGCGTTGAGTGGTGGATCTGAGCTGCCATTTGTCAAGATTTGACTTTTTGCCCGTCAAACCTGCAATTCGCCCCACCCCGGAGCGAATCCAGAATTCGTCCCTGGGTGGGGCGAATCCCGGTTTGAATTCGTCCCGGGGTGGAACGGATATTGAGCAAAGTGCCTGAAGGTGCCAAATTGATCTTTGACCTTCCAAAACTACTGTGAGAGTGGTTAGGACCACTGTTTGACCTCTGGGGGCTGCCCTTGGGGTTGTGTGTGTCAAAGCGATCAGTGTTTGCAGTCACATAATCGGATTGGTGTTGTTTTGGTGTCTATAGATAGTATGATTATCCATTTTACGAATTAGATGTGTGTTCTAAAACTCATTTAGTGTGTTTTGAAATTTGTTGAAAACTTAAACTACTCTCATCGTGTTTGAAATTGTTGGTGTAATTCTCAATAGTTTAAGGCTTTCGCCTGTATACTCACAGCTCGACAACCTGGTGATGAACTCCAGGACACGTAATCCAACCTATAATGTGTGGCAATGAAGTCCACACATGGCTAGGGAGCACAGGTTCTGCTAGATCCTTACCCATTTTCACCTAGTCAGTGTTATACCCTCTGAAGAGGAGTATATGCACATTTTCCAAGCTATGAAAGGTTCTCAGATCCGGTATTGATCTAGAACATAGGGTACGTAGGATTTGGGCCAAAGGATGAAAATCACTTCCACCATCGTTGAAACCCTACTAGTGGTTGGATGTGACTTCCAACTCACTAGCGTTTACTTTGGAACATTGTGTGTGTGGTTCTTTTTAATTTGCATAAAATAAAAATGCATTAAACAACATTCACATGATTTTCCTACATGCTTTGAAAAAGAATATTTCAATTTAAGAGAATGCAATATTACACTACATGATATTCAGAGAATGCAACTATTTATGATGAAAATGGCCACTAATTGGGCCTCATACATGTAAACTCTAAAGAAACAATGGCCTAGACCACTGGAGACTAGGGCGGATTGAAATTAGAGATCCGCTATTCCTAGCAGTGACTAGTGGATAACTAAAAAAGCATCTAGGATTTTATCATTTTACATTTTGCTATGTTTTCTAATTAACATCCATCTATTGCATTCTACTTTTGTAAAAACACAGACAAAAAAAGACCAATGTAGGAACAAATCCAAAAGGAAATATTTTATTATTATTAGGTTTTTACCCCTAGATAGAGGATCTTATGTTGATTACGCAAATAATAAAGAAGCACAAAAAGTTGGATTAGATGTGTGTCCTAAAACTCGTTTAGTGTGTTTTGAAATTTGTTGAAAACTTAAACTACTCTCATCATTTTTGAAATTGTTAATGTAATGCTCAATAGTTTGAGGTTTTCACCTGTATACTTGTAGCACGACAACCTGGTGATGAACTCTAGGCTGCATAATCCATCCTATAATGTGTGGTAATTGTAGACACAAAATTACAACCATTAATCCTCCATCCTAACCATCCCACCATCCACTTGTCCACCATACACCTTTCCCACCATCAAAAGGATCACTTTAGCCCATTCCTGCCATTTCCTAACCCAATTGGGCTTATGTTTATATTAATTTATATTAAATTATATTTAATATAATATATTCTATTATATTATATTATATTTAATATAAAATATGTATTTATAAATTCAATTAACCACAGTCGTCCGATCCAATCTAATCTCCATCGTCCATATTCAATAATCCATGCCACATCTAAAGTGTAATCTCAGCCTTAGGATCTGATTTAATCTTAGCCACAAGATTAAAAGTGTAAGGCTAAAACCCTAAGTAAACCCTAAGCTAGATTATAAAATAAGAGCACTCATAATGCTCAAACCCTGGAAGATTTGTGCCTTTGAGAGATCCCGATGAAGAAGAAGGTTGTAGAGTTTTGAAGACTTCCACCATAAAATCCGCTTGTGAGGATAGATCTAAAACCCTAGCTTGTCGTATGACTCTCGTCATTCCAACCATTCCTCATATCCATCCGTTCCACCTCGCCCTACTCCATTATCACTGCCACCACTTTCGTACATTCACTGCATTCATCGCACCCCCCATGATCTGCTTCTAAAAATTCTCTCTTACCCATAGGCATCCTCTCATGCTTGCTAGGCTCGCTACAGAGCCTGCCAGGTGCTCACTAGAGCTTGCCATATCCCATAGGTGCACGCTAGAGCCTAAAAAGCTCACTACAGAGCTTTCCAGGCACTCACCAGAGCCTACCATATCCCATAGGTGCACACCAAAGCCTGTGAAGCTCACTATAGATCTTGTCAGGTGCTCACCATAGCCTGCCATATCCTGCAAGTGCGCACCAGAGCCTACGAAGCTCACACCAGAGCCTACCAAGTGCCCGCCAGAACCCGTCGTCATCATCAAACACCCTAGAGACCTATTACATCACATATGCTACTGCTGCTAGGGCATCACACCAACGAATTTGTAATGAAACATCAATAGACAATAAGGTAAATCACTATTTGTGTTGTTATATTTCATGTTGTCTTATTATGTTCACATTTCAGTGCCATAACTAGGATTTGTAAGTGGTTATTTCTGAGGGCTCACACTGTGGAGCCCTCATTTGTTATTACTAATTCTCTTGGTTTACTTGTGTGCAAGATTTGATAACACATCAAAAGTATTGAGTGGATGTTGAATATGAAGTGGCTAGGTTACAAATATCAAGAAGCCCACTCAACTTATTGGGAGCGAAGCACATTGAAGACACTCTTTTATTGTAGCTATGATTTCAGAGAACCCTATAAATGTTTATTCATTGTATCAAAACAATTTTTTCAAGGTAAAATTAATTATACAAAGGAGTTTTTTAGCTCCCCCCCATTATTCAATAATAATATTTCTTGTGCTATTACATTTGTCTTGTTGGATTTGTTTACTTTATGCTATTATCTAGTGTTGTTCTTTTAGCTCTACAGTAATGAAGTCCATACATGGCTAGGGAGTACAGGTCCTACTAGATCCTCACCTGTTTTCACCCAGTTAGCATCATACCCTCTGAAGAGGAGTATATACAAATTTTCCAGGCTACGAAAGGTTTTTTGATCTGGTATAGGTCTAGAACATAGGGTACATAGGATTTGGACCAATGGATGGAAATCACCTCCACCATCATTGAAACCCTACTAGTGCTTGGATGTGACTTCCAACTCACTAGCGTTTACTTTGGAACATGGTGTGTGTGGTTATTTTTAATTTGCATAAAATAAAAATTCATAAAACAACATTCACATGATTTTCCTACATGCTTTGAAAAATAACGTTTTACTTTAAGAGAATACAATATTACACTATATGATATTAAGAGAATGCAACTATCTATGATGAAAATGGCCACTTATTGAGCCTTATACATGCAAACTCTAAACAAACAATAGCATAGATCGCTAGAGACTAGGGCAGATTGCAATCAGAGATCCGCTATTCCTAGCAACGACTAGTGGAAAACTAGAAAGCATCTAGGATTTTGCCATTTTACCTTTTGCTATGTTTTATAATTAGCATCCATCTGTTGCATTTTGCTTTTGTAAAAACACAAATACAAAAAGACAAAAAAAACTGATGTAGGAACAAATCCAGAAGAAAATATTTTTTTATTATTAGGGTTTGACCCCAAGATCGAGGATCTTATGTTGATTACGCAAATAATAAATAAACACAAAAAGTAGATAGTATGATTATCCATTTTAAGAATTAGATGTGTGTTCTAAAACTCATTTAGTGTGTTTTGAAATTTGTTGAAAACTTAAACTACTCTCATCGTGTTTGAAATTGTTGATGTAATGCTCAATAGTTTAAGGTTTTCACCTGTATACTCGCAGCACAACAACTTAGTGATAAAATCCAGGATACATAATCCAACTTATAATGTGTGGTAATTGTAGACACCAAATTACAACCATTAATCCTCCATCCTAACCATCCCACCATCCACTTGTCCACCATACACCTTTCCCACCTTCAAAAGGCCCACTTTAGCCCTTCCCACCTTCAAAAGGCCCACTTTAGCCCTTTCCCACCATTTCCTAACCCAATTGGGCTTATTTTTATATTATTTTATATTAAATTATATTTAATATAATATTTTATATTATATTATATTATATTTATTATAAAATATGTATTTATAAACCCAATTAACCAGAGTTGGCTGATCCAATCTAATCTCCATCGTCCATATTCAATAATCCATGCCACATCTAAAGTGTAATCTCAGCCTTAGGATATGATTTAATCTTAGCCACACGATTAAAAGTGTAAGGCTAAAACCCTAAGTAAACCCTAAGCTAGATTATAAAATAAGAGCACTCATAATGCTCAAACCCTAGAAGATTTATGCCCTAGAATAGTTGTGCCCTTGAGAGATCCCGGTGAAGAAGGTTGTAGAGTTTTAAAGACTTCCACCATAAAATCCACTTGTGAGGATAGATCTAAAGCCCTAGCTTGTCGTATGACTCTTGTCATTCCAGCAATTCCCCATTTCCATTCGTTCCACCTCGCCCTACTCCATTATCATCGGCACCACTTTCGCACATCAGTTGCATTCATCGCACCTTGCATGATCCGCTTCTATAGATTTTATATTACCCATAGGTTTCCTCTCATTCTTTCCAGGCTCGCTACAGATCCTACCAGGCGCTCACTAGAGCCTGCCATATCCTGTAGGTGCATGCCAGAGCCTATGAATCTCACTGTAGAGCTTGCCAGGCACTCACCAGAGCCTGCTATATCCCGTAGGTGCACACCAAATCTTGTGAAGCTCACTATAGAGCTTACCAGGTGCTCACCAGAGCCTACCATATTCTGTAGGTCCGCACCAGAGCCTATGAAGCTCACACCAGAGACTACCAAGTGCTCACTAGAACCCATCGTCATCATAAAACACCCCACAAACCTGTTACATCACATCTTCTACTGCTTCTAGGACATCATGTGAATGTTGTTTTACGCATTTTTATTTTATGCAAATTAAAAAAAACCACACACAACACATTCCAAAGTAAACACTAGTGAGTTAGAAGTCACATCGAATAACTATCAATAGCAAGGGAGCACAAATCCTACTAGACCCTCACCCGTTTTAACCCAATCAACATCATACCATCCGAAGAGGAATATATGTGAATTTTCCATGATACAAAAGGTTCTTAGATCCGGTATTGGTCTAGAACATAGGGTATGTAGGATTTGGACCAACGGATGGAAATCACCTCCATTGTCATTGAAACCCTACTAGTGGTTGGATGTGACTTCCAACTCACTAGATTTTACTTTGGAATGTGGTGTGTGTGGTTCTTTTTAATTTGCATAAAATAAAAATGCATAAAACAACATTCACATGATTTTCCTACACGCTTTTAAAAAGAACATTTCACTTTAAGATAATGTAATATTACACTAGATCATATTCAGATAATGTAACTATCTATGATGAAAATGACCACTGATTGGACCTCATACGTGCAAAATCTAAAAAAATAATGACCTAGACCATTGGAGACTAGGGCGGATTGCAATCAAAGATCTGCTATTCCTAGTAGCAGCTAGTGGAAAAATAAAAAAGCATCTAGGATTTTTCCATTTTACCTTTTGCTATGTTTTCTAATTAGCATCCATCTATTGCATTCTACTTTTTAAAAAATACAAACAAAAAAATACAGAAAAAGACCGATGTAGGAACACACCCAGAATGAATTATTTTTTTATTATTAGGTTTTGACCCCCAGATCGAGGATCTTATGTTGATTACGCAAATAATAAAGAAACACACAAATTAGATAGTATGATTATCTATTTTAAGGATTATATGTGTGTCCTAAAACTGTTTTAGTGTGTTTTGAAATTTGTTGAAAAGTTAAACTACTCTCATCGTGTTTGAAATTGTTGATGTAATGCTCAATAGTTTAAGGCTTCTACCAGTATACTCATAGTTCGACAACCTATTGATGAACTCCAAGCCATGTAATCCAACCTATAATATGTGGTAATGATCTCCTCACACAGTTAGGGAGCACAGGTCCTTCCAGATCCTCACCCATTTTCACCTAGTCAACGTCATACCCTTCGAATAAGAGTATATGCATATTTTCAAGGTTACAAAAGGTTCTTGGATCTGGTGTTGGTCTGGAATATAGGGTACATAGGATTTGGGCCAACGAATAGAAATCAACTCCACCATCAGTGAAACCCTACTAGTGGTTGGATTTGACTTCCAACTCACTAATGTTTACTTTGGAACGTGGTGTGTGTGGTTCTTTTTAATTTGCATAAAATAAAAATGCATAAAACAACATTCACATGATTTTCCTATATGCTTTGAAAAATAACATTTCACTTTAAGAGAATTCAATATTACACTAGATGATATTCAAATAATGCAACTATCTATTATGAAAATGGTCACTGATTGAGCCTCATACATGCAAACTTTAAACAAACAATGGCCTAGACCACTGGAGACTAGGGTGGATTGCAATCAAAGATCCGTTATTCCTAGCAGCGACTAGTGGAAAACTAAAAAAGCATCTAGGATTTAGCCAATTTACCTTTTGCTATATTTTCTAATTAGAATCCAACTATTGCATTTTGTTTTTGTAAAAACACAAATAGAAAAAGACATAAAAAGATCGATGTAGGAACACATCTAGAAGGAATTATTTTTTTATTATTAGGATTTGACCCCCAGATCGAGGATCTTATGTTGATTACACAAATAATAAAGAAACACACAAAGTACATAGTATGATTATCTCTTTTAAGTATTAGGTGTGTGTCCTCAAACTAGTTTAGTGTGTTTTAAAATTTATTGAAAACTTAAACTACTCTCATCGTGTTTGAAATTGTTGATGTAATGCTCAATAGTTTAAGGCTTTCAACAATATACTTGCAGTTCGACAACCTGGTGATGAACTCCAAGCCACGTAATCCAACCTATTGTGTGTGGAAATGATGTCCACACACAGTCAAGGAGCATAAGTCCTGCCAGATCCTCACCCATTTTCACCCATTCAGCGTCATACCCTTCATAGAGGAGTATATGCAAATTTTCCAAGCTACGAAAGGTTCTCGGATCCAGTGTTGGTCTGGAACATAGGGTATGTAGGATTTGGGCCAATGGATGGAAATCACCTCCACCATCATTGAAACCCTACTAGTGGTTGTATGTGACTTCCAACTCACTAGCGTTTACTTTGGAACGTGGTGTGTTTGGTTCTTTTTAATTTACATAAAATAAAAATGTAGAAAACAACATTCACATGATTTTCATACATGCTTTGAAAAAGAAAGTTTCAGTTTAAGAGAATGTAAGATTACACTAGATGATATTAAAAGAATGCAACTATCTATGATGAAAATGGCCACATATTAGGCCTCATACATGCAAACTCTAAACAAACAATAGCCTAGACCACTAGAGACTAGGGAAGATTGCAATCAAAGATCCTCTATTCCTGGCAGTGACTAGCGGAAAACTAAAAAATCATCTAGGATTTTGCCATTTTATCTTTTGCTATATTTTCTAATTAGCATCCATCTATTGCATTTTGCTTTTGTAAAAATACAGACAGAAAAATATAGATGCAGGAACACATCCATAAGGAATTATTTTTTTATTATTAGGGTTTGACCCCCATATCGAGGATCTTATGTTGATTACCATAATAATAAATAAAAACACAAAGTAGAATATGATTATCTATTTTAAGGATTATATGTGTGGTCTAAAACTTGTTTAGTGTGTTTTGAAATTTGTTGAAAACATAAACTACTCTCATCGTGTTTGAAATTGTTGATGTAATGCTCAATAGTTTAAGGCTTTCTCCTGTATAATCGTAGCTTGACAACCTGGTGATGAACTTCTTGGAGTAATCAAGATTAAGTAATATAGATGCTTAGACTATCCCTTATTTAATTACTTGGAATGCTTGCTTCCTTTTTTCAGTCCATTTGAAAACCACATTTTTCTTCAAGAGATCCATCATTGGTTTCACCAGCTAGGCAAAGTCAACAATAAATTTTTGGATAAATTTGATCTGGCCAAAGAATGACTGTAGGTCTTTTTTTTTAGTTGGTTGTGGAAATTTTATAAGAGCTTCAACTCTTGCAAGATCAATAGCTAGTCCTTCCTTTGATATCACATGCCCCAAGAGTTTCTCCTACTTGACAAAAAAAATGGATTTCTTCGAGTTAATAGAAATACCAAATTCTTGGTATTTTTTGAACACTTTTCTAAGATGAGAGACATGCTCTTTCTTGCAATGTGAGGAAATAGTCATATCATCAATATAAATCACAATAATCCAATTCAACAAATCACCAAATGTGAGATCCATGGCTCTTTGAAAGGTGGTGTCAGCATTTGAAATACTGAAAGGTATTCTTTAATATGTGAAAGTGCCCCACTTAGTAGTAAACGTTGTCTTGTGTTGGTATTCATCCTTCACCCAGATTTTATTGTAGCAAGAGAAGCCATAAAATAATGAAAATATCTATGCTCCAATGATAATGGGAATAATATGGTCAATCTACAAGGGGTAATGATCTTTCAAATATGCTTTATTTAGATTGCAAAATTCTACGCACAAGTGAATATCTCCATTCTTCTTTCAAATCAAAACCGAGTTTACCACCTAGTTCGAGTGTTTGATAGGGTAAATGATTTTCACCTCCAACATTTCTAATAGCTCTACTTTCATGAGCACCTCAATTTTTGGATTTACAAGTCTCTGCTTCTACCGAAAAGGATTCACTCCTTATTGCAACTCAATGTTATGCTAAATTATATCTTTGTCATATCATTTTAGGTTGTGATAGCTCCATGCAACAATGTCAAGGAACTCATAACATAGTTCTTTGATTCCTTCAAGCTCTCCAAGATAATAATATATCCCAATTTTGATGACTTTTTTAGGTTATAGCTCTAGCTCAGTGTATTCCTTTTCATCCACCTTGATTCAGTGCTTATTAACTCTGTCATTTTGATCAAAGAGACTCTCTAATGTAATAAATTCTTTTGGTATGTGATTATTTTTTAGTTGGATCAGGCCTTTAGCTTCCTCTCCATATAATATTTTTCCTTCCACACCACTTGCTTCTTTAAATTCACAATGTGTTCATCATTATCAAAAACTTGCCAGTATATGTTCTTGTTAGGGACTGAAGGTCTATAAATCAACCTTGCAATATTGGGCTTGCACACCACACCTTCAACAAGAGAGAAATTTACACTAAGGGATGCCAAAAGATATTCATGTTTATTTCACTCTTGAGAAATAGCCTAAATAATTAAGGCATAAAATGACTCAAAAAGGTCCCATACCTTATTGCGATACACCTTTAGGTAGTGTTATTTTGAAATGCACTTACTAGTCACTTGGTAATGATCAACTCAGAATTGCCAAAAATCTTCAACTATATAATTTTGAGCTTCTCAGATTTCCTTGGGCCCAAGCATAGTGCTTCCTACTCAGTGGTATTATTTGTACAACTCTAGATCAGTTGCTACGAATAGGTCTTCTGGATTCCTAAAGGATAAATGAATACTATAGCTCCAGCACCATTCTTGCATCGGGCACCATCAAAATACATTTTCTACAACTCGTCAAGGGTAGAACCTAGATATTTAGCCATTTTCTCTTTACCCTTCTCCGGTTTAGTGATGGTATAGCAATCAATCTCAATTTCCATCATCACATTGAAATCAAGCATAGAAAATTCATCCTCCAACCGGAGTTCATCCAAAGTTTCCTCCATCAGGTCTGTCTCTTCCAGCTCTTCAATTACCAGATTCACTAAATTTAAAACTTTTTATTCATCTTCAATTTTTTCAATATGGTATGTAGAAGAATTTTCATTATAGATCCGTATTCTCTTCCTCTTGAATGGAATATCCAGGTGAGAATAATCCAATGACAGGTAACCCCCTAGCTTGATCATTAATTATTTGGATAAACACATACTAAAGTATAGTTCCAAGTATACCACAACGACTTATTATATGATATTTATCTACATGCTGTGTAGAACAATTAGAATATCCTTGATTACTTCTACCATCTTGATAAGAGTACCATCTATCTACAAGATACCTAGGCTACTTATTGTATACTCCATCCCCATGACTTCACACACTGCCTTCGTATGATAGTCATTGTTGCACCAGAGTTAATCATGCAATTGTGTACTATCCAACCCTCTATCTTGAGAGACAAATAGAATGGGAGAGGTCTATTTTTCCCAATGGCTAAAGTGGGTAAATTTTGGGCTAATACTATTTGAGTATGATTCTTCCTTTTATCCTTCATGAATTTCAGTGATTCCTACAATAGATCTACTTATCGAGATAACTATATCATATCATAGAGGCTCACCTTGATGGTAATCCTCTTCAATTATTTGACAATACTATACAACTACACTATGGACTCCTTTCTCTCATCAACATCTTCATATCTACTCTGGTACTTGATGTAGGAGCATCCAGTGGTGTAAGAGTGATCTTGCATCACCCAAAAATTGTAATTGTTTAATTTTGTTATAAATTTGGTCTAGTTTTTTAGAGGATGGATAAATTGACCCAACATTGAAAGAATCATCCCAATATCCTGAGTGGTTTGGGAGATATGTAATTTTTAATGTTTCCTACCCTATCAAAAACTAGTGAAAATTTCCTACTAGAAAAACTAGTAAAACTTGTAGGTGATTTTTGAAGGTCTTAGAGGTCGAATTTGAATATTTTTAGTTAGAAACAGGCCCTAGCACAAAGTACCAAGGACAACCACACTTAGTTCATCTCATGACCTTTTCAAAAAAATGTTGTAATAGTCAATTGGGTCAATGACCGCAAAGTTATGACCTTGGCAAGTTGCCCCCAAAATTCAAATTTCAAATAGATGGTTTTAGGTGGGAAAAAGGGGAAAATAGGGTATTAGAGGAAAATTTTAAAATTGTAAGAGGAATTTTTCTTAGTATCCTATTTTTTGGAGAAAGTAATGGAAAGTGCTGGTTTGCTTACATGATCAAAGGAAAAACACTTGTGCATGGTTTATCTCTTGTTTTTTAGTCTTCAACAGTACTATTGTGTAGCCTCCACCCTCTAGCGCTTGGTTAAAGATAGGTACTTGAGATTTTAATTCAATTGTTCTTTTGTTTTAGTTTGGATTTGCGTAGTGGTAGGTTGTGAAGTTGAAGCTTTCACCTGCACTCTATCTTTTGCATGTGTAGGCAAAACATATTTTAATAAAATAGGCTCATCTACCTCGGGTGTTGGTATAGGTGCTTTTTATTAGGGCTACCACTTTTCATTTTGTATCTTCTATTTGGTAGGTACCTTCAATGGCTCCATTTAAACTAGATCTATCATGACAGGTTTCTTTCTAGACCTTGTAAGAATAGAAACTTGTTCAACAGATGGGACCATAAAATTGTGATCAATTTCTAAAATCATATTGACTTGACCATCGGTAGCGCTTTCGGCTAGCATCTACACATAGTTCAAATGAACCATGAAAGTATCTTCACCATGAGGATCATTGAAGGCAGAAAACCAATATGTTTAATCTGATATACTTGCTTCTTTATTAACCAACACAGTTGTATTCTTCTCAACATATCTACTGGTTGAAGTTGCTAGTTCTCTAGTAATTAGTGGAGTTTGAAATCTTCTTGATCAAAACTCAACCTCAACTTGCTTATTTTAAACTACCATGATTTCATTTGACATTGTCCTTACACTAGAATTTATATATTTTCCCATCGTGATCGCCACTTAAAGAATGAGGATACGAAAACAATAAGGAAACACCAAGTGCGATGCAAGCGAAGCCAAAGATAACGCTAAATCCTATGAACTAAAATGCATGAAAGGAGAGAAACATAAACGCATTGAAACAAGGTATAAAAGTGAATATGGAGTACATCCCTTTTTATTAATATGCTTTAGAACCCAGTTACAATCTGTCTCCTCCATTTTTAGGGGCTAAGAGCGTTAAATATTCTCTTGTCACATCAACAGATGGTATTCCTTCTTATGTGTGCCCACATGTAGAATGAGCAGACCAAACATCACTGCCACTTGCGTTGATGAGTCTTGAATCCTTGCTACTCCTCTAATGTTGAGATCCTGTATTCAAGGAAACAGAAAACAGTCTGAAGCACCTGTAGATAAAATGAAACATGCAAACCCCAAGCCTATGATTAGTGAATGCCAAAAATAAATAAAATGATAACTAAATAGCATCATAATGATCTAAAAATTTAACAAAATCCTGAGGACATTACCAAGAGGGCACTGCAAATGGAATAGTCAAAAAATTCACCATGGATTTCTAATCGCTCCAGGGTGGGTTGATTAGACCTGCAACAAAACGTCAGAAAGCACTGTCCTAAATGTCACATCCGGGAGGCTCCAAATCACTTGCAAAGTTGGGGGTTAGGTAAAATGGGGTATTTTGGAAAGACCCGAAAGGTCAGATTTTTCCAATTTGGCCTCTATCATCAAGAATTTTATGATGATACCTACATGTTAGCAAAAGTGGGAAATGATAAAAACATGATCAAAACAGCTCAAAATGATGTGAAATTTGAATGACAACCTATCTAAGCAACATAGAATCAGATGCAAAAATAAAAAAAAGGAAATTTTCTACAGATTTCTAATCGCTCTGGGGCGGGGCGATTAGAACTACAGCAGTGTGGGGGGTTCCCGGGGGCATGACGCCCATCGTTTAGGGCCCAATTTTGGAACCAATCCACTTGGGATGGCTCCAAAACTTGTTATGGGGTGTTTTCAAAAATTTGATAGGATTTTGTGGCCAAATGTTGGGTTTTGGTTTCAGATTTGCACTTCCAATAATCACCCAATGACCTCCCTTCCAAAAGAGATCAAGGATGTGAAAGCCCCATGCATGAGTGGGGCTGGTGTGGGTATTATTTTAATATCCCTGCAAAAACATCTTATTCCTTTGTCCTTCAAATTAACATTTGCTTGCACCAACAATATTGTTGAATATGAAGCTCTAATCCTTGGATTACGAGCTGCCTTGGCACTAAAAATTAAACATCTGTTAGTTTTTGGTGATTCTCAACTGGTTATAAACCAAATTAATGAAGTTTATCAGACTAGAGATGATAAAATGCGCCCATATAAGGCCTATGTTTTACAATTAATGTCTCTATTTGATCAAGTTACCTTGGAAGCTATTCCTCGAACTTGCAACCGTGCAGATGATGCTATGGCCGCAACTGCATCTCTCCTGCCCTTGGAGTTAGATGACGAATATGCCACTATCATTATTCATCGACTCCAGGAACCCGCTTCAAATAAGTCATGCTTAGAACCTTTGGATGTGTTTCTAATCAATGAAACTACTCCTGAACCTTGGTATACGGATATATTTGATTTTCTCCAAAATGGGACTTTCCTTGCCAATTCTAATAGAAACCAGCGTTGGTTATTACGTAGACGAGCAAGTCGATTTGTAATAATTGGCAATACTTTATATAGGAGATATTTTGAAGGTATCCTATTAAGATGTTTGAATTTAGAAGAATCCAAATCAGCCTTGAGTGAAGCCCACGATGGATCTTGTGGAGGACACTTCAGTGGTAGTGTCATTGCTAAAAAGCTCCTTAGGATAGGATACTTTTGGCCTACCATGGAGAATGATGCACATGATTATGTGCGCCATTGCGACAAGTGCCAGAAACATGCTGACCTTGTCCATGCGCCCGCACAAGAACCGTAGGCTATTTCATCTCCTTGGCCCTTTTCAAAATGGGGTTTAGATATTATTGGCAAAATCAATCCTGTGTCATTTGATGGACACAAATTCATCATAACCGCCATTGAGTATTTCACGAAGTGGGTTGAAGCTATGCCTTTAGCTTCCTGCACTGGCACACAAGTCTCTAAATTTATTTTTAATCAAATCATTTGTAGGTTCAAAATTCTTGCAAATCTCATCTTTGACAATGGAACTTGTTTCAAAAATAAAGATGTTAAAAAATTATGCCAAAAATATAAGATTCAACATCGTTGGTCCACTCCCTATTATCCTCAGGGTAATGGTCAAGCAGAAGCATCTAACAAAACCTTAATCAAAATTCTTAAAATATTGGTCAATAAAACTGGCCGCGACTGGCACATTCAGTTATATCCAGCCTTGTGGGCCTATCGAACTAGTGTTCGAACCCCCACTGGAACTTCACCTTTTGTTTTGGTTTATGGCATTGAAGCCATTTTTCCCTTTGAATTAGAAGTTCCTTCTTTGGCTCTACTACTTCAAGATACCGAAGTAGGAGATGAATATCGATCTGGCAGACTCGACAACTGGAACTCCTAGATGAAAAATGCATCAATGCTTTGGAGCATCTCCGTGCCTACCAAAACAAGCTTAAAAGATCATATGCTAAAAAAGTTCGTCATCGATCCTTTGAGATCGATGACCTTGTTTTAAAAGAAAATAAAAAAAATACTAATGCAACTAAGGACCTTAAAGGTAAATTTGAGCCCAACTGGCTTGGACCATACATTATCACTGCTAAATTTGAATCGGGAGCATACAAATTATCTACCTTAGATGGTAAAGAACTTAAAGAACCCATGAATATTTTGCATCTTAAACGTTACTATGTATAAATTTGGTCATTTCATCCTTGTATATATTTGTTTAAAATATTTCACAAATCACTATCTTGTATTTCTTTCAATTTATAAATTCAAAAACACCAAAAACATTCATAATCATCAAAATCTTCAAAACTACTTGTTGTATTTATTTATGGCACTTGTTATTTTTTTCAAAAACAAACAAATAATAATAAAAATAAAAAAATAGCAATATTCTTGACTCTTTCGAAACCAAAACAACATAAAGAAGAAAGAGAGAGTCAACATTCTCAAAACTTCTCAAAAAAGTATCTATATCTATATATTCTTACAAATGTTGCAGTTATATGTTTCAAATTATTTTGGATAAATTAGCATTTATTTGGAATCCCTCACTTTCACAAACACAAAAATAAATATCTTGATTTTATCTGGCATGATTACTAATCTCTCTTATATCAAAGTCCACAAAATTCAATTAAATAAAGTTTGAGCACAGAGAATTGATCTTGTTATTTACTTAAACCAAGCACATCCTTTCACAATAAAATGATTATATTTGTAATTTCCATGCTTTGCTACATAGTAGAAGTGGTTTCTTGAGCGAAAAGTTTCCCCGCTATCCTATCATGCACATGGTCTAGAATCTTTGAGAATTGGCAAAAGGACAAGCTCACCCCTACCCAGAATAAAAATCCCTTGCTCTACAACTAATCCGAGCAAGTATCCCTAGCATAGAAAAGAAAAAGAAAAGTTCAAAAGAAAAAGAGAAAAAGAAAAAAGTTATTTCATAGCATTATCTCAAAATTATCAAGCAAAAATAAAAAAAAAAGAAGCAAAAGAAAGCAAAAGCAAAAGCAATAAAATCCCTTTCCCTACCCTTTGAAAAGAAAAGAAGGGTTGATGAGCTTGAATCCCTGGAATTCTCAATTATTCAAAAACCGTGAGGTAAGCCCCATAACAGGTGGTTTGTGCCCAACCTGCTTGGCCTTGGGTAACTCCTAGCGTGGCGATATGTCCGTCACATTAGCGACCTTCTTTTGTACAGACCTATGTCTGCTTATGGATTAGCTAGCTCTTGATAATCCGACTTACATAGTAGTCTAGTATGGTTATATGCATCTACATCATGGTTAATGAACACTTATTTGGTTCATTCAAATCACTTGTATCATATTATCTTGCTCAAAACTTGGTAAATGAACATAGCAATTGCACACACATTTTGTATTTGAGAGATTTTGTGTATCATTATGATAAATCAAGATTGGAAATGAACTCACATATGCACATGGGATTCCTTATAAATCTAACTTTTGTCTTTAAGATACTTTGAAATATTTTTTTGCAAATTGTCTGGAATAAATTCATTTTCTTCTTTAAAGTACAGTTGTTTAGTATAAAGACAACTACATGCATAATAGAAAAATCAAAATTTCTTTCAAAACCATACAATCAAAACAATATATATATATATATATATATATATATATATATATATATATATATATATATATATATATATATATATTGTCGACTTTCGCGACGATGGTATAGTTCTAAAACCAAAATTGGAATTTTATGCCTAGCGCAAGTCCTCATCTTCATATTTTCTGTTTATTAAAAATCAACCATGCAATAAAACAATCTATTTTCTTCTTTGATTTTCGTGATGATGGTATAAGTCTATACCTACATATTCTATGCCTAGCGCAAACCATTGTACCAATTTTTATTCCCCATTTATTTAAAAAATCATGAAAACCATATGACTTAAATCATTCTGTTATACAATTATGTTTTTAAACAAAAAGCATGCACATTATCACTATTTCATGTCATTATGTCAACCTTCAATTTTGCAATGATGGTATAATTCCTAGGGAATTATCCAAAAAATTTATCACACTTAGGAATTTATGCCTAGCAAAAATCATTTTAACATTATTTCATGCATACTATTTTTATGAAAATCTGAAAACAAACCATCATCATCATCATTTGCACCATTGCACCAAAGTCTTAAGACAATCTCTTAAGCACTCTTTTACTTTTAACAATATTTCTATACTGGGATTAGCTTGACGACCGAGTGAGCGGCGACTCCATGAAATGGTCTATAATAGCGATAATGTCCTTTGAAATTATTGTTAAAAGTCCCTTTTTATTTTTTATCAAATCATCACATCACAAACAACCAATTTGTTACATCAGATTATTTCATTTAAAATCTTACAGCATGACATTCAAACCATAATATTTCCAATGACGTAATTACATGAATCATCAAATCAATCAATCAAAACATTAAAAGCATCATAAAAATACATAAGACACAAGTCATATGATCAAAAAATATCTCATCTATATATATATCAACAATATATACATCATATCAAAACTGGATTGGTATGCCACAATCTATACCTCGGCATACTCAATCCTCTATCAAAAATAATAAATGCTATATATCAATCTATGCAATGTCGTGCAGTAGTCTAGCCTCGAGAACCCCTCGAGCTCTCAGCCTCATCTCCTCCCCCGCCCTGAGGTGGACGAGGTGGCCCCATCGTAGTATGTGTGGTATTGCGAGTCCTAGTCGTCGATCGAGACGAAGTCCTCGATGACCCGATCCTGATCGGATCTGCAACATTAGCTGACAGTGGTAGTCTATCCTCCTCTAGCACCATATGATAGTATAATGTCCGGTAGAAAATGATTTGGGCAATAGCCCGTGCCAGCTCCCCAGTGCTCGCCCCTCCGCCCCGTGCTCTGAGGCATGCAATCTCATCTCTGAGCTGTGTCACCTCAGCTCGATGTCGTGTAGCCTCCTCCTGTAGGGTCTGCACCTATGCCTAGAGACGGATTGTCTCCGCTCGGAGAGTCACTATCTCGCTACTCTCCCCAGTGTCAACACCCTTGCCCTTATCGGGCGATGGTGGCCTCTCTCTATGGAGAAGGGGGTCTCTCCTCCCTCCTCTCTCACTGCCGTGGCCTCTCCTGCGCCTGTGGCCTCCTCTGCTCTCTCCCATCGTGACCCTGGGCTGCCTCCATGGCCGCCTGGTGCCACCTCCCCATCCGACGCACAACTGCGTGAATCGGACCCTGAGCCCTCGTCATCCAAGGAGGGCGGATGCCTGCGTACCAGGCATCGTAGCCGTCGGCTACCCTTGCATCGTCCCCATCCACTAGCTGAATGGGGGCATCATTCGAGTCCTAACTCTAGAAGCGCTGCATATCTAGAGCCCCGCTCACTATGGTGTTATCCCGGACAGTCTGAGAAAACTCGTAATCCCTGAGAGATGGGATCCCCTGCTGTAGACCGAACTATCACAAAACTCGGTCGTAGCGGTGGAGCTCCACCTCTCCCCTCTCCATCCTCAGCCAGCAGACTCGCCTGATGCGAGCCAGCTCCTGTCCATCCTCGGCCCACCCTGGGTGCTCTCTCCAAGGCCTCTAGGTGATCTGGTCCGGGACAAGGTCATCAAGTAGTCTCCGGGACATCGGCAGATCTATCCGCCATTGTGACCCTCTCCGGAGCCACTAGTAGAAAACTCGGGGCCTCTCCCCATCAATCCCTATTAGAGGAAGCCCTATCGGCCTCCGCACTACAATGTGCTCCCAGCACCAAACCTGTAGGAGCGATGTCATAACCAGACATCGACCGCCCTTGTACACGACCCCATGCAGGATTCCCGTACAGCCGACATAGCACAAAGCTGCCCCAAGAAAATCTGTAGCCATGGTCTCGCATGTCGCAGATCACATCTTCTAGCACCCATGGTACCCTGCACCCGCTCTGGTGGCACAACAGAAGTCCACCTACCACTCCAGCCAAAACCCGTGTGAGTCTAGATGCCCCAGGCATCTAACGCAATGACTCGATGTTCACTCCGCCCTTCTCCAGGGTGAAGCTCGGGTCACCACACAACCGCATCATAGCATGGCCCTGATTGGCCGTAGGAGTGATCAACCATCCTTGTATGGGGATCCTCAAAATCCTCCATACATCCTCCAAAGTGGGAGTCATCTCCCTTGTAGATAACCAAAAATAGGAAGAACTCGGATACCACCTCTCTGCTAGGGCTGTCAGTAGCCCCATGTCTGTAGAAACTTGTGGCATCTCTGCCACATGTTGTAAGCCGGCTTGTGCTAGCTGATCTCGCTCTGCCTGAGATAGAGTGGCCAAGTCATCTCTCAACCCTCGTATTTCCATTCTCTGCTCTTTAGCAATCCTCTCTACAACATAAACAACAAAACAACAAAAAATCATTAATAAAAACTCATTAATTAATAATGCAAGTTAAAATCAGTTCAATTTTATACAAATGATGATATCGTCCACTATTGGACGATATCGTCCCAAATTTGAGCAAAATCGTCTCCGATTTCGTAAGCCGAAATCATCCCTAATTTGATGAAATCGTCCCCCTTTCGCCGATTTCGCCCTTAGACGAAATCGACGAACTTGAGACGATTTCATCGAAATCGGGACGATTTCATCCCGACGACGTCGATGGCCCAAAAATGGCCGTGATGCTCAAAATTTATTCAAAATTCACCTAAAAAGCATGTAAATTCAACTTAAAACATTCTAAGCTAAGTTTAGACTCTTACCCGTAGCCCGCGTCGGACCTCTGTCGATCTATGCGCCGTCTCCACCATTTTTGCTTGCAGAGCTCTAAAAACCAGAAAAATGAACAGTAACAATGAATTAGGGTTTTACCCTATTTTTCTTAATTTTATTCAAAACATAATTAAAAACATTTTAAAATTTTGGCTTTTCCATGTTTTTACCTCAAACGTTCGATTTGGGTAAAAACACGGAGGGGGCACCATAGTAAGCTGTCGTACGATTCGACCAAGAATCATCACCTAAAAATGGGAATAATTTTTGCTTTCTCGTAGATCGAGAAGAACTCATCTTTAACGCATTTTCTTCGAAAAATTCGCTAAAGAGGGGGCAAAATGTAGCACCCTAAAATTGGCGCAATGAAACCTTAATAATTACAATTACTCTAGTAAATAATTCAAATTCAAATTTTAACCTCCCAAACCGCTCCCAAACCACCGTTTAATCCGTTTCCTCCTTTCCCATGCCATTTTTAGAGTTTGTTTTGACCGTTTGACGATATCGTCGCCGATCAGACGATATCGCCTCAGATCGGACGATTTCGTCTGGGCTAGGACGTCCAGACGATCTTGTCCCAAAACTAATTTTTCACAATTAGCTTCTGTTCCAACGGCGTCTCTAATCCAGGCAGAAGCGTGTCTGCACCGTTAGAGACCCTCCCCCATTGGAGATCTCCCAAATAGGGATGATCTCCAACCTCCTAACCTCCCTCCTAAGCCTATTTAATCCTAAGCCCTCCCCTTAGCACCCCCCTGGTTGATAATTCCCTGTAACTTGACTTCACACACATTAAGACATCCTAAATTGCTATTTGCATTAGTTCTATCCAAATTTTGTTGTAGGTACCTTAGTATTTTTCAGTCGAAGCAAGCTTACATCGTCGCAGACGATCCTGTTCAGATCGGAGGCGATCCTGTCGAATCAGAGACGATTTCGTATCAATGCGAGATGATTTCGACTACAGTCAACATTGAGGCAATCAGTGCCCAGAGTTTGCATTTCTTCATCTTCTTTTTGCTATTTTATTCTGCAATTAGCTAGTTCATTTATTATTTTATGCTATTCTGCATTTTGGAGTTCACCCATGTAGCTTTAAATGCATAATTAAGTCACCAATTGTCATTAAATCATCGTAGTACACTCGTATTTTGTTCATTATTATCATGTTAATGTTATTGCTGTCATTTTATACTGTTTCCCTCTGTTAGAATAGTTGCATTTTCTATGTTTTGCACCTATTTCTCTGTTTGTAGGTCTCTGACGAATTCGTCAGATCTCAGACGATCTTGTCTGATAGCAGACGATCCTGTCAAATCAGAGGCGATCCTGACTGCTTCAAGAATCAGAATCTTCATCAGACATCCGGATCAGGTATGACTTTTTAATATTCCTTTTTTCTCTCTATTTTTTGTCTTAATTTTGTTCTTTTGTATTCATTTAATCTGCATCTTCATATAGAATAGCTTAGATGCATTTTGGCCAAACCTAGGACTTGAATGTTTAAGGCTAAAATTGAACACATCAAACACATTCCCAACCTAGGCGTGGAAACTGCCATTAAATGTTTCCTGGTGAACCCACCATCCATCAAAAAATCACCATAATACACCTCCCCCGAGAGGCGGGACCTTCGCAAGGCCTCTCAGTCCGAGGTACCACGCCATCCTTTTCACATCCCCCTTCCGGGCACGGATCCTATAGCCTGAAGGTAAGGGTGTGAAAAATTTGGAGCGATACATTTTGGTGAACCCGACGTGAATGCATTTTAAACCTTTTGAAAACAAAAAAAAAAAATAAAACAACCAAAACATAGATGCATTTCAAATCATTTAAAATTAATAAGTTGCATATCATGTTTAGATGGTAGCTCCTAAGAAAATATTAGCAGTTACTATAAATGTTGAAAACCAATTGGCAGCCATAGAAATCAATTATGTGCTTAGTGTGCCTGAAATAGATAGAAATCAACTTTTGTGGGACGAACTTGATAGAAGACTTAGTGTCATTTCATCTAGGTCAACAAAACTTAAACAAATCAAGAGGCTTGTCCTAGATAGAATCCTGGATCCTCATCAACTCGTCTTTTATCATGAACTTCAGAGAGCCTCCCATAGATGGTTAGCTTATAGGAGAGCTCTTGTGTCTTCAAAATTGTTCACCTTCGAGGAATACCTCGAGAACGCAGCCATTGTACACCAGCTTCCTAGGTCGTGTAGAAGACCAAGAGGTTGTTCTTACGGATAGGGAAAGATGGAATAGAGTTCCTCGAGCTGTGTTATATCGAGAGTATTGCCACGAGCTTTACTTCTATCAACCAAAATCTGAGACAGATAATATCACTATAGCTCTTTTCATTAAATTTTTGAAAGAAAACTTTCAATTTGAAGAAGAACACTTCATGACTCCTGAAGAACTCGAGCCCATTAATGATATTTATAAATTGTTTATAGAAAACTAGATCATTACTTTCAGTATTATTTCTTGCATTTATTGTGTTGTTTGTTATCTTTACAATATTATTACAAAAACAAAGAAAAACTAAAAAAACATAACAAAAACCAAAACATTTCATTTTAAATATTGTAGTAGGTATATAATTAATATATACCTCTTAAGCTTGTTGCAATATATATATATATATATATATATATATATATATATATATTTGCTGAAATCTAAAATTAAGCACAATGCCTAAACTTAGGAATGGTAAACAAACCGAAGGAGAAGAAGAAGATTGGTTAGAAGATAAAACTAGAGACCCAAATGTCCTTCCTGAAGATCCAATTCCGGAAGGAGAAACTCTAGATCAACCAGAAGATGACCTAGGTGAAGACAATGAACAAGAAGAAAATGTTAAAGAGGATGGATCCTCATCCCCTAGAGTAGCTCCAGATGGAACTATTGCTTTTGACAACGTAGATCATTTTTGGAAATTTCTCAATAATAACATTGGTGCTCTTAATATGGCAGTTCAGATTGATAAAGGGCAAATTAGTGACACTCAAGCAGCCATGGAACATATGTTTGATGTGCGCACTAATCCCTTGTCTTTCATTGATCAAGAAAGTGATAAGGCTGGACCATCCAATAGAGATATGGTCACTATGATTCAAAACATGTCAAAACAAAGGTTACCCAACCTCCTAAGGAACCTGTTATTCAGCCTAAAATCATTCCCACACAAAAGAAAACTTCCTTCACTGCTTTACTTCGCCAAACTATTGATCAATATGCTTCAAGTAAACAAAAACCTAAAATGAAGCCAAACACCAATTTTCAACAATCTGGAATACATCATAATACAACTTCAAAATTCCTTCATAACACCTTTCCTACCAACAATTTACACAATAGCAACATAGCATCTAATCTTCATGTCCCTCCATCATATGCTCACAAATCCCATATCAATGCCCTACCGAACCAATATGGTGGGCAAACTAGTAATCTGGAAGCCATGGTGAAACAGTTAGCTTCGCGTATGGACCAGATAGATCCTTATCGTCCCTCGTACAATTATCGAGAGATATGTAGTCAACCTTTGGATCCCATAGTTGTAGCACAACCATACCCTAAGCATTTTCCCATGCCCATCCTAGCCTATATATAAAGGAACCGAAGATCCCATAGAGCATCTTCGCATGTTTAGGATAGCATGTCATGATATATCACATGATGACTTGCTATTACTAAAAATGTTCCCAAAAAGTTTAGGTGGAATGGCATTAGAGTGGTACTATCAATTGCCCACTCATTCTTTGAGAAACTTTGAAGAAACAACTGAATCTTTTGTCCATCAATTTAGTGCCTACATCGAGAGGCATGTAACCATTAAAGATTTATACAACTTAAAACAAGACAAGGATGAATGTTTTGCCGATTTCTTAGCTAGATGGAGGCAGTTGATAGGAAAACTGCACTTTGTGCTACCTTATAGGGAAATGTTGGACATTTTTATTAATAATTTACAAGAACAAATATCTTATGAGCTATCAACCGCTACTTTAACTACCTTCGATCAAGCTATAGATTTAGCTCGAAGAGTAGAAGATGCCCTCATTAGGAGAGGCCAACTTAGGAAGAAGGATGATGAGAAAACATCCAAAAATCAATATAAAAACAAACAAGTTGTCGGTGATGGAGTCACTGATAGTAGAAATGTTGCTAATATCAATGCAACGAAAACAACAAAAAAATTTATATTGAAACCTCCTGATAAGCCTCCTCGAGAATTTACTAGATTGAATCAACCATTATCAACTATTTTACCTCAATTACTCGAAAGAGGTTTGATCCAATTACCAGCTATCCGGGAACCTGATCCAACTATACCCGGATACAGAGCTGACTTACACCGTGACTTCCATAGAGGACCTGGACACTCTACCAACGCTTGTAAAAGGTTGAAACATAAAATACAAGATCTGATTGATAATAATGAAATGGAGGTGCAAGCCTTCCAACCTAAACAAAATGCTCCTAATAATCCTCAAAAGACCATTCCCCAAAATCAAAATCAAAATGCTAATCAATCATTAGACATATTTCAACACCCTTTACCAAGACATGGTAAAGAGGTGGCCAATCAAATCGAACATCATAATGTTCCTCCTCCTACCCGATATGTAGGAACCATTAGTGGACATTTACTTAATCCTGATCCTCAAATATTTGACACAACTTTCTCCATGGTTACGACCAGGCCCCTACATAATATTCAAACTCCAGATTCTAGTGATGTAGAATCAGATACTGAAAGTGAAATAGACATCACTTCAAACCAATCGAATAGTTCTAAAAATGAATCAGATCCTATTCAACCCATCACGGATGCTATGGTTCCAGAAGAACCATTTCCTAGAAGAGTTACTACTCGACCCTCTTCTAATCAATTCCTCCCTAATGAACAAGCCATAAACGCTCGACCGAGACCAGCTTCAACGTCCTCAATATAACATTGTAAGTACCATTGGAGTCGTTACCTGTCAACAAGCTCAAAATTCTCAACAAGAACCAAACCGAATGATGGATCAGCTCCATTTGTTTTGAAAAATCCCAATAAAGGGAATCATGCTTCCAATGTTCAACCTAAACCCCCTTACAATATTAATGAGCAATTATCCAATACTACAGCCAAAATTTCCCTTTTGGATTTATTAAGATCTTCTCCCACCCATAGGGATGAGTTGATGCTTACATTAAGCCAAATGATGGTACCTCAAAACATTCAACCTGAAGCCATGGCCAATACTATCATCACTCGAGAAGTTGATTGTATTGACTTTCGGGATAAAGATATCCCACAACACAGTTTACATAAGGATAATCCCTTATATATTACTGCTCTAATTGGAGATGTAGTCGTCAAACGAGTCCTGATTGATAATGGCTCATCTCTAAACATTTGCACTTTTGACTTCTACCAACGATTTGGCTTTAGAAGTGATGAAATGAAGAAAACTGACATGATTATCAAAGCTTTCAATGACGAAACACAAGAAACGTGTGGAGTTATTACCATCCCATTGCAAGTTGGTCCTAGAACTCTAGATACCACCGTGTTTATTGTACATTGCCCCGCATCGTACAATATACTCTTGGGTCACCCTTGGATCAATGCAATGCGGGCTGTCCCATCAACTTTACACCAATGTGTTAAATTCGAATTTAAAAATCAGTTGGTCACTATCCATGGTGACCCTAGACCCTTTGATATGTGTGCTTTGGGAGTAACCTCGTTGGAGTGCAATTTTGCCCTCGCTCGTCATCCACACATCCTAATTCTTATTTTTCATCTAAAACTGTGAAACACACACCCATAGCTTCACCTATTTCCCCTCCATTAATTTCATCCTCATATATAGATCAACAATCTTCTAAACAAACCACTCTAGAACCTCAAAAAGATCTTCAATCTACAACCAATCCTTCATGTTCTATCCCTATAATTTCAAAACCTATAGACCCATCTATTAACACTTCCACATTATCAACATCTATCATACCTTCCACATCTAAAGATATAGGGAATGATCCTTCTACATCTTATGCTCTTTTTGATGAACTTTTACCGGATTTATCCACAATCTTAATATCAGAAAAAACAAATGCTTTCATGCAAGATTCAATTCTTTTAAATAACTTGCCGCCATCTCCTCGTACTTTGGGCCTCCCACAACCTATGGGAAGTACTTACCAAGTCGGGAGTTGTGCCTTCATTTATAAAGGATATGACTGGGGAAGAATCCCTTGAAATATTAAAACTCATCATGAGGGATATGCTCGGTGTTATTTTACCAATGAATATATTAAAGCTAAACCCATAATGCTTAAAATGGGATATAAAGGGAAAGGCTTGGGACCTTTCCAAAATGGCATGAAAGAACCTTTCGAGGTAGAACCGTGGCCCGCCCGCCGTGGTGTGGGCCTATTTCCTAGTAAGGGTCAACCCTTTCCTTTTGAAGATGATGATCAACTCATATGTTATCAAGATTATTTGGATAGGCGTGATGATTTGCCTCTAAAAAATCAGCCATTTACATGTAACATGCTATCCATAGCTTACCCCGAAATGATTGCTGACCCCGATGAGGAGTTGGAAGGAGATATCTTCCACGATGTCTCCGTTGAAGAGATGTTACACAATGGATTTTATTTTGATGGTTCTATACCAACTATAGCCCAACTTGAGACCGCTAATCCTCAAGATGAATTATCCAAATTAACCTTACAAGAATTACAAGAATTGGGCGTTTCACCCGCCCCACCTAATTTTGAAAGAGATCTACACATGGAGGTAGAAAACGTCATTAAAATTAATATTGGAACCGAGGATAATCCTCACATAATCAATATTGGATCAGAATTAAGTCAAGAAAAACAAGAACAATACATTGCATTCCTTAAAGAGTATGAAGATGTCTTCGCTTGGACATATGAAGATATGCCAGTTCTAGACCCTTCGTAGTCATGCATCATCTAGTGGTCCATCCGGATGCTAAACCTGTTAAACAAAAACTTAGAAAAATGCATCCCAAAGTGGCTCTGCTAGTCAAAGGGGAGTTAGAAAAACTCCTGAATGTTGTTTTTATACAAGCTATTGATTATGCTGAATGGATCTCAAATGTAGTTCCAGTTACCAAGAAAGAAGCCACCAAAGTTAGGGTTTGCACAGATTTTAGAGATATTAATGTTGCATGCCCTAAAGATGATTTTCCTCTTCCAAACATGGATCAAATCATTGAATTTACTGTCGGGAGTGGGATGATGTCCTTAATGGATGGATTCTCCGGTTATAATCAGATCAGGATAGCTCCTGAAGATCAAGCTAAAATAGCCTTTATTACCCCCTGGGGTACCTTTTGTTGGAAAGTGATGCCATTTGGCTTAAAGAACGCAGGTGCAACCTATCAACGAGCTATGACTTATATTTTTCATGATATGATGCATGATATCCTACATGATTATGTAGATGATATTATAGCTCGCTCTATTAATGAAGATAATCATTTAGATGATTTGAGAAAAGTTTTTAATCGATTACGAGAATATCTTATTCGATTAAATCCAACAAAATGCATATTCGGAGTTAAGTCCGGTAAACTATTAGGGGTTTTAGTTTCTTTACGTGGTATCAAAATCGACCCTCTCAAGATTGTGGCTATCACTGATATGCCCGCACCTACTAATATATCTGAGTTACGAAGTTTACAAGGTAAGCTTCAAGCCATCCGTCGCTTCATCGATAAGCTGGCGGACAAAACTGGTCCCTTTCTTAAACTCCTTAAGAAGGATGTCCCTTTTAATTGGGACGACGAATGTAGAGAAGCTTTTGAACTTCTCAAACAATACCTCCTTAATCCACCTGTGCTTTCACCGCCTAGACCTGATCGCCCATTTCTCCTATATATTTCAGCTTCAGATTCTGCCTTAGGAGCTATGTTAGCTCAGCTTGATGATGAAAAGAGAGAACGTGCTAATTATTATATTAGCCGAACCTTCATCGCTTATGAAACCCGCTACACAACATTAGAAAAACTATGTCTAGCAATCGTGTTTGCTACGCAAAAATTATGCCATTATATGCTTAGTCGAAAAACTTATGTCATTGCTAAATATGATCCCTTGAGGTATCTCATGAGTCGACCTTATTTATCGGGTCGCACAACCAAGTGGGTTCTTGCTCTAAGCGAGTTTGATCTCACATTCATAGGACAAAAGTCTATTAAGGGTCAAATCATAGCAGATCAATTAGTCGCTGCACCCTTAGAGTCTACCCATCCCCTCATCATTGAGTTTCTTGATGAATGCCTTCAATTAGAGGCAGACCATATTGAACAATGGTCCTTATACTTTGATGGAGCCCGATGCATGAGTGGGGCTGGTGCGGGTATTATTTTAATATCCCCGCAAAAACATCTTATTCCTCTATCCTTCAAATTAACATTTGCTTGCACCAACAATACTATTGAATATGAAGCTCTAATCCTTGGATTACGAGCTGCCTTGGCGCTAAAAATTAAACATCTCGTTAGTTTTTGGTGATTCTCAACTGGTTATAAACCAAATTAATGAAGTTTATCAGACCAGAGATGATAAACTACGCCCATATAAAGCCTATGTTTTACAATTAATGTCTCTATTTGATCAAGTTACCTTGGAAGCTATTCCTCGAACTTGCAACCGTGCAACTGATGCTATGGCCGCAATTGCATCTCTCCTGCCCTTGGAGTTAGATGACGAATATGCCACTATCATTATTCGTCGACTCCAGGAACCCGCTTCAAATAAGTCATGCTTAGAACCTTTGGATGTGTTTCTAATCAATGAAACTACTCCTGAACCTTGGTATACGGATATATTTGATTTTCTCCAAAATGGGACTTTCCCTGCCAATTCTAATAGAAACCAACGCTCGGTTATTACGTAGACGAGCAAGTCGATTTGTAATAATTGGCAATACTTTATATAGGAGATCTTTTGAAGGTATCCTATTAAGATGTTTGAATTTAGAAGAATCCAAATCAGCCTTGAGTGAAGCCCACGATGGATCTTGTGGAGGACACTTCAGTGGTAGTGTCATTGCTAAAAAGCTCCTTAGGATAGGATACTTTTGGCCTACCATGGAGAATGATGCACATGATTATGTGCGCCATTGCGACAAGTGCCAAAAACATGTTGACCTTGTCCATGCGCCTGCACAAGAACTGTAGGCTATTTCATCTCCTTGGCCCTTTTCAAAATGGGGTTTAGATATTATTGGCAAAATCAATCCCGTGTCATCCGATGGACACAAATTCATCATAACCGCCAGTATTTCACGAAGTGGGTTGAAGCTATGCCTTTAGCTTCCCGCACTGGCACACAAGTCTCTAAATTTATTTTTAATCAAATCATTTGTAGGTTCGGAATTCCTGCAAATCTCATCTCTGATAATGGAACTTGTTTCAAAAATAAAGATGTTAAAAAATTATGCCAAAAATATAAGATTCAACATCGCTGGTCCACTCCCTATTATCCTCAGGGTAATGGTCAAGCAGAAGCATCTAACAAAACCTTAATCAAAATTCTCAAAATATTGGTCAATAAAACTGGCCGTGACTGGCACATTCAGTTATATCCAACCTTGTGGGCCTATCGAACTAGTGTTCGAACCCCCACTGGAACTTCACCTTTTGTTTTGGTTTATGGTGCTGAAGCCGTTTTTCCCTTTGAATTAGAAGTTCCTTCTTTGGCTCTACTACTTCAAGATACCAAAGTAGGAGATGAATATCGAAGTTGGCAGACTCGACAACTGGAACTCCTAGATGAAAAATGCATCAATGCTTTGGAGCATCTCCGTGCCTACCAAAACAAGCTTAAAAGATCATATGCTAAAAAAGTTCGTCATCGATCCTTTGAGATCGACGACCTTGTTTTAAAAGAAAATCAAAAAAATACTAATGCAACTAAGGACCTTAAAGGTAAATTTGAGCCCAACTGGCTTGGACCATACATTATCACTGCTAAATTTGAATCGAGAGCATACAAATTATCTACCTTAGATGGTAAAGAACTTAAAGAACCCATGAATATTTTGCATCTTAAACGTTACTATGTATAAATTTGGTCATTTCATCCTTGTATATATTTGTTTAAAATATTTCACAAATCACTATCTTGTATTTCTTTCAATTTATAAATTCAAAAACACCAAAAACATTCATAATCATCAAAATCTTCAAAACTATTTGTTGTATTTATTTATGGCACTTGTTAATTCTTTCAAAAACAAAACAAAAATAATAAAAATAAAAACAACAATATTCTTGACTCTTTCGAAACCAAAACAACATAAAGAAGAAAGAGAGAGTCAACATTCTCAAAACTTCTCAAAAAAGTATTTATATCTATATATTCTTACAAATGTTGCAGTTATATGTTTCAAATTATTTTGGATAAATTAGCATTTATTTGGAATCCCTCACTTTCACAAACACAAAAATAAATATCTTGATTTTATCTGGCATGATTACTAATCTCTCTTATATCAAAGTCCACAAAATTCAATTAAATAAAGTTTGAGCACAGAGAATTGATCTTGTTATTTACTTAAACCAAGCACATCTTTTCACAATAAAATGATTATATTTGTAATTTCCATGCTTTGCTACATAGTAGAAGTGGTTTCTTGAGCGAAAAGTTTCCCCGCTATCCTATCATGCACATGGTCTAGAATCTTTGAGAATTGGCAAAAGGACAAGCTCACCCCTACCCGTAATAAAAATCCCTTGCTCTACAGCTAATCCGAGCAAGTATCCCTAGCATAGAAAGAAAAGAAAAGTTCAAAAAAAAGAGAAAAAAGAAACAAGTTATTTCAGCATTATTTCAAAAATCAAGCAAAAATACAAAAGAAAAGCAAAAGAAAGCAAAAGCAAAAGCAATAAAATCCCTTTCCCTACCCTTTGAAAAGAAAAGAAGGGTTGATGAGCTTGAATCCTCGGAATTCTCAATTATTCGAAAACTGTGAGGTAAGCCCCATAACAGGTGGTTTGTGCCCAACCCGCTTGGCCTTGGGTAACTCCTAGCGTGGCGATATGTCTGTCACATTAGCGACCTTATTTTGTACAGACCTATGTCTGCTTATGGATTAGCTAGCTCTTGATAATCCGACTTACATAGTAGTCTAGTATGGTTATATGCATCTACATCATGGTTAATGAACACTTATTTGGTTCATTCAAATCACTTGTATCATATTATCTTGCTCAAAACTCGGTAAATGAACATAGCAATTGCACACACATTTTGTATTTGAGAGATTTTGTGTATCATTATGATAAATCAAGATTGGAAATGAATTCACATATGCACATGGGATTCCTTATAAATCTAACTTTTGTCTTTAAGATACTTTGAAATATTTTTTTGCAAATTGTTTGGAATAATTCATTTTCTTCTTTAAAGTACAGTTGTTTAGTATAAAGACAACTACATGCATAATAGAAAAATCAAAATTTCTTTCAAACCATACAATCAAAACACACACACACACACACACACACACACAAAAAAAAAATATATATATATATATATATATATATATATATATTATCGACTTTCGCGACGATGGTATAGTTCCAAAACCAAAATTGGAATTTTATGCCTAGCGCAAGTCCTCATCTTCATATTTTCTGTTTATTAAAAAATCAACCATGCAATAAAACAATCTATTTTCTTTCTTGATTTTCGCGATGATGGTATAAGTCTATACCTACATATTCTATGCCTAGCGCAAACCATTGTAACAATTTTTATTCCCCATTTATTTAAAAATCATGAAAACCATATGACTTAAATCATTATGTTACACAAATTATGCTTTTAAACAGCATGCACATTATCACTATTTCATGTCATTATGTCAACCTTCAATTTTGCAATGATGGTATAATTCCTAGGGAATTATCCAAAAAATTTATCACACTTAGGAATTTATGCCTAGCAAAAATCATTTTAACATTATTTCATGCATACTATTTTTATGAAAATCTGAAAACAAACCATCATCATCATCATTTGCACCATTGCACCAAAGTCTTAAGACAGTCTCTTAAGCACTCTTTTACTTTTTAACAATATTTCTATACTGGGATTAGCTTGACGACCGAGTGAGCGACGACTCCATGAAATGGTCTATAATAGCGACAATGTCCTTTGAAATTATTGTTAGAAGTCTCTTTTTATTTTTTATCACATCACATCACAAACAACCAATTTGTTACATCAGATTATTTCATTTAAAATCTTACAGCATGACATTCAAACCATAATATTTCCAACGACATAATTACATGAATCATCACATCAATCAATCAAAACATTAAAAGCATCATAAAAATACATAAGACACAAGTCATATGATCAAAAACATATCTCATCTCATATATATATCAACAATATATACATCATCTCAAAACTAGATTGGTATGCCACAATCTATACCTCGGCATACTCAATCCTCTATCAAAAATAATAAATGCTATCATATCAATCTGTACAATGTCGTGCAGTAGTCTAGCCTCGAGAACCCCTCGAGCTCTCAGCCTCATCTCCTCCCCCGCCCTGAGGTGGACGAGGTGGCCCCATCGTAGTATGAGTGGTACTGCGAGTCCTAGTCGTCGATCGGGACGAAGTCCTCGACGACCCGATCCTGATCGGATCTGCGATGTTAGCCGGCAATGGTAGTCTATCCTCCTCTGGCACCATCTGATAGTATAATGTTTGGTAGAAAGTGATTTGGGCAATAGCCCGTGCCAGCTCCCTAGTGCTCGCCCCTTCGCCCCGTGCTTTCAAGCGTGCAATCTCATCTCTGAGTTGTGTCACCTCAGCTCGATGTCGTGCAGCCTCCTCCCGTAGGGTCTGCACCTGTGCCTAGAGATGGATTGTCTCCGCTCGGAGAGTCGCTGTCTCGCTACTCTCCCTAGTGTCAACACCCTTGCCCTTATCGGGCGATGGTGGCCTCTCTCTCTATGGAGAAGGGGGTCTCTCTGCCCTCCTCTCCCACTGTCACGGCCTCTCCTGCGCTTGTGGCCTCATTTTATCTCTCCCGCCATGACCCTGGGCCACCTCCATAGCCGCCTGGCGCCGCCTCCCCATCCGATGCACAACTACATGAATCGGACCCTAAGCCCTCGTCATCCGAGGAGGGCGGATGCCTGCGTACTAGGCATCGTAGCCATCGGCTACCCCTACATCGTCCCCATCCACTGGCTGAATGGGGGCATCATCCGAGTCCTGACTCCAGAAGCGCTGCATGTCTGGAGCCCCGCTCACTGTGGTGTTATCCCGGATAGTCCAAGAAAACTCGTAATCCCTGAGAGATGGGATCCCCTACTGTAGACCGAACTATCGCAAAACTCGGTCGTAGCGGTGGAGCTCCACCTCTCCCCTCTCCATCCACAGCCAACAGACTCGCCTGACGTGAGCCAGCTCCTGTCCATCCTCGGCCCACCCTGGGTGCTCTCGCCATGGCCTCCAGGTGATCTGGTCTGGGACAAGGTCATCCAGCAGTCTCCGGGACATCGACAGATCAATCCGCCGTTGTGACCCTCTCTGGAGCCACCAGTAGAAAGCTCGGGGCCTCTCCCCGTCAACCCCTATCAAAGGAAGCCCTATCGGCCTCTGCACTACAATGTGCTCCCAGCACCAAACCTGTAGGAGCGATGTCATAACTAGACATCGGCCGCCCTTGTACACGACCCCATGCAGGATCCTATACAACCGACATAGAACAAAGCTGCCCCAAGAAAATCTGTAACCATGGTCTCGCATGTCGTAGATCACATCTGCTAGCACCCATGGTACCCTGCACCCGCTCTGGTGGCACAACAGAAGTCCACCCACCACTCCGGCCAAAACCCGTGTGAGTCTCGATGCCCCAGGCATCTGACGCAGTGACTCGATGTTCACTCCGCCCTTCTCCAGGGCGAAGCTCGGGTCACCACACAACCGCATCATAGCATGGCCCTGATTGGCCGTAGGAGTGATCAACCGTCCTTGTATGGGGATTCTCAGAATCCTCCATACATCCTCCAATGTGGGAGTCATCTCCCCTGTGGGTAACCAAAAACAGGAAGAACCCGGATACCACCTCTCTAGCCAGGGCTGTCAGTAGCCCCATGTCTATAGACACTTGTGGCATTTCTGCCACATGCTGTAAGCCGGCCTGTGCCAGCTGATCCCGCTCTGCCTGTGATAGAGCGGCCAAGTCATCTCTCAACCCGCCGTATTTCCATTCTCTGCTCTTTAGCAAACCTCTCTGCAACATAAACAACAAAACAATAAAAATCATTAATAAAAACTCAGTAATTAAAAATGCAAGTTAAAATAAGTTCAATTTTATACAAATGATGATATCGTCCACTATTGGACGATATCGTCCCCAATTTGAGCACAATCGTCTCCGATTTCGCAAGCCGAAATCGTCCCCCTTTCGTCGATTTCGCCCTTAGACGAAATCGGCGAACTTGAGACGATTTCGTCGAAATCGGGACGATTTCGTCCCGACGACGTCGACGGCCCAAAAACGGCCGCGATGCTCAAAATTTACTCAAAATTCACCTAAAAAGCATGTAAATTCAACTTAAAACATTCTAAGCTAAGTTTAGACTCTTACCCGTAGCCCGCGCCGGACCTCTGTCGATCTGTGCGCCGTCTCCACCATTTTTGCTTGTAGAGCTCTAAAAACCAGAAAAATGAACAATAAAAATGAATTAGGGTTTTACCCTATTTTTCTTAATTTTATTCAAAACACAATTAAAAACATTTTAAAATTTTGGCTTTTCCACGTTTTTACCTCAAACGTTCGATTTGGGTAAAAACACGGAGGGGGCACCATAGTAAGTCGTCGTACGATTCGACCAAGAATCGTCGCCTAAAAATGGGAATAATTTTTGCTTTCTCGTAAATCGAGAAGAACTCATCTTTAACGCATTTTCTTCAAAAAATTCGCTAAAGAGGGGGCAAAATGTAGCACCCTAAAATTGGCGCAGTGAAACCTTAATAATTACAATTACTCTAGTAAATAATTCAAATTCAAATTTTAACCTCCCAAACCGCTCCCAAACCATCGTGTAATCCGTTTCCTCCTTTCCCGCGCCATTTTTAGAGTTTGTTTTGACCGTTTGACGATATCGTCGCCGATCAGACGATATCGCCTCAGATCGGACGATTTCGTCTGGGCTAGGACGTCCAGACGATCTTGTCCCAAAACTAATTTTTCACAATTAGCTTCTGTTCCAACGACGTCTCTAATCCGGGCAAAAGCGTGTCTACGCCGTTAGAGACCCTCCCCCATTGGAGATCTCCCAAATAGGGATGATCTCCAACCTCCTAACCTCCCTCCTAAGCCTATTTAATCCTAAGCCCTCCCCTTAGCACCCCCCTGGCTGATAATTCCTGTAACTTGACTTCACACGCATTAAGACATCCCAAATTGCTATTTGCATTAGTTCTATCCAAATTTTGTTGCAGGTACCTTAGTATTTTTCAGCCGGAGCAAGCTTACATCATCGCAGACGATCCTGTTCAGATCGGAGGCGATCCTGTCGAATCAGAGATGATTTCGTACCAATGCGAGATGATTTCGACTGTAGTCAACATTGAGGCAATCAATGCCCGAGTTTGCATTTCTTCATCTTCTTTTTGCTGTTTTATTCTGCAATTAGCTAGTTCATTTATTATTTCCTATTATTCTGCATTTTGGAGTTCACCCATGTAGCTTTGAATGCATAATTAAGTCACCAATTGTCATTAAATCATCGTAGTACACTCGTATTTTGTTCATTATTATCATGTTAATGTTATTGCTGTCATTTTACACTATTTCCCTCTGTTAGAATAGTTGCATTTTCTGTGTTTTGCATCTATTTCTCTGTTTGTAGGTCTCTGACGAATTCGTCTGATCTCGATGATCTTGTCCGATAGCAGATGATCTCGTCGATCTCAGAGATTCTGTCGAAGTCGAGGCGATCCTGACTACTTCAAAAATCAGAATCTTCATCAGACATCCGGATCAGGTATGACTTTCTAATCTTCCCTTTTTCTCTCTATTTTCTGTCTTAATTTTGTTTTTTGTATTCATTTAATCTGCATCTTCATATAGAATAGCTTAGATGCATTTTGGCCAAACCTAGGACTTGAATGCTTAAGGCTAAAACTGAACACATCAAACACATTCCCAACCTAGGCGTGGAAACTGCCATTAAATGTTTCCTGGTGAACCCACCATCCGTCGAAAAATCACCATAATACACCTCCCCCGAGAGGCGGGACCTTCGCAAGGCCTCTCAGTCCGAGGTACCACGCCATCCTTTTCACATCCCCCTTCCGGGCACGGATCCTATAGCCTGAAGGTAAGGGTGTGAAAAATTTGGAGCGATACACTCTCTATATATTTGGGGTGAGAAGACTCACCATTTTATAGACCTGACAGTCTCTTTGGATGAGCATGCAGAGGTGCCACTTGGAAATCATGCCTTCCTAGGGGGAGAAGATTCCTCCCTGATTAGGGGATCCATGACTACCCCTGTAACTTCCTCTAGCGCTCAAAAAAACTCACTCACACTCCCATGCAATGAAGGAAGAGTTAAGTGGTGGATCTGAGCTACCATTTGTCAAGATTTGACTTTTTTCCCGTCAAACTTGTTATTCGCCTCACCCTGGAGCAAATACTGCTACTCGTCCCTGGATGTAATGAATACCAGTTTGTAATCGTCCCTGGGTGGAACGAGTAGAAAGCAGAGTGCCTGAAAGGTGCCAAATTGACCTCTGACCTTCCAAAACTACTGTGTGAGTGTTTAGGACCATTATTTAACCTTTGGGGGATGCCTTGGGGGTTGTGTGTGTCAATGCGATCAGTGTTTGCTGTCACATAATCAGATTGGTGTTGTTTTGGTGTCTATAGAAATATTCTTGATCAAAACTCAACCTCAACTTGCTTCTTTTTAACTACCGTGATTTCATTTGACATTGTCCTTACACTCAAATTTATATATTGTATCTCCTCTAACAATTTCACGGAGGGGTCATAATTTTGTTGAAGATCAAGGAGGATAGGCATTGTTACCTTTGGGGGAAGTTTACCTAAGGCAATCAAATCCACTTCGGTCTTTTGAAATTGCATATACAAATCTAGAAATGTGTGGCTATTGGCTTGTCAAAACGATATATCAATATCAGAGTTGAAGGGTTGAATATAGTAAAATGTATCTTATTCATTGGTAGGTAGAAGACCGTCAAGAACTCTTTGCCAAATTCAAGTGAATCTAACATTGAAATCTACTATTTCCTCCTATAGATTTCTTTGGATGTTTGTGAATTGATGTAGAAAATAAAAAGGATCTACTTGCTCATGAAATTTTTTAATTAACAACTCCGTCAACTAGTCCCATGTGGTGATGGTAGCGGGTGGCAAGGATCGGTACCAGTACAATAACTTTTCTCTGAGAAACAACACCAACAATCATACCATAATGTCTTCATCTATAATATCATGTGTTATTGCCAAGGATGCCACATCTTGGATGTGCTTGTAATCAATATTATCCATACCATCATAAGAGGGCAAATCCTTCAATGTTGCTTAAGGGAATAGGTTTTGAGATTATAGATTTAATGCTCCAGATCTATTCTATACTAGAAATTGCCTTGGTGGTGGCTACTATGGAGGTTGATTTTGAGCCATATGGATTGTTGTGTGTGGTTAGGGAGGTGGAAAACTAGTAGTTGTAGCAGTAGGACTTGTAGGAAAAAAAAACATACCAACTAACTAAGAGGACGTTTTAGTGTATGGGACACTCAGAGGTACTAACCTAGGGAGTTTTCCTAGCTTTTGGATATCAAGTTCATACAATTCAATAGGATCTTAAAAATTCTTGGTCTTCGATCTCGTAATCATGAAGAAAGCTTTCACTTACCTCATGTTCAGAGTCTTTTGGATAGATCTAAGTCTCCAGATGTTCTAATCCTATAGTACAAGGCGAACATCAAACTTCTTTTTTTTTGGTATAAGGTAGAGGTGGTTATAAGGTCCACAAACCTTTTACAAAGTCAAAATGGGTTGGTTCTAGCATCAATCCCGTATAATAAAAATACAAAATGGATCTTTCTAAGACCCACATTAAGCCATACTTAGAGTCCACAGTCCTATACTTGTCGCTTGACTATTCAGGATAAAAAAAAAACCAAACAACACCTAGCACTTACTAATACCACTAGGTTGCTGTACTGTACACTTGTCACCTCCCAGGCCCCAGCAAATGGGATGCCTTTTCTGCCTAATTCCATCTATCGGATTACTCATCATCAACCCCTCTGATCTCCTGATGCTCTAACAGGTTTGATCTTAGCTCTTCTCTAGAAGCCAACACCAATAGTTCTTGAGGGAAGTTATCCTTCCAAATTTGCATCTCCCCAATAGAAACTGCAATATTTGCCATTAGATTCGTCGCCTGGTTCCCTTATCTGAAGGTGTGTTGGATTCGGGCATTAACCAAATGAGATTTATGAATATTTGCTTCTAGGATAAGCTCCAAGATGGTCCAGCTAGGGTCTTTATCCTCCTTAATTGCCTTGATTATATTAAGTGAATCCCCTTCAAAGATAACTTCCTTATAACCCTCAAGTCTGGAAATTCTCATTGCCTGCATGCAGGCTTGGGCTTCTGCAAAATTATTTGTTTGAGTTCCCAAAGGCTTTGCAAAGGCAAGGGCCACTTTTTCTTCCTCATTTCTCATAACTCCTCCTTGTACTACAGCCCCCAGATTTCCTTTAGGTGCCTTGTCAAAATTAAACTTAACCCACTTTTGTGTGGGGGTATCCACTTGACACCATCTCGTGGGTTGGTTGTAATGTCTAGGTCTGGAAGTTCCTCTCGCCAGTTTCGCAAAATCCTCCTTTCCCTTAGAGACATGGTCTCATTTTTGAAGAAGAAAGTTTTTCAGTTTTCTTTCAAAGCTCTGATTATTTTATTACCACATAACCTGGGATATTTCTTACGTCATTTAAATACTCTCTTATTTCTCTCATTCCATATCCCCCATAAAAAATGGGGTAATCTGAGCTTCTAGAGCCAAATCAAAAGTTTTGCCCGGAAGGGGGAAGCCCACTGTATGCAAAAGTCAGACATGCTATTTGGACAGACCCAATCTATATGAAATTTGGATAGGATCATTTGGAAGACTGTACAAGAAAATTCACAAGTTAGAAATATATGACTTATAGATTCTATCGCTTTCTCACACAAGATACATCGATTGATGAATTGGAAACCTCTCCTTTGCAGATTATCTATTGTCAGAATCTTATTTTGAACTGCCAACAAAAAGAAGAAAGCTATTTTTGGGGTTAAATTATTTAACCAAATAATAGAAGTCGGAGTCCAGCCATTGAATCCTGAGTGGGTTAACTTATAGGCAGTTTTTACCGAATAGATCCCACTTGTAGTTTTGCCCCAAATCGCCTTGTATCTTCCTTCCCTAGGAATGATTGGGAACACCCTTAAAGCATCATTGAGTTTGGTTAGGGCCACCTTCTCTTGCTCTGACAGATTATGAACTGTGATTTTCTTCCAAGAGGAAGTTTCTTGTGCTACAACAATAAAATCCCCTACTTTTCCTCCCATTTCCTCCAAAAGTTTATGTTGGAGGACCTGAAGGTCTAAGTTATCTTTCATAGGGGCCTCTTCCAACCACGGGTCTTGCCAAAAGTCCACTTGTCTTCCATTACCAATTCTCCATCTGATGCCTTTCTTGACTACCTCCCGACATTTGAGCAAACAATTCCAGAAATAGGATCCTCTAGGGAGATTATCAGCTTTTAGGAAGTCCTGATTATTTTTGATATATTTTGCCTTAAGAAGTTTTACCCATCCCAATTGATCATTATTGATAAATATCCATACCTGTTTGCCAATCAGAGCTTGATTCATTTCTTTCATTCTCTTTAGCCCCAGGCCCCCCTGATCCTTGCTTGCACACACCTGATTCCATGCTACCAACAAAATTCTCTTTCTCTCCTCTAAACCTGACCATAAGAAGTTGTGTTGAATTTGCTCCAATGTAGCTCGAACCTTTGCAGGCATTCTAAATAGAGACATGCAGTAAATTGGAATGCTCTGTAAAGTAGTTTGAACTAATAAGGCTTTTCCTGTGGAGCTGAGAAGGCTGCCCTTCCACCCTGCTAACTTTTTGGAGATCTTGTCAATGACTGAGTTCCACAATGTAGCCTTCATTCTTCCTTCGAACATAGGCATGCCTAGATAAGATGCTGGTAGAAGCTCATTTCCACAACCGAAGAGGTTAGCTATTATTTCCTCCCTCCCACCAGGCATGTTAAAGAAATAGATGCTACTCTTCTTATAGTTTATGTATTGTCCTACTTTTGTCTCATACTTGGTTAGAATTCTCTTCAGATTCCTAGCCTGAGGCACCGAGGCTTTGGACACAATGATTGTATCATCCACAAACTGTTGGTGAGACACTGGCTCTGCTATTGAGGCTAGTTTGAAACCTTCCAAATGACCATTTGCAATCGCTGCTGAAATGTTCCTACCCAATGCTTCCGCTAAAATAATAAACAAGTATGGAGACAAAAGATCTCCTTGTCGCAACCCCCTTTCACTCTTAAAGTAACCGGAGGGTGACCCATTCACCATGACAAAAAATATTGTAGTAGAGATACAACTAAAAATCAACTTAATCCACTGGGGACAAAAACCAAACTTACCCAAAATCTTGGTGAAGAACCGCCATGAGACCCGATCGTAGGCTTTATTCATATCAAGCTTTAGTAACATACCTGCTTCCTTACTAGCCACCATTGAATGAATAACCTCATGAATTGTGATGATACCATCCAGTATTTGTCGCCCTTTCACAAAGCCTCCTTGGTTCATATCAATGATGAAAGGAAGGATAACCTTCAGCCTATTGGCGATTTTTTTGGTGAGAATATTCATCAGAGTGTTACATAAACTGATAGGGCGAAAACTAGAAAATTCCATTGCTCCCACTAGTTTAGGGATGAGGACTAAAAATGTAGCATTAACTCCTTCTAGAATTTCCATGTCCTTTTGAGCCTCAATTATAGCTTCCACTACATCATTGCCTAGGATATCCCAAAACTTCTAGAAGAAAGCTACGGGGAAGCCATCCGGTCTTGGGGAGCTGTTACCATCCATGTCAAAAACCACCTTCTTGATTTCCTCCTTTGTGAAAGGACTAAGTAAGAATCCATTAAGATTCTCAGTTACGAGGGGTGGAATGGCCGCCAACAGAGAGTCCTCTTCTTCAATAGTCGGATTTACATCTTCTAGCAACGATTTAAAGTACTCAACCACTTCCCTCCTTATGTCTTCCATATCTTTGGTGTTAGACCCATCGACCATCTTGATCTCCTTAATTTTGTTAGTACTCCTATGGCGAAGAGTAGATACATGGAAGAACTTTGTATTTTTGTCACCCTCCTTTAACCAATGCAGTTTGGATTTTTACCTCCAAAAGGTTTCTTGAAATCCTAACATCGTGTGGTATTCGGCTAACAGCTCCCTCTCCTGGTTTCTCAGATCCTCTGTAAGCTGCTCTGACTTCAGCTTCTCCTATAGTTCATTGATATTGTCTTCTAGTTCTGCATTTTTAACAAAAATATTGCCAAAGGAAGTTTTGTTCCACTCTCTAATGTTAGCCTTCACATTCCTTATTTTACATGCCACTTGGGCCAGTTTCGAACCATTATACTTTTTGTCCCACCATTGGGCAACTAGATCCTTGAGATCCCGATGTTGGAACCACATAAGTTCGAATCGAAAGGGTCTGATGTATCTTTTCTTAGAGTCCTCCCCTGTTTTCCACAGAATTGGGTTGTGATCAGACCCGATTCTTGGGAGTGTCGTTAATGAAGAGTCCCCAAACCTCTCCAGGCATTCTTGAGAAAGAATAAACCTATCTAATATGATTTGAATTTGGTTTTCCTTCAATATTTTGTTAGACCATGTATAGGATAATCTACGCAGGTCCACATCCATCAGGTCATGTTGCTCAACAAAATCTCTAAACTTGTAGATATCAGCAGTTATTCTTTGAGAGCCCCCCAATTTATCTGTAGGATTAAGGTAGCAATTGAAATCCCCTGCCACAATCCAAGGGTAGTTGGGGACTGTCTCCCTCAATTCAACTAGCTGACTCCAAAGAACCCTTCTCAGTCCTTGTCTAACTAGAGCATATACATTTGTTAAGATCCACTCTTCCTACGTGGTTTTATCCACACATAAGAGACAAATAAACCAACTAGACATCATAATCACTCTACTATCAATCACATTCTTGTTCCACATAACCAACAACCCTCCTGCTGTTCTAGTGGCCTCTTGGCCTACTACTTCAGCTTCTCGCCAAGTCCTATTCTTAAAAGGAATAACTCTACTCTCCTCCATTTTAGTTTCTTGTAGTAAAATCATATCCAGTTTGTGTTCTTGTCTAAGAGCATACAAAGCTCTTATTTTTGTAGGATTACTCCCGCGAATATTCCATGAAAGAATCTTCATTTATGGGCTTTGGATCCTCGAGCCTTCAACCCAAAGAGCAATACTGCTTGAGTGCCATCAGCCACTCCTCACTCTGCTTCTTTTTGCCTTAAGGCAGCATTGCTAGGTTTCCCTCTTCCTACCGAACCATATCCCCATACATCCGCTCTAGGCTGGGGTTCCTTGGGATTCACTTGGCTTCTAGTAACCATATTGGATAGGTCAGTCTTGGTCTTTGGGGTAACAATCTGGCTTTCCAGGTTAACTGGTCTTTCTGACAATGGAGATGATTTTGTGCTCTTAGCTTCTTGATTAGTAGATTCTTTTTTCCCTGCTTTGGGGTTACACTGATCTTGGTGGTTCACCTCTTCCTCCTGAGTATCCTTGCCTGTATAATTAGTTTCCTCGCTCCTTCCTCTAATTTTCCTCCTCTAAATCCTTCTCTTGAGTCTCCTCTACCTTAGATTCCACTTCTTGGCTATCCATCTGATCTCCCTTCAGATGATTTAATGCATCAAAACTGTTCTCCACTGGGATGTTGATCTCCTTGGAATTTCTTCCCATAAATTCCTCTGTAGTACATGGGACCACTTCCACCGAGCCTCCATAGGCCTCCCGTATTACCCAATCAAACTTACTTGCCCCAGGGCGAAGATCTATGGGGTTCTTTCCTTTGTGATTTGGCTCTGAGGCTTGTTGTATCATCTTAGGAGCAGGATGAGCTTGAGGGTTCCCATCAAAGGGACCAGCTCCCCTGTGAGAGGGTTTCGAGGCATAGGTATTTTTGGGATGAGGGTTATAACGTTGCCTCTTACTTACAATAGGGCGAACAGGGTCTCTGAAATTCGGATTTCGAGATCCACGTCCTTGAGGCCCATGTTGGGTAGGAATGGAGATCTACGGGGGAGGGATATTATTTTGGGTTTGAGGAGCAGTATTTTGGAGTGGGGGTTGGTTCTTGGAAATGCAATGGATACCATGGTGCCCTACCTTCCCGCAAACACTACACTTAAAAGACATATTTTCATATTCAAAGACCTGAGTATGAAGGCCAAACATAGACGAAAATATAATGGATTTAGGGAGCTCTTTACTCAGGTCCTCCAACACACACATGCAAGCATAAAGGAGTCTTTATTTTCTCAAGATCAATAGCTATTAGTTCTCCAATATCTGTAGCTATCCCAGCCAAGATTTGTTCATTCCAAAAAAGCAGAGGTAATCCCAAAATCTTAACCCAAATAGGAGCCAAATCCAACACCTAAGTCTGGGGGTTGAAATCGGGGGACCAACGCTTCAGATACAAGCCCATTTTCCCAAAAAACCAAGGACCTCCTTGGAGAGTCATTTCCATGTCCTGTTCACATTGAAATGTCACCAAAAGAAAACTCTTGGGTAAAGCCTTAATCATCATACCGGCCCTTGGCTGCCATTTTTGGACGGCCCATCTCCTTATGACTTCCAATTCCGACCTCACCCCCATAAATTTAGCCACCAAAGATGTTCTTCCCTCCATAGCCACATGCTGAGCTAAGGTATCCAGGACGTGCAACCTACCATTGACAGATTTTAGATTAAGACCAGAGTCAGATAATTTTTGCTTATCGCGAAGAGCATTAAGATATAAAGGTCTCCAGTTGCCAGGTTTCTCTTTGTCTCCTTCTTGGGTCTTTGATCCTGACGCACAGAGTCCTAGTCCCCCTCAGAGATATCTTCAACCGCATCCACCCAACGCCCTTGGATCGGTTCCAATAGAACTTCCTTGTTCACATCCTCTGCTTGGGGGCCTGCTATCACACCAGAGCCCCCACTTGTCGTGTTTGCTGATATGCCCTTCGAAGCCCCACACCTAGGTTTTGTTGCCCCTAGACCTCCCGCTCCTCCTCCTTGCTACTCCATCCGTCACAACTTGCTGCCTCCAAAATCTAAACATCAAACTTTTATACTATTAATAGTAGAATCTTTTGAAAGTTCCACTAAGAATTCCAAAAATGGTTGCTCATGAATCTACCTAGTTACAATATCTATGCATTGTGCACCCTAGACCTGACTAATATTGAAACACCAGAGGAAATAAATGTCCTCTAGGCCAATATCCAGAGAGGGCTAACTCCCTTACTAATCCTGCATTGGGTATATGTTTAGAGAAATAGGTAAGAAATAGGAAATTGTAGAAAAAAAATAGAAAATATAGCTATAAGACAGTAGAATCGGATGGGGATAGACTAACATCAAAGCTTCCACCAAGCAACTTAGTAGCATTCAATAGAAAACACAAGTGCAGAGACTTTTAACAACTATGCAAGAGAATAACCTTTAGAGTGCATTCCAATGTTCACTCCCATATAAGCAAAGAATAATTCAATAGCAGAATTCACTCACAACAAATAATGGGATTAAAATATTAAGAAATCACACACAAATAACTATCAAATGCAAAATCATTCCAAGAACCAGAAGCTAAATTGTCTCTATTAACGTAGAAAACCTAGAGTATATTTCTATGGAGTGTCCACTCTTCCATCCTTTATAATGAAAAATGATCAGTCTTTTATAAAGGTATTTAACCTCTATCAGTATAACAAAATGATGGTAGATCAAAAACTAGCATACATATTTTCCTCCTTGATATCGGTGGTTTTAAGATCAAAACATTTGGCAAAGAATCCATGATCCAAATTCGACGAGAGGAGATTGTATAGAAAAATCAACAAATGTAAATACTCAAAGCAATCTTGGGTTTCAATGCATTGGGAAATAGTAAAATTGCATAAGAATCGAGCAGGAATTCACTTCACCTTGCACTTTGGAAATTCATATCACTAGAAAATTCCACTGAGTATTAAATTCACTTTGAAAATCACCAAGGTTGAAATTTGGTGTATTGGAAATGAATAAATATTACCCCTAATCTCTCAACATTGGAGCAAATATTCTGGAAGTGCTTTCCTGCATCACCCCAAAAGTAAATGCTATCCTTCCTTGAAGAAATGTGAAAGTGAGCGCCTGGGGCTATATCTCTATTGAAAAGTTGATTTCACCCAATGAAGGGGTGAAACAACCCTATTGGAGCAACCATAGGCAACAGTCAATCCTGATATCCGAATACCTTCATATTTTAATCTTATCCTTATAATTGCCTTTTTTGTTGTCACCTCGAAATAAGGTGATAAGAACTTTCATCTTTTTGGAGAGGTGTTGTCACTTGCCAATTCAACTTGGAGCACTATGCAAGGATCCTTGCCCAAAACTAAACCTCCAAAACACCATTCACCCCTTGGAAAGGTGATTTTGATTTACTGTGCTTTGAACTCATCGGACACTTATGTTTCATCTTTCCTCAATTGTAAATGAAATCACCAGCTGTATGAACCTTCATAACCTTGGAAATATTCCTTCACCTGAACAAGGGATGACAAAGAGCTTCACCACTATCTTGGGATGAAACTGCCATCTTAATCTACCCAAAGTTGGGCCCACTAAATTATTCATTTGAAATTGTGCTTCAAATGTGTTTCACCCCAAAGAGGGGTGACAAGAGGTTTCACCTCTCTCTTGGGGTAACAATAATTTCTTAAAACCTCACCCAAATTCATGGGTGCTCACTTATATATTGCTGCTTAATTCTTTTTTCATTGGATGTCGCCCTAGAGAGGGGCACCAAAGGGTTTCACCCCTCTATTAGGGTGACAACAATTTAAATCACATAGCGCCTTTGATATTTTTATTGTATCAGGCGCTTTTAAAATGAATTTCATCCTAAATAGGGGCAACAAGAGGTTTCACCCCTCTATTGGTGTGAAAATGGTTTCTTCTATTTTTTTTTACAACCTTCAACAACGCCTCAAGCGACTTTACTTGGACAATACTTTTAAAATTTTGTTTTCACCTCCAAGAGGTGCGACATGTGTATTCGTCCCTCGGTTGGGGCAAAAATGCTTTTTCATCCCTTCCTTGAGATCCAAACATAGATTTAATAATTTCTTGGTCAAATACGTATCGTGGCAAAAGCACCCAACTTTGTCTTTCTTTCTTCGAAAGCTCTTCTTATTTAAAAAATAAATTCTCTTGTTGGCATTCGTGTTCTTTGAAAGTTTAAAAAAAAAAAATTCCCATTGCTTACACAATTTGAATATCATTTACAGTAATGCATTATTTTAACAGTAATGAGGTAGAAAATTAAAACTGCAATAAAGCTAGACATATTAAAAATTGCAAAGCCTTCATTTGTAAATTCATCAAAATTTTACTATCAATTATCAAAACAAAATCAAAATGTGAAAATGTTGCAAAACTACCAATAAGACCCATTTACAAGAAAAAAAAATCTATTAGGGGTGATGTATTCCTTGATGAAGTCAACCTAGTTATAATGAAAACTAAATTTGGTTAGGATTGAGAAAAGAAAGTCCCAAGAAACATTGTCAAGAGCTTTGTTCATATTCAGTTTTATGAATAACCTGGATTTCCCACTTTTGATAATAGAGTTGATGAGTTCATGGATGGATATAATCTTATCAATAATGAGTCTTCCTTGGAGTGAGCTACCTTGACAAGGATCAACAATAGCAATAAGGATTTATTTTAGTCTATTGGCTATAACTTTAGCAAGGTTTTTTTAAATGACATTACATAAGCTAATGGTCCTAAAATCAAAAAGAGTGTTGACTTTCGATGATTTAGGAATGAGAGCAAGAAAATTGGAATTAACTCCTCTTGAAATGTGTTTGTTCCTTTGAATCCATATACCATTTTGATGGTGCAAGGACCATGACATTTTTATGAGTTTATCTTTGAATTTTTAGCGTACATTATTAAGCTTGAAAACAATGAACTTGATATTAAAAGAATGTATTTTAATATTTTAGTGTATTTCAATCCTTCAAATTACTCTTGCAAAGGACAACATCCACTTTGAAACTTTACCGATTTACCTGTAGAAGAATGGACTTCCAAAATTGTTCTTTAATGATCCATGTGACATAGAAATAACTAAAATATTTACATACTATAATGAAGTTTCTATGTAGCAATTAAGATTTAATATACTCAATAGCTAATATATTTTTAGAATAGTGCAAATTTTCAAAAAAAAGTTCCTTGCAAGAGTTTAGTGCATATTAGGAAAGGGTAAGTATAAGATTAAAATCTTGTAGAAAAATATGTCAAATGCAAGCCAAACTTGGGTTGAATGATGAAATATGACATTAGTTATATGGACTTAAATCGTATACAAGTTTCACCTAATTATTTGTAACAACCAAAGAAAAACATGTTTATGATGATAAGACAATTAAGCCCATTAACATTTCTTAACCTTCAATGCAAAACATAATTGGTTGATGTTGATAGATACACTAAAGAAACTATACATTGTCAAAAACAACTAGGAACATGGAGCAAAATAAAATTATGGCATCAATTACCTTGTAAGAAATGCCATTGTCACTTATAATCCTTATTACAATCACACAATAAATTACTTCAAAAATTGATTACACAAGACCACATGTTCTTTAAAAGGATCATAGAAATTTTTTTTCTGCAAGTGCTATAAAACAAAGAAAATATGCATGAACATGGAGTGTTATGGATTAAAGATGCTCTAATGTATAAAATATATGACCATATAGAGATCAAAATATTCATAAATAGGTACCTAACTTATGATATAAATTTTTATTCTAACCTTATATAAACACCACCATGAGTCGTAACCCATTATTTTTAAATGCCCTCAATGAGAGGCATAAAAATAATTGGGTTGTTAAAGACAAAAAAGAAAAATGCAAAGCTATTGTTAATTGTGCTACGAAATAAAACAGTATGACTAGCTCATAGATTTTGATACTTTTTTGCATGAACCAAACTCTAAAAAACAATGGAGTGCTTTGAAGCACTAAGATATATCATGAATCAACTAGTGGTATTTCTAATGAGGAAGTCATAACACACCTACAATAATAGACTCATCCGAAACATACCATTTATATGGCTCATAGACACATATACATAATGCATATGCTATAGCAAAATGTTATACCTCTTATATTACAAAAGTGGGCATGTCAATGACAAACATGTTCAAAAAATTTTGTAAAGAGCATAAAAATAGCAACATTGTTGTGCTTAATATAATAAGAAAACTTCAAATAGGCTTCTCAATTCATATTAGATGTGGGCATAATAGGCAACACACATAGCATTGTTTTTGTTTTCATATTCATCCACCAATAAGCACATCAACACCCAATGAAGGAACTTTCATTCTAAAGCCTCAAAACTTCTTAGATAAAAAATATAATAATTAAAATATGTCATACTCTTCTATAGTTGACTATTGCATTCAACATCCTCAAATGCTCAATCATGTATACCTTATCAAAATCAGTTCTAGGTTCAAGAAAACAAAGACTCGTCAAAGCATAAAAATAAAAAAATTATAAGGTTTGTCAAATACATATTGAAAATTAGGATGCTTTAATTGTTTTCATTAATATTCAATCTTTAGATACATTTTACTTTTCCTAACATAGGTTGTAACAAAATAACACATTAAATATCACTTCTCACTAATTTAGTGAAATTTCTAACTTACTAAGTACACACATTACTCCTACATGAGTGGTTTTAACCACTCACTTTGTTTTTACCTTATTTATCACATTATATGATGTTATAAATCCTAAAATTATCTCCCTTATTACATCATAATTTAAATATGGGTAGGGATACTACAAATAACCATACGGTAAAGTAGGAAATACTTAATAGTTCATCAAGAATACCTTGAGTATGAATAGGGAGACACTCAACTATTCACAACAAACAATAGTGGGATTGATCTGATTGTGCTTCTTTATTGGGAATGGCTTCATTGGAAATTTAACAAAGGATAAGGAACAACTATTCTATCCATGGTCATACAACATAATTAGATAGGGACACATTCTATTCAACATCATATTTTCAAGTAGGGACACAAACTATTGTATACAATAATTATGATTGGGGACACACAACCAATCGTAGATAATTAGTTAGGATGGTCATTACTGATTTACATTTTCTTATGAATGGTAATAAACTCAACCATTCACACTGAGTGTGGCATGGACCTTAACTTGTCCATGTGATCAATAAAGTAGTTGAATAGTCCTTACTAATCCTAAAAAATGTTATTGATCTTTGGTCACATGGTGGTTATTGAATACCATCTTTAAAAATCCTAACTATATTAAACATTGACAAAGATTAATATTTCCTTCCCTCCTCAATGTGAAATTCTTTTGTAAAATATTTAGGAGGGTCAGGTACCACCAATCATGCACTCCAAGTACACAATAAATCATAGATAAGTGTGGCATAGACCTCCACTTAATATATCAAACATAATACAACAAAAATTATAGCCGCACTAAACATCCTCTTGTGAATAAAGATACACATGTCTATTCACAAGGATCAATATTGAATTAACTTAATAAATATATTCCTCATGAATATCCTTATGGGATGGCCTTCATCATGTATTACAAGATTATATTCTTCATTTGCAACCATTGTCTTGTTTGTTTTTAGTTTTCTATCAATCAAGTCCTTGGATTTAACAAGCCTCTCATGATTTCCATTAAAATACTTGTTACACCAAACCCTCATTTCTTCCATAGAAGTGGTCTTGTAGCATATACTGCCTAGATCAAGGTCTATATAGTCCATGTATACAACCATGGGAGAATGTTGCATGTATGGCTCCATGTACTTTAAAGATTTTATATCCATTTGATGTAGTGCTCATCCTTTATTTCATCATTCTATGTCATTTTGTACTGTATGTCAAACACTTTTTCAGCCTACTAAGGAAAGGGTATTGTAGAGTGGGGTAGTCGGTCCCTGACCCCTACCAAATGGATGAAGATCACATTCGCAGTCACCTCTTATTTCAAGTGATCTTAAATACTTGTAACTTCATTTGATGTACAACTATGAGATGCAATCATCCATGAAATCAATGAATGGTAATTCTCTCCATCTTTCCCTTTATTAGATAAAGTTGCATTATATTTTTTATCATGCTCTTCATCAAATACAACATGCAAGGATGACTATAAGGAATAACTATTTCAATATGTTAGTTATCTATATTTTTCTATTATTCTTTTGAAATAAAGCTAGATTTATCCTCTTGATAATCAAAGGAGTTATTTTCTTCACACTACTCATATAGAAGTATGTGATGGTTTTCTTCTCCCTATAATATATTTTTATTTATAGGGCCAAAATTAGGCTAGAGAGAATTGGGAGGCTTTAAAGCAACAAAAAAAATTACCTTTACACACAAATATTCCTTAAAAGAAGATTCTATTGCAATGCATGGTAAATAGTTATCAAAATTTGGAATAGTATTCTATGCTTTTAAAGAGTGGTTGGTTGCATCTCTTACTAGCTTCACATCATCAAAAATACGGTATTCTAAAGGTTGCAATTTCAAATATTGCCAAGTAATAAATACAAAATTGTTCAATTATCATGATAACACTTCATGGTTAGGATGTAATATGGATAGGATTAATTTTAATACCATATAACCCTTGAAAAAAAACTTTATAGTCACATTTGTCAAAATAAAGAGTGATATATTTTCATGGTCATAGATTTGACCTATCACTCTAAGTTTGAAGTATAAGAACCCTATTCTCACATAAATAAATTTATAAATTATTATTAGTATTATTATTTGTTGGAGGTAAAGATAAGGTTTTGAAAGGTGCATGTATTTATTTACAAAGAAATATAGCAAGGTCATGCACTTCCACCCCATGGTTGGAATGTGGGTCCCTTGGATGAGAACCCAGGATCCTTTCAAAAAAAACTTTTTCTTTAAGTTTTGTCCCTAGGGGATATTGTAGTTGTTTATCTTTAGATTTTCATCCAAGAGATCCAAGTTCAAACCTTAGTACAAGGGAATGAGACCCTTTCAAAAATTTATACTTACCTTAAACGTTTTGGTCCATGTTGGGTCACCATAGTGGTATGTCTTTAGGCTTTCATCTAGGAGACCCATGTTTGAATCATGGAAAGGGTGGCACCGATGTGCTCCTTGTTGAGGAAAAGTATGACCCCTTTCATAAAACCTTGTACTTATCCTAATAAAAAAATGTATGGCCACAAAAATAGTCATTCTACACTTATAATTTATAATACTCAATATATATGCAACACCAACAACAATAAATAACCTTTTATGGCCTAAAAAAATGCTCTATTTTCTACAAACTTAAAATATGTGATAGTCATCATGGAAGATTTCAATATCAATATATTATAGTTAAATTCTAAGACAAAAACTTTATAAAAAACATAGCTAGCTATAACTTGCACTTCCTTAAACACATTAAATATATCATTCTATAACCATTTATTGATCAGATATGATCAAGCATCAAATACCTAAAGTACTAAATCTTTAAACTAGACACAATTTAAGGTGATTCCAACGTAATTGTCTTAACAATTGATAGACCAAATACAAAATGCTACGAGGTAAAACAATTACATCTCAAATACAATTGAAACAATATTTTGAACTAATTGTAAAAACCAGCGTATACTTTCATATTTGAATATACGTGTAAAAATAAACACTAACACAAAAATAGAGAAATCTATGATGTGCATTCCTGGAAATTTTTCCCACTGTGCTGGACCAGCCCTTCTGGTCTAGTCTTGGAGACGGACTTCTTCCTGCTTCCCCTTTGTTGTTGCAGATCATAATGAATTTCTGCAAGACTATATAGAATACAAAATAACAACACAATACAAAATAACAAATCCCTTTCCACTACTGGTCTTGGAGGAATTCATCGTGATCTGCAACATCAACAACACAATACAGAATAACAAATCCCTTGTGGTCTTGGAGACGAACTTCTTCCTACTGCCCCCTTGCCATTGATGGTCTTGGAGGAATTCATTATGATCTGCAACAACAACAACAACAACACAATACACAACAACAAATGCTATGGATGCCTAGAAATGCTTACTCAAGTCTACAAGTGTCTATGCAAGCTTGCAAGTATCTATAGACGAGCATGTGTGACTTTTAGATATCTACAAATATAATAATGAGTTAACACAACTTAAAAATTCTGTTTATATTATCTTGCAATATTTCAATTTAGGTTTCCTCTATGAAAGTTATAGAACTTACCAAATGAGCTCATACCATTTAATCTCTCAAATATATATTTGTTTGATTTATGGAGGGGTTTTGAAAGGATCCAAAACATTTTACAGAGCTTAACCAAGAATCCAAAAGGGATCACCAAAAGAAAAGGAAACCAACAGGTTAAAAACCAGCACAATTGAACAACAAACAAAGGAAAAGCACTCCCAATGCACCCTCCTAAAGATAGGAAACCATAAACTAAGTAGACATTGAAAGATAAAGACATGAAAGCAAGATCCCAACTACTTACAAAATCTAATCAGGGTTAAAATTTTCCTCTTCACTGCCACCAAGATGGATGTTTTTTTATTATGAAAACTACTAAAAAGACCTAATACGCCACACCTTCCAAGAGGTAAGGGATGACATGGAGCATATTTGGATGGATAGTGGGCCTAAATAACTGACAAGATTATTAACCATATTAAAGAAGACAAATTTTACCTCTCCTACTATCATCCCTAAACTAAGATTTTATTTGGAATAAGGGACAAGGATTTTCACACTATAAACTAAGATTAAAGTAGTATAATAAGATTTTTTTAATATCATGAGTTTAAATTGACTCTACTTATAAAAAGAAATGTATGCATAAATATAAAACATTATTGTCATTATGTGATCAATGGTATGAGCCCAATTGATTAAATTGGTCAAATTTCAAGAAGGAGACCAGGGTTCAAATCTTGCCAAACATTAAATGCATAATTATTATTATAATTTCATAGATGTAATTTATTTAAATACCATATAAACCTTAAAAATATATCACTATATAAATGTATAATTATCCAGTTAATATGATAAAACTTTATAGTTAAAGATAAAATACAAATAAAAATTATCTTAATACCACCGTATAACCCTTAAAAATATATCACTATATAATCACATCATAAAAATAAAAAGCGACATAAATATAAAACCCTAATTCTCACATTAATAAATTTTCAAAAATTATTATTAAATTAACCATATGAAATTAAAATAATTCCTTACAAAAAAATCCATAATTATAAGCTTTCTCAAAAATAAAATATTTAATCCTTAAAATTCATCCTTGATTGTTCTTTTTATATTATTCTTTTCATCCAAACATTTTTATGAAGGCATTATAATTCAAAACTAATAAAAAATTTCTTATAGTACGGTCAAGGCTTCTCACTTGCTGTAATACTTTACCTTACCTGTAAACGCTCGAGGCTAATCATAAATAAGAGCCGTGAGAGAGCGGATGCCGCACAAACATATCCAAAAGGGCGGAGCAGGAAGAAAAAGCGGCGCTTAAAAGAAGTCCATCTACAAGGTTACCAAGGGAGGCCTCCAATTTCATGTGGGAAGAATCATTTAGAGAAGGTGGCCATGTATTTAGAGAAGGGCGGATATGCACAATATCTCGCGGCAGTCATCGAATATCTCGCAGCTGAGGTATACTTACTGTGTATACACCCCTGAGGTATACAGTACCTCAGCTGCGAGATATTTCATGATTGCCACGAGGTATTCATATCTGCCTTTCATTAAATCAGTTGAAAAAAAAAAATACATACCAGTCTTCGTAAAAATAAGGATGAGAAACATCCTCCGCATGCCATTTGAAAATAAAATCCCTAAAACAAAAACATTCCACAACGATGTAAAAGAGAAAACAGTTGGCCGCCGTATGGATGTGGACGATGAACATCGACTAGAGATGACGAAATGCTTTCAGAGTATGACGAACAAATGGTCAGAAAAGACCCAAAACAAAACCAGATTGAACCAGGCAATGGGAGAAAGATTGAAACTGTCAGATGGAAAATATCGAGCAGGGACCAGGGACCAGGGACCATTGGGAGGCAAAAGGCAGGGACAATTGGAAAAGATTATATATTTATAGGCACTAGATCCCATTACAAACTCATGGTTTTGGGCAAAACCATAAGTCTAAAACCATGAGTGGTATTTAGAGAGTACAATAAATGTAGTAAGTGACTGAGAGCTCAGCAGTATTTAATATATTTTAGAAGGTTCTTTATCAAAGATGGCTTTTGGCAAAACCAGAAGCCCAAAACCATGAGTGGTATTTTAGAGAGTACAATAAATGTCGGTATGTGATTGACAACTAAGCAATATTTAATATATTCTAGAAGGTTCTTTATTAAAGATGGCTTTTGGCAAAACCAGAAGCCTAAAACCATGAGTGGTATTTAGAGTACAATAAATGTCGGTAAGTGATTGACAACTAAGCAATATTTAATATATTCTAGAAGGTTCTTTATCAAAGATCGATACATGGATTGATGTCATGAACTAATAGGAGAGCAACACACATTTTGTTTGAATGGTTGAAAAGAAAGGGCTTAGAATGGACTTAGGAGCATTCATGATATCAAGTCCAAAATTTAAACTTGAGATGAATAAAATACGCTTGTTACAAAAGATACTTGTTACAAAATTTTATATTACTAAAAGAAAATAGGTCAGTGGTGTGGACAAAGAAAAAATATACTTTATCTCCAAGTTTGATTTTATATAAAATGAAGGAAATGAAATGATTTTAATTATGTTTAACAACATTTAAGAAAGAAAATTGTTCAACAAAGTCAAAAATTTCAACATCCTCTTATTTTTGTAGAGTGTTTCTTATGTTGTTGATTTTGATGAGAAGTTTTCCTACTTTTTCTATTATCAAGTTTTCAAAAAGTTACATTAGTGAGTTTATTTTTAGAGTGTTCCCATATGCAATACTAATGTCCTTGTAGACTTCTCATTGTTGAGCAAGGTGTTGCAAGAAGTTTGTCATTGTTGTCAACACAGACAGTTAGATCTAATGATGCAGTGGACAGACAGTTCAGGAGTCATTTAGATGCAGAGGACAGAAATTCAAAGGATAGTCGGATTATGTAAAGTGCAATTCCAAAAAACGAAGTGACCCAGTTTCAAAAATTCGAAGAAAAAGACAAGTTAGAAAACTGTCGCGATATCGCGACATGTTTTTTGTCATGATTTTGCGACAGGTCGGAGGAGAGAGAAGGCGCAGCCGAAAATGTCGCGATTTCACGACAAAAATGAGGAGAGAGAAGGCGCAGTCGAAAATGTCGTGATTTCGCGACAAAAATGAGGAGAGAGAAGGCACAAGGCAAACTATCGCGATTTCGTGACATGTTGGAGGCCAAGAAGCTAAGTCGAGAAACTATAGCGATTTCGCTACATGTTGGATTTTCGCTGGCCGAAGCAAGGAGAAAGCGTTAAGTGGAAAAGTTGTAGCGATTTCGCTACATGTTGAAATTTCACTGGCCGAAGCAAGGAGAAAGTGTTAAGTGAAAAGTTGTAGCGATTTCGCTACAAGTCAAAACTGCAAGACACAAAGGTGTAGCGATTTCGCTACAAGTCAAAAGTGCAGAACACAAAAGTGTAGCAATTTCACTACGAGTCAAAAGTGCACAACACAAAGGTGTAGCGATTTTGCTACAAGTCAAAAGTGCACAACACAAAGGTGTAGCGATTTTGCTATGAGTCAAAAGTGCACAACACAAAGGTGTAGCGATTTCGCTACAAGTCAAAAGTGTAGAACACAAAAGTGTAGCGATTTCGCTACAAGTCAAAGTTTCGCGAGTCGAAGCAAAGTTGGAAGCACAAGGCACAAAGTTGTAGCGATTTTGCTAGTGCATGAAGCGAGAAATGTACGAAAGCCGAAAGCATCGTGATTTCATGACAAAGATGAGGATGATGTCAGCTAAAGCTGAAAGTGTCACGATTTCATGACAGGTTGCAAGAAAAGCCTCTGGAAGCCGAAAGTGTCACGATTTCGCGATAAGAATGAGGAGGACGTCAGCAAAAGTTTGAAGTGTCACGATTTTGCGATAAGAACGGTGGTAAAGCTATCAAAGGCCAAAAGGGTCACGATTTTGCGACAACAAGGACAAGAAGGCGTACGGCTACAAAAAGTGTCACGATATCGCGACATGTTTCTATTTCACGATAATAGTTACAGGAAGGTGACAGAGGTGGCAGTAGCAGTTGAGGCCGACAAAGTTGAATCTGGGCCGACAGATTTTAGGGTTTGCAACCGACAATTTTAGGGTTTGCAACCGATAATTTCTAGGGTTTGCAGTCGATAATTTCTAGGGTTTGCAGCTGACAATTTCTAGGGTTTTACAACCAACATTCTTAGGGTTATAGTCGACTGTTGTTTAAAATTTGTTCCTAAAATTTCTTCTATAAAAAGGAGGGGTACTTCGAGTTTGACGGTGCGCGGTGTGAAGATAATGTGCGAATGCGAGTAGAGTGTTTGCGCAAGTGAAGTTCATGTCGAGCAGAGAGCGAGTCGTATCAAACTTGTGCGAATGAGGTGCGTGGGGTGCAGATGTTGAGTCATATCGTTTCAAGTGCGAAGTCGTAGTTCGAGTTGAAGCGAAGTGTGCATATCGTGATTGCGTGAATTAAGAGCGCGGTGTGCAGAGGTTGAGTTCTAAGTGCGAAGTGATAGCACGCAAACAACAGAAGTGATTGATCATCTGATTGTAGCAGAGAGTGTGAAGAAATTCATAGAAGCGATCGGATAGTGCGAAGCATTTTGCGCAGAAGCAGCAGAATGCAGAGAAACAGTAGATTGTGAGAAATAAGGTGAAAGTTTTATTCTGTAATTTTCATTATCATTATTGACTTCCAAGTTGCAGCTTGGCATAAGGTGTTGGTGCCTCTTTCCAGTGAGGGTGTCGGTAAATTAGGAGTTGGTGCTCCATTCTATTTGAAACAGATAAAGCTAAGGGGTTGGTGCTCCTTCCAGTTGGTGTCGGTAAAAGATATTGTAAAGTTGTAGCTTTGCATTGGTTGGATTTGGATGGTAGTCCAAGCAGTCGTTTTGAGGAGTAGCCACATTGGTGAACCTCGTTAAATTATTGTGTTGTGTGTCATGCTTTCTTGCTGAATTTGATATTTCTTTTATCAGTTTTAAACTGCTGCTGGATTTAAAAATATATATATATATTAAAAATTTTAAAGATCACACTGATTCACCCCCCTCTCAGTGTCACTGTGATTACAACACCCATTCCACAAAATTTTTTGTTTCCCACTACTATTTTTGTGCTAAAGACATTCATTCTAACCATGTCTTCTAAGGAATTGTCCATCTCCTAGTTTCACATTTGAGACGGTGTGAACTAGATCCTAGCTGGTCTATACTCATTTTTTCCTTTTATTTGATCTTTGCATCTATGTACTTATTTTGGTTGTGTTCACAATTTGATATAAACTTGTTTTAGTATTCCTTGCTAAATTTTTAGTTCACATGACTAGTTTGAATTTTTTCCTCATAAATTGTTTAATTTATTTGTTGAAGTTTGGACCTCATGAAATTTAATGTTCCATTTTGTCCATCCATTTGTTGGTTTATTTCATCCATGTGTCTTCTATTCAATGTTTCTTTGATTACATGTTTTGGTAACTTGCTATCTTTCATTCTTTGTATTTTCTTTAGATATCCCAATAGTCTTATCATAGTTCAACTTTAGTGGGGTTCTTAAAGTCTAGAGTGAAGAGGATAACACACAATGATGAGTTAGGAATATACTTACGCAAGAAAGTATTTAATTTTAATCTAAGCAAATACTATCTATATGAGTGCATATTTTTTTCACTTACTTCTTTTTCTGTAGCTTATCTTGGATTTATATTCACATATTTTGTAATTTAAACTTGGTATAATTATTGAAGACTAGAATGAACCCATATATTTTAAAATTCACCTTTATAGTTTTTTTGAATCCTACAACAAAGAGGTTAACACATAGAAAATTTGGTAATTCAAATTTAATGGGATCATTAAAGCATGGAGTGAAGAGAATAATGTATAACAAGGAACAATTATTATATCCTCTCCATTGGCTAGCCTATTCGCACATTTATTCCCTTTCCCTAATGTATGTGTAAATTTGACTTCTTCAAAATCTATGGCATAGTCTTGTATTTCCACGATGATCTCTTGCATGTTCCATGTAGTCTTTAATTTCTTGAAAATAAAATTTATTACTATTAATGAATCACCTTCCATCTATACTCTATCTCATTTTATTTGTCTGCATATTTTTAACCCTTCCAAATTTGCCCAAGCTCCAACTTTTTATCTTAAATCCACTATTGAAAGCATTATGTGACAAAATACCATCCCCATTATTTTTAATTATTCCTCCTCCTATTGGTATTGTATTACCTTTAGATGCTCTATCAAAATTTAATTTGACCAAATATATTTTTGGTGGCCACTTTATATTCTTTTCCTTCCTTTTGTTTCTTCTTTACCCAACATCATAATTCTATTTGATGAATTGAATTCATCTATCAAGACTCTCTCCTTCAAGATTAGAAATTGTGTGATCTGATAGGGTTGTTTTAAAATTCATTATGGCTAAACAAAACTTCGTTTTCATTACCTCTAAACTACTTTTTATTCATTTAAATATTCTTTTTTTCCTTTCCATCCATTAAATCTAAAGTATTATATCATTTGATATATCCTAGATTTTCTATAATGCCTCACTTTTATAAGTGCTCTACCATTGCTTTAACCATTATTTAATTATTCCATTCAACATTCACCATTTATTTACCAAACCTTTAGAATTTATTGCCATAGTTCCTAGACTACTGAATAGTATTTCAAGAGATGGTCTATAGTATCCTCCTTTTTACATAGAACACAATTTGAGGGGCTATGAAAACCTCTTTTCATTAGCTTATCCTAGGATAAACGTTTTTTATGACCTACTAGCCATACAAACATTTTGAATTTTGGAATTCCTAGGTTATCCCAAATAACTCTTCATTTTCTTATAGTATTCTTATTTTGTTGGTGCTTTACATTATATTTACTTCTTGTTGTGTAGTGTCTTGATCTATTCAACTTTCAAATTAGCTTATCCTTGACTTCCCTCAGAATAATCATTATTGTTATCTTTCTATCCAGTTTTCTCCTAGCAACAATGTCTAGTATACTTGTAAAAAATATTTCTTTCCGTTTGTATCTTCCTTATTGATCCTTATAGATAATGTTTGAAACCCTATCACTATATTTTTCTTGAAGTAATCTCATCCATGGTTTCAAAATTATATCTATATTGAGTTGTCTTTTATCACACCAAGTATCCATCCATATAATTTTTTTCTCTATTTTCCATAACCCATCTTAGACCTTTAATCACTAGATAAATTGATTTGCTGAAACTATTTAATAGTCTAGAACCATCTAGTAATAAAAATGCAATAAATATTAAGCTTGGGTCATTAGGCTTAATTTACTTAGAAAAAATCTTGTCCATTATCTTTGACTCTCTTTGTACAATATTCAAGTTATGTTTCATTTTTTAGCTAAGTTTAAATTTAGAAGAACTCTTAAATCGAGACCTCCCTTAGTTTTATAATCACACACCTTGCTCCATTTCACCAAAGAAATTTTCCTTTTATCATGTAATCCTGACCATAAAAATGACCACATAATATAATTTAAAACTTTGTTCTATTGATTTTGACATAATATACAAGGATATATAATATGTTGAAATGGCCTATAAGACTAATATAATTAGTGGCACTCTTTCTGATAATGATAACTATCTACCTTTCAATGCTAGTAGTTTATTCAGAACTTTACTTATAATTGCATTCTAAAATTAAATTCTCATTCTCCCCTTAAATAAGGGCATCCATAGATATGTTCTTGGCAATTTTTCCTCCTCCATTTGAAGCAACCTGCATATCCTTACTTTGATTCTAGTTGGAGTGTTTAAGAAGTAAATTTTAGATTCTATCATACTAACTTTCTATGTTGATTCTCTTTCTTATTCCTTTAATAAGTTATTCAAAGCTATGGCCTCACTTATCACTACCCTTCTAAAAAGGTTTGTATCATCTACAAACTATTAATGGGTTAAATTATTTATGTTATTTCTAGTCTTAAGTCTGCTTACTATCCCATCTTTGTATGCCTTCTTCAAGCACCTCCGCAATACCTTTGTCATAATACTAAATAGATATGCTGATAGAGGATCTCCCTATCTAAGATCCCTCTTTTATTTAAAATATTTTTCTACTAACCCATTGACCAACATTTAATATGAAACTATGGAGACACAAGATTTAATCCCTTTGACCCATTTCTTCCCAATTTCTTTTTAATGCTATAGAAATAAAATACTATTTAACCCTAGCATGAGCTTTATTCACGTCAAGTTTTAAGATCATTGCTCTATATTTTATTAAAGTTATTGAATGCATTACTTCATGAGTTACTATGATCTTATCTAGAATATTTCTTCCTTTTACAAATCCTTTTTGCTCTTTTATAATAAATTTTGCTAACAGTGGTATTAACTAATTTTCCATCACTTTAAAAATTATCTTATATGTCATATTACATTGGCTTATGGGCCTAAATGAATCAAATGATTTTGCATCCTTTCTTGAATCAAGGTAATATATATTGCATATATTTTATAAGGTATGTTTTTTTTTACCCTAGATTATTGCATTGCCACCAATAAAGAATCCTTCACTATTTCCCAGTTATGCTGATAGAATGTTGTTGAGAAACCATTTAAACCTAGGGATTTATCCTTATCAAAAGATAAAAGAGCTAACTGAACTTCTTACAAAGTAAGAGATTCTATTAATTTGTTATTGTCTTCATCTATTATCATTGAAGGTGCTTCTTGTAGTAGTTTAACATTAAGAACTTCAATACCCTCTAATCCTAGAATATTTTGATAAAGAAGCTTTAGCTCCTTTATGATTATACTCCAATATTCAATCCAAATTCCTTCTACTAATTTAATTCTACTAATTCTATATATTGATTTTTGTACTATTTCCATCTTATAAAAGAACTTTATGCTTTTATCTCCTTCTTTTAACCAAGTCTATCTCAATTTTATTCTCTAAAATTTATTTTCCTTAAAACGTTTTGATATTCACTAAGCAACTCTCTTTTCTATGAGTTTGGATTACTATGCTCATATTTTTGGAATTTCAAAAATTTATTTTTAATTCTTCTTTATTCTCAAAACCATTTTCAAAATTTTTCTTGCTCCATTCTTTTAATCTAGATGTCATTGATCTAATTTATTTTTGAAGTACATACAACCCACCATTTCTTGAAGAATTCAACACTACAACTATCATATCAAGAAATTGAAGGTGGTCTTCCCACATCTACTCATATTTAAAATATGAGATTTTTTCAAATTCACCTACCATCATTTAAAATCTTATTAGTCAGTGATATGAATAAATACTTATCAAGGTATTAATTTTATCACAATTCCCTTCATCTAGCCAATTATCTAAGAGTATGCATTTGTCAATTTTTTTGCTTTCAGGTTTTGGCCTATCCTATTATTGGTCCATGTATAGCTATCCTCTTCAAAATCATCCTCCCATAAATTATTATTTTAAATAAAAGTTGAGAAATCTCTCATACTTTGGGTTATTTTCGAATTCTTCTAAAATTTTAATCCAGCTTGGTTATGGCATTAAAATCTCCTATGATTATGAATTGAATTTATTGATATTTATTTCTCATAATGCTTTAATCCCTCTCTAAACTTATGATCTACCCAACTGATTTGTAGGTCATAGACATTGATAAGGATGAAACAAATATCTACAAAGTAGCATGTGACTAACGTGGTTATCCAATTCCTACTTTTATGAATGGTTTTATAGGATGTTCTAACTAGATTCCAACATGTTAGAATTCCTCCTACCACTCCTTTTGAATCCACAACATCCCATTCATACCTTTATCATACTACTTTCATAGTTTTGGAAACTTCTTCCTTTGTTATTTTAGTTTCCTAAAGATATCATGCTTATTACTTAAAAAGAGTCCCTTGATGCACCTTTGATTTGAGAGGGTACTAACATACCTTATATCCCATGATATGGTATTCATGTTTCATTAGGGATTTTTTGACTCCCCTATAAACTACCAATAGCATTTTGTTGTTTGGTGAAGATAAGTTCAACCAACTTAGATTATGTTCCTTTCTCTATGGTTGCTCTTGCTTCTTGTGAATCAAACTTGACGATTTGATGGTTATCCTCTTTTTATCTTTTCAGTAATAGGATTAGGTCTTATTATTCTATTCCTCAATATTCTTTAACAAATATCCTTTTCATTATATTTATCCTCTTTTATCTCTACTAAGGAAGCTTTGACTTATCTTGCTCATTTTTTGCTATTTTGTTGTTAATGGTAAGGCTATTGATATCTAACACTATGTTTTATTTACCATTTTTCTTCTCTTGAGTGGTGCACAACACTTTAAGAGAGTATTCAAAATTCGATGAGGCACATTTCTTAGGTTCAACGAGAATGTTTATCCCTAAATCAAGATCATACTAAATAGACAGTTCCTTGTTAATATTTGAATCCTGTTTTACCATATCCTCTAAGTTATAATCTATTTTTTTTCATAGGCTAAAGCCTCAAAATAAGTGGTATTTCTTCCAAAAACATTACCGGTATCCACTGTTTATTTACTTTCATATGTCTAGACTTTATTTTGGAAGTTGAAAACCATCCTCATCCATCTCCATTTGAGAGTTTTTCTTGTGGTTTTCTATATATATTTATGTTGGACTCTTCTTAGGGCATGATATCTCAATATGTCCCACCTCGTGACATCTTCTACATCTAAAATATATGTTTTCATAATCTATGGTTGAGATCCAATACTTACCCTATACGTATGAATGATTGATTTTAGTAAAGTTCTACTAATATCAATCATGATCAATATATGATCCTAAATAACCAATAGTTTATCTTTCGTAGTTTTTAAAATCTCATTGAACTCTTCAAAAATATTTCCTATTACCTTGAAGGTATCCATTTTCTAGATCTCAATGGGCAACCCATACATCTTCACGTAGATGAATACTAAGAATAGATTTACATTTTTAGGTGAAAAGCCTTCATACCATAAAGTAAGAAAGAGTCTTGCTTTTCCCATAAACCGCGGACCTAAAACAAAAAAATGGATCAAAGAAAACCTTTTGAAAGAAAGGATAAACTAATTCTAGTGAATTCCATCTCCTATCAATCCAATTTCTCAAAGTCGAAGCCCCTAGCCAAGACCCATTGAATTTATAAATTTCCTTATCTTTGAGCAACATGGATCATTGCTTTGTGAGGTCCTCCCTAACCTCTACTCCTAGGGATAATTTTAATACTTTAACTATAAATCTTTTCAATGAGAAAGAAATAATAACTCAATATCTAATTAAATTTACCAGTATATCATATAATGATTGTATTATTTAAAAATAAATCTACATTAATTTTTATGTAAAACTTCTAGATAAAAAAGCGATTAGAAAACTTAGCTAAAAAATTCTACACCTAGAAAAAATATCATGCCATGCTATGTCCTAGTCCTCTATTGCTTCTCCTATCATTCAAATTCTAACTAACAAATATTTGCAATATTGTTTTCCATGGCTTGAAAAATTGTCACTACACTTGTTTTGGATGGTTGACTTCACAAGGTTGAATATCCTTCAATATTTGCTTAGATTTTGTCATATGTCCACTCCTTATATATCCCTTCAAAATTTGCACAAATTTATCTAAGAATTATGTGAATCAAACAACCCTTACTCCAATCAAGTAAACTCGAGATTGGAGCTACTAACCTCAACCGAGAAAACACTTGATAGAAAACAAGACGGTCTACTACCTCCGCCCAATATTTTAATAAACTATAAAATGATATAACAACAAAACTTTGATAATTATAAACTTATTCAAATCGTAAAAGCTACCACTATAACCACCTACCCCAACTTGGTAAACATTTACTCGAGTGAGGGGGACTCCGGATTGAAACCATTGATCTCAAGCTAGAAAACACCTTAGTAAACATTTACTTCAATGAGATGGACTCGAGATCAGAACCGTTGACCTCAAGCTAGCAAACACTTGGTAGAAAAAAAGACACTCTGCTACCTTTGTCCAATATTTTAACAAACTATAAATGATATAACAACAAAATTTTGATAATTACGCCGAAAGGCGTCCTACAATGGTAGCCAGGAAAGTCAGCCACACTGTAAATAATATTAATATTTTATTAAAAAAGCCGACATTATATATAAAATATATATCTATAAACGCCGAACGTTATATAATATTTTCCAATGGTCCCTGCCTCCTGCCTAGTTCAATCTGGTTTGGGTTTGGGTCTTTTCTGACCATTTGTTCGTCATACTCTGTGAATGCATTTCGTCATCTCTAGTCGATGACGAAATGCTCATCGTCGTCCACATCCATACCGCGGCCAACTGTTTTATCTTTTACATCGTTGTGGAATGTTTTTGTTTTAGGGATTTTATTTTCAAATGGCATGCGGAGGATGTTTCTCATCCTTATTTTTACGAAGACTGGTATGTATTTTTTTTTTTCAACTGATTTAATGAAAGGGAGATATGAAAAGAGAGTTGGAAGCGGCGCCCCCATTTACGTCGTGGCAATCATTCGCAGCTGAGGTACTGTATATCTGAGCAGCGAAATATTCCATGACTGCTGCGAGATATTGTGCATATCCGCCTTTTCTAAATACCTGGCGACCTTCTCTAAATACTTAGCCATTCTTCCCACAGTGAATTGGAGGCCTGCCATGGTAAACTTGGAGATGGACTTCTTCTTGGCGCCGCCTTTTCTTCCTGCTCCGCCCTTTTGGATATGGTTGTGCGGCATCCGCTCTCTCACGGCTCTTATTTATGATTAGCCTTGAGTTTACAGGTAAGGTAAAGTATTACAGCAAGTGAGAAGCCTTGACCGTACTATAAGAAATTTTTTATTAGTTTTGAATTATAATGCCTTAATAAAAATGTTTGGATGAAAAGAATAATATAAAAAGAACAATCAAATAGGATGAATTTTAAGGATTAAATATTTTATTTTTGAGAAAGCTTATAATTATAGATTTTTTTCTAAGGAATTATTTTAATTTCATATGGTTAATTTAATAATAATTTTGAAAATTTATTAATGTGAGAAGTAGGGTTTTATATTTATGTCGCTTTTTATTTTTATGATGTGATTATATAGTGATATATTTTTAAGGGTTATATGGTATTAAAATAAATTTCATTAGTATCACATCTTAAATATAAAGTTTTATCATATTAACTGGATAATTATACATTTATATAGTGATATATTTTTAAGGTTTATATGGTATTTAAATAAATTACATCTATGAAGTTATCATCATAATAATTATGCATTTATTGTTTGGCAAGATTTGAACCCTGGTCTCGTTGACCAATTTAATCTATTGGGCTCATACCATTGATCACATAATGACATTACAATAGAAGGTTTTATAATTATGCATACATTATCGAGGTCTTCTTTTTATAAGTAGAGTCAATTTAAACTCATGATATTTGATAAATCTTATTATACTACTTTAATCTTAGTTTATAGTGTAAAAATCCTTGTCCCTTATTCCAAATAAAATCTTAGTTTAGGGATGATAACAGTAGAGGTAAAATTTGTCTTCTTTAATATGGTTAATAATCTTGTCAGTTATTTAGGCCCACTATCCATCCAAATATGCTCCATGTCTATCCCTTACCTCTTGGAAGGTGTAGCATATTAGGTCTTTTTAGTAGTTTTCATAATAAAAAAACATCCATCTTGGTGGCAGTGATGAAGAGGAAAATTTTAACCCTGATTAGATGTTGTAAGTAGCTTGGATCTTGCTTTCAGGTCTTTATATTTCAATGTCTACTTAGTTTATGGTTTCCTATCTTTAGGAGGGTGCAATAGGAGTGCTTTTCCTTTATTTGTTGTTCAATTGTGCTGGTTTTTAACCTGTTGGTTTCCTTTTCTTTTGGTGATCCCTTCTGGATTCTTGGTTAAGCTCTGTAAAAGGTTTTGGATCCTTTCAAAACCCCTCCATAAATCAAACAAATATATATTTGAGAGATCAAATGGTATGAGCTCATTTGGTAAGTTCTATAACTTTCATAGATGAAACCTAAATTGAAATATTGCAAGATAATATAAACATAATTTTTAAGTTGTGTTAACTCATTATTATATTTGTAGATATCTAAAAGTCACACATGCTCGTCTATAGATACTTGCAAGCTTGCATAGACACTTGTAGACTTGAGTAAGCATTTCTAGGCATCCATAGGCCATCATAGTTGTTTGTAGGTGCAAAACCTATAAAACTATACAAAATGCATCCAAAATACATTCTATTCGCAAGAGGAACACCTATAGCTCCCTAAGGCCACCTAAGCCCTTTCCTATGCCTAATTAGGGCTCCCATGGGATCATTCCCTACAAAAAATCTAATTAGGCTAATTAGGGTTCTAATTTGCAAGTGATTATCACTTAAAGTACACTTTATAATTAAAATTGAGGTTAATTAGGATTAAGAGATAAATTAGTCCTAAACATGTCCTCACACATGTGTGCACCCAAAATTAGTTAGGACATTTTCTAGAATACCTAATCCAAATCTCATCTAACCTAAGGATTAGCCAACTAGAGTTAACCCTAATCCTAGTTCACACGTGTGAGGATAAGATATTTCTCTTAGGGCATATGAGAAGATGACTAAGCATGCCACCTCAAAAATCCTAACTTGACCATTATAGGACTTGACTCTAGGTCTAGTACACCTATCTCCCCTCCCTAACCTTGGTTTCCTCTATAACTAGTGCACCAATTCCCTCATTTATATCTCTCACTCAGTTTCAGTCAACATATCCAAACTTTGCCAAAATTGTACCAAAATCCTTTGACAATTCTGCATCTGATAGACAACAACAAAAAACATCTAAAACACATTCAAATAATAAAATTTCAACAATAATCAACATCAATCTAGTTTGCACCTCGACATACAAACCTGAGATCCATTTCGCATGCCGACATGTGAAATAACCTTGTAGTAGATTTATAACATTAGATAAGGTATACATCAATCTTAAGTAGTTTTTATAGCATTTTAGTCAATTTTTATCACATTTTTCTTCATGTTTGAGCTGTTTTATCTTTATATCTATGGGTTTTGATCAAGGTAAGCCTCCAAACACACTAAATCCTTTTTGGAGGCCTAGAGTAGCTTCAAAAGGATAGCATCAAACATCATTATCGTTGGTGCATCCACACAGAAGCCCACATTCATTGAGGGTACTCAAGAATACTAGCAGATGCTTCCAAATTCATGTGGAAAAAGGGATGAAAATCCTTTCTAAGAGAAGACTCATTTTGTAACCCTCTTTTAGATTAATAAAATAGCATTTAGCATATTCCAATTAGTTTTTGGGAAACAAGTGTTATTCCATGTGTTACATTCTAGCATACTTGGTAGGACCACCATGAAAATTATTTTAGAATAGATTTTTTTGTTAATCTAACTCAATTTATGATTTTTTTGCTATCTTAAGTACTCTGAACACAAAAAAAAACCCAAAAAAACCCTGACATACACCTCGGTTTTTCATAATAGAAGTTTTTCAAGCCTTCAAACCCAATGCGCACCCCGACCTGCAAACCAGTTCGCATGCCACCCTACGAACTTTGTTAAACTATTTCAAAACAACCTAAAATTGTAGAAGTTTATAGCAGAGAAAACAAGAATTTCATCTAAAATCATAGGAGTCAGGTATTTCCCTCAGGACCTTACTTTTCATAATTTCTTTGCAAATAAATTTCCCTCTCAAATGCATAAAGTCATTTTGTGAAATTTCCTTTCAAACACATCAATTAGGGTTTTCAATCGTTTCAAAATTAGTTAGTTCAAATCACTTAAGGTCTCTTTTTTTTCCTTTAGATTAAAATTTGCATTTCTTTTTCAAGTCATTAAAGGATGTTTTCATTTGTTTCCAACTTTTGTAAATCACTTTAAAATTATCTTTCAATACATTAGATAGTTTTTTGAAATCTCTTTCTTAATTTGCATTTAGATCAGACTTTTCCCTTTCTCTTTTCAAAAGAAGCATTTCAAATATCTTTTCAAATTTACATTTAGAATAGGGTTTTGAATTTCTTTCATGTCATTTACATCTCTTTTAAAAGGAATTTTAAATATTTTTCAAATTTACGTCTATATTAGAGTTTACATATCTTTTCGAAAGTATTTTTAATATCTTTCAAAACTCACACCTACATAGGTTTTTTAATCTCTTTACAAAGCACTTGATATATATTTCCCAATATATTTTTAAAAGCATCTAGACTAGACTTTACAATCTCTTTTGAAAGCATTTTAAAATCTCTTTCACACTTGTACCTAGATTAGATTTGTAAATATCTTTCCAAATCACACTAGATTAGGGTTTGAATGCAAATCTAATACACAGATAATTGTCAAACATATTTTTCACACACCTTGATATTTTTTGATCTCATGCTTCATAGAGTAAGTTTTAATTTTTAAAAAGACTTCTAATATTAGTTTCATTTTAAAAAAGCTCATAGATCTAGCTTCATCTTGAAAATGCATCTAGCGCTAGTTTCATTTTTGAAAAAGTATTTAGTTAGTTGTTTTTACCTTCACCTCAGCGGTAGCAAACACACTATCACACACTTATATGGCATACACAATGGTGATATTGTACTTCATACCCAATCCATAACTCAATACTGGTGATGATGGAATTCATCTTCTTCCACCAACTCACCCCCTAGACACCATAGTAGCCCCCAAGAGTGGTTTTTTAGATTTTTAGAAGATCCCCTGATATTGCGATTGGTTTTTCAGAATTCATCATCGAAAGGGACCTTCAAAGTAGGATAGGGTTAGAAACCTTTGTTCACAAGGCTTACATAATTAGTAAACAGGTAACTATCATTCTTGACTAAGCTCACCCAAGAGTGAAGCGACCACTTAGTTGGACCAATAAAAAATCTTAGACAGTACCACCTCTTCTTGTGAGAATATTCTAGACTCATTAGTGCATTTTGATTCCCTCCCTTTTGGATGCCATTTTACTGCACCTCTCCATTCAGGTTGCCACTTGCCTATTGAGACATTGTTATATTTTGTGCACCTTTGGGTGTTGCAAGAGGTTCCATGCTAACAACATTCCTCTTTTTTTAGAGTTTCATCCCACTTCCCGTGATACTTTCTAGGACATATATCATCATCAAAACACACAAAATAAAGCAAACATTTATTTTATTGTATTTAGCACTAACTCTAGTTACGCTTTGTTTGCATGGTCACAAAATTGATTTTAGCATATTCACCTATTAGTAGCCCATATTTTGGCTATCTGTAGCCTACCATTTTTATTTTTTTATCAGATTCATTTTATGAGTCAAGTTTGCATAGCACTATGTAAACCAGTCTTTTGTAGTACTAGTTCGCATAGCGGTATGTAAACTCTTTTTTAAGATACATAAACATACCAAAATTTATAGGATTATCTAAACTCAAATTAAGAATAATGAACTTCCAAGTATAAATAACTAAGATTTAATCCTTTAAATGAACCAAGACTCAAATGAACCATTTATTACTCAAATTTGATAATCCTAAGAGATATTCTAATTTTATCGATTTACATGCAGAAGAATGGACTTTCAACATTGTTCTTTAATGATCCATGTGACATAGAAATAACCAAAATATTACATGCTATAATGGAAGTTGCTATGTATAAATTAAGAATTAATATGCTCAAAAACCAATATATTTTTAGAATAGTGTAAATTTTCATAAATAATGTCCTTGCAAGAGTTTAGTGCAGATTAGGAAAGGGTAAGTATCACATTAATAGATTCTAGAAAAATATGTCAAACACAAGCCAAAATTGAGTTGAATGATGAAATATGACATTAGTTATATGGACTTCAATCATATACAAGTTTCACCTAACTATTTGAAACAACCAAATAAAAGCATGTTTATGATGATAAGACAATTAAGCCCATGAACATTTCTTAACCTTCAATGCAAAATATAATTGGTTGTTATTGATAGATACACTAATGAAAGTATACGTTGTCAAAAACAACTAGGAACATGGAGCAATAGAAAATTATGACATCGACTACCTTGTAAGAAATGGCATTGTTACTTATAATCGTTATTACAATCACACAATAAATTGCTTCAACACTTGATTACACAAGATCACATGTTCTTTAAAAGGATCATAGAATATTTTTTTGCAAGTGTTATAAAACAAAGAAAATATGCATGAACATGGAGTGTTATGTATTAAAGATGATCTAGTGTATAAAATATATGACCATATAGAGATCAAAATATTCATAAATAGGTACCTAACTTATGATATAAATTTCTTTTATTCTAACCTTATATAAACACCACCATATGATTCGTAACCCATTATTTTTAAATACCCTCAATGAGAGGCACAAAAATAATTGGGTTGTTAAAGACAACAAAAAAATGCAAAGTTATTGTTAATTGTGCTACAAAATAAAATAGTATGACTAGCTCATAGATTTTGATACTTTTTTGCATGAACCAAACTCTAAAAAATAATGGAGTGCTTTGAAGCACTAAGGTATATCATGAATCAACTAGTTGGTATTTATAATAAGTAAGTCATAGCACACCTAAAATAATAGCCTCACCCAAAACATGCCATTGATATGGCTCATAAACACATATACATAATGCATATTATATAGAAAGATGTTATACCTCTTATGTCAATGACAAACATGTTTAAAGAGTTTGTAAAGAGCATGAAAATAGCAACATTGATGTGATTAAAATAGTAATAAAACTTTGAAATAGGATTCTCAATTCATATTAGATGTGGGCACAATAGGCAACACACAACATTGTTTTTGTATTCATCCACCAATAAACACATCAACACCCAATGAAGGAACTTTCATTCTAAAACCTCAAAACTTCTTAGATAAAAAATATAATGATTAAAAAATGTCATGCTCTTCTATAGTTGACTATTGCATTCAACATCCTGACATACTCGATCACATATACCTTATCAAAATCAGTTCTAGGTTTAGGAAAACAAAGACTCGTCAAAGCATAAAAATAAAAAAATATAAGGCTTGTCAAATACATATTGAAAATTAGGATGCTTTAATCATTTTGAATTAATATTAAAGATTTATATACATTTTACTTTTCTCAACATAGGTTTTAACAAAATAACACATTAACCATCACTTCTCACTATTTTAGTGAAAGCTCTAACTTACTAACTACACACATTACTCCTACGTGAGTGGTTTTAACCACTCACTTTGTTTTTACCTTATTTATCACATTATATGATGTAATAAATCCTAAAATTCTCCCCCTTAATGATTTAAATATGGGTAGGGATACTAAAAATAATCATATGGTAAATTAGGAGACACTTAATAGTTCATAAAGCACACCTTAAGTATGAATAGGGAGACACTCAACTATTCAAAACAAACAATAGCGAGATTGACCTCATTGTGCTTATTTATTGGGAATGGTCTCGTTGGACATTTAACAAAGGATAAGGAACAACCCTTCTATCCATGGTCATACAACATAATCATATAGGGAAACACATTCTATTCAACATCATAGTTGCAAGTAGGGATACAAACTTTTATATACAATAATTATTATTGGGGATACAAAACCAATCGTAGATAATTAGTTAGAATGAAAAACTAAAAAAGAATCTAGTATTTTGCCATTTTACCTTTTGATATGTTTTCTAATTATCATCCATTTATTGCATTTTTCTTTTGTAAAAACACAGACAAACAAAGATAGAAAAAGATCGATGTAGGAACACATACAAAAGGAATTATTTTTTTATTATTAGGGTTTGACCCCCAGATTGAGGATCTTATGTTGATTACCCAAATAATAAATAAACACACAAAGTAGACAATATGATTATCTCTTTTAAGGATTAGATGTGTGTCCTAAAACTTGTTTAGTGTGTTTTGAATTTTTTTGAAAACTTAAACTACTCTCACCATGCTTGAAATTGTTGATGTAATGCTCAATAGTTTAAGGATTTCACCTGTATATTCGTAGCTCGTCAACCTGGTGATGAAATCCAGGCCATGTAATATAACCTATAATGTGTGGTAATGAAGTCCTCACATGGTCAAGGAGAACAATTCTTGCCAGATCCTCACTCGTTTTCACCCAGTCAAAATCATACCCTCCGAAGAGAAGTATATGTAAATTTTCTAGGCTACAAAAGGTTCTTGGATCTGATATTGGTCTAGAATATAGGGTATGTAAGATTTGGGACAACGGATGAAAATCACCTCCACCGTCATTGAAACCATACTACTGGTTGGATGTGACTTCCAACTCACTAGCATTTACTTTAGAATGTGGTGTGTGTGGTTCTTTTAAATTTGCATAAAATAAAAAAGCGTAAAATAACATTCACATGATTTTCCTACATGCTTTGAAAAAGAACATTTCACTTTAATATAATGTAAAATTACACTAGATGATATTTAGAGAATGCAACTATCTATGATGAAAATGGCCACTGATTGGACCTCATACATGCAAACTCTAAACAAACAATGGCTTAGACCGCTAGAGACTAGGGCAGATTGTAATCAGAGATTCGCTATTCCAAAAAAAACAATGGCCTAGACCTAGGATGTCAAATGTGCAAAGGGCATGCAAGGGCATGTAAGTCCCAAGGGGCCACTTGTCCATCAGGGCGACATGCATAGGAGGGGGAAGAGAATCTCCCCAAAATGGCCTCATTGATGAGGGTTGTCATAGGCATGCCATGGAAGTGGTATTTTTTGGAGGCCACTTGTCTAGATTTGACTATTTTCTATTCAAACCTATTATTTGCTCCACCCTAGGGTGAATGTTGCTCTTCGCTCTAGGGTAAGACGAATAGAAACTGCTATTCATCTCAAGGTGGGATAAATAGGAACTGGGCTTCAAAAAGTCCTCAATTGACCTGGGAACCTTCCAAAACTACTTTGGGAGTGGTTATAACCATTGCTTGACCTCTAAGGGTTGCCCTAAGGGCTTTGTGTGTCAAATTTATCAATGCCTTGGTAGCGTAATTGGATTGGTGTTGTTTTGGTATCTACACAATGTTGCATGCATCTTCTTGATTTCATCTTAATCTACACATGCTATTAATCAATTTTAGTTTCTTGTGTATATATCCAAGTGTTCCAGTGCACAAGGAAGGAGTTACAAGTTCAAATATGGATAGATCATCACAAAGATAACAAAAAGTTGATCTTCAATCATGAGTGTGAGGAAGACATTGAAAGCATGCCCTAAGTTTCTGAAAGGATTAGATAATTTGACATTGTAATAATTTGTATCAATTAAGAGACCTCAAGGGGATGTTTTGTAACCATGCAATTGGCAAATAAATCAATATAAAGATAATTACCCATTTCTTTCATTTATTTGTTATCTTTCTACTTAATTGAATGTCTTTTTGTAGTGTTTAAATAGATAGATGATTTTCATTTGTCTTTGCTATGTGCTTTGTTTTTTCTGCTCTAAAGTTGCAATCACGATGGGACCCCTATCTTGTTTCATTTTTGCAAGTTTTGACTTGGTTTTTTTCCTTTGAATGTTGCAGGTTCTAGTCGTTCTGGGCTAAAACGACCCTTGAATTCCTAATTGGAACACCTAGGGATGGCCATGGTAGGACCCCAAAATTTGTAGTCATCGCACCCTAAGACAACCACAAAATAGGGGGTTTGCAGTTCAAATTTACAGAAACAGTAGCATTCTAGGCTTTCAAGGTAAGTGTCCAAACCTTCACTTTGCACAAATATTGTTCAAAAAAGGTTAAATTCAACTTTTCATGTATTTTCCTTGTTAATTGAAAGGTAGATTTTGATGTTCCTAAATTTCAAAATAGCCAAAAGAATAAAAATAGGGAAAATAATAGTTTAAGTATGCATTTGAATGGTTTGATTGCTTGTGACCTACCTAACAGTTAGGTTGTCATATAGGATAAGCATTTTGTAGGTTCCTTATTCATGCAAATATTTTTGAAAGTGAAACATTATTTGTTCATTTAATGAATTATTATTGAGTGCTCTCATGTTTTACTTTCTTTAAGTTTAAAATAAACCACCACATAGTCACATTTTAACATTAGTGAGTTGGAATTTCATACCCAACCACTGATAGATACCAATGACGGTGGGCTTCATGTCCACCTGTTGGATCACATTATACGAGCCCTATTTTTGGCCAAATTAGGCTCCAAGAACCATCTTATCCATGGAAAATAGCATGCATTTATCATTTAAGGGTTTATCATTACACATGATCGATATGGATGAGTATTGGTAGAACCTGTGCTTCCTGATTGGGTATGGGCTTCATCTCCATACTTTGGTTGGTTTACGTGACCAGACTTTCATTTTTTATTTTCGACCTGCGAGTATACATGTGAAATCCCTTAAAAAATTTGAGAATTACATCAACAGTATTCAAACAAGTGAAAATATATCTCTTTACAAAATAAAAAATCAAAAATATACCAAATAGTTTTAGGAAACACATAAATATTTAAAAGAGATAAACACTTGTATTATTATGTGTTTCTATTTTTGTGTGTTGAATCATTAAAATTTGTAAAGGAGATAATCACATAGGGTTTGGAACTAAGTAGTTATGGTATGCACTTGCAACCAAGCCCATTCAAGGGCTGACACTTTAGAGAGTAGGCAAGGAGATGTAGACCATCTCCGATTTGACCCCAAGGATATGATTATACCTCCTTGGTGGCCTCCTACTTGCCCAAGTCCTAGAATTTCAAATCAAGAACCTAATCTGCAAGGGACCCCTACGTGGGACACCCCTATAGATTTTGGTCCTAAACAAGGAACTTACTTTCCAATTTTAGACAATTCACATGCCTTCTTTTAATAATGACAACAATTCATTGAGGTGCAAACACATAGAGAAATACCATGCATCCACGTGCCTAATAAGTCTACCTCGCACACTTACATGAAGGATCAAGACTATTGACCATGGGTAGGGCCAAATGATCAAGATACAACCTTAGATCTCCCTAAAAGGTCTCAACAGTATAAGTACCAAGATGAGTATGATACTCATTGCCATGGGCAAGCAAAATTCACCCTTTCCTTTCTCATTTATGAAGGAAGACCTAAGGAGAATATTTATTATCATTGGTCACATATTTCAATGCAAGCATGATGTGCTTCTACACTAACTAAGTATAAATAATGTTAGTTTAGGAGTGAGCCCCAAGTGAATGCAACCTCTCTCAATCGAGGGAAGCTCATATTCAACCTTTTAGATCCTCCTGAATAATATAGGTATCATGGAAATAGTTTTAGGTATCATAGACCTCACAAAACTAAGTATATAAACCAAGTAGTTAAAATATATGTTGATCACCAAGCTCAATTCAATCAACTTTGGCTAGATAAACAATGCTTGGATTTCTAGCATCAATTAGAGAAACAAATAATTGAACAAAAAATTCAAGAGACCTTACGCAATGGGGTACCTACCCTAAGTACTCATAGATAGGGGGTTCATCAGAGGTAACCTAATTTTGATTAAAATAGACTTCTTAGGCCTAACCAAATGTTGCCTCCTCAGCCTACCATGCCTAATTGTAACTTACCTCCTAGGCTAAACATAGATCCCCTTCCACAGGCATTTGTTGCTCCTTATAGACCAATGCAAGAAACACCTTATGGAGTCTATGATGATTTGGAACTAGAATAGGAATACCTAGAAGCACCTTATGGAGGCATGGTTTATGAAAATCAACCACCATGCCATATGCTTGAAATCCCTTGCCCTCCACCATGGGGCCAAATTAAAGAAGAGTATATTAAAACCTTTGATGCATATAAAGCATTGCTTGAATACATGGAAATCATAGAGAGCAATACATATGGTTCTGGGCTTCAAATGTCCACTTTGCATCAACTATGCAGTCAACTGCTTCATCCATCTATACCTTCCCCTCCATACCTAGAGCATTTCAAAATTCCCAAGTTGGACAAATTTAAAGGAGAGGAAGATGCATAGGAGCACATAACTAGGTTCATGAACTAGTGCTTCAGTATCCAGGATAATGATGCCTTACTTATGAGAGTATTTTTTATTACCCTCTCTGTCCCAACTGTAGAGTGGTACAATCAACTTACAAGGTACAAAATCTATAGATTTGAGCAATTTGTAGACACATTCATGGAAGTTTCACCTTTAACACTAAGTGAAATGCGACTTTAATAGACCTCGCAGGGTTGAAGCAGTATGAAGATGAGACAATCATAGACTATGGTAATAGGTGGCGAATGATTCTTTCTAAGCTACCATACCTGCTACCAACATCTGAGTTGACTCACATGTTTTCCAAGAGTTGTTTAAAGCCAATATCATTATTGCTACAACTCCAAAAATACCAAACTCTTGAAGATGCTTCATTGCAAGCTAGAAAAATCAAAGAAATAAAAATTCAAGAGGAGAAAATTGCAAAACCTAGCAAAAATAAGTGGAATAAGAACTCAAAGGGAAATCCAGCACAATCAAATCTGGAAATAGTTAACTATATTACCATTAATGTTCTAGGTCTTGTACAAGCAATACCACCTCATAAGGGAAATTATTAGACCCAACCTCCTCCTACAAGTTACAACAACAACACTCAAGTGAATCAAGGGAAAAATCAGCAATGTCACCCTAAGCGATAATCTACGCCTTTTGCTGAGTCTATGGACTCCCTATTCAATCATCTATGTGTAGCAAAAGCAATTAATCTACATGATATTTGGCCTATAGATCCAATTACAGGTAAATAAAAGCCTATGGAACATCGTGATGACCTATATTGTAGGTACCATAGGCAAATTGGACATAACATGCAAACATGCTACGGTTTCAAAAACCTAGTACAAGACATGATCGAGAGGAATGAACTTAAAGTTGATAACCCTCTTGCGATAAACAATCAACAAATGGATATCTTTAAATATCCATTTCCCACTCATGAGGTACATGTAAATAAAGCAAAATAGGTAAATGAGGTCCATACAACACCCCCTCAACAAGGGTTCATCGGGATGGTTAGCATTGTGACAAGGAATAGGCATTATCCAAATAAAATTACACCACCTGCAACTTCAAATGCTATTCCTTCTATGTTGTAGCCTACACCACCCCCATTACAAAGCTCTCCACCTCCTACAATGGTCACCATAAAGAGTAAGCTTACTCAAAGCTTGTGAACAACATCGACTCGATTCCCTATCTATGAGCTTATTCAATACTTTCTACCTCATCAAGAATCTCTTATGGAGATCCTTTAGTCGATTGAATTCTAGCCCTAGGAGTCAAACTCCTCTATCAATTTCATGGGGCATGTTCAACAGTGTAAATATCCAGTTATCACATTTCATGAACATGAACTCAAACCAATATCAAATGAGGCAGTGGATCCTCCCTTACACATAATTGCATGTGTAAATGGAACAACTTATAAAAGAGTTCTATTTGACACTGGTTCTTTAAGCAACATCATCACCACAAATTCTCTCAAACATCTAAGTCTTCTAGCATCTCACATTGTTTCATCTAAATATACCCTCAGAGTATTCAACGATACTATATTCTCAATAGTTGGCACTATAGTCTTACCTATTCAGGTGGGACAAAAAACCATACCAACATTGTGTCACATTTTAGAGGGTGTAATGGCATATAATATCTTGTTGGGTAGACCCTATATTAGGTGTTGGAATATGTAATGCAACATTGTGTAAATTATTCTTAGACTAAAATATAAATTCTAAAGAATAATATTTGAATTAAAATATAATTCAATCTTATGTAAAATATTCCCACTCAATTAATAAATAAATTAAGAGTGCTAGGAATATTTAATTTCTTGGGAAAATTTTATTTTTCTTTTCTAGAAAATATTAGAAATTTACTAATCACTTTCTAATATTTAATAGATGCCACTTATCACATATCTCAAAGATTAGATTGTGATAAAATTAGAAAGTAACTAAAGCACTTTCTAATATTTTATTAGATTGTGATAAGATTTAGGATTGTATTAGAAAAGTTTCTCTTTAAATAGGGGTGTTTTCTACATATTATCAAATCTTATCATATCTTGTCATATTGACTTGCGTTGTAGTTTATGTTGATGCATATTGTTGCATAACATTGAAGCATTCTTGTACTATTGAATCATTGAGTAATATAGTGAGCTTCATAGTGGATGTTTTCCTTCTTCATTTGAATTAGGGTTTTACCACTCAATATTTGTGTTGTGGGTTTACCTCTTTTATGTGTGATTGATCTTGTGGAGCATTCTTCGATCTTGGGGAGAATTTGCTTATCTCACATTTGGTATTAGAGCGGTTGGGATCTCCATCAAGTGTCTTCAATCCTTTGAGGTGAAAAACCCATTAAGGTTATCCAAGTATGTTTTGGAGTATACAAGGCAATTTTGGATCAAATTTTTCACTCTCTTCCCCTATTTTTATTAATTTCTTCTAATCTCTCTCCAGTATTTGCTTAAAGCATACTGTAAATTAATGTAACTTGTATCTCTCATTATGAAAGTAAAAGAGAATGAAAGTGAGAGTGAGAGAGAGAGAGAAAGAGATAGAGTGTGTGTATGTATTTATGTTTTGTTTTATGTCTCCACTATCTCTTGTTCATATTTCTTACATTTTGCATCTCAACTAATCTAACTAATAACTTGCTACTAAACAATCTACTAACCAACTAATTTGCAATTTACTAATTTTAATGTTAATCAAGAAGGTTAAAAAAGAATCAACTTATTAACCACAAATTTAGTATTTGATTAAAATTTACATAATCTTGCAACACAGTTTATATATGCTAAACACCTATTGAATCCAAAAGAATCCGCTCTATCGGTAGAAAGTCCTTTTCGGGTCCTCGTACCCATACCCTTTTGGGTAGCTTGTTTGACCTTGGGTGAGATGAATTGGCAGTTCATTAGGCTATAGCAAAAATTAAAATGAACACTAACTTACCAACTTATTGACTATCTAACATTTAACAAATATTTTATGGTTCAATTCAAGTTGGTTTATTTTGTTGCAAGATGATTGTTATGGTTAGTTACCTTCTTATTACAAGTTAATCTATTGCAAGTTGATCTTGGTTTATTCAATTGCAATATGGTTATATTTTTTCATTGAAATATGGTTATAGTAGTTCATGATTATATTTCATGATGATCAATCAGCTATTGCCTTGGCTAAAAATCTTGTAATGTATCAAAGAACAAAGCCTGTTGAAATCCAAGCCCACTTTATCAGAGAGAAGGTATTGGATGGGACTATTCAGTTGGAGTATTGCCCATAATCTTCTAATTCTGTTGATTTGTTCACCAAACCTCTTCCCAAGGAGCAATTTTGTAAGCTGAGGGATTCACTTGGTTTGGTGACGTTGTCCTCAAGGGGGAATGAAGTGTAGTTACACTTGTGTGATGACAAATTCATCCTTATGAAGTGTTTTGTGTTATATATATGAGTTGATCTTTGGTGGTATAATTGCTTTTTGCATCTCTTTTGAACATGGTACTTTCTTGTTTGCCTTGTGCAACTTTTGTACATGTTACTTTGTAGATGACATTGTGCAATTATGGTATACGATGCAATTGATTTATGCGACTCTTTTACATGGTAGTTTCTTGTTGCCTTGTGCAAATTTGTACATGTTTTTTTATGTAGTTGGCATTATGCAATTGGTTTTTTTGAAGTAGGGTTTTACCACTCAATATTTGTGTTGTGGATTTACCTCTTTTATGTGTGATTGATCTTGTGGAGCATTATTCGATCTTGGGGAGACTTTGCTTGTCTCACATTAGGAACATGAAGTGTGTGCCATCCATAGCTCATTAATGTTTGAAGTACACTCATGAGGGGCAAGTACATGTTGTCTTCGCAAACCTTGAGCCCTTCAAATATTACAACTTGGTGCCGCATATCCCCGTGTTGATCTTACCATCAACTCATGTGGAATTTCAATCGAATACATACATTCAAGTTCTGAATCCTTCACCATCACCTTCCATTGATATATTACCATATTCTTCTATACCACCTTCATCAATTGCACCTTTAGATACACCTTTGTCATCATCAAATCCTCCACAGAGAAACATGTCTAAGAAGCTTATTGACGAGATCCTACCAATCATATCTACCATTTCCATGAAAGATATTCCTAGTCTAGTAGATGAAGAACCACCTTATGAGGCAAGCATTGATTCATCTCAAGCCTCACTTATATCCCCTCCATCCTCACCATCCCAGGTCATAGTCCATTTAGCTACTACAATTTTAGGAGAATACCTAGTGAGGAATATCACAATAGTTCCAACCATTGATACAATATAGAATATGGGACAACTTCATATTCCCATAGGTACCATCGTACCTCTAGGTATACCTCCCAATCAAATGAATTTCATATATGGGTGTATTGAATATAGCAAGTAACCATCTCCTCAACAAGAAAAGGATGAAGAGTTTTTTTTAGGACATCAATTATATGTCCAATCCTGACTATACCTTGCGATATCTCCATCACTACCATTGGCATGACTATGGTTTGGGGTTGTACAAACAAGGTAATCCTATTTCTTTCTAGCCAAAATATCAATTGCCTTATGATAAATCTAGCTTAGAACCAAAAATACCTGTGCCTCTTGATGTACTCATAGAAATTTTAGAGTGCCTAGGTTTGAAACATAGGGATGAGCTTGCATGCGATCCTTATGCTAATCCTAATCGTGTCCACTCTTTGGGGGATTATTTTCCTATAAATATGATAGATCAAAGGATATCTCATGATTTCACATGATCCTATGAAGAGGGTTAAGTTTCTCATACCCTTCCATATGATAATGAGGAAGAAGATCAAGGTTCTCATTATGAATGGATAACTGATGATGAACCAGATTACGGTATAGCCCCTATAAAATACCCTAGTTTAGATGAGGAATATGAGTAGGTCATCCCATTAGATGATGAAGAAGAGTTCTATCTACGTATATTCCCATTGAAGCATACCATATGGCAATAAATTTTTCCACTCGAGGAGCAAACTCATTGCCTTCCACATAGACCACCTCCGATCATTCCACCTCCATCGTAACCATCCTCATGAGTCTTGAGATAACCTCTTATCACTAGATCCAATAACCCATATAATGGAGATCATCCATCCATTACTATGATTTCCATAGATGTTACTGCACCTTTGCATGATCTGAATAACCCATTAAAGCCATTGCACCTCGACCTTGAGGTAATTTAATTTGATCAGGGAGATTCTCCGCCATCTCCATCAAAGGAGTAACCATAGACAGAGGGTCCATATAAAGGTATATATACATCCTTTGGTCACCCAAAATGCCCCAAAGGTACCCATAAATCCTTGGTCACCCAAAAATCCCCAAAGGTATCTATAAACCCTTTGGTCACCCAAAATGCCCAAAAGGTACCTAAAAACCCTAAGGTCACCCCCAAAATCCTCAAAGGTACCCATAAATCCTTTGGTCACTCAAAAAGTCTCATAGGTACCCATAAATCCTTTGGTCACCCAAAAATCTCCAAAGGTACCCATAAACCCTGTGGTCACCCAAAAAACTCCAAAGGTATCTATAAACCCTCTAGTCACCCAAAAAGCCCCAAAGGTATCTATAAATCCTTTGGTCACCCAAAATGCTCCAAAGGTATCTATAAACCCTTTGGTCACCCAAAATGCTCCAAAGGTATCTATAAACCCTTTGGTCACCCAAAATGCTCCAAAGGTATCTATAAATCCTTTGGTCACCCAAAAAGACCCAAAGGTATTTATAAACCCTTTGATCACCCAAAAAGCTCCAAAGGTACCTATAAACCCTTTGGTCACCCAAAAAAGCTCCAATAACATACACTAAGCCCGTTGGTCAAATTTATATGTATATATATTTATCAAAATATAAAAATATCATTAAAATATCATAAATACAATAATATTACATTATATTACATTTCATATCGTTGCATTTTACAATAACTTGCATTAAGCATACCCATCATGGCATTTTGCATTCTAGAGTTGATCATACATGTCTAGCATCAGTTATGTACACTAGCCATCCTTCAAAATAAACTTTGTCAAAAGTCACTATCCACACCCATCTATATTAAAATTATCATTTCCATCTACATTTACCACCTTTTGTATGTGTTATTATTGCCCTTCACCTAGTCATTTGTTATAAGGTATCTTTAGGATTTTTGGTCACTCAAACGTCTCTAGTTTTCTCTTAAGATTTTGTAGAAAGCTATCTTGATTTTTAGAAGGTAGTGTCTTGCTTTGATTATACCTTGCATACATCATAATCCCAACATATGTTCACATTAATAAATCCAAGTTTGCACAAGGAAAGATGAAACCTACAAGGTGTTCTTTGTTACCTTAAGATAAAATTTTACCATGTTCATCCCCCTATGTGAATTGTTTTAAAATGCTGAGAATTAACAAAATAATAAGATCCTCCCTACCCAAAGCAATCAAAATCCCTTGCCCCCACCAATATGAGCAAGTATACAAAAAGCAAAAAGAAAAATAAATAGTGGTTTTTACCACTAGCAAAAGCAAAAATACCCAAAATAAAAAGTGGTTTTCACCACTACCAAAAAATTAAAGCAAAATAAGTAGTGGTTCTCACCACTATCAAAATCCCTTGCTAACCAAAACAAAAATGAGAAAATCCTTAGAGCAATTCAAAAATAAAAGAAAAGAAGGGAGTACTAAACTTGAATCCCTAGAATTCTCAATATTTAACAACCATAAGGTGATCCTCATTACAAGTTGGGTGGCATCAATCCTACCTGGCAATGGTGGTATCCTTACACATGATGATATATCTATCACATTATTGATAAAATTTTGTACAAACCAATGTTTGCATGCGGATGAGCTAGCTTTTGATGGCATGTATTGCCTAATGGTCTAATCCAACTACGTACAAAAATCAGTATAATGATACACATAGGGTGATTTTTAGTACAAATGGGTTGCATAAATCCTTTTTTGCACTGGAGTAACTTTATGGGTTATCATATATTGAATATCATGGTCATCCTAGCATATTTATACCTTACCAAAAATTCTTGCATGGTTAACATACAACTTTTTACTAGATCACTAAAGTGTTTGAGTTCATGAAAACCTCAAGTACATTCTATAACATTTTACTATTTATTCCATTACATACCATTTTATCACATGTTTGTCAATTTACATTTTCACAATCTGTTACATAGTCTTCTGATAACATTAAAATAAATCGATGAATTTTGTACAATCTATGGTGCTAGCATCTAGTATGTCAAATAGTACTCATAATTCATCATATAGATTTACAAATCATCCATTCCATTATGCATACACTCATGTACATATCTTCAAATAACATCATATTACAATACATGCATCCATGATATTGCATCCACAAATGCATAAGAAAACCAAGAAGAAGACATAAATGCACATATTTTCTCACCAAAAGGAGCTTCATAAAGGATAATTAAGCATATCTACCGTCCAAATTAAAAAATCATAAAATAAAAAAAAAAATCAAATAAAGAAAAAATCTCAATTGCACCTCGTACCCAATTATTTACCCTATACACTTGGTAGTTGCAACAACTTACACTCTATGCAATCTGACAAGATGAGTAAATTATTATAAGGCTACTTGAACAAAATTATTCATCGAAAAACTAATATGTCTTCACTTCAATCCCAAATAAGGCCATTGCAGTCAGACTGCTCCACAGGAACAAGGTATTCATCTCATTTCTTCTATGAAATGTCATAAAAATAAAAAATTCAAAAATAACTTAAAACATAAAAAAAGCAAAGAAAATGGCCTCAAAACCACCAAAAATAGGTCAAAGCTGGTAAAATTCACAAAGGATCAAGATGACATAAAAATTGTTCATTGATGAATGGCAGTGTCTACTTCAATCCCCAAGAAATCCATTGTAGTCGAACCGCTCCACGGGAAGTATTCCTTTCTTTTCTTCCATGAAATACCAACAAAACCATCAAAATTCTCACAAAATTGATAAATTTTACAAATGGTTAAAGATGAAAGGAATCCTAATAAAGTCATATTGGTCAAGAGACTCATCGCTTTCATCATTGGTCATGCCCTCATCAACTCATCGCTTGAGGAGGTAGTCATAATAACGAATTCATAATCAAAATCAACACTCAAAAGTGCAACTTGCATACATTCAAAAGAATCATTACCAAAGATAAATTTCAAGCCTACACTAGGGCAAATAATTTAGCACTAATTCAACAAAACAAAGTCTTGGTATCCTTGGTGTTGAGCAAAACATTGGTTAATCTACGGTTTAATTTCTTACCTCCATTTAATTTTTCAATCCAGGACAACTTGTAAACTTATGAGTGTCATGCATAGTATATGCCTGCAGTGTGGGAAATGAGTTCCTCTGTACCTATTTAGTTTGGTAGGGGGTGTTTGAGCATTTTGATTTCATCCAAACCAAATAAAATAAAGTGCAAAAAAATAAATAAGTAAACTAAAACTAAAGCTGAAATTAAAGTGTAAGAAATAAAAGTACAAAAAATAAACACACAACTAAATTAAAATAAATTTGGAAATCTAATTATTTAAAATAAATAACAAAAATTAAAATGGGGAAGACTACTACAGGGTGTGGGTTCCCAGGCTCCCGTAGATAGTCTGCTCGACTAATTATGTAAATATTTCTTCAAGCAAATAAGAGTATTTGCAACTCTTAATAAATTATACAAAAAAAATAAAGTAATTCTCCATGTATTTGATTATTTTATGTATTTGTCTGGCCTGCATTCTTATATAGATGCAACCGGATCTTGTTACAATAATAAATTGGTCTATTTTGATCACTTAACATGATTTTCTATAAACAGTTACACAGATATTATTTTCCCCTATTTAAAAGCATGTTCGTTAACCAAAAGAATAAATATAATAATCCTTAGGTGTACGTAACAAACTAATCCTAGAATAATGCATCCTAAAAATAATGCTTTTTAAAAGCTTACATGGTCAACTTAGAATAAAAGTGCTTTATTCTATTTTAATCATAAAAATATAATATGCATAAGAATACGAATATTTCTCCTTTATATTTTGTGCAACAACCTCATTAGAAAGTGCATGGTCACTTGGTCAATCGATCAACATTGAATTGGTCAACCGGTCAACATTGGTCAACTAGAAAACATTGAATTGGTCAACCACAACTTGTAATCAGGAAGCAAGTGCCACCAATGGTCAGGAATAGGGTGCCACAAATGGTTAGGAATAAAGCACCACTAATAGCTTGGATGCAAGTGCCACCAACAATCAAGAAGCAAACACCACCAATAGTCAAGAAGTAGGCGCCATCAATAGTCGAGAAAAAGGCACCACCAATAATTGGGAAGCAGGTTTCATCAATAGTCGGGAAGCAGACATCGCCAATAGTCGCAATTCAAGCGCTTACCTTCACAAATTTTCATTGTTCTTTTCAATATGTCTTCATGCATTGCCAATCCCAAATGGGATGTAGACTCAAAATACTAGATTAGTAGCAAAAACTTGCATTTACACACACTTTCCACTAAAAACACTAGTCAAGCATAATACTTCATTTTCTATCAATTATATGCAAAAGCTATATAAAAATACATTTCAAATGCTAATTAAACCAATAATGATGCCCTTAAAAGTATATGTAAAAATGAGCATTTCTGGTGCTCATCATTCCCCCATGTTGGAATATTTGACATGTCCTCATGTCACAACCCCCTAGTATAGATTTTTTTTTTTTTTTTTAAGAGTTAGGCGCCTCTTGAGATTCAAGTGCCTCTTTTATTCCCCCATGCTAAAGAGTTGACATACCCTCATGTCACAGTATTTTGCCATGAAATTATGGGAGTTAGGCATCCATTTCCCCCATGCTGAAGATTTGATATACCCCCATGTCACATTACCCTGATACAAGTGTTTTTTTTTTTAAATATTCTTGGGGCAACAAAATTCTTCTCTTGTCTGAGGTATGCCATGTGGATGAATTCTCATGAGAGAATTAATAAAGAGAAAGATAGGGGCATCTACTAGTATTAACATAGAAATTATTTTTAAAATAACTTTACATATAATTAATAAAAACTCAGTACATACATGGGTGAATTTCGTAGATCGTGATATGTACAATGCTAGATGGTGTAAAATGTCTACATGCAACCTAAAATTGTGATGTCTCAGAAAATGCAGTTTTTTTGACATTGATGTATCTTGGAGATTTTATTTATAACTTTTTTTCTTAGGTCATCATTTGTTCCATAGGAAGAAGCATGACCAAAATAGATCTATTAAAATCAGGATGTAGATAACCAGCACAGTCATATATTCAAGTTGACCCGTGAGGTCCACATCTTTGCCAAAGCTTCTTCAAGGGGTTGAATCTAATAGTCGATCCAAAATATTTTGAATAAAACTGTCACTCCATCCATGCTATTTTCTCCATGCACTAAATTTACACTATGCCTAAAACTAATTTCATGTATTCCCAACAATTTTCCTCCAATGGCATTCTCTAGAATGTTTTATCAAATGACATTTGAAGAATTTTCCAATTTTTGATTTTATTTTCCATATTCTGCAATTTTCCAGAATTTTTTAGATTATGGAATTTTCCAGATCTAGAATTTTTCCAGATTTTTTTTTCATAATTTTCTAGATTTTGGAATTTTCTAGAAATTTTCAAATTCTAGAATTTTCCCTAAATTTTTCAGATTCTGGAATTTTCCAAAAAAATTTAGATTCTGGAATATTCCAAAATTTTCTAGATTCTAGAAATTTTCCAAAAGTTTTTTCATAATTTTCTAGATTCTGGAATTTTTTCAATTTTTTTTCATAATATTTTTAGATTCTAAAATTTTCCCAGAATTTTTCAAATTCAAAAATTTTCTAGAATTTTTTGGATTTAGATTTTTTTTTTTTTTAATTTTCTAGAATTTTTCTTCTGCCAAGTCATTATTGGGAGTGAAAATTCCAACAAATATCATTTCCTGTCTATAGTTTGGTGAAGCACACACAAATGTGAAAACTTTGCAGAGAACCAAACCTTTTAATAACATGTGATCAACTCCCACTTTGATGTAAATTTGTAGTAAAAGATCTCCACTTATGTTGGTGTTGATGTGCAATGACAATTTTCCACTTAAAGGCGAGTGTGTTATCTCCCATGCTTTATTTTACTACCACCAGTTGGAGATTTCTCATTTCCCTTTTGAACTAAGCTGGTTCTAGGGAAATATGATACTCTCTACCAAAAAGTAGTAGAAAATAAAGCACTTCTCAACTGAGGATTCTAGCTAGCTAAAAATAGCTTGTTCTTTTTTTAGACACATCTTCCTCCTAGTAGGAAGAAGGCACTTATGCACTGTTCTAATTGTAGGTACTATCTCCCTGGTGGAAAATAAGTACCTTTTTCGAATTACTGCACTCCTAGCAGGGTACGATATGCTTGTATCTATTAGGCCTAGTTCAAGTCGACTACATACAGATTATATTCAAGGCTATGTCATGCAAAACTACACATACAAAAGCAAAAAAATAGGAATCATGGAACCTGCACCTGATAGGCCTACGTGTCCCAAGATGCCTACAGATTGTATTCAGGGTACGATTTCATACAAAGCAAAAAGAAAAACTATGTTAAGAAGAACATATTCCATGTTTTTGTTTTGAAGTTGGAAAATAATTTTCAACCAAAGGGAGGATTTACACAGTTTTTCCTTTTTTCACATACTCCCTTATTTAAAAAAAAAAGAATATGTGAACATTCATCAAAACTATTGGTATGGTATGGGATCTCCCCCATGCCAATGTTTGATCTAATCTCATAAATGTGAGGTGGTTGGAAATGAAGCCCATTTACTGTTACTCAAAACATCATCTTGGCACTCTACTCGCTCTAGGTGTAGCATCTCTGAGTTTTTTTCCACCATCAAATGTAACAATCGTGCAATTTGCAGCAAAATTTTTCCTAAGTTTCACAAACACCTTAGGTTGGAAGCCTTTCACTTGATCAGGGTTACTTAGCCTCCCTTCGGGTGCTTGTGTTGTTAAGATAATATCTACTCGCTCTTCACTTGTTTGGACTAGATGCTACACAATCAAGGTAGACAAAATGGTTCATATAGTGCTATTATGAACTCTAAGTATAAATATCACTTTATAAAATATTCATAGACATATCCTTATTCATCTGCACCGCACTTCATGTTGTCCTACAAAACATAAAAAATCTAAATTAAAGTAAAATTCTAAACTAATAACATTAAAATAAAATTTTAAACTAATTTATATATTATTTTTAATTATTATTTTTAAATTTTTGAACATTGTGCTATTGGTGGCAATAATGAAGTTGGGGTCTCCCCCATGTCTACAATTGAACTAGTCCAAAAAAATTGAGGACTATAATAAGTTTTTTTTAGTATGGTAAAAAATTTGATACGACTAAATTTTCATTTTTCTTATCCTCTACTTCATCAACTAGCATGATATTTTACAGCATGAGAAAAATATTTTCCTCCATGGCCTCAAAACCAAATTCTTCCAACTCATTGGCAAATTGTGATGGCAGATAAATGACTATTTTTTAATAAAAAATAGTAGTATTCTAAAAAACATGAGCTAGTTTCTAATTCACCAGGTCGCCTTAAGCGCAAGTGAAGAGTATAATCCTGGCACTATGTTCTTTTTAAATTTTGATCTATTTTTTTTAATGTCATTTTCTTCCTACTAATGTCAGCATTTAAAATTTACCAATATGTTGAGAAATGTTAAGCCTATAATTTTTTTTTTTTGTTAAAACTAGGCTTCTTGAAATATAATTTCATAATGGTTTAAGTGTAAATAGACACATCCCTAATAGTAAAAGTTTTCAACTATATCAGACCTGGGTTGTGCCAATTCTCTACTTTCATGAAACCATTGAGAATATGATGGAATTTCTTCATTGCTTAATTTCTTGATTTTTCAACAACACAATTTATTCCTACTTCTACACTTAATATGGTACATCGGGTTCATTCCCGATGTACAATTTAAAATTTTGCCTATGGTATTCAGCTCTGGTTGTACCGACAACTATTTTAACCTTTTAAAAATGCTCTTGGTGGACTCATGCTTTTCAGGTAAAGGATCTAAGAGCAAGGTAATATGAATGTGCTTTTGAAACTAACTAACCTATGGATCCTAACACTATAGTTTTGATGCTCCCCAATAATGGTGCCAAATTTTTGGGCAAAACATTGGTTAATCTAAGGTTTAATTTTTTGCCTCCATTTAATTTGTCAACCCGGGACAACTTGTAAACTTATGAGTGTCATGCATAGTATATGTCTGCAGCGTGGAAAATGATTTCCTCTGTACCTATTTAGTTTGGTGGGGGGTTCTTGTGCATTTTGATTTCATCCAAACCAAATAAAATAAAGTGTAGAAAAATAAATAAGTAAATTAAAACTAAAGCTGAAATTAAAGTGCAAAAAATAGAAGTATAGAAATAAACACACAACTAAATTAAAATAGTGTTGGATATCTAACTATTGAAAATAAATAACAAAAAATAAAATGGGGAGGACTACTACAGGGAGTGGGAAACTAGACTCCCGTAGATAGTCTGCTTGACTAATTATATAAATATTTTTTCAAGCAAATAAGAGTATTTACAACTCTTAATAAATTATATAGAAAAATAAATAAAGCATTTCTTTGTGAATTTTATTATTTTATGTATTTTTCTAGCCTGTATTCTTATATAGATGCAACCAGATCTTGTTACAATAATAAATTGGTCTATTTTGATCGCGTAACATGAATTTCTATAATCAGTTACACACAAATATTATTCTCCACTATTTAAAAGAATGTTCATTCACCAAAGGAATAAATATAATAATACTTAGGTATACATAACAAACTAATATTAGAATAACGCATTCTAAAATAATGCTTTTTAAAATATTATATGGTCAACTTAGAACAAAAGTGCTTTATTCTATTTTAATTATAAAAATCCAATATGCATAAGAATACGAAGATTTATCCTTTATATTTTGTGCAAAAACCTCCTTAGAAAGTGCATGGTCACTTGGTCAACCAATCAATGTTGAATTGGTCAACCGATTAACCTTGGTCAACTCGTCAACATTAGTCAATTGATCAATATTGACTTGGTCAACCACAACTTGTAATCGGGAAGCAAGTGCCACCAATGGTCGGGAATTGATCACCACCAATGGTCAGGAATCGGGTGCCATCGATAGTCTAGAAGCAAGCACCATCAATAGTAGAAAAGCAGGTGCCACCAATATTCTGGAAGCAAGCACCACCAATATTCAGGAAGCAAGTGCTACCAACAATCAGGAAGTAGGCACCACCAATAGTTAGGAATCAAGAACCACTAATAATCATGAAGTAGGTTCCACTAATATTTGCAAGCCAAGCGCCTGCCTTCACCATTTACAATTGTTCTTTTCAATATGTCTTCATGCATTGCCAAGCCCAAATGGGATGAAGACTCAAAACACCAAAATAGTATTAAAAACCTGCATTTACACACTTTCGACTAAAAACACTAGTCAAGCATAATAATTCATTTTCTATCAATTATATGTAAAATCTATATTAAAATACATTTCAAATTATAATTAAACCAATAATGATGCCCTTAAAAGTATATGTAAAAATGAGCATTTTTTGTTCCTCATCACTTGGAAGCCTCGGAACACGTATCCCAAAATAGGCTTATAATCCAAATAAGAAACCAAGACCAAGCATACCCTAAGCCCCTAAGACTGCCATTGTAATGTGGTTGAAAGGTATACCAAAATCAATACTCTAATTATGTCAAAAGCAAGGATTCTAAGAATGTATGCTCTTTCCACAACAGAGGTATCTAAATTTGGTTAGGTTATTGAATAACCTTAATCATTTGATAGTTTAGTCATCTATTTTTGCTATGTGCTCTGTTTCACACAATGCATCCCAAAAATGGGCACCTATAGACACTAAAATCACATCAATTAGATGAGACTGCAATTATGCACTCTTATTGACACTATATGGCCCCATTGGGCAACCCTAAAGGGTTAAATAGGGGTCCTAGCCACTTTTGAGGAGATTTACCTCACTTTTGGAAAGTTTTGGGCCATGTAACCATGGTTATCCTACCATAGGATGACCATAGTTCATGGTCATCCCACCTAAGGACGACCACCAGTAATCATCCCTGGGTGGAATGACCATGGTATAGGCCCCTCAAAAAGGCAAGGGTGGGATAAATGGCAATAAAATTATGCCACTTATCCCACCCAATGACTTATGACATATTGAGGGCCTGCCAAAGCCATCATAACCTGCAAATTGGAGGTCTCTTCCACCCAACCTATGACAAGGGTTTTGACAAGTGGAAACACCTACCTTGCATGCCCCAAATTTCTCCTTTGACCCTATAGCCCTCTTGGGATATAAATTGGAGGTATTCCAAAAAATTTCAGAGAGAGGTCTTTGCAATAATTTGCCATGAAGTGATGCTGAGATTCACTCTCCTATTTTACCCACGTATTTGACCTTGGAATCTTCATCAATCAAAGGAGTTTCTAAGACATCCCAAAATACACACATCCATTCCAAAACCCACCCATTTTTGTGAGTTAGAATACCAAATTTAATGACAACACCCCTAGGAGCATTTTGGACTAGATCCCAGAGGAATTGGTGGCAAAAACCACTAGGTTTGGTGGTCATCCCCCCTAGGATGGTTAAAAGTCCCAATTAGAACACCCAATGATAGCCATGAATTGGTATACAAATTTAAGTTAATTTTAGTGTAGTTCATTCCTAAATTAGTTTTTATACATAATACTAGAATTTGGTGAGATTTGGAGCAATTTTGGACCTTCAATTAGGGTTTTTATGATGATAGTCCCAATTGGAAAACCTAGGTATGGCCATGGGTTTTTCTTGCAATTTCATTTCAATTTTTTCCTAAATTATTCCTAAAGTAGATAATATACATCATGCTAAGTTTTGGTATAATTTGAAGTAGTTTTGCATCATCTATTGCACTTTTATAATCAATGTTGCATGCATCTTTTTTATTTCATCTTAATTCGCACATGCTATTAATCAATTTTAATTTCTTGTGTGTAGATCAGGTGTTCCAGCATGCAAGTAAGGAGTTACAAGTTCAAATATGGATAGATCATCATAGTGGTAGCAAAAACTTTCTCTTCAATCGTGAGTGCGAGGAAGACACTAAAAGCACTCCCTAGGTTTTTAAAAGGATTAGATCCTTTGAGATTGTAATGATTTGTATCAATTAAGAGGCCTCAAGGAGATGTTTTGTAACAATGCAATTGTAAAATGAATTAATATAAAGAGAACTACCCATTTATTTCATTTATTTGTCATCTTTATGCTTGAATGTATTTTTGTAGTGTTTAAATAGATAGGTGCTTTTCATTTCCCTTTGCTAGGTGCAACATTTTTTCTGCTCTACACTTTTACTTTTCTTTCCAAAGTGGTATTATTCAATATTATCAATATTAAACAATGTACAAACCATCACACACATAAGAGACACGTATTTAACATGGTTCACCCAATGTGGGCTACATCAACGAAGAAAATATTTCTTATATTTTTTCTCAATAAATATCTTAGGAACCAATTCCCTATTACAATGTTTATGGGCACCAACCCAAAGGAGACACCAATACCCTATGCTCAATTTCATGGACCTCTATCCACAAGAGACACCAACCCCATCTACTCTAGTTCCTGGACCTCTATCCATAGGAGACACCAATCCCCTTTGATCTGGTTCATAGACTTCTATCCACAGGAGACACCAATCCCATTTTCTTTGGTATGTGGATCTCTATCCATAGGAGACACCAATCCCATTTACTTTGGTTCATGGACATCTATCCATAAGAGACACCAATCCCCTTTGCTTTGGTTCATGGACCTCTATCCATAGGAGATACCAATCCCATTTTCTCTGGTTCATGGACCTCTATCCATAAGAGACACCAATCTCCTTTGCTTTGGTTCATAGACCTTTATCCACAGGAGACACCAATACCCTTTGCTATGGTTCATGAAACTCTATCCATGGGAGATACCAATACCCTTTGCTCTAGTTTGTGGACCTCTATCCATAGGAGACACCAATCCCCTTTGCTCTAGTTTTTGGAATTTTTTCCATATGAGACACCAATCTCCTTTGCTCTAGTTAATGGACCTCTATCCATAGGATATACCAATCTCTTTTGCTTTGTTTTACTCCAAAAGCCTACTCAAATATGCTCTAAGCCTACTCATAAGGCTTGCTTAAACCTTCTCCAAGCCTACTCATAAGGCTTGATCAAATCTACTCAAAAGGCTTGCTCAAATCTGCTCTAAACTCTGCTCAAATCAGCTCACCAAACCTACTAAATTCTTCTCACTATCACTTCTCAAATCAACCCACCAAACCTTATCAAATCTACTCACCAAACCTTCTCAAATATGCTCACTATCACTGCTCAAACTTGCTCAAATCTACCTTAATGCTTCTCATAGAACTTGCTCAAATATTCTAAAATATTGCATACAAACAATGCCTATATCCTTCTAAAAGGTACTTTCTTTGACTAAAGTAATTCAAACATATTCTACTCAGAATTCTTTTATCTTCATGAACATATGAAGAATTATATGCATTAAAAATACTCAATATGTTTTTTCACGTTCATTAAGTTTGTCGCTTTCACATGTCTCACTTTATTGCATTTACAAGATGGTTCTAGTCTAGAACTTGATGATTGACCGTCTTATGTACTCCCAAAACCAATCTAAACCAATGAACACTTTTGCTTTACAAATCCTTGTATATATATTCCCAATTTCATTCAATAATGATGCACAAATTTGTTCTCAAACCCTTGCACATATATTCCAATTTCATTAAAAAATGATGCATAAGTTTACTTCACAAAAATTTCCTATAACCCTTGCAAATTTTATCCCAAAATCAATCACACTCAATGCTTAAATTTGCACATAAAACAGATCTATAAGTTTTTCAATTCATTCCCAATATCATTCAAAACAATGCATAAGTTTGCTCATAAATCTAATCTATAATCTATTGCACTTTCATTCCCAATATCATTAAAAATAATGCATAGGTTTGTGATCTATAATATTTTGTGATTTCAATCCAAGCAATGCTCAAACAATCAATCCTTATGCCTCCAAACATATGACATCAAAATATTTCCTTCAAACAAAAACCACCCTTGAGAAAGGAATTAAACCACCATACCTCTAAAACTACCTTGATGATGATGCGCCTTCAAAACCTATCTCAAAAACAATTTTCCTTTTTATTCCTTTAAAATTTGGTTAGTAATATTTACTTTCTAGCACATATTTAAATTCATCCACTTATGAACCCTTTTTATTATTCACAATACAATTTTAAAATCAATCACACTTACACCTTATAACTCCCTCTTTTTAAATATGCAAAAATAACTCTCTCACACTTTAGACAAAGTTATAATTTTCAAATAACATAATACACCATATAACTCTACTTTGATATGCAAAAATAATCCTCATAACTACTATACAAAGTGCAACATAATACACCATATAACTCCCAATTTGATATGTTAAAATAATTCTTTTACAAAGTGCAATTTTCAAATAACATAATACATCATATAACTCCCACTTTGATATGCAAAAATAATTATTTCATACATAATACAATTTACAAATAGACATGAAAAACCTTATGACTCCCACTCAATTTAATTTAATAAAAAAAAAATTAATACCTTTTCCCTACCGTGAATGGAAATCATGATCTCCCACGATGCAACATTCTCACAAGTGTTTGTGATCGGCTGTGCTTACAATAGTAGCTAGAACAAAAAATGGCACCGTATAATGTTAACAATATCCTCAGTGCATAAAGAAAAGCTTTGTCCATACAAAAAATGACGTCTAAGGGTCTCAACCCTGCAATATTTCCCACAATAGCACTCACGTAAGCTAACAAACTGTTGGGCTACCCCAGTAGGGTGAGACGTAACATGAGCGCACTTGAATTTGACTCTGTCTAGCAATTGCACACCTTTAAAACATCATTGTATTTCTTTTCTCTGCCATTCGCAATAATCACCATGGAAGATATATCAAATCAAATGCTTGCATTGGTTGAAATGTGGAATGAGATAATGTATTTATATGCTTTTATAAGACCTTCAAATTTTCAAGATGTTGGCTCAACCTTTAACTTGTATTTTGAATATCTCCCAAAACGTAGGCGCCTTGATTTCTTTGTAACCTTTGGTTATAATATTTACATTTAACTTTTAAACCCATAAATATTTAAATAAGTCCCATCCTTTGTCCTCAAGCATTTAAACCTTTTTATTTAAACCATTTTTTTCAAGCCCTTAAACCTCTTTGATTTAAACCTTTTTGTCCAAACCTTCAAAACTTTATAATTTTAAATCCTTTGTATCAGTCCTTTAAACATTTTTGTTTCAATATTTTAAACCTTTCATCCCAAGCCTCTTAAACCTTTTTTTTAATATTATTTAAATATGATATTTAAATATTATAATATTTTCCTTAAAAATATTTGCCTTGCTTTGTAATAATTCTTGCCTTGAGTAATTTGTCAAACCTCATAAACTCAACAACCTTGAAGAATATTTTTGCCTTGAATATCATGCACCTTTTGACATCAACCCTTTGACATCAATGACAACTCAATATACTCAATATTTCCAACATGGATTGAGTCCCTTGGTGGAGTTGAACAAACTCATCAAGTTTCTTCATATAAAATTGTTCCATAAGGAACCTATTTCTAAAGTCTTTCATGAAGTCCTCCCATTTGAAATGAATGGCATTGATCTTTTGCTCCTTACTATAGGTCTCCAACCATTATAGAATTGTTTTAGCTAGAAGTCCTATGGTCCAAACCATATTAGTTGTGGAGGAATATTTTATCATGGAGAAGTAGATCCCTAGGTCATTCAATCAAGATTCTGCCAAATCTCTGTTGAGCAAGTTGCAGCAATAGTATTGTCATTGTTGTCAAAACAGTTAGACAGATCGGTTGATGCAATGGACAGGAGTTAAGAGGTTCTTTAGAGTATGTACAATGATTTTTCAAAAGATCGAAGTGGACCATATGCTAAAAATCAAAAGAAAATCACAAGGAAGAAAACTATCGCGATATCACATGTTGAGTAAGAAAGAAAAACTGTCGCGATATCGTGACATGTTGAGAAAGAAAGAAAAACTATCGCGATATCGCAACATGTTGAAAAGAAAGAAAAACTATCGTGATATCGCGACATGTTGAGAAGAAATAAAAACTGTCACAATTTTGCAACATGTTCGAAGAGAAAGCGCAAGCAAGATAAACTTTCGCGATTTCATGACATGTTCAAAGAGAAAGCGCAAGCAGAAAAAGCTGTCACGATTTCGCGACATGTTGTAAGAGAAAAAGGCAAGTAAAAAAATTTCATGATTTTGCGACATATTGCAAGAGAGATAGTATGAAAGAAAAAGTGTCATGATTTCGCGACATGTTGGAAGAGAAAAAGGCAAGTAGAAAAAGTGTCGCGATTTCGCGACATGTTGGAAGAGAAAAAGACAAGTAGAAAAAGTGTCACGATTTTGCGACATGTTGGAAGAGAAAAAGGCAAGTAGAAAAAGTGTCGCAATTTCGCGACATATTGCAAGAGAGATAGTACGGAAGAAAAAGTGTCATGATTTCGCGACATGTTGGAAGAGAAAAAGGCAAGTAGAAAAAGTGTTGCGATTTCATGACATATTGCAAGAGAGAGTACAGAAGAAAAAGTGTCACGATTTTGCAACATGTTGGAAGAGAAAAAGGCAAGTATAAAAAGTGTCACGATTTCATGACATATTGCAAGAGAGATTGTACGAAAGAAAAAGTGTCACGATTTTGCGACATGTCGCATTTTCACGACTTGAAAAGAGCAGGAAGGCAGAGAAGGAAAAGTGTCACGATATCGCAACATGTCGCATTTTCGCCTTGAAAAGAGCAGGAAGGCAGAGAAGAAAAATTGTCGTGATATCGCGATATGTCGCATTTTTGGGACTTGAAAAGAGCAGGAAGGCAGAGAAGAAAAAGTGTTGCGATATCGCGACATGTCGTATTTTCACGACTTGAAAAGAGCAGGAAGGCAGCGAAAGAAGAGTGTCGCAATATCGCGACATGTCACAATTTCATGACTCAAAAAGGGCAGGAAGGAAGAGAATGAAAAAGTGTCACGATATCGCAACATGTCACGTTTTCATGATTCGAAGGCAAGAGAAAGAGCAAAGGAGAAAAAGTGTCGCGATATCGCGAAACTTTGCATTTTCGTAACTAAAAGAGGAGAGAGAAAGTAAGAAGGTAGAAGTGTCGTGATATCGCAACAAAAGTAAAGAGGAAGAGTATAGAGGTGAAAGTGTCATGATATCGTGACATGTGTTTTTCGTGGGTACAATCCAAGAAGAGAAGCAAGGAGGCGAAAGTGTCACGATATCGTGACATGTGTTTTCATGGGCAAAAGCTGAGAAGAGGACAAAGAGGCAAAAGTGTCGTGATTTCACGACAGGTCGCTTTGGCGCGAGCTAAGAAGATAACCCAACCGAAATAAGATATGTGATAGTTAACTGAAGTTATACAGCAGTTACAAGGGCCGTTGCAAAAGAAAATCATGCAGCTAAAATAATAACAGTGAACTGAAGTCAGTACGACAGTTACAGGTGCAGTTATAGAGAAAAATCATGCAGCTAAAATAAAAACAGTTAGTCAGAACAACAGTTACAGGGCCAGTGAACTGATGTTAAAAATAGAGTCAGAACTTTGTTATAAAAGGAGGTCTACGTGGAGAATTAAAGTGTTGCTAAAAAAGGGTGAAAGTGCTGCAAAAAGAGGGATTGGAAGAGTGTCGTAAGAGAGCGTTAAGCAGAGCCGTGAGAGCCATAAAAGTGCAGTAAGCAGAGCCTTAAGTGTGTGGTGTTTTGGAGAATAGCAAGAGAGGTTGGGTTAGCAATAGACCAGTCAGGGTCTTGTATAAGCAAAGGCATTTTTATGTCAATCATATAGTTTCAAAATTGCAGTCCAAGTTGGTGCTTGGAATTAGGGGTTGGTGCTCCTTTCTGTTGGTGCAGAGAAATTAGGGGTTGGTGCTCCTTTCTGTTTGTGTAGATAAATCAGGGGTTGGTGCTCCTTCAAGTGGGTGCTAATAAATTGATTGTAAAATTGGTATTTTGCAAAGGCTAAATTTGGACAGGAATCCAAGTAGTCATTTTTTAGGAGTAGCCAAATTGGTGAACCTCGTTACATCGTGTGTTGTGGAATTCTCTCTTGTTATATTTGCTTTATTGTGTTTTAAGTTTTCATTGTTTTGGCATTAAGAGTTGAAGATTTTTTTAATAGCTACATTGATTCACCCCCCCTCTCAGTTTCATTGTGAGACTAACAATTGGTATCAGAGCCAAGTTCTTGAACAAGCTTAATCGGCTAAGGTGATCTTGGAAGTGAGACAATGGCAGGGGGTGAAGGATTCTCATCAAACAAAGCACCATTGTTTGACAAAACTAATTACGCATTTTGGAGACACAGGATGTAGACATATCTGTGTGCTTTGGGATATGACATTTGGGAGTCAGTAGACAGTGGATACATAATACCCACCACTCCTCCAACTGATGCTGTCGGTAAGAAACTATTTGAGAATAACTCTAAATCAAAGAATGCTATCATGTTTGGTTTAGTGGACAACGAACTGATAAATATTATGAGTTGTAAAATGACAAAAGACATGTGGGACAAACTAAGGAGCATTCATGAAGGAGACGACAAGATTAAGGAGGCCAAGTTACAAACGCAACGAGCTCAATTCGAAGCATAAAGATAAATGACGATGAGAACATAGAGGCATACACACTGAGAGTTAATGGAATCATTAATGCGATTAGAGGACTCGACGAAGAAATGGAAGATGTTATCGTCGTGAAAAAGGTACTAAGATCTCTTCTCCAAAGATTTGATTCTAAAGTTTCAGTAATATAAAAAGCTAAAGATCTAAATACTTTTAGTATGGATGAGATGCATGGTTCTTTGACTACATATGAGATGAGAATAGGAAAAACTAAACCCACAGACAGAGAATCTGCTTTTAAAGCACATAAAAATATAAAAGCAAAACAAGAATCCAAGGAAGAAGAGACATCATATGAAACGGAAGCAAACTTTGTTCGGAAACTGATAATGGGGAAAGGAAAATACATAGGAAAGCTACCATTTAAGTGTTTCAACTTTGGAGGCATTGGAAACTTTGCAGCAAAATGTCCACTTAATGAGAAAAACAAAAGTGATGAAGGTTCACACCAAGAAAGAAGTGACTAGAAGAAGAAACCAAATTTTAGAAAAGGTAACTTCAAGAAGAAAAGTTTCATATCCAAGAATGTCAGTCCTTCAGAAGACAGCTCCGGTGAGGATTCTGAAAAAGAAACAGATGAAGCTCTTTTCATGGCATTCGAAGAAAAAAAATAGAGTAAAAATAGGAATGTAATAAAGAACTTGAGGTTGAGGCTGAAGTAGATCTGGAAGGTGAGTTGGTAGCTGCACTTAAAGAGTTGAGTATAGAAAGGAAAAAGAATAAAAAAATTTCAAGAAATCTTGAGGATGACAATGAAATCATAACCAGCTTGAAAGTACAGATAGACAAATTTAAGAAAATATCTGAAGATATCAAAGTACAATTAATCATGAAAATAGATGAGTGCAGCAAGCTAGAAGAAGAGATTGTTGGTTTAAGGATGCATATAATAGAGATGAATCAAAAAATGAGTTGTTATCACAAACTTGAAGAAAGTTCTATGAAGCTGGATAAGATTATAAATAACCAAAGGACTACAGGCATCAAATTTGGTTTAGGCTTCATTGAAGGAGAATCATCAAATGGTTCAAAGGCCATAATTGTAGAACCCATAAAGAATGAAGATAAGATCAAGGTTGATCAAGAAAAAATGAATCATGCTAAAGAAAGCAATAATGCCAGGCACGAGAGGAGTATTGACAATGATGGATTCACCAATGTCACTCATCAAAGGAGAAGAAGATTTATGGCTCCCACTACAAAATGGCAAAAACCATCACCCAGGTTCACTCATTCCTTTTTTGGTTATTGTTTTAAATGTAATTATTATGGACATAAGATTTTAGATTGCAAGTATAATGTAGGACAAAGGAACTTTACCAGTAGAAATGTTTTTTCACCATTGATGGATTATGCAGTAGAATGTTATAACTATCATAATTTTGGGCACATTGCAAGAAATTGTCAAAGTACATTTGTAGCAAATAAACATCAAGGAAGAAAATTTCAACCAAATGGTTTGAGACAAAATAGAAAAATTTTCGAAAAACATGCACAGGCTACTGACAAAGAAAAGTCAAAACAAGTGACCAAAACTGTAATCAAACCAGAGTGGAAATAAAAGGAGCGACCCAAGGAAGAAAGGGAATCTTTGATCATTCAGACAGCTTTTAAAGCACATAACAAATCTGCACCATGGATTCTTGATAGTGGATGCTCCAGTCATATGACAGGTGACAAACAAAAATTTGAGAAGTTACAGAAATATGAAGGTGGTTCTGTAAAATTTGGAAATAATGATGGAGCTAAGATGGTTGGCAAAGGATTAGTTAAGATAAGTGATGGAAAAATCAAATCAAAATAAGTCTTTTTTGTGATTGGTCTGAAGCATAACCTGTTAAGCGTAAGTTAGATTTGTGACAGAGGTCATGAAGTAATTTTCAAGAAGCAGGGTTGTGAAGTTAGAACAACAAACTATGGAAAGTTGATAGCAACTAGATCAAGGACATCTGGCAACCTGTATACTCTCTCAGAGACTTTAGAAGAAGCGTGCTTGATTGGACAGGAAGAAGAAAATTGGCTGTGGCACAAGAGCCTCGGTCATATCAGTTTTGACAATCTAGTAAAAATCAGCTCAAAAAGGGTAGTGAGAGATATTCCCACCATTGACAAACCATTAAATAACATTTGTGCTTCATTCCAAAAGGGAAAGAAAACTAGAGCCACATTTAAAACAAAAGAGTACTTCACAAGCAAACCTTTAGAACTAATACATACTGATTTATGTGGACCCATGAGAACGCAAAGCATAAATGGTGACAAATACTTTATGTTGTGCATAGATGACTATTCCAGGATGACATGGGTACTATTTTTGAAACTTAAATCAGATGCCTTTGAGATGTTCAAGATTTTCAAAAAACAAGTTGAGAATCAAACAAGAAAAAGGATTAAATGTTTAAGATCAAATAGAGGAGGAGAGTTCATTTCAGAGGAGTTTGTAGAGTACTATGAAAAATATGGGATTAGGAGACAGTTTTCAGCAACAAGGACACCTCAGTAGAATGGTGTGGTAGAAAGAAAGAATAGGACAGTGTAGAAAATGACACGGACTATGTTGACTAAGAGCAAAATAGCAGACAGATTTTGGAAAGAAGCAGTCCATATTGCGGTATACATCCAAAATAGGTGCATGTTGAGGATGCATGAAAGCAAAACTCCGTATGAGCTGTGGTTCGGTAAAAAGGCAACAACAAGATACTTTAAAGTTTTTGGCAGCAAGTGTTACATCAAAAGAACTAAATATAATCTTGGTAAGTTTGAAGATAGAGCTGATGAAGGTATTTTTCTTGGCTATTCGAAAAAAAGAAAAGCCTACATATGCTACAACAAGAGGCTAAAGAAAATTGTGGAGAGTGCCGATGTTAAAGTTGATGAAGGTAGGGAACGAGAAATAAGCTATAAAGAAAACTACCCAATTTATGAAGAGGTTATTGAAGGAGATGAGGAAAAGAAAACGAAAAAGAAACAAAAAATTGACTCAGATGATTTAAGTAGTGATTCAGAAGAGGAAGAAAACAAGAAATTCAAAATAGGCAGCTAGCAGAAAAATCATCCTAGAGAGCAAATAATTGGAGACCCCACGGTTGGTGTTCAAAAAAGAAGAAGAGTAGTAAGTAACTACTCTCTATTATCCAACATTGAGCCCAAAAATGTTGCTGAAGCAAGCAAAGATGAAAGTTGGATGACGACAATAAATGAAGAATTAGATCAAATCGAGAAAAACAAAACCTGGGAGTTAGTACCAAGACCTGCAAATAAAAATATAATTGGTACTAAATGGATTTTTCGAAACAAATTGAATGAATATGGACAGGTAGTTAGGAATAAAGCAAGATTGGTCTATAAAGGCTATGCACAAGTTGAAGGTATTGACTTTGAGGAAACCTTTGCACCGGTGGCTAGACTAGAGGCAATTAGAATGTTTTTGGCTTTAACAGTTCACAAGAATTTCAAAGTTTATCAAATGGACGTGAAATCAGCATTTTTGAATGGAAAACTTGAAGAAGAGGTCTATATTGAGCAGCTAGATGGTTTCCAACTCGGTGATAATCCCAACTTTGTCTACAAGTTGAAGAAAGCATTGTATGGCTTGAAACAGGCACCCAGAGCATGGTATGCAAGGTTAGACAACTATCTTACTCAACAAGGGTTCAAAAAAGGTATGGTGGATAGCAATTTGTATGTCAAAACAGAGAATGGCCATCTCATTTTCCTTGTTGTATACGTAGATGATATCATTTTTGGCAGCAACAATGATGAGTCGTGTAAATATTTAGCAAATAAGATGTAGAAAGAATTTGAAATGTCAATGATTGGTGAACTTTCATATTTTCTCGGACTGCAAGTTAATCAAAATGAGAAGGGCATATTTATTTCTCAAGTTAAATATGTGAAAGAGATGCTAAAAAAATTCACAATGGAGGATTGTAAGCCTGTTAGCACTCCCATGATGACAGGTTGCAAATTGAGCAAGGATGACAAATCTCCAGATGTTGATCAAACCATGTACAGATCAATGATTAAGAGCCTATTGTATTTGACAACTACCAGACCAGATATCTTGCAGGCAGTTTGCATGGTACCACGATTTTAGGCTAGTCCCAAGGAGACTCATGTGACAACAGTGAAGAATATTTGGTATCTAAAGGGTACTATGGAGTATGGGTTATGGTATCTAAATGGTAAGGACTTCACCCTTATTGCGTATTCAGATGTAGATTAGGCAGGATGTGTTGATGACAAAAAGAGTATTAGTGGAGGTGCATTCTATCTTGGAAACAGGTTGGTCGCATGACACAGTAAGAAACAAGAGTCAGTCTCCTTATCCACAATAGAGGCAGAATATATTGCAGTAACTACGTGTTGTACATAGGTCTTATGGATGAAACAAACCTTGAAATCTCTTGGCATTAACTTCAGTGAGCCAATTTTAGTTAAGTGCGATAACACCAGTGCCATTAACATCTCAAAGAATTCGGTTATGCATTCTCGCACAAAACATATTGCTATCCGATATCACTTTCTGAAGGAGAAAGTTGTGAAAGGTGAGGTTAAGTTGGATTTTGTCCCAAATACAGAGCAAGTAGTGGCTATCTTCACAAAACTGCTGCCCAAGGAAATTTTTGAGTACCTTCATAATAAATTAGGGGTGGTCACGCTTCCCAAGAACTAACTAGCTATCGGGACCACATTCTCAAGGGAGCATTTATATATTTGATTATCTTTTTGCTCATGTTTGTAATTTTTGCTAACTAAAATAATGTGTGTCTGAGAATATTGTGCATGGACTCAAGGGGAGTCTGCAGCAACCCTTTGGTATTATTGTCAAAGGGGAGAAGAATTACAGGAAAGTGCACGTGTGTTGCCAACAATTCCAAAGGGGGAGATTGTTGAGCAAGGTGCAACAACAGTATTGTCATTGTTTTCAACACAGTCAAAAAAATTAGTTGATGTAGTAGATAGGAGTTAAGAGGTTCTTTAGAGTATGTACAGTGATTTTCCAAAAGATCAAAGTGGCCCATATGCTAAAAATCAAAAGAAAATCATAAGGAAGAAAATTGTCGCGATATCGCGACATGTTGAGTAAGAAAGAAATACTATCGCGCTATCGCGACATGTTGAGTAAGAAAGAAAAATTGTCACGATATCATGACATGTTGAGCAAGAAAGAAAAATTGTCGTGATATCGCGACATGTTGAAAAGAAAGAAAAACTATCGCGATATCGTGACATGTTGAGAAGAAAGAAAAACTGTCACGATTTCATGACATGTTCGAAGAGAAAGCGCAAGCAAGATAAAATGTCACGATTTCGTGACATGTTCGAAGAGAAAGTGCAAGCAGAAAAAACTGTCACGATTTCGTAACATGTTGGAAGAGAAAAAGGCAAGTAGAAAAAGTGTCGCGATTTCGTGACATATTGCAAGAGAGATAGTATGGAAGAAAAAGTGTTGCGATTTCATGATATTTTGGAAGAGAAAAAGACAAGTAGAAAAAGTGTCATGATTTTGCGACATGTTGGAAGAGAAAAATGCTAGTAGAAAAAGTGTCACTATTTCATGACATATTGTAAGAGAGATAGTACGGAAGAAAAAGTGTCGCAATTTCGCGACATGTTGGAAGAGAAAAAGGCAAGTAGAAAAAGTGTCACGATTTCGTGACATATTGCAAGAGAGATAATACAGAAGAAAAAATGTCACTATTTCGTGACATGTTGGAAGAGAAAAAGGCAAGTAGAAAAAGTGTTGCAATTTTGCGACATATTGCAAGAGAGATTGTACGGAAGAAAAAGTGTTGCGATTTCATGACATGTCGCATTTTCGTGACTTGAAAAGAGCAGGAAGGCAGAGAAGGAAAAGTGTCGTGATATCGCGACATGTCACATTTTCACGACTTGAAAAGAGCAGGAAGGCAGAGAAGAAAAAGTGTTGCGATATCGCGACATGTCGCATTTTTGTGACTTGAAAAGAGCAGGAAGGTAGAGAAGGAAAAGTGTCACGATATCGCGACATGTCGCATTTTCACGACTTGAAAAAAGCAGGAAGGTAGAGAAAGAAAAGTGTCACGATATCGCGACATGTCACATTTTTGTGACTTGAAAAGGGCAAGAAGGAAGAGAATGAAAGGTGTCGTGATATCGCGACATGTCGCGTTTTCGCGACCCAAAGGCAAGAGAAAGAGCAAAGGAGAAAAAGTGTCACGATATCACAACATGTTGCATTTTCGCGACTAAAGGAGAGAGAAAGTAAGAAGTCAGAAGTGTCACGATATCACGACAAACGTAAAGAGGAAGAGTACGGAGGCGAAAGTGTCATGATATCATGACATGTGTTTTCATAGGTACAAGCCAAGAAAAGAAGCAAGGAGGCAAAAGTGTCGCGATATCGCGACATGTGTTTTCGCGGGCGAAAGTCGAGAAGAGGACAAAGAGGCAGAAGTGTCACGATTTCATGACAGGTTTCTTTGGCACGAGCTAAGAAGAGAACCCATCTGAAATAAGATATGTGACAGTTAACTGAAGTTATACGACAGTTACAGGGGTCGTTGCAGAATAAAATCATGCAGCTAAAATAAGAACAGTGAACTGAAGTCAGTACGATAGTTACAGGTGTAGTTACAAAGAAAAATCATGCAACTAAAATAAGAATAGTGAACTAAAGTTAGAACGACAGTTATAGGTCCAGTTATAGGTTGCATGCAAAAATATGGAAGTTAAAAATAGATTCAGAACTTTGTTATAAAAGGAGGTCTGCGTGGAGAATTAAAGTGCTGCTGAAAAAGGGTGAAAGTGCTACAAAAAGAGGGATTGGAAGAGTGTCATAAGAGAGCATTAAGCAGAGCCGTGAGAGCCGTAAAAGTGTAGTAAGCGGAGCCTTAAGTGTGTGTTGTTTTTGAGAATAGCGAGAGAGGTTGGGTTAGCAATAGACCAGTCAGGGTCTTGTATAAGTGAAGGCATTTTTATGTCAATCATATAGTTTCAAAATTGTAGTCCAAGTTGGTGCTTGTAATTAGGGGTTGGTGCTACTTTTTGTTGGTGCAGAGAAATTAGGGGTTGGTGCTCCTTTCTATTGGTGCAGATAAATCAGGGGTTGGTGCTACTTCTAGTGGGTGCTGGTAAATTGATTGTAAAATTGGTATTTTGCAAAGGCTAGATTTGGACAGGAATCCAAGCAGTCATTTTTGAGGAGTAGCCAAATTGGTGATCCTTGTTACATTGTGTGTTGTAGAATGCTCTCTTGTTATATTTGATTTATTGGGTTTTAAGTTTTCATTGTTTTGACATTAAGAGTTGAAGATTTAAGTTTTTAATAGCTACACTGATTCGTCCCCCCTCTCAGTGTCATTGTGAGACTAACAATCTCCTTTGTTTCCAGATAACTTTCTAACCTTGACATGTTTCAGGTCCTCTTTCAGTTATCCATTAATATGGGCCTTAGTCACATGATCCACTTCATATGTGTCATTAGTCTACCCTACCATGGGGTTTGTTGGCTCAAGATTCCTATTCTCAGGTTTCTACATCCCATAATGGTTTCCAAAAAACTATTTTGTTGAACAATTTTCTCTCTATACAGATTTATTTCCCCTTGCATTATTTTCACAATAGTCATGAGATTTTCTACCCTATTTGAATTTATTGAACTATCCCCTATGCATTTTTTCTCAAAAATTTTAGTGCTAATGGGCTTCTCATTTTGAGGAACCCTCAGCCTTCCACTTATCAACCGAGGTGCCATATTTTCTTGATTTTAAGAGTAGTGTCAGTTTTGAAATTATGCATTTATTTTTTTGTAAGCGAATTTTAAATACCACATGCATTTTGCAACAAGGTATCTTATTGTATAAATAGTATGCAACACTATAATATCACTGACTACCATTTGGCGGTCATGTAATGATGTTTTAGTCATAGTAAATATTTACTTTACTACCTAATGGTGGGATATGTTTCTTCATATCTTAGTTAAGTTTCAAATTACTTACATATCCAAACAAAAGGCCATGTTGTAACATAAAACAAAATAAAAATATTTTGATATTTTCCTCTAATGTGAAGATCCTACTAAGACAATTTCTTATTATTAGGATATATAGATAACTCTTGTTGATTTGCAATATAGTGCTTGGATCTACGAAGAGGCTTAGCTTGGAGATACGAATGTCAAGTACATTTTCTCAAAAGAGTATAAGGTACATTTCTTAAGACCCACTATCATGGAGGGTTCGTTTAACTCTTACAAGCTGATTCACCAATGGTGTGGTCTTGGAAGAAAGGACTTATCCATCAGTAACCTACAAGTAATTTTTCTTGTATTTCTAGAACATGCATTTATTCAAAGTTCTTCTAACTTATTTATTGAATATTTTGTGTCTAATAAACCTAGGCTATAATACCAACTGTAATGATGCATTTATGTTTTATCTTTACCACTAGTTCATGAGTGAATTAAAAATCTCACGATGTGGTTATCTTATAGTTTAGTTTCTAAGTAAGTTCAAGGTGACACTTCACAAGATTCCAACATGGTTAGTGTCTATCCTATGGATAGTAGTGGCCAACCCCTACAATTACCTACATGTTAGGTTTCTTTACCTTACAATTTGAAATTATCCTTTCTCAAATAGGAACACCCTTTTTCCCTACTAGTTTAAATCAAACACTAAACTAGCCTTTTTGTTAGGTCTCTTTCAACCCATACATTAAGTGTATGCCTTGAGAATTAGCTGATTCTTCCTTACGAATAGAACAACAATCATTGCAATTCTTAACCTTCCCATATCAACCATAGAAATATAAGGGGGTTATCACACAAACCCTCATAGACTTATGAATGTCTAACATTTTTACCTTACTTGATTAAACCAACTATAATCTCCATGAAACAGATAACTTTCAAGGTTTTTCCTCTATAATCACTTTCATAGTTAATCCCTAAGTGACATGCATAAATCATACATTCCATCTAGTTTTAAGGATACACTATGTCCAATAGACACAATTCTTTAATTCCCTTTTAGTAATTCCAACCTTGTCATGAGATAACTTCATATCATGATATAACTCTATTTTTCCTTCTATGAATATTTGAAGTCAAGTATTACATAGTATACACATCCTCTCAAGGAGTGATATAATCAATTACAATTGATTTAAATAAATACATTTTAAAATTATGCGGCCCTTCATTAATGAGGCCCTTGTTACATCATGTGTACATAATAAATAAGAGTTGACTAGTTCCAACTTTCGCTTGGTTCCATTTGAGCCACCAGTACTCGATTGTAGATGTTTTCGAGATCAATACAACCCATACATATATATGAAATGCATTCTAAAATAAACAATAGCATGTAATGATTTATATTGACTACAACTAAACACATTACATCCACAACGTAATTGTCTAAAGCATTCCACCATTCAAGGGAATGAAATCCCATACTTTCCTAATACTGAAAATCACATTTCATCTCATATCCTTCTCCCCAAGGATATGCCCTTGAAATAAATATTATTACAAAACAGCTATTACTAGTTATTTTTTAGAGAATGCCATAAATTCATTCATACATGAGATCCCTTTTTATGCATATGTCAAATTAAACATATCATACTTTCACAAGTATCTCATATTTCTTCAAACATAAATAACATTTAAACAAATCATACTTTTACAAGTATCTCATATTTATTTAGATAGAAATAGTAGTTAAATAAATCATACTTTTTCAAGTATCTCATATTTTTTCAAACAAAATAGCATTTAAACAATTCAGGATATCTCATATTTCTTCAAATAGAAATAACATCTAAACAATTCATACTTTCACAATATATCTCATATTTCTTCAAACAAAAATAACATCTAAACAATTCGTAATTTCACAAGTATCCCATATTTTTTGAAATAGAAATAACATCTAAACAATTTATACTTTCACAAGTATCCCATATTTCTTCAAATAGAAATAGCATCTAAACTATTGGTTTCCACTATAGATCTACAAATCCTTTCAAGGGTTTAATCATAACCTATTACAGGGTTATAAATCAGATTTGTTCTACAATCCATTATTATGATTTCACTATAGTTCCTTTACGATTGGGTTGCTAATTTGTATTGTAGTCTATAGTTTTCCTATAAAATTTGGATACCAAGTTGCCTCATGATCTATCACCAAGATCATACTATAGTTGCCCCTAATATTAGCTACAAATCTCTTGTGATCTACTACAATATCACTCAAGTTTAGCCATGGTTGGCATTGTAATCTACTCACAAGATTACACTATAGTTTTCCAAGCTTGGCCCTCAATTTATCTTAAGAAAATTTACTACAGTTATATATATTAGAAAATGAAATTTATTAACCAATCTCTCACCAAGGATAAACTATAATTCTTAAAAAGGGGTATTGCATAGCCAACCAATGATACCATTACTTAATTTATACCAATCCTTCTAAACTTTGGCTTAAAATCCCTAACCAAGGATTCATCATGGTTTACACACCTTTTTAACATAATATTTTCTCAAGATTAATTTTGAGATATTTATACAATTTTTGTTTCCCAAACAATTAAGATTGTACTAACAAGTTTTACCAAATATCTCTTAAAAATTATTTCTAAATATATTAAAATATTACCACTTGATTTATCTTAATTTGTCTCTTATATTTTTTTTTATAGCTTGTAAGATATTTTCATAGAAAACCCCCAAAAAGGGTTTCCTTAAATTAGCATCTATAAAATATAACTCTTTGTTTCACATAAGGTCTGAAATGTTCCTTTTCATACTTATACTCATAGTTTTTGAGCAAAGTGTACTTCATATAAATTATATTAATATAACTTTTAAGCACTCATATCCTATGTCGGTTCTTCCAACCCAACGTCTTATCACTTTTACTCCCTAGGGTACACATAAGCTAGCTTGCCTACCGCTATTTCCTGGTCACCGCCACTAGTGCAAGCTACCTTTTGACCAACCAATTATGGTTGAACCCAAAAGAAGCTCCACCTCCCTTATGTATGGGTATGAGGCTACTTTTTATTGCTCTGTAGGACTCATCTAGCTCAACAGGTAAGCCACATCGGTGGAAAAATTATCCATAGACCATGTTTATTCGTACGGTAAAATAATTAGGTAATGGTAAATCATATCCAAGGGGAAAGAAATCAATATGGATTTCAATCATCATTGGTTGGTTAGTAACTATAGAAATTCCTCTTTTTTTTTTATTTAAACCATGTTCGATTATCGAAGCATCTTATGAGGAGGCCAAGCTGACACCCTTATCAGATTTTGGCCCTATCAAAGATGTTGATCACAAACCAGAGGTTGAATGGTGCAGGGTTTCCCTACTAGTTTATGATACACATAAATTTCCCTCAATAACTGCTTATGGTTGCTGTAAATATTTTGAGCTCACCAAGAGAACTCAAGGAAACTTATTGTATTCCCCTATCCTTTGCACGTGTCTAACATAGCAGTAATTAAATGGTTATAGTGAGGCACTGATGGTAAGAGATACTTGATCTTAGGTAGGAGTAGGAGAGTGTTTTCCCTCACTCGAGATAGTATTTTTATAACATAGATGTCAACTTTAGGAATCTCCCCTAAAAAACCAAAATCAATGAAATAACATTCAAATGGGGTTTAACCTTCCTACGATGTCTAAAATTCCTTTGAAGCGAAAATGCTCATACTGGTCATCTGTGGTAATTTTTCCATATGGAAAATGTGGTGGGTGACATAACACCACAAAAGCACTTACGTTCTAGTAACATAATAGCCACCCAACGATGAATCCGTTGGTGGTGACTATTCTATCTAGGGCGCTACTAGGGTAGACTTTCAATCGTTATTGCGATATGTAGAGAGAAAATCTAGGCCACACAACCTATTTGAGGTCAAAAATATCCATTTTATTAATTTAGTGCTATAAAGGGGAATATCCTTAAATCAGAGGCTAATAAATAGGATGTCATTGGTCTAGGGGTCTTTGGATAGATTGGATCATGAGTTAGAGGTTCAATGACCTTTCGTGTTATCCCCTAGTCAATAAAGCTTCAAACACAACAAGATATTAATGATCCATAAACCATTAATAAAATTATCATATCCAGCATACAGAATGTCATTAAAAATTTAAGAAAAACATGAGTGTCCCAATGTAATAAACAGATGTACATTCAACTTAAATATTATACAAGAAACCTTGCAAAGATAAAGGTAAGATATGACCTGAATAATTCAAGCCTCTTGCAACCTTCTCTGCCCAACATTTCTTGCTTGATGTCCCTACTGTGAATGCTTTGACCAAATATCAGTAAAAACTTTGGGCTATTTGGTTTCTAATTTACCAAAGGGTAAAGAGCATAATCTCTAAGCCCAAGTTTACCTATCAATATTTCTCCTGGATTTTTCCAGCATCCATGGTCTCTTTTGGTTAACCCATGGTGGATTTTTATAGCATTCAGGGGTGCCTTATCCAAAGGTGAGGGGTAATCTAGGTTCTGACCTGCTAAAGAGATCAAGAGGATGGTGATGCAATTAAATTAGTGGCATAATATTTTTATCTGCAGCCAAGAGAACATGATGCACATCAAAGGGCAACGACTAGTGTTTTGAGGACTTTGAATGACATATGTATATATTTTTAAATTCTTTCTAGAATATGGAGGGTATATATTGTTTTCCTCATGGCCCTTAATGGTATTTTAAGACCAAAATACTTTTTTCAAAGTATTTTAACACAATATTAGTTTGCAAAGCACACTAATAATTGAATTCACATGAAAACTCCATTTTCTATTAAAATATATGTTATTTCTTTTCTTTGATTTTTTTTTAAAAATATTAAATAAATCACCACTATTTTTAATACCATGAAAATTTCAAATATTTTCTAGGCCTTCACAATTTAAGCATTAATTTCATTTTTTCAAGCACAAGTGTTCGGATCGAGGTGGGATATGACATAATTGGAGGCCCATACCACACTTATATATGATTAGTTGTGTACTTGGAGTGCATTATTAGTAGTACTTGACGCTCCTAAATATTTTGCAAGAGAAATTCATATCGAGGGAGGAAGGAAATATTAATATTTCTCAATGTTCAATATGCCTAGAATTTTTAAAGATGGTATTCAATAAGCACTTGGTGATCAAATATCAATAATGTTTTTGAAGTAGTAAGGACCATTCAACTAATTTATTGATTGTATGGATAAGTGAAGGCCCATGCCACACTCAAGGTGAATGGTTGAGTTTGTACCCATTCACAAACTTATGTAAATTAGTAATGACCATCCTGACCAATTATCTATGATTGGTTGCATTCCTAATCATAATTGTTGTGAACAATAGTGTGTATCCCTACTTGCAACTATGATGTTGAATAGAATGTGTGTCTCTATCCTATTATGTTGTATGCCATGGATAGAAGAGTTTATCCTTATCCTTGGTTAAATGTCCAATGAGGCCATTACCAATAAAGAAGCACAATGAGACCAATACCACTATTTCTTGTTGTGAATAGTTGAGTGTGTCCCTATTCATACTCTAAGTGTGTTTGATGAACTATTGAGTGTGTTCTAATTTACCGTATGGTTATTTGTAGTATGCCTACCCACGTTTGGATCATGATGTAATAATGAGAAAAATGTTAGGATTTATAACATCATATAATGTGATAAATAAGATAAAAACAAAGTAAGTGATTAAAACCACTCACGTAGGAGTAATGTGTGTAGTTAGTAATTTAGGACTCATTAGAATAGTGAGAAGTGATAGTTAATGTGTTAGTATATTACAACCTATATTGGAAAAAATTAGAATGTATCTAAAGGTTGAATATCAATGAAAAACAATTGAAGCATCCTAATTTTCAACATGTTGTACTTGACAAACCTTATGATTTTTTATTTTTTATGCTTCAACGAGTCTTTGTTTTTCTTGAACCTATAACTGAGTTTGATAAGGCATATATGATTGAGCATGTCAGGATGTTGAACATAATAGTCAACTATAGAATGGCATATATTGTTTGAATCATTTTGCTTTTTATCTAAGAATTTTTAAGGCTTCAAAATATTTTTTTTATTGGGTATCAATGTGTTTATTGGTGGATGAGTACAAAAACAATGACAATGCTATGTGTGTTGCATATTGTGCCAACATCTATTGTGAATTGAGAATCATATTTCAAAGTTTTCTTATTAATTTAATCACATCAATGTTACTACTTTCATGCTCTTTACAAACTCTTTAAACATGTTTGTCATTGACTTGTCCACTTTTGTAATATAAGATGTATAACGTGTTGCTATAGCATATAAATTATGTATATGTGTCTACAAGCCATATAAATGGCATGTTTTGGGTAAGGTTATTATTTTAGGTGTGCTATGATTTTCTTGTTAGAAATACCACAAGTTCATTCAAGATATACCATAGTGCTTCAAGGCACTCAATTTTTTTAAAATTTTATTTCATGCAAAAAGTATCAAAATCTATGAGCTAGTCATATTGTTTTTTTGTAGCACAATTAACTATAGATTTGCATTTTTTTTTTCTTCAACGACCCAAGTATTTGTGTGCCTCTCATTGGGGTATTTAAAAACTATGGGTTACAACTCATATGGTGGTGTTTATATAAGGTTATAATCAAAGAAATCTATGTCATAATTTAGGTACCTATTTATGAATATTTTGATCTCTATATTGTCATATATTTTATACATTAGAGCATATTTAATCCATATCACTCCACGTTCATGCATATTTTATTTGTTTTATATCACTTGCAAAAAATATTTTACAATATTTTCAAAGAACTTGTGGTCTTGTATATTCAAGTGTTTAAGAAATTTATCATGTAGTTATAATAATGATTATAAGTGAAAAATTCCTTCCTTACAAGGTAGACTATGTCATAATATTCTATTGCTCCATGTTCCTACTTGTTTTTTCCAATGCATAATTTGATCAGTGTATCTATCAACAACAACCAATTATGTTTTGCATTGAAGGTTAAGAAATATTGGTGGGCCTATTTATCTTATCATCATAAACATTTTTTTCTTTGGTTGTTATAAATAGTTAGGAGGAACTTGTATATGAATTAATTCCATATAACTAATATCATATTTTAACATTCGACCCAAGTTTAGCTGGCATTTGAAATATTTTCTATAATGTATTTATCTTATAGCTACCCTTTTCCTAATCCACACTACACTCTTGCAAGGACCTTATTTATGACAATTTGCACTATTCTAAAAATATATTAGTTATTGAGTATGCTAAATCGTAATTGCTACATAGCAAATTTCATTATAGTATGTAAATATTTTTGTTATTTCTAAGCCACGTGGATCCTCAAAGAACAATGTTGGAAGTCCATTATTCTACATGTATATCACTAAATATTCAAAGTGGATATTGTCCTTATGCAAGATCAATTTGAAGGATTTTGAAATACACTAAAATATTAAAATTCATTTTTTTAATATCAAGTTCATGGTTCTCAAGATTAATAACATACATAAGAAATTCAAATATAAACTCATATAAAATGTTATGGTCCTTGCACCATAAAAATGGTATATGGATTGGATATTATAAAATTTTAAATAATGGATAATGAACTATATGCACCTACTAGTTCTATGCATATCAATAATTTGTATTCCTAGAATCTCCTTCACTTGGAATTATTTATATTTTTTTATTGTTTTCCTCTAATTTATTTTTTGATATTTTCCTTCTATTTACAATTGCATATATCTTTCTATTTTTCCAATCAATATAGCATTTATTTTTTTCATATCTTGATTCTATTTTTTTTAATTTGGAACATTTATCGATTTGTGTATGTCATCGTTGCGCAAGGGCCATGCTAATCTTCTCTGTATCGGTCCGATTTTATAAAATGTTTTTGAAGAGACCTATCTTGATTCTATTTAATTTTTGTATTTGTATATTTTTTTGTTTTCATGAGTTTTCTTCTTTAAGCATTAATCTCACCTTGGGATCACAAAATAAAATTGATATCTCATCTACTTAATTACATTAACATTATTTTATCTTTTCCATCATGTTTATTCTGATTTTTTAAATTTAACAAAAAATCCCTTGCAGGGTTGCCTTGGTCTAAGAAATCATGATCAGAGGGTTCTACACCGTCAAAATCACCTGGGAGTCATGCTCGGTCCTAATCGCACCAACATAATCAACTGGATTTTTGGCACCTGATGTGCATTTTGTAGGGTGGATATTTGAACCAGGGACCTCCCTTGGAGGACTGCGCTACCCTCTCCAACTCATCTACAACACTTGGGTATATTTATTCTGATTTCATCTCTATGTTTTTATCTATATTTTTTTGGTGTCCACAATTGTTGGTTATCATAAATCAATTCTTGACTCAATTATTGATCTTGTATTTTGTTTTCTTTGTATTCGTTCAACTTGATTTAAGAATGAAAATGATCAATACTTCATATTAATAAATTATTGATTCTTTATTGGATCTTTTCATGTGTTAAGTGAATATTTACAATTGTAGTTGCACATATTTCACATATCATGTGCCTTCCCTAAAAGGGGACATTATGCTTACCTTTTGCATTGTCAATATTATATTCTTACCACTAGGATATTCATTTCCTCTATCATATATCTCAAACAAGGATAACATGGTCATAAATTTTTATATTCAAGAGTTATATTTTTAATATACTTATGTATTTTCCTCTTTATCATAGAGGGTCTCTTATATGCTAATATTCCATGGTTATGGGTTATTTATATATTCTTTTATTTGCTTGTGTTAATACAATTTCATTTACGTGTCATAACGCAAAATAACTATTTCTAAGCTCATAATATCTATCTTATGATACATTAATAAGGTATGCTAGTCTATATTTTAAAATAATATCACATATATAAAGTGTAGTAAACATAAGAAAGAGAAATCATACACATGCATAAAATTAAATAATTACTTGAAAATAAGTAATCAAAACTATGTCATGTATATCTTCAATTTAAAAAAAAAAAATGGTATGTATAATATTGGCATGAGTTTTCAACATTCTCTATCACTAATATACTCATCATCTCAAGTAAGTATTCTCATGGTCTCTATATTTGTAAAATAAGCATTTATCAACTAGCTTTGTAGATGATAGAGAGTCTCATTCTCCTACATATGGGACAAGGGTGAACTAACTTTTTATTCCTTGGGTAGGACAACAATGAGCCATGTTGGCTAGTGGTTTTGGTTCTCTTTCTTCACCCAGTTATATTTTTTCCACCTTTCTTAGTTATTTTTGCTTGTTATTTTTTCCAAAATCCCAAAATAAATTTGACTGCTTTGGTATTGAAGACTATTACTACTACCCGTTAGGTGAATAATCTCCTTTCAATGGCCTCACCATCCACAAATGTAATATATTTTATATATAGTGGTTTTCATGGCACTAAAGCAAGCTCAAAATATTATTTATAAATTAGTGTACGAGGTAATGAGTCTTCTTCATATGTTGTAATCTCTCTTGATGCAATTTCTCTACTTGTAAAATAGTATGAGAATCATTGTCTTATTGCTTATTTTTTTGGTCAAGTCCCTCTACAAGAAAATTTGTAGAACTGGCTTAAAACTCACTAGGAATATCATGGTGTTGTGGTTGCGGGTATTTGTAATCTTACCAAAGGTTTTTTTTGCTTTCCTTTAAATAACCCTCACAAGTGCAAACTATGGTTGTTAAGTCTAGTTGTTGGTTTGTTCATAATACTTTGATGGTCCTTTCTCCTTGGACTTCTTTTCAAGTTTCAAAACAAGTTTCCTTGAAAGTCCTAGTTTGGCTTGAACTCCCTAGTCTTATGTTGCCCTTATGGGTATTTATTATTGATATTGTCAAATCCATTGGTTGGGTGATTATCAGGAAGAAGAAAATTTTTCTTGGCATGACCCAATAAGAGAATCTATGTTGGGGTTGACCTTGAATAGGATCTCAAATAATTTGTAGATATTCAAGTTGGGACGGAGTGTTTTATGCAAAATATATTTACTTTAATTTACCTAATACTTACTTTTAGTATCAATATAATTTGCATCTTATCAAGGATTGTTCGATGGTTTCTGGTGTAAACTCAGCTACAAGAGACAAAAAAAATGGACTTCAATCACATAACACAAATGCATTTATGGAAGAAAACTGCAAATTGATATTCTTCTCATTCCTAAATTCACACCCCTTCTACAAAAGATTACAATCCATCATATAGCAACCGAAAACCAAAGAAACCCTAAAAAACCCTAAAAATATTTTTTTTCTAAAACTACTAAAAATAGATCTTCTTTCTAAAAACTTCTAAAAATAAAAATGAGTTGGATTGTGCCCAAATTCGGTGTACACATCCCTATTACAATAAAAAAATTAATTTAAAATATTAGGTCTCAAATTAAGGTATAACAAAAGATAATAAACTTCTAACAATCAAAAAAACCCGAGAACCTATTCTAAAAGCTAATTTTGGGACACTAGATGGAGGAGTTAGGTCCCAAAAACACTTTTTTTGGATATTAAGGCCAATAGGTGATTCGCCTGATGTAGAACACACACACAAAACCACCTGTTAAATTTCAATGCCAACGGGTATACGGTTCACAAGTTATGGCTTCGACAAGGTGCATCATTCTCCTCTGGTGAAAAAGAACTCAGCTCCTACGAGTTCAGCTGAATTGAAATCCTTTAGCTTCTGGTTATCAATTTTCTTTAGCTCTGACTCCGAAACCCAAGTGTTATCCGACTGTGGTAATCTTTCCCACTGAACCAGGAATTTTTTGTAGCTCCCATGTTTGGTGGTGATCACCTTCTTATCAAGCACTTGTGCAACTCTGTCTTTTTTCTTCCTAGGTATCTGTCGTGCCCAATTTAATGTCTCTTGTAATTCACCATCCTCGAAAGTACCAAGATACTGAAATAAATCAAAAACATTAAAAATGGGTGAAATATCAAATTCATCGAGCAACTCCACTTTATAGGCATTATCATTGATCTTCTTCAAAATCCTACATGGCCCAATTTTCTTAAGTTTCAGTTTGTTATACGTCCCCTTAGGAAATATTTCTTTCCTAAGATGAACCATGACCATATCACCCTCTTCAAACACTTTCACCCTTCTATGTGCATCAGCAGACTCTTTATAGTGAGCATTACTACTCTGTAATTTTTCCCTCACTAACTCTTGCACTTTTTGGATATGCTCAGCAAATGCTTCTGCATCATCACTAACTTGTTCCCCAATTGGTAACTCAACCAAATCTAATACACCTCTAGGATTTTGACCATAAATAATTTGAAAAGGAGATTTACCTGTCAAATTGTTCACTGAACTATTGTATGCAAATTCGGCTTGTGACAAGGATAAATACCATTGTTTTTGTTTTTCTCCCACTATGCATCGTAAGAGGTTTCCCAAGCTTCTGTTCATTACCTTTGTTTTCCCATCGGTATGTGGGTGGTAAGCACTACTGAACTACAGCCTGGTGTTCAAATTTTTCCATAACATCCTCCAAAAGTGACTCAAGAACTTAGTATCCCGATCAGAAGTAATAGTCTTTGGAACACCATGCAACCACACAATTTCATCAAATAATAGGACTGCAGTCCTAGTTGCATCATTAGTTTTCTGGAAAGAAATAAAATGCACCATTTTTTAAATCTATCTACCACAAAAAAAATTGAACCCTTACTCCTTTGTGTCTTGGGCAACCCCAACACAAAATCCATACTCATATCGGTCCATGGTCCTGTAGGAACTGATAGTGGCATATACAACCTTGTATTTTGTGTATGGCCCTTAGCCATTTGACATACTATGCATCTAGAGACAAACTTGATAATGTCTCTCTTCACTTTTGGCCAATAGTACTTCTCTACAAGAGTGGTAGTTTTGGCTACTCCAAAATGACTAGCCAAACCCCCACTATGTAATTCCCTCAAGATGTTCTCTCTCATAGAGCCATTGGGAATGCATAATCAATTACCCTTAAAAAAGTAACCATTCTAAAAAAAATACTCTTCAAAAATAGTACGGGAATCGCACCCTACCACACTTTTGCATTGTTGCACAATATTCCCAAAATCCGCATCAGATTCATACAAATATTTAATCCCCTCAAATCCTACCACTTCATTCTCCATAGTGGTAAACAAAAAGACTCTCTTACTCAATGCATCAACAACTTTATTCTATTTTCCCAACTTGTGTTTCAGATTAAATGTATATTGTTGCAAAAATGAAACCCATTTGGCATGCTTGCTATTTAACTTTTTCTGGGAATTTACATACCTCAATGCTTCATGATCAGTAAACAACACAAACTCCTTTGAGATTAAGTAGTGCCTCCAATGTTGTAATTCTTGCACAATAGCATAAAATTCCACATCATATGTAGAATAATTCTTCTTTGCGTCATTCAACTTCTCACTAAAAAATGCTACAGGTCGGCTCTCTTGACTTAAGACACCACCAATCCCAACAAATGAGGCATCACAATCAACTTCAAACACCTTAAAAAAATCTGGTAACACTAGAACAGGGGCTTTCGACATGTTTTTAAAAAATTTCAGCCGCTTTGCTACGAAATTGAAGTTTGTAGACTGGATTCACATCAGTTTCTTGAAAACCTTTGGTGGTTTCCCTCGCTCCTACTATGACTGCACCTACCAAAACCTCTATTGATGGTGATTCATCATAGTCTCTAATAAGAGGGGGGTATCCAACCCTAAATCAATGGTTTCTAGTGGAGATACAGTTATACAACTACCATCTCAGTCTCTTGTTGTTCTCATGTGTCTTGTTTTGGCTTCTTAGGCTCCTCCTACTAAGAAATTTCTAGAGTGTAAATATACCTCAGATGAAGGGAAATCATAGATAATACCTCCATCCTCTAGGTTTTCATGTAGTCCATCTCAAGATGGCTCACCATTACTGAGGGGATATCAAAAGGCTAAGCATAGTCCTTTGACTATTGGTGATTTATTTCATCCTCTCAGACCTCTCTATTTAATAGTTTCTTCATGTTGGTTGAAAATGCAGGTAGTCCTTTAGGAGATGGCTCCATGGATATTCTTCCTCTATAAATTTCCTATAGTAGAATATTTGGGGACTTATAAATTCCTTAAGAATATTTTTGTTAAATCTGCTCTGCAAAGTATTGGCCATGTCAATATTATTTGCTTACAATAAATTTAGTTTTTGTTAGATGTTTCTGAGCTATATTGTAGGATTATTTGTGAACTTCACTACTCACCATGAAGATGGTCGAGGTGGTGGTTCTATATCAATATCCTCCAAATTTGGAGATTTTCTACTAGGGTTTGGTGAGGATCCCTCTCATGATATGATTTATATTCTATTCAATATTAATGAGAACACCTTATAAATTACCAATATTTATGCATCTAATGATGGGTCTAGTATGGTGCATAAATCGGATGGAAAAGGGCAGGAAAATGAGCTCTGGAGATTTTTTCCTCTGAACTAGGGTTTTTGGAACCTCGAAAAATCTATGGCATCAGCTAGATTGCAGAAGTGCCTTCGAGGTACGGTGGATCTGAAAACTAGATCGGTGCCCCAAGAGGGTCCAATGGGGACTTCTTCGACTCCTTTTCTAGGGAGTAGCAGCTCATACGCAGATTTGTTTAAAGAAAATTCTCCTCCAAAGAATGACGAAGCTCAAAAAATGGCATATAAAATGCTCTTCACGGCTGCTGGGAATAGGTCGACAGCACATCGTGTGAATGGATGTTTGCCGTAGGCCGAAACCAGGCCAAAAATTGTCATCGAGCCAAGTATGGTTGAAGAATCAGTCATTTATAGAGCTAATCACGATTTAATCTGCAAGTTCATGGGTATACGTCCTTCCTTGAATTTTTTGCACTCTTGGATCTACCAAAACTGGGAGCCTCACGGTGAGTATTCATTGTGGTTTATTAGCAATGGATATTTTATTGTTAGCTTTCCGTATTTGGCTGATAGAAATAAGGCTTTCGAGTCAGAGAAGAAAAACCATGGCCCGACAGGGCTATTTGTTCAACCATGGAGAGTGGGATTTGATCCTCGAGTTGAACCTACTACTGTCCCAGTATGGATCCGACTATATGCTCTTCCAATGGAATTTTGGAGTGAGCAGGTGTTGGTAAGGATTGGCAATTCTATTGGAATACATTTGGGTGTTGCCAAAGATACAATTGAAGGGAGCATGGCGATGTATGCAAGAATATGTGTGGAGATGGATCTCAGCCAGCCTTTGCCGACAGATATGGAAATTGAATTGGCAGGACTCTCCTGGATTCAACGACTGGACTATGAGGCCCTACCCTTTAGATGTAGGGTTTGTCACAAACATGGAATAATGTCACTGCGGAACACGTTCTATCACAAAATTTTATGGGTCTCAAAACCTAGATGGTCAGAGGCGGCAGTGGAAGGCTATGCATAACATGTGAACCTCAATGGAAGATCTAGACTAGATTATAATGGGAGACTTTAACGCTAAATTATCTTCTAGAGACCAGGAAGGGGGAACACCATTTTTGGACCCAAGGGACCGTTTCATGATTGCCCAAGTCCAGGATTTGCACTTAGTGGACATTAAATGTCCTGGCATTAACTACACTTGGACTAATAAAATGCGGGAGCCACATAGCAGGAAGGTTAAGCTAGATCATTTTTTGGTTTCAGAGGAGGCATTTGTAAAATGGAATATAAATTTTTAGATTTTAGAAGGCCCAGCTTCAGATCACTATCCCATTCTATTGGAAGGCGGGACTAGGATGGGGCAGCATCACAAACCTTTCATATTTGAGAATTTTTGGCTTCAGAAAGAAGAACTTCGGGAGAAAATTCCACAGTGGTGGGAAGAAGGCCGCCCAGCTTATGGGAGAGCAATGTTCAAAATCCACAAACAACTACAATATGTCAAAACTCAGTTGAAGTATTGGAGGTGTGCTAATAAAACAAACTTTCAGGCCCAAAGAGCTCCATTGGTGGCCAGATGGGATGAGGTCCAAAAATAGTTCAGATAAGGAGTAATTACAGACCAGCTCAAAGCTGAGGATGATGCCTTGCGTACAGCGGTTGAGGACATTGACAACCAGGAGGAGACCTATTGGAAGTAGAGAGCAAGAACCACCTGGTTATTAAAAGGGGACAGAAATACAAAATTCTTTCATCGGACTGCTTGTGCTCAAAGACAAATGAATAATATGGAGGCCCTTCAAGATGAGAACGGTCATTCCTTTGATACACTTTCAGGTATACATTCCCATGTTATGGATTATTTTTCTAAGCTTTTTAAGGAAAGTGTGGTACAAGATGTAGAGGCCCAAAATGAATCTATTTCTGTCATACCTGTTGTTATTTTTGAGGATGAAAATTAGGCCCTCCTCAAACCCATTGATAGAGATGAATTGAAAACTGTGGTCTTTGGAATGAGCACTGGTAAAACTCTAGGTCCAGACGGCTTCCCAATTGAGTTTTTTCAGGATTTCTAGGACTACTTAGAGGAAGATGTAATGGCTATTTTTGAAGAGTCCAGAGAAAATAAGAGAATGCTTAAAGCTATAAACCACACTTTCATTACCTTAATTCCAAAAGGGGAGGAAGGGGTTCATATTTTAGATTATAGGCCTATTACCTTATGTAATGTGCTGTACAAAATAATCACAAAGGTAATGGTTGAGCGCCTAAAACCTCTTCTTCACAACATTGTCTCCTCTGAGCAAGGGGGTTTTGTTGAGGGAAGACATATTCTGGATGGGGTGGTTGTGGCCTAGGAAGCAATTCATTCAATGCACACTTATGGTAATAAAGGGATGTTCATAAAACTGGACATGTCAAAGGCTTATGACAGGGTTGAATGGAGTTTCCTGGCTAAAATGATGGCAACCTTTGGTTTCTCTCAGGACTGGATAGAGTGGGTCATGAGCTGTGTCTCTACCCCGACTTAATCTGTGCTAATCAATGGCCTTCCTTCGCAACCATTTGGAGATACTCAGGGACTGCGCCAAGGGGATCCATGCTATCCTTATCTTTTTCTCATTTTGGCTGAAGGTCTTGGCAGAATTTTCTTGAGGAGAAGACAACAAGGTATATTATTGGGTATCAGGGTGGGTGACGAAGTTTTAACGCACCTACAGTTTTTGGATGACACTGGTTTGGTGGGAGTGGCCAGCTTTAGGGAAGTAAGAATGATTAGGGATACTCTTAATGTCTATCTAAGGGCTACTCAATAGGTCATTAATGACAAGAAATCCAAAGTGGTTTTTTTAATGTAGAACAAAGGCTTCAGAACAGAATTTTAGAAATCTTGGGATTCACAAGGACTTCTCTCCTAGTGGTTTACTTAGGGGTCCCCTTGCACTTTAAGAAGCTAAAATTAGACACATGGAGGAATATGTTGGAGTGTATCAAGGACAAAATTAATCACTGGTCTCACAAGTGGTTAAGTTATGATGGCAAATTAATGTTCTTACAATCAGTCATTCAAGCCATGCCAATTTACAAATTCTCTATCCTGGCTGCCCCGATTACAATATGGAAAGAGTTGGACAGGATGGCTAGAAAGTTTTTATGGGAAGGAGCAAAGGGAGAGAGAAAGTGGGCCTTAGTGGGCTGGGACCATTCCCTATTTTTAAGATCAAGAAACTGATCATATTTTTTTTTATGTTTTGTGCTTGACAGGTACCATTTTTTTAAAAGAAGACTATTATTCGTCTTTGCCTGGATGAATTTCTGTCTGTAAATTTTTAGAGCCGAAGATCAGAAACAACAGGTCTGGGTAGAGAAATGTAAGGGTTCCAAACTGTCTTTGTCATTTTTTTGATTCTTTGCTTTCACTTTCTGTCAAATTCTTGCGTGCTTAAAGAAAATAGTGGTTGCTTGCATGTTTCATTTTTTTAGTAAAATAAACCACACACACATCACGTGGCACGATTTTTAACCAAGGAGCTGGTCGTAAGACCCCAGCCCTTGAGCAAGACCAATGGTGGGTTCATCACCACCTTGGCTTGAGTTTGCATCCATTTTCCCAATTGTCACCGTTGTTAGGCGTAAATCCTAACGAAAGCTGACCGAGTGTCACTGGGGTGATTCCCATGCGCGCGAGGATAAGTCTTCTATGGTAGGTGTCATTAACAGGACAATCCCCCTTTCGTACCGCCTATGTTCCACGTACCATCTGCTCTCACGTACCTATAGTTTCCCTCTCGTAAGGGCGGGTATATAGAGAGGTTGGTATATCGGTCCGGCAATGGTATATTGAAGGGGCGACCATTTATGGGAGTCATATGAGCCAAAATTATGCATTTAAACGTTCTTCAAAACTTGCAAAAACAAAACAAAACATCAAAATGCACTAAACCAGTTTAGGACACACTATTAATCCTTAAAAGAGATAATCACTATTTGTGTATGTGTGTGTTCATTTCTGCTTAGTGTAACAAAAAAAAAAAAAAATCATCATAAACGAGATAAAAATCTGCTTAGCTAGTAGAGAAGCACCACAATGGTGTACACCCGTAGCCAAGCCCAATCAAGGGCGGACGCTGCGAAAGGTGCACAAAGAGAGGGCATTGGTCACCTTCGCTTTAGCCTTGAGGACTTGGCCATACCGCCTTGGCGGTCTGGCCTACAAGAGAGTCCACATCAGGCCACATCAAGAAGGAATTATTGGGACCCTCCTCTGTGGAGTTTGCCCATTCAACACAGCCCCTTTCGGGAAGAAGCTTTACATGTGGCACTCGATGTAAATAGAAAATCACCTTTTGAGGCTAGATCTGAGTGGCCAGAGCATGATGAAGCGCTAGAGAGGCACAATGTCCATGAGGAGAGACAGCATGAATATGGTACCTCTCCTTTGCCTCCCATTAGAATAGAAAGACAAAACCTAGAGCGCAGGGCTCTCCACACAGGGCGAGCTCACTCCGCCCGCCCCTTTCACACCCATGAAAGGGAGTACGAGGAAGACCATCACATTCCTCGAGAACAACATACAACATGGGAACCTTGCATTTTCGCACCTGCTAGATATCATGGTCACCCATCGAGGCCAGAGCCTCAAGTAAATGTCGCCTACCTCGACAGAGGAAAGTGACCCATTGAAATCTCAGATCATCAAGATCGAGGCAAACACATAGGAGAAACATTCAAGCCTCCTGAGCAAAAGAGGGCGGACCAAATTGACCCGATAGTCGCCAGACATGCCACCCACCAAGCCCGAATCATGCGGCTTGAGCAAGGTCATCAGGAGTTAGAGTACTTATACCGCCTTAATAAAGAGCGCATGCAGCGCGAAGCGGATGAGCTGCGTTATAAACTACCTGAGAGGGTGCCAACCCCTCGCACCCAAAAAGTAGAACAATATGAGAGGCACAACCCTTTGGTGCAGGATAGGTCTCCATGACCTCATCAAGCTTTGCCTTCGAGACCTTATAGACCCGAGAGGGAGGCCACTCCCCGAAACAATGATGGGTACCCTCAGCGGGGACTCACTCAGGGTCATGGGTTTCGTCTAGAGACTCCTCAAGAAGTTTACGAGGAGTATGAACCAGAAATAGAACGGGCCGAAATGCCCTATCAAGGCGGGAGGGTTGCCATTCGGCCACCTCCCCATAGGCCTCCAGTCTCCCACCACTCACAACGGGAGCAAACAAAAGAGGAAGAGATAAAATCTTTCGATGCATACAAAGCGCTATTAGAGCGTTTGGAGTCTGTGGAGACAAAAGCTTTTGGGCATCAAAAGCCCACGTTACGCCAACTCCACAGTCATCCAATGCATCCCTCAGTGCCCACACCTCTTTACCCTGAACATTTCAAGTTGCATCAATTGGCAGTCTTTAAAGGTGAAGAGGACGCACAAGAACATGTCACAAGATTCCTGAGCCAATGCTTCGGCATTCAAGATAATGATGCATTATTGCTTAGGACATTCATAACCACATTCGTAGGCCCTACCTCGGATTGGTTCACACAGTTACCAAAACACAACATAAACAACCTAGATCAATTAGTAGATGCATTTCTTGAATGCTTTGCCTTCAACACAAAGAAGAAGGCATCACTGAGTGATCTGGCCAGCCTCAGGCAATATGAGGAAGAGACAATGGTAGCATACGGGAATCGATGGAGGGCTCTACTTTCTAAGCTACCCTACCTTCCCCCTATGTCTGACCTCACACAGATGTTTGCATGGAGTTGCTTAAAATCAATCTCTGGGCTATTGCTGCTGCAGTAATACGCCAGCCTAGAAGAAGCTTTGGTGCAAGCCAGAGTTATAGAAGAGATCAAAATAGGTGAAGGCACAATCGCCAAGCCTAAAAAGAAAGAGTGGAATAAAAACACTAAGATCGGGACTACGCAATCACAACCCGCTGCGGTTAACCAAGTTGCGATAAATGTTCCCAAGCCTGTGCAAGAAATACAGCCCCAAAAGGCTAATTATCAGGTAGTGCCTCCTAGTTATGAAAGAGACAATAAAAAATAGGAGCAAAATCAGCAACGTCGCCCTAGGCGATAATTCACCCCTTATGCGGAGTCCAGGGACTCCCTATTTGACCGCTTGTCAGCGGCAAATTTAGTCACCCTTCTAGAAATCCAAACCATAGATCCTAACGCTCCCAAGCCTAAGGGATACAGAGAGGAATTATATTGTAGGTTCCATAGGCGAAGGGGACATGACCTAAATGGATGTTGGAAATTCAAGGGATTAATCCAAGATTTGATCGATAATAAAACATTGGCCGTGGACAACCCCATAGCGCCAAATAATCAATAGATGGGGGTATTCAAGGACCCTTTGCCTGCCCACGAGGCATAGGCAAAACCTCTTCAGGTCAATGAGGTGCGATAGAATCTTCCCATGCAAGGATTTGTGGGAATGATCAGCATAGTGACCAGGAACAAAAAGTACCCAGGAGTTGCCCCCGAGGCAGCTACAAGGGAAGTTCCAACAACGTCGCAACCTCAACAACGCCCTGTGCAGTTGCCTCCACCTAGACCCGAGGTCACGATACGGACCAAACTCACGTAGATTTTGTGGACCACATCGGCTAGGCTTTCCATTTACGAGCTTATTCAATAGTCAACACCCCATAGAGAAGCTCTCATGGAAATTTTGAAAGCCATCGAGTTACAGCCTCACGAAGTGGATTCTTTCAACAACTTCGTGGGACATGTGAAACGATGTATGGAGCCGGTCATTACCTTCAGAGAGGATGAAGTTAAAACAATATCGAATGACATGGCAGATCCACCCCTGCACGTTATTGTGCAGGTCAACGGGATCCCGTACAAGAGAGTGTTGGTAGATACTGGCTCATCCAATAACATCATTACCACTGCAACCTTAAAACATCTGAAGCTGCCAGCCTCTCATATCATGGCTTCCACATACACACTGCGAGCATTCAACGATGCAATATGCTCGACAGTTGGCATAATTGTTCTGCCCATCCAGGTAGGACAAAAGACAATACCAACATTGTGCCATGTTTTGGAAGGCGAGATGGCCTACAACATACTGCTAGGGCGGCCATGGATCAGGGACATGAAGTGTGTCCCTTCGATCGCTCACCAGTGTCTAAAGTATGCATTTGAAGGAGAAGTTCATGTAGTCCCGATGGACTTAGAACCCTTCAAATATTGCAATGCGATGCAATTAATGCCTCAATCGACCCTCCCTTCAATGCATTTGGATTTCCAGTTAAATCCATCTAAACAGGGTCCAATACCGCAGGCACCACTGGTGACCAAATCATCAAAATCCCAGCCAGGTGAGTCTTCATCATCTGCTCCTTCACTACCAATGCCACCTGTCATGGCTAAATAGAAGGACAAGGGAAAACAGATCTTGGAAGAGGCTCAGCCCCTAGAAGAGGGGTTGCCAACAATATCAACCGTATCAACAGAAGAAACACCTAGCACAACGGAAGCTGAGACTCCTAACCCACCAAACATGGAATGGACTCAGGAAGGCCTCCCGTTCCCTCCCTCCCAAGCATCAACAATCACTATCGAAATGGCCAGTACGGGCCTGGGGGAGTATCTAGTGCAGAATGTTGTGGCAACGCCCGCACTAGAATCAATACGAGACATGGGGAGACCTCGCCTTCCCATAGGGACAGTTGTTCCTCTAGGTTACCCACCAAACCAGACTAATTTTGTGTATGGGGGCCTTGATCATGGTGCTGAACCATGCAAGCAAAAGGACGAAGATGAAGAGCCTTTTGCTAAAAATATCAATTATCTGTCAAACCCGGACTTCGCTCTGAGATATCTCGACCAATGCAATTGGCATGGATACGGGTTAGGCAGATATGAGCAAGGGATGCGTGTCCTTTGCCAACCAAGATACCAAATGCCATATGATAAGTTGGGAGTAGGGTTCAACCACCCCCTGCCCTTAGACATCTTGGTGGAAAACATGCAAGGCCTAGGAATAGGCAACAAGGGGGGATTGGCATCAGATCCTTATGCCAACCCAAATACAGAATATACATTGGGAGATTACCTCCCATGGTCAACAAACACCCTTGGCAACATCAGTAATCCCTCTCCTTTGCTAGAGAGAGGTGAAAGTTCAGACACTAACTCCCAAAGAGAACATAAATGGTGTCCAGAAATATTTTTGAAACTGTTCCCTTTAGAGGTTCCAGTTGAGCCAATACAGTGTCAAGAGAATCAGGTCCCTCCACCAAGAGTGGAACAACCGCAATGGGACCAGATTAATTTGCTGGAACAAGGTGAACCCTTAATGTCGCAAGCAGTGGTTGAAGAAAATGAACATGTTTGGATCTCCGACAGTGATTCGGAAGATGAGACTGAGATGGACTATCTTAATCATGTGCGACGACACAATCGCACTTTAACTCATGAAGATATGATGGGACAATTAGGCATAAGGTTAGGGCATGAATGGTATGTAGACCCAGTAGGGTGGGACCAAGTGTTGGATCCGTGGCTCCAAATCTACGATGAGCATCGTCCACCCCGAGACCCTATAATGACATCAGTGCCGAGGGAAGACCCTGTCCTCCTATTAGCACATAGGGCCGATCCGTTCGTGCCCATTCCCCTAGAGCCAGATCCAGAGTATAGGGAGCATCCAGAATGTTCAAGTTATCATACCCGCGGTAATGGAGACCAAATTCATTCCATCCACATGATCTCCATTGATTTGACCACACCCATCCGCAATCCGGCCGATCCAGCATGGTCATTGCATCTAGACACAGATGCCATCGACTGGGATCACGTCAATTCACCTTTATCACCATCAGAGTATTGGATTTTTGATAAAATGCCTCATTTTACCCCAACTCAAGATATTTTTCAGGCTGAAGAGGAACCCGAGGTTCCCAACGCAGATCTAAATTCAGCTAATGATATCCATTTGATCCCGACTCCACATCAGTTGGAGGACGGATCCCACATGTCAGTCGAGGAGACGACTGACGTAGATATCGGCACAGATCCAATGAATCCATAGATTCTCAAGCTGGGGATAAGTCTTTCCCCTCGAAGAGCAAGCCGACTACATTGCCCTTCTCAAAGAGAAGAAGGAGGTTTTTGCATGGTCATACAAGGATATGCCAGGACTAGACCCGCAGCTAGTCATGCATAATTTAACGCTTGATCCGACAATCAAGCCCGTAAAGCAAAAACTACGTAAGATGCACCCAACAGTGGCCTTGATGGTCAAAGATGAATTGCAAAAGCTGTTGGATGCATAGTTTGTCATCTACGTGGATTATCCGCCATGGCTGTCCAACATGGTTCCCATCAAGAAGCCCGACGGGAGGATTCGCATATGCACTAATTTTTGAGATCTAAACAAAGCGAGTCCTAAGGATGATTTCCCTTTGTCGAGCATCGACGCATTGGTAGACGCTACAACAGGTCACGAAATGCTCTCCCTCATGGATGGTTTCTCAGGATACAATCAGATTCGTATCAATCCTGAAGACCAACTAAAAACGGTGTTCACAACGCCTTGGGGGACATTTTGTTATAAGGTCATGCCTTTTGGCCTTAAAAATGCTGGTGCCACCTACCAACGTGCCATGACATACATCTTCCATGACTACATGCATAAAACTTTGGAAGATTACATGGATGATTTGTTAGCCAAGTCTCTGTTGTGCTCAAATCATATCGATGACTTAAGCAAGATCCTCGATCGCCTCATGGAGCATAAAGTTAGACTAAACCCCAAGAAGTGCGTATTTGGCATCACATCTAGAAAACTCTTGGGTTTCATAGTCTCAAAGCGAGGAATCGAGGTGGACCCAAAGAAAGTCAAGGCAATCCTTGAAATGGTTCCCCCAACTACCATCAAGCAGCTCAGAAGTCTGCAAGGAAAGGTCACGTCGATTAAACGCTTCATAGCGCAATTATCTGACAAGTGCCGACCCATGAACAAATTATTGCACAAGGGGGTTACATTTCACTGGGATGACGAGTGCCAGTCAGCCTTTGACGAAATCAAACAATACCTGGCTTCGCCGCCAGTATTGGCACCACCTAGACCAGGAGTGCCATTCTACTTATACATCTCAGCTACTGAGGTGGCACTGGGCGCCATGCTAGCCCAGAAGAATGAACTTCACAAAGAACAGGCTACTTACTATCTTAGCCGCACCCTGGTCAGTTATGAACTTAACTATGCATACGTTGAGAAACTCGGCTTGGCAGTGGTGTTTGCTACCAAAAAGCTATGCCACTACATGCTTGAGCAACACTACGTATGTTGTGTCTAAGGAGAATCCATTGCGATACATGATGAGTCGTACTTATCATAGTAGTCGCACGACAAAATGGATCATGTTGTTGACGGAATTTGACATAGAGTTTATTGGACAGAAATCTATCAAAGGACAAGTCATAGCCGATCAACTAGCAGAGGCTCCTCTTGAAGACGATCAGCCTCTAGTCATAGAACTACCCGATGATGGGGTCTTCCATGTCTCAGAATCGCCAGATTTTGATGAGCCTGAGTCACAAGCCGACATAACCCTATTCTTTGATGGTTCTAAATGTGAGCAAGGTGGTGGCACGAGAATTGTATTCTTCACACCGCAGGGTGCTCCAATGCCCCTGTCATTTAAATTAAACTTCCCGTGCACCAACAATAATGTAGAGTATGAAGCCTTGCTCATAGGTCTTCAGACAACAATCGCCATGAACATCAAATGACTGAACATCTTTGGTGATTCGTTGTTAATTGTCAATCAAGTCAAAGGGGTATATCAATGCAAATGCCTAGTTTTGCAGGCTTATAAAGCCCTTGTGGACAAATTCCTGGCAAAACTTGAGTGGTATGACATCGAGGCACTCCCTCGATCATCGAATCGCTTTGCGGACACAATGGCCTCCTTGGGGTCACTAATCCCGCAAGACCTTTTCGGTGATATGACAACCATTCAAGTCAAAACCTTATCGCAATCCACGATGGAGCGTGCAAGCTCTGACTTGACGTCAGGAATCCACATGATCCAGATTGAACCATCCTCGGATAAGTTCTTTCGAATCCACGACCATTTGAAACATGCCAACCGGGGGTCCTTGTTCTCCCCTACTCCCATTAATAGCAACACAACGCTATTCTTACAAGTTCTATCCCGTTCAGCGTTTGCTAGGGATGAACTTCAAGAGGGATTGGCTGTTCATACCATCGAGGTTTCTGATCAACAGGATTGGTATTTACCCATTAGAGACTACCTCAAGTTAGGTAATCTCCCGCTTGGATTGACGCATGCCGCAAAACGAGCATTCAAGCAGAAAGCGGCTAAGTATGTCTTGATAGGAGACATTTTGTATCGTCGCAGCTATGAAGGAATCCTTCTTCGTTGCTTGGACCAACAAGAGTCCACTTGGGCAGTCGCCCAAGCGCATGATGGTACATGTGGTGGCCACTTTAGTGGTATGGCCATCGCAAAGCGCATTCTTCGCATGGGCTATTATTGGCCATCTTTAGAGCGAGATTGTTGTGCATATGTCAAGAAGTGCGTGAAGTGTCAACATCATGCCAATTTGATGCACGTACCTTCCCAGGCCTTGCAGACAGTCCAGTCTGCTTGGCCGTTCTCGTAGTGGGGCTTCGATCTAATTGGAAAGATCTCCCCTGCATCGTCAGGCCGTCACACGTTTATCATAATGGCCACAGAGTATTTTACCAAGTGGGTGGAAGCAATTCCGCTTACCTCTACGACAGGACCCCGCATTGTGGAGTTCATTTTGCATAACATCATATGTCATTTTGGTATTCCATCCAAAATAGTCTCGGATAATGGGATGCCTTTCAAGAACAAAGACGTGCGTGCTTTGACCACAAAGTACAAAATTCAGCACAATTTTTTGACACCCTATTATCCGTAGGCAAATGGGCAAGCAGAAGCGTCAAACAAAACGCTAGTTGCCATCCTTAAAAAGACGATCGCAGATAGTCATAAGGATTGGCACATCCAAATCCCACTTGCCCTTTGGGCTTATCGCACTAGCATTCGGACGCCCACTGGGGCCACTCCATTTTCGCTCGTGTATGGCTCCGAGGCAGTAATGCCTCTCGAGTTGGAAATTCCTTCCCTGCGCATATCAATGCAGGAGTTCATCGATGATGACGCTACGCGGTAGGCCCGGTTAGACCAGCTTACGTTGCTTGACGAACGACGCGTTAATGCTCTCGAGCATTTACGTATTTATCAAGAGCGACTTAAGAAAGCTTACAACATGAAAGTTCACCCGAGGGACTTTCGGGTTGGTGATTTGGTTTTGAAGGAAAACCAATAGAACTCTAGTTTGCCATCCCACCTAAGGGACAAATTTGTGGCAAATTGGTTAGGTCCATATGTCATTGATAGCAAAATAGGACCCGGGACGTACCGGCTAGCTTCTCTTGACGGTATCAAGGAAACAGAACCCTTGAATATCAGTCATTTGCGACCATTTCATATCTAAGAGAGCCATATCCCAAAAATGCTCCAAGGATTCTTGCAATCGCTTGGTCAAATCCCAAAAATGCTCCAAGGATTATCAAAATCGCTTGGTCAATCCCAAAAATGCTCCAAGGATCTCTAAAATCGCTTGGTCAATCCCAAAATGCTCCAAGGATTCCTAAAATCGCTTGGTCAATCCCAAAATGCTCCAAGGATTCCTATAATCGCTTGGTCAATCCCAAAATGCTCCAAGGATTATCAAAATCGCTTGGTCAATCCCAAAATGCTCCAAGGATTATCACAATCACTTGGTCAAACCCAAAATCTCCAAGGATTATCGCAATCACTTGGTCAATCCCAAAATGCTCCAAGGATCTCTAAAATCGCTTGGTCAATCCCAAAATGCTCCAAGGATTATCACAATCGCTTGGTCAAATCCCAAAAATGCTCCAAGGATTATCACAATCGCTTGGTCAAATCCCAAAAATGCTCCAAGGATTCTCATAATCGCTTGGTCAATCCCAAAAATGCTCCAAGGATTCTATAATCGCTTGGTCAATCCCAAAAATGCTCCAAGGATTCTATAATCGCTTGGTCAATCCCAAAAATGCTCCAAGGATTCTATAATCGCTTGGTCAATCCCAAAATGCTCCAAGGATCCCTAAAATCGCTTGGTCAATCCCAAAATGCTCCAAGGATTTCCACAATCGCTTGGTCAAAAATAAGAAAAGTTAAAATTCAAAAATCATCAAAAACAACAAAAAAAAAATTGCATCTCATTTCTAGGCATACTCAAATTCATCAATAGAGAGCTCTTCTCGCACCTCATCTTCATATTCACAAAAATCAATCCATCAAAAATACAAAAATACATAGCTGCATTAAAGCATTGCATCCATACATTGCATATTTGTGGTCGTACGGGTCAAAGGCACCATAGGTCGTAATTGCTCTGCTAGTCCATCTTGTTCCACACTTGTTCCATTTTACAAAAAGAACAAAAATACCATGCATTGCTTTTTACCACACTAGAGTCGATGGTCTTTTAATGTATCAAGAGTTTTCGTAATTCAGTCATCATTTTGCTCTTTAGCTACGTAATGTACCGAGTCGGACAGATTTTACGAAGGTAGAGTTACACTTGAAATACGCCTTGTTACGTAACATCCCAACACAAATTAAAACACATAAAAATTCCCAAGTTGTGTGAACGAAAGATGAAACCCGTGCAGTAATCCAGGTCACCATAAGTGAAACGGTTATCTTGCTCATCCCCCTGTGCGAATGGTTCCAGAATGCCGAGAATTGACAAAAGGACGAGCTCTTTCCTATCCATTCACCTTAATAAACAAGTGGTTTTTACCACTACCAAATCCCAATCATAGTTGGTTCCCAAAGTTGTAAGGATTTGTACTACACGTCCCTGCAAAGGATGGGTAGTCATCCCCAAGACCCAAAAGGGATCAACGCCATTCACAAACAAAATTCCAACAAATCATCATCCTAACACTTTCCATTCACCTTTGGTCTCCAAGTTGTAAGGATTCGTACTATCCGCCCCTAACCAGGATGGGTAGTCATCCCCAAGGCCTAAAAGATCAATGCCCTTACTCCATAATCTCCATCACCCCCTTGGTTCCCAACGTCGTAAGGATTCGTACTACACGTCCCTGCAAAGGATGCGTAGTCGTCCCCAAGGCCACAAGGATCAAGGCCACTCACCAGCCCAAACTCACAATACTCAAAACACAAAATCAAATAACAGTGGTTATCACCACTATTCAAAATCCTCGCTCAAAAAGAATTAATAGAAAATAAACAGTGATTTTCTAAGCGCCCCCCCTCATCACTATATAGACGAGCAACTTTAAATCACTCCCCCCAAAATCCCCACCGACCCCCGAGCATTTGAAAACCATCTAGGTGATCCTCATTACAGGTTTGGTTGACAACCTATCCGGCAATGGTGGTATCCTACCCGCATGACGATATGTCCGTCACATTCGCTTTGCATGTGTGCGGACCAATGTTTGCATAAGGATGAGCTAGCTTATGGTATCCTGGATAACACCGTAGATTAATCTAACTAAATACAACAAAGGAGTTAGTGGAGCTAATTAGGTGATCCTCAAGACAGGTTCGGTTGAAAGCCCATCTGGCACTGGCGGTATCCCGACAAATACCACATAAATGAACTCAATTGCACACACAGGGATGTGAAATAGCTTGGTCAAAAACAAGTCCGATTCATACCTTGTTCAAAAGTCTTGTAAGATAAAGTACAATCGTGGCTAGTGAGTTAAAACCGTCTGAGTCTCATAAAACCTTAGCTACATTTTTTTAACCCACTGTGCTACTTTTCATCATCACATTATCATCAGGAAATACACAAAATACCGCATGCACAAAAGCAAAGTCATCCACTACAACAATCGCATAAAAACAAAATCACAAAGTCCTAAACAGTCTATGGTGCCCTAACCAAACAACACAAATTCATTTCATCCATTACATTTTGCATATCACATATATATCAAAAACATTCGTATTTATCATACCATGTGCATACATCAATATAAAGTAGCATGCATCCATCAACATCAATCATTGTGCATAACATAAAATCATGACATATACACAAAGCAAGAAAATCAAAACAACAAAAACATCACAAAAATGCAACACAAAAACATAGCAATAAGCATTGTCGGACACAAGTGCTCTTGCACTTAACCTCTTGGCATAGAAAATCGATGTCGGGGCTCAAATTGTCACTCTCCTACTTCCCCAAGAAGGCTACCATAGCCGGACCGCTCCATGGGAAGACGGGTTTTCGACGATTTCACCCCATTATGGCATCACCAAAAGGGTTAACACCCACCAAAAACAGGTCTAAATGTCAAAAAATTGCACACACATTCAATGCTAAACATTTGAAGGCACCCTAACCTAAGTCACCTCGGGTCAAGCGACTCGTCGCTTTTCTCACGAAGGTCATTCCCTCATCGATTCGTCGCTTGAGGGGGTAGTCACACTTAGTCACCAATCAACAAACACATACCCAATCAAGGAAATGACATGCATTCGAAGAATCATTGACAAAGACAATTACGCTCCTGCTTGGGGCAGTAAACAAGCAATAATCACAAATTGATCAAACACTTGGCATTCCCGAAGCATGAACACAAGGTTCCCCTAGGGACAAAAGGTTGCGCCCTTTGCCTATTCATGACTGATCAATGTTCAAGCTCAAGTCACACCTCACCAAAATAGGTTAATACTTGAAATCAAATTCCTTAGCTCGTCAGAAGCAAGGATTCAAGAATGCATGCCCTTTCCATACTTGGGGCATCACAAGTTGGTCGGGTTACTGAGAAACCCTAATCATTAGTGCTTTGGTTATCTATTTTTGCTCAGCACTGCGTCACCCATAGCGCTTCCCAAAAAGGGGCATCTATAGACACCAAAACAGCACCAATCCGATTATGTGACTACAAACACTGATCGCATTGACACACACAGCCTTCAGGGCAGCCCTCAGAGGTCAAACAAGTGGTCCTAGCCACTTTCACAACAGTTTTAGAAGGTCAAAAAGTAATTTGGCACCTCCAGACATTCTACTTCAAATCCGCCTTTGCGCCTTGGCTTCTTCTTGGTGTCGCAATATTGTTTTATTTCCTGACAGAAGTTGGTCGTTTTAAACAAGGCAAAAATCAAAAGAAAGCCTTTGCCAGAAGTTGGTCATTTTAAACAAGGCAAAAATCAAAAGAAAGCCTTTGCCAGAAGTGTCACGAAATCGCGACACCAAAGGCCAAAAGAGAGCCTTTGCCAGAAGTGTCGCGAAATCGTGACATCGCGATTTCGTGACACCAAAGGCCAAAAGAGAGCCTTTGCCAGAAGTGTCATGAAATCGCGACACCAAAGGCCAAAAGAGAGCCTTTTCTAGAAGTGTCGCGAAATCGCGACGTCGCGATTTCGCGACGTCGCGAAATCGTGACACCAAAGGCCAAAAGAGAGCCTTTGCCAGAAGTGTCACGAAATCATGACACCAAAGGCCAAAAGAGAGCCTTTGCCAGAAGTGTCGCGAAATCATGACGTCGCGATTTCGTGACGTCGCGAAATCGTGACACTAAAGGCCAAAAGGAAACCTAAGGCTTAGGTGTCGCGATATCGCGACACTAAAGGCCAAAAGGAAACCTAAGGCTTAGGTGTCGCGATATCGCGACAAACTCCCGTCTTTACGCCTGGGCAGACATTAACCAATAAAGGCGGACTTTTAACCAATCGAAGGCGGACTTTAAACCAATAAAAGCAGACATTAAAAAAATATGAAAATGTACATTAAACAAGTGGCAGTCGAAGACAGTCAATTATTGCCTCCTGCCATGCATGCGCGCGTAGGTGGGCAGATTGGCAGTTAGAGGACTGTCACAAAGGCAGTCATGTAAGCCCAAGTCAGGGAGGAGTCTCCTCCCTCTTGGGAAGGCATGGCCGCCACATGGCATCCCTGCATGCCCCTCCAAAGAGACCCCATGGGTCTATAAAATGGTGGACTTTTCCCACCCCAAAAAAAGACATGTTGGTAGACATTTTCAAGCAACGAAGTGCTGCCAAATTGAACACCCTATTGCACCTCTTTTCGATTCATCTCTTTTACATCCTTAATCTCTTTCGCAAGAGAGGTTATTGGGTGGATATTGGAAGGGTGAATCCGGACCTTAGAACCCGACATTTGACCACATTAATCCATCAATTTTCCGACAATTCAACCTAAGAGTTTTTGGGCCTATCCCTAGTGGATTGGCGCCGAAATCACGTTCCAACGGTGGGTGGCCCACTCGGGCACCCCGCACCTTTTAAATTTCATTCTAATTCATTTTCTGTCATTTATTCATTCCTCATTCCATTCTATGCTGACCAGATAGTCATGTATTCAATTTCATAATATTTTAATCAGATTTCATCATATGTTTGTCGTTTTTGTCGCTTTTTGTCATCCCACTGAATTTTAGGTATCGACGCCAAATTCTCACTGATGGAGGTGTGACATTTGAGCGACAGCATTTCGGCTTTTCATCACAAGCGAAGTCGTCTCACCTGGAGACGAATTACAGCAGAATTCGTCCTGACCAGGGACGAATTACAGTCAAACTCAAATCGACGGACTTTCACTAACTGTTTTGCTGGAAGCAACCTTTCGGTGATGTTTTCTGGTATCTGTCAGAGTTGCAGGTTGATTAGAGTTATTTTATTCACTGGTTTAATCAATCTTTTGCATGCATTTCTCATTGATTTCTAAAGTTAAACGCTTTATCCTTTTGTTACAGGTGCTACTAACGCATTTGTGTTTCTTTGATCATAGGAGAAGCAACAAACATCAAGGATTCATTATCGCAAGCGGCGGCAACACTTTGGCCCGCCCATTTTAAATGTGGGCATGCGAAAGAGGGAAGACTAAGTCGTGATTGTAATCCAAAAACTCATTTAAATGCTCCTAACCCCTAAAAAGGAAGGAGGCATCTTTGTAACCGAGGTTAAAAGAATTCAATAAAAAGGGCTGTGATTTCTCTAATTTCTTTTGTCTCCATTCGATTGGCTTCTTTCATTTCATGCTTTGCACTCTTTAGGACTTAGGCATTTATTTGTATTTTGAATGTATCGCAAATAGTTTTTCTTTCAAAACTTTCGGAATCTCGTGCTTTTAGTGGGACAAAAGAAATTAGAGAAATCACAACCCTTTTTATTGAATTCTTTTAACCTCGGTTACAAAGATGCCTCCTTCCTTTTTAGGGGTTAGGAGCATTTAAATGAGTTTTTGGATTAAAATTATGACTTAGTCTTCCCTCTTCCACATGCCCACATTTAAACTGGGCAGGCCAACATGTTTCCGTCGCTTGCGATAATGAATCCTTGATGTTTGTTGCTTCTCCTACGATCAAAGAAACACAAATGCGTTAGTAGCACCTGTACCAAAAGGATAAAGAGTTTAACTTTAGAAATCAATGAGAAATGCATGCAAAATATTGATTAAACCAGTGAATAAAATAACTCTAATCAACTTGCAACTCTGACAGAGACCAGAAAACATCACCAAAAGGCTGCTGCCAACAAAACATTTGGTGAAAGTCTACCGATTTGAGTTTGACTGTAATTTGTCCCTGGTCAGGACGAATTCTGCTATAATTCGTCCCCAGATGAGATGACTTCACCTATGATGAAAATCCGAAATGCTGCCACTCAAATGTCACACCTCCATCAGTAGGAATTTGGCGTCGATACCTGCAAGTCAGTGGGACGACAAAAAGTGACAAAAACGAGAAACATATGATGAAATCTGATTAAAATATTATGAAATTGAATACATGACTATCTGGTCAGCATAGAATGGAATGAAGAATGAATAAATGATAGAAAATGAATTAGAATGAAATTTAAAAGGTGCGGGGTGCCCAAGTGGGCCACCCACCGTTGGAACGTGATTTCGGTGCCAATCCACTAGGGATAGGCCCAAAAAATCTTAGGTTGAATTGTCGACAAATTGATGGATTAATGTGGTCAAATGTCGGGTTCTAAGGTCCAGATTCACAATTCCAATATCCACCCAATAACCTCTCTTCTGAAAGAGATTAAGGATGTAAAAGAGATGACTCGAAAAGAGGTGCAATAGGGTGTTCAATTTGGCAGCACTTCATTTCTTGAAAATGTCTACCAACATGTATTTTTTTTGGGTGGAAAAAGTCCACCATTTTATAGACCCATGGGGTCTCTTTGGAGGGGCACGCAGGGATGCCATATGGTGGCCATGCCTTCCCAAGAGGGAGGAGACTCCTCCTTGACTTGGGCTTACATGACTGCCTTTATGACAGTCCTCTAACTGCCAATCTGCCCACCTACGCGCACATGCACGGTAGGAGGCAATAATTGACCGTCTTCAGCTGCCTACTTGTTTAATGTATATTTTCGTATTTTTTTAATGTCTGCTTTTATTGGTTTAAAGTCTGCCTTCGATTGGTTAAAAGTCTGCCTTTACTGGGTAAATTTTGCCTTTACTGGTTAAAGTTCGCCTTTATTGGTTAATGTTTTCCAAGGCGTAAAGACGGGAGTTTGTCGCAATATCGCGACATCGCGATATTGCGACGTCACGATATCGCGACACCTAAGCCTTAGGTTTCCTTTTGGCCTTTAGTGTTGCAATTTTGCGACGTCACGAAATCGCCACACCAAAGGCCAAAAGTCGCGAAATCGCGACGTCGCGATTTCGCGACACTTCTGGCAAAGGCTCTCTTTTGGCCTTTGGTGTCGCGATTTCACGATGTCACGATTTTGTGACGTCGTGATTTCACGACACTTTTGGCAAAGGCTCTCTTTTGGCCTTTGGTGTCGCGAAATCGTAACACTTCTGGAAAATACTCTCTTTTGGCCTTTGGTGTCACGATTTTGCGACGTCGCGATTTCGCAACACTTTTGGCAAAGGCTCACTTTTGGCCTTTGGTGTCGTGATTTCGTGACACTTCTGGCAAAGGCTCTCTTTTGGCCTTTGGTGTCGCGATTTCCCGACGTCGCGAAATCGCGACATCACGATTTTGCGACACTTCTGGAAAAGGCTTTCTTTTGATTTTTGCCTTGTTTAAAACAACCAACTTCTGGAAAAGGCTTTCTTTTGATTTTTGCCTTGTTTAAAATGACCAACTTCTGTCAAGAAATAAAGCAATATTGTGACACCAAGAAGAAGCCAGGGCATAAAGGCGATTTTGAAGCAGAATTTTTGGAGGTGCCAAATTACTTTTTGACCTTCTAAAACTACTGTGAAAGTGTCTAGGACCACTGTTTGACCTCTGAGGGCTGCCCTGAAGGCTGTGTGTGTCAATGCAATCAGTGTTTGTAGTCACATAATCGGATTGGTGCTGTTTTGGTGTCTACAGGAAGGAGCAAAGGGAGAGAGAAAGTGGGCCTTAGTGGGCTAGGACAAAGTTACCCAGCCCAAGGTTAAAGGAGGTATGGGTTTGAGAAAATCTAAGTTGAATAATAAAGCTTTGGCTGGAAAGCTGTACTGGAGATGGATCTCCCAACCCACCTCCCTCTTCAGTAGAATCCTAACTAGCAAATACCTGGGATAGGCCACAACCTAATCGTTGTAGCTCACATCCCCTTGGATGGTACTGGGTCCCTAGTTTTGCAGGCTCTCAAGCTAGGGTCTCAGGTTGTTAAAGACCACTTATTTTGGAAAGTGGGAAGAGGCGAGAAGGCTTGTTTTTGGAAAGATTCTTGGGATTAGTTCCCACCCATCATTGTTGAATTTCTAGAATTATAGCCAATAAAAGCAGCCATTGAATCCAAGGGATGGATTCGTATTGAAAGTTATTTCACTACTCAGCTGGGGGAGTGTAAGTTTAAGCAGTTCAAGAAGTTGGATGAGTGGCCCAATTCAATCCCTCCGGATTTGATTCCCATCATGACCAAAATTCTGACAAAAAGATTTCTTACAGGGGGAGACGTGGAGGATGAATTAGCCTGGGGCTTTGGGAGTCTTGGTGTCTATACAGTAAAGGACGGATATGACAACATTCTCCTAGAGCCCCCCCTCATACTTTTTAGGTTGAGGACTGGAGGAAAATCTGGCACTCTAAAGGCTAGCCGAAAGTTAACTTTTTTTCCTGGCAGTGCATGCACAATGGAATCCTCACTTTTGATAATCTCAAATCAAAAGGTATCATCAGCCCTTCTCAATGTGTTCTATGCTACAAGAGCGAGGAAACTGCTGACCATTTGTTGTTTGGTTGCCCTTTCACCCGATAGATTTGGTTTGCGTTGGTTTGCTTACTTTAAAATTCAAGTAAGTGGTGACCTGAACTAGATGAATATCTGGGCAAAATGGTAGAAAGGTAGATTCAAATCTAAAGCTCTTCATTTTGGCTGGGAGCTCGGTTTAAGCTTTATCTGGTGGCAAGTATGGCTGGAAAGAAATGCCAAAAATTTTAGAGAAACTTTTACTGCTCTAGACGAGGTTTGGCAGACCATTTGGAGCAAGGTTACTGAAATTGTGGTTGTTCATGCTAAGGAGGAGGCTCAAATTGACATTGGAGCTATGGAAGAATGCATTGAACTGTAAGAGGGACAAGAGAAAAATTGTTGGAAACCTCCCCCTAAAGGTTGGATTAAAATCAATACTGATGGAGCTGCTAAAGGCAATCCGAGTAGAGCCGAAATTGGAGTGGTGTGCCGAAACCATGCTGGGACTGTGCTCTATTGGGAATTGCAAGGCCTGGGAAGAACAACTAACAATGAAGCCTAAGCCATTGCCATCAAGTCTGCTTCTATTTGGGCAGTGAAACATGGCCACCGCAGGATTATTCTTGAATCAGACTCGCAAATAATGGTTGGAGCTCTAGACTACATGAGGAACTTTGATCTGAAATCTTGGAGGTTGAGGGCTCTTGTTACCCAAATTAAAGAATTATGGAAGGAATTGGAGGATGTGATCCCAGTTTATGCGAGTAGATATTTGAACAAAGCGGCTGAATTTCTGGCTAAGATGGGTGTAGAAAAGGAGGTTGGAGTTCAGTTGCACAGTGACATGGATATTGAGGATGAGGTGATTAGACAGGGTCTGGAAAGGTCCTTGATCCAATGATCAAATTAAAAGCAAAGGGAGGAAAGTTGTCGCGATATCGCAACATGTTGTGCCATCACGGTCATTGGAGGAAAGTTGTTGCGATATCGTGACATGTTGTGCCGTCGCGGTCACTGGAGGAAAGTTGTCGCGATATTGCGACATGTTGCGCCATCACGGTCACTCGAGGAAAGTTGTCATGATATCATGACATGTTGAACCATCGCGGTCACTGGAGGAAAGTTGTCGCGATATCGCGACATGTTGCGTCGTCGCGGTCAAGGGCGGAAAGTTGACACGATATCGCGACATGTTGCGTTGTCGCGGTCAAGGGCGGAAAGTTGTCACGATTTCATGACATGTCGTGTCGTAGCAGCCAAGGGAGGAAATTTGTCATGATTTCGTGACATGTTGCTTCGTTGCGGCCTAGGGTGGAAAGTTGTCACGATATCGCGACATGCTACTTCGTCGCGGCCAAGGGTGGAAAGTTGTCGCGATATCACGACATGCTGCTTCGTCGCGGCCAAGGGTGGAAAGTTGTCACAATATCGCGACATGTTGCTTCATCGCAGCCAAGGGTGGAAATTTGTTGTGATATCGCGAAATGTTGCTTTTTCGGGACCATGGGTGGAAAGGTGTCACGATATCGTGAAATGTTGCTTTGTCGGGGCCAAGGGAGGAAAGGTGTCGCGATATCACGACATGTTTTTTTGCGGCTAAGGGAGAAAAGGTGTCGCGATATCTCGACATGTTGCATTTTCGCGGCCAAGGGAGAAAAGGTGTCGCGATATCGCGACATGTTGCATTTTCACGACCAAAGGAGAAAAGGTGTCACGATATCGCAACATGTTGCATTTTCACGGCCAAGAGAGAAAAGGTGTCACGATATCGCGATATGTTGCATTTTCATGGCCAAGAGAGAAAAGGTGTCGCGATATCGTGACATGTTGCATTTTCGCGGCCAAAGGAGAAAAGGTGTCGCGATATCGCGACATGTTGCATTTTCATGACCAAAGGAGAATTGGTGTCGCGATATCGCGACATGTTGCATTTTTGCAGCCAAAGGAGAAAAGGTGTCACGATTTCATGACATGTTGCTTCATCGCGGTCAAGAGAGAAAAGGTGTCACGATATCGCGACAAGTTGCACTTTCGTGCCCAAAGAAGAAAAGTGTCGCGATATCGCGACTTGTTGAATTTTCGTGGCCAAAGAAGGAAAATGTTGCGATATCGCGACATGTTGCTTTTTCGTGGCCAAAGGAGAAAGGTGGCGTGATATCACGACATGTTGCATGTTCACGGCCTAAGGAGAAGAATAGTGTCACGATTTCATGACAAGCTGCATCAACTGTCCATGTCGACCCCCCTGCTATCTAGTTAATGGTTCAGGAGATTTGGCTCCATTGCAAATCTTCTTCTACTATTGTAAGCATGTGTTCTCTCTGAATTCGGCTGGGAAGAGTCTCTTTCCTTATTGTAATTGATCTTTGTTTTAATACAAGTTTTTTTTAAATTTTCAAAAAACAAATGATGGGTCCAGTCATTCTTCCCTTTGGTGGTACCTGGTTGATCACTCATTGATGGTGTATTGGCTTATTTGTGGTGACTTTAATATGGTTGAGCATGCTAAAAATAAAGTTGGTCATCTCGTGATGCGCTGGTGCACCAATTTGTATTAGGCCTAGTTTTTTCGTAAGCATAGATAGGGTCTTTTTGATCCCCTTTTTTTTGGTGTAAATGCATGCCTCTGCCTTGGTTCACATGTTCTAATTTTTATGTCGGTAATGATAGTGTCTGTAAGCACATTTATCGAATTATGATTTCAAAGCAATATTTTTTTATTCTTCTCCATCACTAATAATAATATTGTGATGATCTGGGATCAATTCCTACTATCGGATCATTTCTTGATTTCCTTCCATATTGAGAGGAGCGGATGTCAATTCAATTTTTTGTGTAATCAATTCTATTTAAATACTTTTTTATTACAACATCTTGATATGATTTCTATGATTGAGATAATTTGGAATTTATTACCTCAGCCTCTTCATTCTATTAGTTGGATTTCTTGGTGGAATGAGGTTATTGTTCGTACTACCTCTTTAATGTTGTATTTTGGTAAACATGTGGCACATATTAGAAAGCATGTTCATCTGGCTATCACAAAGGAGTATTAATAAAAATTATCTTTATTGGAAAATGATCTGTACGATCGATAGTTGCAAGCCAAGGTTGATAGTTTTTACCACTAGCTTATGCTTCATGAACAACATGAAGCTAGGGAGCTTAGCTTTGGGATCATATGCATTGGTTTAGGATGGGTGATCAATTGTCCAAAGCCTTTTTAAAATATATTCATTCCAAATAGGTCAGAATCTAGATCAAGGCTATTTAGGTCTCTCATAATAGGTTGACTTCTCTTCCTAATATTATGTCAACATTTATGGATCATTATAATCTTGTATTTATGGATCATTATAATCTTGTATTTAAAGTGCAATAGGATTCTCTAGAATTTTAGATGGCACTCCAACAATATCTTGATGTTGTTTCTACTAAGTTATTTTCTTATAGCAGGCATCTATGTGAGGTTTCTCTTTTGCATGCCGATCTTTATAACGCTCTTATGACTATGTCTGATGATAAGTCCCTCGGTATTGATAGCTTTCCCTACAAGTTTTATAAAATCACTTGGAGGTTTACTAGGCATGATTTGCTCAATGTCTATAAAGAAGCATTAGCCAATAACTCTCTAGGTAGTATTATCAATCATGGAAACATTAAGTTCATTTCCAAAGTGGACAATCCTAAGTTTATCAGAAATTGGAGACATATTACTCTACTTAGTGTTTCTTATAAGATCTTGGCAAAGGCTTTAGCTCTTTGTATTTGAAACATTATTCCTATAATTATCAGACCAGAGTAGACGAGTTTCATTAAAGGATATTATATCTTGGATAATCTTATTGTTTTCTGGGAAGACTTAGAATGGGTGCATTTCTATGGACAAAAGTCACTTTTTCTTAAGCTCGAATTTGAGAAAGCTTATGATTGTATTGAGTGATATTTTATTCTTTCCATGCTCAAAGCTCTTGGGTTTGGGCCCTTTTTTATTAAAGTCATCAATAGCTGATACTTTAGCCTATATTTTTTATTAATGGGTATAAGTTAGAGGATTTTGGTTTAATTCATTCTATTTTCCAGGGCTATCCTTTGGCGCCCTTGTTTTACATTCTTGTGGATAAAGCTTTTGGCTATCTTCTTGCCAGTCAAGCATATAAGGGATTGATCAAAGGCATTTTTTTTCTTGATATGTCCACTCAGCTTATTAATGGGTATTTTGTAGATGATTATTTTCTCACTATTAGTGAGAATGAGGTTTCTATTTCAACTATTTTGGTTTCTCTAGATACTTTCTTTAAGGACTCTAGTTCTAACATCCAATGGTCTAAGTCTCTTTGTTTCTGTCTTGCTTCTTATGATCTACTTACTTGGATTAGATATTTATCATGGCATTGGCTTCAGAGGGATGAGTGTTTTAAGTTATTAGGAATTCCATTTGCTTTAAATTACTCACACTTTGAACTATGGTAATATGTTATTGACAAAATTGAAAAAAATATTTTCTAGTGGGCCTCGCATCCCCTTTCTCTTGTAGGTAAATTTTAGGTTTGCACTAAGATTCTTGTTGCCATCCACATTTATTATTCCTTTTGTTGGACCTCTAAGAGTTCTTATAATAAGTTGGCCAAAATCCTTAGGGATTTTCTTTGGTCCAAGGGGAAGAATTTGTGTGGTTTTCATCGGGTTGCTTGGTATATTTGTTGTGTGCTAAGTGGGTGGTTAAAGCTATTGAATGCCATGAGTCCTGAAAGGTTTTAATTCACCATTGTATCTCTTTAGTGTTGCCTTATGGGTGTAAATAGTGGGCTAATATTGATCTTCACACTCTTATCATTATGTTTGCCTCGATTAATATTTGAGGTTATTTTGTTGTTAAAAGTATTTGACAGGATTTTGAGATGGTGAAACCTCATATTCATTGGATTGGTGATGGTTTTAGTAATGGTATTTCATTCAATTCTTAGAACATCTAGTGGTCTCCTATTTTTTCTAACTCTTTAATTCTTCTTGCTGATATGCCAAGGGTTAAAACTTTGAGTCTATTCAGAAAAGGTATTTACTTTATAAAATATTTATTGCATTCTCAGGATTAGATTTCTCAGCTTGCCCTCAAGCATAGATTTAATCTTCAAAACTTGGATCTTCCTTCTATTCTTAATATCTGGGAGCTTTTGCTTGATGTCATGCTGCATAAGCTCAACCTTCAACCCCCGAGTACCTGGTGGAGGGATTGGCATTAGAAATTAATATTCCTTTCATGAACTACTTTTATTTCTTACTTTATCAGCTTCTTAGTCCTTTTTACTCTGGTATTGAAAAGCTTTATAAGAGATGGAAAATGTACTCTACCTCCTATACTTGGATTGCTCATTTGAATCGTATCTAGAATTCTAATCTTGAACCTAAGATCACGTTTTTTCTCTGGTCCCTTATCTGTCAAGGTATTCCTATGGGAGAGAGACTTATTAGGGTTGGTATTCCTAATCCTAAGTATCTTGCTTGTGGTCATTTTGAAAAATTTATGCATCTATTTTGGTTTTGCCCTCATGCTCAGCCTACCTGGGCTTGGATTCACTTGTTGTTTAAACCTTTTCATCCCAAGATATTTAGATGGTAGATGATATTTTTATGATAATAGTTGTTGACTTGCTTATATTGCTACTCTGTGGAATTTATTTCATGTGATAATTTTGTTTAAGCTATGAAAAGCTAGGAATATTGCTATCTATTTTGGAGATTTAATTTCCTTTCAATTTTATACAAATGAAAAAATTACAGTGCTTTCTATTGTTACCTCTCAGATCCATTCATAGGCTTCCAAGGTGGTGCATGAGTTGGTGCATTTGATGAATCTTATAGAGTACTGACATGAGGCTCTATGCATTATCAACTAGGTTTCACCTGACATCCCTCTATATCAAGGTCTCTCAATTTCTCCAAGGCCTCAATGCATTAGGTCTAGGGGGTGACGTTCTTCGACCTCAAGTCATTCTACCAGTGTTCATAGTAGGGCTCAGTCTCCCACCAGTTCTCATAGTAATCATCATTTGTGTTCATGCTCTTTGCAATGTGGTTGATTTCCTATGCATTGCTTGACTCATCATGGTACTGGTTGGAGCCCTAGCCCATATTATTGGTTGGTTACTTCTCCTCTTGCTCCTTTTTCTACTCTATTATCACCTTTAGATTTGATTAGTTCTACTCTCCCTGGGTGGGGTATTATGGTTCCTTTGATGAAAACTATTATTCCTGATAACTCTCGGTCTACTGATCCTCCTGTAGATAATCCTCATGGTTTGGGCTCTTTTGGTCCAAATAATGATCCTTCTTCTCCTATGAGTGCAAATCCTTATGCTTAGTTATGTTGTTTTTTCATCCTTTTAAGAGCTAGTTTTTTTATCTATATTCTAGTTTCTTGGGATATTTTTTTGGTTTGATCATGTGGGTGGCCTTGGGCCTCAAGCTGTGATCTCTCTAGTTTTTTTTTTACTGTAACATCTTTCATATATTTAATATAATTATCAATTCCAATAAATAATTTTTAAAATACCAAAATAAGGATAGAGTCATGATTAATGGATATAGTTACATGTCTTTCCCTAAAGCACATGTCCTTAGGATTGATAGTGCTAATATCACCACTTTACATGGGGATTAGGATCCTTTATCAAAATTTTAGGTTTTTTATGTGGTTGTGATCCTAGCATGTTTGTATATCTAGGGTTAATATGACAAGTTATTTGAACTATCATATACAATTTTATGGATCCAAAAAGAGTGTAATTCAACTATTAGCCTCAAAAGGGAAATTTATCTTTTTTATCCACTATAAATATCCACTTTATGTCCTAATTTTCTCACCAGATATTTAGTTGTTACAACCATTTACATGCTCTTTTTGGCATTGCTATAAAATATGTTTTCCCTCTATTGCTACTACAACATGTGAACTTCTTGCTTTCTTTCTCTCTCTTATTGTTATAGGTACACACAAATTTATTGACCACTAGTTCATTATCTTCCATGAAGGAGGATAGGAAATTCTACTAGGATTTTTAGTCAAAGATCAAGAGTTGCCAGTTGAGGATTGGTTTTTGAGGTATATCAAATCCTTTCTATATATTCCAAGTATGTTTTTATTGTGCTTAATTATGGATGTGTTAGTCCTTGATATCCTAGCTATTAAGTATTTTATTTTTCTATATTAGGATCTACTCTAGCTTATGCTTTTTGTGGATGATCCTCATGTAGTATGCTCTAGAATACTCTCTCTTAATTTATACTCACATTCGGATAATTTTAGCTTTAATTTCATAATTGTTGCTTTACTATCTTCGTTTAAATATTTTAGTATATCTTGTAGTAATTCAAGTAATTATATAAGATACCCATTGTTTGCACATACATTTTGATGAATCCAATGTAAAATTTATATTTTGAGGCTTTGTGTTTTTTATTTTTAGCGCCTAGGGTTTAGTAGGTTTGTTGAGGTAGGTTCTACATTAGTTGTTACTATGCACTAAAAACTAAACAATCATGTCATAGATTTTTTATTTCTCTTAAGGTAACCTTAAAAATATCCTTTGTTCTACTATGAGGGTTTTGGTAGTTGTCTTACGTAAGGATAAAAATTTTGGAAAAAATGTAGGTGTCCTTGAGTATTTTTTTTTGCTTTTCTTTATGTCCCCTATTGGTTCTTCCAGGGGCTTTAGAATGACTACTAGAAAGTAGTTTTCCTTGAGTAATATTTTTGAGTAATTTGAGAAGCAGCAAATTATAGAATTCCTAAAAGTGAAAGAGGATCTTACTTAATCCTTTGTGGAAGTGGGTGAGGTAGGGGTATTCTCTTACTCAATGGTGGATAACGAAGATGGGTTCCCTAGAGAACTATAGATAATGTGATCACAGAAAGTGGATGGTGGATTATGTGAGGGTAAACAGAGAAGAAGATGAAGATCTTCATCAGATGAGGTGGCAAGCATATTTCTAGAAATTAATGTCTCAACATGATGTTGAACCTATAATAAGATCAGGTGTGAGTGTATATGATACCCTTATGAAAGGAGGGGGAGCAATAGATTTACTAGATATGGCGTAAGAAGCCTCCTCCACAAGATGCACTTGCTCGCATGCTCGAGTGCAAGTGGTAATAGGTATGGTGTTGTGTGGTGCAATTATGTGTCCTAACTATTTGGAAATATAAATATGAAGTTGTGGGTGTATTTTGTGTAGGATTTTAGATAATATTGTAAAATTTGGTATGTTTTTGTGTCTTAAAATAGAGTTTGCATACCACTATACAAACTAGGACTACAAAAAACTAGTTCGCATAGTGCTATGCAAACTGGAATCAGTCAATGAATCTGATAAAAAAATAAAAATGGTAGGCTATAGATAACCAACAGGTGGGCTACTAACAAGTGAATATGATAAAATTAGTTTTGTGAGCATGCAAACAAAGCGTAATTGGAGTTAGTGCTAAATACAAAAAATAAATTTTTGCTTTATTTTATGTATTTTGATGATGATATATGTCCTAGAAAGTATCACGTGAAGTGGGGTGAAAATCTAGAAAAAATAGGAATGTTTTCAGCATGGAACCTCCTACAACACCCAAATACGCACAAAATACAACAATGTATCAACATACAAGTAGCAACCTGAATGGAGAGGTGCAGTAAAATGGCATCCAAAAGGGGAGGGAATCAAAATGCACTAATGAGTCTAGAATACTCTCACAAGAAGAGGTGGTACTGTCTAAGATCTACTATTGGCTCAGTTGAGTGATAACTTCACTCTTGGGTAAGCTTAGTAAAAAATTATAGTTACCTATTTACTAATTATGTGAGCATTGTGAACAAAGGTGTCTAACCCTATCCTACTCTGAATCTCCCTTTCAATGATGAATTTTGAAAAACCAATCTCAAGAGTATGGGATCTTCTAAAAATCCAAAAAATCGCTCCTAAGGGCTACTATGGTGTCTAGGGGGCGAGTTGGTGGAAGGAGATGAATTCCAACATCACCAATCTTGATTTATGGATTGGGTATGAAGTATAATATCATCACTGTGTATGCCATATAAGTGTGTGATAGTGTTTTTTCTACCACTAAGGTGAAAGTAAAAACAACTAACTAAATGTCTTTTCAGAAATCAAACTAGCGCTAGATGCATTTTCGAGATGAAGCTAGATTTATGTGCTTTTTTGAAATGAAACTAAGCTTAGAATCCATGTGTGAAAAATATATTTGATAATTATCTACGTGTATTAGACTTGAATTTAAACCCTAATCTAGTGTGATTTGGAAACATATTTACAAATCTAATCTATGTGCAAGTGTGAAGGAGATTTCAAAATGCTTTCAAAAGAGATTGTAAAGTCTAGTCTAGATGCTTTTAAAAATATATTGGGAAATATATCTTAATTTTTTTGTAAAGAGTTTAAAAAACCTATCTAGATGTGAGTTTTAAAAGAGATTAAAAATACTTTAGAAAAGAGATGTAAACTCTATTCTAAATGTAAATTTGAAAAAGATTTATAATGCTTTTGAAAAGAGATGTAAATGACATGAAAGAAATTTAAAACCCTATTCTGAATGCAAATTTGAAAAGAGATTTGAAATGCTTCTTTTGAAAATAGAAAGGGAAAATTTTGATCTAAGTGCAAATTAGGAAAAAGATTTAAAAAATCTATCTAATGTATTGAAAGATAATTTGAAAGTGATTTACAAAAGCTGAAAATAACTGGAAATATATTTTAATGACTTGAAAAAGGAATGTAAATTTTAATCTAAAGGACAAAAAAGAGATCTGAAGTGATTTGAACTAACTAATTTTGAAATAACTAAAAACCCTAATTGATGTGTTTGAAAGGAAATTTCACAAAATGACTTGATGCATTTGAGAGGAAAATTTATTTGCAAAGAAATGATGAAAAAGTGAGGTCTTGAGGGAAATACCCGACTCCTATGATTTTATATGGACTTCTTGTTGTCTCTGCTATAAACCTCTACAATTTCAGACTGTTTTGAAATAGTTTAGCAGCATTTGCAGGGTGGCATGCAAGCTGCACTACTGGTTCATAGGTTGGGGTACAAAATGGATTTAGAGGTCTAAAAACTCCTATTATGAAAACCTAAGGTGTATTTTAGGGTTTTTTGGATTTTGTTTCATGTTCAAAGTTCCTAAGATAGCAAAAAAAAATGTAAATTGAGTTAGATTAACAAAAAACTATTCAAAAACAATTTTCATGGTGGTCCTACCAGGTATGCTAGAATGTAACACACATAATAACACTTATTTCCAAAAATCTAATTGGAATGCGCTAAATGCTATTTTATTAATCTAAAATAAGGTTACAGAATGAGCCTTCTCTTAGAAAGGGTTTTCATCCCTTTTATCACATGAATTTGGAAGCATCTGCTAGTATTCTCCAGTGCCCTCAATGAAGGTGGGTTTCTGTGTAGATGTACCAATGGTAATGATGTTTGATGCTACTCTTTTGAACCTACTTGAGGCCTGCAAAAATGAGTTAGTTTGTTTGGAGGATTTCCTTGGTTAAAACCCGTAGTTATAAAGATAAATCAACTCAAGCATGAAGAGAAACATGATGAAAATTGATGGAAATGCTTTAAAAACTACTTAAGACTAATATATACCTTATCTAATATTACAAATCTACTGTAGGGTTGGTTCGCATAGCGGCATGCGAATTGGATCTCGAGTTTGCAGGTCGAGGTATGAACTATATTGATGTTGATTTTTGTTGAAATTTTATTATTCGAATGTGTTCTAGATTTTTTTTGCTGTCTATCGGATGCAAAATTATCAAAAAGTCTTTTGGTAAAATTTTGGCAAAGTTTGGGTATGTTGACTGAAAGTGAGTGAGAGAGATAAATGAAGGAATTGGTCCACTATTGATATAGGAAACCAAGGTTAGGGAGGTGATTTAGGTGTACTAAAACCTAGAGTCAAGTCCTATCATGATCAAGTTAGGGTTTTTGAGGTGGCATGCCTAGTCATCTTCTCATATGCCCTAAGAGAAATATCTTATCCTCACACATGTGTGAGCTAGGATTAGGGTTAACTCTAGTTGGCTAACCCCTATGTTAGATGAGGGTTGGGTTAGGTATTCTAGAAAATTTCCTAACTAATTTTGGGTGCACACATGTGTGAGGACATGTTTAGGACTAATTTATCTCTTAATCCTAATTAACCTCAATTTTAATGATAAAGTGCACTTTAAGTGAGTCACTTGCAAATTAGAATCCTGATTAGCCTAATTAGTTTTTTATAGGGAATGATCCCATGGGAGCCCTAATTAGGCGTAGTAAAGGCCATAGGTGGCCTTAGGGAGTTATAGGTGGTCCTCTTGCGAATAGAAGGTATTTTGGATGGCATTTTGCATAGTTTTGTAGGTTTTGCACCTACAAACAACTATGATGGCCTATGGATGCCTAGAAATGCTTATATCAAGATGTGTGAAAAATATATTTGACAATTATCTATGTATTAGACTTGAATTCAAACCCTGATCTAGTGTGATTTGGAAATATATTTACAAATCTAATATAGGTACAAGTGTGAAAGAGATTTCAAAATGCTTTCAAAAGAGATTGTAAAGTCTAGTCTAGATGCTTTTAAAAAGATATTGGAAAATATATATAAAGTGCTTTGTAAAGAGATTAAAAAACCTATCTAGGTGTGAGTTTTGAAAAATATTAAAAATACTTTCGAAAAGAGATGTAAACTCTATTCTATATAAATTTGAAAAAAAATTAAAATGCTTTTGAAAAGAGATGTAAATGACATGAAAGAAATTTAAAACCCTATTCTAAATGTAAATTTGAAAAGATATTTGAAATCCTTATTTTGAAAAGAGAAAGGGAAAAGTCTGATCTAAATGCAAATTAAGAAAGAGATTTCAAAAAAATATCTAATGTATTGAAAGATAATTTTAAAATGATTTACAAAAGTTGGAAACAAATGGAAACATCCTTTAATGACTTGAAAAATGAATGTAAATTTTAATCTAAAGGACAAAAAAGATATCTGAAGTTATTTGAACTAACTAATTTTGAAATGATTGAAAACCTTAATTGATGTGTTTGAAAGGAAATTTCACAAAATGACTTGAAGCATTTGAGAGGGAAATTTCTTTGCAAAGAAATGATGAAAAGTAAGGTCCTGAGGGAAATACCTGAATCCTATGATTTTAGATGGACTTCTTGTTGTCTCTGCTATAAAATTCTACAATTTTAGTTTGTTTTGAAATAGTTTAACAAAGTTCACAGGGTGGCATGTGAACTAGACAACTGGTTCACAGGTCGGGGTGCGAACTGGGTTTGGAGGTTTGAAAAACTTCTATTCTAAAAAATTGAGGTGTATGTCAGGGTTTTGTTGGGTTATTTTTTGTGTTCAGAGTGCTTAAGATAGAAAAAAAAATCATAAATTGAGTTAGATTAACAAAAAAATCTATTATAAAATAATTTGTGTAGTGGTCCTACTAGGTATGCTAGAATGTAACACATGGAATACCACTTGTTTCCCAAAATCTAATTGGAATGTGCTAAATGTTATTTTATTAATCTAAAATAGGGTTACAAAATGAGTCTTCTCTTAGAAAGGATTTTCATCCCTTTTTCCACATGAATTTGGAAGCATCTGCTAGTATTCTTGAGTACCCTCAATGAAGGTGGGCTTCTGTGTGCATGCACCAATGATAATGATGTTTGATTTTTTCCTTTTGAACCTATGATAGGCCTCAAAAAAGGAGTTAGTGTGTTTGGAGGCTTACCTTGGTCAAAACCCATAGTTAAAAAGATAAAACAACTCAAACATGAAGAAAAATATGATAAAAATTGACGAAAATGCTATAAAAACTACTTAAGACTGATGAATACCTTATCTAATGTTATAAATCTACTATAGGGTTATTTCACATGTCAACATGTGAAATGGATCTTAGGTTTGTATGTCGAGGTGCAAACTAGATTGATGTTGATTGTTGTTGAAATTTTATTATTTGAATGTGTTCTAAATGTTTGTTGTTGTCTATCAAATGCAGAATTGTCATATTTTGGTACAATTTTGGCAAATTTTGGGTATGTTGATTGAAAGTGAGTGAGAGATATAAATGAGGGAATTGGTCCACTATTTATAGAGGAAACCAAGGTTAGGAATGGGAGTTAGGTGTACTAGACCTAAAGTCAAGTCCTATAATGGTCAAGTTAAGAATTTTGAGGTGGCATGCTTAGTCATCTTCTCATATTACCTAAGAGAAATATCTTATCCTCACACATGTGTGAGATAGGATTATGATTAACTCTAGTTGGATAATACTTTAATCACTAGATAAATTGATTTTCTCAAACTATTTAATAGTCTAGAACCATCTAGTAATAAAATTGCAATAAATATTAAGCTTGGGTCATTAGGCTTAATTTACTTAGAAAAAATCTTGTCCATTATCTTTGACTCTCTTTGTACAATATTCAAGTTACGTTTCATTTTTTAGCTAAGTTTAAATTTAGAAGAACTCTTAAATCGAGACCTCCCTTAGTTTTATAATCACACACCTTGCTCCATTTCACCAAAGAAATTTTCCTTTTATCATGTAATCCTGACCATAAAAATGACCACATAATATAATTTAAAACTTTGTTCTATTGATTTTGACATAATATACAAGGATATATAATATGTTGAAATGGCCTATAAGACTAATATAATTAGTGGCACTCTTTCTGATAATGATAACTATATACCTTTCAATGCTAGTAGTTTATTCAGAACTTTACTTATAATTGCATTCTAAAATTAAATTCTCATTCTCCCCTTAAATAAGGGCATCCATAGATATGTTCTTGGCAATTTTTCCTCCTCCATTTGAAGCAACCTGCATATCCTTACTTTGATTCTAGTTGGAGTGTTTAAGAAGTAAATTTTAGATTCTATCATACTAACTTTCTATGTTGATTCTCTTTCTTATTCCTTTAATAAGTTATTCAAAGCTATGGCCTCACTTATCACTACCCTCCTAAAAATGTTTGTATCATCTACAAACTATTAATGGGTTAAATTATTTATGTTATTTCTAGTCTTAAGTCTGCTTACTATCCCATATTTGTATGCCTTCTTCAAGTTCCTCCGCAATACCTTTGTCATAATACTAAATAGATATGGTGATAGAGGATATCCCTATCTAAGATCCCTCTTTTATTTAAAATATTTTTCTACTAACCCATTGACCAACATTTAATATGAAACTATGGAGACACAAGCTTTAATCCCTTTGACCCATTTCTTCCCAATTTCTTTTTAATGCTATAGAAATAAAATACCATTTAACCCTAGCATAAGCTTTATTCACATCAAGTTTTAAGATCATTGCTCTATATTTTATTAAAGTTATTGAATGCATTACTTCATGAGTTACTATGATCTTATCTAGAATATTTCTTCCTTTTACAAATACTTTTTGCTCTTTTATAATAAATTTTTCTAACAGTGGTATTAAATAATTTGCCATCACTTTAAAGATTATATTATATGTCATATTACATTGGCTTATGGGCATAAATGAATCAAATGATTTTGCATCCTTTCTTAGAATCAAGGTAATATATATTGCATATATTTTATAAGGTATGTTTTTTTTACCCTAGATTATTGCATTGCCACCAATAAAGAATCCTTCACTATTTCCCAGTTATGTTGATAGAATGTTGTTGAGAAACCATTTAAACCTAGGGATTTATCCTTATCAAAAGATAAAAGAGCTAACTGAACTTCTTACAAAGTAAGAGATTCTATTAATTTGTTATTGTCTTCATCTATTATCATTGAAGGTACTTCTTGTAGTAGTTTAACATTAAGAACTTCAATACCCTCTAATCCTAGAATATTTTGATAAAGAAATTTTAGCTCCTTTATGATTATACTCCAATATTCAATCCAAATTCCTTCTACTGATTTAATTCTACTAATTCTATATATTGATTTTTGTACTATTTCCATCTTATAAAAGAACTTTATGCATTTATCTCCTTCTTTTAACCAAGTCTATCTCAATTTTATTCTCTAAAATTTCTTTTCCTTAAAATGTTTTGATATTCACTAAGCAACTCTCTTTTCTATGAGTTTGGATTACTATGCTCATATTTTTGGAATTTCAAAATTTTATTTTTAATTCTTCTTTATTCTCAAAAACATTTTCAAAATTGTTCTTGCTCCATTCTTTTAATCTAGATGTCATTGATCTAATTTATTTTTGAAGTACATACAACCCACCATTTCTTGAAGAATTCAACACTAGCACTATCATATCAACAAATTGAAGGTGGTCTTCCCACATCTACTCATATTTAAAATATGATATTTTTTCAAATTCACCTACCATAATTTAAAATCTTATTAGTCAGTGATATGAATAAATCCTTATCAAGGTATTAATTTTATCACAATTCCCTTCATCTAGCCAATTATCTAAGAGTATGCATTTGTCAATTTTTTTGCTTTCAGGTTTTGGCCTATCCTATTATTGGTCCATGTATAGCAATCCTCTTCAAAATCATTCTCCCATAAATTATTATTTTAAATAAAAGTTGAGAAATCTCTCATACTTTGGGTTATTTCCGAATTCTTCTAAAATTTTAATCTAGCTTGGTTATGGCATTAAAATCTCCTATGATTATGAATTGAATTTATTGATATTTATTTCTCATAATTCTTTAATCCCTCTCTAAACTTATGATCTACCCAACTGATTTGTAGGTCCTAGACATTGATAAGGATGAAACAAATATCTACAAAGTAGCATGTGACTAACGTGGTTATCCAATTCCTACTTTTATGAATGGTTTTATAGGATGTTCTAACTAGATTCCAACATGTTATAATTCCTCCTACCACTCCTTTTGAATCCACAACATCCCATTCATACCTTTATCATACTACTTTCATAGTTTTGGAAACTTCTTCCTTTGTTATTTTAGTTTCCTAAAGATATCATGCTTATTACTTAAAAAGAGTCCCTTGATGCACCTTTGATTTGAGAGGGTACTAACATACCTTATATCCCATGATATGGTATTCATGTCTCATTAGGGATTTTTGGACTCCCCTATAAACTACCAATAGCATTTTGTTGTTTGGTGAAGATAAGTTCAACCAACTTAGATTATGTTCCTTTCTCTATGGTTTCTCTTGCTTCTTGTGAATCTCACTTGACGATTTGATGGTTATCCTCTTTTTATCTTTCTAGTAATAGGATTAGGTCTTATTATTATATTCCTCAATATTCTTTAACAAATATTCTTTTCATTATATTTATCCTCTTTTATCTCTACTAAGGAAGCTTCGACTTATCTTGCTCATTTTTTGCTATTTTGTTGTTAATGGTAAGGCTATTAATATCTAACACTATGTTTTATTTACCATTTTTCTTCTCTTGAGTGGTGCACAGTACTTTAAGAGAGTATTCAAAATTCAATGAGGCACATTTCTTAGGTTCAACAAGAATGTTTATCCCTAAATCAAGATCATACTAAATAGACAGTTCCTTGTTAATATTTGAATTTTGTTTTACCATATCCTCTAAGTTATAATCTATTTTTTTTCATAGGCTAAAGCCTCAAAAGAATTGGTATTTCTTCCAAAAACATTACCGATATCCACTGTTTATTTACTTTCATATGTCTAGACTTTATTTTGGAAGTTGAAAACCATCCTCATCCATCTCCATTTGAGAGTTTTTCTTGTGGTTTTCTATATATATTTATGTTGGACTCTTCTTAGGGCATGATATCTCAATATGTCCCACCTTGTGACATCTTCTACATCTAAAATATATGTTTTCATAATCTATGGTTGAGATCCAATACTTACCCTATACGTATGAATGATTGATTTTAGTAAATTTCTACTAATATCAATCATGATCAATATATGATCCTAAATAACCAATAGTTTATCTTTTGTAGTTTTTAAAATCTCATTGAACTCTTCAAAAATATTTCCTATTACCTTGAAGGTATCCATTTTCTAGATCTCAATGGGCAACCCATACATCTTCACGTAGATGAATACTAAGAATAGATTTACATTTTTAGGTGAAAAGCCTTCATACCATAAAGTAAGAAAGAGTCTTGCTTTTCCCATAAACCGCGAACCCCCTTTGAGAATTCTATCTCTTTTCTTCCTAAAACAAAAAAATGGATCAAAGAAAACCTTTTGAAAGAAAGGATAAACTAATCCTAGTGAATTCCATCTCCTATCAATCCAATTTCTCAAAGTCGAAGCCCCTAGCCAAGACCCATTGAATTTATAAATTTCCTTATCTTTGAGCAACATGGATCATTGCTTTGTGAGGTCCTCCCTAACCTCTACTCCTAGGGATAATTTTAATAATTTAACTATAAATATTGTCAATGAGAAAGAAATAATAACTCAATATCTAATTAAATTTACCAATATATAATATAATGATTGTATTATTTAAAAATAAATCTACATTATTTTTTATGTAAAACTTCTAGATAAAAAAGCGATTAGAAAACTTAGCTAAAAAATTCTACACCTAGAAAAAATATCATGTCATGCTATGTCCTAGTCCTCCATTGCTTCTCCTATCATTCAAACTCTAACTAACAAATATTTGCAATATTGTTTTCCATGGCTTGAAAAATTGTCACTACACTTGTTTTGGATGGTTGACTTCGCAAGGTTGAATATCCTTCAATATTTGCTTAGATTTTGTCATATGTCCACTCCTTATATATCCCTTCAAAATTTGCACAAATTTATCTAAGAATTATGTGAATCAAACAACCCTTACTCCAATCAAGTAAACTCGAGATTGGAGCTACTAACCTCAACCTGGCAAACACTTGATAGAAAACAAGACGGTCTACTAGCTCCGCCCAATATTTTAATAAACTATAAAATGATATAACAACAAAACTTTGATAATTATAAACTTATTCAAATCCTAAAAGCTACCACTATAACCACCTACCCCAACTTGGTAAACATTTACTCGAGTGAGGGGGACTCCGGATTGAAACCATTGATCTCAAGCTAGAAAACACCTTAGTAAACATTTACTTCAATGAGAGGGACTCGAGATCAGAACCGTTGACCTCAAGCTAGCAAACACTTGGTAGAAAAAAAGACACTCTGCTACCTTTGTCCAATATTTTAACAAACTATAAATGATATAACAACAAAATTTTGATAATTACGTCAAAAGCCATCCTACAATGGTAGCCAGGAAGGTCAGCCACACTGTAAATAATATTAATATTTTATTAAAAAAGCCGACATTATATATAAAATATATATCTATAAATGCCGAACGTTATCAATCTGGGCGCCTATCTCATTTCTTGGGGGGTGTGATAGATAGGCGCCTCGAGATTGATAACTCTTGACGTTTATAAATATATATTTTATATATCTAAGCCAGTTATAAACTCATTCAAATCCCAAAAGTTACCACTATAACCACCTACCCGACCTTGTAAACATTTACTCTAGTTAGGGAGACTCAGAATTGGAATCAGTGAGCTCAAGCTGACAAAAACTTGAACTTGGTAGAAAACAATATGGTCTACTAACTTGGTAGAAAACAATATGGTCTACTACATGGGTCTAAAGTTTTAACAAACTATAAAATGATATAACAACAAAATTTTGATAATCATAAACTTATTCAAAATATTTAATCTCTTAAATTCATCCTATTTATTGTTTATATTATAATAAATATAAAATCTACATTTTCATTCAAATATTTAAATATAACAAATTATAAAATGATATAACAATAAAATTTTGATAATCATAAGCTTATTTAAAATATTTAATCCCTTAAATTCATCCTATTTATTCTTTATATTATAATAAATATAAAATTTACAATTTCATCCAAATATTTAAGAGTGTTACAACTTTCGAGCATTATAATTCAAAACTAATAAAAAATTCTTATAATACATTAATTAATGAAATTTGTGAGGTTAATTTAAAAAAATAGAAAACTTTCTTTCGTCTAAATCTTACGGAGTCTCACATATATATTTAAAAAAATAAACCGAAATATAAGCTTCTTGCTCACACACGGAACTGCAACCGCGTAGTTTTATATTTTCCTAGAAACTGCGTAGTTTTATATTAAGCCAGTTTATTTAAATAATGTTCAAGTTTATGTTAAGTATCATTTTTAATATTTAAAGATATTTTGAGTGGGGAATTGACGATCGATATGTTGTTCACTTTATTCGTCTGATTTAACTATAAAAGTGGCAGAAGCCAGACGACCATATCATCTGGGTTCGAAAACTACGCAGTTTCTAGGAAAATATAAAAATATAAAACTACGCAGTTTCTAGGAAAATATAAAAATATAAAACTACGCCTTTTCGAGGAAAATATAAAAATATAAAACTACGCCTTTGCAGTTCCGTGTGTGAGCAAGAAGCTTATCTTTCCGGTTTATTTTTTTAAATATATATGTGAGACTCCGTAAGATTTAGACGGAAGAAAGTTTTCTATTTTTTAAAATTAACCTCACAAATTTCATTAATTAATGTATTATAAGAATTTTTTATTAGTTTTGAATTATAATGCTCGAAAGTTGTAACACATTTAAATATTTGGATGAAATTGTAAATTTATATTTATTATAATATAAAGAATAAATAGGATGAATTTAAGGGATTAAATATTTTAAATAAGGTTATGATTATCAAAATTTTATTGTTATATCATTTTATAATTTGTTATATTTAAATATTTGAATGAAAATGTAGATTTTAGATTTATTATAATATAAACAATAAATAGGATGAATTTAAGAGATTAAATATTTTGAATAAGTTTATGATTATCAAAATTTTGTTGTTATATCATTTTATAGTTTGTTAAAATTTTGGACCCAGGTAGTAGACCATATTGTTTTTTACCAAGTTTTTGTCAGCTTGAGCCCAAGGTTTCCAATTTCGAGTCTCCCTAATTAGAATAAATGTTTACAAGGTCGGGTAGGTGGTTATAGTGGTAGCTTTTGGGATTTGAATGAGTTTATAACTAGATTAGATATATATAATATATATATCTATAAACGCCGAGAGTTATCAATCTCGAGGCACCTATCTATCACACCCTCAAGAAATGAGATAGGCGCCTCGAGATTGATAACTCTCGACGTTTATATATATATATATATTTTATATATAATGTCGACTTTTTTAATAAAATATTAATATTGTTTACGGCGTGGCTGACCTTCCTGGCTGCCATTGTAGGATGCCTATCGGCTTAATTATTAAAATTTTGTTGTTATATCATTTGTAGTTTGTTAAAATATTGGACAAAGTAGCATAGGGTCTTGTTTTCTACCAAGTGTTTGCTAGCTTGAGGTGAAAGGTTCTGATCTTGAGTCCCTCTCATTAAAGTAAATGTTTACTAAGGCGTTTTCTAGCTTGAGATCAATGGTTTCAATCGTGAGTCCCCCTCACTTGAGTAAATGTTTACCAAGGTGGGGCAGGTGGTTATAGGGGTAGCTTTTAGTATTTGAATAAGTTTATAATTATCAAAGTTTTGTTGTTATATCATTTTATAGTTTATTAAAATATTGGACAGAGGTAGTAGACCATCTTGTTTTCTATCAAATATTTGTGAGGTTGAGGTTAGTAGCTCCAATATCGAGTTTCCCTGATTGGAGTAAGGGTTTTTTGATTCACAGAATTTTTAGACAAAATTGTGCAAATTTTGAAGGGATATATAAGGAGTGGACATATGACAAAATCTAAGTAAATATTGAAGGAGATTCAACCTTGTGAAGTCAACCATCCAAAACAAGTGTAGTGACAATTTTTCAAGCCATGGAAAATAATATTGCAAATATTTTTTAGTTAGAGTTTGAATGATAAGAGAAGCAATGGAGGGCTAGGACATAGCATGGCATGATATTTTTTCTAGGTGTAGAATTTTTTAGCCAAGTTTTCTAATCCCTTCTTTATCTAGAAGTTTTACATAAAAATTAATGTAGATTTATTTTTAAATAATACACTCGTTATATGATATATTGGTAAATTTAAGTAGATATTGAGTTATTGTTTCTTTCTCATTGACAAGATTTATAGTAAAATTATTAAAATCATCCTTAGGAGTAAAGGTTAGGGAGGACCTCACAAAGCAACGATCCATGTTGCTCAAAGATAAGGAAAATATTGATAAATTCAATGAGTCTTGGCTAGGGGCTTCGACTTTGAGAAATTGGATTGATATGAGATGGAATTCACTATGATCACTTTATCCTTTCTTTCAAAAGGTTTTATTTGATCCGTTTTTTGTTTAAGGTAGAAAAGAGATAGAATTCTGAAATGGGATCCACGGTTTATGGGAAAAACAAGACTCTTTCTTACTTTTTGGTATGAAGGTTCTAAAAATGTAAATCTATTCTTAGTATTCATCTATGTGAAGATGTATGTGTTACCCATTGAAATCTAGAAAATGGATACCTTCAAGGTAATAGAAAATATTTTAGAAGAGTTCCATGATATTTTAAAAACTACGAAAGATAAACTATTGGTTATTTAGGCTCATATATTGATCATGATTTGTATTAGTAGAACTTTACCAAAATCAATCATGAAATATCTCGCAGCTGAGGTACTGTATACCTCAGGGGTGTATACACAGTAAGTATATCTGAGCAGCGAAATATTCCATGACTGCTGCGAGATATTGTGCATATCCGCCTTTTCTAAATACCTGGCGACCTTCTCTAAATACTTAGCCATTCTTCCCACAGTGAATTGGAGGCCTGCCTTGGTAAACTTGGAGATGGACTTCTTCTTGGCGCCGCCTTTTCTTCCTGCTCCACCCTTTTGGATATGTTTGTGCGGCATCCGCTCTCTCACGGCTCTTATTTATGATTAGCCTCGTGTTTACAGGAAAGGTAAAGTATCACAGCAAGTGAGAAGCCTTGACCGTACTATAAGAAATTTTTTTATTAGTTTTGAATTCTAATGCCTTCATAAAAATGTTTGGATGAAAAGAATAATATAAAAAGAACAATCAAATAGGATGAATTTTAAGGATTAAATATTTTATTTTTGAGAAAGCTTATAATTATGGATTTTTTCCTAAGGAATTATTTTAATTTCATATGGTTAATTTAATAATAATTTTGAAAATTTATTAATGCGAGAAGTAGGGTTTTATATTTATGCCGCTTTTTATTTTTATGATGTGATTATATAGTGATATATTTTTAAGGGTTATATGGTATTAAGATAAATTTTATTTGTATTGTATCTTAACTATAAAGTTTTATCATATTACCTGGATAATTATACATTTATATAGTGATATATTTTTAAGGTTTATATGGTATTTAAATAAATTACATCTATAAAGTTATCATAATAATAATTATGCATTTATTTTTTGGCAATATTTGAACCCTGGTCTCCTTCTTGAAAGTTGACCAATTTAATCTATTGGGCTCATACCATTGATCACATAATGACATTACAATAGAATGTTTTATAATTATGCATAAGTAGAGTCAATTTAAACACATGATATTTGATGAATCTTATTATACTACTTTAATCTTAGTTTATAATGTAAAAATCCTTGTCCCTTATTCCAAATAAAATCTTAGTTTAGGGATGATAGCAATAGAGGTAAAATTTATCTTCTTTAATATGGTTAATAATCTTGTCAGTTATTTAGGCCCACTATCCATCCAAATATGCTCCATGTCATCCCTTACCTCTTGGAAGGTGTGGCATATTAGGTATTTTTAGTAGTTTTCATAATAAAAAAACATCCATCTTGGTGGCAGTGATGAAGAGGAAAATTTTAACCTTGATTAGATGTTGTAAGTAGCCCGGATCTTGCTTTTAGGTCTTTATCTTTCAATGTCTACTTAGTTTATGGTTTCCTATCTTTAGGAGGGTGCATTGGGAGTGCTTTTCCTTTGTTTGTTGTTCAATTGTGCTGGTTTTTAACCTGTTGGTTTCCTTTTCTTTTGGTGATCCCTTTTGGATTCTTGGTTAAGCTCTATAAAAGGTTTTGGATCCTTTCAAAACCCCTCCATAAATCAAACAAATATATATTTGAGAGATCAAATGGTATGAGCTCATTTGGTAAGTTCTATAACTTTCATAGAGGAAACCTAAATTGAAATATTGCAAGATAATATAAACATAATTTTTAAGTTGTGTTAACTCATTATTATATTTGTAGATATCTAAAAGTCACACATGCTCGTCTATAGATACTTGCAAGCTTGCATAGACACTTGTAGACTTGAGTAAGCATTTCTAGGCATCCATAGGCCATCATAGTTGTTTGTAGGTGCAAAACCTATAAAACTATACAAAATGCATCCAAAATACATTCTATTCACAATAGGAACACCTATAGCTCCCTAAGGCCACCTAAGCCCTTTCCTATGCCTAATTAGGGCTCCCATGGGATCATTCCCTACAAAAAACCTAATTAGGCTAATTAGGGTTCTAATTTGCAAGTGATTATCACTTATAGTACACTATAATTAAAATTGAGGTTAATTAGGATTAAGAGATAAATTAGTCCTAAACATGTGCTCACACATGTGTGCAACCAAAATTAGTTAGGACATTTTATGGAATACCTAATCCAAATCTCATCTAACCTAAGGATTAGCCAACTAGAGTTAACCCTAATCCTAGTTCACACATGTGTGAGGATAAGATATTTCTCTTAGGGCATATGAGAAGATGACTAAGCATGCCACCTCAAAAATCCTAACTTGACCATTATAGGACTTGACTCTAGGTCTAGTACACCTATCTCCCCTCCCTAACCTTGGTTTCCTCTATAAATAGTGCACCAATTCCCTCATTTATATCTCTCACTCAGTTTCAGTCAACATATCCAAACTTTGCCAAAATTGTACCAAAATCCTTTTTGACAATTCTGCATCTGAGAGACAACAACAAAAAACATCTAAAACACATTCAAATAATAAAATTTCAACAATAATCAACATCAATCTAGTTTGCACCTTGACATACAAACCTGAGATCCAGTTCACATGTCGACATGTGAAATAACCCTATAGTAGATTTATAACATTAGATAAGGTATACATCATTCTTAAGTAGTTTTTATAGCATTTTCATCAATTTTTATCATATTTTTCTTCATGTTTGAGTTGTTTTATCTTTATAACTATGGGTTTTGATCAAGGTAAGCCTCCAAACACACTAACTCCTTTTTGGAGGCCTAGAGTAGCTTCAAAAGGATAGCATCAAACATCATTACCATTGGTGCATGCACACAGAAGCCCACCTTCATTGAGGGTACTCAAGAATACTAGCAAATGCTTCCAAATTCATGTGGAAAAAGGGATGAAAATCCTTTCTAAGATAAGACTCATTTTGTAACCCTCTTTTAGATTAATAAAATACCATTTAGCACATTCCAATTAGTTTTTGGGAAACAAGTGTTATTCCATGTGTTACATTCTAGCATACCTGGTAGGACCACCATGAAAATTATTTTAGAATAGATTGTTTTGTTAATCTAACTCAATTTATGATTTTTTTGCTATCTTAAGTACTCTGAACACAAAACAGAACCCAAAAAAACCCTGACATACACCTCGGTTTTTCATAATAGAAGTTTTTCAAGCCTTCAAACCTAGTGCGCACCCCGACCTGCAAACCAGTTCGCATGCCACCCTGTGAACTTTGTTAAACTATTTCAAAACAACCTAAAATTGTAGAATTTTATAGCAGAGACAACAAGAATTTCATCTAAAATCATAGGAGTCAGGTATTTCCCTCAGGACCTTATTTTTCATAATTTCTTTGCAAATAAATTTCCCTCTCAAATGCATAAAGTCATTTTGTGAAATTTCCTTTCAAACACATCAATTAGGGTTTTCAATTGTTTCAAAATTAGTTAGTTCAAATCACTTAAGGTCTCTTTTTTGTCCTTTAGATTAAAATTTACATTTATTTTTCAAGTCATTAAAGGATGTTTTCATTTGTTTCCAACTTTTGTAAATCACTTTAAAATTATCTTTCAATACATTAGATAGTTTTTTGAAATCTCTTTCTTAATTTGCATTTAGATCAGACTTTTCCCTTTCTCTTTTCAAAATAAACATTTCAAATATCTTTTCAAATTTACATTTAGAATAGGGTTTTAAATTTTTTTCATGTCATTTACATCTCTTTTCAAAGGAATTTTAAATATTTTTTAAATTTACGTCTATATTAGAGTTTACATATCTTTTCAAAAGTAATTTTAATATCTTTCAAAACTCACACCTAGATAGGTTTTTTAATCTCTTTACAAAGCACTTGATATATATTTCCCAATATATTTTTAAAAGCATCTAGACTAGACTTTACAATCTCTTTTGAAAGCATTTTAAAATCTCTTTCACACTTGTACCTAGATTAGATTTGTAAATATCTTTCCAAATCACACTAGATTAGGGTTTGAATTCAAATCTAATACACAGATAATTGTCAAACCTCTTTTTCACTCACCTTGATCTTTTTTGATCTCATGCTTCATAGAGTAAGTTTTAATTTTTAAAAAGGCTTCTAATATTAGTTTCATTTTAAAAAATCTCATAGATCTAGCTTCATCTTGAAAATGCATCTAGCGCTAGTTTCATTTTTGAAAAAGTATTTAGTTAGTTGTTTTTACTTTCACCTCAGTGGTAGCAAACACACTATCACACACTTATATGGCATACACAGTGGTAATATTGTACTTCATACCCAATCCATAACTCAATACTGGTGATGATGGAATTCATCTTCTTCCACCAACTCGCCCCCTAGACACCATAGTAGCCCCCAAGAGTGGTTTTTTGGATTTTTAGAAGATCCCCTAATATTGCGACTGGTTTTTTAGAATTCATCATCGAAAGGGACCTTTAGAGTAGGATAGGGTTAGACACCTTTGTTCATAAGGCTTACATAATTAGTAAATAGGTAACTATCATTCTTGACTAAGCTCACCCAAGAGTGAAGCAACCACTTAGCTGGACCAATAAAAAATCTTAGACAGTACCACCTCTTCTTGTGAGAATATTCTAGACTCATTAGTGCATTTTGATCCCCTCCTTTTTGGATGCCATTTTACTGTACCTCTCCATTCAGGTTGCCACTTGCCTATTGAGACATTGTTGTATTTTGTGCACCTTTAGGTGTTGCAAGAGGTTCCATGCTAACAACATTCCTATTTTTTTAGAGTTTCATCCCACTTCCCGTGATACTTTCTAGGACATATATCATCATCAAAACACACAAAATAAAGCAAACATTTATTTTATTGTATTTAACACTAACTCTAGTTATGCTTTGTTTGCATGGTCACAAAATTTATTTTAGCATATTCACCTGTTAGTAGCCCATATTTTGGCTATCTATAGCCTACCATTTTTATTTTTTTATCAGAATCATTTTATGAGTCAAGTTTGCATAGCACTATGTGAACCAGTTTTTTGTAGTACTAGTTCGCATAGCGGTATGTAAACTCTTTTTTAAGATACAGAAACATACCAAAATTTACAGGATTATCTAAACTCAAATTAATAAGAATGAACTTCCAAGTATAAAGAACTAAGATTTAATCCTTTAAATGAACCAAGACTCAAATGAACCATTTATTACTCAAATTTGATAATCCTAAGAGATATTCTAATTTTATCGATTTACATGCAGAAGAATGGACTTTCAACATTGTTCTTTAATGATCCATGTGACATAGAAATAACCAAAATATTACATACTATAATGGAAGTTGCTATGTATAAATTAAGAATTAATATGCTCAAAAACCAATATATTTTTAGAATAGTGTAAATTTTCATAAATAAGGTCCTTGCAGATTAGGAAAGTGTAAGTATCACATTAATAGCTTCTAGAAAAATATGTCAAACACAAGCCAAAATTGAGTTGAATGATGAAATATGACATTATTTATATGGACTTCAATCATATACAAGTTTCACCTAACTATTTGAAACAACCAAATAAAAGCATGGTTATGATGATAAGACAATTAAGCCCATGAACATTTCTTAACCTTCAATGCAAAATATATTTGGTTGTTATTGATAGATACACTAACGAAAGTATACGTTGTCAAAAAAAACTAGGAACATGGAGCAATAGAAAATTATGACATCGACTACCTTGTAAGAAATGGCATTGTCACTTATAATCGTTATTACAATCACACAATAAATTGCTTCAACACTTGATTACACAAGATCACATGTTCTTTAAAGGATCATAGAATATTTTTCTGCAAGTGTTATAAAACAAAGAAAATATGCATGAACATGGAGTGTTATGTATTAAAGATGATCTAGTGTATAAAATATATGACCATATAGAGATCAAAATATTCATAAATAGGTACCTAACTTATGATATAAATTTCTTTTATTCTAACCTTATATAAACACCACCATATGATTCGTAACCCATTATTTTTAAATACCCTCAATGACAGGCACAAAAATAATTGGGTTGTTAAAGACAACAAAAAAATGCAAAGTTATTGTTAATTGTGCTACAAAATAAAATAGTATGACTAGCTCATAGATTTTTATACTTTTTTGCATGAACCAAACTCTAAAAAATAATGGAGTGCTTTGAAGCACTAAGGTATATCATGAATCAACTAGTTGGTATTTCTAATAAGGAAGTCATAGCACACCTAAAATAATAGCCTCACCCAAAACATGCCATTGATATGGCTCATAAACACATATACATAATGCATATTATATAGAAAAATGTTATACCTCTTATAATACAAAAGTGGGCATGTCAATGACAAACATGTTTAAAGAGTTTGTAAAGAGCATGAAAATAGCAACATTGATGTGATTAAAATAGTAATAAAAATTTGAAATAGGCTTCTCAATTCATATTATATGTGGGCACAATAGGCAACACACAACATTGTTTTTGTATTCATCCACCAATAAACACATCAACACCCAATGAAGGAACTTTCATTCTAAAACCTCAAAACTTCTTAGATAAAAAATATAATGATTAAAAAATGTCATGCTCTTCTATAGTTGACTATTGCATTCAACATCCTGACATACTCGATCATATATACCTTATCAAAATCAGTTCTAGGTTCAGGAAAACAAAGACTCATCAAAGCATAAAAATAAAAAAATATAAGGCTTGTCAAATACATATTGAAAATTAGGATGCTTTAATCATTTTGAATTAATATTAAAGATTTATATACATTTTACTTTTCCCAAAATAGGTTGTAACAAAATAACACATTAACCATCACTTTTCACTATTTTAGTGAAAGTTCTAACTTACTAACTACACACATTACTCCTACGTGAGTGGTTTTAACCACTCACTTTGTTTTTACCTTATTTATCACATTATATGATGTTATAAATCCTAAAATTCTCCCCCTTAATGATTTAAATATGGGATACTAAAAATAATCATATGGTAAATTAGGAGACACTTAATAGTTCATAAAGCACACTTTGAGTATGAATAGGGAGACACTCAACTATTCAAAACAAACAATAGCGGGATTGACCTCATTGTGCTTATTTATTGGGAATGGTCTCATTGGACATTTAACAAAGGATAAGGAACAACCCTTCTATCCATGGTCATACAACATAATTATATAGGGACACACATTCTATTCAACATCATAGTTGCAAGTAGGGATACAAACTTTTGTATACAATAATTATGATTAGGGATACAAAACCAATCGTAGATAATTAGTTAGAATGAAAAACTAAAAAAGCATCTAGGATTTTGCCATTTTACCTTTTGATATGTTTTCTAATTATCATCCATTTATTGCATTTTTCTTTTGTAAAAACACAGACAAACAAAGATAGAAAAAGATCGATGTAGGAACATGATGCAGAACAGAAAATTGCACACTACCAAATCCAAATTTTCATTCATTAATTCAAAAATAAAATTTTACAATGCTAGCCCGCAGGCGTAGTTCCTCTATTCACTATTGCAATCTCCGGTTCTACATTCCTCTCTCATTACAATCCCTGGGTTTTTATAGAGGCCCCGACCCTCTAATTTTGGAAAATCATAGAATAACAAAATAGCATAATAGCCGCCGCCTTCACTTCCCGTCTGGAAGAAATTCACTGCCTTTGTAGTCCTCTGGATCTCTTCCTTCGGCTCTGCAACTCCTCTACACTCTACCGAAACACCACCGCTCTAAACAATCACCGCAGCCTTACTATTCAGAGTTCTATCTATAGATCAACAAAGCCTTCTGTCTCAAATTTGTAGATCGGGTTTTCCATCTCCACGGACCCTGTGTAAACTGCCTCACATTCGGTGCATCTGTCTACACCCTCTGGAATCCGAAGCTCTTCTTGGAAGAAACCCTCATAGCCAAGCAGGTCCAGAACTCATCTGCAACTCTGCCTGGGGCTAGACTCTGACCCCTTGTGCATGCCTCGGCTTGCCCTTTTATAATTTTACTGATGTGGCTCTTCGTCTTCCACCTGGTGGTCCCCTCATTTCATCTCTTGTGTCTCTTGGCATTCGCTTGCCCTTCAAAATCATCATCACATGAAATGGCGGAGTGCTCTGTAATCACCTATAACTTGATGCCACGTGCCCTTGTAATGGCCCTGCAACCACCGCCTGACCTCTGTCACATTCTTCTTCTAGCTGCACTGTATCGGCTCCTGCATCCGTCGCCTGACTTCCATGAGCTGTCACTGTCGCTCTGTCGCGGTCCCCTCAAAAATGTAGCATGTCGCGATATCGTGACATCTTCTCCCTCTTGCTCGTCCTTTTCTCTTTCGATCGCGATATCACGACGTTTTTCTCCTTCGCCTCCTTTCTCTTTTTTGGGTCACGAAATCACGACATTTCAACTCCCTTGCCTTCTCTTCTTCTTCGGGTCACGAAACCGCGACGTGTCGCAATATCGTGACACTTTTATCTTCATCCACTTTCTCATCTTTTCTAGCTGTAAAAATGCAACATGTCACGAAATCACGAAATATTTTCCTCTCTGCTTCCTCTAGCTTCTTCGGGTCGCGAAAATGCGACATGTCACGAAATCATGACATTTCTCCTCCTCTGGCTTCTTCATCGCCTTTTGGTTGCGAAAATGTGACATGTCATGAAATCGTGACATTTCTCCTCCTCTAGCTTATTCATCACCTTCTGGTCGTGAAAATGCTACATGTCGTGAAATCACGACATTTCTTCCTCCCTTGGCTTCTTCTTCGCCTTCTGGTCGTGAAAATGTGACATGTCATGAAATTGTGACATTTCTTCCTTTTGGTTTTCTCTCTCCTTGGCAGGTCATGAAACTACAACATGTCATGAAATCGTGACATTCCTCCTCTGTGTCTTCACTCTCCTCTGCGAGTCGTGAAACTGCGACATATCATGAAATCATGACATCTTCTTTTCTACACCTTCTCTCTCCCCTATGGGTCATGAAACTGTGACATGTCACGAAATCGTGACATCTTCTCGTCTGCGCCTTCTCTCTCCTTTGTGGGTTGCAAAACTATGACATGTCATGAAATTGTGACATCTTCTCATCTGTGCCTTCTCTCTCCTCTACGGGTCACAAAACTGCAACATGTCATGAAATCATGACATCTTCTCGTCTGCGCCTTCTCTCTCCTCTACGGGTCGTGAAACTATGACATGTCACGAAATCATGACATCTTCTCATCTGCACCTTCTTTCTCCTTTCGGTGTCATGATATCGCGACACTTTTTTTTTGTCATGATATCACGACAGTTTTCATTCTCGTCATCTCTTTCATCTGCGGGTCACAATAACGCGACATGTCACGATATCATGACATCTTTCGTCTGCTGCTTCTCTCTCTACTTTGTGTCACGATATCGTGACACTTTTTATGTCATGATATCATGACAGTTTTCCTCCTTCTCATCTCTCTCTTCTTTTGGTCGCGATTTCATGACATGTTGCGAAATCACGACAGCTTCCTTCCTTAGCCATTTTTTTGAAAAGGGCTCTTCTTCCACTGGATGCTCCTGCATCAGATGTTACTGGATGCTCCTGCATCAGAACACATACAAAAGGAATTATTTTTTTATTATTAGGGTTTGACCCCTAGATTGAGGATCTTATGTTGATTACCCAAATAATAAATAAACACACAAAGTAGACAATATGATTATCTCTTTTAAGGATTAGATGTGTGTCCTAAAACTTTTTTAGTGTGTTTTGAAATTTTTTGAAAACTTAAACTACTCTCACCATGCTTGAAATTGTTGATGTAATGCTCAATAGTTTAAGGATTTCACCTATATAATCGTAGCTCGTCAACCTGGTGATGAACTCCAGGCCATGTAATCTAACCTATAATGTGTGGTAATGAAGTCCTCACATGGTCAAGGAGAACAGTTCTTGCCATATCCTCACTCATTTTCACCCAGTCAAAATCATACCCTCCGAAGAGAAGTATATGCAAATTTTCCAGGCTACAAAAGGTTCTCGAATCCGATATTGGTCTAGAATATAGGGTACATAAGATTTGCGACAATGGATGAAAATCACCTCCACTGTCGTTGAAACCATACTACTAGTTGGATGTGACTTCCAACTCACTAGCATTTACTTTAGAACGTGGTGTGTGGTTCTTTTAAATTTGCATAAAATAAAAAAACATAAAATAGCATTCACATGATTTTCCTACATGCTTTGAAAAAGAACATTTCACTTTAATATAATGTAAAATTACACTAGATAATATTTAGAGAATGCAACTATCTATGATGAAAATGGCCACTGATTGGACCTCATACATGCAAACTCTAAACAAACAATGGCCTAGACCACTGGATACTAGGGCATATTGCAATCAGAGATTCGCTATTCCTAGCAGTGATTAGTGGAAAACTAAAAAAGTATCTACGATTTTACCATTTTACCTTTTGCTATGTTTTGTAATTAGCATCCATCTATTGCATTTTGCTTTTGTAAAAACATAGACAGAAAAAGACCGATGTAGGAACACATCTAGAAGGAATTATTTTTTATTATTAGGGTTTGACCCCCAGATCGAGGATCTTATGTTGATTACCCACATAATAAAGAAACACACAATTTAGACAATATGATTATCTCTTTTAAGGATTATGTGTAGTCTAAAACTTGTTTAGTGTGTTTTGAAATTTGTTGAAAACTTAAACTACTCTCATCGTGTTTGAAATTGTTGATGTAATTCTCAATATTTTAAGGCTTTCACCTGTATACTCACAGCTCGACAACCTGGTGATGAACTCCAGACCATGTAATCTAACCTATAATGTGTGGCAATGAAGTCCACACATGGCTAGGGAGCACAGGTCCTGCTAGATCCTCACCCATTTTCACCTAGTCAGTGTCATACCCTCCGAAGAGGAGTATATGCACATTTTCCAAGCTATGAAAGGTTCTCAGATCCGATATTGATCTAGAATATAGGGTACGTAGGTTTGGGCCAATGGATGAAAATCACCTCCACCATCATTGAAACCCTACTAGTGGTTGGATGTGACTTCCAACTCACTAACGTTTACTTTGGAATGTTGTGTGTGTGGTTCTTTTTTATTTGCATAAAATAAAAATGCATAAAACAACATTCACATGATTTTCCTACATGCTTTGAAAAAGAATATTTCAATTTAAGAGAATGCAATATTACACTACATGATATTCAGATAATGCAACTATTTATGATGAAAATAGCCACTAATTGGGCCTCATACATGTAAACTCTAAAGAAACAATGGCCTAGACCACTGGAGACTAGGGCAGACTGCAATCAGAGATCCGCTATTCCTAGCAGTGACTAGTGGAAAACTAAAAAAGCATCTAGGATTTTATCATTTTACTTTTTGCTATATTTTCTAATTAACATCCATCTATTGCATTCTACTTTTGTAAAAACACAGACAGAAAAAGACCAATGTAGGAACAAATCCTAAAGGAAATATTTTATTATTATTAGGGTTTTACCCCCAGATCGAGGATGTTATGTTGATTACGTAAATAATAAAGAAGCACAAAAAATTGGATTAGATGTGTGTCCTAAAAATCGTTTAGTGTGTTTTGAAATTTTTTGAAAACTTAAACTACTCTCATCGTGTTTGAAATTATTAATGTAATGCTCAATAGTTTAAGGTTTTCACCTATATACTTGCAACACGACAACCTGGTGATGAACTCCAGGCTGCGTAATCCATCCTATAATGTGTGGTAATTGTAGACACAAAATTACAGCCATTAATCCTCCATCCTAACCATCCCACCATCCACTTGTCCACCATACACCTTTCCCGTTGTCAAAAGGCTCACTTCAGCCCATTCCTGCCATTTCCTAACCCAATTGGGCTTATGTTTATATTAATTTATATTAAATTATATTTAATATAATATTTTATATTATATTATATTAAATTTATTATAAAATATGTATTTATAAATTCAATTAACCGTAGTTTTCCAATCCAATCTAATCTCCATCGTCCATCTTCATTAATCCATGCCACATCTAAAGTGTAATCTCAGCCTTAGGATCTGATTTAATCTTAGCCACATGATTAAAAGTGTAAGGCTAAAACCCTAAGTAAACCCTAAGCTAGATTATAAAATAAGAGCACTCATAATGCTCAAACCCCGGAAGATTTGTTCCCTAGAATAGTTGTTCCCTTGAGAGATCCTGGTGAAGAAGAAGGTTGCAGAGTTTTGAAGACTTCCACCATAAAATCCACTTGTGAGGATAGATCTAAAACCCTAGCTTGTCATATGACTCTTGTCATTCCAACCATTCCTCATATCCATCTGTTCCACCTCACCCTACTCCATTATCATTGCCACCACTTTCGTACTTCCGTCGCATTCATCGCACGCCCCATGATCTGCTTCTACAAATTTTCTCTTACCCATAGGCATTCTCTCATGCTTTTCAAGCTCGCTACAGAGCCTACCAGGCACTCACCAGAGCCTGCCATATCTCGTAGGTGCATGCTAGAGCCTAAAAAGCTCACTATAGAGCTTTCCAGGCACTCACAAGAGCCTACCATATCCCGTAGGTGCACACCAAAGCCTGTGAAGCTCGCTATAGATCTTGTCAGGTGCTCACCATAGCCTGCCATATCTTGCAAGTGCACACCAGAGCCTACGAAGCTCACACTAGAGCCTGCCAAGTTCCCGCCAGAACCCGTCATCATCATCAAACACCCCAGAGACCTATTACATCACATATGCTACTGCTTCTAGGGCATCACACCAACGAATATATAATGAAACATCAATAGAAAATAAGGTAAATTACTATTTGTATTGTTATATTTCATGTTGTCTTATTATGTTCACATTTCAATGCCATAACTAGGATTTGTAAGTGGTGATTTCTGAGGGCTCACACTGTGGAGCCCTCATTTGTTATTATTGATTCTCTTGGTTTACTTGTGTGCAAGATTTGATAACACATCAAAAGTATTGAGTGGATGTTGAATATGGAGTGTCCAGGTTATGAATATCAAGAAGCCCACTCAACTTATTGGGAGTGAAGCACATTGAAGACACTATTTTATTGTAGCTATGATTTTAGAGAACCCTATAAATGTTTATTCATTGTATCACAACACTTTTTTCAAGGTAAAATTAATTATACAAATGAGTTTTTCAGCTCCCCCCGTTATTCAATAATAATATCTCTTGTGCTATTACATTTGTCTTGTTGTATTTGTTTACTTTATGCTATTATCTAGTGTTGTACTTTTAGCTCTACAGTAAGAATGAAGTCCATATACGGCTAGGGAGTACAGGTCCTACTAGATCCTCACCCGTTTTCACCCAAGTTAGCTTCATACCCTCTAAAGAGGAGTATATACAAAGTTTCCATGCTACGAAAGGTTTTTTGATCTGGTATTGGTCTAGAACATAGGGTACATAGGATTTAGACCAATGGATGGAAATCACCTCCACTGTCATTGAAACCCTACTAGTGCTTAGATGTGACTTCCAACTCACTAGCGTTTACTTTGGAACGTGGTGTGTGTGGTTATTTTTAATTTGCATAAACTAAGAATGCATAAAACAACATTCACATGATTTTACTACATGCTTTAAAAAATAACGTTTTACTTTAAGAGAATACAATATTACACTAGATGATATTAAGAGAATGCAACTATCTATGATGAAAATGGCCACTGATTGAGCCTTATACATGCAAACTCTAAACAAACAATAGCATAGATTGCTAGAGACTAGGGCGCATTGCAATCAGAGATCCGCTATTCCTAGCAACGACTAGTGGAAAACTAAAAAGCATCTAGGATTTTGCTAGTTTACCTTTTGCTATGTTTTATAATTAGCATCCATCTATTGAATTTTGCTTTTGTAAAAACACAAATACAAAAATATAGAAAAAAACCGATGTAGGAACAAATCTAGAAGGAAATATTTTTTTATTATTAGGGTTTGACCCCAAGATTGAGGATCTTATGTTGATTACACAAATAATAAAGAAACACAAAAAGTAGATAGTATGATTATCCATTTTAAGAATTAGATGTGTGTTCTAAAACTCATTTAGTGTGTTTTGAAATTTGTTGAAAACTTAAACTACTCTCATCGTGTTTGAAATTGTTGATGTAATGCTCAATAGTTTAAGGTTTTCACCTGTATACTTGCAACAAAACAACTTGGTGATAAACTCCAGGCTACATAATCCAACCTATAATGTGTGGTAATTGTAGACACCAAATTACAACCATTAATCCTCCATCCTAACCATCCCACCATCCACTTGTCCACCATACACCTTTCCCGCCTTCAAAATGCCCACTTTAGCCCTTCCCACCTTCAAAAGTCCCACTTTAGCCCATTCCCGCCATTTCCTAACCTAATTGGGCTTATGTTTATATTATTTTATATTAAATTATATTTAATATAATATTTTATATTATATTATATTGTATTTATTATAAAATATGTATTTATAAACCCAATTAACCAGAGTCGGCTGATCCAATCTAATCTCCACCATCCACCTTCAATAATCCATGCCACATCTAAAGTGTAATCTCAGCCTTAGGATCTGATTTAATCTTAGCCACATGATTAAAAGTGTAAGGTTAAAACCCTAAGTAAACCCTAAGCTAGATTATAAAATAAGAGCACTCATAATGCTCAAACCCTAGAAGATTTATGCCCTAGAATAGTTATGCCCTTGAGATATCCCGATGAAGAAGGTTGCAAAGTTTTGAAGACTTCCACCATAAAATCCACTTGTGAGGATAGATCTAAAACCCTAGCTTGTCGTATGACTCTTTTCATTCCAGCCATTCCCCATATCCATTCGTTCCACCTCGCCCTACTCCATTATCATCGCCACCACTTTCGCACATCAGTTGCATTCACCGCACCCCATATGATCTGCTTCTACAGATTTTCTCTTACCCATAGGTTTCCTCTCATGCTTTCCAGGCTCGCTACAGAGCCTACCAGGCGCTCACTATAGATTGCCATATCCTGTAGGTGCACGCCAAAGCCTATGAATCTCATTGTAGAGCTTGCCAGACACTCACCAGAGCCTGCTATATCCCATAGGTGCACACCAAATCCTATGAAGCTCGCTATAGAGCTTGCTAGGTGCTCACCAGAGCTTGCCATATCCTGCAGGTGCGCACCAAAGCCTACGAAGCTCACACTAGAGCCTACCAAGTGCTCGCCAGAACCCATCATCATCATAAAACACCCCATAGACTTGTTACATCACATCTACTACTACTTCTAGTACATCATGTGAATGTTGTTTTACGCATTTTATTTTATGCAAATTAAAAAAAACCACACACAACACATTCCAAAGTAAACACTAGTGAGTTAGAAGTCACATCGAATAACTATCAACGACTAGGGAGCACAAATCCTGCTAGACCCTAACCCATTTTAACCCAATCAATGTCATACCATCCGAAGAGGAGTATATGTGAATTTTCTAGGATACAAAAGGTTCTTAGATCCGATATTGGTCTAGAACACAGGGTACATATTATTTGGACCAACGGATGGAAATCACCTCCACTGTCATTGAAACCCTACTAGTGGTTGGATGTGACTTCCAGCTCACTAGCATTTACTTTGGAATGTGGTGTGTGTGGTTCTTTTTAATTTGCATAAAATAAAAATGCATAAAACAACATTCACATGATTTTCCTACACGCTTTGAAAAAGAACATTTCACTTTAAGAGAATGTAATATTACACTAGATCATATTCAGAGAATGTAACTATCTATGATGAAAATGGCCACTGATTGGACCTCATACATGCAAACTCTAAACAAACAATGACCTAGACCATTGGAGACTAGGGCGGATTGCAATCAAATATCCGTTATTCCTAGTAGCAGCTAGTGGAAAACTAAAAAAGCATCTAGGATTTTTCCATTTTACCTTTTTCTATGTTTTCTAATTAGCATCCATCTATTGCATTCTATTTTTTAAAAAATACAAACAAAAAAGACAAAAAAAGACCGATGTAGGAACACATCCAAAATGAATTATTTTTTTATTATTAGGTTTTGACCCCCAAATCGAGGATCTAATGTTGATTATGCAAATAATAAAGAAACACACAAAGTAGATAGTATGATTATCTATTTTAAGGATTAGATGTGTGTCCTAAAACTATTTTAGTGTGTTTTGAAATTTGTTGAAAAGTTAAACTACTCTCATCGTGTTTGAAATTGTTGATGTAATGCTCAATAGTTTAAGGCTTCTACCAGTATACTCACAGTTTGACAACCTAGTGATGAACTCCAAGCCATGTAATACAACCTATAATATGTGGTAATGATCTCCTCACACGATCAGGGAGCACAGGTCCTTCCAGATCCTCACCTGTTTTCACCTAGTCAATGTCATACCCTTCGAATAGAAGTATATGCAAATTTTCAAGGTTACAAAAGGTTCTCAGATCTGGTGTTGGTCTGGAACATAGGGTACATAGGATTTGGGCCAACGAATAGAAATCAACTCCACCATCAGTGAAACCCTACTAGTGGTTGGATTTGACTTCCAAATCACTAACGTTTACTTTAGAATGTGGTGTGTGTGGTTCTTTTTAATTTGTATAAAATAAAAATGTATAAAGCAACATTCACATGATTTTCCTATATGCTTTGAAAAATAACATTTCACTTTAAGAGAATTCAATATTACACTAGATGATATTCAAATAATGCAACTATCTATTATGAAAATGGTCACTGATTGGGCCTCATACATGCAAACTCTAAACAAACAATGGCCTAGACCGTTGGAGACTAGGGCGGATTGCAATCAGAGATCCACTATTCCTAGCAACAGCTAGTGGAAAACTAAAAAAAAATCTAGGATTTTGCCAATTTACCTTTTGCTATATTTTCTAATTAGCATCCAACTATTGCATTTTGTTTTTGTAAAAACACAAATAGAAAAATACATAAAAATATCGATGTAGGAACAAATCTAGAAGGAATTATTTTTTTATTATTAGGTTTTGACCCCCAGATCAAGGATCTTATGTTGATTACGCAAATAATAAAGAAACACACAAAGTAAACAGTATGATTATCTCTTTTAAGGATTAGGTGTGTGTCCTCAAACTAGTTTAGTGTGTTTTAAAATTTATTGAAAACTTAAACTACTCTCATCGTGTTTGAAATTGTTGATGTAATGCTCAATAGTTTAAGGCTTTCAACAATATACTTGCAGTTCGACAACCTGGTGATGAACTCCAAGCCACGTAATCCAACCTATTGTGTGTGGCAATGATGTCCACACACGGTCAGGGACCACAAGTCCTGCCAAATCCTCACCCATTTTCACCCATTCAACGTCATACCCTTCATAGAGGAGTATATGCAAATTTTCAAATCTACGAAAGGTTCTCGGATCCAGTGTTGGTCTGGAACATAGGGTACGTAGGATTTGGGCCAATGGATGGAAATCACCTCCACTGTCATTGAAACCCTACTAGTGGTTGTATGTGACTTCCAACTCACTAATGTTTACTTTGGAACGTGGTGTGTGTGGTTATTTTTAATTTACATAAAATAAAAAATGTATAAAACAACATTCACATGATTTTCCTACATGCTTTGAAAAAGAAAGTTTCAGTTTAAGAGAATATAAGATTACACTAGATGATATTAAAAGAATGTAACTATCTATGATGAAAATGGCCACATATTAGGCCTCATACATGCATAATATAAACAAACAATGGCCTAGACTGCTGGAGACTAGGGCAGATTGCAATCAGATGTCCGCTATTCCTAGTAGTGACTAGTGGAAAACTAAAAAAACATCTACGATTTTGCCATTTTATCTTTTGCTATGTTTTATAATTAGCATCCATCTATTGCATTCTTCTTTTGTAAAATCACAGACAGAAAAAGACCGATGTAGGAACACATCTAGAAAGAATTATTTTTTCATTATTAGGGTTTGACCCCCAGATCGAGGATCTTATGTTGATTACCCAAATAATAAAGAAACACACAAATTAGACAATATAATTATCTCTTTTAAGGATTAGATGTGTTTCCTAAAACTGGTTTAGTGTGTTTTGAAACTTGTTGAAAACTTAAACTACTCTCATCATGTTTGAAATTGTTGATGTAATGCTCGATAGTTTAAGGCTTTCAATTGTATAATCATAGCTCGAAAATATGGTGATGAACTCCAAGATACGTAATCCAAACTATAATATGTGGTAATAAATTCCACACACGGTTAGGGAGCACAGGTCCTACCAGATCCTCACATGTTTTCACCTAGTCAACGTCATATCCTTCGAAAATGAGTATATGCAAATTTTCCAGGCTATGAAAGGTTCTCGGATCCGGTAGTGGTCTAGAAAATAGGGTACATAGGATTTGGGCCAACATATGGAAATCAACTCCACCGTAATTGAAACCCTACTAGTGGTTCGATGTGACTTCCAACTCACTAGTGTTTACTTTGGAACGTGGTGTGTGTAGTTATTTTTAATTTGCATAAAATAAAAATGCGTAAAACATCATTCACATGATTTTCCTACATGCTTTGAAAAATAACGTTTCACTTTAAGAGAATGCAATATTACAGTAGATGATATTTAGAGAATGCAACTATTTATGATGAAAATGGCCAATGATTGGGCTTTTTATATGCAAACTCTAAACAAACAATGGTCTAGACTGCTAGAGACTAGGGCAAATTGTAACCAGAGATCTTCTATTCCTAGCAGCGACTAGTGGAAAACTAAAAAAACATCTAGGATTTTTCCATTTTACCTTTTGCTATGTTTTCCAATTAGTAAAAACACAAAAAAAAATTGAAAAAGACCGATGTAGGAACACATCCAAAAGGAATTATTATTTTTATTATTATTGTTTGACCCACAGATCGAGGATCTTATGTTGATTACCCAAATAATAAAGAAACATACAAAGTAGACAATATGATTATCTCTTTTAAGGATTAGATGTGTGTCCTAAAATTGGTTTAGTATGTTTTAAAATTTATTGAAAACTTAAACTACTCTCATTGTGTAGTAAATTGTTGATGTAATGCTCAATAGTTTAAGGCTTTCACCTATATACTTGTAGCTCGAAAACCTGGTGATGAACTCTAGACCATGTAATCCAACCTATAATGCATGGTAATGAAGTACACACACAGTCAGGGAGCATAGGTCCTACCATATCCTGACCCGTTTTCACCCAGTCAACATCATACCCTTTTAAGAGGAGTATATGCAAATTTTCTAGGCTATGAAAGGTTCTCGAATCCTGTATTAGTCTAGAACATAGGGTACGTAGGATGGGCCAACGGATGGAAATCACCTCTACCGTCATTGAAACCCTACTAGTGGTTGGATGTGACTTACAACTCACTAGCATTTACTTTGGAACATGGTGTGTGTGGTTATTTTTAATTTACATAAAATAAAAATGCATAAAACAACATTCACATGATTTTCCTACATGCTTTGAAAAAGAACATTTCACTTTAAGAGAATGCAATATTACATGAGATGATATTTAGAGAATGCAACTATCTATGATGAAAATGACCACTGATTGGGCCTCATACATGCAAACTCTAAACAAACAATGGCCTAGACCACTAGAGACTAGGGCGGATTGCAATCAAAGATCCGCTATTCCTAGAAGTGACTAGCGGAAAACTAAAAAAGCATCTAGGATTTTGTCATTTTATATTTTGCTATATTTTCTAATTAGCATCCATCTATTGCATTCTGCTTTTGTAAAAATACAGACAAAAAAAGATAGATGTAGGAACACATCCATAAGGAATTATTTTTTTATTATTAGGGTTCGATCCCCAGATCGAGGATCTTATGTTTATTACCATAATAATAAATAAAAACACAAAGTAGACAGTATGATTATCTCTTTTAAGGATTATATGTGTGGTCTAAAACTTTTTTAGTGTGTTTTGAAATTTGTTGAAAACTTATACTACTCTCATCGTGTTTGAAATTGTTGATGTAATGCTCAATAGTTTAAGGCTTTCACTTGTATAATCATAGCTTGAAAACCTGGTGATGAAATTCTTGGAGTAATCAGGATTAATTAATACAGATGCGTAGACTATCCCTTATTTAATTACTTGGAATGCTTGCTTCCTTTTTTCGATTCATTTGAAAACCACATTTTTCTTCAAGAGATCCATCATTGGTTTCACCAGCTAGGCAAAGTCAAGAATAAATTTTTGGATAAAGTTGATTTGGCCAAAGAATGACTGTAGGTCTTTTTTGTTAGTTGGCTGTGGAAATTTCATAAGAGCTTCAACTCTTGCAAGATCAATAGCTAGTCCTTCCTTTGATATCACATGCCCCAAGAGTTTCTCCTACTTGACAAAAAAAATGGATTTCTTCGAGTTAATGGAAATACAAAATTCTTGGTATTTTTTGAACACTTTTATAAGATGAGAGACATGCTCTTTCTTGCGATGTGAGGAAATAGTCATATCATCAATATAAATCACAATAATCCAATTCAACAAATCACCAAATGTGATATCCATGGCTCTTTGAAAGGTGGTGTCAGAATTTGAAATACTGAAAGGTATTATTTAATATGTGAAAGTGCCCCACTTGGTAGTAAACGTTGTCTTGTGTTGGTATTCATCCTTCACCCAGATTTTATTGCAGCCAGAGAAGCCATAAAATAATGAAAATATCTATGCTCCAATGATAATGGGAAGAATATGGTCAATCTACAAGGGGTAATGATCTTTCAAAGATGCTTTATTCAGATTGCAAAATTCTACGCACAAGTGAATATCTCCATTATTATTTCAAATCAAAACCAAGTTTACCACCCAGATCGAGTTCTTGATAGGGTAAATGATTTTCACCTCCAGCATTTCTAATAGCTCTACTTTCATGAGCACCTCAATTTTTGGATTTACAAGTCTCTGCTTCTACCGAAAAGGATTCACTCCTTACTGCAACTCAATGTTATGCTAAATTATATCTTTGTCATATCCTTTTAGGTTGTGATAGCTCCATGCAACAATGTCAAGGAAATCATAACATAGTTCTTTGATTCCTTCAAGCTCTCCAAGAGAATAATATATCCCAATTTTGATGACTTTTTTAGGTTATAGCTCTAGCTCAGTGTATTCATTTTCATCCACATTGATTCAGTGCTTATTAACTCTGTCATTTTGATCAAAGAGACTCTCTAATGTAATAAATTCTTTTAGTATGTGATTATTTTTTAGTTGGATCAGGCCTTCAGCTTCCTCTCCATCTAATAGTCTTCCTTCCACACCACTGGATTCTTTAAATTCACAATGTGTTCATAATTATCAAAAACTTGCCATTATATGTTCTTGTTAGGGACTGAAGGTCTATAAATCAACCTTGCAATATTGGGCTTGCACACCACACCTTCAACAAGAGAGAAATTTACACTAAGGGATGCCAAAAGATCTACATGTTTATTTCACTCTTGAGAAATAGCCTAAATAATTAAGGCATAAAATGACTCAAAAATGTCCCATACCTTATTGCGATACACCTTTAGGTAGTGTTATTTTGAAATGCACTTACTGGTCACCTGGTTAATGATCAACTCATAATTGCCAAAAATATTCAACTATATAATTTTGAGCTTCTAAAATTTCCTTAGGCCCAAGCATAGTGCTTCCTACTCAGTGGTAATATTTGTAAAGCTCTAGATCAGTTGCTATGAATAGGGCTTCTGGATTCTTAAAGGATAAATGAATACTATAGCTCCAGCACCATTCTTGCATCGGGCACCATCAAAATACATTTTCTACAACTGGTCAAGGGTAGAACCTAGATCTTTAGCCATTTTCTCTTTACCCTTCTCCGGTTTAGTGATGGTATAGCAATCGATCTCAGTTTCCATCATCACATTAAAATCAAGCATAGAAAATTCATCCTCCAACCCGAGTTCATCTAGAGTTTCCTCCATCAGGTATGTCTCTTCCAGCTCTTCAATTACTAGATTCACTAAATTTACAACTTTTTATTCATCTTCAATTTTTTCAATATGGTATGTAGAATAATTTTCATTATAGATCCGTATTCTATTACTCTTGAATGGAATATCCAGGTGAGAATAATCCGATGATAGGTAACCCCCTAGCTTGATCATAAATTCTTTGGATAAAAACATACTAAAGTATAGTTCCAAGTCTACCACAATGACTTCTTATATGATATTTATCTACAACATGTTGTGCAGAACAATTAGAATATCCTTGATTACTCCTACCATCTTGATAAGAGTACCATATAGCTACAAGATACCTAGGCTACTTCTTGTATACTCCATCCCCATGACTTCACACACTGCCTTCGTATGATAGTCGTTGTTGCACCAGAGTTAATCATGCAATTGTGTACTATACAACCCTCCATCCTGAGAGACAAATAGAATGGGAGAGGTCTATTTTTCCCAATGGCTAAAGTGGGTAAAGTTTGGGCTAATACTATTTGAGTAGGATTCTTCCTTTTATCCTTCATGAATTTTAGTGATTCCTACAATAGATCTACTTGTTGAGACAAATATATCGTATCATAGAGGCTCACCTTGATGGTAATCCTCTTCAATTATTTGACAATACTATACAACTCTACGTTGGACTCCTTTCTCTCATCAACATCTTCATATCTACTCTGGTACTTGATGTAGGAGCATCCAGTTGTGTAAGAGTGATCTTGATTCACCCAAAAAAAATGTAATTGTTTAATTTTGTTGTAAATTTGGTCTAGTTTTTTAGAGGATCGATAAATTGACCCAAAATTGAAATAATCATCCCAATATCTTGAGTGGTTTGGGAGATATGTAATTTTTAATGTTTCCTACCCTATCAAAAAAACTAGTGAAAATTTCCTACTAGAAAAACTAGTAAAACTTGTAGGTGATTTTTTAAGGTCTTAGAGGTCGAATTTGAATATTTTTAGTTAGAAACAGGCCTTAGCGCAAAGTACAAAGGACAACCGCACTTAGTTCATCTCGTGCCCTTTTCGAAAAAATGTTGTAATAGTCAATCTGGTCAATGAGCGCAAAGTTATGACCTTGGCAAGTTGCCCCCAAAATTCAAATTTCAAATAGATGGTTTTAGGTGGGAAAAAGGGGAAAACAGGGTATTAGAGGAAAAATTTAAAATTGTAAGAGGAATTTTTCTTAGTATCCTCTTTTTTGGAGAAATTAATGGAAAATACTAGTTTTATAACATGATCAAAGGAAAAACACTTGTGCATGGTTTATCTCTTGTTTCTTAGTCTTCACCAGTACTATTGTGTAGCCTCCACCCTCTAGCGCTTGGTTAAAGATAGGTACTTGAGATTTTAATTCAATTGTTCTTTTGTTTCAGTTTGGATTTGCGTAGTGGTAGGTTGTGAAGTTGAAGCTTTCACTTGCACTCTATCTTTTGCATGTGTAGGCAAAAGATATTTTAATAAAATAGGCTCATCTACCTCGGGTGTTGGTATAGGTGCTTTTTCTTAGGGCTACCACTTTTCATTTTGTATCTTCTATTTGGTAGGTACCTTCAATGGCTCCATTTAAACTAGATTTATCGTGACAGGTTTCTTTCTAGACCTTGTAAGAATAGCAACTTGTTCAATAGATGGTACCTTAAAATTGTGATCAATTTCTAAAATCATATTGACTTGACCATCGGTAGCGCTTTCGGCTAGCGTCTACACATAGTTCAAATGAACCATGCAAGTATCTTCACCATGAGGATAATTGTAGGTAGAAAACCAATATGTTTGCTCTGATATACTTGCTTCTTTATTAACCAGCACAACTGTATTCTTCTCAACATATCTACCGGTTGAAGTTGCTTGTTCTCTAGTAATTGGTGGAGTTTGAAATCTTCTTGATCAAAACTTAATCTCAACTTGCTTCTTTTTAACTATCATGATTTAATTTGACATTGTCCTTACACTAGAATTTATATATTGTCCCACTATGATCACCATTGAAATAACAAGGATACGGAAACAAAAAGGAAACACCAAGTGCGATGCAAGCGAAGCCAAAGATAACGCTAAATCCTATGAACTGAAATGCATGAAAGGAGAGAAACATAAACGCATTGAAACAAGGTATAAAAGCAAATATGGAGTATAGAAATTTTTATTAATATGCTTTAGAATCCAGTTACAATCTGTCTCCTCCCTTTTCAGGGGCTAGGAGCGTTAAATATGCTCTTGTCACATCAACGGATGGTATTCCTTCTTCCGTGTGCCCACATGTAGAATGGGTAGACCAAATGTCGTTGCCACTTGCATTGATGAGTCTTGACTCCTTGCTGCTCCTATAATGTCGAGATCCTATGTTCAAGGAAATAGAAAACAGTCAGTAGCACCTATAGATAAAATGAAACATGCAATTCCCAAGCCTACGATTAGTGCATGCGAAAAATAAATAAAATGATAACTAAATAGCATCAGAATGATCTAAAAATTTAATAGAATCCTGAGGAAATTACCAAGAGGGCATTGCAAATGGAACAGTCAGAAAATTCGCCATGGATTTCTAATCGCTCCAGGGTGGGATGATTAGACCTACAACAAAACATTAGAAAGAACTGTCCCAAATGTCACATTCGAGAGGCTCCAAATCACCTGCAAAGTTGGGGGTTAGGTAAAATGGGGTATTTTGGAAAGACCCGAAAGGTCAGATTTTTCCAATTCGGCCTCTATCATCGAGAATTTGATGATGCTACCTACATGTTAGAAAAAGCGAGAAATGACAAAAACATGATCAAAACAACTCAAAATGATGTGAAATTTGAATGACAACCTATCTAAGAAACATAGAATCAGATGCAAAAATAACAGAAAGGAAATATGCTACATATTTCTAATCGCTCTAGGGCAGGGCGATTAGAACTGCAATAGTGTGGGGGGCACCCGGGGGCAGGACGCCCATCGTTTAGGGCCAAATTTTGGCACCAATCCACTTGGGATGGGTCCAAAACCTCTTGTAGGGTGTTTTCAAAAAATTTGGTAGGATTTTGTGGCCAAATGTCGGGTTTTGGTTTTGGATTTGCACTTCCAATAATCACCCAATGACCTTCTGTAGACACCAAAACAACACCAATCCGATTATGTGACTGCAAACACTGATCGCTTTGACACACACAGCCCCAAGGGCAGCCCCTAGAGGTTAAACAGTGGTCCTAACCACTCTCACAGTAGTTTTGGAAGGTCAGAGATCAATTTGGCACCTTCAGGAACTTTGCTCAATATCCGTTCCACCTTGGAACGAATTCAAACTGGGATTCGCCCCACCCAGGGATGAATTCTGGATTCGCTCCAGGGTGGGGCGAATTGCAGGTTTGACGGGCAAAAAGTCAAATCTTGACAAATGGCAGCTCAGATCCGCCACTCAACGCTTCCTTCATCGCATGGGAGTATGGGTGAGCGTTTTCGAGCGTTAGAGGCATCTGCAAGGTCAGTCATGAAGTCCCAATTCAGGGAGGAATCTCCTTCCCCCTAGGAAGGCATGATTGCCAAGTGGCGCCTCTGCATGCCCATTTCAAGAGACCTCCAGGTCTATAAATTGGTGAGTTTCCTCACCCCAAAATATATAGAGAAGGAGCATTTTAGAGCAACGAAGTGCTATCATTTTATTTACATACCTCACACCTTTTGGATTTGCGCCTTTCACATCCTTGATCTCCTTTAGAGGGGAGGTCATTGGGTGACTATTGGGAGGACGAATATCGAGCCCAAAACCTAAAATTTGGCCATAATATCCCACAAAATTTTCTGAAAATACCACACAAGAGGTTTTGGACCCATCCCAAGTGGATTGGTGCCGAAATCAAGCCTCAAACGGCAGGCGGCCTGCCCCATGGGCGCCCCCTCCCACACCGCCACAATCCTAATCGCCCCCTTTCGGAGTGATGGGAATTCCATGGTAGACTTGCTTTCTTTCATTTTTGCATTCAATTCTATGATGCTTAGATAGGTTGTCATTTGAATTTCGTCTCGTTTTGAACAATTTTGACCATATTTCTATCTTTGCTCGCTTTTACTAACCTACAGGTAGCATCATCAAATTCCTATTGATGGAGGCTAAATTGGGAAAATATGACCATCTGGGTCTTCCCAAAATTCCCCCAATTAGCTAACCCCAAGTTTTTAGGTCTTTTGGAGCTTCCTAGGTAGGACATTGGGACAGTACCTTTTCGGCATTTTGTTGTAGGTGAATTCGTCCCACCCCGGAGCGAATTCAAATCGGTGAGGAATTTTCTGACTATTCTTTTTGTAGAGCCTTCCTGGTGGTGTCTTGATGCCTCTATCAAATTTTCAGAGCATTTGGACTTGTTTTAGTCATAGTTTAATTCATTTTTCTCATTCACTTATCGTAGGCTTGGGGATTGCATGCTTTGTTTCATCCGCAGGTGCTACTGACCATTTCTTGTTCCTTTGAACATAGGGTTTGGACATCGGAGGAGCAGCGAGGAGTCAAGACTCATCAACGCAAGTGGCGGTGATGTTTGGTCCACCCATTTTACATGTGGGCACGCGGAAGAAGGAAAGGCACCCATGGATGTAACGAGAACGCACGCTTAAACGCTCCTAGCCCTTGGAAGGGGAGGATGCGCATTGTAACCGAGTTTGAAACATATCAATAAAAAGGGCTGTCTTCTTTATTCACATTTGTTTCATTTTGATTCGCTCATGCTTTTCCCTCTTTTCATGCACTTTCAAGTTTCTAGGATTTAGCGCTAAGTTCGGTTTCTTTGTTTGCATTTCGCATATTCGCTTTCCTTTTTGCTTTCGTATCCTCGTGCTTTCAGTGGTGATCATGGTGGGACCTTGTCCTCTATTTTTAAGATCAGAGATCTGATCCAAACTTGGTTGTTTTTGCTTGTAGGTACCACATTTTCATACGTTGACTGTTGTTCGTTCCATCAGGGGGCGAATACAGAGCTGTAATTCGTCTCACCCAGGGACGAATGGGAATTCGTCCCACCCTAGGATGAATACAGTCCTATAATTCATTCCACCCTAGGATGAATTCTAGTCTATGAAGTTTTCAAGCAGAAACTCAGAACCGACAGATTCGGGCAGAGAAGAGGTAAGAATTCTACACTTTTCCTATCATTTTTTGTCTTCAATTTTTCTATTTTTCTGGTTTCTTTTTTGCGTGCATAGAAAATTTTTCTGCATGTTTATTTTGTTTAATGCAAAATAAAAATAACCCCACACACCACATGGAAAATTAAACACCAAGGAGCTGGTCGTAAAACCCCAACCCTTGATCAAGACCAACGATGGATTTCATCACCACCTTGGCTTGAATTTTGCATTCATAAACCCCGATCGCTACTATTGCTAGACGTAAATCCTGATGAAAGCTGATCGAGTGTAGCTAGGGTGATTCCTAGCATGCAAGGATAAGTCTTCTATGGTAGGTGTCATAAACAGGGTGATTCCCCTTTCGTACCGCCTATGTTCCACGTACCATCTGCTCTCACGTACCTATAGTTTCCCTCACGTAAGGGCGGGTATATAGAGAGGTTGGTATATCGGCCTAGCAATGGTATATCGAAGGGGCGACCAATTTTGGGAGTCATAAGAGCCCTCATTTTGCATTTAAACGTTCTTTACAAAAACCTTCAAAAACAAAAAAAAAAACAAAACACACTAAACCAGGTTTAGGACACACTCTCAATATTTAAATGAGATAATCACTGTTTGTGTATGTGTGTGCTCTTTTCTATTTAGTGTAGCATAAAAAATCATAAAAGAGATAAAAATCTATTTAGCTTGTAGAAGAGCAACACCATGGTGTACACCCGTAGCCAAGCCCAATCAAGGGCAGAAGCTACGAAAAGTGTACAAGGGGGCACAAGTCACCTCCGCTACAGCCCTAAGGACTTGGTCATACCGCCTTGGTGGCCTGACCCACAAGAGAGTCCACATCATTCCATGTCAAGGTGGAATTATAGGGACACCCCTTTGGGGGACATGCCCATTCATCATAGCCCCTTTCAGGAAGAATCCTTACACGTGGCACTCAACATAGACAAGAAAGCTCCCTTAGAAGCTCGATATGAGTGGCCACCATGCGATGAAGTGCTAGAGTGGCATAGTGTCCATGAGGAGAGGCCACATGACTATGGCATCCCTCCTTTGCCCCCCATCACTGTTAGAACCAATAGACAAACCCTAGAGCGCAGGGCTCTTCAAGCAGGGTGAGCTAACTCCGCCCACCCCTTTCACACATACGAAAGGGAGCATGAGGAAGACCATTACATTCCTCGAGAGCAATGTACAGCATGGGAGCCATGCGCTTCCACACCCGCTATGTACCATGGTCACCCACTGAGGCCAGAGCCTCGGGTAAATGCCGCCAACCTCGACAGAGGGAAGTGACCCATTGAGATCTCGGATCATTGTGACCGAGGTAAATGCATAGGAGAGGCATCCAGGCCTCCAAGGCTCAAGATGGTAGAACAAATTGACCTGGAAGTCACCAGACATGCCACCCGCCAAGCCCAGATCATGCGGCTTGAGCAAGATCAGCAATAGCTAGAGCATCTATACCGCCTTAGCAAGGAGCGCATTCAGTGCCAAATAGATGAGCTGCTTCATAACCCAGCTGAGAGGGTTCCAACCCCTCGCACCCAAAGAGCGGAACCATATGAGAGGCATAATCCCTTGGTGCGAGATAGGTCTCCGTGACCTTATCAAGTTTTGCCTCCGAGACCCCCTAGACCTGAGAGGGAGGCCACTCCCTGGAACAACGATGGGTACCCTCCGCGGGGACCCACCCAGGGTCATAGGTCTCACCCAGAGACTCCTCAAGAAGTTTACGAGGAGTATGAACAAGAAGCAGAGTGGGCCGAAATGCCCTACCAAGGTGGAGGGGTTGCTATCCGGCCATCCCCCCATAGGCCTCAAGTCTCCCACAACCCACAATGGGAGCAAACTAAAGAGGAAGAGATTAAATCTTTCGATGCATACAAAGCGTTGCTAGAGCATTTGGAGTCTATGGAAACCAAAGCTTCTAGGCCCCAAAAGCCCATGTTACGCCAACTCCATAGTCATCCTATGCATCCGTCAGTGCCTACACCCCCTTACCCCGAACACTTTAAGCTGCCTCAGTTGGCAATCTTTAAGGGTGAAGAGGATGCCCAAGAGCATGTGACAAGATTCCTGAGCCAATGTTTTGGCATTCAGGACAATGATGCATTGTTGCTAAGGACATTTATAACCACATTCGTGGGCCCTACCTCGGATTGGTTCACTCAGTTGTCGAAGCACAACATCAATAACTTGGATCAGTTAGTGGATGCGTTCCTCGAATGCTTCACCTTCAACACCAAGAAGAAGGCATCACTAAGTGACCTGGCCAGCCTCAGGCAGTATGAGGAAGAGACCATGGTGGCCTACGGGAATCGGTGGAGGACTCTGCTTTCCAAGCTACCCTACCTCCCTCCTATGTCCGACCTTACACAAATGTTCTCACGAAGTTGTTTGAGATCGATCTCTGTGCTATTGCAGCTGCAGCAATATGCCACCTTAGAGGAAGCTCTGGCGCAAGCCAGAATTATCGAAGAGATCAAGATACAGGATGGCGAGATTGCCAAACCTAAGAAGAAAGAATGGAACAAGAACACAAAAATAGGGACTACGCAACAAAAACCCACTACGGTTAATCAAGTTGCTATAAATGTCCCTAAGCCTGCACAAGAAATACAACCTCAAAAGGCTAACTATCAGGCAGTGCCTCCTAATAATTATGAAAGAGAAAACCAGAAGCAGGAGCAAAATCAGCAGCGTCACCCTAGGTGATAGTACACACCTTATACAGAGTCTAGAGACTCCCTATTTGACCGCTTGTCAGCGGCGAACTTGATCAACCTTCCAGAGATTCAAACCATAGATCCTAATGCTCCCAAGCCTAAGGGATACCGGGAGGACTTGTATTGTAGGTTCCACAGGCGGAGGGGACATGACCTGAATGCATGTTGGAAGTTCAAAGGATTGATACAAGACCTGATTGACAATAAGACGTTGGCAGTGGACAACCCCGTAGCGCCAAACAACCAACAGATGGGAGTTTTCAAAGACCCCTTGCCTGCCCATGAGGCACAGGCAAAACCCCTTCAAGTCAATGAGGTGCAATAGAATTGCCCCATGCAAGGGTATGTAGGAATGATAAGCATAGTGACTAGGAACAAGAGATACCCAGGAGTTGCCCCCGAGGCAGCCACAAGAGAGGTTCCATCGACGTCACAACCTCAACAACACCCTATGCAGCTACCTCCGCCTAGACCCATGGCCACGATTCGGACCAAACTCACGTAGAGTTTGAGGACCACGTCGGCTAGGCTCTCCATATACGAGCTTATACAACAATCAACACCCCATCGGGAAGCTCTAATGGAGATATTGAAAGCCATCGAGTTGCAGCCCCACGAAGCGAATTCCTTCAACAATTTTGTGGGACATGTCAAACGATGCATGGAGCCAGTCATCACCTTTCGAGAGGATGAAGTTAAATCAGTGTCTGATGACATGGCAGATCCACCCCTGCACGTTATCATATGGGTCAACGGGATCCCGTATAAGAGGGTGTTGATAGACACTGGCTCATCCAGTAACATCATTACCACAGTAGCATTGAAACATCTAAAGTTGCCAGCCTCTCACATCACGGCTTCCACCTATACACTACGAGCATTCAATGATGCGATATGCTCGATAGTTGGCACAATTGTCTTACCCATTCAAGTAGGACAAAAGATGATACCTACATTGTGCCATATTTTGGAAGGTGAGATGGCTTATAACATCTTGCTAGGGTGGCCATGGATTAGGGACATGAAGTGTGTCCCTTCGATAGCTCATCAGTGTTTGAAGTATACATTTGAAGGGGAAGTACATGTAGTCCCGATGGACTTAGAACCCTTCAAATATTGCAATGCGGTGCAGCTGATGCCGCAATCGACCCTCCCATCGATGCACTTGGATTTTTAGTTAAATCCATCTAGACAGGGTCCGATGCCGCAAGCACCACTAGTGATAAATCCATCAAAACCCCAGCCAGGTGCATCTTCATCATCAGGTCCTTCACCACCAATGCCACCTATCATGGCTAAACAGAAGGACAAAGGGAAGCAAACCCTGGAAGAGGCTCAACCCCTAGAAGAGGCACTGCCAATAGTATCAACCATCTCTACCGAAGAGATGCCTAGCACAATGGAAGTTGAGGCTCCTAGTTCACCCAACATGGAGTGGACTCAGGAAGAGCTTTCATTCCCTCCCTCTCAATCGCCAACAATTACTATTGAAATGGCCAGTACGGGCCTGGGGGAGTATCTAGTGCGGAATGTTGTAGCAACGACCATGCTAGAGTCCATGCAAGACATGGGGAGACCTCGCCTCCCCATCGGTACAATTGTTCCTTTAGGCTACCCGCCAAACCAGACAAATTTTGTGTATGGGGGCCTTGATCATGGTACTGAGCCATGCATGCAAGAGGATGAAGATGAAGAGCCTTTTGTAGAAGATGTCAACTATCTGTCTAACCCAGACTTTGCTCTGAGATATCTGGGCCAATGCAATTGGCATGGATACGGGCTAGGCAGGTATGAGCAAGGAGTGCGTGTCCTTTGCCAGCCAAGATACCAAATGCCTTATGACAAGTCGGGAGTAGGGTTCAACCACCCCCTGCCCTTGGACATCTTGGTGGAAAACATGCAAGGCCTAGGGATAGGCAACAAGGGTGGATTGGCATCAGATCCTTATGCCAACCCAAACACAACGTATACATTGGGAGATTACCTCCCATGGTCAACAACCACCCTTGTTAACCTCAATAACCCTTCTCCTTTGCTAGAGAGAGGCGAAAGTTCGGGGACTCACTTTCAAGGAAGGTATAAATAGTGTCAAGAGGGATCTTCGGAGGATGAATCAGAATATGAACCAACATCATATGATCCCTTCGAATCCGATAGTGATCACTCACAAGTGATCCCCATGAATGACTGTCAAGAGAGCCTCTTGACAATGTTCCCTCTAGAGGCTCCAAGCGAGCCAGTGCCGCGTCAAGAGAATCAGGTCCCCCCATGGAGAGTGGAACAACCACAATGGGGCCAGATTAATTTGCTCGAGCAGGATGAGCCTGTAATGCCTCAAATAGTTGTCGAAGCCAATGAGGGCTTTTGGATCTCCGATAGTGATTACGAAGATGAAACAGAAATGACATATCTTAATCACATGCGATAGAGGCCGCAACCATACCCCTTGGAGATTAATGACATATTTGAATAGATGGGCATAGTGCCAGGGCACGAGTGGTACGTAGACCCAGCAAGGTGGGATCAAGTGTTGGATCCACCGCTCTAGGTATACGAAGAGCACCTTCCACTCCGAGACCCTAGGGTGATATCAGTGTCGAGGGTAGACCCTATCCTCCTATCAGCACATAGGGCCGATCCATTCATGCCAATACCTCTAGAGCCAGATCCGGAGCACAGAGAACATCCAGAGTGTTCGAGTCATCACACCCATGGTAATGGAGACCAAAATCATTTCATCAACATGATCTCCATTGACTTAACCGCCCCCATCCACAATCCGGCCGATCCAACATGGTCCTTGCATCTAGACATAGATGCCATTGACTGGGATCACGTCAATTCACCTCCATCCCCATCAGAGTACTGGCCTTTCGGTAAAATGCTTCATTTTACCCCAAGGACAACTCAGGATATCTTTCATGCCGAAGAGGAACCCGAGGTTCCCAACGTAGATTTAAACTCAGCAAATGATATCCATTTGATCCCAACTCCACATCAGTTGGAGGACGGATCCCACATGTCGGTCGAGGAGATGACTGACGTAGACATCGGCTTGGATCCAATGAATCCATAGATTATCAAGCTAGGGGTAAGCTTATCCCCTGAAGAGCAAGCCGACTACATTGCCCTTCTCAAAGAGAAGAAGGAGGTTTTTGCATGGTCATACAGAGACATGTCGGGGCTAGATCCATAGCTAGTCATGCATAATCTAACGCTTGATCCGAAAGTCAAGCCAATTAAGCAAAAACTACGTAAGATGCACCCAACAGTGGCCTTGATGGTCAAAGATGAATTGCAAAAGTTATTGGATGCATAGTTTGTCATCTGCATGGATTATCCGCCATGGTTGTCCAACATGGTGCCCATCAAAAATCTCGATGGGAGGATTCGCATATGCACTAATTTTTGAGATCTAAACAAAGCGAGTCCTAAGGATGATTTCCCCTTGCCAAGCATCGACGCATTGGTAGATGCTACAGTAGGTCACGAAATGCTATCCCTCATGGATGGTTTCTCGAGATACAATCAAATTCATATCAATCTCGAGGACCAACTAAAAATGGTGTTCACAATGCCTTGGGGGACATTTTGTTATAAGGTCATGCCTTTTGGCCTTAAAAATGTTGGCGCCACCTACCAACGTGCAATGACGTACATCTTCCATGATTACATGCATAAAACTTTGGAAGATTACATGGATGATTTGTTGGCCAAATCTCTTTTGTGCCCAGATCATCTCGATGACTTAAGCAAGATCCTCGATCGCCTCATGGAGCATAAAGTCAGACTGAATCCCAAGAAGTGCGTCTTTGGCATCACATCTAGAAAACTCTTGGGTTTCATAGTCTCAAAGTGAGGCATCGAGGTGGACCCAAACAAAGTCAAGGCAATCCTTGAAATGGTTCCCCCAACTACCATTAAGCAGCTCAGAAGTCTACAGGGAAAGGTCGCATCAATTAAGCGCTTCATAGCGCAGCTATCTGACAAGTGCCGACCCATGAACAAATTATTGCACAAGGGGGTAGCATTTCACTGGGATGACGAGTGCCAGTCAGCCTTTGATGACATCAAATGATACTTGGCTTCGTCGCCAGTATTGGCACCACCTAGACCAGGAGTGTCATTCTACTTATACATCTCAGCCTATTGAGGTGGCACTGGGTGCCATGCTCGCCCAGAAGAATGAACTTCACAAAGAATAGGCTACTTACTATCTTAGCCGCACCCTGGTCGGTTATGAACTTAACTATGCATACGTCGAGAAACTCTGCTTGGCAGTGGTGTTTGCTACCAAAAAGCTATGCCACTACATGCTGAGCAACACTACGTATGTTGTGTCTAAGGAGAATCCATTGCGATACATGATGAGTCATACTTATCATAGTAGTCGCACGGCGAAATGGATCATGTTGTTGATGGAATTTGACATAGAGTTTATTGGACAGAAATCCATCAAAGGATAGGTCATAGCCGATCAACTAGCAGAGGCTCCTCTCAAAGACGATCAACCTCTAGTCATAGAACTACCCGATGATGGGGTCTTCCATGTCTCAGAATCACCAGATTCTGATGAGCCTGAGTCACAAGCCGACATAACCCTATTTTTTGATGGTTCTAAATGTGAGCAAGGTGGTGGCATGGGAATTGTATTCTTCACACCGCAAGGGGCTCCAATGCCCCTGTCCTTTAAATTAGACTTCCCATGCACCAACAATAATGCAGAGTATGAAGCCTTGCTCATAGGTCTTCAGACAACAATCACCATGAACATCAAATGACTGAACATCTTTGGTGATTCACTGTTAATTGTCAACCAAGTCAAAGGGGTATTCCAATGCAAATGCCTAGTTTTGTAGGCTTACAAAGCCCTTGTGGACAAATTCCTGGTGAAGCTTGAGTGGTACGACATCGAGGCACTCCCTCGGTCATCGAATCATTTTGCGGACACTATGGCCTCCTTGGGGTCACTAATCCCGCAAGACCTTTTCGGTGATATGACAACCATTCAAGTCAAAACACTATCACAATCCATGATGGAGCGTGCAAGCTCTGACTTGACGCCAGGAATCCACATGATCCAGATTGAACCATCCTCGGATAAGTTCTCTCGAATCCATGATCATCTGAAACATGCCAACTAGGGGTCCTTGTTCTCCCCTACTCCCATTAATAGCAACACAACGCTATTCTTACAAGTTCTCTCCCACTCAACATTTGCTAGGGATGAACTTCAAGAGGGATTGGTTGTTCATACCATCGAGGCTTCCGATCAACAGGATTGGTATTCACCCATAAGGGACTACCTCAAGTTAGGTAATCTCCCGCTTGGATTGACGCATGCCGCAAAATGAGCATTCAAGCAGAAAGTGGCTAAGTATGTCTTGTTAGGAGACATTTTGTACCATCATAGCTATGAAGGAATCCTCCTTCGTTGCTTGGACCAGCAAGAGTCCACTTGGGCGATCGCCCAAGCGCACGATGGTACATGTGGTGGCCACTTCAGTGGTATGGCCATCGCAAAGTGCATTCTTCGCATGGGCTATTATTGGCCATCTTTAGAGCGAGATTGTTGTGCATATGTAAGGAAGTGCATGAAGTGTCAACACCATGCTAATTTGACACATGTACCTTCCCAAGCCTTGTAGACGATCCAGTCAACTTGGCCATTTTTATAGTGGGGCTTAGATCTAATCGAAAAGATCTCCCCTACATCGTCAAGTCATCACATGTTTATCATAATGGCCACAGAGTATTTCACCAAGTGGGTGGAAGCGGTTTCGCTTACCTCTACGATAGGACCCCGCATTGTGGAGTTCATTTTGCATAACATCATATGTCATTTTGGTATTCCATCCAAAATAATCTCGGATAATGGGACGTCATTCAAGAACAAAGACGTGCATGCTTTGACCACAAAGTACAAAATTTAGCATAGTTTTTTGACACCCTATTATCCGTAGGCAAATGGGCAAGCAGAGGCGTCAAACAAAATGCTAGTTGCTATCCTTAAAAATATAGTCGTAGATAGTCATAAGGATTGGCACATCCAAATCCCACTTGCCCTATGGGCTTATCGCACTAGCATTCGGATGCCCACTAGGGCCACTCCATTTTCGCTCGTGTATGGCTCCGAGGTAGTCATGCCTCTCGAGTTGGAAATTCCTTCCCTACGCATATCAATGCAAGAGTTCATCGATGATGACACTGTGTGGTAGGCCCGGTTAGACCAGCTTACGTTGCTTGATGAATGACGTGTTAATGCTCTCGAGCATTTACGTATCTATCAAGAGTGACTTAAGAAAGCATACAACATGAAAGTTCACCTGAGGGACTTTCGGGTTGGTGATTTGGTCTTGAAGGAAAACCAACAGAACTCTAGTTTTTCATCCCATCTAAGGGACAAGTTCATGGCAAATTGGTTAGGTCCATATGTAATTGATAGAAAAATAGGACCCGAGACATACCGGCTAGCCTCTCTTGATGGAATCAAGGAACTAGAACCCTTGAACATCAGTCATTTGTGACCATTCCATATCTAAGAGCAGCCATATTCCAAAATGCTCCAAGGATTCCTACAATCACTTGGTCAATCCCAAAATGCTCCAAGGATTCCTACAATCACTTGGTCAATCCCAAAATGCTCCAAGGATTCCTACAATCGCTTGGTCAATCCCAAAATGCTCCAAGGATTCCTACAATCACTTGGTCAATCCCAAAATGCTCCAAGGATTCCTACAATCGCTTGGTCAATCCCAAAATGCTCCAAGGATTCCCACAATCGCTTGGTCAAAAATAAGAAAATTCAAAAATAGTAAAATCATCAAAAATAACAAAAATTTGCATCTCATTTCCAGGCATGCTCAAACTCATCACAACAATAAAGAGCTCTTTTACATCTCATCTTCATATTCACAAAAAATCAATCCATCAAAAACACAAAAATATGTAGTTGCATTAAGCATCACATCCATACATTGCATATTTGTGGTCATACAGGTCAAAGGCACCATAGACTGTAATTACTCCGCCAATCCATCTTGTTCCACATTTCTCCATTTTATAAGCAGTCCATCAAACATAAATGCCATTCACTTCTTTTTACCATACCAGAGTTAGTGGTCTTCTAATGTATCAAGAGTTTTCATCCTTCAGTCATTATATAGCTTTCTAGCCACGTACTGTACCAAGTCAGACAGATTTTAAGAAGGTAGAGTTCTACTTGGATCACACCTTGTTACGTAGCATCCCAACACAAATTAAAACACATAAAAATTCCCAAGTTGTGTGAATGAAAGATGAAACCTGCACAGCAATCCAAGTCACCATAAGCGAAATGGTTATCTTGCTCATCCCCCTGTGCGAATGACCCCAAGAATGTTGAGAGTTGGCAAAAGGACAAGCATCCTCCCTACCCAATTCCCCAAGAATCCCAAGTTCTCAAAAGTTGCAAACATCATAAAATTTTGCAAAAAGTCAAAACTCCAAAAATTTGACATCACCACCAAAGTGCATACATCAAAAGGCACATACAATAGTGATTCTCATCACTCAAAATTCAAATCCCTTGCTCAAAAGAAAAATATATAAAAATAAACAATGATTTTTATCACTACAAAAGAGCAAGTATCCCAATACAATTGAAGAAAAGAAGGGAGTCGAACTTGAATCCCTAGAACTCTCAGCATTCCGATAGGTCATGAGGCAAACCTCAGTATCGGTTTGGTGGATAGCCTATCGGTCACTGGTGGTAAACCTCCCGCATGACGATATATCTGTCACATTAACTCGTGTACAGATCAATGTTTGCATGTGGATGAGCTAGCTTATGGTATCCTAGATAGCACCATAGATTAATCTAGCTAAATACAACAAAGGAGTTAGTGGAGCTAATTAGGTGATCCTCAGTACAGGTTTGGTTGACAGCCTATCTGGCACTGGCGGTATCCTGACCAATACCACATAAACGAACTCAATTGCACACACAGGGATGTGAAATAACTTGGTCAAAGACAAGTCCGATTCATACCTTGTCCAAAAGTCTTGGAAGATAAAGTACAGTCATGGCTAGTGAGTTAAAACCATCTGAGTCTCAGAAAACCTTAGCTACATTTCTAAACCAACTGCGCTATCTTTCATCCTCGCATTGCCATCAACAATCGCCAAAAAAAAACCACAAAGGTCTAAACAGTCTATGGTGCCCTCGCCAAACAACACAAATTCAATTCATCCATTCCATCTTGCATATCACATATAAATAAAAAACATTTGCATTCATCATAACATATGCATCCATCAAAATAAATTAACATGCATACATCCATACTCATCACTCATCATGCATAAAATCAAATCAACACTCGCATAAGCAAAATCAAGTCATCTGTATATATCATCAAAAATGCCCGTAGGCTACAATAAACTGGTCCTGTGACCCCACAACAAAATCCAAAAGCTCAAAAACCCCCAAGCCTAGGGCGTCGGCCACCATGATCATGCAAGATCGGTGCGACAGGAACTACCCCCATGGTGTGGGTCCTATGAGACCCCTCAGGGTGGCTACTGCTAGCCCCCGCATCATGCCTACTCCCCCCCTCATCCAGTCACCTGCATCGAGAGGATGCTGACTACTCAGTCTCACTCCCTCTCGAGCGGCATGATGATCCACCTCCACTGAACGTAGGGACCCACCCACCAAGGTGGCTAATCTCTACCTCTAGCTCTAACCGTTGTCGCACCGAGTCCATCTCCCACTGGTGATACGTCACCAAGTTCTCCTCGCACCATGCCAAAGCCCTATCCCTCTCCGCCATCTGCATCCATAGGAGATCCCTCTCCCATGCAACATCAGTACCCCCATCCTATCGATGGTAGGCAGCCAATGCATTCTCTCGCTCTACCAGCTGCATGCAGGAGATCCCTCTCTCAACACATCCCCTAGCTCCTCATCGTGCCTCCGTAGCAACCCCTCCAACCGTGCAATCTCACATAGCCTAGACTCCATGTCCTCCACATCTACCTGAGGCATAGGCATCTCTAGAATAGTAGCCTGCTTTGGCTCCCACTGCTCCGTGATGTCCTACATCTCTGGCTGATCCGAAACCCCAAAATCCACATCCTCATCCTCCACCTCCACCATATCTGCATCCTCCCGAGGAGCTCCCCAATCATCTCCTGGTGCCTCGACACCCTCCCCCACTGCTACCACCTCTGTGCCTCCTAGTGGCCCCTCTCCCCACCATCATCGTAGTACCCACCACTGGTCGTACTCTACGGTAGTCCCGACGTCATCCACATCCGGGACGTCGATCACTATGTCTGAATCCTCGCCTAGTGGCGAGATGACCGTCGATCTAGAGTCCTCTCATCCCCCTGATGTCGATAGACCATGGGCTCACCAGGAAACCCTTGGTGCACCCCAAACTATCATGTCACCCAATTGTAAGGGAAGAACTCATGCTCGGTCCCATGCCGCCCAATCAGCCACCGCTCCCTACGTACCCATCAGAGCCACTCTCCAGCCTTCGCCAGGCTAGACAGTCCCGATAAGGGTGCCATAACACCTCCCCTAGAGTCAGCCGAGCGAGGGCATCGACATAGTGCCCTATGACACCTGCCCATCGTCGACTCTATCCCTACTCCTCAGACCACCGCCGACATAGAGCCGCATAGCCTATATCCTTATCCTCCATCTTCGTCCGAGTCATCCATGGTAACCCGACTGGCCTCTCCACCGCTATGTGTTGCCAAGCCCAGCTCTGCAATAGATAGCTACAGCTAATCCCCTTCCACCTCCAGTAGTGGACCTCGTACAACTCACCATAGAGCTATGCCAGCAACGTCTTCCCCCACCTCATGATCAATGGTGCCTCTATCGAGCACTCTACCAGTCGCTAGACCACATCCAATAGGTTCCATGAGAACCTCGCACCTGACGAGTAAGGTAGCAACATGTTGGAAATGAGGCCCATGAGTACTGCGTGCCTCACTCCCAACACCCCCTCTCAAGCCACCATCGAACCAAAATCTTACCAATCTGAGTCACCCTCTACCCTCTCCACTGGGCTCTCCACACCTAGCTCCTCCCCATGCCTGAAGCATCGTATGTAAAGCTATCCGCTGATCACGCGATGACGTTCTGATCGGTAGTCCATCTATCAAAATCCATAGAAGCCGATAGACATCCTCCAAGGTCACTATCATCTCCCCTATTGGGAGATGGAAGGTGTTGGTCCGAGGATCCCACAGGTTGATCAGGGCCATCAGATAGGCCCGATCCCCGACCATAGGCTCCAGTCGAGCCACCTGCTTGAGCCCAAGGGCATCAAGCCACTCCCAGTCAACCACAGTTAGCGCCCCCCATGCTTCAGCAAAAGTAGTGGGTACACGATACCGACTCTTCACAACCTGCAAAAGAAAACAACACAAAAACATTAAAAACAATAAAAAAACTGTACAACACTAACATGTATATACAAGACTGCATTAAAACTATACAACCAAAAACAAAACAAAAATTCAAAAAAAATAATTTGTCAATCCTAGGGTTTCTACCTTACAAAAAAAAAAAAAAAATTCAAAAATAATTTTCAGTCCCTAGGGTTTTCTAATCCTAATTAACAAAACAACAAAAACAAAAAAAATTTTCAATACAATTTCAGTCTTAGGATTTCTGTATTCTAAGTTTAAAAAGTCTATACAAACAAAACAAAATTAAAATAACAATTTTTTAACCTAGGGTCTTCACCTACGTTTTAAAACTGACAAGCTCAACCTAAAAAACTAGGGTTTTACGTTCCGTTTATCCTAGGGTTTTAGTTAAAAGCAAAATAAAAAATTTTTACCTAGGTTTTAACTATCGTTTTTCGCTTCATTTTAAGCTAAATCTTGGTTTGTGTTCAACTCAGTTTTAGGGTTTCAATTTTAATTTTGAAAAGCAACATAAACAAAGAAAAACAAACAAATAACTTGCAGTTTTAAAAACACATAACAAAAAGCAATAACGCTAAGGAGCACTTACTGGTCTCGCTTCGGCTCTACCGCTCGATCCGGTTTGTGCACTCATGATGTCAGGAGAAATTTGGCAGTGCTTCACTTCGCAGAATTAACCTCCTCCTCCCCAGAGCTCCAAATCGCAAGAAAATTCGAATGCAAATGAGCCCAAACCCTAGTTTTGGCCTTTAAATAGGCCTTTTGAGCTTATATTCGTTCCTCCCTGGGATGAGCACTCTGGTTAGCGCTCGTCCCACCCTGGGACGAATACTAAGCTAGTATTCGTCCCACCCCGAATGAATTCAGGGCAAAAATTTCAAAAAACAACAAAAATTGAACAAAAATGCACCAAAATAGCTAATAAACTTGCCCGATGAGAGTGCTTTGGCACTTGACATTCCGGGCATGCAAAATAGATGTCGGGGTCACAAATCCTCGCTATCCTATTCCCTAAGAAGGCTACCATAGCCGGACCGCTCCACGGGAAGACGGATTTTCGAGAATTTCATCCCCAAACGACGTCAACAAAAGGGTCAAAACCCACCCAAAAATAGTAATAACATTGCCGAACGAAGGCGCCTTCATGCCTGACATTCTTGGCATCCAAAATAGACATTGGGGTTGCAAATTGTCACTATCCTACTCCCTAAGAAGGCTACCATAGCCGGACCGCTCCACGGGAGGACGGATTTTTGCCAATTTTAGCTCCAAAAAGCGTCACCAAAAAGGGTTAACACCCACCAAAAATAGGTCTAAATGTCGAAAAACTGCACACACGCTTAATGCTAAAACATCTAAAGGCACCCTCACACAAGTCATCTTGGGTCAAGTGACTCGTCGCTTTTCTCATGAAGGTCATTCCCTCATCGATTCGTCGCTTGAGGGGGTAGTCACACTTAGTCACCAATCAACAAATACACACCCAATTAAGGAAAATGACATGCATTCAAAGAATCATTGACAAAGACAATTACGCTCCTGCTTGGGGCAGTAAACAAGCAATAATCACAACCTCGATCAAATCACTTGGCATTTCATGAATCATGAACTCAAGGTTCTCATAGACAAAAGGTTGCGCCCTTTGCCTATTCATGACCGATCAATGTCCAAGATCAAGTAACACCTCACCGAAAAAGGTTAACACTTGAATTGAGTTCCTTCACTCGTCAGAAGCAAGGATTCAAGAATGCATGCCCTTTCCATACTTGGGGCATCAAAAGTTGGTTAGGTTACTGAGAAACCCTAATCATTAGTGCTTTGGTTATCTATTTTTGCTCGATGTTGCGCCATGCACAGCGCATCCCAAAAAGGGGCATCTATAGACACCAAAATAACACCAATCCGATTATGTGACTGCAAACACTGATCGCTTTGACACACACAACCCCAAGGGCAGCCCCTAGAGGTCAAACAATGGTCCTAACCACTCTCACAATAGTTTTGGAAGGTCAGAGATCAATTTGGCACCTTCAAGCACTTTGCTCAATATCCGTTCCACCCTGGAACGAATTCAAACTGGGATTCGCCCCACCCAGGGACGAATTCTGGATTCGCTCCAGGGTGGGGCGAATTGCAGGTTTGATGGGAAAAAAGTCAAATCTTGACAAATGGCAGCTCAGATCCGCCACCCAATGCTTCCTTCATCGCATGGGAGTATGGGTGAGCATTTTCGAGCGTTAGAGGCATTTGCAAGGTCAGTCATGAAGTCCCAATTCAGGGAGGAATCTCCTTCCCCCCTGGGAAGGCATGATTTCCAAGTGGCGCCTCTGCATGCCCATTTCAAGAGACCTCCAGGTCTATAAATTGGTGAGTTTCCTCACCCCAAAATATAGAGAGAAGGAGCATTTTAGAGCAACGAAGTGCTGTCATTTTATTTACATACCTCACACCTTTTGGATTTGCGCCTTTCACATCCTTGATCTCCTTTAGAGGGGAGGTCATTGGGTGACTATTGGGAGGATGAATCTCGATCCCAAAACCTGACATTTGGCCATAATATCCCACCAAATTTTTTGACAATACCACACAAGAGGTTTTGGACCCATCCCAAGTGGATTGGTGCCGAAATCAAGCCTCAAACGATGGGCGGCCTGCCCCATGGGCGCCCCCTCCCACACTGCCACAGTCCTAATCGCCCCTTTCGGAGCGATGGGAATTCCATGGTAGACTTGCTTTCTTTCATTTTTGCATTCAATTCTATGATGTTTAGATAGGTTGCCATTTGAATTTCGTCTCGTTTTGAACAATTTTGACCATATTTCTATCTTTGCTCGCTTTTACTAACCTACGGGTAGCATCATCAAATTCCCATTGATGGAGGCTAAATTGGGAAAATCTGACCATCTGGGTCTTCCCAAAATGCCCCCAATTAGCTAACCCCAAGTTTTCAGGTCTTTTGGAGCTTCCTAGGTAGGACATTGGGACAGTACCTTTTCGGCATTTTGTTGTAGGTGAATTCGTCCCACCCCGGAGCGAATTCAAATCGGTGAGGAATTTTCTGACTGTTATTTTTGCAGAGCCTTCCTGGTGGTGTCTTGATGCCTCTATCAAATTTTCATAGCATTTGGACTTGTTTTAGTCATAGTTTAATTCATTTTTCTCATTCACTTATCGTAGGCTTGGGGATTGCATGCTTTGTTTCATCCGCAGGTGCTACTGATCATTTCTTGTTCTTTTGAACATAGGGTTTGGACATCGGAGGAGCAGCGAGGAGTCCAAACTCATCAACGCAAGTGGCGGTGATGTTTGGTCCGCCCATTTTACATGTGGGCACGCGGAAGAAGGAAAGGCACCCATGGATGTAACAAGAACGCATGCTTAAACGCTCCTAGCCCTTGGAAGGGGAGGATGCGCATTGTAACCGAGTTTGAAACATATCAATAAAAAGGGCTGTCTTCTTTATTCACATTTGTTTCATTTCGATTCGCTCATGCTTTTCCCTCTTTTCATGCACTTTCAAGTTTCTAGGATTTAGCGCTAAGTTCGGTTTCTTTGTTTGCATTTCGCATATTCGCTTTCCTTTTTGCTTTCGTATCCTCGTGCTTTCACCTCCCTTCTAAAATAGATCAAGGATGTGAAAGCCACAAATAAAAAGGTGTGAGGATGTAAAACAAAAACACTTCATTGCTCAAAATGATCCTTCTCTCTATATATTTGGGGTGAGAAGACTCACCATTTTATAGACCTGACGATCTCTTTGGATGAGCATGCAGAGGTGCCACTTGGAAATCATGCCTTCCTATGTGGGAGAAGATTCCTCCCTGATTAGGGTCTCCATGACTACCCCTGTAACTACCTCTAGCACTCAAAAATGCTCACTCACACTCCCATGCAATGAAGGAAGAGTTAAGTGGCGGATCTGAGATGCCATTTGTCAAGATTTGACTTTTTACCCATCAAACCTGCTATTTGCCCCACCCTAGAGCGAATACTACTAATCATACTTGGATAGAATGAATACCAATTTGTAATTGTCCTTGGGTGGAATGAGTAGAGAGAAGAGTGCCTGAAAGGTGCCAAATTGACATTTGACCTTCCAAAACTGTTGTGTGAGTGGTTAGGACCACTGTTTAACCTCAGGGGGTTGCCTTGGGGGATGTGTGTGTCAATGCAATCAGTGTTTGAAGTCACATAATTGGATTGGTGTTGTTTTGGTGTCTACAGAAATATTCTTGATCAAAACTCAACCTCAACTTGCTTCTTTTTAACTACCGTGATTTCATTTGACATTGTCCTTACACTCAAATTTATATATTGTGTCTCCTCTAACAATTTCATGGAGGGGTCATAATTTTGTGGAAGATCAGGGAGGATAGGCATGGTTACCTTTGGGGGAAGTTTACCTAAGGCAATCAAATCCACTTCGGTATTAAGAACTTGCATATACAGATCTAGAAATGTGTGGATATTGGATTGTCAAACCGATATATCAATATCAGAGTTGAAGGCTTGAATATAGTAAAACGTATCTTATTCATTGGTAGGTAGAAGATCGTCAAGAACTCTTTTCCAACTTCAAGTGAATCTAACATTTAAATCTACTATTTCCTCCTATAGATGTCTTTAGATGTTTGTGAATTGATGTAGAAAGAAAAAAGGATCTACTTGCTCATGAAAATTTGTAATTAACAACTCTGTCAACTAGTCACATGTGGTGATGGTAGCGGGTGGCAAGGATCAGTACTAGTACAATAAATTTTCTTTGAGAGACAACACCAACAATCATACCATAATGTCTTCATCTATAATATCATGTATTATTGCCAAGGATGCCACATCTTGGATGTGCTTGTAAGCAATATTATCCATACCATCATAAGTAGGCAAAGCCTTCAATGTTGCTTAAGGGAATAGGTTTTGAGCTTATAGATTTAATGCTCTAGATCTATTCTATACTGTAAATTGCCTTGGTGGTGGCTACTATGGAAATGAATTTTGATCCATATGGATTGGTGTGTGTGGTTAGGGAGGTGGAAAACTAGTAGTTGTAGTAGTAGGACTTGTAGGAACAAAAAACACACCAACTAACTAAGAGGGCGTTTTAGTGTATGGGAAAGTCAAAGGTACTAACCTAGGGTGTTCTCCTAGATTTTGGATATCAAGTTCATACAATTCAATAGGATCTTAAAAATTCTTGGTCTTCGATCTCGTAATCATGAAGAAAGCTTTTGCTTACCTCATGTTCAGAGTCTTTTGGATAGAGCTAAGTCTTCAGATGTTCTAATCCTATAGTACAAGGTGAACATCAAACTTTTATACTATTAATAGTAGAATCTTCTGAAAGTTCCACTAAGCATTCCAAAAATGGTTGCTCATGAATCTGCCTAGTTACAATATCTATGCATTGTGCACCCTAGACCTGATTAATATTGAAACACCAGAGGAAATAAATTTCCTCTAGGCCAATATCCAGAGAGGGATAACTTCCTTACTAATCCTACATTGGGTATATGTTTAGAGAAATAGGAAAGAAATAGGAAATTATAGAAAAAAATGGAAAATATAGCTATAAGACAGTAGAATAGGATGGGGATAGACTAACATCAAAGCTTCCACCAAGCAACTTAGCAGCATTCAATAGAAAACACAAGTGCAGAGACTTAACAACTATGCAAGAGAATAACCTTTAGAGTGCATTCCAATGTTCAATCCCATACAAGCAAAGAATAATTCAATAGCAGAATTCACTCACAACAGATAATGGAAATAAAATATTAAGAAATCACACACAAATAACTATCAAGTGCAAAATCATTCCAAGAACCAAAAGCTAAATTATCTCTATTAACGTAGAAAACCTAGAGTATATTTCTATAGAGTGTCCACTCTTCCATCATTTACAATGAAAAATGATCAGTCTTTTATAGAGGTATTTTGCCTCTATCATTTAATGCATGTATAACAAATGATGGTAGATCAAAAACTAGCGTCCGTATTTTCATCCTTGATATCGGTGGCTTTATGATCAAAACATTTGGCAAATAATCCATGATCCAACTTCAACGGGAGGAAATCTTATAGAAAAATCAACAAATGTAAATACTCAAAGCAATCTTGGGTGTCAATGCATTGGGAAATAGTAAAATTGCATAAGAATCGAGCAGGAATTCACTTCACCTTGCACTTTGTAAATTTATTTCACTAGAAAATTCCACTGAGTATTAAATTCACTTTGAAAATCACTAAGGTTAAAATTTGGTGTATTGGAAATGAATAAATATTACCCCTAATCTCTCAACATTGGAGTAGATATTCTGGAAGTGCTTTCCTGCATCACCCCAAAAGTAAATGCTATCCTTCATTGAATAAATGTGAAAGTGAGCGCCTGGGGCTATATCTCTATTGAAAAGTTGATGTCACCCAATGAAGGGGTGAAACAACCCTATTGGAGCAACCATAGGCAACAATCAATCATGATATCCGAATAACTTCATATTTTAATCTTATCCTTATAACTGCTTTTTTTGTTGTTACCCCGAAATAAGGTGATAAGAACTTTCATATTTTTGGAGAGGTGGTGTCACTTGCCAATTCAACTTGGAGCACTATGCAAGGATCCTTGCCCAAAACTAAACCTCCAAAACACCATTCACCCCTTGGAAAGGTGATTTTGATTTACTGTGCTTTGAACTCATCGGGCACTTATGTTTCATCTTTCCTCAATTGTAGATGAAATCACCAACTGTATGAACCTTCATAACCTTGGAAATATTCCTTCACCTGAACAAGGGGTGACAAAGATCTTCACCCCTATCTTGGTATGAAACTACCATCTTAATCTACCCAAAGTTGGGCCCACTAAATTATTCATTTGAAATGGTGCTTCAAATGTGTTTCACACCAAAGAGGGGTGACAAGAGGTTTCACCTCTCTCTTGGGGTAACAATCATTTCTTAAAACCTCACCCAAATTCATGGGTGCTCACTTATATATTGTTTCTTAATTCCATTTTCATTGGATGTCGCCCTAGAGAGGGGTGCCAAAGGGTTTCGCCCCTCTATTAGGGTGACAACATTTTAAATCACATAGCGCCTTTGATATTTTTATTGTATCGGGTGATTTTAAAATGAATTTCATCCTAAATAGGGGCAACAAGAGGTTTCACCCCTCTATTGGTGCGACAATGGTTTCTTCTATTTGCTTTTACAACCTTCAACAATGCCTCAAGCGACTTTACTTGGACAATATTTTTAAAATTTTGTTTTCACCTCCAAGAGGTGCGACATGTGTATTTGTCCCTTGGTTGGGGCAAAAATGCTTCTTCATCCCTTCCTTGAGATCCAAACATAGATTTAATAATTTCCTGGTCAAATATGTATCATGGCAAAAGCACCCAACTTTGTCTTTCTTTCTTCGAAAGCTCTTCTTATTTAAAAAATAAATTCTCTTGTTGGCATTCGTGTTCTTTGAAAGTTTTAAATAAAAATTTTCCCATTGCTTACACAATTTGAATATCATTTACAGTAATGTATTATGTTAACAGTAATGAGGTAGAAAAATAAAACTGCAATAAAGCTAAACATATTAAAAATTGCAAATCCTTCATTTGTAAATTCATCAAAATTTTACAATCAATTATCAAAACAAAATCAAAATGTGAAAATGTTGCAAAACTACCAATAAGACCCATTTACAATAAAAAAGAATCTATTAGGTGTGATGTATTCCTTGATGAAGTCAACCTAGTTATAATGAAAACTGAATTTGGTTAGGATTGAGAAAAGAAAGTCCCAAGAAACATTGTCAAGAGCTTTGTTCATATTCAGTTTTATGAATAACCTGGATTTGCCACTTTTGATAATAGAGTTTATGAGTTCATGGATGGATATAATATTATCAATAATGAGTCTTCCTTGGAGTGAGCTACCTTGACAAGGATCAACAATAGTAGTAAGGATTTATTTTAGTCTATTGGCTATAACTTTAGCAAGGTTTTTTTTTAATGACATTACATAAGCTAATGGTCCTAAAATTAGAAAGAGTGTTGACTTTCGATGATTTAGGAATGAGAGAAAGAAAAGTGGAATTAACTCCTCTTGAAATGTGTTTGTCCCTTTGAATCCATATACCATTTTGATGGTGCAAGGACCATGACATTTTTATGAGTTTATCTTTGAATTTTTAGCGTACATTATTAAGCTTGAAAACAATGAACTTGATATTAAAATAATGTATTTTAATATTTTAGTGTATTTCAATCCTTCAAATTACTCTTGCAAAGGACAACATCTACTTTGAAACTTTACCGATTTACCTGCAAAAGAATGGACTTCCAAAATTGTTCTTTGATGATCCATGTGACATAGAAATAACTAAAATATTTACATACTATAATGAAGTTTCTATGTAGCAATTAAGATTTAATATACTCAATAGCTAATATATTTTTAGAATAGTGCAAATTTTCAAAAAAAAATTCCTTGCAAGAGTTTAGTGCATATTAGGAAAGGGTAAGTATAAGATTAAAATCTTCTAGAAAAATATGTCAAATGCAAGCCAAACTTGGGTTGAATGATGAAATATGACATTAGTTATATGGACTTAAATCGTATACAAGTTTCACCTAACTATTTTTAACAACCAAAGAAAAACATGTTTATGATGATAAGACAATTAAGCCCATTTATTGCATTTTTCTTTTGTAAAAACACAGACAAACAAAGATAGAAAAAAATCGATGTAGGAACACATACAAAAGGAATTATTTTTTTATTATTAGGGTTTGACCCCCAGATTGAGGATCTTATGTTGATTACCCAAATAATAAATAAACACACAAAGTAGACAATATGATTATCTCTTTTAAGGGTTAAATGTGTGTCCTAAAACTTGTTTAGTGTGTTTTGAAATTTATTGAAAACTTAAACTACTCTCACCATGCTTGAAATTGTTGATGTAATGCTCAATAGTTTAAGGATTTCACCTGTATAATCGTAACTCGTCAACCTAGTGATGAACTCCAGGCCGTGTAATCTAACCTATAATATGTGGTAATGAAGTCCTCACATGGTCAAGGAGAACAGTTCTTGCCAGATCCTCACTCGTTTTCACCCAGTCAAAATCATACCCTCCGAAGAGAAGTATATGCAAATTTTCTAGGCTACAAAAGGTTCTCGGATCCGATATTCATCTAGAATATAGGGTACGTAATATTTGGGACAACGGATGAAAATGACCTCCACCGTCATTGAAACCATACTACTGGTTGGATGTGACTTCCAACTCACTAGCATTTACTTTAGAACGTGGTGTGTGTGATTCTTTTAAATTTGCATAAAATAAAAAAGCATAAAATAGCATTCACATGATTTTCCTACATGCTTTGAAAAAGAACATTTCACTTTAATATAATGTAAAATTACACTAGATGATATTTAGATAATGCAACTATCTATGATGAAAATGGCCACTGATTGGACCTCATACATGCAAAATCTAAACAAACAATAGCCTAGACCACTGGAGACTAGGGCAGATTGCAATCAGAGATCCGCTATTCCTAGCAGCGATTAGTGGAAAAATAAAAAAGTATCTAGGATTTTACCATTTTACATTTTGCTATGTTTTATAATTAGCATCCATCTATTGCATTCTGCTTTTGTAAAAACATAGACATAAAAAGACCGATATAGGAACACATCTAGAAGGAATTATTTTTTATTATTAGGGTTTGACCCCTAGATCGAGGATCTTATGTTGATTACCGACATAATAAAGAAACACACAATTTAGATAGTATGATTATCTCTTTTAAGGATTATATGTGTGGTCTAAAACTTGTTTAGTGTGTTTTGAAATTTGTTGAAAACTTAAACTACTCTCATCATGTTTGAAATTGTTGATGTAATTCTCAATAATTTAAGGCTTTCACCTATATACTCGCAGCTTGACAACCTGGTGATGAACTCCAGGCCACGAAATCCAACCTATAATGTGTGGAAATGAAGTCCACACACGGCTAGGGAGCACAGGTCCTGCTAGATCCTCACCCATTTTCACCTAGTCAACATCATACCCTCCGAAGAGGAGTATATGCACATTTTCAAAGATATGAAAGGTTCTCAGATCTGGTATTGATCTAAAACATATGGTACGTAGGATTTGGGCCAACGGTTGAAAATCACCTCCACCATCATTGAAACCCTACTAGTGGTTGGATGTGACTTCCAACTCACTAGCGTTTACTTTGGAACGTTGTGTGTGTGGTTCTTTTTAATTTGCATAAAATAAAAATGCATAAAACAACATTCACATGATTTTCCTACATGCTTTGAAAAAAAATATTTCAATTTAAGAGAATGCAATATTACACTACATGATATTCAGAGAATGCAACTATTTATGATGAAAATGGCCACTAATTGGGCCTCATACATGTAAACTATAAAGAAACAATGGCCTAAACCACTGAAGACTAGGGCGGATTGCAATCAGAGATTCGCTATTCCTAGTAGTGACTAGTGGAAAACTAAAAAAGCATCTAGGATTTTATCATTTTACATTATGTTTTCTAATTAACATCCATCTATTGCATTCTGCTTTTGTAAAAACACAAACAGAAAAAGACCAATGTAGGAACAAATCCAGAAGGAAATATTTTTTTATTATTAGGGTTTTACCCCTAGATTTAGGATCTTATGTTGATTACGCAAATAATAAAGAAGCACAAAAAGTTGGATTAGATGTGTGTCCTAAAACTCGTTTAGTGTGTTTTGAAATTTGTTGAAAACTTAAACTACTCTCATCGTGTTTGAAATTGTTAATGTAATGCTCAATAGTTTAAGGTTTTCACCTGTATACTTGCAGCACGACAACCTGGTGATGAAATCCAGGCTATGTAATCCATCCTATAATGTGTGGTAATTGTAGACACAAAATTATAGCCATTAATACTCCATCCTAACCATCCCACCATCCACTTGTCCACCATACACCTTTCTCGCCATCAAAAGGCTCACTTTAGCCCATTCCTACCATTTCCTAACCCAATTGGGCTTATGTTTATATTAATTTATATTAAATTATATTTAATATAATATTTTATATTATATTATATTAAATTTATTATAAAATATGTATTTATAAATTCAATTAACCACAGTTGTCCAATCCAATCTAATCTCCATCGTCCATATTCAATAATCCATTCCACATCTAAAGTGTAATCTCAGCCTTAGGATCTGATTTAATATTAGCCACATGATTAAAAGTGTAAGGCTAAAACCCTATGTAAACCCTAAGCTAGATTATAAAATAAGAGCACTCATAATGCTCAAACCCTGGAAGATTTGTGCCCTAGAATAGTTGTGCCCTTGAGAGATCCCGATGAAGAAGAAGGTTGCAGAGTTTTGAAGACTTCCACCATAAAATCCACTTGTGGGGATAGATCTAAAACCCTACCTTGTCATATGACTCTCGTCATTCCAACCATTCCTCATATCCATCCGTTCCACCTCGCCCTACTCCATTATCATCGCCACCACTTTCGTACATCCTCCGCATTCATCGCATCCCCAGGATTTGCTTCTAAATTTTTTCTCTTACCCATAGGCATCCTCTCATGCTTGCTAGGATCACCACAGAGCCTACCAGGCGCTCACCAGAGCCTACCATATCCCGTAGGTGCACGCTAGAGCCTAAAAAGCTCACTTTAGAGCTTTCCAGGAACTCACCACAGCCTACCATATCCCATAGGTGCACACCAAATCCTATGAAGCTTTCTATAGATCTTGTCAGGTGCTCACCATAGCCTACCATATCCTGCAAGTGCGCACCAGAGCCTACGAAGTTCACACCAGAGCCTGCCAAGTGCCCGCCAGAACCCGTCGTCATCATCAAACACCCCAGAGACCTATTACATCACATATGATACTACTACTAGGGCATCACACCAATGAATCTGTAATGAAACATCAATAGACAATAAGGTAAATCACTATTTGTGTTGTTATATTTCATGTTGTCTTATTATGTTCACATTTCAGTGCCATAACTAGGATTTGTAAGTGGTGATTTCTGAGGGCTCACACTATGGTGCCCTCATTTGTTATTATTGATTCTCTTGGTTTACTTGTGTGCAAGATTTGATAACACATAAAAAGTATTGAGTGGATGTTGAATATGGAGTGGCCAGGTTATGAATATCAAGAATCCGACTCAACTTATTGGGAGAAAAGCACATTGAAGACACTCTTTTATTGTAGCTATGATTTCAAAGAACCCTATAAATGTTTATTCATTGTATCACAACACTTTTTTCAAGGTAAAATTAATTATACAAATGAGTTTTTCAGCTCCCCCCCATTATTCAATAATAATATTTCTTATGCTATTACATTTGTCTTGTTGGATTTTTTTACTTTATGCTATTATCTAGTGTTGTTTTTTTAGCTCTACAGTAATGAAGTCCATACACAGCTAGGGAGTACATGTCCTACTAGATCTTCACCTATTTTCATCCAGTTAGCATCATACCCTCTGAAGAGGAGTATATACAAAGTTTCTAGGCTACGAAAGGTTTTTTGATCTGGTATTGGTCTAGAACATAGGGTACATAGGATTTGGACCAATGGATGGAAATCACCTCCATCGTCATTGAAACCCTACTAGTGCTTGGATGTGACTTCCAAATCACTAGCGTTTACTTTGGAACGTGGTGTGTGTGGTTATTTTTAATTTGCATAAAATAAAAATGCATAAAACAACATTCACATGATTTTCCTACATGCTTTGAAAAATAATGTTTTACTTTAAGAGAATACAATATTACACTAGATGATATTAAGAGAATGCAACTATCTATGATGAAAATGGCTACTGATTGAGCCTTATACATGCAAACTCTAAACAAACAATAGCATAGATCGCTAGAGACTAGGGCAGATTGCAATCAGAGTTCGCTATTCCTAGCAACGAGTAGTGGAAAACTAAAAAGCATCTAGGATTTTGCCATTTTACCTTTTGCTATATTTTATAATTAGCATCCATCTATTGCATTTTGCTTTTGTAAAAACACAAATACAAAAAGACAAAAAAAAAACCGATGTAGGAACAAATCCAGAAGGAAATGTTTTTTTATTATTAGGGTTTGACCCCAAGATCAAGGATCTTATGTTGATTACACAAATAATAAATAAACACAAAAAGTAGATAGTATGATTATCCATTTTAAGAATTATATGTGTGTTCTAAAACTCGTTTAGTGTGTTTTGAAATTTGTTGAAAACTTAAACTACTCTCATCGTGTTTGAAATTGTTGATGTAATGCTCAATAGTTTAAGGTTTTCACCTGTATACTCGCAACACAACAACTTGGTGATAAACTCCAGGATACATAATCCAACCTATAATGTGTGGTAATTGTAGACACCACATTACAACCATTAATCCTCCATCCTAACCATCCCACCATCCACTTTTCCACCATACACCTTTCTCGCCTTCAAAAGGCCCACTTTAGCCCTTCCCACCTTAAAAAGGCCCACTTTAGCCCATTCCCGCCATTTCCTAACCTAATTGGGCTTATGTTTATATTATTTTATATTAAATTATATTTAATATAATATTTTATATTATATTATATTGTATTTATTATAAAATATGTATTTATAAACCCAATTAACCAGAGTCGTCTGATCCAATCTAATCTCCACCGTCCATCTTCATTAATCCATGCCACATCTAAAGTGTAATCTCAGCCTTAGGATCTAATTTAATCTTAGCCACACGATTAAAAGTGTAAGGCTAAAAACCTAAGTAAACCCTAAGCTAGATTATAAAATAAGAGCACTCATAATGCTCAAACCCTAGAAGATTTATGCCCTAGAATAGTTGTGCCCTTGAGAGATCCCGGTGAAGAAGGTTGTAGAGTTTTGAAGACTTCCACCATAAAATCCACTTGTGAGGATAGATCTAAAACCCTAGCTTGTCGTATGACTCTTGTCATTCCATCCATTCCCCATATCCATTTGTTCCACCTCGCCCTACTCCATTATCACTGCCACCACTTTCACACATTAGTCACATTCATTGCACCTCGCATGATCTGCTTCTATATATTTTCTCTTACCAGAGCCTACCAAGTGTTCGCCAGAACCCATCATCATCATAAAACACACCACAGACCTGTTACATCACATATGCTACTACTTCTAGGACATCATGTGAATGTTGTTTTATGCATTTTTATTTTATGCAAATTAAAAAAAACCACACACAACACATTCCAAAGTAAACACTAGTGAGTTAGAAGTCACATCAAATAACTATCAATGGCTAGGGAGCACAAATTCTGCTAGACCCTCACCTGTTTTAACCCAATCAACGTCATACCATCCGAAGAGGAGTATATGTGAATTTTTAGGATACAAAAGGTTCTTAGATCCGGTATTGGTCTAGAACATAGGGTATGTAGGATTTGGACCAACGGATGGAAATCACCTCCACTGTCATTGAAACCCTACTAGTGGTTGGATGTGACTTCCAACTCACTAGCGTTTACTTTGGAACGTGGTGTGTGTGGTTCTTTTTAATTTGCATAAAATAAAAATGCATAAAACAACATTCACATGATTTTCCTACATGCTTTGAAAAACAACATTTCACTTTAAGAGAATGTAATATTACACTAGATCATATTCAGAGAATGTAACTATCTATGATGAAAATGGCCACTTATTGGACCTCATACATGCAAACTCTAAACAAACAATGACCTAGACCATTGGAGACTAGGGCGGATTGCAATCAAAGATCTGCTATTCCTAGTAGTAGCTAGTGGAAAACTAAAAAAGCATCTAGGATTTTTCCATTTTACCTTTTGCTATGTTTTCTAATTAGCATCCATATATTGCATTCTACTTTTTAAAAAATACAACCAAAAAATGAAAAAGACCGATGTAGGAACACATCCAGAATGAATTATTTTTTTATTATTAGGTTTTGACCCCCAGATCGAGGATATTATTTTGATTACGCAAATAATAAATAAACACACAAAGTAGATAGTATGATTATCTATTTTAAGGATTATATGTGTGTCCTAAAACTATTTTAGTGTGTTTTAAAATTTGTTGAAAAGTTAAACTACTCTCATCGTGTTTGAAATTGTTGATGTAATGCTCAATATTTTAAGGCTTCTACCAGTATACTCACAGTTTGACAACCTAGTGATGAAATCCAAGCCATGTAATCCAACCTATAATATGTGGTAATGATCTCCTCACACGATCAGGGAGCACAGGTCCTTCCATATCCTCACCCGTTTTCACCTAGTCAACGTCATACCCTTCGAATAGGAGTATATGCAAATTTTCAAGGTTACAAAAGGTTCTCGGATCTGGTGTTGGTCTGGAACATTGGGTACATAGGATTTGTGCCAACGAATAGAAATCAACTCCACCATCAGTTAAACCCTACTAGTGGTTGGATTTGACTTCCAACTCACTAACGTTTACTTTGGAACGTGGTGTGTGTGGTTCTTTTTAATTTGCATAAAATAAAAATGCATAAAACAACATTCACATGATTTTCCTATATGCTTTGAAAAATAACATTTCACTTTAAGAGAATTCAATATTACACTAGATGATATTCAAATAATGCAACTATCTATTATGAAAATGGTCACTGATTGGGCCTCATACATGCAAACTCTAAACAAACAATGGCCTAGACCACTGGAGACTAGGGCGGATTGCAATCAGAGATCCGCTATTTCTAGCAGTGACTAGTGGAAAACTAAAAAAGCATCTAGGATTTTGCCAATTTACCTTTTGCTATATTTTCTAATTAGCATCAAACTATTGCATTTTGTTTTTGTAAAAACACAAATAGAAAAAGACATAAAAAGATCGATGTAGGAACACATCTAGAAGGAATTATTCTTTTATTATTAGGGTTTGACCCCTAGATCGAGGATCTTATGTTGATTACACAAATAATAAAGAAACACACAATGTACACATTATGATTATCTCTTTTAAGGATTAGGTGTGTGTCCTCAAACTATTTTAGTGTGTTTTAAAATTTATTGAAAACTTAAACTACTCTCATCGTGTTTGAAATTGTTGATGTAATGCTCAATAGTTTAAGGCTTTCAAAAATATACTTGCAGTTTGACAACTTGGTGATGAACTCCAAGCCACGTAATCCAACCTATTGTGTGTGGCAATGATGTCCACACACGGTTAGGGAGCACAAGTCCTGCCAGATCCTCACTCGTTTTCACCCATTCAACATCATACCCTTCATAGAGGAGTATATGCAAATTTTCCAAGCTACGAAAGGTTCTCGAATCCAGTGATGGTCTGGAACATAGGGTACGTAGGATTTGGGCCAATGGATGGAAATCACCTCCACCATCATTGAAACCCTACTAGTGGTTGTATGTGACTTCCAACTCACTAGCATTTACTTTGGAATGTGGTGTGTGTGGTTCTTTTTATTTTACATAAAATAAAAATGTATAAAACAACATTCACATGATTTTCCTACATGCTTTCAAAAATAAAGTTTCAGCTTAAGAGAATGTAAGATTACACTAGATGATATTAAAAGAATGCAACTATCTATGATGAAAATGGCCACATATTAGGCCTCATACATGCATAATATAAACAAACAATGGCCTAGACTACTGGAGACTAGGGTAGATTGCAATCAGATGTCCGTTATTCCTAGAAGTGACTAGTGGAAAACTAAAAAATCATCTAGGATTTTGCCATTTTATCTTTTGCTATGTTTTATAATTAGTATCCATCTATTGCATTCTTTTTTTGTAAAATCACAGACAGAAAAATACTGATGTAGGAACACATCTAGAAGGAATTATTTTTTCATTATTAGGGTTTGACCCCTAGATCAAGGATCTTATATTGATTATCCAAATAATAAAGAAACACACAAAGTAGAAAATATAATTATCTCTTTTATGGATTATATGTGTTTCCTAAAACTAGTTTAGTGTGTTTTGAAACTTGTTGAAAACTTAAACTTCTTTCATCGTGTTTGAAATTGTTGATGTAATGCTCGATAGTTTAAGGCTTTCACCTATATAATCGTAGCTCAAAAACATGGTGATGAACTCCAAGATACGTAATCCAAACTATAATATGTGGTAATGAAGTGCACACACGGTTAGGGAGCACAGGTCCTACCAGATCCTCACATGTTTTCACCCAGTCAATGTCATATCCTTCGAAAACGAGTATATGCAAATTTTCCAGACTATGAAAGGTTCTCGGATCTGGTAGTGGTCTAGAACATAGGGTACATAGGATTTGGGCCAACATATGGAAATCAACTCCACCATAATTGAAACCCTACTAGTGGTTCGATGTGACTTCCAACTCACTAGCATTTACTTTGGAATGTGGTGTGTGTAGTTCTTTTTAATTTGCATAAAATAAAAATGCGTAAAACATCATTCACATGATTTTCATACATGCTTTGAAAAAGAACGTTTCACTTTAAGAGAATGCAATATTACAATAGATGATATTTAGAGAATGCAACTATTTATGGTGAAAATGGCCATTGATTGGGCTTCGTATATGTAAAATCTAAACAAAAAATGGTCTAGACTACTAGCGACTAGGGCGGTTTGTAATAAGAGATCTGCTATTCCTAGCAGCGACTAGTGGAAAACTAAAAAAACATCTAGGATTTTTCCATTTTACCTTTTGCTATGTTTTCCAATTAGAAAAAACACAAAAAAAAGACATAAAAAGACCGATGTAGGAACACATCCAAAAGGAATTATTATTTTTATTATTATGGTTTGACCCACAGATCGAGGATCTTATGTTGATTACCCAAATAATAAATAAACATACAAAGTAGACAATATAATTATCTCTTTTAAGGATTAGATGTGTGTCCTAAAATTGGTTTAGGATGTTTTAAAATTTATTGAAAACTTAAACTACTCTCATCGTGTAGTAAATTTTTGATGTAATGCCCAATAGTTTAAGGCTTTCACCTGTATACTTGCAGCTCGAAAACTTGGTGATGAACTCCAGACCACGTAATCCAACATATAATGCATGGTAATGAAGTCCACACATAGTCAGGAAGCATAGGTCTTGCCATATCCTAACCCATTTTCACCCAGTCAGCGTCATACCCTTTTAAGAAGAGTATTTGCAAATTTTCTAGGCTATGAAAGGTTCTCAGATCCTGTATAAGTCTAGAAAATAGGGTACGTAGGATGGGCCAATGAATGGAAATCACCTCCATAGTCACTGAAACCCTACTAGTGGTTGGATGTGACTTACAACTCACTAGCATTTACTTTGGAACATGGTGTGTGTGGTTCTTTTTAATTTACATAAAATAAAAATGCATAAAACAACATTCACATGATTTTCCTACATGCTTTGAAAAAGAACGTTTCACTTTAATAGAATGAAATATTACACAAGATGATATTCAGAGAATGCAACTATCTATGATGAAAATGACCACTGATTGGGCATCATACATGCAAATTCTAAACAAACAATGGCCTAGACCACGAGAGACTAGGGCAGATTGCAATCAAAGATCCGCTATTCCTAGCAGTGACTAATGGAAAACTAAAAAAGCATCTAGGATTTTGCCATTTTATCTTTTGCTATATTTTCTAATTAGCATCCATCTATTGCATTCTGCTTTTGTAAAAATACATACAGAAAAAGATAGATGTAGGAACACATCCATAAGGAATTATTTTATTATTATTAGGGTTTGACCCCCAGATTGAGGATCTTATGTTGATTACCATAATAATAAATAAAAACACAAAGTAGACAATATGATTATATCTTGTAAGGATTATATGTGTGGTCTAAAACTTGTTTAGTGTATTTTGAAATTTGTTGAAAACTTAAACTACTCTCATCGTGTTTGAAATTGTTGATGTAATGCTCTATAGTTTAAGGCTTTCTCCTGTATAATCGCAGCTTGACAACCTGGTGATGAACTTCTTGGAGTAATCAGGATTAATTAATACAGATGCTTAGACTATCCCTTATTTAATTACTTGGAATGCTTGCTTCCTTTTTTTGGTCCATTTTAAAACCACATTTTTCTTCAAGATATCCATCATTGGTTTCACCAGCTAGGCAAAGTCAATAATAAATTTTTGGATAAAGTTGATCTGGCCAAAGAATGACTATAGGACTTTTTTGTTAGTTGGTTGTGGAAATTTCATAAGAGCTTCAACTCTTGCAAATAGCTAGTCCTTCCTTTGATATCACATGCCCCAAGAGTTTCTCCTACTTGACAAAAAAAATGGATTTCTTTGAGTTAATGGAAAAACCAAATTCTTGGTATTTTTTGAACACTTTTCTAAGATGAGAGACATGCTCTTTCTTGCGATGTGAGGAAATAGTCATATCATCAATAAAAATCACAATAATCCAATTCAACAAATCACCAAATGTGAGATCCATGGCTCTTTGAAAGGTGGTGTCAGCATTTGAAATACTGAAAGGTATTCTTTAATATGTGAAAGTGCCCCACTTGGTAGTAAACGTTGTCTTGTGTTGGTATTCATCCTTCACCTAGATTTTATTGTAGCCAGAGAAGCCATAAAATAATGAAAATATCTATGCTCCAATGATAATGGGAAGAATATGGTCAATCTACAAGGGGTAATGACCTTTCAAATATGCTTTATTCAGATTGCAAAATTCTACACACAAGTGAATATCTCCATTCTTCTTTCAAATCAAAACCAAGTTTACCACCCAAGTCAAGTGCTTGATAGGGTAAATTATTTTCACCTCCCACATTTCTAATAGCTCTACTTTCATGAGCACCTCAATTTTTGGATTTACAAGTCTGCTTCTACCGAAAAGGATTCACTCCTTATTGCAACTCAATGTTATGCTAAATTATATCTTTGTCATATCCTTTTAGGTTGTGATAGCTCCATGCAACAATGTCAAGGAACTCATAACATAGTTCTTTGATTCCTTCAAGCTCTCCAAGAGAATAATATATCCCAATTTTGATGACTTTTTTAGGTTATAGCTCTAGCTCAGTGTATTCCTTTTCATCCACCTTGATTCAGTGCTTATTAAATCTGTCATTTTGATCAAAGAGACTCTCTAATATAATAATTTTTTTTGGTATGTGATTATTTTTTAGTTGGATCAGGGCTTCAGCTTCCTCTTCATCTAATATTCTTCCTTCCACACCATTGGCTTCTTTAAATTCACAATGTGTTCATCATTATCAAAAACTTTCCAGTATATGTTCTTGTTAGGGACTGAATGTCTATAAATCAACCTTGCAATATTGGGCTTGCACACCACACCTTCAACAAGAGAGAAATTTACACTAAGGGATGCCAAAATATCTACATGTTTATTTCACTCTTGAGAAATAGCCTAAATAATTAAGGCATAAAATGAATCAAAAAGGCCCCATACCTTATTGTGATACACCTTTAGGTAGTGTTATTTTGAAATGCACTTACTGGTCACCTGGTTAATGATCAACTCATAATTGCCAAAAATATTCAACTATATAATTTTGAGCTTCTCAACTTTCCTTAGGCCCAAGCATAGTGCTTCCTAATCAGTGGTATTATTTGTACAGCTCTAGATCAGTTGCTACAAATAGGTCTTCTGGATTCCTAAAGTATAAATGAATACTATAGCTCCAGCACCATTCTTGCATCGGGCACCATCAAAATACATTTTCTACAACTGGTCAAGGGTAGAACCTAGATCTTTAGCCATTTTCTCTTTACCCTTCTCCAGTTTAGTTATGGTATAGCAATCGATCTGAGTTTCCATCATCACATTGAAATCAAGCATAGAAAATTCATCCTCCAACACGAGTTCATCCAGAGTTTCCTCCATCAGGTTTGTCTCTTACAGCTCTTCAATTACCAGATTCACTAAATTTACAAATTTTTATTCATCTTCAATTTTTTCAATATGGTATGTAGAATAATTTTCATTATATATCTGTATTCTCTTCCTCTTGAATGGAATATCCAGGTGAGAATAATCCAATGACAGGTAACCCCCTAGCTTGATCATAAATTCTTTGGATAAACACATATTGTGTAGAACAATTAGAATATCCTTGATTACTCCTACCATCTTGATAAGAGTACCATATAGCTACAAGTTACCTAGGCTACTTCTTGTATACTCCATCCCCATGACTTCACACACTTCCTTCGTATGATAGTCGTTGTTGCACCAGAGTTAATCATGCAATTGTATACTATCCAACCCTCCATCCTGAGAGATAAATAGAATGGGAGAGGTCTATTTTTCCCAATGGCTAAAGTGGGTAAATTTTGGGCTAATACTATTTGAGTAGGATTCTTCCTTTTATCCTTCATGAATTTTAGTGATTCCTACAATAGATCTACTTGTCAAGACAACTATATCGTATCATAGAGGCTCACATTGATGGTAATCCTCTTCAATTCTTTGACAATACTATACAACTGCACGTTGGACTCCTTTATCTCATCAACATCTTCATATCTACTCTGGTACTTGATGCAGGAGCATCCAGTGGTGTAAGAGTGATCTTGCATCACCCAAAAAAAATGTAATTGTTTAATTTTGTTGTAAATTTGGTCTAGTTTTTTAGAGGATGGATAAATTGACCCAAAATTTAAAGAATCATCCTAATATCCTGAGTGGTTTGGGAGATATGTAATTTTTAATGTTTCCTACCCTATCAAAAAACTAGTGAAAATTTCCTACTAGAAAAACTAGTAAAACTTGTAGGTGATTTTTTAAGGTCTTAGAGGTCGAATTTGAATATTTTTAATTAGAAACAGGCCTTAGTGCAAAGTACAAAGGACGACCACACTTAGTTCATCTCGTGGCCTTTCCGAAAAAATGTTGTAATAGTCAATCGGGTCAATGAGTGCAAAGTTATGACCTTGGCAAGTTGCCCCCAAAATTCAAATTTCAAATAGATGGTTTTATGTGGGAAAAAGGGGAAAATAGGGTATTAGAGGAAAAATTTAAAATTGTAAGAGGAATTTTTCTTAGTATCCTCTTTTTTGGAGAAAGTAATGGAAAATGCTGGTTTGCTGACATGATCAAAGGAAAAACACTTGTGCATGGTTTATCTCTTGTTTTTTAGTCTTCACCAGTACTATTGTGTAGCCTCCACCCTCTAGCGCTTGGTTAAAGATAAGTACTTGAGCTTTTAATTCAATTGTTCTTTTGTTTCAGTTTGGATTTGCGTAGTGGTAGGTTGTGAAGTTGAAGCTTTCACTTGCACTCTATCTTTTGCATGTGTAGGAAAAAGATATTTTAATAAAATAGGCTCATCTACCTCGGGTGTTGGTATAGGTGCTTTTTCTTAGGGCTACCACTTTTCATTTTGTATCTTGTATTTGGTAGGTACCTTCAATGGCTCCATTTAAACTAGATTTATCGTGACAGGTTTCTTTCTAGACCTTGTAAGAATAGCAATTTGTTCAATAGATGGTACCTTAAAATTGTGATCAATTTCTAAAATCATATTGACTTGACCATCGATAGCACTTTCGACTAGCGTCTACACATAGTTCAAATGAACCATGAAAGTATCTTCACCATGAGGATCATTGTAGGTAGAAAACCAATATGTTTGCTCAGATATACTTGCTTCTTTATTAACCAACACAACTGTATTCTTCTCAACATATCTACTGGTTGAAGTTGCTTGTTCTCTAGTAATTGGTGGAGTTTGAAATCTTTTTGATCAAAACTCAACCTCAACTTGCTTCTTTTTAACTATCGTGATTTAATTTGAAATTTTCCTTACACTAGAATTTATATGTTTTCCCACCGTGATCGCCACTAAAATAACGAGGATACGAAAACAAAAAGGAAACACCAAGTGCGATGCAAGCAAAGCCAAAGATAATGCTAAATCCTACGAACTGAAATGCATGAAAGGAGATAAACATAAACGCATTGAAAAAAGGTATAAAAGTGAATATAGAGTATAGCCCTTTTTATTAATATGCTTTAGAATCCAGTTACAATTTGTCTCCTCCCTTTTCAGGGGCTAGGATCATTAAATATGCTCGTCACATCAACAGATAGTATTCCTTCTTCTGTGTGCCCACATGTAGAATGAGCAGACCAAACATCACCGCCGCTTGTATTGATGAGTCTTGACTCCTTAATACTCCTCTAATGTCGAGATCTTGTGTTCAAGGAAACAAAAAATAGTCAGTAGCACCTGTAGATAAAATGAAACATGCAATCCCCAAGCCTATGATTAGTGCATGCAAAAAATAAATAAAATGATAACTAAATAGCATTAGAATGATCTAAAAATTTAATAGAATAATGAGGACATTACCAAGAGGGCACTGCAAATGGAACAGTCAGAAAATTCACCATGGATTTCTAATCGCTCTAGGGTGGGATGTTTAGACCTGCAACAAAACATTAGAAAGCATTTTCCCAAATTTCACATCTGAGAGGCTCCAAATCACCTGAAAAGTTGGGGGTTAGGTAAAATGGGGTGTTTTGGAAAGACCCGAAAGGTCATATTTTTCCAATTCGGCCTCTATCATTGAGAATTTGATGATGCTACCTGCATGATAGAAAAAGCGAGAAATGACAAAAACATGATCAAAATAGCTCAAAATGATGTGAAATTTGAATGGCAACCTATCTAAGCAACATAGAATCAGATGCAAAAATAATAGAAAGGAAATCTAGTACAAATTTCTAATTGCTCCAGGGTGGGGCGATTAGAACTGCAACAGTGTGGGGGGCGCCCGAGGGCAGGAAGCCTACCATTTAGGGCCCAATTTTGGCACCAATCCACTTGGGATGGGTCCAAAACCTCTTGTGGTGTGTTTTTGACAAATTTGGTAGGATGTTGTGGCCAAATTTCAGGTTTTGGTTCCGGATTTGCGCTTCCAATAATCACCCAATGACCTCCCTTCCAAAAGAGATCAAGGATGTGAAACCCACGAATCAAAAGGTGTGAGGATGTAAAACGAAAGCACTTTATTTCTCAAAATGATCCTTCTCTATATATATTTGGGGTGAGAAGACTCACCATTTTATAGACCTGACGGTCTCTTTGAATGAGCATGCAGAGGTGTCACTTGGAAATCATGCCTTCCTATGGGGGAGAAGATTCCTCCATGATTAGGGGCTCCATGACTGCCCTCATGAATCGCCTCTAGCACTCAAAAATGCTCACTCACACTCCCATGCAATGAAGGAAGAGTTAAGTGGTGGATTTGAGCTGGCATTTGTTAATATTTGACTTTTTTCCCATCAAACCTACTATTTGCCCCACCCTAGAGTGAATACTTCTAATCGTACTTGGATGGAACGAATACCAATTTGTAATCATCCCTGGGTGGAACGAGTATAGATCAGAATGCTTGAAAGGTTCCAAATTGACCTTTGACCTTCCAAAACTACTGTGTGAGTGGTTAGGACCACTGTTTAACCTCTGGGGGCTTCCCTGGGGGTTGTGTGTGTCAATGCGATTAGTGTTTGCAGTCACATAATTGGATTGGTGTTGTTTTGGTGTCTACAAAAATATTCTTGATCAAAAATCAACCTCAACTTGCTTCTTTTTAACTACCGTGATTTCATTTGACATTGTCCTTACACTCGAATGTATATATTTTATCTCCTTTAACAAATTTCATGGAGGGGTCATAATTTTGTGGAAGATCGGGGAGGATAGGCATTGTTACCTTTGGGGGAAGTTTACCTAAGGCAATCAAATCCACTTCGGTCTTTTGAACTTGCATATACAGATCTAGAAATGTGTGGATATTGGCTTGTCAAACCGATATATCAATATCAGATTTGAAGGCTTGAATATAGTAAAACGTATCTTATTCATTGGTAGGTAGAAGACCACCAAGAACTCTTTGCCAAATTCAAGTGAATCTAACATTGAAATCTACTATTTCCTCCTATAGATGTCTTTGGATGTTTGTGAATTGATGTATAAAGGAAAAAGGATCTACTTGCTCATGAAAATTTTTAATTAAAAACTCCGTCAACTAGTCCCATGTGGTGATGGTAGCGGGTGGCAAGGATTGGTTCCAGTACAATAACTTTTCTCTAAAATACAACACCAACAATCATACCATAATGTCTTCATCTATAATATCATGTATTATTGCCAAGGATGCCACATCTTGGATGTGCTTGTAAGCAATATTATCGATACCATCATAAGTAGGCAAAGCCTTCAATGTTGCTTAAGGGAATAGGTTTTGAGCTTATAGATTTAATGCTCCAGATCTATTCTATACTAGAAATTGCCTTGGTGGTGGCTACTATGGAGGTGGATTTTGAGCCATATGTATTGGTGTGTGTGGTTAGGGAGGTGGAAAACTAGTACTTGTAGTAGTAGGACTTTTAGGAACAAAAAACACACCAACTAAATAAGAGGACGTTTTAGTGTATGGGACAGTCAGAGGTACTAACCTAGTTCTCCTAGCTTTTGGATATCAAGTTTATACAATTCAATAGGATCTTAAAAATTCTTGGTCTTCGATCTCATAATCATGAAGAAAGCTTTCTCTTACCTCATGTTCAGAGTCTTTTGGATAGATCTAAGTCTCAAGATGTTCTAATCCTATAGTACAAGGCGAACATCAAACTTTTATACTATTAATAGTAGAATATTTTGAAATTTCCACTAAGTATTCTAAAAATGGTTGCTCATGAATCTGCCTAGTTACAATATCTATGCATTGTGCACCCTAGACCTGACTAATATTGAAACACCAGAGGAAATAAAAGTCCTGTATGCCAATATCGAGAGAGGGCTAACTCCATTATTAATCCTACGTTGGGTGTATGTTTAGAGAAATAGGAAAGAAATAGGAAATTGTAGAAAATGATGGGGATAGACTAACATCAAAGCTTCCACCAAGCAACTTAGTAGCATTCAATAGAAAACACAAGTCCAGAGACTTTTAAAAACTTTGCAAGAGAATAACCTTTAAAGTGCATTCCAATGTTCACTCCCATACAAGCAAAGAATAATTCAATAGCATAATTCTCTCACAACAGATAATGGGATTAAAATATTAATAAATCATACACAAAGAACTATCAAATGCAAAATAATTCCAAGAAGTAGAAGCTAAATTGTCTCTATTAACGTAGAAAACCTAGAGTATATTTCTATGGAGTGTCCACTCTTCCATCCTTTACAATGAAAAATGATCAGTCTTTTATAGAGGTATTTTTCCTCTATCATTTAATGCATGTATAACAAAATTATGGTAGATCAAAAACTAGCGTACGCATTTTCCTCCTTGATATCAGTGGTTTTATGATCAAAACATTTGGCAAAGAATCCATGATCCGACTTCAATGGGAGGAAATCATATAGAAAAATCAACAAATGTAAATACTCAAAGCAATCTTGGGTGTCAATGCATTGGGAAACAGTAAAATTGCATAAGAATCAAGTAGGAATTCACTTCACCTTGCACTTTGGAAATTAATTTCACTAGAAAATTCCATTGAGTATTAAATTCGCTTTGAAAATCACCAAGGTTGAAATTTGGTGTATTGGAAATGAATAAATATTACCCCTAATCTCTCAACATTGGAGCAGATATTCTGGAAGTGCTTTCCTTCATCACCCCAAAAGTAAATGCTATCCTTCCTTGAATAAATGTGAAAGCTAGTGCCTGGGGCTATATATCTATTGAAAAGTTGATGTCACCCAATGAAGTGGTGAAACAACCCTATTGGAGCAACCATAGGCAATAGTCAATCCTGATATCTGAATACCTTCGTATTTTAATCTTATCCTTATAACTGCCTTTTTTGTTGTTACCCCAAAATAAGGTGATAAGAAATTTCATCTTTTTGGAGAGGTGGTGTTACTTGCCAATTCAACTTGGAGCACTATGCAAGGATCCTTGCCCAAAACTAAACCTCGAAAACACCATTCACCCCTTGGAAAGGTGATTTTGATTTACTGTGCTTTTAACTCATTGGGCACTTATGTTTCATATTTCCTTAATTGTAGATAAAATCACCAGCTGTATGAACCTTCATAACCTTGGAAATATTCCTTCACCTGAATAAGGGGTGACAAAGAGCTTCACCCCTATCTTGGGATGAAATTTCCATCTTAATCTACCCAAATATGGGCCCACGAAATTATTCATTTGAAATTGTGCTTCAAATGTGTTTCACCCAAAGAGGGGTGACAAGAGGTTTCACCTCTCTCTTGGGGTAACAATAATTTCTTAAAACCTCACCCAAATTCATGGGTGCTCACTTATATATTGCTGCTTAATTCCCTTTACATTGGATGTCGCCCTAGAGAGGGGCACCAAAGGGTTTCGCCCCTCTATTAGGGTGACAACATTTTAAATCACATAGTGCCTTTGATATTTTTATTGTATCGGACTCTTTTAAAATGAATTTCATCCTAAATAGGGGCAACAAGAGGTTTCACACCTCTATTGGTGTGACAATGGTTTCTTCTATTTGCTTTTACAACCTTCAACAATGCCTCAAGTGACTTTACTTGGACAATATTTTTAAAATTTTGTTTTCACCTCCAAGAGGTGCGACATGTGTATTCGTCCCTCGGTTGGGGCAAAAATGATTCTTCATCCCTTCCTTGATATCCAAACATAGATTTAATAATTTCCTGGTCAAATACATATCGTGGCAAAAGCACCCAACTTTGTCTTTCTTTCTTCGAAAGCTCTTCTTATTTAAAAAATAAATTCTCTTGTTGGCATTCATGTTCTTTGAAAGTTTTAAATAATTTTTTTCCCATTGCTTACAAAATTTGAATATCATTTACAGTAATGTATTATGTTAACAGTAATGAGGTAGAAAAATAAAACTACAATAAAGCTAAACATATTAAAAATTGCAAAGCCTTCATTTGTAAATTCATCAAAATTTTACAATCAATTATCAAAACAAAATCAAAATGTGAAAATGTTGCAAAACTACCAATAAGACCCATTTACAAGAAAAAATAATCTATTAGGGGTGATGTATTCCTTGATGAAGTCAACCTAGTTATAATGAAAACTGAATTTGGTTAGGATTGAGAAAAGAAAGTCCCAAGAAACATTGTCAAGAGCTTTGTTCATATTCAGTTTTATGAATAACCTGGATTTCCCACTTTTGATAATAGAGTTGATGAGTTCATTGATGGATATAATATTATAAATAATGAGTCTTCCTTGGAGCGAGCTACCTTGACAAGGATAAAAAATAGTAGTAAGGATTTATTTTAGTCTATTGGCTATAACTTTAGCAAGGTTTTTTTAAATGACATTACGTAAGCTAATGGTCCTAAAATCAGAAAGAGTGTTGAATTTCGATGATTTAGGAATGAGAGCAAGAAAAGTGGAATTAACTCCTCTTGAAATGTGTTTGTCCCTTTGAATCCATATACCATTTTGATGGTGCAAGGACCATGACATTTTTATGAGTTTATCTTTGAATTTTTAGCATACATTATTAAGCTTGAAAACAATGAACTTGGTATTAAAAGAATGTATTTTAATATTTTAGTGTATTTCAATCCTTCAAATTACTCTTGCAAAGGACAACATCCACTTTGAAACTTTACCGATTTACCTGCAGAAGAATGGACTTCCAAAATTGTTCTTTAATGATCCATGTGACATAGAAATAACTAAAATATTTACATACTTGTAGACACCAAAACAGCACCAATCCGATTATGTGACCGCAAAAACTGATCGCATTGACACACATAGCCCCGAGGGCAGCCTCCAGAGGTTAAAAAGTGGTCCTAACCACTCCCACAGTAGTTTTGGAAGGTCAGAGATCAATTTGGCACCTTCAGGCACTTTGCTCAATATCCGTTCCACCCTGGAACGAATTCAAACTGGGATTCGCCCCACCCAGGGACGAATTATGGATTTGCTCCAAGGTGGGGCGAATTGTAGGTTTGATAGGCAAAAAGTCAAATCTTGAAAAATGGCAGCTCAGATCCACCACTTAACGCTTCCTTCATCACATGGGAGTATGGGTGAGCGTTTTTGAGCATTAGAGGCAATTACAAGGGCAGTCATGAAGTCCCTATTCAGGGAGGAATCTCCTTCCCCCTGGGAAGGCATGATTGCCAAGTGGATCCTCTACATGCCCATTTTAAGAGACCTCTAGGTCTATAAATTGGTGATTTTCCTCACCCCAAAGAATGGAGAAAATGAGCATTTTAGAGCAATGAAGTGCTGTCATTTTATTGTCATACCTCACACATTTTGGATTTGCGCCTTTCACATCCTTGATCTCCTTTAGAGGGGAGGTCATTGGGTGACTATTGGGAGGACGAATATTGAGCCCAAAACCTGACATTTGGCCACAATATTCCACCAAATTTTCTGAAAAAAACCCACAAGATGTTTTGGACCTATCCCAAGTGGATTGGTGCCAAAATCAGGCCTCAAACGGTGGGCGGCCTGCCCCATGGGCGCCCCCTCCCACACTGCTACAGTCCTAATCGCCCCCATTTGGAGTGATGGGAATTCCATGGCATATTTTATTTCTTTCATTTTTGCATTCAATTCTATGATGCTTATATAGGTTGTCATTTAAATTTTGTCTCGTTTTGAACAATTTTGATCATGTTTCTGTCCTTGTTCACTTCTACTAATCTGCAGGTAGCATCATCAAATTCCTAGTGATGGAGGTAAAATTGGGAAAATATGACCATCTGGGTCTTCCCAAAATTCCCCCAATTAGCTAACCCCAAGTTTTTAGGTATTTTGGAGCTTCCTAGGTAGGACATTTGGGACAATACCTTTTCGGAATTTTGTTGCAGGCGAATTCGTCCTGCCCCAGAGCGAATTCAAATCGACAAGGAATTTCCTGACTGTTATTTTTGCAGGGCCTCCCTGGTGGTGTCTTGATGCCCTTATCAAATTTTTAGAGCATTTGGATTCATTTTATTCATAGTTTAATTCATTTTTTCTCATTCAGTTATCGTACGCTTGGGGATCGCATGCTTTGTTTCATCCACAGGTGCTACTAACCATTTCTTGTTCCTTTGAACACAAGGTCTAGACATCGGAGGAGTGACAAGGAGTCAAGACTCATAAAAGCAAGTTGCAGTGACATTTGGTCCATCCATTTTACATGTGGGCATGCAAAAGAAGGAAAGGCATCCATGGATGTAACAAGAACGCGTACTTAAACACTCCTAGCCCTTAAAAGGGGAGGATGCGCATTGTAACCAAGTTGTGAAACATATCAATAAAAAGGGTTGTCTTCTTTATTTGAATTTGTTTCATTTTGATTTAGTGTTAAGCTTGGTTCGGTTTTGCATCGCATCTTCGCTTTCATTTTTTGCTTTCGTATCTTCATGCTTTCAGTGGCGATCATGATGTATCATTTTTCCTAAGGACTTGGTCACACCGCCTTGGTGGCCTGACCCACAAGAGAGTCCACATCATTCCATGTCAAGGTGGAACTATAGGGACACCCCTTTTGGGGACACACCCGTTCATCATAGCCCCTTTCAAGAGGAGTCCTTACATGTGGTGCTCAACATAGACAAGAAAGCTCCCTTAGAAGCTCGATATAAGTGGCCACCATGTGATGAAGCACTAGAGTAGCATAGTGTCCATGAGGAAAGGCCACATGATTATGGCATCCCTCCTTTGCCCCCCATCATTGTTAGAACCAATAGACAAACCCCAGAGTGCAGGGCTCTTCAAGCAGGGTGAGCCAAATCTACCCACCCCTTTCACACATATGAAAGGGAGCATGAGGAAGACCATTACATTCCTCGAGAGCAATTTATAGTGTGGGAGCCATGTGCTTCTGCACCCGCTATGTACCATGATCACCCATGAAGGCCAGAGCCTTGGGTAAATGGTGTCAACCTCGATAGAGGGAAGCGACCTATTAAGATCTCGGATCATTGCGACCAAGGTAAATGCATAGGAGAGGCATCCAGGCCTCTAAGGCTCAATATGGTGAAACAAATTGACCTGGTAGTCACCAGACATGTCACCCGCCAAGCCCAGATCACGTGGCTTGAGAAAGATCAGCAGCAGCTAGAGAATCTATATCACCTTAGCAAAGAGCGCATTCGACGTCAAACAGATGAGCTGCTTCATAACCCAGTGCCTGAGAGGGTTCCAACCCCTCACACCCAAAGAGTGAAACCATATGAGAGGCATAATACCTTGGTGCAAGATAGGTCTTTGCAACCTTATCAAGTGTTTCCTTCGAGACCCCCTAGACCTAAGCAGGAGGCCACTCCCCGGAACAACGATGGGTACCCTCCACGGGGACCCACCCAGGGTCATAGGTCTCATCTAGAGACTCCTCAAGGAGCTTACAAGGAGGATGAACAAGAAGAAGAGCAGGCTAAAATGCCCTACCAAGGTGGAGTGGTTGTTATCCGACCATCCCTCCATATGCCTCAAGTCTCCCACAACCTACAATGGGAGCAAACTAAATAGGAAGAGATTAAATATTTTGATGCATATAAAGCGTTTCTAGAGCGTGTAGAGTCTGTGAAAACCAAAGCTTTGGGGCCACAAAATCCCATGTTATGCCAACTTCGCAGTCATCTTGTGCATCCGTCAAGTGCCTGCACCCCCTTACCCTGAACACTTTAAGCTGCCTCAGTTGGCAATCTTTAAGGGTGAGGAGGATGCCCAAGAGCATATAACTAGATTCCTGAGTCAATGTTTTGGCATTCAGGACAATGATGCATTGTTTCTAAGGACATTTATAACCACATTCGCGGGCCCTGCCTTAAATTGGTTCATTCAATTGTCAAAGCACAGTATCAGTAACTTGGATCAGTTAGTGGATGCGTTCCTCGAACGCTTTGCCTTTAACACCAAGAAGGCATCACTAAGTGACCTGGCCAGCCTCAGGTAGTATGAGAAAGAAACCATGGTGGATTATGGGAATCGATGGAGGACTCTGCTTTCCAAGCTACCCTACCTCCCTCCTATGTCTGACCTGACACAAATGTTCTCACGAAGCTGTTTGAGATTGATCTTTGTGCTATTGCAGCTACAACAATATGCCAACTTAGAGGAAGCTCTGGTGCAAGCCAGAATCATCAAAGAGATCAAGATACAGGATGGTGAAATCGCCAAACCTAAGAAGAAATAATGGAACAAGAACACAAAAATAGGGACTACGTAAAAAAACCCGTTGTGGTCAATCAAGTTGCTATAAATGTCCTTAAGCCTACACAAGAAATACATCCTCAAAATGCTATCAGACAGTGCCTCCTAATAATTATGAAAGAGAAAACCAGAAGCAAGAGCAAAATCAGCAGCATCACCCTAGGCGACAGTACACACCTTATACAGAGTCTAGAGACTCCCTATTCGATCGCTTTTCAGCGACGAACTTGATCAACCTTCCAGAGATCCAAACCATAAATCTCAATGCACCAAAGCCTAAGGGATACTAGGAGGACTTGTGTTGTAGGTTTCACAGGTGGAAGGGACATGACCTGAATGCATGGTTGAAGTTCAAAGGTTTGATTTAAGACCTGATTGACAATAAGACATTGGCAGTGGACAACCCTGTAGCGCCAAACAACTAACATATGGGAGTTTTCAAATACCCCTTGCCTGCCCATGAGGCATAGGAAAAACCCTTGCAAGTTAATGAGGTGCAACACAATTGCCCCATGCAAGGGTATGTAGGAATGATAAGCATAGTGACTAGGAACAAGAGATACCCAAGAGTTGCCCCCGAGGCAGCCACAAGAGAGGTTCCACCAACGTCACAACCTCAACAACACCCTATGCAGCTACCTTCGCCTAGACCCACGACCATGATTTGGACCAAACTCATGTAGAGCTTGAGGACCACGTCAGCTAGGCTCTCCATATACAAGATTATACAGCAATCAACACCCCATCGGGAGGCTCTAATGGAGATATTGAAAGCCATCAATTTGTAGCCCCACGAAGTGAATTCCTTCAACAACTTTGTGGGACATGTCAAATGATGCACGGAGCCAGTCATCACCTTTCGAGAGGATGAAGTTAAATCAGTGTCTGATGACATGGCAGATCCACCCCTACATGTTATCGTGTGGGTCAACGGGATCTCGTATAAGAGGGTGTTGGTAGACACTGGCTCGTCCAGTAACATCATTACCAAAACAGCATTGAAACATCTAAAGTTGCCAACCTCTCACATCACGACTTCCACCTATACACTACGAGCATTCAATGATGTGATATGCTCGACAGTTGGCACAATTGTCTTACCCATTCAAGTAGGACAAAAGATGATACCTACATTGTGCCATATTTTGGAAGGTGAGATGGCTTATAACATCTTGCTAGGGTGGCCATGGATCAGGGACATGAAGTGTGTCCCTTTGATAGCTCATTAGTGTTTGAAGTATACATTTTAAGGGGAAGTACATGTAGTCTCGATGAACTTGGAACCCTTCAAATATTGCAATGTGGTGCAGTTGATGCCACAATCGACCTTTCCATCGATGCACTTGGATTTTCAGTTAAATCCATCTAGACAAGGTCTAATTTCACAAGCATCCCTGGTGATAAATCCATCAAAACCCTATCCAGGTACATCTTCATCATCTGGTCCTTCACCAACAATGCCACCTATCATGGCTAAACAAAAGGACAAATGGAAGCAAACCCTAGAAGAGGCTCAACCCCTAGAAGAGGCGCTTCCAATAGTATCAACCATCTCTACTGAAGAGATGCCTAGCAAGATGGAAGTTGAGGCTCCTAGTTCACCCAACATGGAGTGGACTCAAGAAGAGCTTTCATTACCTCCCCCTCAATCACCAACAATCACTGTTGAAATGGCCAATACGGGCCTGGGGGAGTATCTAGTGCGGAATGTTGTCACAACGACCACACTAGAGTCCATGCAAGACATGGGGAGACCTTGCCTCCCCATTGGTACAATTGTCCCTTTAGGCTACCCACCAAACCAGACAAATTTTGTGTATGGGGGCCTTGATCATGGTATTGAACCATGCAGGCAAGAGCATGAAGATGAAGATCCCTTTGCAGAAAATGTCAACTATCTATCTAACCTGAACTTTGCTCTGAGATATCTTGGCCAATGCAATTGGCATGGATATGGGCTAGGTAGGTATGAGCAAGGAGTGTGTGTCCTTTTCTCCTTTTCTAGCTAAGATACCAAATGCCTTATGACAAGTCAGGCGTGGGGTTCAACCACCCCCTTCCCTTGGACATATTGGTGGAGAACATGCAAGGCCAAGAGATAGGCAATAAGGGTGGATTGGCATCAGATCCCTATGCCAACCTGAACACAACGTATACATTGGGAGATTACCTCCCATGGTCAACAACCACCCTTGTTAACCTCAATAACCCTTCTCCTTTGTTAGAGAGAGGTGAAAGTTCAGGGACTCACTTTCAAGGAAGGTACAAATAGTGTCAAGAGGGATCTTCGGAGGATGAATCAGAATATGAACCAGCATCATATGACCACTTAAAATCAGATAGTGATCACTCACAAGTAATCCCCATGAATTATTATCAAGAGAGCCTCTTGAAAATGTTCCATCTAGAGGCTCCAATTGAGCCAGTGTCGCATCAAGATAATCAGGCCCCCCCACGGAGAGTGGAACAACCACAATGGGGCCAGATTAATTTGCTCAAGTAGGATGAGCCTGTAATGCCTCAAACAGTTGTCAAAGCCAAAGATGGCTTTTGGATCTTCGATAGTGATTATGAAGATGAAACAGATATGACATATATTAATCACATGCGACAAATGCCACAACCATACCCCTTGGAGATTAACAACATATTTGAATAGTTGGGCATAGTTCCAAGGCACGAGTGGTACGTAGACCCAGTGGGGTGGGATCAAGTGTTGGATTCGCCACTCTAGGTATATGTAGAGCACCTTCCACCTCGAGACCCTAGAGTGATATTAGTGTCGAGGGCAGACCCTGTCCTCATATCAGTACATATGGCCGATCCATTCATGCCAATACCTCTAGAGCTAGATCCAAAGCATAGAGAACATCCAGAATGTTCGAGTCATTATACCCACGATAATGGAGACCAAAATCATTTCATCAACATGATCTCCATTGACTTAACCGCCCCCATCCGCAATCCGCCGATCCAGCATGGTCATTGCATCTAGACATATGATGAGGCCTATAAATGCCTCAATCATAACATGTTTTGAACACTAAAATTGCCTATAAACTCTTATGTTTTATCTGATATGTTAGTTAAGTTGATTCAATATGTTGTATATTAACCATTTTGCATTATCAATGTATTTGGAATATTATATGCTGATTTTTATAGCTTTTTACATAGTTTTGTGTTATTTTTGCTATGACTTGCTAAAACGGGATATGCTTAGAATAATAGCAGCATTTCACTAATCATGTTTTTATTTGTCTCAAGCATTTATTTCACCTAAATCCGCAACGATGCAAGCAAACTGTTGTTGTGTAGCAAAAACTGGTCTTTCCCATGTAAATTCCAACCAGCTGTCCATAAATAGCAAGGCATGGAATTCACATGTGGAAAGATATGAAGACCATTGGAATTTGATCTTAGGAGATAACCCACCTAAGATATGCAGAAGAAATCACTAGAAAAGCACACATTTGTTCATTTCGAAGTATCTTCGGAATGAACATATATCTTTGAAATGAGAGAACACAGCGTCTTCAAAATGAGCGGATCTTCAGAATGAAGAATGCAGTATCTTCGGAATGAGTGGATCTTCGGAATGAGAATTGCAGTATCTTTGAAATGAGCGATCTTCGGAATGAGAATTGCATTGTCTTCGGAATGAAGCCACTTATCTCCGAAATGAAAACATAATGTTCTTTTTGACTTGTTGACCAATTTTTGAAGTTGGAAAAATGGAAATAAATATTGAAAAGGACAAAAGGAAATATCTCAGATTTGTCTTTGCCGTCATTGCTGACCAAAGCCATCATTAAGGGAAAGATCAAGTTTTAATCTTCTTCTAGGATAAAACCAGAATTTGTTGCAGCATTGTAGGATTAGATATTTTGAGATATTCTTTGTTTGTAATTAGACCTTAGGACATCTATAAATATTTCTCTCGTTCAGGTTGAGCCTAGTAAGTAGAAAGTAATATATGTAGAGAGAGTAAGGAAGCTAGGAAAAAGCAAAAAATAGGTAGAATTTGACTGTTACAGTCCTGTAACAGGTTTTCAACAAAATTATTGTAATCATGTTCTTTAATCAATAAAGTGCACCAGTTCTATTTCATATTGCTTGTAAATGAGTGTTATTAAGATCTAGAGAGAGAGAGACTCATACCTTCTTCTGGACAAGGAGGTTGGCCACTTCCAGACCTAGGAGGACTAACAATGAGTTTTTATTCCGATTTTTGTTGCAGTAGAATGAGTTGTAGAACTTGTTATTTCAATTGCTTGTAAACAACTAACAATATCTACAGTCTTAGTTTATTTATGCTTAGATTAATCTTGTGCTTAATGTTTTAGCTATAATCTTTACTTTCAGCAAAGCTTCCACTTTATTTCAGACTATTATTTCTAGAATTTGCTATGTTTCTGTAATTTCCTGTATTTTATGTTTTACTGTCAACTCCTACACAGAAGATTGACAACCTTCTGTTACAGAGTCTTGACAGTTTTCATTTCCATGTTATAATTAGATTTTCATTACTACAAAAGTAATTAGATTTTCTTTTTGCAATTAGAATCAGACTTTCAATTCTGTAACTGTTATTTAGGCAACATAATTAGGTCTCATTCTGCAATTGTAATTAGGACTTCATTTCTGTAGTTAATGATTAGTTTCCAATTCTGTAACTTAGATTAAGGTTTAATTCATGAAATTTAGAAATAGAAATGTCCTAAAAACCCCCCACACAACCGATTTCACCAATAAGACCTGTTGCTCTAGATTGACCTAAGTTATAGCTGTTTTGCCTCTTCTTTCGCAAATAGCCTTGTACACTGCCCTGGATTGACAAATTCATTGAGAATTAATGATGGTATAATGACTACGCATCATTTTGGTGTCGTTGCCAGGGAATAGTTTTTCCAGAAGAAAACAAACAGTCCAATAACCATAATCAGACTAAGCTATGAAAATTCAAGTTAAAATCTGAATACAACAACTGAGGAAGATAACAACTATTGACTTAATTTATGTCATTTAAAAGTAAACATGAATGAGTAAGTCTAGGGATGAAAAAGGTAGAACTACCCCAAAGGATCCCTGGCTTGTTCCATTAAGGAGATCTTCACGCCTAAGGGGTGAATCACCTGTGTTTGAACTACCAGAAAGATTGATAGAAAAATCACCAAACTCACCATCATTAGAACATTTTGAAAAAGGAAAATCACCAATTTTATCATCATCAGAATATCCTAAGAAAGACAATTCATCAGACTCATCATCAACAGAGAGGCTTGGACCTCTTAAGAGAATAATTTGGGAAGCATTAACTTCTCCCAACAAACAGAAAACTATGGTAGAATGAGGCAATATAGATGGCCAACATGGCTATGTCCATAATGAAGGAGATGATCAGGATATGCCCCAACCTTCCAGAACATTTGAATATCCTATCCGTTTGAATCCAACACAAAACTCTCCCATGAAGACCATTTCACCTTCAGTACTTCCAACCTTTCGAGGTGTTGTATCTGAAGATCCTGATCAATTTTTGTTTGAATTCAAGGTAGTATGTCAGACTTATGATTATATAAATGACAATCAAAAACTTAAGGTTTTTCCCTCAACACTCAAGGATTCAGCATTGCGCTGGTTTATGAGCTTAGAGCCTAATTCCATAAGAACCTGGGATCAAATGAAAACTATATTTTTAGACAAATATCAAGAATATTACTGTGTAAGGAATAAGAAATATGAGTTATTCAGAATCAAGCAGGAAGATGATGAGACATTGGAAGATTATCTTGATAGGTTCTCCTTTTTTCAAAGGAGATGTGGACTTGTAGAACCAAAATTATGTAAAACCATATTTTTGAGAGGATTGCAAGATGAATCCAAAGAAGTTCTAGATTTGATGGGAAAAGGGGATGTAACCACTCTCAATAATGATGAAATTGTGGATCTCTACAGGAATTACTCTCGCACTAAGAAGAGAAGAAGAAAAAGCTGCACAAATGGCACTGATGTGAAGGACTGATAGAGGAACTTGCAAATTTCAAAATTGATATTCTAGTGCACCTAAACACTACTTTGGGGGAAATTTCTACAAAAGAAAAAAACACAAAACCTTTGGCAATTTATTTCCCAAGATGTAGAAATAAGCATGCTTTATAGGAATGTCCTTTGAATAAAACATCTATCTCAACCATTTGTAGTATCTGTTCAAAAAGGCATTCAACTGATCAATGCCACCTGCTACCACAACTCAAAACTCTGTTAGAAAATCAGACTGAGGAACTCAACTATATTGGACCGAAATAAGAGGGAAATTTCTCTCAATACCAAAATCCCCCTTGTTTTCCTACAAATTGGGGGCATAATATTTGTACTATGCCTTGGGGACAATATGAACCACCCCAATGTCCTTGGAATTATCCTCAATGGACAAATTCCCAAGAATGGCCACAAGCAAATTGGAGTAACCCAGCCTGGAATCAGAATTAAAACAACCCCTCATGGAATCAAAACAACCCATATTGGAATCAAAACAATCCATCCTGGAATCAAAATTAGACTAATCCACATTGGATGCAAAACCAACCACAGTGGAGTCAACAATACCAGTCCTATCCAATGCAGCAAAGGAATCAAGGCCAAACTCAGCATTTGTTACCAGCACCTAATCAAAATTTTCAAGAAAAATAGTAACAAACATAGTAAGTGAAACAACCTCAACTGCCAGCTCAACCAGTCACTAATCCAAACAACATGAGACAGACACCTCCTATCTATGTGGTGCAAGTCGAAGAAAATGTTGAAATTAATGTTCTTGATTGTAGTAACATCCAACTTCATTCAGGAAAAGTTGTACCTGAACCAGTTTCAAATGAAATCAAAGAAAAGGAAGAGAAAGAATCATCAGAACCAGAGAGAATCCAACCAAAAATAGAGATAGAAGAAAAATTAGAACCAGAGAAAATCCAACCAACAATAGAGAAAAAGATAAAAACAGAACCACAGGCAGAAAAATTACCTAGGATAATTCCATATCCTAAAATATTCAAAGCAATAATAGAAAATTTTGAGTCATAATTGGTCAAAGAACTCAAAAAGTTAACTATATCATTGCCCTTATTGCAATCCATTAAGGAAATACCAGAGATCAATAGTACTATCCAAAATTAATGCATTAAAAGAGCAGGAAGAAAAAAGAAGGCATTTCCCAAGACTGTGCAGGTTGAAGGAAAGATAGCTGATCTCTTATCTGGAAAACTATTACCTCCAAAGTATAGTGATCTAAGAAGTCCAATTATCACAGTTACCATAGGTTCAGTACCAATATCAATTGTTTTAGTAGATCTAGGAGATGCAATAAACATCATGACCAAGGATACAATGAAACAATTACAGCTCAAACATCTCAACCCCACATTTACAGTTTTAAAAATGGCTGATAGGTCAGTTGCAAAACCTGAAGGTATCATTGAAGATGTCCCTATAGAAGTTTCTTCTTTGGAATTCCCTGCAAATTTTTTGGTTTTACAGCCAATAAATTTAGCACATGGATATCCCATTATTTTGGGAAGACCTTGGCTTGCAACTGCAGTAGCATTCACAGAATATAGATCTGGAAATATGACTATTTCAAATGGTATTGATATGAAACAAATTTCTTTATATCCTCTTGCAAAACCATCTAGCAAATTTTTAGGTCAGTTATGGTTTTCTGACTCAGATGAAGAACCATAAGAGGTCATTTCTACACTAGCTACCTTAGTAGTAAGAGAACACACAGAAGACCTCAGTGACACAGAAAATTTAGAAAATGAAACAATCCCGATGAATGTTCTGCATGAACAAGGTTTAGAAGGGGAAGCAACAAATATCCAACAATTGTTAAGTAATGAGGAGAATCAAAAATCTAAAGATGAACCATCTGTACTATCATAGGGAAACTCTGTTTCACTACCACATGGATGGCACCATCATCTGATTTTTCCTTCTCATTGTTCCATACAAGATATGCTTCCCTCAAGAAGCAATAAAACAGAAACTACTTCTCTTCTCCCATCTCAGCAATGTCCTCTTAATCCCCTAATCACCAAGTATGAAGGAGTGAATTCAGTCCTTCTAAATACAAAACAAATAGAAGTCCAGCCAGGCAAATTTTTGAACATTTATAGCCAGCTTACTAGGGAAGAGGAAGAAAAATTGATAGTTGTCTTGCAGAAGCATGTTCATGCTTTTGCTTGGAACTACAAAGATATGTCATGATTTCATCCTGATATATGTACCCACAGAATCTATACTAAAGAAGTCAAGCCAGTTAGACAACCCCAGAGAAGATTGAATCCTGCCTTAAGAGATATTATGAAAGAAGAAATTGAAAAACTTCTGGAAGTAGGATTCATTTACCCAATTTCTGATAGCCAATGGGTTTCTCCATTGGTAATAGTTCCTAAGAAAAATGGAAAAATGAGAGTATGTGTAGACTATAGAGAGTTGAATAAGATGACATACAAAGACCATTTTCCATTACCTTTCATAGATCAGGTGTTAGATACTCTTGCTGAAAAAAGATACTTTTGTTTTCTTGATGGATTTAATGGATATAATCAAATTCAAATTGCACCTGAAGATCAAGAGAAAACAACTTTTACATGTCCATGGGGAACATTTGCCTATAGGGTTTTACCTTTTGGTTTGTGTAATGCCCCAAAAACTTTTTAGCAAGTAGTCCTAGCAATTTTTGTTGATCTGACCACCAAAAGTGTTGAAATATACATGAATGATTTCATAGTATGTGGACAAACTTTTGATTTTACATTGCAAAATCTTGACAAAGTCTTAACTCGCTATGAAACCTACCAGTTATCCTTGAATCCAGAAAAATGCTTCATGATGATGAAGGAAGGGATAGTTCTTGGTCATCACATCTCTCCTGAAGGGATCCAAGTTGATCCAAAGAAGGTGGAAATTATCAAGAATCTCCTTCCTCCTAAAACTCAGACTAATGTCAAAAGCTTCCTAGGACACATTGGTTTTTACCACAGGTTTATTCCCAACTTTAGTACAATAGCCAGTCCCATGTTTGCCCTATTGACTAAAGATTCTAAATTCTCCTATACTACAAAGTGTTAGGAAGCATTTGAAGCTCTGAAAGAGAAATTAATAACTCCACCTATGCTTAGAGGACCTAATTAGACATTACCATTTCACATACAGACTGATGCCTCCAATACATCAATTGGAGCAGCATTAGGACAAATTGACAATGGTGAACACTATACCATCTACAACATTAGCAAGAACTTGACAGGAGCCGAGAAAAATTATACAACAACTGAGAAGGAATTCCTAGCAGTAATTTATGCCATCAACAAACTCAGGCATTACATCACAGGTTATCAAATATTTATTCACATAGATCATACAACCATTAAGTATTTGATGAATAAACCTATGGTAAGTGTAAGAATTATTCGTTGGTTGCTGTTGTTGCAAGAATTTGATATCACTATAATCAACAAACCAAGGAAAGCTAATGGTGCGGCAGATTTCTTGTCCAGGTTGCAGAACACAGATGAAGGGGAATTAGTTGATGACACTTTTCTTGATGAAAAACTATTTGCTATATCAGTCCAATCACCTTGGTTTGCATATATAGCCAATTATTTGGTCACAGGGAAAGTTCCTCCACATTTCACTTCAAAATAGAAAAAACAATTGATCAAACAGAGTTCTTATTTTGAATGGATTAAGGGTATGCTTTTTAAGTGCAGTCCTGACCATGTGTTATGTAGGTGCATCCGAAAGGATGAAGTGTATGATATCCTTAGAGCTTGTCATGATGAACCCTCAGGTGGACACTATTCTGTAAAAAGCACGGTTAGGAAAATCTTAGGGACAGGATATTATTGGCCATCTCTTCACAAGGATGTAAAAAAGTACATCAGGCATTGTGATGCATGCCAAAGAATGGGGAAACCCACTCATACAAATGAGATGCCATTGCAGCCTCAAATGGTTTTAGAACCATTTGAGAGGTGGGGGCTTGATTTTGTAGGACCTATTGATCCACCTTCTCAAGGAAAGGTGCATATTCTAGTATGCACTGATTACTTGACAAAGTGGGTAGAGGTGCTTGCTTTCAAACATGCTCGTGAAGAGAAGGTCGTTGATTTCTTGTATACTCAAATTTTTCAGAGATTTAGAGCTCCACGGTCTATCACCACAGACCAAGGACCCTAATTTGCATCCAAAGTCATAAAGGCATTTACATAATTGTATGAAATCAAACATAAAAAATCATCACCTTACCACCCACAAACAAATGGCCAGGTTGAGGTAACAAATAGGGAACTAGAATGCATCTTGATAAAAACAGTAGCTTTTCATAGGAGAAATTGGCTAGTTAAATTACCTGAAGCAGTTTGGGCCTACAATACTACTTGGAAGTCCACTACTGGATTCACACCTTATGAACTAGTCTTTGGTAAAAAGCATCTCTTACCTATTGAATTTGAGCTACTAACATTGCACACAACACTGGAAATTGGAATTGAATTGTTGCAGGCATAGACAAAGAGGATTATGCAACTGAATGCATTGGATGAACTTAGATTGGATGCTCTACACCAAACAGAGGTAATTCAAGAGTATAGGAAGTTGTGGCATGATAGTCACATTCAGTAGAGGAAACTTCAACAAGGAGATTGGGCTTTACTATTTGATTCTCGCTATGAAGACTTCCCTGGAAAACTGAGAACTAGATGGTTGGGACCTTACTGGATTGAGGAGGTATTTGACAATGGAGCAGCTCGTCTATCTCCTATTGATGGGTCACAAAGGAAGTTGGTAGTAAATAGAAATTGCCTCAGGGTGTACCATACACCTCTGACTAAAGAGGAATTCTTGCAGCAACTTGATAGTTTGGATACACAACAGGTGGAAGAGATTCCCTCTTCCACTTCAAAACAATCAGCATGATCATGGATTTCAAGAAAAAGCAGAAAATACAAAAAAATAAAAAAAAAATAGAAAACAAAATGATGATAAATTCTGAGTATGAATTCCTTCATGGGTATGGTTTCAGGGGAAATCATGAAATTCCTTCATGGGCATACTCAGGATCAAGAAAAAAAAAAGAGAAAAGGAGGTAAAAAAAAAGGGAAAAATCAAGAAAAAAGAAGAGAGAAAAATAAATAACTCAGTAGTGAAAACCTTTTCTTAAGGCACTACTGGGTTGGTATGCATGAAAACCAGTTTTTTGGCATGCATAACCTTGAGAAATTTCTGAACCATCATTGTAAAAATTCACCAAGTGCACTTGTTTTGAAATGTTGTAGAAAATCTCAGCAGAACATCAACAAAGGTAGTCATTCTTCAAAACTGGAATTAACTATTTTTATCAGGTATATATTTCTTACATTTCTTCATTGTAAAATGATTGGGGTATAGTATATGATAATTAACCATTAGCATAAAAGGTATTCATAAGAGTTGGCATACTTAAAACATGTTTTGAGAATGAAAATATTGATTTTTGCCTAATCTTCGGAACAAGAATGCCAAAAATAGTGTCTGTTGTATTATCTTCGGATTAAAATTGTCTTCGGAATGATAGCAGAATGAATGTTGCACTTTGTCTTCAGAAAGAAGCTTTGTCTTCGAAATGACAATTTGTCTTCGAAACGAAACTTTGTCTTCGGAATGACAACTTGTTGCATCATCTTCGAAATGAGGATCTGTCTTCAAAATGAAGATCTGTCTTCGGAATGACGATTTACCTTCGCAATACAGCCTGATCTTCGGAATAAGGATTGATCTTCGGAATGAGGATTAATCTTTGAAATGAAGATTTAAATTTGCAAAGAAGACTTGTCTTCGGAATGAAGGCCTATCTTCGGAATGAAATTATAATATTTGAAATGAAGTTTTTTGCAATTAAGTTATAATATTCGAAAATAGCATTTCCACATGGCATCTAGAAAGACAAGGTAGGACAAAATCAAATTATTTTAGCTGCATACGATAAAAAGGAACACGTGTCAGCAAGGATATGGTTTATTTTGCACATGAGAATCTACGGACTAAACAAAAAAATTAAAACCAAATGAGGTGGATCTGACGACAAGGAGGTCCACGCAATCATTGACGGATAGGTGTTTGGTTCAATAGTAGAAATGTGTGCCAACTTTCTTTCTGAAGACCTATTTGCGAAGTATAGTGCTCAGGTTACGGGTCATTCCGAAGAAGAAGACGAGAAATAGGGAAAGCGAAGATTTCGAACTAAAACCTACAAATCTGCAACATAAAAAAAACCAGAGATCTAGCAGAGGAATAGTAGCAGCAGTGAACGGTTTTTAAATAGAAAATATGGGGCAAAAGATCAGAACAGAACCTGTAGATACCACCTACCTCCGAGAAAATCTGGTAGTCCTACAAATTTTTGAAGATGGAGGGTTTATGCCATTTTTGGATAAGTTTAATGGGTCTTTTGAATATTTGGCTGGCATGTTCGCCCATACATTCAAAAACAACTAAGCACATGTTAATGACATGACTATTGAGGTAACCCCTAAAATTTTAAGTCATATTACTGAGCTGCCATTAGAAGGGATTTCAATTTATAGATCTGGCAAGAATACATTGGCAAATGTAGTTAATCAGTTTGTAGAAGAAAATGATAGAGAGCCAGAGTATTTAACCCATAACAACACATGCAAAGGGTTAAAAAGGGCCAGCCTGCAGGAACCCTAGGATGAAGTAGCCACCTAGGTAATTAAATTCCTAACCTGTGAAGGGCAGTATGTGTTGTTGTCAGGACATCATCTGTGAATTTTGAACCATCTTAGACATGGTGAGCAACAACCAAAATTTAGGGTAAATCTTCCCCTGTATCTGTATCAAGAATTAAAAAACATGGCAAAAAGATATCAAGAAGGAAAAGGAAGTCTTCGCCACCATGGTCTTATCAAACTAGTTTTCCAACACCATTTTAGAGGAAACCCTAGGAGTTTTGATAGGTTTTACTCTACCCTAAATGATGTCATTTTTAGGGATGAAGATGAGGAAGAAGAAGAACTAGATGCTGCTGACATTGCTGCAGAAGAAGAAACAGCTACTGCAGAAGCTGCTGCAGAAGATGAAACAAAAATTGCCATAGAAGCTGTTACAGAACCACACCCAACATCAGCAACATAAAACCTTGCTACTGAACCCTCAACTTCACGAACCAAGAAACAAAGAAAAAGAGGATCTAGAACTGGCAACAGAATAGAAAAACAAAAGAAGGTTCATTTTTTTGGAGTGACTACTAATTTGACAGAATAGAGAAGTGAAGCACTTAACCAAACAGAGGCAGAAACAACAAGGGAAACAGAGGCATCTGAAACTGTCCCCACAACCCTTGCTGACACCAGAAAAAAGAGCAAAAATAAGAAGTTTGCATCTGGAACTAGGAGGTCTACAAGAATCCATTTGAAAGAAACAACAAAATAGGTTATGGAGGAAGAAGATAGACAAAGCAGCCCAGATGTCACATAAATACAACCAGCCCTTGAAAACTTTCTAGAATTCCCTGAACAGATAGTTGAGGCAGAAATTGGGTAGGATGGTTTGGAGGAGGCTACAGTTCAATAGGCTACAGATATGGTAGATGCCCTTATAGATAGTTTTATAGAGCCTCCTAAACAAGAACAAATTGTTGCAGAAGAAGAGAATTGGTTGAGCAGCCAACTGCAGTTGATTTGTCTACATCAGCTTCTGAAGTAGAAATAGAAGTGGAAGACATCACAGAGCAGCTGAAAGCAGCAAGAAGTGTTGTTAGAACACAAACCAAGTGGATTGAGGAGAAAGAAAGCATCATTGAGATACAGGAAAGAAAAATTGTAGAGCTTCAGCAGGAAGTGGCAGAATTGAGAAAAATGTTGTCACAATCTGAAAAATAGCCAGTTGTATCCATTGATGAAGACAATTTGGCTCAATTTCTTCTGGGTCTATCAAGGGCAAATGACTCTGTTGAGACAAACATGGGTGTTCATTTTGAAGTAGCACCCCTTCATTCTGAAGAAGTGTCTGTTCATTTTGAAGCAACACCATCTCATTTTGAAGCATTGCCTTCTTGTTTTGAAGATGCTTTAGAAATGGTAAAGAGCATAGCAGAGGATGTTGAAGATGAGTCACCAACATAGGAACAATCCCAGCAACAATAAAATGTTCAAGTAAGTACTCCTATTGAGGTCCCTGCATTTCAAACTATTACACTTTCATTAGAAATAGTAGATAAGGGGTACAAGTAGAATTACTATCTGATGACAACCCCATAGAAATAGCAAATAAGGGGGTACAGGTAGAATTATTGATAGATGATCAACCAATAGAAGTGGCAAAAAAAGGAGTTCAAGTTGATCTGCTACCTAGGATTCCACCTGTAGTCAGACCACCTAATACTATGTCTCTAGAGCAGTACAATGCAGACATAGCCAATTGGATAGTTAGATATGAGCAGCTTGCCACTAAGACTGAGAAATTCAAATTGGAAAGGAAACAACTAGAGGCAAAAGAAACTGAAAACCAAGCATTAAAAGAAAAGGTGTCTGACTTATGTCAAATTGCTGAATTTTTAGTCCAATTTAGACGACCAGCCAGATTTTACAGCCTTATTTTGAAGGAGAAATACCTCAGATGGCAGGTCATGAGGATTAGTTCAAACCTCCCATATAAATTGGACACAACTGCAGATTTCTTAGAGGCATATTTTGACAACCCTTTTGAGCAAAAAAATCTCCTATGTGAACTATTTTTACACAGTTTCTTCATTCTAGAGGAAGTAGAATTTCATCCACAGATCTACATTGGAGATGTTCAATTGAGGGCATTCATGTCCACCTTGCAGAATCAGCTTTACTGGGATCAAGAGAAAAAGCAGAATAAAGAGATTGAAACAAGGGCTGAGTTGTTAGTCAGAGCAATCCAGCAAAACCACCCAGTTATCACCAGACATCACTTCTTAATGATGAACAGGGATGATGTAAAGAGGATGTACTTGAATAACTTAAGGGACTATGTGGCCAGATTCAACAATTTTTGTGATCATAATTTTTTCCCAACATTGTCAGTGTGCAGAAATAGATGGGCTAAACTTTTCATGTCTCTGTGAAAAAGAGAACCCATCTCCCCCATCAACTTAGAATGGTCTATAAGAAAAGTAGAAGGTGTAGTCCAGTTGATTGAAATCATGCAACATAACTGGATAGGTCTTAGGTTTAGGCCTCCAACCATCATTACTCCAGTTCCATTCTACTTTGAGGAAGATGCCCAACCTGATGAAAAATTTGAAGACTGTCTCAAAAACATTCAAGAAAACAGGGGGTATTATATAGGCAAGAAATTATTCTACAGGTCATGGAATCTAAACATGGACATATGTGATTCCATAGCTCAACAGAATGCATGAGGGCATGCATTAATATAAGTTGGGGGGAAAATGATGAGGCGTGGAAATGCCTCAATAATAACATGTTTTGAAAACTAAAATTGCCTATAAACTCTTATGTTTTATCTGATATGTTAGTTAAGTTGATTCAATATGCTGTATATTAACTATTTTGCATGATCAATGTATTTGGAATATTATATGTTGATTTTTACAGCTTTTTGCATAGTTTTGTGTTCTTTTTGCTATGACTTGCTAAAATGGGATATGCTTAGAATAATAGAAGCATTTCACTAATCATGTTTTGATTTGTCTCAAGCATTTATTTCACCTAAATCTGGCAACAGTGCAAGCAAACTGTTGCTGTGCAACAAAAACTGGTCTTTCCCATGTAAATTCCAGCCAATTGTCCATAAATAGCAAGGCATGGAATTCACATGTGGAAAGAGATGAAGACCATTGGAATTTGATCTTAGGAGATAACCCACCTGAGATATGTAGAAGAAATCACTGGAAAAGCACACATTTGTTCATTCCGAAGTATCTTCGGAATGAACATATATCTTCGGAATGAGAGAACACAACATCTTTGGAATGAGCAGATCTTTAGAATGAAAAATGTAGTATCTTCGAAGTGAGCTGATCTTCGGAATGAGAATTGTAGTATCTTCAGAATGAGAATTGCAATATCTTTAGAATGAGTGATCTTCGAAATGAGAATTGCATTGTCTTCGGAATGAAGCCACTTATCTCCGAAATGAAAACAAAATGTGCTTTTTGACTTGTTGACCAATTTTTGAAGCTGGAAAAAGGGAAATAAATATTGAAAAGGACAAAAGGAAATATCTTAGATCTGTCTTTACTGTCATTGCTGACCAAAGCCATCATTAATGGAAAGATCAAGTTTTAATCTTCTTCTAGGATAAAACCAAAATTTGTTACAGCATTGTAGGATTAGATCTTTTGAGATATTCTTTGTTTGTAATTAGACCTTAGGACATCTATAAATATTGCTCCCGTTCAGGTTGAGCCTAGTAAGTAGAAAATAATGTATGTAGAGAGAGTAAGGAAGCTAGGAAAAAGCAGAAAATAGGTAGAATTTGACTGTTACAGTCCTGTAACAGGTTTTCAGCAGAATTATTGTAATCATGTTTTTTAATCAATAAAGTGCACCAGTTCTATTTCATATTGCTTGTAAATGAGTGTGATTAAGATATATAGAGAGAAAGACTCATACCTTCTTCTGGAAAAGGAGGCTGGCCACTTCCAGACCTAGGAGGAGGACTAACAGCAGGTTTTTATTCTAATTTTGCTGCAGCAGAATGAGTTGTAGAACTTGTTATTTCAATTGCTTGTAAACAGTTGACAATATCTATAGTATTAGTTTATTTATGCTTATATTAATCTTGTGCTTAATGTTTTAGCTATAATATTTACTTTCAGCAAAGCTTCCACTTTATTTCAGACTGTTATTTTCAGAATTTGTTGTTTTTCTGTAATTTCCTGCATTTTATGTTTTGCTGTCAACTCCTACACAGAATATTGACAACCTTCTGTTACAGAGTCTTGACAGTTTTCATTTCCATGTTAGAATTAGATTTTCATTACTGCAAAAGTAATTATATTTTCCTTCTGCAATTAGAATCAGACTTTCAATTCTACAACTATTATTTATACAACATAATTAGGTCTCATTCTGCAATTGTAATTAGGACTTCATTTTTGCAGTTAATGATTAGTTTCCAATTCTGCAACTTAGATTAAGGTTTAATTCATGCAATTTAGAAATAGAAATGTCCTAAAAACCCCCCACATAATCGGTTTCACCAATAAGACCTGTTGCTCTAGATTGACCTAAGTTATAGCTATTTTGCCTCTTCTTTCGTAGATAGCCTTGTACACTGCCCTGGATTGACAAATTCATTAAGAATTAATGATGGCATAACGACTACGCATCAACATAGATGCCATAGATTGGGATCACATCAATTCACCTCCATCCCCATTAGAGTACTGGCATTTTGGTAAAATGCTTCATTTTACCCCAGGGTCAACTTAGGATATCTTTCATGCTGAAGAGGAACCCGAGGTTCCCAATGTAGATTTAAACTCAGCAAATGATATCCATTTGATCCCGACTCCACACCAACTGGAGGATGGATCCCACATGTCGATCGAGGAGATGACTAACGTAGACATCGGCTCGGATCCAATGAATCCATAGATCATCAAGCTGGGGGTAAGCTTATCCCCTAAAGAGCAAGTCGACTACATTGCCCTTCTCAAAGAGAAGAAGGAGGTTTTTGCATGGTCATACAAAGACATGTCGGGACTAGATCCATAGCTAGTCATGCATAACCTAACGCTTGATCCGACAATCAAGCCAGTTAAGCAAAAACTATGTAAGATGCACCCAAAAATGGCCTTGATGGTCAAATACAAATTGCAAAAGTTGTTGGATGCACAGTTTGTCATCTGCATGGATTATCCGCCATGGTTGTCCAACATGGTGCCCATCAAAAAGCCCGATGGGAGGATTCACATATGCACTAATTTTTGAGATCTAAACAAAGTGAGTCCTAAGGATGATTTCCCCTTGTCGAGCATCGACGCATTGGTAGACGCTACAATGGGCCACGAAATGCTATCCCTCATGGATGGTTTCTCGGGATACAATCAGATTCGTATCAATCTCGAAGACCAACTAAAAATGGCATTCACAATGCCTTGGGGGACATTTTTTTATAAGGTTATGCCTTTTGGCCTTAAAAATGCTGGTGCCACCTACCAACGTGCCATGACGTACATCTTCCATGATTACATGCATAAAACTTTGGAAGATTACATGGATGATTTTTTGGCCAAATCTCTTTTGCGCCTAGATCATCTCGATGACTTAAGCAAGATCCTCGATCGCCTCATGGAACATAAAGTTAGACTGAATCCCAAGAAGTGCGTATTTGGCGTCACATCTGGAAAACTCTTGGGTTTCATAGTCTCAAAGTGAGGCATCGAGGTGGACCCAAACAAAGTCAAGGCAATCCTTGAAATGCTCCCCCCAACTACCATTAAGCAGCTCAGAAGTCTACAGGGAAAGGTCACGTCAATCAAGCACTTCATAGCATAGCTATCTGACAAGTGTCGACCCATGAACAAATTATTGCACAAGGGGGTAGCATTTCACTAGGATGACGAGTGCCAGTCAGCCTTTGATGACATTAAATGATACTTGGCTTCGTCGCTAGTATTGGCACCACCTAGACCAGGAGTGTCATTCTACTTATACATCTCAACTACTGAGGTGGCACTGGGTGCCATGCTAGCCCAGAAGAATGAACTTCACAAAGAATAAGCTACTTACTATCTTAGCCGCACCTTGGTCAGTTATGAACTTAACTATGCATACATCGAGAAACTCTACTTGGTAGTGGTGTTTGCTACCAAAAAGCTACGCCACTACATGCTGAGCAACACTACGTATGTTGTGTCTAAGGAGAATCCATTGTGGTACATGATGAGTCATACTTATCATAGTAGCCGCATGGCAAAATGGATCATGTTGTTGATGGAATTTGACATAGAGTTTATTGGACATAAATCCATCAAAGGACAGGTCATAGCCGATCAACTAGCAGAGGCTCCTCTCGAAGACGATCAGCCTCTGGTCATAGAACTACCCGATGATGGGGTCTTCCATGTCTCAGAATCGCCAGATTCTGATGAGCCTGAGTCATAGGCCGACATAACCCTATTTTTTGATGGTTCTAAATGTGAGCAAGGAGGTGGCATGGGAATTGTATTCTTCACACCGCAAGGGGCTCCAATGCCTCTATCCTTTAAATTAGACTTCCCGTGCACCAACAATAATGCAGAGTATGAAGCCTTGCTCATAGGTCTTCAGACAACAATCACCATGAACATCAAATGATTGAACATCTTTGGTGATTCATTGTTAATTGTCAACCAAGTCAAAGGGGTATTCCAATGCAAATGCCCAGTTCTGCAGGCCTACAAAGCCCTTGTGGACAAATTCCTGGAAAATCTTGAATGGTACGACATCGAGGCACTCCCTCGGTCATCGAATCATTTTGCGGACACTATGGCCTCCTTGGGGTCACTAATCCCGCAAGACCTTTCTGGTGATATGACAACCATTCAAGTCAAAACACTATCGCAATCCATGATGGACCATGCAAGTTCTAACTTGATGCCAGGAATCCACATGATCCAGATTGAACCACCCCAGGATAGGTTCTCTCGAATCCACGATCGTCTGAAACATGCCAACTAGGGGTCCTTGTTCTCCCCTACTCCCATTAATAGCAACACAACGCTATTCTTACAAGTTCTCTCCCACTCAGCATTTGCTAGGGATGAACTTCAAGAGGGATTGGTTGTTCATACCATCGAGGCTTTCGATCAGTAGGATTGGTATTCACCCATGAGGGACTACCTCAAGTTAGGTAACCTCCCACTTGGATTGACGCATGCCACAAAACGAGCATTCAAGCAGAAAGTGGCAAAGCATGTCTTGTTAGGAGACATTTTGTACCGTCGTAGCTATGAAGGGATCCTCCTTCGGTGCTTGGACCAGCAAGAGTCCACTTGGGCGATCGCCCAAGCGCACGATGGTACGTGCGATGGCCACTTCAGTGGTATGGCCATCGCAAAGTGCATTCTTTGCATGGGCTATTATTGGCCATCTTTAGAGCGAGATTGTTGTGCATATGTCAGGAAGTGCATGAAGTGTCAACACCATGCTAATTTGACACACGTACCTTCCCAGGCCTTGCAGCTGATCCAGATTGGCTTGGCCATTTTTGTAGTGGGGCTTAGATCTAATCGAAAAGATCTCCCCTGCATCGTCAGGTCATCACACGTTTATCATAATGGCCATAGAGTATTTCACCAAGTGGGTGGAAGTAGTTCCGCTTACCTCTACGACTGGAACCTGCATTGTGGAGTTTATTTTGCATAACATCATATGTCATTTTGGTATTCCATCCAAAATAATCTCGGATAATGGGACGTCATTCAAGAACAAAGACGTGCGTGCTTTGACCACAAAGTACAAAATTTAGCATAGTTTTTTGACACCCTATTATCCGTAGGCAAATGGGCAAGCAGAGGCATCAAACAAAATGCTAGTTGCCATCCTCAAAAAGATAGTCATAAGGATTGGCACATCCAAATCCCACTTGCCTTGTGGGCTTATCGCACTAGCATTCGGACGCCCACTGGGGCAACTCCATTTTCGCTCGTGTATGGCTCCGAGGCAGTCATGCCTCTCGAGTTGGAAATTCCTTCCCTGCGCATATCAATGCAAGAGTTCATCGATGATGACACTGCATGGTAGGCCCGGTTAGACCAGCTTACGTTGCTTGATGAACGACGCGTTAATGCTCTCGAGCATTTACGTATCTATCAAGAGCGACTTAAGAAAGCATACAACATGAAAGTTCACCTGAGGGATTTTTAGGTTGGTGACTTGGTCTTAAAAGAGAACCAACAGAACTCTAGTTTGTCATCCCATCTAAGGGACAAGTTCATGGAAAATTGGTTAGGTCCCTATGTAATTGATAGTAAAATAGGACCTGGAACATACCGGCTAGCCTCTCTTGATGGAATCAAGGAACTAGAACCCTTGAACATCAGTCATTTGCGGCCATTCCATATCTAAAAGAGCCGTATCCCAAACAAAATGCTCCAAGGATTCCTACAATCGCTTGGTCAATCCCAAAATGCTCCAAGGATTCCTACAATCGCTTGGTCAATCCCAAAATGCTCCAAGGATTCCCTTGTCAATCAAGCTCAAGGATTATGTTTGGTCAATCCCAATCCAAGGATTCCAATCGCTTGGTCAATCCCAAAATGCTCCAAGGATTCCTACAATCGCTTGGTCAATCCCAAAATGCTCCAAGGATTCCTACAATCGCTTGGTCAATCCCAAAATGCTCCAAGGATTCCTACAATCGCTTGGTCAATCCCAAAATGCTCCAAGGATTCCTACAATCGCTTGGTCAATCCCAAAATGCTCCAAGGATTCCTACAATCGCTTGGTCAATCCCAAAATGCCCCAAAGGTACCCATTACCACTTGGTCAACCAAAAAGCTCCAAGGATTCCCACAATCGCTTGGTCAAAAATAAGAAAATTCAAAAATAGTAAAATCATCAAAAATAACAAAAATTTGCATCTCATTTCCAGGCATACTCCAACTCATCACAACAATAAAGAGCTCTTTTCGCATCTCATCTTCATATTCACAAAAAAAATCAATCCATCAAAAACAAAAAAATATGTAGCTGCATTAAGCATCACATCCATACATTGCATATTTGTGGTCATACAGGTCAAAGGCACCATAGACTGTAATTACTCCGCCAATCCATCTTGTTCCACATTTCTCCATTCTATAAGCAGTCCATCAAAAATAAATGCCATTCACTTCCTTTTTACCATACCAGAGTCAGTGGTCTTCTAATGTACCAAGAGTTTTCATCCTTCAGTCGTCATTTGCTTTCTAGCCACATACTGTACCAAGTCAGACAGATTTTACGAAGGTAGAGTTCTACTTGGATCACACCTTGTTACGTAGCATCCCAACACAAATTAAAACACATAAAAATTCCCGAGTTGTGTGAATGAAAGATGAAACCTGCACAACAATCTAGGTCACCATAAGCGAAACGGTTATCTTGCTCATCCCCCTGTGCGAATGACCCCAAGAATGCTGAGAGTTGGCAAAAGGACAAGCATCCTCCCTACCCAATTCCCCAAGAATCCCAAGTTCTCAAAAAGTTGCAAACATCATAAAATCTTGCAAAAAGTCAAAACTCCAAAAATTTGACATCACCACCAAAGTGCATACATCAAAAGGCACATACAATAGTGATTCTCATCACTCGAAATTCAAATCCCTTGCTCAAAAGAAAAATAAAAATAAAAAATAAACAGTGATTTTTATCACTACAAAAGAGCAAGTATCCCAATACAATTGAAGAAAAGAAGGGAGTCGAACTTGAATCCCTAGAACTCTCAACATTTCGACAGGTCATGAGGCAAACCTCAGTATCAGTTTGGTGGATAGCCTATCGGTCACTGGCGGTAAACCTCTCGCATGACGATATATCTATCACATTAACTCATGTACAGATCAATGTTTGCATGTGGATGAGCTAGCTTATGGTATCCTAGATAGCACCGCAGATTAATCTGACTAAATACAACAAAGGAGTTAGTGGAGCTAATTAGGTGATCCTCAGTACAGGTTTGGTTGACAGCCTATCTGGCACTCGGCGGTATCCCGACAAATACCACATAAACGAACTCAATTGCACACACAGAGATGTGAAATAACTTGGTCAAAGACAAGTCCGATTCATACCTTGTCCAAAAGTCTTGTAAGATAAAGTACAGTCATGGCTAGTTAGTTAAAACCGTCTGAGTCTCAGAAAACCTTAGCTACATTCTAAACCAACTGCGCTATCTTTCATCCTCGCATTGCCATCAAAAATCGCCAAAAAAAAAACACAAAGGTCTAAACAGTCTATGGTGCTCTCGCCAAACAACACAAATTCAATTCATCCATTACATTTGCATATCCTAAAACTTAGAAACATTTGCATTCATCATAACATATGCATCCATCAAAATAAATTAACATGCATACATCCATACTCATCACTCATCATGCATAAAATCAAATCATCACATGCGCATGAACAAAATAAAGTCATCTGTATATATCATCAAAAATGCCCATAGGCTACAATGAACCGGTCCTGTGACCCCACAACAAAATCCAAAAGCTCAAAAACCCCCAAGCCTAGGGCATCGACCACCATGATCACGCAGGATCGATGCGACGGGAACTACCCCCCGTGGTGTGGGTCCTATGAGACCCCTCAGGGTGGCTGCTGCTAGCCCCCGCATCATGCCTACTCGCCCCCCTCATCTAGTCGCCTGCACCGAGAGGATGCTGATTGCTCAGTCTCGCTCCCTCTCGAGCGGCGTGATGATCTACCTCCATTGAACGTAGGGACCCGCCCACCAAGGCGGCTAATCTCTGCCTCCAGCTCCAACCGCTGCCGCACCAAGTCCATCTCCCACTGGCGATACATAGCCAAGTTCTCATCGCGTTGTGCCAAAGCCCTATCCCTCTCCACCAGCTATGTCCGTAGGAGATCCCTCTCCCATGCAGCATCAGTACCCCCATCCTACCGATGGTAGGTAGCCAATGCATTCTCTCACTCTGCTAGCTGCATGCGTAGGAGATCCCTCTCCCGTAGCGCGTCCCCTAGCTCCTCATCGTGCCTCCGTAGTAGCCCCTCCAATCATGCAATCTCGAGACGTAACCCGGACTTCGTGTCCTCCGAATCTGCCTGAGGCATGGGCATCTCTAGAATAGCAGCTTGCTCTGGCTCCCACTGCTCCGTGACGTCCTGCATCTCTGGCTGATCCGGAACCCCAAAATCCACATCCTCATCCTCCACCTCCACCATGTCTGCATCCTCCCACGAAGCTCCCCAATCATCTCCTGGTGCCTCGGCACCCTCCCCGCCCATTGCTGCTGCCTCCGTGCCTCCCAGTGGCCCCTCTCCCCACCATCACCATAGTACCCACCACTGGTCGTACTCTGCGGTAGTCCCGACGTCATCCACATCTGAGACGTCGATCACTGCATCTAAATCCTCGCCTAGTGGCGTGATGACCGGCCGGTCCAGAGTCCTCTTGTCCCCCAATGTCGATAGACCATGGGCTCACCAGGAAACCCCTGGTGAACCCCAAACTATCATGTCACCCGATTGTAAGGGAAGAACTCATGCTCGGTCCCATGCCGCCCAATCAGCCACCGCTCCCTACGTACCCGTCGGAGCCACTCTCCAGCCTCCGGCTAGGCTGGACAGTCCCGATAGGGGTGCCAGAACACCTCCCCTAGAGTAAGCCGAGCGAAGGCATCGACATAGTGCCCTACGACACCTGCCCACCATCGACTCTATCCTTGCTCCTCAGACCGCCACCACAGAACCACATAGCCTATATCCTTATCCTCCATCTCCATCCGAGTCATCCATGGTAACCCTGCTGGCCTCTCCACCGCTATGTGCTGCCAAGCCCAGCTCTGCAACAGATAGCTACAGCTAATCCCCTTCCACCTTCGGTAGTGGACCTCGTACAACTCACCATAGAGCTATGCCAGCAACGTCTGTCCCCACCTCATGATCAGTGGTGCCTCCATCGGGCACTCCACCAGCCGGCAGACCACATCCAACAGGTTCCACGAGAACCTTGCACCTAACGAGTCAGGTAGCAGCATGTTGGAAATGAGGCCCATAAGTACTGCATGCCTCACTCCCAACACCCCCCTCTCAAGCCACCATCGGACCAAAATCCTGCCAATCTGGCAGTCACCCTCTGCCCTCTCCACTGGGCTCTCCACACCCAGCTCCTCCCCATGCCCGAAGTAGCGTGTCAACACTGCTGTCCACTGATCTCGTGATGTCATACGGATCGACAGTCCATCTATTGGAATCCGAAGAATCCGATAGACGTCCTCCAAGGTCACTATCATCTCCCCTATTGGGAGATGGAAGGTGTTGGTCCGGGGATCCCACAAGTTGATCAGGGCCATCAGATAGGCCCGATCCCCGACCACAAGCTCCAGCCGAGTCACCTGCTTGAGCCCAAGGGCATCAAGCCACTCCCAGTCAACCACAGTTAGCGCCCCCTACGCTTCAACAAAAGTAGTAGGCACACGATACCGGCTCTTCACAACCTGCAACAAGAAAACAACACAAAAACATTAAAATCATGAAAAATTGTACAACAATAACATGAATATACAACACTGCCTACCAATGTACAACTCAAAAACAACAAAATTCACAAAAATTCAAAATAAAAATAAACAAAATAAACACAAAAACAATTTAGCAAAAATAGTTTGTCAGTCTTAGGGTTTCTGTACTCTAAGTTTAAAACTGACAACAAAAAACAACACAAAAACATTTTTTAAAAAAATACAGTTTGTCAGTCTTAGGGTTTTTGTACTCCAAGTTTAAAACTGACAACAACATAAAAACACAAAAACATTTTTTAATTACAGTTGTCAGCCTTAGGGTTTCTGTATTCTAAGTTTAAAATTGACAAAGTCTGCACAAACAAAACAAAATTAAAATAATAGTTTTTAACCTAGGGTTTTCACCTACATTTTAAAACTGACAAGTTCAACCTAAAAAAACTAGGGTTTACGTTCCGTTTATCCTAGGGTTTTAGTTTAGCAAAATCAAAAATTTTCCTAGGGTTTACTTTAGTGTAAAGCGAAAAGTAAATTTCCGTTCCATTTTAAAAAGAAAAATAAAATTTCAACCTAGGTTTAAACTACGTTTTCCGTTCAGTTTTAAGCTAAGTCTTGGTTTGTGTTCAATTAAGTTTTAGGGTTTCAATTTTACTTTGGCAAACAACATAACAAAGAAAAAATAAACAAATCACTTGCAGTTTTAAAACATATAACAAACAAAAGCAATAACGCTAAGGAGCACTTACTGGTCTCGCTTCGGCTCCGTCGCTCGATCCGGTCTGTGCACTCATGATGTCGGGAGAAATTTGGTAGCGCTTCGCTTCATAGAATTAACCTCCTCCTCCCCAGAGCTCCAAATCGTAAGAAAATTTGAATGCAAATGAGCCCAAACCCTAGTTTTGGCCTTTAAATAGGCTTTTTGAGCTTATATTCGTTCCTCCCTGGGATGAGCACTCTGGTTAGCGCTCGTCCCACCCTGGGACGAATACTAAACTGGTATTCGTCCCACCCCAGAATGAATTCAGGACAAAAATTTCAAAAACAACAAAAAATTGAACAAAAATGCACCAAAACAGCTAATAAACTTGCCCGATGAAAGTGCTTTTGCACTTGACATCCCGGGCATGCAAAATGGACGTCGGGGCCACAAATCCTCACTATCCTACTCCCTAAGAAGGCTACCATAGCCGGACCGCTCCACGGGAAGACGGATCTTCGAGAATTTCATCCCCAAACGACGTCGCCAAAAAGGGTCAAAACCCACCCAAAAATAGCAATAACATTGCCGAACGAAGGCGCCTTCGCGCCTGACATTCTTGGCATCCAAAATAGACGTTGGGGCTACAAATTGTCACCATCCTACTCCCTAAGAAGGCCACCATGGCCAGACCGCTCCACGGGAAGACGAATTTTTGACAATTTTAGCTCCAAAAAGCGTCACCAAAAGGGTTAACACCCACCAAAAATAGGTCTAAATGTCGGAAAACTGCACACACTTAACGCTAAAACATCTCAAGGCACCCTTGCACAAGTCATTTTGGGTCAAGCGACTCATCGCTTTTCTCATGAAGGTCATTCCCTCATCGATTCGTCGCTTGAGGGGGTAGTCACACTTAGTCACCAGCCAACAAATACACACCCAATTAAGGAAAATGACATGCATTCAAAGAATCATTGACAAAGACAATCACGCCCCTGCTTGGGGCAATAAACAAGCAATAATCACAAGCTGATCAAATCACTTGGCATTTCGTGAATCATGAACTCAAGGTTCTCACAGACAAAAGGTTGTGCCCTTTGCCTATTCATGACTGATCAATGTCCAAGATCAAGTAACACCTCACCGAAAAAGGTTAACACTTGAATTAAGTTCCTTCGCTCGTCAGAAGCAAGGATTCAAGAATGCATGCCCTTTCCATACTTGGGGCATCAAAAGTTGGTTAGGTTACTGAGAAACCCTAATCATTAGTGCTTTGGTTATCTATTTTTGCTCGACGCTGCGCCATGCACAGCGCATCCCAAAAAGGGGCATCTGTAGACACCAAAACAGCACCAATCCGATTATGTGACCACAAACACTGATCGCATTGACACACACAGCCCCAAGGGCAGCCCCTAGAGGTTAAACAGTGGTCCTAACCACTCCCACAATAGTTTTGGAAGGTCAGAGATCAATTTGGCACCTTCAGGCACTTTGCTCAATATCCGTTCCACCCTGGAATGAATTCAAACTGGGATTCGCCCCACCCAGGGATGAATTCTAGATTCACTCCAGGGTGGGGCGAATTGCAGGTTTGACGGGCAAAAAGTCAAATCTTGACAAATGGCAGCTCAGATCCGCCACTTAACGCTTCCTTCATCGCATGGGAGTATGGGTGAGCATTTTCGAGCGTTAGAGGCAATTACAAGGGCAGTCATGAAGTCCCTATTCAGGGAGGAATCTCCTTCCCCCTGGGAAGGCATGATTGCCAAGTGGCGCCTCTGCATGCCCATTTCAAGAGACCTCTAGGTCTATAAATTGGTGAGTTTCCTCACCCCAAAAGATACAGAGAAGGAGCATTTTGGAGCAACGAAGTGTTGTCATTTTATTTTCATACCTCACACCTTTTGGATTTGCGCCTTTCACATCCTTGATCTCCTTTAGAGGGGAGGTCATTGGGTGACTATTGGGAGGACGAATATTGAGCCCAAAACCCGACATTTGGCCACAATATCCCACCAAATTTGTCGACAATACCCCACAAGAGGTTTTGGACCCATCCCAAGTGGATTGGTGCCGAAATCAGGCCTCAAACGGCGGGCGGCCTGCCCCATGGGCGCCCCCTCCCACACTGCTACAGTCCTAATCGCCCCCCTTCGGAGCGATGGGAATTCTATGGCAGATTTTCTTTCTTTCATTTTTGCATTCAATTCTATGATGCTTAGATAGGTTGTCATTTAAATTTCGTCTCGTTTTGAACAATTTTGATCATGTTTCTATCCTTGTTCGCTTCTACTAATCTACAGGTAGCATCATCAAATTCCCATTGATGGAGGTCAAATTGGGAAAATCTGACCATCTGGGTCTTCCCAAAATGCCCCCAATTAGCTAACCCCAAGTTTGTAGGTCTTTTGGAGCTTCCTAGGTAGGACATTTGGGACAGTACCTTTTCGACATTTTGTTGCAGGCGAATTCGTCCCGCCCCGGAGCGAATTCAAATCGGCGAGGAATTTCCTGACTATTATTTTTGCAGGGCCTCCCTGGTGGTGTCTTGATGCCCCTATCAAATTTTTAGAGCATTTGGATTCATTTTAGTCATAGTTTAATTCATTTTTCTCATTCACTTATCGTAGGCTTGGGGATTGCATGCTTTGTTTTATCCACAGGTGCTACTGACTATTTCTTGTTCCTTTGAACGTAGGGTCTAGACATCGGAGGAGCAACGAGGAGTCAAGACTCATCAACGCAAGCGACGGTGACATTTGGTCCACCCATTTTACATGTGGGCATGCGAAAGAAGGAAGGGCATCCATGGATGTAACAAGAACGCGTACTTAAACGCTCCTAGCCCTTGGAAAGGGGAGGATGCGCATTGTAACCGAGTTGTGAAACATATCAATAAAAAGGGTTGTCTTCTTTATTTGCATTTGTTTCATTTTGATTCGCTCATGCTTTTCCCCTTTTTCATGCACTTTCAAATTCCTAGGATTTAGCGTTAAGTTTGGTTCGGTTTTGCATCGCATCTTCGCTTTCCTTTTTGCTTTCGTATCCTCGTGCTTTCAATACTATAATGAATTTTCTATGTAGCAATTAAGATTTAATATACTCAATAGCTAATATATTTTTAGAATAGTGCAAATTTTCAAAAAAGGTTCCTTGCAAGAGTTTAGTGCATACTAGGAAAGGGTAAGTATAAGATTAAAATATTCTAGAAAAATATGTCAAATGCAAGCCAAAATTGGGTTAATTGATGAAATTTGACATTAGTTATATGGACTTAAATCGTATACAAGTTTCACCTAACTATTTGTAACAACCAAAGAAAAACATGTTTATGATGATAAGACAATTAAGCCCATTAACATTTCTTAACCTTCAATGCAAAACATAATTGGTTGATGTTGATAGATACACTAATGAAACTATACATTGTCAAAAACAACTAGGAACATGGAGAAAAATAAAATTATGACATCAATTACCTTGTAAGAAATGCCATTGTCACTTATAATCGTTATTACAATCACACAATAAATTGCTTCAAAACTTGATTACATAAGACCACATGTGCTTTAAAAGGATGATAGAATTTTTTTTCTGCAAGTGCTATAAAACAAAGAAAATATGCATGAACATGGAGTGTTATGGATTAAATATGCTCTAATGTATAAAATATATGACCATATAGAGATCAAAAGATTCATAAATAGGTACCTAACTTATAAATTTTTATTCTAACCTTATATAAACACCACCATATGAGTCGTAACCCATTATTTTTAAATGCCCTCAAAGAGAGGCATAAAAATAATTGGGTTGTTAAAGACAACAAAAAAATGCAAGCTATTGTTAATTGTGCTACGAAATAAAACAATATGACTAGCTCACAGATTTTGATACTTTTTTGCATGAACCAAACTCTAAAAAACAATGGAGTGCTTTGAAGCACTAAGATATATCATGAATCAACTAGTGGTATTTCTAATGAGGAAGTCATAACACACCTACAATAATAGACTCACCCAAAACATACCATTTATATGGCTCATAGACACATATACATAATGCATATGCTATAGCAAAATGTTATACCTCTTATATTACAAAAGTGGGCATGTCAATGACAAACATGTTCAAAAAATTTTGTAAAGAGCATACAAATAGCAACATTGTTGTGCTTAAAATAATAAGAAAACTTTTAAATAGGCTTCTCAATTCATATTAGATGTGTGCACAATAGGCAACACACATAGCATTTTTTTGGTTTTCATATTCATCCACCAATAAGCACATCAACACCCAATGAAGGAACTTTCATTCTAAAGCCTCAAAACTTATTAGATAAAAAATATAATAATTAAAATATGTCATACTCTTCTATAGTTGACTATTGCATTCAAAATCCTGAAATGCTCAGTCATGTATACCTTATCAAACTCAGTTCTAGGTTCAAGAAAACAAAGACTCGTCAAAGCATAAAAATAAAAAATTATAAGGTTTGTCAAATACATATTGAAAATTAGGATGCTTTAATTGTTTTCATTAATATTCAATCTTTAGATACATTTTTCTTTTCCCAACATAGGTTGTAACAAAATAACACATTAAATATCACTTCTCACTAATTTAGTGAAATTTCTAACTTACTAAGTACACACATTACTCCTACGTGAGTGGTTTTAACCACTCACTTTGTTTTTACCTTATTTATCACATTATATGATGTTATAAATCCTAAAATTCTCTCCCTTATTACATCATAATTTAAATATGGGTAGGGATACTACAAATAACCATACGGTAAAGTAGGAGATACTTAATAGTTCATCAAGAATACTTTGAGTATGAATAGGGAGACACTCAACTATTCACAACAAACAATAGTGGGATTGATCTCATTGTGCTTTTTTATTGGGAATGGCTTCATTGGAAATTTAACAAAGGATAAGGAACAACTATTCTATCCATGGTCATACAACATAATTATATAGGGACACATTCTATTCAAAATCATAGTTTCAAGTAGGGACACAAACTATTGTATACAATAATTATGATTGGGGACACACAACCAATCATAGATAATTAGTTAGGATGGTCATTACTGATTTACATTTTCTTATGAATGGTAATAAACTCAACCATTCACACTGAGTGTGGCATGGACCTTAACTTGTCCATGTGATCAATAAAGTAGTTGAATAGTCCTTACTACTCCTAAAAAATGTTATTGATCTTTGGTCACATGGTGGTTATTGAATACCATATTTAAAAATCCTAGCTATATTAAACATTGAAAAAGATTAATATTTCCTTCCCTCCTCAATGTGAACTTCTTTTGTAAAATATTTAGGAGGGTCAGGTACCACAAATCATGCACTCCAAGTACATAATAAATCATAGATAAGTGTGACATAGACCACCACTTAATATATCAAACATAATACAACAAAAATTACAACCGCACTAAACATCCTCTTGTGAATAGAGATACACATGTCTATTCACAAGGATCAATATTGAATTAACTTAATAAATATATTCCTCATGAATATCCTTATGGGATGGCCTTCATCATGTATTACAAGATTATATTTTTCATTTGCAACCATTGTCTTGTTTGTTTTTAGTTTTCTATCAATCAAGTCCTTGGCTTTAACAAGCCTCTCATGATTTCCATTAAAATACTTGTTACACCAAACCCTCATTTCTTCCATAGAAGTGGTCTTGTAGCATATATTGCCTAGATCAATGTCTATATAGTCCATGTATACAACCCTGGGAGAATGTGGCATGTATGGCTCCATGTACTTTAAATATTTTATATCCATTTGATGTAGTGCTCATCCTTTATTTCATCATTCTATGTCATTTTTTACTGTATGTCAAACACTTTTTCAGCCTACTAAGGAAAGGGTTTTGTAGAGTGGGCTAGTTGGTCCCTAACCCCTACCAAATGGATGAAGATCACATTCGCAGTCACCTCTTATTTCAAGTGATCTTAAATACTTGTAACTTCATTTGATTTAAAACTATGAGATGCAATCATCCATGAAATCAATTAATGGTAATTCTCTCCATCTTTCCCTTTATTAGAGAAAGTTGCATTATATTTTTTATCATGCTCTTCATCAAATACAACATGCAATGATGACTATGAGGAATAACTATCTCAATATGTTAGTTATCTATATTTTTCTATTATTCTTTTGAAATAAATCTAGATTTATCCTCTTGATAATCAAAGGAGTTATTTTCTTCACACTACTCATATAGGAGTATGTGATGGTTTTCTTCTCCCTATAATATATTTTTATTTATAAGGCCAAAATTAGGCTAGAGAGAATTGGGAGGATTTAAAGCAACAAAAAAATGCCTTTAAACACACATATTCCTTAAAAGAAGATTCTATTGCAATGCATGGTAAATAGTTATCAAAATTTGGAATAGTATTCTATGCTTGTAAAGAGTGGTTGGTTGCATCTCTTACTAGCTTCACATCATCAAAAAGACAGTATTCTAAAGGTTGCAATTTCAAATATTGCCAAGTAATAAATATAAAATTGTCCAATTATCATGATAACACTTCATGGTTAGGATGTAATATGGATAGGATTTATTTTAATACCATATAACCCTTGAAAAAAAACTTTATAGTCACATTTGTCAAAATAAAGAGTGATATATTTTCATGGTCATAGATTTGACCTATCACTCTAAGTTTGAAGTATAAGAACCCTATTCTCACATAAATAAATTTATAAATTATTATTAGTATTATTATTTGTTGGAGGTAAATATGGGTTTTTGAAAGGGGCATGTATTTATTTACAAATAAACATAGCGAGGTCATGCACTTCCACCCCATGGTTGGAATGTGGGTCCCTTGGATGAGAACCCAGGATCCTTTCAAAAAAAACTTTTACTTTACCCCATTTTTTTATTTAAGTTTTGTTCCTAGGGGATATTGTAGTTGTTTATCTTTAGATTTTCATCCAAGAGATCCAAGTTCAAACCTTAGTACAAGGGAATGAGACCCTTTCAAAAAATTATACTTACCTTAAACGTTTTGGTCCATGTTGGGTCACCATAGTGGTATGTCTTTAGGCTTTCATCTAGGAGACCCATGTTTGAATCATGGAAAGGGTGGCACCGATGTGCTCCTTGTTGAGGAAAAGTATGACCCCTTTCATAAAACCTTGTACTTATCCTAATCAAAAAATGTATGGCCACAAAAATAGTCATTCTACACTTCTAATTTATAATACTCAATATATATGCAACTCCAACAACAATAAATAACCTTTTATGGCCTAGAAAAATGCTCTATTTTCTACAAACTTAAAAGATGTGATAGTGAGCATGGAAGATTTCAATATCAATATATTATAGTTAAATTCTAAGACAAAAACTTTATAAAAAACATAGCCAGCTATAACTTGCACTTCCTTAAACACATTAAATATATCATTCTATAACCATTTATTGATCAGATATGATCAAGCATCAAATACCTAAAGTACTAAATCTTTAAACTAGACACAATTTAAGGTGATTCCAACATAATTGTCTTAGCAATTGATAGACCAAATACAAAATTCTACGAGGTAAAAAAATTACATCTCAAATACAATTGAAACAATATTTTGAACTAGTTGTAAAAACCATCAGTGTATACTTTCATATTTGAATATACGTGTAAAAATAAACACTAACACAAAAATAGAGAAATCTATGATGTGCATTCCTGGAAATTTTTCCCACTGTGCCAGACCAGCCCTTCTGGTCTTGAAGATGGACTTCTTCCTGCTTCCCTTTTGTTGTTGTTGCAGATCATAATGAATTCCTGCAAGACTATATAGAATACAGAATAACAACACAATACAAAATAACAAATCCCTTGCCACTACTGGTCTTGGAGGAATTTATCATGATCTGCAACATCAACAACACAATATAGAATAACAAATCCCTTGTGGTCTTGGAGATGGACTTCTTCCTACTGCCCCCTTGCCATTGATAGTCTTGGAGGAATTCATTATGATCTGCAACAACAACAACAACACAATACACAAAAACAAATGCTATGGATGCCTAGAAATGCTTACTCAAGTCTACAAGTGTCTATGCAATCTTGCAAGTATCTATAGACGAGCATGTGTGACTTTTAGATATCTACAAATATAATAATGAGTTAACACAACTTAAAAATTATGTTTATATTATCTTGCAATATTTCAATTTAGGTTTCCTCAATGAAAGTTATAGAACTTACCAAATGAGCTCATACCATTTGATCTCTCAAATATATATTTGTTTGATTTATGGAGGGGTTTTGAAAGGATCCAAAACCTTTTACAGAGCTTAACCAAGAATCCAAAAGGGATCACCAAAAGAAATTAAAAACCAGCACAATTGAACAACAAACAAAGGAAAAGCACTCCCAATGCATCCTCCTAAAGATAGGAAACCATAAACTAAGTAGACATTGAAAGATAAAGACATGAAAGCAAGATCCAGGCTACTTACAACATCTAATCAGGGTTAAAATTTTGCTCTTCACTGCCACCAAGATGGATGTTTTTTTATTATGAAAAATACTAAAAATACCTAATATGCCACACCTTCCAAGAGGTAAGGGATGATATGGAGCATATTTGTATGGATAGTGGGCCTAAATAACTGACAAGATTATTAACCATATTAAAGAAGACAAATTTTACCTCCACTGCTATCATCCCTAAACTAAGATTTTATTTGGAATAAGGGACAAGGATTTTTACACTATAAACTAAGATTAAAGTAGTATAATAAGATTTATCAAATATCATGAGTTTAAATTGACTCTACTTATAAAAATAAGACCTCGATAATGTATGCATAATTATAAAACATTCTATTGTAATGTCATTATGTGATCAATGGTATGAGCCCAATAGATTAAATTGGTCAACTTTCAAGAAGGAGACCAGGGTTCAAATCTTGCCAAACAATAAATGCATAATTATTATTATGATAACTTCATAGATGTAATTTATTTAAATACCATATAAACCTTAAAAATATATCACTATATAAATGTATAATTATCTAGTTAATATGATAAAACTTTATAGTTAAGATACAATACAAATAAAATTTATCTTAACACCATATAACCCTTAAAAATATATCACTATATAATCACATCATAAAAATAAAAAGCGACATAAATATAAAACCCTACTTCTCACATTAATAAATTTTCAAAATTATTATTAAATTAACCATATGAAATTAAAATAATTCCTTAGAAAAAAATCCATAATTATAAGCTTTCTCAAAAATAAAATATTTAATCCTTAAAATTCATCCTATTTGATTGTTCTTTTTATATTATTATTTTCACCCAAACACTTTTATGAAGGCATTAGAATTCAAAACTAATAAAAAAATATGAAGACAAAACGACTCAAACATGAAGACAAATATGATAAAAATTGACAAAAATGCTATAAAAACTACTTAAGACTGATGTATACCTTATCTAATGTTATAAATCTACTATAGGGTTATTTCACATGTCGGCATGCGAACTGGATCTCAGGTTTGTATGTCGAGGTGCAAACTAGATTTATGTTGATTATTGTTGAAATTTTATTATTTGAATGTGTTTTAGATGTTTTTTGTTGTTGTCTATCAGATGCAAAATTGTCAAAAAGGATTTTGGTACAATTTTGGCAAAGTTTGGGTATGTTGACTGAAAGTGAGTGAGAGATATAAATGAGGGAATTGGTGCACTATTTATAGAGGAAACCAAGGTTAGGGAGGGGAGATAGGTGTACTAGACCTAGAGTCAAGTCCTATAATGGTCAAGTTAGGATTTTTGAGGTGGCATGCTTAGTCATCTTCTCATATGCCCTAAGAGAAATATCTTATCCTCACACATGTGTGAACTAGGATTAGGGTTAACTGTAGTTGGCTAATACTTAGGTTAGATGAGATTTGGATTAGGTATTCTAGAAAATGTCCTAACTAATTTTGGGTGCACACATGTGTGAGGACATGTTTAGGACTAATTTATCTCTTAATCCTAATTAACCTCAATTTTAATTATAAAGTGTACTAAAAGTGATAATCACTTGCAAATTAGAACCCTAATTAGCCTAATTAGGTTATTTGTAGGGAATGATCCCATGGGAGCCCTAATTAGGAATAGGAAAGGGCTTAGGTGGCCTTAGGGAGCTATAGGTGTTCCTATCACGAATAGAATGTATTTTGGATTCATTTTATATAGTTTTATAGGTTTTGCACCTACAAACAACTATGATGGCCTATGGATGCCTAGAAATGCTTACTCAAGTATACAAGTGTCTATGCAAGCTTGCAAGTATCTATAGACGAGCATGTGTGAATTTTAGATATCTACAAATATAATAATGAGTTAACACAACTCAAAAATTATTTTTATATTATCTTGCAATATTTCAATTTAGGTTTCCTCTATGAAAGTTATAGAACTTACCAAATGAGATCATACCATTTGATCTCTCAAATATATATTTGTTTGATTTATGGAGGGGTTTTGAAAGGATCCAAAATATTTTACAAAGCTTAACCAAGAATCCAAAAGGGAACACCAAAATAAAATGAAACCAACAGGTTAAAAACCGGCACAATTGAACAAAAAACAAAGGAAAAGCACTCCCAATGCACCCTCCTAAAGATAGGAAACCATAAACTAAATAGACATTGAAATATAAAGACCTGAAAGCAAGATCCAGGCTACTTACAACATCTAATCAGGGTTAAAATTTTCCTCTTCATCACTACCACCAAGATGGATGTTTTATTATTATGAAAACTACTAAAAATAACTAATATTCCACACCTTCCAAGAGGTAAGGGATGACATAGAGCATATTTGGATGGATAGTGGGCCTAAATAACTGACAAGATTATTAACCATATTAAAGAAGATAAATTTTACCTCTACTGCTATCATCCCTAAACTAAGATTTTATTTGGAATAAGGGGGCAGTACAAAGAAGTCTGTCTCCAAGACCATAAGGGATTTGTTATTCTGTATTGTGTTGTTGTTGTTGCAGATCACGATGAATTCCTCCAAGACTAGTAGTGGCAAGGGATTTGTTATTTTTTATTGTGTTGTTATTCTGTATTTTGTATAGTCTTGCAGGAATTCATTATGATCTGCAACAACAACAAAAGGGAAGCAGGAAGAAGTCCGTCTCCAATACCTGAAGGTCTGGTCCGACATAGTGGGAAAAATTTCCAAGAATGCACATCATAGATTTCTCTATTTTTGTGTTAGTGTTTATTTTTACACGTATATTCAAATATGAAAGTATACACTGATGGTTTTTACAACTAGTTCAAAATATTGTTTCAATTGTATTTGAGATGTAATTGTTTTACCTTGTAGCATTTTGTATTTGGTCTATCAATTGCTAAGACAATTACGTTGGAATCACCTTAACATGTGTCTAGTTTAAAGATTTAGTACTTTAGGTCTTTTATGCTTGATCATATCTTATCAATAAATGGTTATAGAATGATATATTTAATGTGTTTAAGGAAGTGTAAGTTATAGCTAGTTATGTTTTTTTATAAAGTTTTTGTCTTAGAATTTAACTATAATATATTGATATTGAAATATTCCATGATGACTATCACATCTTTTAAGTTTGTAGAAAATAAAGCATTTTTCTAGGCCATAAAAGGTTATTTATTGTTGTTGGTGTTGCATATATATTGAGTATTATAAATTATAAGTGTAGAATGACTATTTTTGTGGCCATACATTTTTTGATTAGGATAAGTACAAGGTTTTATGAAAGGGGTCATACTTTTCCTCAACAAGGAGCACATCGGTGCCACCCTTTCCATGATTCAAACATGGGTCTCCTAGATGAAAGCCTAAAGACATACCACTATGGTGACCCAACATGGACCAAAACGTTTAAGGTAAGTATAAATTTTTGAAAGGGTCTCATTCCCTTGTACTAAGGTTTGAAATTGGATCTCTTGGATGAAAATCTAAAGATAAACAACTTCAATATCCCCTAGGGGAAAAACTTAAATAAAAAAATGGGGTAAAGTAAAAGTTTTTTTTGAAAGGATCCTGGGTTCTCATCCAAGGGACCCACATTCCAACCATGGGGTCGAAGTGCATGACCTCGCTATGTTTCTTTGTAAATAAATACATGCCCCTTTCAAAACCCTATCTTTACCTCCAACAAATAATAATACTAATAATAATTTATAAATTTATTTATGTGAGAATAGGGTTCTTATACTTCAAACTTAGAGTGATAGGTCAAATCTATGACCATGAAAATATATCACTCTTTATTTTGACAAATGTGACTATAAATTTTTTTTTCAAGGGTTATATGGTATTAAAATAAATCCTATCCATATTACATCCTAAACATGAAGTGTTATCATGATAATTGGACAATTTTGTATTTATTACTTGGCAATATTTGAAATTGCAACCTTTAGAATACCGTCTTTTTGATGATGTGAAGCTAGTAAGAGATGCAACCAACCACTCTTTACAAGCATAGAAGACTATTCCAAATTTTGATAACTATTTACCATGCATTGCAATAGAATCTTCTTTTAAGGAATATGTGTGTGTAAAGGTCATTTTTTTGTTGCTTTAAAGCCTCCCAATTCTCTCTAGCCTAATTTTGGCCCTATAAATAAAAATATATTATAGGGAGAAGAAAACCATCACATACTCCTATATGAGTAGTGTGAAGAAAATAACTCCTTTTATTATCAAGAGGATAAATCTAGCTTTATTTCAAAAGAATAATAGAAAAATATAGATAACTAACATATTGAGATAGTTATTCCTCATAGTCATCCTTGGATGTTGTATTTTTTGAAGAGCATGATAAAAAATATAATGCAATTTTCTCTAATAAAGGGAAATATGGAGAGAATTACCATTCATTGATTTCATGGATGATTGCATCTCATAGTTGTACATCAAATGAAGTTACAAGTATTTAAGATCACTTGAAATAAAAGGTGACTGCGAATGTGATATTCATCCATTTGGTAGGGGTCAGGGACCAACCACCCCACTCTACAATACCCTTTCCTTAGTAGGCTGAAAAAGTGTTTGACATACAGTACAAAATGACATAGAATGATGAAATAAAGGATGAGCACTACATCAAATGGATATAAAATCTTTAAAGTACATGGAGCCATACATGCCACATTCTCCCAGGGTTGTATACATGGACTATATAGACCTTGATCTAGGCAGTATATGCTACAAGACCACTTCTATGGAAGAAATGAGGGTTTGGTGTAACAAGTATTTTAATGGAAATCATGAGGCTTGTTAAAGCCAAGGACTTGATTGATAGAAAACTAAAAACAAACAAGACAATGGTTGCAAATGAAAAATATAATCTTGTAATACATGATGAAGGCCATCCCATAAGGATATTCATGAGGAATATATTTATTAAGTTAATTCAATATTGATCCTTGTGAATAGACATGTGTATCTCTATTCACAAGAGGATGTTTAGTGCGGCTGTAATTTTTGTTGTATTATGTTTGATATATTAAGTGGAGGTCTATGCCACACTTATCTATGATTTGTTGTGTACTTGGAGTGCATTATTGGTGGTACTTGACCCTCCTAAATATTTTACAAAAGAAGTTCACATTGAGGAGGGAAGGAAATATTAATCTTTGTCAATGTTTAATATAGCTAGGATTTTTAAAGATGGTATTCAATAACCACCATGTGACCAAAGATCAATAACATTTTTTAGGAGTAGTAAGAACTATTCAACTACTTTATTGATCACATGGACAAGTTAAGGTCCATGCCACACTCAGTGTGAATGGTTGAGTTTATTCCCATTCATAAGAAAATGTAAATCAGTAATGACCATCCTAACTAATTATCTACGATTGGTTGTGTGTCCCCAATCATAATTATTGTATACAATAGTTTGTGTTCCTACTTGAAACTATGATTTTGAATAGAATGTGTCCCTATCTAATTATGTTGTATGACCATGGATAGAATAGTTGTTCCTTATCCTTTGTTAAATGTCCAATGAGGCCATTACCAATAAAGAAACACAATGAGATCAATCCCACTATTGTTTGTTGTGAATAGTTGAGTCTCTCCCTATTCATACTCAAAGTATTCTTGATAAACTATTAAGTATCTCCTACTTTACCGTATGGTTATTTGTAGTATCCCTACCCATATTTAAATTATGATGTAATAAGAGAGAGAATTTTAGGATTTATAACATCATATAATGTGATAAATAAGGTAAAAACAAAGTGAGTGGTTAAAACCACTCACGTAGGAGTAATGTGTGTACTTAGTAAGTTAGAAATTTCACTAAATTAGTGAGAAGTGATATTTAATGTGTTATTTTGTAACAACCTATGTTGGGAAAAGTAAAATGTATCTAAATATTGAATATTAATGAAAACAATTAAAGCATCCTAATTTTCAATATGTATTTGACAAGCCTTATAATTTTTTATTTTTATGCTTTGACGAGTCTTTGTTTTCTTGAACCTAGAACTGAGTTTGATAAGGTATACATGATTGAGCATTTCAGGATGTTGAATGCAATAGTCAACAATAGAAAAGTATGACATGTTTAATTATTATATTTTTTATCTAAGAAGTTTTGAGGCTGTAGAATGAAAGTTCCTTCATTGGGTGTTGATGTGCTTATTGGTGGATGAATATGAAAACAAAAACAATGCTATGTGTGTTGCCTATTGTGCCCACATCTAATATGAATTGAGAAGCCTATTTCAAAGTTTTCTTATTATTTTAAGCACAACAATGTTGCTATTTTTATGCTCTTTACAATTTTTTTTGAACATGTTTGTCATTGACATGCCCACTTTTGTAATATAAGAGGTATAACATTTTGCTATAGCATATGCATTATGTATAGGTGTCTATGAGCCATATAAGTGGTATATTTTGGGTGAGTCTATTATTGTAGGTGTGTTATGACTTCCTCATTATAAATACCACTAGTTGATTCATGATATATCTTAGTGCTTCAAAGCACTCCATTGTTTTTTAGAGTTTGGTTCATGCAAAAAAGTATCAAAATCTGTGAGCTAGTCATACTGTTTTATTTCGTAGCACAATTAACAATAGTTTTGCATTTTTTTTTTGTCTTTAACAACCCAATTATTTATGTGCCTCTCATTGAGGGCATTTAAAAATAATGGGTTACGACTCATATGGTGGTGTTTATATAAGGTTAGAATAAAAATTTATATCATAAGTTAGGTACCTATTTATGAATATTTTGATCTCTATATGGTCATATATTTTATACATTAGAGCATATTTAATCCATAACACTCCATGTTCATGCATATTTTCTTTGTTTTATAGCACTTTAAAAAAAAAATCTATGATCCTTTTAAAGAACATGTGGTCTTTTGTAATCAAGTTTTGAAGCAATTTATTGTGTGATTGTAATAACGATTATAAGTGACAATGGCATTTATTACAAGGTAATTGATGTCATAATTTTATTTTGCTCCATGTTCCTAGTTGTTTTTTGACAATATATAGTTTCATTAGTGTATCTATCAACATCAACCAATTATGTTTTGCATTGAAGGTTAAGAAATGTTAATGGGCTTAATTGTCTTATCATCATAAACATGTTTTTCTTTGGTTGTTACAAATAGTTAGGTGAAACTTTTATACGATTTAAGTCCATATAACTAATTTCATATTTCATCATTCAACCCAAGTTTGGCTTGCATTTGACATATTTTTCTAGAATATTTTAATCTTATACTTACCCTTTCCTAATATGCACTAAACTCTTGCAAGGAACTTTTTTTTGAAAATTTGCACTATTCTAAAAATATATTAGCTATTGAGTATATTAAATCTTAATTGCTACATAGAAACTTCATTATAGTATGTAAATATTTTAGTTATTTCTATGTCACATGGATCATTAAAGAACAATTTTGGAAGTCCATTCTTCTACAGGTAAATCAGTAAAGTTTCAAAGTGGATGTTGTCCTTTGCAAGAGTAATTTGAAGGATTGAAATACACTAAAATATTAAAATACATTCTTTTAATATCAAGTTCATTGATTTCAAGCTTAATAATGTACGCTAAAAATTCAAAGATAAACTCATAAAAATGTCATGGTCCTTGCACCATCAAAATGGTATATGGATTCAAAGGGACAAACACATTTCAAGAGGAGTTAATTCCACTGTTCTTGCTCTCATTCCTAAATCATCGAATGTCAACACTCTTTTTTATTTTAGGACCATTAGCTTATGTAATGTCATTTAAAAAATCCTTGCTAAAGTTATAGCCAATAGACTAAAATAAATCCTTACTACTATTGTTGATCCTTGTCAAGGTAGCTCACTCCAAGGAAGACTCATTATTGATAATATTATATCCATCCATGAACTCATCAAATCTATTATCAAAAGTGGGAAAGCCAAGTTATTCATAAAAATGAATATGAACAAAGCTCTTGACAATGTTTCTTGGGACTTTCTTTTCTCAATCCTAACCAAATTCAGTTTTCATTATAACTAGGTTGACTTCATCAAGGAATACATCACCCCTACTAGATTATTTTTTCTTGTAAATGGGTCTTATTGGTATTTTTGCAACATTTTCACATTTTGATTTTTTTTTGATAGTTGATTGTAAAATTTTGATGAATTTACAAATGAAGGCTTTGCAATTTTTAATATGTTTAGCTTTATTGCAGTTTTATTTTTCTACCTCATTACTGTTAACATAATACATTACTGTAAATGATATTCAAATTGTGTAAGCAATGGGAAAATTTTTATTTAAAACTTTCAAATAACACGAATGCCAACAAGAGAATTAATTTTTTAAATAAGAAGAGCTTTCGAAGAAAGAAAGACAAAGTTGGGTGCTTTTGCCATGATATGTATTTGACCAGGAAATTATTAAATCTATGTTTGGATCTCAAGGAAGGGATGAAGAAGCATTTTTGCCCCAACCAAGGGACGAATACACATGTCGCACCTCTTGGAGGTGAAAACAAAATTTTAAAAATATTGTCCAATTAAAGTCGCTTGAGGTGTTGTTGAAGGTTGTAAAAGCAAATAGAAGAAACAATTGTCACACCAATAGAGGTGTGAAACCTCTTGTTGCCCCTATTTAAGATGAAATTCATTTTAAAAGTGCCCGATACAATAAAAATATCAAAGGCGCTATGTGATTTAAAATGTTGTCACCCTAATAGAGGGGCAAAACCCTTTGGCGCCCCTCTCTAGGGCGACATCCAATGAAAAGGGAATTAAGCAGCAATATATAAGTGAGCACCCATGAATTTGGGTGAGGTTTTAAGAAATTATTGTCACCCCAAGAGAGAGGTGAAACCTCTTGTCACCCCTCTTTGGGGTGAAACACATTTGAAGCACAATTTCAAATGAATAATTTAGTGGGCCCAAATTTGGGTAGATTAAGATGGCAGTTTCACTCCAAGATAGGGGTGAAGATCTTTTTCACCCCTTGTTTAGGTGAAGGAATATTTCCAAGGTTATGAAGGTTCATACAGCTGGTGATTTCATCTACAATTGAGGAAAGATGAAACATAAGTTCCCGATGAATTCAAATCACAGTAAATCAAAATCACCTTTCCAAGGGGTGAATGGTGTTTTGGAGGTTTAGTTTTGGGTAAGGATCTTTGCATAGTGCTCCAAGTTGAATTGGAAAGTGACACCACCTCTCCAAAAATATGAAAGCTCTTATCACCTTATTTCGGGGCAACAACAAAAAAGGCAGTTATAAGGATAATATTAAAATATGAAGGTATTCAGATATTAGGATTGACTGTTACCCATGGTTTCTCCAATAGGGTTGTTTCACCCCTTCATTGGGTGACATCAACTTTTCAATAGAGATATAGCCTCAGGCGCTCGCTTTCACAATTCTTCAAGGAAGGATAGCATTTACTTTTGAGGTGATGCAGGAAAGCACTCCCAGAATATCTGCTCCAATGTTGAGAGATTAGGGGTAATATTTATTCATTTCCAATACACCAAATTTCAACCTTGGTGATTTTCAAAGCAAATTTAATACTCAGTAGAATTTTCTAGTGAAATGAATTTCCAAAGTGCAAGGTGAAGTGAATTCCTACTCGATTCTTATGCAATTTTACTATTTCCCAATGCATTGACACCCAATATTGCTTTGAGTATTTACATTTGTTGATTTTTCTATACGATTTCCTCCCGTCGAAGTCGGATCATGGATTCTTTGCCAAATGTTTTGATCATAAAACCATCGATATCAAGGAGGAAAATACGTACGCTAGTTTTTGATCTACCATCATTTTGTTATACATGCATTAAATGATAGAGGAAAAATACCTCTATAAAAGGCTGATCATTTTTCATTGTAAAGGATGGAAGAGTGGACACTCTATAGAAATATACTCTAGGTTTTCTATGTTAATAGAAACAATTTGGCTTCTAGTTCTTGGAATGATTTTGCACTTGATAGTTATTTGTGTGTGATTTCTTAATATTTTATTCCCATTATCTGTTGTGAGTGAATTATGCTACTGAATTATTCTTTGCTTGTATGGGAGTGAACATTGGAATGCACTCCAAAGGTTATTCTCTTGCATAGTTGTTAAAAGTCTCTACACTTGTGTTTTCTATTGAATTCTACTAAGTTGCTTGGTGGAAGCTTTGATGTTAGTCTATCCCCATCCTATTCTACTGTCTTATAGCTATATTTTCCATTTTTTTCTACAATTTCCTATTTCTCTAAACATATACCCAACGTAGGATTAGTAAGGGAGTTAGCCCTCTCTGGATATTGGCCTAGAGGACATTTATTTCCTCTGGTGTTTCAATATTAGTCAGGTCTAGGGTGCACAATGCATAGATATTGTAACTAGGCAGATTCATGAGCAACCATTTTTGGAATGCTTAGTGGAACTTTCAAAAGATTCTACTATTAATAGTATAAATGTTTGATGTTCGCATTGTACTATAGGATTAGAACATCTGGAGACTTAGCTCTATCCAAAAGACTCTGAACATGAGGTAAGCAAAAGCTTTCTTCATGATTACGAGATCGAAGACCAAGAACTTTTAAGATCCTATTGAATTGTATGAATTTGATATCCAAAATCTAGGAGAACACCCTAGGTTAGTACCTCTGACTATCCCATACACTAAAACGTCCTCTTAGTTAGTTGGTGTGTTTTTTGTTCCTACAAGTCCTACTACTATAACTACTAGTTTTCCACCTCCCTAACCACACACACCAATCCATATGGCTCAAAATACACCTCCACAGTAGCCACCACCAAGGCAATTTCTAGTATAGAATAGATTTGGAGCATTAAATCTATAAGTTCAAAACCTATTCCCTTAAGCAACATTGAAGGCTTTGCCTACTTATGATGGTATGGATAATATTGCTTACAAGCACATCAAAGATGTGGCATCCTTGGAAATAATACATGATATTATAGATGAATACATTATGGTATGATTGTTGGTGTTGTCTCTTAGAGAAAAGTTATTGTACTGGTACCGATCCTTGCCACCCGTTACCATCACCACATGGGACTAGTTGACAAAGTTGTTAATTAAAAATTTTCATGAGCAAGTAGATCCTTTTTACTTTCTACATCAATTCACAAACATCCAAAGACATCTATAGGAGGAAATAGTAGATTTCAATGTTAGATTCACTTGAATTTGGCAAGGAGTTCTTGACGGTATTCTACCTACCAATGAATAAGATACGTTTTACTATATTCAAGCCTTCAACTCTGATATTGATATATCGGTTTGACAAGCCAATATCCACACATTTCTAGATCTATATATACAAGTTCAAAAGACCGAAGTGGATTTGATTGCCTTAGGTAAACTTCCCCCAAAGGTAACAATGCCTATCCTCCCTGATCTTCCACAAAATTATGACCCCTCCGTGAAATTGTTAGAGGAGATACAATATATAAATTTGAGTGTAAGGACAATGTCAAATGAAATCACGGTAGTTAAAAAGAAGCAAGTTGATGTTGAGTTTTGATCAAGAAGATTTATGTAGACACCAAAACAACACCAATCCGATTATGTGACTACAAACACTAATCGCATTGACACACAAAACCCCCAGGGCAGTCCCTAGAGGTTAAATAGTGGTCCTAACCACTCACACAGTAGTTTTGGAAGGTCAGAGGTCAATTTGGCACCTTTCAGGCACTCTACTCTCTACTCGTTCCACCCAGGGATGATTACAAACTAGTATTCATTCCATCAGGGATGATTAGCAGTATTCATTCCAGGGTGGGGCGAATAGCAGGTTTGACGGGCAAAAATTCAAATCTTGACAAATGGTAGCTCAGATCCACCACTTAAATCTTCCTTCATTGCATGGGAGTGTGAGTGAGCATTTTTTAGCACTAGAGGCAGTTACAGGGGCAGTCATGGAGCCCCTAATCAGGGAGGAATCTTCTCCTCCTGGGAAGGCATGATTTCCAAGTGGCGCCTTTGCATGCTCATCTAAAGAGACCATCAGGTCTATAAAATGGTGAGTCTTCTCACCCAAAATATATAGATAGAAGGAGCATTTTGAGCAATGAAGTGCTATAATTTTACATCCTCACACCTTTTTATTTGTGCCTTTCACATCCTTGATCTCTTTTGGAAGGGATGTCATTGGGTGATTATTGGAAGTGCAAATATGGAACCAAAACCCGATACTTGGCCACAAAATCCTACCAAATTTTTTGAAAACACCCCACAAGAGGTTTTGGATCCATCCCAAGTGTATTGGTGCCAAAATCAGGCCCTAAACTACGGGCGTCCTGCCCCCGGGTGCCCCCCACACTATTGCAGTCCTAATTGCCCCATTCCAGAGCGATTAGAAATTTGTAGTATATTTCCTTTCTATTATTTTTTCATCTGATTCTATGTTTCTTAGAAAGGTTTTTATTCAAATTTCACATCATTTTGTGCTATTTTGATCATGTTTTTGTCATTTCTCTCTTTTGCTAACATGTAGGTAGCATCATCAAATTCTCGACGATAGAGGCCAAATTGGAAAAATATGACCTTTCGGGTCTTTCCAAAATACCCCATTTTACCTAACCCCAAACTTTGCAGGTTATTTGGAGCCTCTCGAATGTGACATTTGGGACAGTGCTTTCTAACATTTTGTTGCAGGTCTAATCATCCCACCCAGGAGAAATTAGAAATCCGTGGCAAATTTTTTTACTTTTCCATTTGCAGTGCCCTCTTGGTAATGTCATCAGGCTTCTGTTAAATTTTTAGATCATTTTGATGCTATTTAGTTATCATTTTATTTATTTTTCGCATGCACTAATCGTAGGCTTGGGGATTGCATGTTTCATTTTATCTATAGGTGCTACTAACTATTTTATGTTTCCTTGAACTTAGGATCTCGACATTAGAGGAGCAGTAAGGAGTCAAGACTCATCAATGCAAGATGTGATGCCGTTTGGTCTACCCATTCTACATGTGGGCACACAGAAGAAGGAATACCATCTGTTGATGTGACAAGAGCATATTTAATGCTCCTAGCCCCTAAAAAATGAGGATCCGGATTGTAACTAGGTTCTAAAGCATATAAATAAAAAGTGTTGTACTCCATATTCAATTTTATACCTTTTTTCAATGCGTTTATGTTTCTCTCCTTTCATGCAATTCAGTTCATAGGATTTAGCATTATCTTTGGCTTCGCTTGCATCGCACTTGGTGTTTCCTTTTTCTTTCTGTATCCTCGTGCTTTTAGTGGCGATCATGGTGGGACAAGATATAAATTCAAGTTTAAGTACAATGTCAAATTAAATCACGGTAGTTAAAAAGAAGCAAGTTGAGGTTGAGTTTTGATCAAGAAGATTTCAAACTCCACCAATTACTAGAGAACAAGCAACTTCAACCAGTAGAGATGTTGAGAAGAATACAACTATTTTGGTTAATAAAGAAGCAAGTATATCAGAGAAAAAATATTGGTTTTCTACATGCAATGATCCTCATGGTGAAGATACTTGCATGGTTCATTTGAACTATGTGTAGACGCTAGCCGAAAGCGCTATCGATGTTCAAGTCAATATGATTTTAGAAATTGATCACAATTTTAAGGTACCATCTATTGAACAAGTTGCTATTCTTACAAGGTCTAGAAAGAAACCTGTCGCAATAAATCTAGTTTAAATGGAGCCATTGAAGGTACCTACCAAATAGAAGATACAAAATGAAAAGTGGTAGCCCTAAGAAAAAGCACCTATACCAACACCTGAGGTAGATGAGCCTATTTTATTAAAATATCTTTTGCCTACACATGCAAAAGATAGAGTGCAAGTGAAAGCTTCAACTTCACAACCTACCACTGCGTAAATACAAACTAAAACAAAAGAACAATTGAATTAAAATCTCAAGTACCTATCTTTAACCAAGTGCTAGAGGGTGGAGGCTACACAATAGTACTGGTGAAGACTAACAAACAAGAGATAAAGCATGCACAAATGTTTTTCCTTTGATCATGTCAGTAAACCAGCATTTTCCATTACTTTCTCCAAAAAATATGCTACTAAGAAAATTCCTCTTACAATTTTAAAATTTTCCTCTAATACCCTATTTTCCCCTTTTTCCCACCTAAAACCATCTATTTGAAATTTGAATTTTGGGGGCAACTTGCCAAGGTCATAACTTTGCACTCATTGACCCGATTGACAATTACAAAATTTTTTCAAAAAGTGCACGAGATGAACTAAGTGCGATTGTACTTTGTAATTTGCGCTAAGGCTTGTTTCTAACTAAAAATATTCAAATTTGACCTCTAAGACCTTAAAAAATCACCTACAAGTTTTACTAGTTTTTCTAGTAGGAAATTTTCACTAGTTTTTTTGATAGGGTAGAAAACATTAAAAATTACATATCTCCCAAACCACTCAGGATATTGGGATAATTATTTCAATGTTGGGTCAATTTATCCATCCTCTAAACAACTAGACCAAATTTATAACAAAATTAAACAATTATATTTTTTTTGGGTGATGCAAGATCACTCTTACACCACTGGATGCTCCTGCATCAAGTACCAGAGTAGATATGAAGATGTTGATGAGATAAAGGAGTCCAACATGCAATTGTATAGTATTTTCAAAGAATTGAAGAGGATTACCATCAAGGTGAGCCTCTATGATACGATATAGTTGTCTCGACAAGTAGATCTATTATAGGAATCACTGAAATTCATGAAGGATAAAAGGAAGAATCCTACTCAAATAGTATTAGCCCAAACTTTATCCATTTTAGCCATTGGGAAAAATAGACCTCTTCCATTCTATTTGTCTCTCAGGATGGAGGGTTGGATAGTACACAATTGCATGATTAACACTGGTGCAACAACGACTATCATACGAAGGCAGTGTGTGAAGTCATGGGGATGGAGTATACAAGAAGTAGCCTAGGTATCTTGTAGCTAGATGGTACTCTTATCAAGATGGTGGGAGTAATAAAGGATATTATAATTGTTCTACACAACATGTTGTAGATAAATATCATATAAGAAGTCATTGTGGTAGAATTGGAACTATACTTTAGTGTGTTTATCCAAAGAATTTATGATCAAGCTAGGGGGTTACCTATCATTGGATTATTCTCAGCTAGATATTCCATTCAAGAGGAAGAGAATACGGATATATAATGAAAATTATTCTACATACCATATTGAAAAAATTGAAGATGAATAAAAAGTTGTAAATTTAGTGAATCTGGTAATTAAAGAGTTGGAAGAGATAGACCTGATGGAGGAAACTCTGGATGAACTCGGGTTGGAGGATGAATTTTCTATGCTTGATTTCAATGTGATGATGGAAACTAAGATCGATTGCTATACCATCACTAAACTGAAGAAGGGTAAAGATAAAATGGCTAAAGATATAGGTTCTATCCTTGACCAATTGTAGAAAATGTATTTTTATGGTGTCTGATGCAAGAATGGTGTTGGAGCTATAGTATTCATTTATCCTTTAGGAATCTAGAAGACCTATTCATAGGAACTGATCTAGAGCTGTAAAAATAATACCACTGAGTAGGAAGCACTATGCTTAGGCCTAAGGAAATCTGAGAAGCTCAAAATTATATAGTTGAAGATTTTTGGCAATTCTGAGTTGATCATTAACCAGGTGACTAGTAAGTGCATTTCAAAATAACACTACCTAAAGGTGTATCGCAATAAGGTATGGGACCTTTTTGAGTCATTTTATGCCTTAATTATTTAGGCTATTTCTCAAGAGTGAAATAAACATGTAGATATTTTGGCATCCCTTAGTGTAAATTTATCTCTTGTTGAAGGTGTGGTGTGCAAGCCCAATATTGCAAGGTTGATTTATAGACCTTCAGTCCCTAACAAGAACATATACTGGCAAGTTTTTGATAATGATGAACACATTATGAATTTAAAGAAGCCAGTGGTGTGGAAGGAAGAATATTAGATGGAGAGGAATCTGAAGGCCTGATCCAACTAAAAATAATCACATACTAAAATAATTTATTACATTATAGAGTCTCTTTGATCAAAATGACAGAGTTAATAAGCACTGAATCAAGGTGGATGAAAAGGAATACACTGAGCTAGAGCTATAACCTAAAAAAGTCATCAAAATTGGGATAGATTATTCTCTTGGAGAGCTTGAAGGAATCAAAGAACTATGTTATGAGTTTCTTGACATTTTTGCATGGAGCTATCACAACCTAAAAGGATATGACAAAGATATAATTTAGCATAACATTGAGTTGCAGTAAGGAGTGAATCCTTTTCGATAGAAGCAGAGACTTGTAAATCCAAAAATTGAGGTGCTCATGAAAGTAGAGCTATTAGAAATGCTGGAGGTGAAAATCATTTACCCTATCAAGCACTCGACCTGGGTAGTAAACTTGGTTTTGATTTGAAAGAAGAATGGAGATATTCACTTGTGCGTAGAATTTTGCAATCTGAATAAAGCATCTTTGAAAGATCATTACCCCTTGTAGATTGACCATATTCTTCCCATTATCATTGGAGCATATATATTTTCATTATTTTATGGCTTCTTTGGCTACAATAAAATCTAGGTGAAGGATGAATACCAACACAAGACAACGTTTACTACCAAGTGGGGCACTTTCACATATTAAAGAATACCTTTCAGTATTTCAAATGCTGACACCACCTTTCAAAGAGCCATGGATCTCACATTTGGTGAGTTGTTGAATTGGATTATTGTGATTTATCTTGATGATATGACTATTTCCTCACATCGCAAGAAAGAGCATGTCTCTCATATTAGAAAAGTGTTCAAAAAATACCAAGAATTTGGTATTTCCATTAACTCGAAGAAATCCATTTTTTTTGTCAAGTAGGAGAAACTCTTGGGGCATGTGATCTCAAAGGAAGGACTAGCTATTGATCTTGCAAGAGTTGAAGCTCTTATGAAATTTCCACAGCCAACTAACAAAAAAGACCTACAGTCATTATTTTCCTAGATCAAATTTATCCAAAAATTTATTGTTGACTTTGCCTAGCTGGTGAAACCAATGATGGATCTCTTGAAGAAAAATTTGGTTTTCAAATGGACCGAAAAAAGGAAGCAAGCATTCCAAGTAATTAAATAAGGGATAGTCTAAGTGTCTGTATTAATTAATCCTGATTACTCCAAGAAGTTCATCACTAGGTTGTCAAGATGTGATTATACAGGAGAAAGCCTTAAACTATTGAGCATTACATCAACAATTTCAAACACGATGAGAGTAGTTTAAGTTTTCAACAAATTTCAAAACACACTAAACAAGTTTTAGACCACACATATAATCCTTAAAAGAGATAATCATATTGTCTACTTTGTGTTTTTCTTTATTATTATGGTAATCAACATAAGATCCTCGATCTGTGGGTCAAACCCTAATAATAAAAAATAATTCCTTATGGATGCGTTCCTACATCTATATTTTTCTTTCTATATTTTTACAAAAGCAGAATGCAATAGATGGATGTGAATTAGAAAATATAGCAAAAGATAAAATGGCAAAATCCTAGATGCTTTTTTAGTTTTCTGCTAGTCACTGCTAGCAATAGCAGATCTTTGATTGCAATCCGCCCTAGTCTTTAGTGGTCTAGCCCATTGTTTGTTTAGATTTTGCATGTATGAGGCCCAATTAGTGGTCATTTTCATCATAGATAGTTGCATTATCTGAATATCATCTCATGTAATATTGCATTCTCTTAAAGTGAAACGTTCTTTTTCAAAGCATGTAGGAAAATCATGTGAATGTTGTTTTATGCATTTTTATTTTATGTAAATTAAAAAGAACCACACACACCATGTTCCAAAGTAAATGCTAGTGATTTGTAAGTCACATCCAACCACTAGTAGGGTTTCAACGATGGTGGAGGTGATTTCCATCCATTGGCCCATCCTACGTACCCTATGTTCTACACTAATATAGGATCCGAGAACCTTTCATAGCCTAGAAAATTTGCATATACTCCTCTTAAAAGGGTATGACGCTGACTGGGTGAAAACAACCCAGGATATGGTAGGACATGTGATCCCTGACTGTGTGTGGACTTCATTACCATGCATTATAGGCTGGATTACGTGGTCTGGAGTTCATCATCATCTTGTCGAGTTGCAAGTATACAGGTGAAAGCCTTAAACTATTGAGCATTACATCAACAATTTACTACACGATGAGAGTAGTTTAAGTTTTCAATAAATTTTAAAACATACTAAACCAATTTAGGACACACATCTAATCCTTAAAGAGATAATCATATTATCTACTTTGCATGTTTCTTTATTATTTGGGTAATCAGCATAAGATCATCAATATGTGGGTCAAACCATAATAATAAAAATAATAATTCCTTCTAGATGTGTTCCTACATTGGTCTTTTTCTATCTTTTTTTTGTGTTTTTACTAATTGGAAAACATAGCAAAAGGTAAAATGGAAAAATCCTAGATGTTTTTTTAGTTTTCCACTAGTCATTGCTAGGAATAGCAGATCTCTGATTACAATCCGCCCTAGTCTCTAGCAGTCTAGACCATTGTTTGTTTAGAGTTTGCATATACGAAGCCCAATCAGTGGCCATTTTAATCATAAATAGTTGCATTATCTGAATATCATCTACTGTAATATTGCATTCTCTTAAAGTGAAACGTTATTTTTCAAAGCATGTAGGAAAATCATGTGAATGATGTTTTACACATTTTTATTTTATGCAAATTAAAAACAACTACACACACCATGTTCCAAAGTAAATGTTAGTGAATTGGAAGTCACATCGAACCACTAGTAGGGTTTCAATTATGGTGGATTTGATTTCCATATGTTGCCCCAAATACTATGTACCCTATGTTCTAGACCACTACCAGATCCAAGAACCTTTCATAGCCTGGAAAATTTACATATACTCCTTTTCGGAGGTTATGACATTGACTGGGTGAAAACATGTGAGGATCTGGCAGGACCTGTGCTCCCTGATCGTGTGTGGACTTCATTACCACATATTATAGTTTGGATTACGTATCTTGGAGTTCATCACCATGTTTTCGAGATATACAGGTGAAAGCCTTAAACTATAGAGCATTACATCAACAATTTCAAACACGATGAGAGTAATGTATGTTTTCAAAAAGTTTCAAAACACACTAAACCAGTTTTAGGAAACACATCTAATCCTTAAAAGAGATAATTATATTGTCTACTTTGTGTGTTTATTTATTATTTGGGTAATCAACATAAGATCCTCGATCTAGTGGTCAAACCCTAATAATGAAAAATAAGTCCTTCTAGATGTGTTCCTACATCGATCTTTTTTTGTCTGTGATTTTACAAAAGAAGAATGCAATAGATGGATGCTAATTATAAAACATAGAAAAATATAAAATGGCAAAATCCTAGATGATTTTTTAGTTTTCCACTAGTCACTGCTAGGAATAGTGGACATATGATTGCAATCTGCCCTAGTCTCCAGTAGTCTAGGCCATTGTTTGTTTATAGTATGCATGTATGAGGCCTAATATGTGGCCATTTTCATCATAGATAGTTGCATTATTTTAATATCATCTAGTGTAATATTACATTCTCTTAAACTGAAACTTTCTTTTTCAAAGCATGTAGGAAAATCATTTGAATGTTGTTTTATACATTTTTATTTTATGCAAATTAAAAAGAACCACACACACCATGTTCCAAAGTAAACGCTAGTGAGTTGGAAGTCACATACAACCACTAGTAGGGTTTCAACAATGATGGAGGTGATTTCCATCCATTGGCCCAAATCCTATGTACCCTATGTTCTAGACCAACATTGGATCTGAGAACCTTTCGTAGCTTGGAAAATTTGCATATACTCCTCTATGAAGGGTATGACATTGAATGGGTGAAAACGGGTGAGGATCTGGCAGGACTTGTGCTCCCTGACCGTGTGTGGACATCATTGCCACACATAATAGGTTGGATTACGTGGCTTGGATTTCATCACCAGGTTGTCGAACTGCAAGTATATTGTTGAAAGCATTAAACTATTGAGCATTACATCAACAATTTCAAACACGATGAGAATAGTTTAAGTTTTCAATAAATTTCAAAACACACTAAACTAGTTTGAGGACACACACCTAATCCTTAAAAGAGATAATCATACTGTGTACTTTGTGTGTTTATTTATTATTTGCGTAATCAACATAAGATCCTCGATCTGGGGGTCAAACCCTAATAATAATAAAATAATTCCTTTTGGATGTGTTCCTACATCGATCTTTTTCTGTTTTTTTCTATTTGTGTTTTTACAAAAACAAAATGCAATTGTTGGATGCTGATTAGAAAATATAGCAAAAGATAAATTTGCAAAATCCTAGATGCTTTTTTAGTTTTCCACTAGTCGCTGCTAGGAATAGCGGATCTTTGATTGCAATCTGCCCTAGTCTCCAGCGGTCTAGGCCATTGTTTGTTTAGATTTTGCATGTATGAGGCCCAATCAGTGACCATTTTCATAATAAATAGTTGAATTATTTGAATATCATCTAGCGTAATATTGAATTCTCTTAAAGTGAAACGTTATTTTTCAAAGCATATAGGAAAATCATGTGAATGTTGTTTTATGCATTTTTATTTTATGCAAATTAAAAAGAACCACACACCACATTCCAAAGTAAACGTTAGTGAGTTGGAAGTCACATCCAACCACTAGTAGGGTTTCACTTATGGTGGAGTTGATTTCTATTCATTGGCCCAAATCCTACGTACCTTATGTTCCAGACCAACACCAAATCCGAGAACCTTTTGTAGCCTTGAAAATTTGCATATAATCCTATTCGAAGGGTATGACATTGACTAGGAGAAAATGGGTGAGGATATGGAAGGACCTATGCTCCCTGACCATGTGAGGAGATCATTACCACACATTATAGGTTGGATTACATGGTTTGGAGTTCATCACTAGGTTTTCGAACTGTGAGTATACTGGTAGAATCCTTAAACTATTGAGCATTACATCAACAATTTCAAACATGATGAGAGTAGTTTAACTTTTCAACAAATTTCAAAACACACTAAAAAAGTTTTAGGACACACATCTAATCCTTAAAATAGATACTCATACTATCTACTTTGTGTGTTTCTTTATTATTTGCTTAATCAACATAAGATCCTCGATCTAGGGGTCAAAACCTAATAATAAAAAAATAATTCATTCTGGATGTGTTCCTACATCGGTCTTTTTGTCTTTTTTTGTTTGTATTTTTTAAAAAGTAGAATGCAATAGATGGATGCTAATTAGAAAACATAGAAAAAGGTAAAATTGAAAAATCCTAGATGCTTTTTTTGTTTTCCACTAGCTACTACTAGGAATAGCGGATCTTTGATTGCAATCCGCCCTAGTCTCCAATGGTCTAGGTCATTGTTTGTTTAGAGTTTGCATGTATGAGGTCCAATCAGTGGCCATTTTCATCATAGATAGTTACATTCTCTGAATATGATCTAGTGTAATATTACATTCTCTTAAATTGAAACATTCTTTTTCAAAGCATGTAGGAAAATCATGTGAATGTTGTTTTATGCATTTTTATTTTATGCAAATTAAAAAGAACCACACACACCACGTTCCAAAGTAAACGCTAGTGAGTTGGAAGTCACATCAAACCACTAGTAGGGTTTCAATGAAAGTGGAGGTGATTTCCATCCATTGGTACAAATCCTACGTATCCTATGTTCTACACAAATACCGGATCTAAGAACCTTTTGTATCCTGGAAAATTCACATATACTCCTCTTCGGATGGTATGACATTGATTAGGTTAAAACGGGTGAGGGTCTAGTAGGATTTATGCTCCCTAGCCATGTGTGGACTTCATTACCACACATTATAGGTTGGATTACGTGGCCTGGAGTTCATCACCAGGTTGTCGAGCTACGAGTATACAGGTGAAAGCCTTAAACTATTGAGCATTACATCAACAATTTCAAACACAATGAGAGTAGTTTAAGTTTTCAACAAATTTCAAAACACACTAAACTAGTTTTAGGACACACATCTAATCCTTAAAAGAGATAATCATATTGTCTACTTTGTATGTTTCTTTATTATTTGGGCAATCAACATAATATCCTCGATCTGGGGGTCAAACCCTAATAATAAAAAAATAATTCCTTCTGGATTTGATCCTACATCTGTATTTTTCTACCTTTTTTTGTTTGTGTTTTTACAAAAACAAAATTCAATATATGGATGCTAATTAGAAAACATAGGAAAAGGTAAAATGGCAAAATCTTGGATGCTTTTTTAGTTTTCCACTGGTCGTTTCTAGGAATAGCAGATCTCTGATTACAATCTGCCCTAGTCTATAACGGTCTAGGCCATTGTTTGTTTAGAGTTTGCATGTATGAAGCCCAATAAGTTGTCATTTTTATCATAGATAGTTGCATTCTATGAATATCATCTAGTGTAGTATTTTATTATCTTAAAGTGAAACGTTCTTTTTCAAAGCATGTAGGAAAATCATGTGAATGTTGTTTTATGCATTTTTATTTTATGCAAATTAAAAAGAACCACACACAACACATTCCAAAGTAAACGCTAGTGAGTTAGAAGTTACATTGAACCACCAGTAAGCTTTCAATGATGGTGGAGGTGATTTCCAACCATTGGCCCAAATCCTATGTACCCTATGTTCTAGACCAATACTGAATATGAGAACCTTTCATAGCTTGGAAAATTTGCATATACTCCTCTTCGAAGGGTATGATGCTGAATGGGTGAAAACATGTGAGGAACCGGTAGGACTTGTGCTCCCTAACCATGTGTGGACTTCATTACCACACATTATAGGTTGTATTACATGGCTTGGAGTTCATAACTAGGTTGTCGAGCTATGATTATACAGGTAAAAGCCTTAAACTATTGAGCATTACATCAACAATTTTAAATACGATGAGAGTAGTGTAAGTTTTCATCAAATTTCAAAACACACTAAACCAGTTTTAGGACACATCTAATACTTAAAAGAGAATTATATTTTCTACTTTGTGTGTTTCTTTATTATTTGGGTAATCAACATAAGATCCTCGTTATGGGGGTCAAACCCTAATAATGAAAAAATAATTTCTTCTGGATGTGTTCCTACATTGGTCTTTTTTTGTCTGTATTTTTGCAAAAGTAGAATGCAATAGTTGGATGCTAATTATAAAACATAGCAAAAGTTAATATGGAAAATACTAGATGCCTTTTTATTTTTCCACTAATCCCTGCTAGGAATAGCGTATCTCTGATTACAATCCACCCTAGTATCCAGCGGTCTAGGCCATTGTTTGTTTAGAGTTTGCTTGAATGAGGTCCAATCAGTGGCCATTTTCATCATAAATAGTTGCATTCTCTGAATATCATGTAGTGTAATATTGCATTCTCTTAAAGTGAAATATTATTTTTCAAAGCATGTAGGAAAATCATGTGAATGTTGTTTTATGCATTTTTATTTTATGAAAATTAAAAAGAACCACACACACAATGTTCCAAAGAAAACGCTAGTGAGTTGGAAGTCACATCCAACCACTAGTAGGGTTTCAACGATGGTGGACGTGATTTTCATCCGTTGGCCCAAATCCTACGTACCCTATGTTCTAGATCAATATCGAATCTAAGAACCTTTCATAGCTTGGAAAATGGGCATATACTCCTCTTCGGAGGGTATCATGCTGACTAGGTGAAAATGGGTGAGGATCTAGCAGGACCTGTGCTCCCTAGCCATGTGTGGACTTCATTGCCACACATTATAGGTTGGATTACGTGGCCTGGAGTTCATCACTAGGTTGTTGAGCTACGAGTATACAGGTGAAAGCCTTAAACTATTGAGAATTACATCAACAATTTCAAACATGATGAGAGTAGTTTAAGTTTTCAACAAATTTCAAAACACACTAAACAAGTTTTAGACCACACATATAATCCTTAAAAGATAATCATACTATATAAATTGTGTGTTTCTTTATTATGTGGGTAATCAACATAAGATCTTCGATCTGGGGGTCAAACCCTAATAATAAAAAATAATTCCTTCTAGATGTGTTCCTACATCGGTCTTTTTTTTCTGTGTTTTTACAAAAGTAGAATGCAATAGATGGATGCTAATTAGAAAACATAGCAAAAGGTAAAATGGTAAAATCCTAGATACTTTTTTAGTTTTCCACTAATCGCTGCTAGGAATAGCGGATCTTTGATTGCAATCTGCCCTAGTCTCCAGCTGTCTAGGCCATTGTTTGTTTAGATTTTGCATGTATGAGGTCCAATCAATGGCCATTTTCATCATAGATAGTTGCATTCTATAAATATCATCTAGTGTAATTTTACATTATATTAAAGTGAAATGTTCTTTTTCAAAGCATGTAGGAAAATCATGTGAATGCTATTTTATGCTTTTTTATTTTATGCAAATTTAAAAGAACCACACACACCACGTTCTAAAGTAAATGCTAGTGAGTTGGAAGTCACATCCAACTAGTAGTATGGTTTCAATGACGGTGGAGGTGATTTTCATCCGTTGTCCCAAATATTACATACCCTATATTCTAGACCAATATCGGATCCGAGAACCTTTTGTAGCCTGGAAAATTTGCATTTCTCTTCAGAGGGTATGATGTTGATTGGGTGAAAACGAGTGAGGATTTGGCAAGAACTGTTCTCCTTGACCATATGAGGACTTCATTACCACACATTATAGGTTATATTACATGGACTGGAGTTCATCACCAAGTTGACGAGCTATGATTATATAGGTGAAATCCTTAAACTATTGAGCATTACATCAACAATTTCAAACATGATGAGAGTAGTTTAAGTTTTCAACAAATTTCAAAACACACTAAACAAGTTTTAGGACACACATCTAATCCTTAAAAGAGATAATCATATTGTCTACTTTGTGTGTTTATTTATTATTTGGGTAATCAACATAAGATCCTCAATCTGGGGGTCAAACCCTAATAATAATAAAATAATTCCTTTTGTATGTGTTCCTACATCGATCTTTTTCTATCTTTTTTTGTCAGTGTTTTTACAAAAGAAAAATGCAATAAATGGATGATAATTAGAAAACATATCAAAAGGTAAAATGGCAAAATCCTAGATGCTTTTTTAGTTTTTCATTCTAACTAATTATCTACGATTGGTTGTGTATCCCCAATCATAATTATTGTATACAAAATTTTGTATCCCTACTTGCAACTATGATGTTGAATAGAATGTGTGTCCCTATATAATTATGTTGTATGACCATGGATAGAAGGTTTGTTCCTTATCCTTTGTTAAATGTCCAATGAGACCATTCCCAATAAATAAGCACAATGAGGTCAATCTCGCTATTGTTTGTTTTGAATAGTTGAGTGTCTCCCTATTCATACTCAAAGTGTGCTTTATGAACTATTAAGTGTCTCCTAATTTACCATATGATTATTTTTAGTATCCCTACCCATATTTAAATCATTAAGGGGGAGAATTTTAGGATTTATAACATCATATAATGTGATAAATAAGGTAAAAACAAAGTGAGTGGTTAAAACCACTCACGTAGGAGTAATGTGTGTAGTTATTAAGTTAGAAATTTCACTAAAATAGAGAGAAGTGATGGTTAATGTGTTATTTTGTTACAACCTATGTTGGGAAAAATAAAATGTATATAAATATTTAATATTAATTCAAAATGATTAAAGCATCCTAATTTTCAATATGTATTTGACAAGCCTTATAATTTTTTATTTTTATGCTTTGACGAGTCTTTGTTTTCCAGAACCTAGAACTGATTTTGATAAGGTATATATGATCGAGCATGTCAGGATGTTGAATGCAATAGTCAACTATAGAAGAGCATGAAATTTTTTAATCATTATATTTTTTATCTAAGAAGTTTTGAGGTTTTAGAATGGAAGCTCCTTCATTGGGTGTTGATGTGTTTATTGGTGGATGAATACAAAAACAAAAACAATGTTGTGTGTTGCCTATTGTGCCCACATCTAATATGAATTGAGAAGCCTATTTCAAAGTTTTATTACTATTTTAATCACATCAATGTTGTTATTTTCATGCTCTTTACAAACTCTTTAAACATGTTTGTCACTGACATGCCCACTTTTGTAATATAAGAGGTATAACATTTTTCTATATAATATGCTTTATGTATATGTGTTTATGAGCCATATCAATGGCATGTTTTGGGTGAGGCTATTATTTTAGGTGTGCTATGACTTATCATTAGAAATACCAACTAGTTGATTCATGATATACCTTAGTGCTTCAAAGCACTCCATTATTTTTTAGAGTTTGGTTCATGCAAAAAAGTATCAAAATCTATGAGCTAGTCATACTATTTTATTTTGTAGCACAATTAAAAATAACTTTGCATTTTTTTGTTGCCTTTAACAACCTGAAAGCACGAGGATACGGAAGCAAAAAGGAAAGCGAAGATGCGATGCAAACCGAACCAAACTTAACGCTAAATCCTAGGAATTTGAAAGTGCATGAAAAGAGGGAAAGCATGAGCGAATCGAAATGAAACAAATGCAAATAAAGAAGACAACCCTTTTTATTGATATGTTTCACAACTCGGTTACAATGCGCATCCTCCCCTTCCAAGGGCTAGGAGCGTTTAAGTATGCGTTCTTGTTACATCCATGGATGCCCTTCCTTCTTCCGCGTGCCCACATGTAAAATGGGTGGACCAAACGTCGCCGCCGCTTGCGTTGATGAGTCTTGACTCCTTGCTGCTCCTCCGATGTCCAGACCCTACGTTCAAAGGAACAAGAAGTAGTCAGTAGCACCTGTGGATAAAATAGAGCATGCAATCCCCAAGCCTACGATAAGTGAATGAGAAAAATGAATTAAACTATGACTAAAATGAATCCAAATGCTCTAAAAATTTGACAGGGGCATCAAGACATCCCAAAGAAAATACTGCAAATGGAACAGTCAGGAAATTCCTCGCCGATTTGAATTCGCTCCGGGGCGGGACGAATTCACCTGCAACAAAACGCCGAAAAGGTACTGTCCCAAATGTCCTGCCTAGGAAGCTCCAAAAGACCTGCAAACTTGGGGTTAGCTAATTGGGGGTATTTTGGGAAGACCCAGATGGTCAGATTTTCCCAATTTGGCCTCCATCAATGGGAATTTGATGATGCTACCTGTAGATTAGTAGAAGCGAGCAAAGATAGAAACATGATCAAAATTGTTCAAAACGAGACGAAATTTAAATGACAACCTATCTAAGCATCATAGAATTGAATGCAAAAATGAAAGAAAGAAAGTCTGCCATAGAATTCCCATCGCTCCGAAGGGGGCGATTAGGACTGTAGCAGTGTGGGAGGGGGCGCCCATGGGGCAGGCCACCCACCGTTTGAGGCTCGATTTCGGCACCAATCCACTTGGGATGGGTCCAAAACCTCTTGTGGGGTATTGTCGACAAATTGGGTGGGATATTGTGGCCAAATGTCGGGTTTGGCTCTAGATTTGTACTTCCAGTAACCACCCTATGACCTCTTCTCCAAAAGAGATCAAGGATGTGAAAGACACAAATCAAAAGGGTGTGGGTGTGAAAGTAAAATGACAGCACTTCATTGCTCCAAAATGCTCCTTCTCTCTATATCTTGGGGTGAGGAAACTCACCAATTTATAGACCTGGAGGTCTCTTGAAATGGGCATGCAGAGGCGCCACTTGGCAATCATGCCTTCCTAGGGGGAAGGAGATTCCTCCCTGAATAGGGACTTCATGACTGCCCTTGTAATTGCCTCTAACGCTCGAAAATGCTCACCCATACTCCCATGCGATGAAGGAAGCGTTAAGTGGCGGATCTGAGCTGCCATTTGTCAAGATTTGACTTTTTGCCCGTCAAACCTGCAATTCACCCCACCCTGGAGCGAATCTAGAATTCGTCCCTGGGTGGGGCGAATCCCAGTTTGAATTCGTTCCAGGGTGGAACGGATATTGAGCAAAGTGCCTGAAGGTGCCAAATTGATCTCCTGACCTTCCAAAACTATTGTGAGAGTGGTTAGGACCACTGTTTAACCTCTGGGGGCTGCCCTTGGGGCTGTGTGTGTCAATGCGATCAGTGTTTGCAGTCACATAATCGGATTGGTGTTGTTTTGGTGTCTACAGATGCCCCTTTTTGGGATGCGTTGTGCATGGCACAACGTCGAGCAAAAATAGATAACCAAAGCACTAATGATTAGGGTTTCTCAGTAACCTAACCAACTTTTGATGCCCCAAGTATGGAAAGGGCATGCATTCTTGAATCCTTGCTTCGACGAGTGAAGGAACTTAATTCAAGTGTTAACCTTTTTCGGTGAGGTGTTACTTGATCTTGGACATTGATCAGTCATGAATAGGCAAAGGGCGCAACCTTTTGTCTGTGAGAACCTTGAGTTCATGATTCATGAAATGCCAAGTGATTTGATCAGCTTGTGATTATTGCTTGTTTACTGCCCCAAGCAGGAGCGTGATTGTCTTTGTCAATGATTCTTTGAATGCATGTCGTTTTCCTTAATTGGGTGTGTACTTGTTGATTGGTGACTAAGTGTGACTACCCCCTCAAGCGACGAATCGATGAGGGAATGACCTTCATGAGAAAAGCGATGAGTCGCTTGACCCAAGATGACTTGTGCAAGGGTGCCTTCAGATGTTTTAGCGTTAAATGTGTGCAGTTTTTCGACATTTAGACCTATTTTTGGTGGGTGTTAACCCTTTTGGTGACGCTTTTTGGAGCTGAAATTGTCAAAAATCCATCTTCCCGTGGAGCGGTCCGGCCATGGTGGCCTTCTTAGGGAGTAGGATAGTGACAATTTGTAGCCCCAATATCTATTTTGGATGCCAAGAATGTCAGGCATGAAGGCGCCTTCGTTCGGCAATGTTATTGCTATTTTTGATTGGGTTTTGACCCATTTTGACGATGTCATTTGGGGATGAAATTCTCAAAAATTCATCCTCCCGTGGAGTGGTCCAGCTATGGTAGCCTTCTTAGGGAGGAGGATAGTGAGGATTTGTGACCCCGACATCCATTTTGCATGCCCGGGATGTCAAGTGCAAAAGCACTTTCATCGGGCAAGTTTATTAGCTATTTTGGTGCATTTTTGTTCAATTTTTGTTGTTTTTTGAAATTTTTGCCCTGAATTCATTTTGGGGTGGGACGAATACCAGTTTAGTATTCATCCCAAGGTGGGACGAGCACTAACCAGAGTGCTCATCCCAGGGAGGAATGAATATAAGCTCAAAAAGCCTATTTAAAGGCCAAAACTAGGGTTTGGGCTCATTTGCATTCGAATTTTCTTACGATTTGGAGCTCTGAGGAGGAGGAGGTTAATTCTGCGAAGTGAAGCGCTGCAGAATTTCTCCCGACATCATGAGTGCACAGACCGGATCGAGCGACGGAGCCGAAGCGAGACCAGTAAGTGCTCCTTAGCATTATTGCTTTTGTTTGTTATATGTTTTAAAACTGCAAGTTATTTGTTTATTTTTCTTTGTTATGTTGTTTTCCAAAATTAAAATTGAAACCCTAAAACTGAGCTGAACACAAACCAAGACTTAGCTTAAAACTGAATGAAAAACGTAGTTTAAACCTAGGTTGAAATTTTATTTTTCTTTTTAAAACGGAACAGAAATTTACTTTTCGCTTTACACTAAAGTAAACCCTAGGAAAAATTTTGATTTTGCTAAACTAAAACCCTAGGATAAACTGAACGCAAACCCTAGTTTTTTAGGCTGAACTTGTCAGTTTTAAAACGTAGGTGAAAACCCTAGGTTAAAAACTATTATTTTAATTTTGTTTTGTTTGTGCAGACTTTGTCAATTTTAAACTTAGAATACAGAAACCCTAAGACTGACAACTGTAGTTAAAAAAATGTTTTTGTGTTTTTATGTTGTTGTCAGTTTTAAACTTAGAGTACAAAACCCTAAGACTCATTTTTTTTTTTTTTTTTTTTTCTATTTTTTTTAACTTAGAGTACAAAAACCCTAAGACTGACAAACTATTTTTTTTTTTTATTTTTTTTTTTTGAATTTTTGTGAATTTTGTTGTTTTTGAGTTGTACATTGTTAGGCAGTGTTGTATATTCATGTTATTGTTGTACAGTTTTTCATGATGTTAATGTTTTTGTGTTGTTTTCTATTGCAGGTTGTGAAGAGCCGGTATCGTGTGCCTACTACTTTTGCTGAAGCATGGGGGCGCTAACTATGGCTGACTGGGAGTGGCTTGATGCCCTTGGGCTCAAGCAGGTGACTCGGCTGGAGCCTGTGGTCGAGGATCGGGCCTATCTGATGGCCCTGATCAACCTATGGGATCCCTAGACCAACACCTTCCATCTCCCAATAGGGGAGATGATAGTGACCTTGGAGGATGTCTATCGGATTCTTCGGATTCCAATAGATGGACTGCCGATCGAACGATCGCGAGATCAACGGACAGTAGTGTTGACACGATGCTTCGAGCATGGGGAGGAGCTGGGTGTGGAGAGCCCAGTGGAGAGGGCAGAGGGTGACTGCCAGATTGGTAAGATTTTGGTCCGATGGTGGTTGGAGAAGGGGGTGTTGGGAGTGAGGCACGTAGTACTTATGGGCCTCATTTCCAACATGTTGCTACCTGACTCGTCAAGTGCGAGGTTCCCATGGAACCTGTTGGATGTGGTCTATCAACTAGTGGAGTGCCCGACGGAGGCACCATTGATCATGAGGTGGGGACAGACACTGCTGGCATAGCTCTATGGTGAGTTGTACGAGGTCCACTATCGAAGGTGAAAGGGGATTAGCTATAGCTATCTATTGTAGAGCTGGGCTTGGCAACACATAGCGATGGAGAGGCCAGCAGGGTTACCATGGATGACTCGAATGGAGATGGAGGATAAGGATATAGGCTACGCGGTTCTATGGTGATGGTCTGAGGAGCAGGGATAGAGTCGATGGTGGGCAGGTGTCATAGGGCACTATGTCGATGCCTTCACTCGGCTTACTCCAGGGGAGGTGTTCTGGTGCCCCTATCGGGACTGTCCAGCCTGGCCGAAGGCTGGAGAGTGGCTTCGATGGGTACGTAGGGAGCGGTGGCTGATTGGGTGGCATGGGACCGAGCAGGAGTTCTTCCCTTATAACCGGGTGACATGATAGTTTGGGGTGCACCAGGGGTTTCCTGGTGAGCCCATGGTCTATCGATGCCGGGGGACGAGAGGACTCTGGATCGACCGGTCATCATGCCATTAGGCGAGGATTCAGATGTAGTGATCGACGTCCTAGATGTGGATGACATCGGGACTACCGTAGAGTATGACCAGTGGTGGGTACTACGATGATGGCGGGGAGAGGGGCCACTGGGAGGCATGGAGGCAGCAGCAGTAGGCGAGGAGGGTGCCGAGGCACCAGGAGATGATTGGGGAGCTCCGTTGGAGGATGCAGACATGGTGGAGGTGGAGGATGCGGATGTGGATTTTGGGGTTCTGGATCAGCCGAAGAGGTAGGACATCATAGAGCAGTGGGAGCCAGAGTAGGCTGCTATTCTAGAGATGCCAATGCCTGGTAGTTTCAGAGGACATAGAGTCCAGGTTACGCATTGAGAATGCATGATTGGAGGGGCTACTATGGAGGCACGATGAGGAGTTGGAGGATGCACTACGAGAGAGGGATCTCCTATGCATGTAGCTGGTAGAGTGGGAAAATGCATTGGCTACCTACCATCGGTAGGATGGGGACACCGATGCTGCACGGGAGAGGGATCTCCTACGGACGTAGCTGGCAGAGAGGGATAGGGCTTTGGCGCAACGTGATGAGAACTTGGCTACGTATCGCCAATGGGAGATGGACTTGGTGTAGCAGGTTGGAGCTGGAGGTAGAGATTAGCCACCTTGGTGGGTGGGTCCCTACGTTCAATGGAGGTGGATCATCATGCCGCTCGAGAGGGAGCGAGACTGAGCAATCAGCATCCTCTCAATGTAGGTGACTGGATGAGGGGGGCGAGTAGGCGTGATGCGGGGGCTAGCAGTAGCCACCCTGAGGGGTCTCATAGGACCCACACCATGGGGGGTAGTTCCCATCGCACCGATCCTACGTGATCATGGTGGCCGATGCCCTAGGCTTGGGGGTTTTTGAGCTTTTGGATTTTGTTGCGGGGTCAGAGGACCGGTTCATTGTAGCCTACGGGCATTTTTGATGATATATACAGATGACTTTATTTTATTTATGCGCATGTGATGATTTGATTTTATGCATGATGAGTGATGAGTATGGATGTATGCATGTTAATTTATTTTGATGGATGCATATGTTATGATGAATGCAAATGTTTCTAAATTTTAGGATATGCAAATGTAATGGATGAATTGAATTTGTGTTGTTTGGCGAGGGCACCATAGACTGTTTAGAACTTTGTGGTTTTTTTTTGATGGCAATGCGAGGATGAAAGATAGCACAGTTGGTTTAGAATGTAGCTAAGGTTTTTTGAGACTCAGACGGTTTTAACTAACTAGCCATGACTGTACTTTATCTTACAAGACTTTTGGACAAGGTATGAATCGGACTTGTCTTTGACCAAGTTATTTCACATCCTTGTGTGTGCAATTGAGTTCGTTTATGTGGTATTTGTCAGGATACCGCCAGTGCCAGATAGGCTGTCAACCAAACCTGTACTGGAGGATCACCTAATTAGCTCCACTAACTCCTTTGTTGTATTTAGTCAGATTAATCTATGGTGCTATCTAGGATACCATAAGCTAGCTCATCCACATGCAAACATTGATCTCGTACACGAGTTAATGTGACAGATATATCGTCATGCGGGAGGTTTACCACCGGTGACCGATAGGCTATCCACCAAACCAATACTCGAGGTTTGCCTCATGACCTGTCGGAATGCTGAGAGTTCCAGGGATTCAAGTTTCGACTCCCTTCTTTTCTTCAATTGTATTGGGATACTTGCTCTTTTGTAGTGATAAAAATCACTGTTTATTTTTTTTATTTTTCTTTTGAGCAAGGGATTTGAATTTCGAGTGATGAGAATCACTATTGTATGTGCCTTTTGATGTATGCACTTTGGTGGTGATGTCAAATTTTTGGAGTTTTGACTTTTTGCAAGATTTTATGATGTTTGCAACTTTTTGAGAACTTGGGATTCTTGGGGAATTGGGTAGGGAAGATGCTTGTCCTTTTGCCAACTCTCAGCATTCTTGGGGTCATTCGCATAGGGGGATGAGCAAGATAACCATTTCGCTTATGGTGACCTGGATTGTTGTGCAGGTTTCATCTTTCATTCACACAACTTGGGAATTTTTATGTGTTTTAATTTGTGTTGGGATGCTACGTAACAAGGTGTGATCCAAGTAGAACTCTACCTTTGTAAAATCTGTCTGACTTGGTACAAGTACGTGGCTAGAAAGCAAATGACGATTGAAGGACGAAAACTCTTGATACATTAGAAGACCACTGACTTTGGTATGGTAAAAAGAAGTGAATGGCATTTATTTTTGATGGACTACTTATAGAATGGAGAAATGTGGAACAAGATGGATTGGCGGAGTAATTACAGTCTATGGTGCCTTTGACCTGTATGATCACAAATATGCAATGTATGGATGTGATGCTTAATGCAGCTACATATTTTTGTGTTTTTGATGGATTGATTTTTGTGAATATGAAGATGAGATGCGAAAAGAGCTCTTTATTGTTGTGATGAGTTGGAGTATGCCTGGAAATGAGATGCAAATTTTTGTTATTTTTGATGATTTTACTATTTTTGAATTTTCTTATTTTTGACCAAGCGATTGTGGGAATCCTTGGAGCTTTTTGGTTGACCAAGCGGTAATGGGTACCTTTGGGGCATTTTGGATTGACCAAGCGATTGTAGGAATCCTTGGAGCATTTTGGGATTGACCAAGCGATTGTAGGAATCCTTGGAGCATTTTGGGATTGACCAAGCGATTGTAGGAATCCTTGGAGCATTTTGGGATTGACCAAGCGATTGTAGGAATCCTTGGAGCATTTTGTTTGGGCTATGGCTCTTTTAGATATGGAATGGCCGCAAATGACTGATGTTCAAGGGTTCTAGTTCCTTGATTCCATCAAGAGAGGCTAGCCGGTATGTTCCAGGTCCTATTTTACTATCAATTACATAGGGACCTAACCAATTTGCCATGAACTTGTCCCTTAGATGGGACGACAAACTAGAGTTCTGTTGGTTCTCTTTTAAGACCAAGTCACCAACCTAAAAATCCCTCAGGTGAACTTTCATGTTGTATGCTTTCTTAAGTCGCTCTTGATAGATACGTAAATGCTCGAGAGCATTAACGCGTCATTCATCAAGCAACGTAAGCTGGTCTAACCGGGCCTACCATGCAGTGTCATCATCGATGAACTCTTGCATTGATATGCGCAAGGAAGGAATTTCCAACTCGAGAGGCATGACTGCCTCGGAGCCATACACGAGCAAAAATGGAGTTGCCCCAGTGGGCGTCCGAATGCTAGTGCGATAAGCCCACAGGGCAAGTGGGATTTGAATGTGCCAATCCTTATGACTGTCTACGACTATCTTTTTGAGGATGGCAACTAGCATTTTGTTTGACGCCTCTGCTTGCCCATTTGCCTACGGATAATAGGGTGTCAAAAAACTATGCTGAATTTTGTACTTTGTGGTCAAAGCACGCACGTCTTTGTTCTTGAATGACGTCCCATTATCCGAGATTATTTTGGATGGAATACCAAAATGACATATGATGTTATGTAAAATGAACTCCACAATGCGGGGTCCTGTCGTAGAGGTAAGCGGAATTGCTTCCACCCACTTGGTGAAATACTCTGTGGCCATTATGATAAACGTGTGATGACCTGACGACGCAGGGGAGATCTTTCCGATTAGATCTAAACCCCACTACGAAAAATGCCAAGTCGATTGAATCATCTGCAAGGCCTGGGAAGGTACGTGCGTCAAATTAGCATGATGTTGACACTTCACGCACTTCCTTACATATGCGCAACAATCTCGCTCTAAAGATGGCCAATAATAGCCCATGCGAAGAATGCGCTTGGCGATGGCCATACCACTGAAGTGGCCACCACATGTACCATCGTGCGCTTGGGCGATCGCCCAAGTGGACTCTTGCTGGTCCAAGCACCGAAGGAGGATCCCTTCATAGCTACGATGGTACAAAATGTCTCCTAACAAGACATGCTTTGCCGCTTTCTACTTGAATGCTCATTTTGTGGCATGCGTCAATCCAAGTGGGAGGTTACCTAACTTGAGGTAGTCCCTCATGGGTGAATACCAATCCTGCTGATCGGAAGCCTCGATGGTATGAACAACCAATCCCTCTTGAAGTTCATCCCTAGCAAACGTTGAGCGGGAGAGAACTTGTAAGAATAGCATTGTGTTGCTATTAATGGGAGTAGGGGAGAACAAGGACCCCCAGTTGGCATGTTTCAGATGATCATGGATTCGAGAGAACCTATCCTGAGGATGGTTCAATCTGGATCATGTGGATTCCTGGCGTCAAGTTAGAGCTTGCACGGTCCATCATGGATTGTGATAGTGTTTTGACTTGAATGGTTGTCATATCACCAGAAAGGTCTTGCGGGATTAGTGACCCCAAGGAGGCCATAGTGTCCGCAAAATGATTCGATGATCGAGGGAGTGCCTCGATGTCGTACCATTCAAGCTTCGCCAGGAATTTGTCCACAAGGGCTTTGTAGGCCTACAGAACTAGGCATTTACATTGGAATACCCCTTTGACTTGGTTGACAATTAACAACGAATCACCAAAGATGTTCAATCATTTGATGTTCATGGTGATTGTTGTCTGAAGACCTATGAGCAAGGCTTCATATTCTGCATTATTGTTGGTGCACGGGAAGTCTAATTTAAAGGACAGAGGCATTGGAGCCCCTTGCGGTGTGAAGAATACAATTCCTATGCCACCTCCTTGCTCACATTTAGAACCATCAAAAAATAGGGTTATGTCGGCCTGTGACTCAAGCTCATCAGAATCTGGTGATTCTGAGACATGGAAGACCCCATCATCGGGTAGTTCTATGACCAGAGGCTGATCATCTTCGAGAGGAGCCTCTGCTAGTTGATCGGCTATGACCTATCCTTTGATGGATTTCTGTCCAATAAACTCTATGTCAAATTCCATCAACAACATGATCCATTTCATCATGCGGCTACTATGATAAGTATGACTCATCATGTACCGCAATGGATTCTCCTTAGACACAACATACGTAGTGTTGCTCAACATGTAGTGGCATAGCTTTTTGGTAGCAAACACCACTGCCAAGCAGAGTTTCTCGACGTATGCATAGTTAAGTTCATAACTGACCAGGGTGCGGCTAAGATAGTAAGTAGCCTGTTCTTTGTGAAGTTCATTCTTCTGGGCTAGCATGGCGCCCAGTGCCACCTCAATAGCTGAGATGTATAAGTAGAATGGCACTCCTGGTCTAGGTGGTGCCAATACTGGTGGTGAAGCCAAGTATCATTTAATGTCATCAAAGGCTGATTGGCACTCGTCATCCCAGTGAAATGCTACCCCCTTGTGCAATAATTTGTTCATGGGTCGGCACTTGTCAGATAGCTGCGCTATGAAGCGCTTGATTGACGTGACCTTTCCTTGCAGGCTTTTGAGCTGCTTGATGGTAGTTGGGGGAAGCATTTCAAGGATTGCCTTGACTTTGTTTGGGTCCACCTCGATGCCTCGCTTTGAGACTATGAAACCCAAGAGTTTTCTAGATGTGATGCCAAATACGCACTTCTTGGGATTCAATCTGACTTTATGTTCCATGAGGCGGTCGAGGATCTTGCTTAAGTCATCGAGATGATCTAGGTGCAAAAGAGATTTGGCCAACAAATCATCCATGTAATCTTCCAAAGTTTTATGCATGTAATCATGGAAGATGTACGTCATGGCACGTTGGTAGGTGGCGCCAACATTTTTAAGGCCAAAAGGCATAACCTTATAACAAAATGTCCCCCAAGGCATTGTGAACGCCATTTTTAGTTGGTCCTCGGGATTGATACGAATCTGATTGTATCCCGAGAAACCATCCATGAGGGATAGCATTTCATGGCCCGTTGTAGCGTCTACCAATGCGTCGATGCTCGGCAAGGGGAAATCATCCTTAGGACTCGCTTTGTTTAGATCTCAAAAATTAGTGCATATGCGAATCCTCCCATCAGGCTTTTTGATGGGCACCATGTTGGACAGCCATGGCGGATAATCCATGCAGATGACAAACTGTGCATCCAACAACTTTTGCAATTCATCTTTGACCATCAAGGCCACCGTTGGGTGCATCTTACATAGTTTTTGCTTAACTAGCTTGACTGTCGGATCAAGCGTTAGATTATGCATGACTAGCTACAGATCTAGCCCCGACATGTCTTTGTATGACCATGCAAAAACCTCCTTCTTCTCTTTGAGAAGGGTAATGTAGTCGGCTTGCTCTTCAGGGGATAAGCTTACCCCCAGCTTGATGATCTATGGATTCATTGGATCCAAGCCGATGTCTACGTCAGTCGTCTCCTCGACCGACATGTGGGATCCATCCTCCAACTGATGTGGAGTCGGGATCAAATGGATATCATTTGCTGAGTTTAAATCTACGTTGGGAACCTCGGGTTCCTCTTCAACATGGAAGATATCCTGAGTTGACCCTGGGGTAAAATGAAGCATTTTATCGAAAGGCCAGTACTCTGATGGGGATGGAGGTGAATTGATGTGATCCCAGTCTATGGCATCTATGTCTAGATGCAATGACCATGCTGGGTCGGTCGGATTGTGGATGGGGGCGGTTAAGTCAATGGAGATCATGTTGATGAAATGATTTTGGTCTCCATTACCATGGGTGTGATGACTCAAACATTCTAGATGTTCTCTATGCTCCGGATCTAGCTCTAGAGGTATTGGCATGAATGGATCGGCCCTATGTGCTGATAGGAGGATAGGGTCTACCCTCGGCACTGATATCACTCTAGGGTCTCGGGGTGGAAGGTGCTCTTCATATACCTGGAGTGGTGGATCCAACACTTGGTCCCACCCCACTGGGTCTACGTACCACTCATGCCCTGGCACTATGCCCAGCTATTCAAATATGTCATTAATCTCCAAGGGGTATGGTTGCTGCATCTGCCGCATGTGATTAAGATATGTTATTTCTATTTCATCTTCATAATCACTATCGGAGATCCAAAAGCCCTCGTTGGCTTCGACAACTATTTGAGGCATTACAGGCTCATCCTGCTCGAGAAAATTAATCTGGCCCCATTGTGGTTGTTCCACTCTCTGTGGGGGACCTGATTCTCTTGACGTGGCACTGGCTCGATTGGAGCCTCTAGAGGGAACATTGTCAAGAGGCTCTCTTGATAGTCATTCATGGGGATCACTTGTGAGTGATCACTATCTGATTCGAAGGGGTCATATGATGCTGGTTCATACTTTGATTCATCCTTCGAAGATCCTTCTTGACACTATTTATACCCTCCTTGAAAGTGAGTCCCCAAACTTTCGCCTCTCTCTAGCAAAGGGGAAGGGTTATTGAGGTTAACAAGGGTGGTTGTTGACCATGGGAGGTAATCTCCCAATGTATACGTTGTGTTAGGGTTGGCATAGGGATCTGATGCCAATCCACCCTTGTTGCCTATCCCTAGGCCTTGCATGTTCTCTACCAAGATGTCCAAGGGTAGGGGGTGGTTGAACCCCATGCCCGACTTGTCATAAGGCATTTGGTATCTTGGCTGGCAAAGGACACGCACTCCTTGCTCATACCTGCCTAGCCCATATCCATGCCAATTGCATTGGCCAAGATATCTCAGAGTGAAGTCCGGGTTAGACAGATAGTTGACATCTTCTGCAAAGGGCTCTTCATCTTCGTCCTCTTGCATGCATGGCTCGGTACCATGATCAAGGCCCCCATACACAAAGTTTGTCTGGTTTGGTGGGTAGCCTAAAGGAACAATTGTACCGATGGGGAGGCGAGGTCTCCCCATGTCTTGCATGGACTCTAGTGTGGTCGTTGCTACAACATTCCACACCAGATACTCCCCCAGGCCCGTATTGGCCATTTCAATAGTGATTGTTGGTGATTGAGGGGGAGGGAACGGAAGCTCTTCCTGAATCCACTCCATGTTGGGTGAACTAGGAGCCTCAACTTCCATTTTTCTAGGCATCTCTTCGGTAGAGATGGTTGATACTATTGGCAGCGCCTCTTCTAGGGGTTGAGCCTCTTCCAGGGTTTGCTTCCCTTTGTCCTTCTATTTAGCCATGATAGGTGGCATTGTTGGTGAAGGACCAGACGATGAAGATGTACCTGGTTGGGGTTTTGATGGATTTATCACCAGGGATGCTTGCGGAATCGGACCTTGTCTAGATGGATTTAACTAAAAATCCAAGTGCGTCGATGGAAGGGTCGATTGCGGCATCAGCTGCACCGCATTGCAATATTTGAAGGGTTCCAAGTCCACCGGGACTACATGTACTTCCCCTTCAAATGTATACTTCAAACACTGATGAGCTATCGAAGGGACACACTTCATGTCCCTGATCCATGGCCGCCCTAGCAAGATGTTATAAGCCATCTCACCTTCCAAAATATGGCACAATGTAGGTATCATCTTTTGTCCTACTTGAATGGGTAGGACAATTGTGCCAACTGTCGAGCATATCGCATCATTGAATGCTCGTAGTGTATAGGTGGAAGCCATGATGTGAGAGGCTGGCAACTTTAGATGTTTCAATGCCGTTGTGGTAATGATGTTACTGGATGAGCCAGTGTCTACCAACACCCTCTTATACGGGATCCCGTTGACCCATGCGATAACGTGCAGGGGTGGATCTGCCATGTCATCAGACACTGATTTAACTTCATCCTCTCGAAAGGTGATGACTGGCTCCATGCATCATTTGACATGTCCCACGAAGTTGTTGAAGGAATTCGCTTCATGGGGCTGCAACTCGATGGCTTTCAATATCTCCATTAGAGCCTCCCGATGGGGTGTTGATTGTTGTATAAGCTCGTATATGGAGAGCCTAGCCGACGTGGTCCTCAAGCTCTACGTGAGTTTGGTCCGAATCATGGCCGTGGGTCTAGGCGGAGGTAGTTGCATAGGGTGTTGTTGAGGTTGTGACGTCGATGGAACCTCTCTTGTGGCTGCCTCGGGGGCAACTCTTGGGTATCTCTTGTTCCTAGTCACTATGCTTATCATTCCTACATACCCTTGCATGGGGCAATTCTGTTGCACCTCATTGACTTGAAGGGGTTTTGCCTGTGCCTCATGGGCAGGCAAGGGGTCTTTGAAAACTCCCATCTACTGGTTGTTTGGCGCTACGGGGTTGTCCACTGCCAACGTCTTATTGTCAATTAGGTCTTGTATCAAACCTTTGAACTTCCAACATGCATTCAGGTCATGTCCCCTCCGCCTGTGGAACCTACAATACAAGTCCTCCCGGTATCCCTTAGGCTTCGACGCATTGGGATCTATGGTTTGGATCTCTGGAAGGTTGATCAAGTTCGCCGCTGACAAGCGGTCAAATAGGGAGTCCCTAGACTCCGTATAAGGTGTGTACTGTCGCCTAGGGCGACGCTGCTGATTTTGCTCCTGCTTCTAGTTTTCTCTTTCATAATTATTAGGAGGCACTGCCTGATAGTTAGCCTTTTGAGGCTGTATTTCTTGTGCAGGCTTAGGGACATTTATAGCAACTTGATTGACCGTAGTGGGTTTCTATTGCGTAGTCCCTATTTTTGTGTTCTTGTTCCATTCTTTCTTCTTAGGTTTGGCAATCTCGCCATCCTGTATCTTGATCTCTTCGATGATTCTGGCTTGCGCCAGAGCTTCCTCTAAGGTGGCATATTGCTGTAGCTACAATAGCACAGAGATCGATCTCAAACAGCTTTGTGAGAACATTTGTGTAAGGTCGGACATAGGAGGGAGGTAGGGTAGCTTGGAAAGTAGAGTCCTCCATCGATTCCCGTAGGCCGCCATGGTTTCTTCCTCATACTTCCTGAGGCTGGCCAAGTCACTTAGTGATGCCTTCTTCTTGGTGTTAAAGGTGAAGCATTCGAGGAACGCATCCACTAACTGATCCAAGTTACTGATGTTGTGCTTTAGCAATTGAGTGAACCAATCCGAGGCAGGGCCCGTGAATGTGGTTATAAATGTCCTTAGCAACAATGCATCATTGTCCTGAATGCCAAAACATTGGCTCAAGAATCTGGTCACATGCTCTTGGGCATCCTCCTCACCCTTAAAGATTGCCAACTGAGGCAGCTTAAAGTGTTCAGGGTAAGGGGGTGCAGGCACTGATGGATGCACAGGATGACTATGGAGTTGGCGTAACGTGGGCTTTTGGGGCCCAGAAGCTTTGGTTTCCATAGACTCCAAATGCTCTAGCAGCGCTTTGTATGCATCGAAAGATTTAATCTCTTCCTCTTTAGTTTGCTCCCATTGTGGGTTGTGGGAGACTTGAGGCCTATGGAGGGGTGGCCGGATAGCAACCCCTCCACCTTGGTAGGGCATTTCGGCCCGCTCTTCTTCTTGTTCATACTCCTCGTAAGCTTCCTGAGGAGTCTCTGGATGAGACCTATGACCATGGGTGGGTCCCCGCGGAGGGTACCCATCATTGTTCCGGGGAGTGGCCTCCCGCTCAGGTCTAGGAGGTCTCGGAGGCAGCACTTGGTAAGGTCATGGAGACCTATCTCGCACCAAGGGATTATGCCTCTCATATGGTTTTACTCTTTGGGTGTGAGGGGTTGGAACCCTCTCAGGCACCGGGTTATGGAGCAGCTCATCTATTTGGCATCGAATGCGTTCTTTGCTAAGGTGATATAGATGCTCTAGCTGCTGTTGGTCTTGCTCAAGCCGCGTGATCTAGGCTTGGTGGGTGGCATGTCTGGCGACTGCTAGGTCAATTTGTTCTACCATCTTGAGCCTAGGAGGCCTGGATGCCTCTCCTATGCACTTACCTCGGTCATGATGATCCGAGATCTCAATAGGTCGCTTCCCTCTATCGAGGTTGGCGGCATTTACCCGAGGCTCTGGCCTCAGTGGGTGATCATGGTACATAGCGGGTGCGGAAGCGCATGGCTCCTACATTGTACATTGCTCTCGAGGAATGTAATGGTCTTCCTCATGCTCCCTTTCATATGTGTGAAAGGGGTGGGCAGAGTTGGCTCGCCCTGCTTGAAGAGCCTTGCGCTCTAGGTTTTGTCTATTGGTTCTAACAGTGATGGGGGGCAAAGGAGGGATGCCATAATCATGTGGCCTCTCCTCATGGACACTATGCCGCTCTAGCGCTTCATCGCGTGGTGGCCACTCATATCGAGCTTCTAAGGGAGCCTTCTTGTCTATGTTGAGTGCCACGTGTAAGGACTCCTCCTGAAAGGGGCTATGATGAATGGGCGTGTCCCTCAAAGGGGTGTCCCTATAGTTCCATCTTGACATGGAATGATGCGGACTCTCTTGTGGGTCAAGCCACCAAGGCGGTATGACCAAGTCCTTAGGGCTATAGCGGAGGTGACTTGTGCCCCCTTGTACACTTTTCGTAGCTTTCGCCCTTGATTGGGCTTGGCTACGTGTGTACACCATGGTGGTGCTTTCCTACAAGCTATGTAGATTTTTATCTCTTTTTATGATTTTTATGCTACACTAAATAGAAAAGAGCACACACACACAAAGCAATGATTATCTCATTTAAATATTGAGAGTGTGTCCTAAACCTGGTTTAGTGTGTTTTGGTTTTTGTTTTTGTTTTGTTTTTTTTTTTTTGAAGGTTTTTGTAAAGAACGTTTAAATGCAATATGATGGCTCTTATGACTCCCAAAATTGGTCGCCCCTTCGATATACCATTGCCAGGCCGATATACCAACCTCTCTATATACCCGCCCTTACGTGAGGGAAACTATAGGTACGTGAGAGCAGATGGTACGTGGAACGTAGGCGGTACGAAAGGGGAATCACCCTATTTATGACACCTACCATAGAAGACTTATCCTCATGTGCTGGGAATCACCCCAGCTACACTCGGTCAGATTTCATCAGGATTTACGTCTAGCAACAGTAGCGATCGGGGTTATGGATGCAAAATTCAAGCCAAGGTGGTGATGAAATCCATCGTTGGTCTTGATCAAGGGCTGGGGTTTTACGACCAGCTCCTTGGTGTTTAATTTGCCACGTGGTGTGTGGGGTTATTTTTATTTTGCAAAAGGGAAGCAAGCAAGCAGTAAAAGAAAACTTTCCCTAAGCAAACAAGTAACCTAAAAATAGAAAAACTGAAGACAGAAAATGATAGGAAAAGTTCAGAATCCTTACCTCTTCTCTGCCCAAATCTGTCGGTTCTGAGTTTCTGCCCGAAAACTTCATAGACTGAAATTCATCCTGGGGGGAATGAATTATAGGACTGTATTCATCATAGGGTGGGGCGAATTCCCATTCATCCCTGGGTAAGATGAATTACAGCTCTGTATCCGCCTCCTGATGGAACGAACAACAGTCAGCGTATGAAAACTCGGTACCTGCAAGCAAAAACAACCAAGTTTGGATCAGATCTCTGATATTAAAAATAGAGGACAAGGTCCCACCATGATCGCCACTGAAAGCATGAGGATACGGAAGCAAAAAGGAAAGCGAAGATGCGATGCAAACCGAACCAAACTTAACGCTAAATCCTAGGAATTTGAAAGTGCATGAAAAGAGGGAAAGCATGAGTGAATCAAAATGAAACAAATGCAAATAAATAAGACAGCCCTTTTTATTGATATGTTTCACAACTCGGTTACAATGCGCATCCTCCCCTTCCAAGGGCTAGGAGCGTTTAAGTATGCGTTCTTGTTACATCCATGGATGCCCTTCCTTCTTCCGCGTGCCCACATGTAAAATGGGTGGACCAAACATCGCCACCACTTGCGTTGATGAGTCTTGAATCCTTGCTGCTCCTCCGATGTCTAGACCCTACGTTCAAAGGAACAAGAAATAGTCAGTAGCACCTATGGATAAAATAGAGCATGCAATCCCCAAGCCTACGATAAGTGAATGAGAAAAATGAATTAAACTATGACTAAAATGAATCCAAATGCTCTAAAAATTTGATAGGGGCATCAAGACATCCCAAAGAAAATACTGCAAATGGAACAGTCAGGAAATTCCTCGCCGATTTGAATTCGCTCCGGGGCGGGACGAATTCACCTGCAACAAAATGCCGAAAAGGTACTGTCCCAAATGTCCTACCTAGGAAGCTCCAAAAGACCTGCAAACTTGGGGTTAGCTAATTGGGGGTATTTTGGGAAGACCCAGATGGTCATATTTTCCCAATTTGACCTCCATCAATGGGAATTTGATGATGCTACCTGTAGATTAGTAGAAGCGAGCAAAGATAGAAACATGATCAAAATTGTTCAAAACGAGACGAAATTTAAATGACAACCTATCTAAGCATCATAGAATTGAATGCAAAAATGAAAGAAAGAAAATCTACCATAGAATTCCCATCGCTCCGAAGGGGGGCGATTAGGACTGTAGCAGTGTGGGAGGGGGCGCCCATGGGGCAGGCCGCCCATCGTTTGAGGCCTGATTTTGGCACCAATCCACTTGGGATGGGTCCAAAACCTCTTGTGGGGTATTTTCAGAAAATTGGGTGGGATATTGTGGCCAAATGTCGGGTTTGGCTCTAGATTTGTACTTCCAGTAACCACCCTATGACCTCTTCTCCAAAAGAGATCAAGGATGTGAAAGACACAACTCAAAAGGGTGTGGGTGTGAAAGTAAAATGACAGCACTTCGTTGCTCCAAAATGCTCCTTCTCTCTATATTTTGGGGTGAGGAAACTCACCAATTTATAGACCTGGAGGTCTCTTGAAATGGGCATGCAGAGGCGCCACTTGGCAATCATGCCTTCCCAGGGGGAAGGAGATTCCTCCCTGAATAGGGACTTCATGACTGCCCTTGTAATTGCCTCTAACGCTCAAAAATGCTCACCCATACTCCCATGCGATGAAGGAAGCGTTAAGTGGCGGATCTGAGCTGCCATTTGTCAAGATTTGACTTTTTTCCCGTCAAACCTGCAATTCGCCCCACCCTGGAGCGAATCTAGAATTCGTCCCTGGGTGGGGCGAATCCCAGTTTGAATTCGTTCCAGGGTGGAACGGATATTGAGCAAAGTGCCTGAAGGTGCCAAATTGATCTCTGACCTTCCAAAACTACTGTGAGAGTGGTTAGGACCACTGTTTAACCTCTCGGGGCTGCCCTTGGGGCTGTGTGTGTCAATGCGATCAGTGTTTGCAGTCACATAATCGGATTGGTGTTGTTTTGGTGTCTACACAACCCAATTATTTTTGTGCCTCTCATTGAAGGTATTTAAAAATAATGGGTTACGAATCATATGGTGGTGTTTATATAATGTTAGAATAAAATAAATTTATATCATAAGTTAGGTACCTATTTATGAATATTTTGATCTCTATATGGTCATATATTTTATACACTAGATCATCTTTAATACATAACACTCCATGTTCATGCATATTTTCTTTGTTTTATAAGACTTGCAAAAAAATATTCTATGATCCTTTTAAAGAACATGTGATCTTGTGTAATCAAGTGTTGAAGCAATTTATTGTGTGATTGTAATAACGATTATAAGTGACAATGCCATTTCTTACAAGGTAGTCGATGTCATAATTTTCTATTGCTGCATGTTCCTAGTTGTTTTTGACAACGTATACTTTCATTAGTGTATCTATCAATAACAACCAATTATATTTTGCATTGAAGGTTAAGAAATTTTCATGGGCTTAATTGTCTTATCATCATAAACATGCTTTTATTTGGTTGTTTCAAATAGTTAGGTGAAACTTGTATATGATTGAAGTCCATATAACTAATGTCATATTTCATCATTCAACTCAATTTTGGCTTGCGTTTGATATATTTTTCTAGAAGCTATTAATGTGATACTTACCCTTTCCTAATCTGCACTAAACTTTTGCAGGGACCTTATTTAAGAAAATTTACACTATTCTAAAAATATATTGGTTTTTGAGCATATTAATTCTTAATTTCTACATAGCAACTTCCATTATAGTATGTAAATATTTTGGTTATTTCTATGTCACATGGATCATTAAAGAACAATGTTGAAAGTCCATTCTTCTGCATGTAAATCGGTAAAATTAGAATATCTCTTAGGATTGTCAAATTTGAGTAATAAATGGTTCATTTGAGTCTTGGTTCATTTAACAGATTAAATCTTAGTTCTTTATACTTGGAAGTCCATTCTTCTTAATTTGAGTTTAGATAATCCTGTAAATTTTGGTATGTTTCTGTGTCTTAAAAAAGAGTTTACATACCGCTATGCGAACTAGTACTACAAAAAATAGGTTCACATAGTGCTATGCAAACTTGACTCATAAAATGAATTTGATAAAAAAATAAAAATAGTAGGCTACAGATAGCCAAAATATAGGCTACTAACAGGTGAATATGCTAAAATCAGTTTTGTGACCATGCAAACAAAGTGTAACTAGAGTTAGTGCTAAATACAATAAAAAAAATGTTTGCTTTATTTTGTGTGTTTTGATGATGATATATCTCCTAGAAAGTATCACGGGAAGTGGGATGAAACTCTAAAAAAATAGGAAAGTTGTTAGCATGGAACCTCTTGCAACACCCAAAGGTGCACAAAATACAATAATGTCTCAATAGGAAAGTGGCAACCTAAATGGAGAGGTGCAGTAAAATGGCATCCAAAAGGGAGGGAATCAAAATGCACTAATGAGTCTAGAATCCTCTCACAAGAAGAGGTGGTACTGTCTAAGATTTTTTATTGGTCTAGCTGAGTGGTCGCTTCACTCTTGGGTGAGCTTAGTCAAGAATGATAGTTACCTGTTTACTAATTATGTAAGCCTTGTGAACAAAGGTGTCTAACCCTATCCTACTCTGAAGGTCCCTTTTGATGATGAATTCTGAAAAACCAGTCGCAATATTAGGGGATATTATAAAAATCCAAAAAACCACTCTTGGGGGCTACTATGGTGTCTAGGGGGCGAGTTGGTGGAAGGAGATGAATTCCATCATCACAAGTATTGAGTTATGGATTGGGTATGAAGTACAATATCACCACTGTGTATGCCATATAAGTGTGTGATAGTGTGTTTGCTACCACTGAGGTGAAAGTAAAAACAACTAACTAAATACTTTTTCAAAAATGAAACTAGCACTAGATGTATTTTCGAGATGAAGCTAGATCTATGAGCTTTTTTAAAATGAAACTAATATTAGAAGACTTTTTAAAAATGAAAACTTACTCTATGAAGCATGAGATCAAACAAGATTGAGGTGCGTGAAAAAAAGGTTTGACAATTATCTGTGTATTAGATTTGAATTCAAACCCTAATCTAGTGTGATTTGGAAAGATAGTTACAAATCTAATCTAGGTACAATTGTGAAAGAGATTTTAAAATGCTTTCAAAAGAGATTGTAAAGTCTAGTCTAGATGATTTTAAAAATATATTGGGAAATATATATCAAGTGCTTTGTAAAGAGATTAAAAAACCTATCTAGGTGTGACTTTTGAAAGAGATTAAAAATACTTTCGAAAAGATATGTAAACTCTATTATAGACGTAAATTTGAAAAATATTTAAAATTCTTTTGAAAAGAGATGTAAATGACATAAAAGAAATTTAAAACCCTATTCTAAATGTAAATTTGAAATGATATTTGAAATGCTTCTTTTGAAAATAGAAAGGGAAAAGTCTGATCTAAATGCAAATTAAGAAAGAGATTTCAAAAAACTATCTAATGTATTGAAAGATAATTTTAAAGTGATTTACAAAAGCTGGAAACAAATGAAAACATCCTTTAATGACTTGAAAAAAAAATGTAAATTTTAATCTAAAGGACAAAAAAGATATCTTAAGTGATTTGAACTAACTAATTTTGAAACGATTGAAAACCCTAATTGATGTGTTTGAAAGGAAATGTCACAAAATGACTTTATGCATTTGAGAGGGAAATTTATTTGCAAATAAATTATGAAAAGTAAGGTCCTGAGGGAAATACTTGACTCCTATGATTTTAGATGGAATTCTTGTTGTCTCTGCTATAAAATTCTACAATTTTAGGTTGTTTTGAAATATTTTAACAAAGTTCGCAGGGTGGCATGCGAACTGGTTTGCAGGTCGGGGTGCGCACTGGGTTTGGAGGCTTGAAAAACTTCTATTATGAAAAACTGAGGTGTATGTCAAGGTTTTTTTGGGTTCTATTTTGTGTTCAGATTACTTAAGATAGCAAAAAAATCATAAATTGAGTTAGATTAACAAAAAAATCTATTCTAAAATAATTTTCGTGGTGGTCCTACCAGGCATGCTAGAATGTAACACATGGAATAACACTTGTTCCCAAAAAATAATTAGAATGTGCTAAATGCTATTTTATTAATCTAAAATAGGGTTACAAAATGAGTCTTCTCTTAGAAAGGATTTTCATCCCTTTTTCCACATGAATTTGGAAGCATCTACTAGTATTCTTGAGTACCCTCAATGAAGGTGGGATTCTGTGTGCATGCACCAACGGTAATGATGTTTGATGCTATCCTTTTGAAGCTACTCTAGGCCTCCAAAAATGAATTAGTGTGTTTGGAGGCTTACCTTCATCAAAACCCGTAGTTATAAAGATAAAACGACTCAAACATGAAGAAAAATATGATAAAAATTGACGAAAATGCTATAAAAACTACTTAAGACTGATGTATACCTTATCTAATGTTATAAATCTACTATAGGGTTATTTCACATTTCAGCATGTGAACTGGATCTCAGGTTTGTATGTCGAGGTGCAAACTAGATTGATGTTGATTATTGTTGAAATTTTATTATTCGAATGTGTTTTAGATGTTTTTTTTTGTTGTCTATCAGATGCAGAATTTTCAAAAAGGATTTTGGTACAATTTTGGCAAAGTTTGGGTATGTTGACTAAAAGTGAGTGAGAGATATAAATGAGGGAATTGGTGCACTATTTATAGAGGAAACCAAGGTTAGGGAGGGGATATAGGTGTACTAGACCTAGAGTCAAGTCCTATAATGGTCAAGTTAGAATTTTTGAGGTGGCATGCTTAGTCATCTTCTCATATGCCCTAAGAGAAATATCTTATCCTCACACATGTGTGAGCTAGGATTAGGGTTAACTCTAGTTGGCTAATACTTAGGTTAGATGAGATTTTGATTAGGTATTCTAGAAAATGTCCTAACTAATTTTGGGTGCACACATGTGTGAGGACATGTTTAGGACTAATCTATTTCTTAATCCTAATTAACCTCAATTTTAATTATAAAGTGTACTTTAAGTGAGAATCACTTGCAAATTAGAATCCTAATTAGCCTAATTAGGTTTTTTGTAAGGAATTATCCCATGGGAGCCCTAATTAGGCATAGTAAAGGGCTTAGGTGGCCTTAGGGAGCTATAGGTGGTCCTCTTGTGAATAAAATGTATTTTGGATGCATTTTGTATAGTTTTATAGGTTTTGCACCTACAAACAACTATGATGGCCTATGGATGCCTAGAAATGCTTACTCAAGTCTACAAGTGTCTATGCAAGCTTGCAAGTATCTATAGATGAGCATGTGTGACTTTTAGATATCTACAAATATAATTATGAGTTAACACAACTTAAAAATTATGTTTATATTATCTTGCAATATTTCAATTTAGGTTTCCTATATGAAAGTTATAGAACTTACCAAATGAGCTCATACCATTTGATATCTCAAATATATATATTTTTGATTTATGGAGGGGTTTTGAAAGGATCCAAAACCTTTTACAGAGCTTAACCAAGAATCCAAAAGGGATCACCAAAATAAAAGGAAACCAACAGGTTAAAAACCAGCACAATTGAACAACAAACAAAGGAAAAGCACTCCCAATGCACCCTCCTAAAGATAGGAAACCATAAACTAAGTAGACATTGAAAGATAAAGACCTGAAAGCAAGATCCGAGCTACTTACAACATCTAATCAGGCTTAAAATTTTCCTCTTCATCACTGCCACCAAGATGGATGTTTTTTATTATGAAAACTACTAAAAATACCTAATATGCCACACCTTCCAAGAGGTAAGGGATGACATGGAGCATATTTATATGGATAGTGGGCCTAAATAACTGACAAGATTATTAACCATATTAAAGAAGACAAATTTTACCTCTACTGCTATCATCCCTAAACTAAGATTTTATTTGGAATAAGTGACAAGGATTTTTACACTATAAACTAATATTAAAGTAGTATAATAAGATTTATCAAATATCATGAGTTTAAATTGACTCTACTTATAAAAAGAAAACCTTGATAATGTATGCATAATTATAAAACATTCTATTGTAATGTCATTATGTGATCAATGGTATGAGCCCAATATATTAAATTGGTCAACTTTCAAGAAGGAGACCAGGGTTCAAATCTTGCCAAACAATAAATGCATAATTATTATTATGATAACTTCATAGATGTAATTTATTTAAATACCATATAAACCTTAAAAATATATCACTATATAAATCTATAATTACCCAGTTACTATGATAAAACTTTATAGTTAAGATATAGTACAAATAAAATTTATCTTAATACCATATAACCCTTAAAAATATATCACTATATAATCACATCATAAAAATAAAAAGCGACATAAATATAAAACCTTACTTCTCACATTAATAAATTTTCAAAATTATTATTAAATTAACCATATGAAATTAAAATATTTCCTTAGAAAAAAATCCATAATTATAAGCTTTCTCAAAAATAAAATATTTAATCCTTAAAATTCATCCTATTTGATTGTTCTTTTTATATTATTCATTTCATCCAAACATTTTTATGAAGGCATTATAATTCAAAACTAATAAAAAAATTCTTATAGTACGGTCAAGGCTTCTCACTTGCTGTAATACTTTACCTTACCTGTAAACGCGAGGCTAATCATAAATAAGAGCCGTGAGAGAGCGGATGCTCTATCAAAATTTAATTTGACAAAATCTATTTTTGGTGGCCACTTTATATTCTTTTCCTTCCTTTTGTTTCTTCTTTACCCAACATCATAATTCTATTTGATGAATTGAATTCATCTATCAAGACTCTCTCCTTCAAGATTAGAAATTGTGTGATCTGATAGGGTTGTTTTAAAATTCATTATGGCTAAACAAATCTTCGTTTTCATTACCTCTAAACTACTTTTTATTCCTTTAAATATTCTTCTTTTCCTTTCAATCCATTAAATCTAAAGTATTATATCGTTTGATATATCCTAGATTTTCTATAATGCATCACTTTTATAAGTGCTCTACCATTGCTTTAACCATTATTTAATTATTCCATTCAACATTCACCATTTATTTACCAAACCTTTAGAATTTATTGCCATAGTTCCTAGACTAATGAATAGTATTCAAGAGATGGTCTATAGTATCCTCATTTTTACACATAACACAATTTGACGGGCTATGAAAACCTCTTTTCATTAGCTTATCCTAGGATAAACGTTTTTTATGACCTACTAGCCATACAAACATTTTGAATTTTGGAATTCCTAGGTTATCCCAAATAACTCTTCATATTATTATAGTATTCTTATTTTGTTGGTGCTTTACATTATATTTACTTCTTGTTGTGTAGTGTCTTCATCTATTCAACTTTCAAATTGGCTTATCCTTGACTTCCCTCAGAATAATCATTATTGTTATCTTTCTATCCAGTTTTCTCCTAGCAACAATGTCTAGTATACTTGTAAAAAATATTTATTTACATTTGTATCTTCCTTATTGATCCTTATAGATAATGTTTGAAACCCTATCACTATATTTTTCTTGAAGTAATCTCATCCATGGTTTCAAAATTATATCTATATTGAGTTGTCTTTTATCACACCAAGTATCCATCCATATAATTTTTTTCTCTATTTTCCACAACCCATATTAGACCTTTAATGACTAGATAAATTGATTTACTTAAACTATTTCATAGTCTAGAACCATCTAGTAATAAAAATGCAATAAATATTAAGCTTGGGTCATTAGGCTTAATTTACTTAGAAAAAATCTTGTCCATTATCTTTGACTCTCTTTGTACAATATTCAAGTTACGTTTCATTTTTTAGCTAAGTTTAAATTTAGAAGAACTCTTAAATCGAGACCTCCCTTAGTTTTATAATCACACACCTTGCTCCATTTCACCAAAGAAATTTTCCTTTTATCATGTAATCATGACCATAAAAATGACCACATAATATAATTTAAAAATTTGTTCTATTGATTTTGACATAATATACAAGGATATATAATATGTTGAAATGGTCTATAAGACTAATATAATTAGTGGCACTCTTTCTGATAATGATAACTATCTACCTTTCAATGCTAGTAGTTTATTCAGAACTTTACTTATAATTGCATTCTAGTTGGAGTGTTTAAGAAGTAAATTTTAGATTCTATCCTACTAACTTTCTATGTTGATTCTCTTTCTTATTCCTTTAATAAGTTATTCAAAGCTATGGCCTCACTTATCCCTACCCTCCTAAAAATATTTGTATCATCTACAAACTATTAATGGGTTAAATTGTTGATGTTATTTCTAGTCTTAAGTCTACTTACTATCCCATATTTGTATGCCTTGTTCAAGTTCCTCCGCAATACCTTTGTCATAATACTAAATAGATATGGTGATAGAGGATCTCCCTATCTAAGATCCCTCTTTTATTTAAAATATTTTTCTACTAACCCATTGACCAACATTTAATATGAAACTATGGAGACTCAAGCTTTAACCCCTTTGACCCATTTCTTCCCAATTTCTTTTTAATGCTATAGAAAGAAAATACCATTTAACCCTAGCATAAGCTTTATTCACGTCAAGTTTTAAGATCATTGCTCTATATTTTATTAAAATTATTGAATGCATTACTTCATGAGTTACTATGATATTATCTAGAATATTTCTTCCTTTTACAAATCCTTTTTTCTCTTTTATAATAAATTTTTCTAACAGTGGTATTAACTAATTTGCCATCACTTTAAAGATTATCTTATATGTCATATTACATTGTCTTATGGGCCTAAATGAATCAAATGATTTTGCATCCTTTCTTAGAATCAAGGTAATATATATTGCATATATTTTATAAGGTATGTTTTTTTTTACCCTAGATTATTCCATTGCCACCAATAAATAATCCTTCACTATTTCCCAGTTATGCTGATAGAATGTTGCTGAGAAACCATTTAAACCTAGGGATTTATCCTTATCAAAAGATAAAAGAGCTAACTGAACTTCTTACAAAGTAAGAGATTCTATTAATTTGTTATTGTCTTCATCTATTATCATTGAAGGTACTTGTAGTAGTTTAACATTAAGAATTTCAATATCCTCTAATCCTAGAATATTTTGATAAAGAAGTTTTAGCTCCTTTCTGATTATACTCCAATCTTCAATCCAAATTCCTTCTACTGATTTAATTCTACTAATTCTATATATTGATTTTTGTACTATTTCCATCTTATAAAAGAACTTTATGCTTTTATCTCCTTATTTTAACCAAGTCTATCTCAATTTTATTCTCTAAAATTTCTTTTCCTTAAAATGTTTTGATATTCACTAAGCAACTCTCTTTTCTATGAGTTTGGATTACTATGCTCATATTTTTGGAATTTCAAAAATTTATTTTTCTTTATTCTCAAAAACATTTTCAAAATTGTTCTTGCTCCATTCTTTTAATCTATATATCATTGATCTAATTTATTTTTGAAGTACATACAACCCACCATTTCTTGAAGAATTCAACACTAGCACTATCATATCAACAAATTGAAGGTGGTCTTCCCACATCTACTCATATTTAAAATATGATATTTTTCAAATTCACCTACCATCATTTAAACTCTTATTAGTCAGTGATATGAATAAATCCTTATCAAGGTATTAATTTTATCACAAGTCCCTTCATATAGCCAATGATTTAAGAGTATGCATTTGTCAATTTTTTTGCTTTCAGGTTTTGGCCTATCCTATTATTGGCCCATATATAGCTATCCTCTTCAAAATCATCCTCCCATAAATTATTATTTTGAATAAAAGTTGAGAAATATCTCATACTTTGGGTTATTTCCGAATTCTTCTAAAATTTTAATCTAGCTTGGTTATGGCATTAAAATATCCTATGATTATGAATTGAATTTATTGATATTTATTTCTCATAAGGCTTTAATCCCTATCTAAACTTATGATCTACCCAACTGATTTGTAGGTCATAGACATTGATAAGGATGAAACAAATATCTACAAAGTAGCATGTGACTAACGTGGCTATCCAATTCCTACTTTTATGAATGGTTTTATAGGATGTTCTAACTAGATTCCAACATGTTAGAATTCCTCCTACCACCCCTTTTGAATCCAAAACATCCCATTCATACCTTTATCATACTACTTTCATAGTTTTGGAAACTTCTTCCTTTGTTATTTTAGTTTCCTAAAGATATCATGCTTATTACTTAAAAAGAGTCCCTTGATGCATATTTGATTTGAGAGGGTACTAACATACCTTATATCCCATGATATGGTATTCATGTCTCCTTAGGGATTTTTGGACTCCCCTATAAAATACCAATAGCATTTTGTTGTTTGGTGAAGATAAGTTCAACCAACTTAGATTATGTTCCTTTCTCTATGGTTGCTCTTGCTTCTTGTGAATCTCACTTGACAATTTGATGGTTATCCTCTTTTTATCTTTCCAGTAATAGGATTAGGTCTTATTATTCTATTCCTCGATATTCTTTAACAAATATCCTTTTCATTATATTTATCCTCTTTTATCTCTACTAAGGAAGCTTTGACTTATCTTGCTCATTTTTTGCTATTTTGTTGTTAATGGTAAGGCTATTAATATCTAACACTATGTTTTATTTACCATTTTTCTTCTCTTGAGTGGTGCACAATACTTTAAGAGAGTATTCAAAATTCGATGAGGCACATTTCTTAGGTTCAACAGGAATGTTTATCCCTAAATCAAGATCATACTAAATAGACAGTTCCTTGTTATATTTGAATCCTGTTTTACCATATCCTCTAAGTTATAATCTATTTTTTTTTCATAGGCTAAAGCCTCAAAGGAATTGGTATTTCTTCCAAAAACATTACCGGTATCCACTGTTTATTTACTTTCATATGTCTAGACTTAATTTTGGAAGTTGAAAACCATCCTCATCCATCTCCATTTGAGAGTTTTTCTTGTGGTTTTCTATATATATTTATGTTGGACTCTTCTTAGGGCATGATATCTCAATATGTCCCACCTTGTGACATCTTCTACATCTAAAATATATGTTTTCATAATCTATGGTTGAGATCCAATACTTACCCCTATACGTATGAATAATTTATTTTAGTAAAGTTCTACTAATATCAATCATGATCAATATATGAGCCTAAATAACCAATAGTTTATTTTTCGTAGTTTTTAAAATCTCATGGAACTCTTCAAAAATATTTCCTATTACCTTGAAGGTATCCATTTTCTAGATCTCAATGGGCAACCCATACATCTTCACGTAGATGAATACTAAGAATAGATTTACATTTTTAGGTGAAAAGCCTTCATACCATAAAGTAAGAAAGAGTCTTGCTTTTCCCATAAACCGTGGACCCCCTTTCAGAATTCTATCTCTTTTCTCCCTAAAACAAAAAAATGGATCAAAGAAAACCTTTTGAAAGAAAGGATAAACTGATCCTAGTGAATTCCATCTCCTATCAATCCAATTTCTCAAAGTCAAATCCCCTAGCCAAGACCCATTGAATTTATAAATATCTTCCTTATCTTTCAGCAACATGGATCATTGCTTTTTGAGGTCCTCCCTAACCTCTACTCCTAGGGATAATTTTAATAATTTAACTATAAATCTTGTCAATGAGAAAGAAATAATAACTCAATATCTAATTAAATTTACCAATATATCATATAATGATTGTATTATTTAAAAATAAATCTACATTTATTTTTATGTAAAACTTCTAGATAAAAAAGCGATTAGAAAACTTAGCTAAAAAATTCTACACCTAGAAAAAATATCATGCCATGCTATGTCCTAGTCCTCCATTGCTTCTCCTATCATTCAAACTCTAACTAACAAATATTTGCAATATTGTTTTCCATGGCTTGAAAAATTGTCACTACACTTGTTTTGGATGGTTGACTTCACAAGGTTGAATCTCCTTCAGTATTTTCTTAGATTTTGTCATATGTCCACTCCTTATATATCCCTTAAAAATTTGCACAAATTTATCTAAGAATTATGTGAATCAAACAACCCTTACTCCAATCACGTAAACTCGAGATTGGAGCTACTAACCTCAACCTGGAAAACACTTGATAGAAAACAAGACGGTCTACTACCTCCGCCCAATATTTTAATAAACTATAAAATGATATAACAACAAAACTTTGATAATTATAAACTTATTCAAATACTAAAAGCTACCACTATAACCACCTTCCCCACCTTGGTAAACATTTACTCAAGTGAGGGGGACTCAGGATTGAAACCATTGATCTCAAGCTAGAAAACACCTTAGTAAACATTTACTTCAATGGGATGGACTCGAGATCAGAACTATTGACCTCAAGCTAGCAAACACTTGGTAGAAAACAAGACCCTCTGCTACATTTGTCCAATATTTTAACAAACTACAAATGATATAACAACAAAATTTTGATAATTACGCCTAAAGGCGTCCTACAATGACAGCCAGGAAGGTCAGCCATGCCGTAAACAATATTAATATTTTATTAAAAAAGCTGACATTATATATAAAATATATATATCTATAAACGTTGAGAGTTATCAATCTCGAGGCGCCTATCTCATTTCTTGGGGGTATGATAGATAGGTGCCTCGATATTGATAACTCTCGGTATTTATAGATATATATATTATATATATCTAAGCTAGTTATAAACTCATTCAAATCCCAAAAGCTACCACTATAACCACTTACCTGACCTTGTAAACATTTACTCTAATTAGGGAGACTCGAAATTGGAATCGCTGAGCTCAAGCTGGAAAAAACTTGGTAAAAAACAATATGGTCTACTAACTTGGTAGAAAACAATATGGTCTACTACCTGGGTCTAAATTTTTAACAAACTATAAAATGATATAACAACAAAATTTTGATAATCATAAACTTATTCAAAATATTTAATCTCTTAAATTCATCCTATTTATTGTTTATATTATAATAAATATAAAATCTACATTTTCATTCAAATATTTAAATATAACAATGATATAACAATAAAATTTTGATAATCATAAGCTTATTTAAAATATTTAATCCCTTAAATTCATCCTATTTATTCTTTATATTATAATAAATATAAAATTTACAATTTCATCTAAATATTTAAATGTGTTACAACTTTCGAACATTATAATTCAAAACTAATAAAAAAATCTTATAATACATTAATTAATGAAATTTGTGAGGTTAATTTTAAAAAATACAAAACTTTCTTCCGTATAAATCTTACGGAGTCTCACATATATATTTAAAAAAATAAACCGGAAAGATAAGCTTCTTGCTCACACACAGAACTGCAACTGCGTAGTTTTATATTTTCCTAGAAACTGCTATGGATATACTATTTTAATGGGATACACTATTTTAGCCTGTAAGAGTTTCAATAATTCTTGCTTTATCAAGGCTTCAATTTTAGGATTCACAAGCCTCTGTATTTGCCTAAAGGGTTTAGCTTCTTCTTCCAATTCGATGGTATGTTGGATCACTTCTTTTCTATACACTTTCAAATCACTATACGTCCAGGCTATAATATTTGTATAGCTCTTACACAACTCTTTGATTTGACTCAACTCTTCTATTGTACAATTGGTACCTACCTTGATCATCTTTCTTGGCTCTAATTCCACCTCCTTATACCGTCGCTTGTCAATTTTAATTCTTCGACCAGTGGCTCTGTCATTGTTGTCAAAGAGACTCTCAAGGGTGATCAGTCCCTTGGGAATATGATTATTTTTTAATTGGATCAGACTTTCCTCCTCTTAATCTTGCAATGTTCTATCACTAGAGCAATTCATTTCATGAATTAGAAAATCCAATATCTGCTCATCACTCTCGAACACTTGCCAGAAGATATCTTTGTCAGGCACATAAGGCCTGTATATAAGTCTCATCGTTTTGGATTTTTGGATAACATTACTGACTGGATAGAAATTAGATCCTATAGATGCCAAAATTTTTGCATGAGTGTTACTTTATCTTGGGATTGATTTTATGTTCAAAGCTTCAAATATTCCAAGAGGTCTAACACTCTATTTTTGTAAGCTCTTAAATAAAGTTGCTTACAAATACATTTTCTTGTGAATTGCTTCACAATAAGCTTTAAATCTCCATAAATCAGTATTTATTTTGCACCTAATGTTTTGGTCTTTTGGAGTCCCGAACACAACGCATCATACTCAACCGCGTTGTAGTGCAACTCCATGTCAATTTGTATGAGAAAACTTTTTCCTGTCCTGTAGGAGAAATTAAAACTATCCCAACACCTACTCCATTTTTGCATCTGGACCCATCAAAGTAAAGTTTCCAAAGCTGGCTAGTGGGAATGTTCTCTTCGAGAACAGGGATCAATAACTTTTTTGGTTTTTTGATAGAATAGCTCCCTATCTCTATCTCTACCATGGCATTGAATTTTTTTAAGGAAAACTGATCTTCGGATCGAAGTTCTTCCAGGGTTTCCTTCATCAAATCTACGTCTCCTATATCTTCGGCCATCATATTCACAGTACTGGTTTCTTCCAGTATTGCTATGTGAAAAGTGGATGGCCTGTCATTAAAAAATTTGATCTTCTTACCTTTTAAAGGTATTTCTAAATGAGAATAATCTAAAGATAAATAACCTCCTATTTTTATCGTAAATTCTCTAGATAGGCACATACCAAAGTATGGTTCCAAATCTATAATTACCACTTCTTGTATAATGACTATTTGGGGCATCCTGTGGAGTTGTATGGGGATATACTTGATCACTCCTATGGATTTTATTGGAGTACCATCTAACTGCAACACTCCTGGATGACTTCTAGTATACTCCATTCCCATGATGTCACATACTACTTTGGGCATAACTGTAGTAGCTGATTTTGAATCAATCATACAATTATGTACTATCCATCCTTCCATCTGTAAAAACAAATATAATGGAGGTGGTCTATTTTTTCCTATAGTAGAAATAACATTAGCTTGTATAGAATTTGAAAAGGAAGGTACTTTGCTCTTATGATTCATCAACTTTAAAGATTCTTGAAGAAGATCGATTTGTCCTAGGAACTGCAAAGCATCATACATGCTAGATTTTTAGGGAGTCTTTTTCATCTCCTCAATTATATTGAATGAGGGTGTCTCGACAGTTTTCTCATTTTCTCTAGCAGACGGATCATATTTATTCCTATAACCCTGAGTTACTTATGTTCTTTACCTTTTTCTCAAAGAAGGGAATCCGAGTTTCTCTTTCACTTGATCTTGAGTTTCACTCTCATTTCTATGAGGAGACTCTCTCCTTGGTGCTAGGATATAACTCTGAGGAGGGTTAGAGTATTTATTTTCACTTGACTGATCCTTCTGAGGAGTAGCTTTGGGAGCTGGAGGAAAATTTAATGGCTAAAGTTCCTTCAGATCAACTTGTAGAGGTTTCCTTCCTGACCTTGTCAAGATAGTGACATGTTCTTCAGATGGTATTTCTGGATTATGATCTACTTATTTGATCATATTTACATGCGCCTTCATTTTTTCTTTTGATTTTTCATTAATTAGACTCTGCACATTATGCTGGTAAAACATACATGAATTTTCTCCATGAGGATCATTACATGTGGAACACCAATAGTCTAAGTTAGAATGCTCTCCATTATCTCTTATTTCATTAGAATAGACTACATTTTTTCTTTCCTACCCTTTATTACTTGTCAAAGCTCCATATTTAGTTAGCTAAGGAAATATCCTCGGTTGGAAATGTCGCTCGACTTTTCTCTTTTTCATAGATGGCATATCATTTGATAAAGTTTTCATCGTATCTAATATGGTCATCATCTGATTATCTTGGGGGACTTCTTAGAGAGGAATAGTAGGCAATGCAAGAAGGGTAGGAATATGATGCAATGCTGGCAGATTCTGGGGTAACTGAACAACTGGAGTCACTGGTACTGTAGGATTTGGAGCAGGGGCTTGGGGAAATTCTGGAAAGATAGGCAATGGGGCCTTTGGAGGATATTTCCTAGTGGCAATAAGATCAAATTATCCCTTATCTGATTCTAAATAAATAGCAGGGAAAGTTAAAACATGTTATTGCTATATAATCATGCTAAGGTTTGAATCAAAATCTCTCAAATAATAACATATTGCTTGCTCTATAGTAGGTTTTAAACCAGTAGGCACTCTATCCCAAGTGCGTGTGAACCTAATGTTAAAATATACAATCTCCTCTTGTGGATGTCTCCTGACAATTGTGAATTGATTGAGTAATGAGAACGGATCTACATATACATTGAATTCATCAAACGACCAGCAAGTATTTCCCAAGAAGTAATAGATCCAAGAGGGAGTGCTCTATACCAATGGAAAATTTTTCCTTTTAATGATATGACCTGTAACTTAACCATCACATCCTCTTGGGTGATGTTATAAACTATTGCCAATGATGAAACATCTAGGTAATGTTTATCTGGTGTTTTACCTATCCCATCATATGATGGAAAATATTTTAGAGCTGCCTGGAGAACCTCATTCTGGGCTACCAAGTTTAGCGGGCCAATTTGGTTCCATACAAGATGATCTAGGATAGGAGGAGCAGCCATGATAGCTACTGTATTTATTATTACTATGGAGCTATTCGAGGACACTCTAATAGTTGGTACGATGGAACTTGTACTAGTACTAGGTGAATTAGATCTTGTAGCTAGCACATGATGTGTTTTCAAGATACCAAGGTGTAACTCGAAGAACTCGATGGGTTATTTAGATTTTCTTGCTTGGGATTTGGTTATCATATGCATAGGCACTCATGAGCTTATAACCAGATATTTTTAGACAAGTTATTACTTGGGTCTAAATCCTCTGAACGGAGTTGCCAGGTGGTTTTTTGCTTTAGATTTAAAATAGAAAGGCTTTTAAAGAAAAACACCAAAACTTATAGAATACTATGGGATTTTAGGTCCCACCAGGCGTGCCAAAAATTATTGGAACAAAATATGCCTTTGGTTAATTGTATTGTGCCTTAGACCTTGCCAACATTGAATAGATGGATCTAGCTTGGGAATATCCATCTAATCTCCAAAGTAGGCTGGTAACTTTTTGCTTTTTTTAGAGAAAAGAGAGCAAAAATAAGGGAAATGCTTGTAAAGAGAAATAGAGCCAAGGCTATAAGCTTTTCCCACGGTGCAGTTTAGACAACAACCAGGATATAACGTTTGTATTACTGTTATAAGTTTTCTTTAACACCTTCATATAGAAATCATAACTTTCTAAGTGTGATTTATATATTTCATCTAACACATATAAGCATAGTTAATATTAAATCCAGCAATATAATTCATACATGCACATTTCAGATTTAGAATAGATATAATATAGAATTTAATAATGTAAATAGAAAACGAGAACCAGATACATACACTTGCACATAGAAAGTTAGAAGCCAGAAGAAGAGTAAATTTATTTTCTTGTATCCAGAATGATGTACATCAATCTTGTAAACATCTAAGAGCCGACCCCTTTTCAAAATGCATCTACCACTATATATTCCCAAAATGAGTATCTTTTACAACTAGTACATCTTGGATTCTCAAATCAATTACAAGTAATTAACTTTAGTTTCTAATAATAAGCAAAATATCTTTTCCAAATTGGATTCTAACAGATATGACACTTCATTTACATCTGACACCCCAAGAGATCAAAAAATTTGGTGTAAGGGCATGTTTTAGTTGCTAAGAATATATCTTGTCAAGTATAGCTATCATGTCATGAAATCACGACGTCTTCAAGTGTTCTACTCTATTTGCCTCCTGCTTCAGAAAAATCAAAACATGTCATGAAATCGTGACACTTTAGCCTTGTATGTCTTCTTCTCTCTTTCTCATGGCGAAAAACTGACATGTCACGAAATCGCAATATTCTCTCTTCTTCTACCCCTTTTCTACTTTCTTAGCCACAAAAATGCAACATGTCACAAAATCGTGACATCTTTATCTTTTTTGCTCCTTTTGGTCTTTGCTGTCACGAAAATGCAACATGTCACGAAATCATGACATGTTATTTGTCTTGTATTTGTCTTCTTGATTTATCAGTGAAAAAGTAACACGTCACGAAATCGTGACATTTTCATCTACTTGACTTCCTTGCACCATTTTGCCACAAAATTTGGACATGTCTCGGAATCGTGATATCATATTTCCTTAGCTTATTTTCTCTTTATATAGCCCTTCAAAAATAGACTACATTGAGCCTATCAAGATGGCACCCTACTACAAAATCTTGGCTATCTCCTAGAGGTAGTCTTTTTAGACTAACATAACTCTATCATTGTATTTGTATTGAAGCAATCTCATCCATGGTTTCAACACTGGATCTAAATTTAGTGTTTTTTTACCACACCAAGTATCCATCCAAATAGAAAATTTTTCTCCAGTTCCTACCACCCATATTAAACCTTTAATCATAAGATCAAAATATTTTTTTAAACCATTCCAAATAGCAGAACCATTTGGAAGAGAGAGAGCAGTAAATATTAAACTTGGGTCATTGGGATCAACATACTTAGAAAAATTCTTGCCCATTGTCTTTGACTCTCTTTGTACAATATCCATATAAATTTTCCCCTAAGAGCTAAGTTTGCATCTATAAGAGCTGTTAAACCAAGACATCCCCTAGTTTTTTCATCACACAACTTGCTCCATTTCACCAAAAAAAAAATCCTTTTATCATGTAAACCTGACCATAAAAATGATCACATATTAAATATTAAACTTTTTTCAATAAATTTTGGCAAAGAATACAAAGACATATAATAAGTTGGAATGGCTTGTAGACTGACTTAATTAACTACACTCTTCCTGCTAAAGATAACCATCTACCTTTCCAAGCTGGAAGTTTATTTTGAACTTTACTAATAACTGGATTCCATAAATCCATCCTCATTCTCTCCTCAAATAAAGGCATCCCTAGATAAGTAGTTAGCAAATTTGCCTCCTCCTTTTGAAGAAACCTACAAATTCTTGCTTTGATATTAGCAAAAGTGTTAAGAAATTAAATTTTGGATTTAGTCCTATTAATTTTTTTTCCTGAAGCTCTTTCGTACTCTTTTCAAAAGTTATTCAAATCTCTAGCATCATTTATACTTGCCCTTACAAAAATGGTTGTATCATCTACAAACTGTTGATGGGTTATGTTATTTATGTTATTACTAATCTTAAGTCCACTTATAAACCCATATTTGTAAGCCTTTTTTAAGTTCATACTCAAAACTTCTGCCATAATAATGAATAAATAAGGAGATAAAGGATCTCCTTTTCTAAGGCCTATCTTAGCTTTAAAATAATCTATCACTAATCCATTGACCAACACTGAATAAGAAACTTTAGAGACACAAGCTTTAATCTATCTAACCGATTTCTTCCCAAAAATAAAGTTATCTAAAACTGCAAAAAGAAAATTCCATTTAACCCTATCATAGGATTTACTCATATCAAGTTTTAAGATCATAGCTTTCTCTTTTCTTGAAGTTTCTGAATGTATAACTTCATGAGCTACTATGATCCCATCCAAAAAATTTCTCCCTTTCACAAAACCTCCTTGCTTTTATAAAATGATTTTATCTAACAATGGCCTTAATCTATTCACCATCACTTTGGAAATAATATTATAAGCCATATTACATAGGCTTATGGGTCTAAAAGAATCAAACAATTCAACATCCTTTTTTTTGGAATTAGGGTAAGATAAGTTGCATTTATTTTATAAGGAATGTATTATTTTACCCTAGACTGCTCCATTTCCACCAATAAATAATCCTTCACTATATCCCAATTATGTTGATAAAAATTTGTAGAGAGCCCATCTGGACAAGGGGATTTATCCTTATTAAAAGATAAAAGAACTAAATGAACTTATTCTAGAGTAATAGGCTCCATTAGTTTCATATTGTATTCATTTTTATAACTGAAGGAACATATTGAAGAAGTTTATCATTAAGAACATCGATATCCTTTGAACCTAGAATATTTTTAAAAAATACTTACCTCTTTTTTAATTTCACTCTAATCTTCAATCCAAACCCCTTCTATTGATTTAATTCTACAATTCTAGAAGAATATCTCTGTACTATAGCCATCCTATGAATAAACTTTGTATTTTTATCTCCTTATTTTAACCAAGTTTGTCTTGATTTTAATCTCCAAAATTTATCTTCCTTACTCAAAATATTATGATATTCAGTAAGCAACTCCCTTTCCTCCGAGCTTGTATTATTTTCATCATTTTTTTGGAGTTTTGAAAGTTTATCTTTTAGTTCTTATTTCTTCTCAAAAATGTTTCCAAAGGTGTTCTTGTTCCATTCTTTTAATCTATATGTCATAGCTTTAATTTGGTTTGGAAGAGCATACAACCCACCATTACCTAAATAATTCCATGTTTGAGCTATCATATCAAAAAATTGAGGATGGTATTCCCACATCTGCTCATATTTAAAATAAGCTCTTTTTTTGAATTCACTAACCACCATTTTAACTCTTATTTGCCAATGATCTGAACCAATCCTAGTTAAGGTATTAATTTTAGCACAAGTTCCTTCATCTAGCCAATGATCTGAGAGAATGCATCTATCTAATTTTTCTACTATTAGGTTATGGCCTCTCCTATTTTTGGTCCAAGTATAGTTGTCTTCTTCAAACTCAACTTCCCAAAGATTGTTGTTTTGAATAAAATCTGAGAAATCTCTCATACTTTGGGTCAATTTCCTAATTCCCCCAAATTTTTCATTTAGCTTGGTAATGGCATTAAAATATCCAATGATAATGAAATGGGTTTCTTGATATTTACTTCTCATAAAGGCCTCAATTCCACTCCAAAATTTTAATCTATCTGACTGAGTTGTAGGACCATACACATTGAGAAGGATGAAGCAAATATCAGCAAAATAACAAATGACTAAAGAGGATATCCAATGCCTAGTTTTTTGAATGGTTACACAAGAGGTTCTAGAAGGATTACAACAAGTTAGAATTCCCCATGTTGCTTATTTAGAATCTATAGCATCCCATTCACATCTTGGTCAAACTACTTTCATAGTTTTTGAAACTTCTTCTTTTGTCATTTTAGTTTCCTAAATACAAGATAATATCGGGTTTATTACTTAAACATAGGTCCCTAATACACCTATGCTTTGATGGGGAATTAGCACCCCTTATATTCTATGAGATGATAATCATGTCTTATTAGGGGCTTTTGGACCCTCTTGCATATTACCAATATCATTTTCTTTTTTGGTAAAGAGAAGTTTAACCAACTTAGTTTGTGTTCCTTTATCTATGTTAGCTCTTGCTTCCCTAAATATTGCTTGATGATTTAAGGGTTTTCCTCTTTTTGCCTTGCCTATATCAGGAGTAGGTCTTATTATTCTATTCCTCAATATTCTTTCACCATTTTTTTTTTCAATATAATTATCCTCTCCTGGATCTATTATAAAATATTTTGACTTATCCTTCTCATTTTATGGTATTTTCTAATTAATGGCAAAGGTATTACCTTCTAAAACTACATTCTCTTTACTAATTATTTCCTCCTCAATGGTGCACGGTACTTCAAGAGAGTCCTCAAAATCTGATCAAACACATTCCTTGGGTTCATCAGGAATGTTATTCCTTAAATTATGACCATATTGAATAGATGGTTCATTGCTAATGTGTTTAAATTGTTGTCCTATGTCCTCTAAGTTTTAATATACTTTTTATTCATAGGCTAAAGCCTCAAAATAATTGGAATTTATTCTAGTATCCTTTATTATTGGTCTCCACTATTCATTTTATTTTATTTTCCTACATTTATTTTTTGGAAGTTGAAAACCATCTTTATCCATAACCATTTGTAAATTTCTCTTACGATTTTCTACAAATGATTCACATTGGAGCTCTTCTTAGGACATGATATCTCAATATGCCCCACCTCATGACATATTCTACATATAAAATATAATTTTTCATAATATATAGTTTGGATCCACATCTTTCCCCATACTTAAGAATGATTGATTCTAGTAAAGCTTTACTTATATAAATCATAACCAATATTCGAGCATAAATAGCCAAAAATCCATCTTTTGTTATATCTGAAATCTCAAGGAATTCTCCTAGAGTGTTTCCTATTGCCTTGAAGGTATCTATTTCCCAAAATTCAATGAGAAATCCAAACATCCTTACCCAGACTGGTACTAGGGATAAATTTACATTTTCAGGTGAAAAGCTTCCATACCAATGGGTAAGGAAGACCCCTACTCTTCCAATAAACCAAGGACCCCCTTTTAGGATTATTTCTCTTTCTTCCCTAGAACAAAAAATTTCTAGGAAGAAACCCTTGGGAATAAATTATAGAATCACTCCTCGAGACTTCCAACTCCTATCAATTCATTTTCTCAAGGCTGAAGCCCCTAGCCAATACCCATTAAATTTACCAAAAATTACCCTATCTTGGAGTAATGAAGATTTATCTGAGGTGAGATCACTAACCTCTACCACTAGGGATGATTCTAAGGATTTAACTATAAATCGATCCATGGAAAGGAAACTAAAACTTAAAATCTAATTAAATTTATCAGAAAGTTCTATAACAAATATAATATTTGATAAAAACTTTATAAAAATTCCATGCACAATTTTTAAGATAAACAAAGGGAAAAAATAACTTAGCTAAAAAATTATTTGTCCATATAGAATTTCTTGCCTCACTGAAGTCCTAGCCCTTCATTTATCTTCCCATCATTCAAAACCTAGTTGGCAAATAATTGCAATTTCATTTTTTTCACGACTTGAAAAATTGTCACTACCCTTGTTCTGAATAGTTGACTTCACAGGGTCGCATCTCCCTCAATATTGATCATATTACTACATATGACCACTCATTTTAAAGCTATTAAAATTCTGCACAAGATGGTCCAAGAATCAGCTGAATTGGATAACACTTTGCAAATATATGACTCCTAAAAGATGAGACGTTTTTCAAGAAAAAACCCTAATCCTTTGCATTGTACAATTCCCATGGAAGGAGTCCCTTATGATTTGAACATATTTTATAATTCTAATTTTCATATTATAAAGTACAAAACTTTATAATTATAACTCATACATATTAATTATTTATATTTATTTATTTCAAATATTTGAATAAATAAATATTTGGTTTAAAATGTTATATGAATTCTATTTTTTATATTATAAAGTACAAAAATTTATAATTAGAATTCATACACATTAATTTGTTCATATTCTATGAAAATAAGCAAGGATTATAAAGCTTAGAATATTCTAAAGGCCCAAACATAGGGATTATAAAGTGTTTCACATTTTATAAATAGGGTTTTCATTTTATTCATCATTTTTTAGATCTGATTTTAAGCTTCATATGAAATAAATGTAATTTTTGAATTAAAATGCTTTAAAACATTCATGCAATTTTAATATAAAGTTAAAAGCATTGAAGCATTTTAATTAAAACGTTGCCTATGACTATAGAATAAATTTGCATAAGTTATCAAAGTTAAACTCACAAAAGGTAAATTTATCTATTATTGCTTAGAGAGAGAATTTGATTAAAAGATACTTAGTACATGATGAATTTTAAATTAATTACCTAATTCTCAGGCCCCTTGTTAACAATAACTTGCAAACTATAGAGATTATTCAAACACTTATTTACGCACATATGCATGACACATAAAACATTAAGTGAGAACCTTGGAGAAGTTTAGTTTCTTTGCAAGAGAGGACTTTGAATCCTAGTTGTCAAGTGGTTTTTGTAACCTGACAAAATCACACCTCAACAAGTCCTAGTCTTCATGAGTTTTCATGTAACTTTGTGGAGAGATTCCAATCAAATACAATCTCAGTACTTTTTGAAACTAAGATTTCTTTCAATACTATCTTGTGACTCTTCTTAATTCTACCACATATAATCTTCTAAAAAAAATTTATAGTGACTGGTCCAATGGCACATCAGGTTGATAAAAAACTCAGAATCGATAATAATGGAGGTATTCCTATTGACCTACTATGACTATATCTACCATGGCTTTGATACCATTATTAGCTATTGAGGTAGATCACAATAAGATATGATAATCACAAAATGCTAAAATATGAAAGAAAATAATCTCACCAGGTTTTTGAAGTATGCTATAAATAGAAATATAAAAAATAAATGTAATATTGATATGGAGGAAATGTACACTCCATGCAAGAAGCTACAAAACTATAATGTGCTCCATCACTAATGGAGTCACCTACTACTACTACCTACTAAATTGCTTATCAAAATATTACAATGAGGGCTTCTTATAGTAGAAAAGAAATTGCTTTCCCAACACTCTAACTAGTTGTACAAGGGACACCTTGCTTACAACTTGCACATTGACACTTGTGCATTTATTACATTGCACGAAGTAACTAGATAACTTCTCCCTAAATTAATCTAATATCCTAAGTATGTACCCAGGAAGGTACATTTACATGATATAAATGATGTAATATACTCTAACTCTAACACCACCAAGGGTAGCAACACATAATCAAATGTGGCAGAAGAGATATCCACAAAATACAAAAGCTTCAATAGAATATGGTTAGCACTTGCATCAACACTTGTTAGATACTTGTTAGATTGCTTCACTTGAAATTTGTGATTAGAAGAGATCTAGATATCAAGATTGCTTGGTGATTCCACTTGGGATTCAAGGAGAAAAAAGAAAGATTCAAATTGTCTATTTATAAGAGAAATAAAATAAGAATAGGTGGGAAAACTAAGGAAAATCCAATGCCAAAGAAGGTTAACCAAGATGCTAAAACCATAACTAGGTGAAATTTCACCCCAAAAGGGTCAATCGTGATTTCTCCCGAGTAAAAAAAAGGGGAAAATAGGGGAGAGAGGGGTCCAAACTTGCTTTGGGAAAGTTGGAGGGTCTCTTTGAGGAACTAAGGAAAATGACTCACTCAAGTGGGTCAATTTTCTATGTCTACAATCTTAAATTACTTGCTAATGCTCCAACTAAAATATCTCTTTTAGAACTTCTTCAAACTTCTTCTACTCATAGAGAAACCTTATTAAATTATTAACTAAACAATTAGTGCCTCAAGATCTTCCACTGAATAATATTGATAATATTATTGAATATCTTGGAGTAAATCATGTTACTATAAAATTTTATGAAGATGATCTCCCTCTTCTAACTATGCATGGAGAATCTCCTCTTTACATTATAGTCTACATAGAAGATAAACTGATCGATAGAATTATGGTATATAATGGACTTGCCTTGAATGTTTATAGCCTTCAATTCATCTAATGATTTAGTATGGAAGAAAATCCTGAAAAATATTATATCATCATAAGAGCACTTAATAATGGATCCCAAGAATCTTTCAGGTTTATAACTTTACCTCTTAAAGTTGGACCAAGAAATCTGAGCACCTTTTTTTTATGTGATACCCTATAAAAATTCTTATAATATTCTTATTGGATGACCTCCTATGAAGGTTGTCCCTTCAACTATTTATCAATGTATTAAATATGAATATCAAAATAAAATCATTCATGTTCCTAGTGATCCTCAACCTTTTCAATATTGTATCATGGTTGAGACTGACCAAGCCAAAACTATTTTTTTCCATATATATATTTAAATGAATTCCCTTCTTCTCCTAATTCATCATCTTATTTTCCTAATTAATCGTCTTCTTTGTTACAAATTATAGAAGATTCTAAGAATTTAACTATTTATAATGAAACCCAAGCAAATACTATCTTGAATATAAAGCAAATTAATCAAGAATCCTTCATAGATCTTGCCATGCTACCACCTTCATCTAGAAGTCTAGGATTACCTAATAATAAATTGTGTCATGCATATAGATATGTGCACATTTACTTACATGAGTACCTCTCATGAAAAGAGAATTACTGGTATTAATCCATATCCTATTATAAAATAATTTTCCATATGTTATTTATATAAATATTATTACATACCAAACAAATTCTGAGTAATATGTTATATCAAGAAGAGGGTCTAGCCCAACCAATAGAAGTTGAATCCTAACTCAAAAGATGTGGAATCCTAACTCAAAAGATGTGGAATTGGTTATATACCTAATAAAAAATAACCTTTACCTATGGATATTGATGATGATCAAATTATAACTTATGAAGAGATAATCTCCCACAATGGAATATATTGGAGTGATCAAGATGAATAACCTCCCTTCCCATCTTCAACAATTAGGGGTTCTGGTCTTGGAGACGGACTTCTTCCTGCTTCCCCTTTGTTGTTGTTGCAGATCATAATAAATTCCTGCAATACTATACAGAATACAGAATAACAACACAATACAGAATAACAAATCCCTTGCCACTACTGGTCTTGGAGGAATTCATCGTGATCTGCAACATCAACAACACAATACAGAATAACAAATCCCTTGTGGTCTTGGAGACGGACTTCTTCCTACTGCACCCTTGCCATTGATAGTCTTGGAGGAATTCATGATGATCTGCAACAACAACAACACAATACACAACAACAAATCTTTAGCTTCGAACCCAGATGATATGGTCGTCTGGATTCTGCCACTTTTATAGTTAAATCAGATGAATAAAGTGAACAAAATATCGATCGTCAATTCCCCGCTCAAAATATCTTTAAATATTAAAAATGATACTTAACATAAACTTGAACATTATTTAAATAAACTGGCATAATATAAAACTACGCAGTTTCTAGGAAAATATAAAACTACGCAGTTGCAGTTCCGTGTGTGAGCAAGAAACTTATCTTTCCGGTTTATTTTTTTAAATATATATGTGAGACTCCGTAAGATTTAGACGGAAGAAAGTTTTGTATTTTTTAAAATTAACCTCACAAATTTCATTAATTAATGTATTATAAGATTTTTTTATTAGTTTTGAATTATAATGTTCGAAAGTTGTAACACATTTAAATATTTAGATGAAATTGTAAATTTTATATTTATTATAATATAAAGAATAAATAGGATGAATTTAAGGGATTAAATATTTTAAATAAGCTTATGATTATCAAAATTTTATTGTTATATCATTGTTATATTTAAATATTTGAATGAAAATGTAGATTTTATATTTATTATAATATAAACAATAAATAGGATGAATTTAAGAGATTAAATATTTTGAATAAGTTTACGATTATCAAAATTTTGTTGTTATATCATTTTATAGTTTGTTAAAATTTTGGACCCAGGTAGTAGACCATATTGTTTTCTACCAAGTTTTTGTCAGCTTGAGCTCAGCAATTCCAATTTCGAGTCTCCCTAATTAGAGTAAATGTTTACAAGGTCAGGTAAGTGGTTATAGTGGTAGCTTTTGGGATTTGAATGAGTTTATAACTAGCTTAGATATATATAATATATATATCTATAAATACCGAGAGTTATCAATATCGAGGCACCTATCTATCATACCCCCAAGAAATGAGATAGACGCCTTGAGATTGATAACTCTCAACGTTTATAGATATATATATTTTATATATAATGTCAGCTTTTTTAATAAAATATTAATATTGTTTACGGCGTGGCTGACCTTCCTGGTTGTCATTGTAGGACGCCTTTAGGCGTAATTATCAAAATTTTGTTGTTATATCATTTGTAGTTTGTTAAAATATTTGACAAATGTAGCAGAGGGTCTTGTTTTCTACCAAGTGTTTGCTAGCTTGAGGTCAATAGTTCTGATCTCGAGTCCCTCCCATTGAAGTAAATGTTTACTAAGGTGTTTTCTAGCTTGAGATCAATGGTTTCAATCCTGAGTCCCCCTCACTTGAGTAAATGTTTACCAAGGTGGGGCAGGTGGTTATAGTGGTAGCTTTTAGTATTTGAATAAGTTTATAATTATCAAAGTTTTGTTGTTATATCATTTTATAGTTTATTAAAATATTGGGCGGAGGTAGTAGACCGTCTTGTTTTCTATCAAGTGTTTGCCAGGTTGAGGTTAGTAGCTCCAATCTCGAGTTTACCTGATTGGAGTAAGGGTTGTTTGATTCACATAATTCTTAGATAAATTTGTGCAATTTTTGAACGGATATATAAGGAGTGGACATATGACAAAATCTAAGCAAATACTGAAGGAGATTCAACCTTGTGAAGTCAACCATCCAAAACAAGTGTAGTGACAATTTTTCAAGCCATGGAAAACAATATTTTGTTAGTTAGAGTTTGAATGATAAGAGAAGCAATGGAGGGCTAGGACATAGCATGGCATGATATTTTTTCTAGGTGTAGAATTTTTTAGCCAAGTTTTCTAATCCCTTCGTTATCTAGAAGTTTTACATAAAAATTAATGTAGATTTATTTTTAAATAATACAATCGTTATATGATATATTGGTAAATTTAAGTAGATATTGAGTTATTGTTTCTTTCTCATTGACAAGATTTATAGTAAAATTATTAAAATCATCCCTAGGAGTAGAGGTTAGGGAGGACCTCACAAAGCAACAATCCATGTTGCTCAAAGATAAGGAAGATATAGATAAATTCAATGGGTCTTGGCTAGGGGCTTCGACTTTGAGAAATTGGATTGATATGAGATGGAATTCACTATGATCACTTTATTCTTTCTTTCCAAAGGTTTTATTTGATCTGTTTTTTTTTTAAGGTAGAAAAGAGATAGAATTCTGAAAGGGGATCCATGGTTTATGGGAAAAGCAAGACTCTTTCTTACTTTATGGTATGAATGCTTTTCACCTAAAAATGTAAATCTATTCTTAATATTCATCTATGTGAAGATGTATGTGTTGCCCATTGAGATCTATAAAATGGATACCTTCAAGGTAATAGAAAATATTTTAGAAGAGTTCCATGATATTTTAAAAACTACGAAAGATAAACTATTGGTTATTTAGGCTCATATATTGATCATGATTGGTATTAGTAGAACTTTACCAAAATCAATCATTCATATGTATAGGGGTAAGTCTTGGATCCCAACCATACATTATGAAAACATATATTTTAGATGTAGAAGATGTCACGAGGTGGGACATATTGAGATATCATGCCCTAAGAAGTGTCCAACATAAATATATATAGAAAACCACAAGAAAAACTCTCAAATGGATATGGATGAGGATGGTTTTCAACTTCCAAAATTAAGTCTAGACATATGAAAGCAAATAAACAGTGGAGACCGGTAACATTTTTGGAAGAAATACCAATTCTTTTGAGGCTTTAGCCTATGAAAAAAGGTAGATTATAACTTAGAGTATATGGTAAAACATGATTCAAATATTAACGAGGAACTGTCTATTTAGTATGATATTGATTTAGGGATAAACATTCCTGTTGAACCTAAGAAATGCGACTCATCGAATTTGGAATACTCTCTTAAAGTACTGTGCACCACTCAAGAGAAGAAAAATGGTAAATGTTAGATGTTAATACCCTTACCATTAACAATAAAATAGCAAAAAATGAACAAGATAAGTCAAAGCTTCCTTAGTAGAGATAAAAGAGGATAAATCTAATGAAAAGGATATTTGTGAAAGAATATTGAGGAATAGAATAATAAGACCTACTCCTATTACTAGAAAGATAAAAAAAATGATAACCATCAAATCATCAAGTGAGATTCACAAGAAGCAAGAGCAACCATAGAGAAAGGAACATAATCTAAGTTGGTTGAACTTATCTTCACCAAACAACAAAATTATATTGGTAGTTTATAGGGGAGTCCAACAATCCCTAATGAGACATGAATACCATATCATGGGATATAAGGGATGTTAGTACCCTCTCAAATAAAAGGTGCATCAGGAGCCACTTTTTAAGTAACAAGCATGATATCTTTAGGAAACTAAAATAACAAAGGAAGAAGTTTCCAAAACTATGAAAGTATTATGATAAAGGTATGAATGAGATGTTGTGGATTTAAAAGGAGTGGTAGGATGAATTCTAACATGTTGGAATCTAGTTAGAACATCCTATAAAACCATTCATAAAACTAGGAATTGGATAGCGACGTTAGTCACATGCTACTTTGTAGATATTTATTTTATCCTTATCAATGTCTATGACCTACAAATCAGTAGGGTAGATCATAAGTTTAGAGAGGGATTAAAGCCTTATGAGAAATAAATATCAATAAATTCAATTCATAATCATAGGATATTTTAATGCCATAACCAAGCTAGATTAAAATTTTAGAGGAATTAGGAAATAACCCAAAGTATGAGAGATTTCTCAAATTTTATTCAAAATAATAATTGATGGGAGGATGAGTTTGAAGAGGATAGCTATATATGGGCCAATAATAGGATAGGCCAAAACCTGAAAGAAAAAAAATTGACAAATGCATACTCTTAGATCATTGGCTAGATGAAGGGACTTGTGATAAAATTAATACCTTGATAAGAATTTATTCATATCACTGACTAATAAGAGTTTAAATGATGGTAGGTGAATTTGAAAAATATAATATTTTAAATATGAGTAGATGTGGGAAGACCACCTTCAATTTGTTGATATGATAGTGCTAGTGTTGAATTCTTCAAGAAATGGTGGGTTGTATGTACTTCAAAAATAAATTAGATCAATGACATCTAGATTAAAAGAATGGAGCAATAACACTTTTGAAAATATTTTTGAGAATAAAGAAGAATTAAAAAGGAAATTTTGAAATTCCAAAAATATGAGCATAGTAATCCAAAATCATAGGAAAGAGAGTTGCTTAGTGAATATCAAAGTAAAAGAAATTTTAGAGAATAAAAACGAGATAGACTTGGTTAAAATAAGGAGATAAAAGCATAAAGTTCTTTTATAAGATGGAAATAGTACAAAAATCTATATATAGAATTAGTAGAGTTAAATCAGTAGAAGGAATTTGGATTGAATATTGGAGTATAATCAGAAAGGAGCTAAAGCTTATTTATCAAAATATTCTAGGATTAGAGGAGATTGAAGTTCTTAATGTTAAACTACTACAAGAAGTACCTTCAATGATAATATATGAAGACAATAACAAATTAATAGAATATATTACTTTGTAAGAAGTTTAGTTAGCTCTTTTATCTTTTGATAAGGATAAATCCCTAGGTTTAAATGGTTTCTTAGCAACATTCTATCAACATAACTGGTAAATATTGAAGGATTCTTTATTGGTGGTAATGGAATGATCTAGGGTAAAACAAAACATACCTTATAAAATATATGCAATATATATTACCTTAATTCTAATAAAGGATGCAAAATAATTTGATTCATTTAGGCCCATAAGCCAATGTAATATGGCATATAAGATAATATTTAAAGTGATGGCAAATTAGTTAATACCACTGTTAGAAAAATTTGTTATAAAAGAGCAAAAAGAATTTGTAAAAGGAAGAAATATTCTAGATAAGATCATAGTAACTCATAAAGTAATGCATTCAATAACTTTAATAAAATATAGAGCAATGATCTTAAAACTTGACGTGAATAAATTTTATGCTAGGTTTAAATGGTACTTTCTTTCTATAGCATTAAAAATAAATTGGGAAGAAATGGGTCAAAGAGATTAAAGCTTGTGTCTCGATGGTTCATATTAAATGTTGATCAATGGGTTAGTAGAAAAATATTTTAAATAAAAGAGGGATCTTATATAGGGAGATCCTCTATCACCATATCTATTTAGTATTATGACAAAGGTATTGCGGAGGAACTTGAATAAGGCATACAAATATGGGATAGTAAGTAGACTTAAGACTAGAAATAACATCAACAATTTAACCCATTAATAGTTTGTAGATGATACAACTCTTTTTAGGAGGGTAGGGATAAGTGAGGCCATAGCTTTGAATAACTTATTAAAGGAATAAGAAAGAGAATCAACATAGAAAGTTAGTAGGATAGAATCTAAAATTTACTTCTTAAACACTCCAACTAGAATCAAAGTAAGGATATGTAGGTTGCTTCAAATGGAGGAGGCAAAATTGCCAAGGACATATCTAGGGATGCCCTCATTTAAGGGGAGAATGAGAATTTAATTTTAGAATGCAATTATAAGTAAATTTCTGAATAAACTACTAGCATAGAAAGGTAGATAGTTATCATTATCAGAAAGAGTGCCACTAATTATATTAGTCTTATAGGCGATTTCAACATATTATATATCCTTGTATATTATGTCAAAATCAATAGAACAAAGTTTTAAATTATATTATGTGGTCATTTTTATGGTCAGGATTACATGATAAAAAGAAAATTTCTTTGGTGAAATGGAGCAAGGTGTGTGATTATAAAACTAAGGGAGGTCTCGATTTAAGAGTTCTTCTAAATTTAAACTTAGCTCAAAAATGAAACGTAACTTGAATATTGTACAAAGAGAGTCAAAGATAATGGGCAAGAATTTTTCTAAGTAAATTAAGCCTAATAACCCAAACTTAATCTTTATTGAATTCTTATTACTAGATGGTTCTACACTATGAAATAGTTTAAGCAAATCAATTTATCTAGTGATTAAAGGTCTAAGATGGGTTGTGGAAAATAGAGAAAAAAATGTATATGGATGGATACTTGCTGTGATAAAAGACAACTCAATATAGATATAATTTTGAAACCATGGATGAGATTACTTCAAGAAAAATATAGTAATAGGGTTTCAAACCTTATCTATAAGGATCAATAAGGAAGATACAAATGGAAAGAAATATTTTTTACAAGTATTGTTGCTAGGAGAAAACTGGATAGAAAGATAACAATAATGATTATTCTGAGGGAATTCAAGGATAAGCTAATTTGAAAGTTGAATAGATCAAGACACTACACAAAAAGAAGTAAATATAATTTAAAGCACCAACAAAATAAGAATACTATAATAATATGAAGAGTTAATTGGGATAACCCAGGAATTCCAAAATTCAAAATGTTTGTAAGGCTAGTAGGTCATAAAAAACTTTTATCCTAGGATAAGCTAATGAAAAAAGGTTTTCATAGCCCCTCAAATTGTGTTCTATGTAAAAATGAGGATACTATAGACCATCTCTTGAAATACTATTCAGTAGTCTAGGAACTATGGCAACGGATTCCAAAGGTTTGGTAAATAAATGGTGATTGATGAATGAAATAATTAAATAATGGTTAAAGCAATGGTAGAGCACTTATAAAAGTGAGGCATTATTGAAAATCTAGGATATATCAAAAGATATAATACTTTAGATTTTATGGATGAAAAAGAAAAGAAGAATATTTAAAGGAATAAAAAGTAGTTTAGAGGTAATGAAAACGAAGATTTGTTTAGCCATAATGAATTTTAAAACAACCCTATCAGATCACACAATTCCTAATATTGAAGCAGAGAGTCTTGATAGATGGATTCAATTCATCAAATAGAATTATGATGTTGGGTAAAGAAGAAATAAAAGGAAGGAAAAGAATATAAAGTGGCCACCAAAAATGGCTTTGGTCAAATTAAATTTTGATAGAGCATCTAAAGGTAATACAATACCAATAGGAGGAGGAGGAATAATTAAAAATAATGGGGATGGTATTTTGTCACATAATGCTTTCAATAGTGGATTTAAGACAAAAAGTTGAAGCTTGGGCAACTTTGGAAGGGTTAAAAATATGCAGATAAATAAAATGAGATAGAGTATAGATGGAAGGTGATTCATTAATAGTAATAAATGTTATTTTGAAGAAAGTAAAGACTACACGGAAAATACAAGAGATCATTGTGGAAATACAAGACTATGCCATAGATTTTGAAGAAGTCAAATTTACACATACATTAGGGAAAGGGAATAAATGTGCGAATAGGCTAGCCAATGGAGAGGATATAATAATTGTTCCTCGTTATACATTATTTCCTTCACTCCATGCTTTAATGATCCCATTAAAGTTGAATTACCAAATTTGCTATGTGTTAACCTCTTTGCTCTAGGATTCAAAAAAACTATAAAGGTGAATTTTAAAATATATGGATTCATTCTAGTCTTCAATAATTATACCAAGTTTAAATTACAAAATATGTGAATATAAATCCAAGATAAGCTACACAAAAAGAAGTAAGTGAAAAAAGATGCACTCATATTGATAGTATCTGCGTAGATTAAAATTAAATACTTTCTTGCGTAAGTATATTCCTAACTCATCATTGTGTGTTATCCTCTTCACTCTAGAATTTAAGAACCCCACTAAAGTTGAACTATGATAAGACTATTAGGGTACCTAAAGAAAATACAAAGAATGAAAGATAGCAAGTTACCAAAACATGTAATCAAAGAAACATTGAATAGAAGACACATGGATGAAATAAACCAACAAACGGAACATTAAATTTCATGAGGTCCCAAACTTCAACAAATAAATTAAACAATTTATGAGCAAAAAATTCAAACTAGTCATGTGAACTAAAAATTTAGCAAGGAATACTAAAACAAGTTTATATCAAATTGTGAACACAACAAAAAGAAGTACATAGATACAAAGATCAAATAAAAGGAAAAAATGAGTATAGACCAGCTAGGATCTAGTTCACACTGTATCAAATGTAAAACTAGGAGATGGACAATTCCTTAGGAGACATGGTTAGAATGAATATGTCTTTTGCACAAAAATAGTAGTGGGGAACAAAAAAATTTGTGGAATGGGAAGTCTACAAGGACATTAGTATTGCATATGGGGACACTCTAAAAATAAAATCACTAATGTAACTTTTTGAAAACTTGATAATAGAAAAAGTAGAAAAACTTCTCATCAAAATCAACAACATAAGAAACACTCTACAAAAATAAGAGGACGTTGAGATTTTTGAATTTGTTGAACAATTTTCTTTCTTGGATATTGTTAAACATAATTAAAATCATTTCATTTCTTCATTGTATATAAAATCAAACTTGAAGATAAAGTATATTTTCCTTTGTCCATGCCACTGACCTAATTTTGTAACAAGTGTATTTTATTCATCTCAAGTTTAAATTTTGGACTTGAATGCTCTAAGTCCATTCTATGCCCTTTCTTTTGAACCATTCAAACAAAATATGTGTCGCTCTCATGACATCAATCCATGTATCGATCTTTGATAAAGAACCTTCTAGAATATATTAAATATTTCTTAGTTGTCAATCACTTACCGACATTTATTGTACTCTCTAATACCACTCATGGCTTTGGGCTTCTGGTTTTACCAAAAGCCATCTTTGATAAAGAACATTCTAGAATATATTAAATACTGCTTAGCTATCAGTCACTTACTGACATTTATTGTACTCTCAATAACACTCATGGTTTTAGACTTATGGTTTTGCCCAAAACCATGATTTTGTAATGGGATCTAGTGCCTATAAATATATAATCTTTTCCCATGGTCCCTGCCTCCTGCCTAGTTCAATCTGGTTTGGGTTTGGGTCTTTTTTGACCATTTGTTCGTCATACTCTATGAAAGCATTTCGTCATATCTAGTCGATGTTCATCGTCCACATCCATACGGCGGTGAACTATTTTCTCTTTTACATCATTGTGGAATGTTTTTGTTTTAGGGATTTTATTTTCAAATGGCATGCGGAGGATGTTTCTCATTCTTATTTTTATGAAGACTGGTATGTATTTTTTTTTTTCAACTGATTTAATGAAAGGCATATATGAAAAGAGAGTTGGAAGCGGTGCCCCCATTTACCTCGTGGCAATCATGAAATATCTCGCAGCTGAGGTACTGTATACCTTAGGGGTGTATACACAGTAAGTATATATGAGCAGCGAAATATTCCATGACTGCTGCAAGATATTGTGCATATCCGCCTTTTCTAAATACCTGGCGACCTTCTCTAAATACTTACCCATTCTTTCCATAGTGAATTGGAGGCCTGCCTTGGTAAACTTGGAGATGGACTTCTTCTTGGCGCCGCATTTTCTTCCTGCTTCGCCCTTTTGGATATGTTTGTGCGGCATCCGCTCTATCACGGCTCTTATTTATGATTAGCCTCGCGTTTACAGGTAAGGTAAAGTATTACAGCAAGTGAGAAGCCTTGATCGTACTATAAGAAATTTTTTTTAGTTTTAAATTATAATGACTGCTTGGACAAGAGAGCAAACCACAACACTCAATATACCGAGGTTCACCAATTTGGCTACTCCTCAAAAATGACTGCTTGGAATCCAATCCAAATTCATGTTCGTCTTTTCTGTATGCTTCAAATACGTCTATTAGAATGCCTGCAAATTCGACCTTTCGAATGATTTTATTATCCTTCATATTCGGCTTTTCGAATGCGTTTCAATTATGCATGTTTGGTTGTTGCATTGCATGTCCAACACCTGTCAACGATTAACTGTCTGTCTGACTTCAGTTACTTTTTACGTAACTGGCTGCATGATTTTCTTGTCGGATTTTTTGACACGTGTCACCTTGCATGTTCCTGCGGGTTTTACTTGTCATACTGTTACCTGTCGCGATATCACGACACTTTTGACTTATGCTGACGTCACCCTGAAGGTTGTCGCGAAATCGTGACCATTTTGGCCTTGAAAGCTTTTCCCCCGCTCATGTCGCGATATCGTGACACTTAGAACTTTTGCTGACGTCATCCTTAAGCATGTCACGAAATCGTGACCATTTTGGCTCTTGGAAGCTTTCCCTGCATCTTGTCGCGATATCACGACACTTTGAGATTTTAATGACGTCATCCTCAATGCTGTCGCGAAATCGTGACGCTTCCGGCTTCCAGCAGCTTTCCTTTCATCCTGTCGCGAAATCGCGACACTTTTCAACTTTGCTGACGTCATCATCCTGCTTGTCGCAAAATTGTGACACTTTCGACTTCCGTACACTCTTCTTTGCCAGCAGCAACGAAAAAGGAACATGTCACGAAATCATGACACTTTGTTCTTCCATACAACTCTCCTTGCCAACTCCAGCGAAAATGGAACATGTCACGAAATCGTGACACTTTGCTCTTCCGTACAGCTTTCCTTGCCAACTCCAGTGAAAATGGAACATGTCGCGAAATCACGACGCTTTCGGCTCTTGCTGAAATCATCATTCTTCTTATCACAAAATCACGACGCTTTCGGATCTTGCTGACGTCATCAATCTTCTTGTCGCGAAATCGCGACGCTTCTGGCTTCTATACGCTCTTCTCCATGCAGTAGCGAAATCGCTACAACTTTGTGCCTTGTGCTTTTACCTTGCCTCTTTTCATGAAATTTTGACTTGTAATATCATTGCTGCATCTTTCAGTTCTACACTTTTGACTAGTAGCGAAATCGCTATCGCTACACCTTAGTTTCCCTTTGTTCCAACATGTAGCGCCATCACTACACCTTAGTTTCTCTTTGTTTCAACCTGTAGCGAAATCACTACACCTTAGTTTCTCCTTGTTTCAACATGTAGCAAAATTGCTACACCTTAGTTTCATGTATTTTCATCATGTAGCAATATCGCTACACCTTTGTTTCCTTTCATTTCAACATGTAGCAATATCGCTACACCTTTGTTTCCTTCTCTGCCAGCATGTCGCGAAATCATGACAGTTTTGCTCGCATCTTCTCTCTCCTCGACCATGTCGCGAAATCGCGACAATTTGGCGTGCATTTTCTCTCCTGCTTTTTGTCGTGAAATCGTGACACATTTTCTCTCTCCTCAACGAAAACTCGACATGTCACGAAATCGTGACATTTTCGGCTGTGCCTTCTCTCTCCTCGATTTTGTCGAGATATCGCGACACATTTTCTCTCTCCTCAGCGAAAACTTGACATGTCACGAAATCGCGACAGAAAACATGTCGCGATATCGCGACAGAAAACATGTCGCTCGCGAAAGTTCTCTTACTTGTCTCTTTTTGCCAGTTTCTAAATCTGGGTCACTTATGTTTTCCTTGAAACTTTTTGCACTTGATCTAACTGAACTTTCTGCACTTGAATCAACTGCATCAATCTGACTGTGATGACAACAATGACAATACTTTTGCAATTCTTTTGTTGCACCTTGCTCAACAATTGATGTTTACACAATGACACTGAGAGGGGGGGGTGAATCAGTATAGCTATTAAATTTTTATATCTACAGCATTTAATATGAAATAAAGAGAAAAAAAAACTTGAACAAGAGAGCACACCACAACACTCAATATACCGAGGTTCACCAATTTGGCTACTCCTCAAAAATGACCGCTTGGACTCCAATCCAAATCCAGTCTTTGCAAAATCAATTTTACAAACACTTTACCAAAGGACCAACCTGGAAGGAGCACCAACCCCTGTAATTTTCTGCTGCAACAGATGGAGCACCAACTCCTAGTACCAAGCACCAACTTGGACTGCAATTCTGATAAATTTAGAATGACATAAAAATGTCTTCACTTTATGCACGACCCTGACTGGTCTGCAATTAACTCAACTCTGCACACTCTCACGGCTCTGCTTATTTTTCTCTTGATTCTTTTCTAACTCTCCTTTTACAGCAATTTCTCTCTAACAGCAGCAACATCTTCTCTGTACGATTATTCTTTTATAACCTTTCAATCTGCATGCAATCGAATCACATACTCGGACTGTTCGAATCCATGCAATACGGCTGTTCGGTTCCATGCACTTCGACTGTTCGAAACCCTGCAATACGTCTTTTGGAAACCATGCAATACGGCAATTTTGTTTCATGCACTTCGACTGTTCAATTTCTTCGAATACGGCTTTTCGAATGCTTTTTCGAAACTCCATATATGATTCTTCGAAAGCTTTTCGATTCTTCATGTTCGGCTTTTCTGTATGCTTCAAATACGTCTGTTAGAATGCCTGCAAATTCGACCTTTCGAATGCTTTTATTATCCTTCAAATTCGGCTTTTCGAATGCGTTTCAATTATGCATGTTTGGTCGTTGCAATGCATGTCCAACACCTGTCAACGATTAACTGTCTGTCTGACTTCAGTTACTTTTTACGTAACTGGCTGCATGATTTTCCTGTCTGCTTTTTCGACACGTGTCACCTTGCATGTTCCTGCGGGTTTTACCTGCCAGACTGTTACCTGTCGCGATATCGCGACACTTTTGACTTATGCTGACGTCACCCTGAAGGTTGTCGCGAAATCGTGACCATTTTGGCCTTGAAAGCTTTTCCCCCGCTCATGTCGCGATATCGCGACACTTAGAACTTTTGCTGACGTCATCCTTAAGCATGTCGCGAAATCGTGACCGTTTTGGCTCTTGGAAGCTTTCCCTGCATCTTGTCGCGATATCGCGACACTTTGAACTTTTGTTGACGTCATCCTCAATGCTGTCGCGAAATCGTGACGCTTTCGGCTTCCAACAGCTTTCCTTTCATCCTGTCACGAAATCGTGACACTTTTCAACTTTGCTGACGTCATCATCCTGCTTGTCGCGAAATCGCGACACTTTCGGCTTCCGTACACTCTTCTTTGCCAGAAAAGGAACATGTCGCGAAATCGCGACACTTTGTTCTTCCGTACAACTCTCCTTGCCAACTCCAAATGGAACATGTCACGAAATCCGGACCTTTCTCTTCCTTTCTTGCCACCAAATGGAACATGTCAATCCACCTTCTCTTCTCATCTCTTCAAATCGACGCTTTGCTCTTCGACGTCATCAATCTTCTTGTCGCGAAATCGCGACGCTTCTGGCTTCCGTACGCTCTTTCTCCATGCAGTAGCAAAATCGCTACAACTTTGTGCCTTGTGCTTTTACCTTGCCTCTTTTCATGAAATTTTGACTTGTAATATCATTTCTGCATCTTTCAGTTCTACACTTTTGACTAGTAGCGAAATCGCTACACCTTAGTTTCCCTTTGTTCCAACATGTAGCGCCATCGCTACACCTTAGTTTCTCTTTGTTTCAACCTGTAGCGAAATCGCTACACCTTAGTTTCTCTTTGTTTCAACATGTAGCAAAATCGCTACACCTTAGTTCCATGTATTTTCATCATGCAGCGATATCGCTACACCTTTGTTTCCATTCATTTCAACATGTAGCGATATCGCTACACCTTTGTTTCCTTCTCCAAGATGTCACGAAATCGTGACGCTTTGCTCGCATCTTCTCTCTCATCGACCATGTCGCGAAATCGCGACAATTTGGCGTGCATTTTCTCTCTCCTACTTTTTGTCTCGAAATCGCGACACATTTTCTCTCTCCTCAACAAAAACTTGACATGTCACGAAATCGTGACATTTTTCGCTCGCCTTCTCTCTCGATCATGTCGCGAATGCGACAGAAAACATGTCGCGATATCGCGACGTTTTCTTCCTTGTCTCTTTTTGCCGCTTTCGAATCTGGGTCACTTCGTTTTCCTTGAAACTTTCCGCACTTGATCCGATCGCCTTCGAATCGCATCAATCGCATCAATCTGACCGTGTTGACAACAATGACAATACTTTTGCAATTCTTTTGCTGCACCTTGCTCAACAATCTCCCCCTTTGGAATTGTTGGCAACACACTCGCAACCTTGCTTAATTTCTTCTCCCCCTTTGCCAATAATACCAAAGGGCTGCTGTAGACTCCCCCGAGTCTATGCACAACATTCTCAGACTTAAAAAGTTTGAATGCTCCCCCTGAGAATGTGTTTCCCATAGCTAGTCAGTGCTTGGGTGGTGTGACTACTCCCAACTTCTTCCGAAGGTATTCAAATACTTCCTTAGGCAAAGGTTTTGTGAATATATCAGCTACTTGCTCTGTAGTTGGAACAAAATCCAATTTAACCTCTCCTTCTGCAACTTTATCCTTCAAGAAATGATATCGGATTGCAATATGTTTGGTTCTTGAATGCATTACTGGATTCTTGGATATGTTGATAGCACTAGTGTTATCACATTTAATTGAAATTGGTTCATTGAAATGAATACCAAGATCTTTCAACGTTTGTCTCATCCATAATATCTGAGTACAACATGTTGTTGCTGCAATGTATTCTGCCTCTGCAGTGGATAGAGATACTGATTCTTGTTTCTTGCCGTGCCATGCTACCAGCCTGTCACCAAGATAAAATGCTCCTCCACTTGTGCTCTTTCTGTCATCAATACATCCCGCCCAATATGCATCAGAATATGCAATCAAAGTGAAATATTTACCTTTTGGGTACCACAACCCATAATCCATAGTGCCCTTGAGATATCTGAAAATCCTCTTTACAGCTGTTACATGAGTTTCTTTGGGACTGGCCTGAAATCTTGCAACCATACATACTGCTTGTAATATATCTGGTCTAGTGGCTGTTAAATACAACAGGCTTCCAATCATAGACCTGTACATTGTTTGATCTACATCTTGGGATTTATCATCCTTGCTCAACTTGCGACTCGTTGTCATGGGAGTGCTCGACCGGTTTACTCGTCTTCCATTGTGAACTTTTTCAGCATTTCTTTTACATATTTAACTTGAGAAATAAAAATGCCTTTTTCATTTTGATTGACCTGCAGACCTAAGAAATAAGAAAGTTCACCAATCATTGACATCTCAAATTCTTTTTTCATTTTAATTGATATGTCTTTGCAAGTATTCATCCATGTCGCCGCCAAATATTATGTCATCTACATAAACAACAAGAACAATAAGATGACCCTTCTCTGCTTTGACATATAAGTTGCTATCCACCAAACCTTTCTTAAACCCTTGTTTAATTAGATAATTATCCAACCTTGCATACCATGCTCGGGTGCCTGTTTTAATCCATATAAAGCTTTCTTTAACCTCGCAAACAAAATCTGGATTTTCACCAAGTTGGAAGCCATCGGGTTGTTCAATGTAAACCTCTTCTTCCAGCTTTTCCATTCAAAAATGCTGATTTTACATCCATTTGATATACTTTGAAGTTTTTATGAACTCGCTAATGCCGTAAACATTCTGATTGCCTCTAGTCCTGCTACCGGTGCAAAAGTTTCTTCAAAATCAATGCCTTCAACCTGAGCATAGCCTTTACATACCAATCTTGCCTTATTTCTGACAACCTGCCCATCTTCATTCAATTTATTTCTAAAAACCCATTTAGTACCAATTATGTTTTTATTTGTTGGTCTAGGTACTAATTCCCGGGTATTGTTTTTCTCTATCTGATCTAGTTCTTCATTGATTGCCTTCATCCAACTTTCATCGCTGCTTGCTTCAAGCAACATTTTTAGGTTCAATACTAGATAACAGAGAATAGTTCCTCACCGCTGTTCTTCTTGTTTGAATACCATCCGTGGGATCCCCAATAACTGCTCACTTGGATGATTTTTCTGCCAGTTGCCTGTTTTAAATTTCCTGTTTTCTTCTTCTTCAGATTCAGTTTTTACACTATCTGGATCAATTTTCCGATTCTTCTCTGTTTCTTTTTCATCATCACCTTCAATGACTTCTTCATACATAGGGTAGTTTTCTTGATAAGTAGTTTCTTGTTCTCTACCTTCATCAACTTTTACATCAGGACTTTCAACAATTTTCTTCAACTTCTTGTTGTAACATGTGTATGCCTTGCTTTTTGTTGAGTAACCGAGAAAGATACCTTCATCAGCTCTATCTTCAAATTTACCAAGGTTATCTTCAGTCCGTTTTATGTAGCACTTGCTGCCAAATACTTTGAAATGTCTTGTTGTTGCCTTTCTGCCAAACCACAACTCATAAGTCGTTTTGCTTTCATGTGGTCTCAGCATGCACCTGTTTTGAATGTAAACCGCAAGTATGAACCGCCTCTTTCCAAAATCTGTCGCCTATTTTGTTTTCTCGCAGCATTGTCCTTGCCATTTCCTCGCACCTGTTCTATTCTTCCTTTCTACAACACCATTCTCGCTGAGGTGTCCTAGTCGCTGAAAACTGTCTTCTTATCCCATGTTTTTGACAAGTATTCTGCAAATTCTTCGGAGATAAACTCTCCTCCCCCGTCTGATCTTAGGCATTTAATTCTTTTTCCTGATTGATTTTCAACAAGATTTTTGAAGGTTTTAAACATTTCAAAGGCTTCTGACTTGAGTTTCATAAATAGTACCCATGTCATTCTTGAGTAGTCATCTATACACAAGCATAAAATATTTGTGTCCATTTATGCTTTCAGTTCTCATGGGTCCACATAGATCAGTGTGAATTAGTTCTAATGGCTTGCTAGTGAAGTATTCTTTTGCTTTGAAAGTGGCTCTGGTTTGTTTTCCCTTTTGGCATGACTCACAGATGCTATTTACAGGTTTGCCAATGTTTGGTATATCTCTAATCGCTCTTTTTGAACCGATTTTTGCCGGATTGTCAAAACTAATATGCCCAAGCCTCTTGTGCCATAGCCGTTTTCATCTTCCCGTCCCATCAAGCATGTTCCTTCTGTAGCTTTCGAAAGTGTATACATATTTCCTGAAGTTCTCATTCCAGTGGCTATTAACTTTCCATTTTTTGTCTTTCTTACTTCACTGCCCTCCTTCTTGAAGATTACATCATGACCTCTCGTCACATATTTGACTTACACTTAGCAAGTTATGCTTCATACCAATTACAAACAAGACTTCTTTTGATTTTATATTGCCATCACCGATCTTGACTGATCCCTTTCCAACAATCTTTGCTCCATCATTATTTCCAAATTTCACATAACCACCTTCATAATTCTGTAAATTCTCAAACTTTTGCTTGTCACCTGTCATGTGACTGGAACAACCACTGTCAAGTATCCAAGGTGCTGATTTGTTCTGAGCTTTAAAAGCAGTCTGGACAATCAAAGATTCCTTTTCTTTCCATTCTGGTTTGATAGCAGATTTTGCTATTTGTTTTGCCTTTGTCCTTTCATTAGCATGTGCCTGTTTTTCAAGAAATTTCTGGTTTTGTTTCAACCCACTTAGCTGAGATTTTCTGCCCTGATAATTATTTGATGAAAAAGTGCTTCTGCAGTTTCTAGCAATATGTCCAAAATTATGACAATTATAACATTCAACTGCATAATTCATTAAAGGAGAAAAAACATTTCTGCTGGTAAAATTCCTTTGAGATACATTATGCCTGCAATCTGAAATCTTATGGCCATAAGCATTGCATTTAAAACAATAACCAGAAAATGCATGATTAAACCTGGGTGCCGGTCTTTGCCGGTTTGAAGTAGGAGCCATGACTCTTCTCCTCCTCGGATGTGTGACTTTTGTGAATCCATCTTTGTCAGTATTCTTCTTGAATCTGGCATTATTGTTTTCTTTTGCATTATTTTGTTTTTCTGGTTCAACCCTGATCTTTTCTTCTTTCTTTGTGGGTTCTATATTCAAGTTCTTTGAATCCTTTGAAGATTCTCCTTCATCAAAGCCTAAACCAAATTTGATGCCATAAGGCCTTTGGTTATTTAACATTTTATCCAGCTTTACAAGTACTTTCTTCAAACTTATGAAAACAGCTTAATTTTCTATTCATCTCCTCTAACCGCATCCTTAACATAACAATGTCTTCCTCTAGCTTGCCGCATTCAACCTGTCTTTACAGCTTAATTGTTCATCAAGAACTTCGGACATTTTCTTGAATTCCTCTCGTCTCGTATTTTCAGATTGTTTATTATGTCTCTGGCATTCTCTAATTTCTTTGAAAATTTTTTATTCTTCTTCCTTTCTCGCACTCAACTCTTCAAGTGCAAGCAACCAATTCTCCTTCCAAATACACTTCACCTTCATCCTTGGAATTTTCATCACCTTCCCGATTTTCCTCTCGTTCTTTCTTCTTCAAGTGCCATGAACAGAGCTTCACCTCCTTCTTCTTCGGACTCCTCATCTCGTGCTTTCTTCGAACTCGCCGACATTCTTGGTTATGAAGCTTTTCTTCTTGAAGTTATTCTTTCTGAAATTTTGTTTCTTCTTCCAAGTCACCTTTTTCTTGGTGTGAACCTTCACCATTTTTGGTTCTCTCCCGCATTGGACATTTGGCCGCAAAATGACCGACTCCTCCACAATTGAAGCATTTAAAAGGTAGCTTCCCTCTATATTTTCCTTTTCCTTTTGTGAGTTTTCGAACAAAATTGGCTTCTGTTTCATCCAGTGTTCCTTCATCCTCATATTCATGTTCAGCTTTTACATTCTTGTGTGCTTTAAAAGCTGCTTCTCTGTCTCGTAGACTTGGTTTGTCCTATTCTCATTTCATATGCTGTCAGTGGAACCATGCAACTCATCCATGCTGAAGTTGTTTAGATCTTTTGCCTCTTCTATTGCAGAGACTTTGGAGTTAAATCTTTTGTGAAGTGTTCTCGAGAACCTTTTTCACAACAACCGCATCATCAATTTCTTCACCAAGTCCTCTCGATTGCATTAATAATTCCGTTGACTCTCAGCATATAAATTTATATGTTTTCATCTTCCTTCATTTGCAGTGCTTCGAACTGTGCTCGATGAGTTTGCAATTTTGCTTCCTTAATCTTACTGTCTCCTTCATGGATGCTCTTCAGTTTATCCCACATGTCCTTTGCTGATTTACAACTCATGACTCTTATCGGTTCACTGTCAACAAGCCCACACATTATGGCATTCTTAGCTTTGGAGTTGTTTTCAAATTTCTTTTTCTCAGCAGATATCTGTTGGAGGGGTAGTGGGTGCTGTGTATCCACTATCTACAGTAATCCCAAATATCGTATCCCAATGCACTCAGATATGTTTGCATTCTCAGTTTCCAGAAGGTGTAATTTGTTCCATCAAATAAGGGAGCTTTGTTGGATGAAAATCCTTCACCACCTCGCCATTGTTTCTTCCAAGATCTCCTTAGCTGATTAAGCTTGTACAAGGAACCTGTGCTCTGATACCAATTGATGTTTACACAATGACACTGAGAGGGGGGGGTGAATCAGTGTAGCTATTAAATTTTTATATCTACAACATTTAATATGAAATAAAGAGAACTTAACAAAAAAAAAAAAACTTGAACAAGAGAGCACACCACAACACTCAATATACCGAGGTTCACCAATTTGGCTACTCCTCAAAAATGACTGCTTGGACTCCAATCCAAATCCAGTCTTTGCAAAATCAATTTTACAAACACTTTACCAAAGACCAACCGGAAGGAGCACCAACCCCCGTAATTTTTTGCTGCAACGGATGGAGCACCAACTCCTAGTACCAAGCACCAACTTGGACTGCAATTCGGATAAATTTAGAATGACATAAAAATGTCTTCACTTTATGCACGACCCCGACCGGTCCGCAATTAACTCAACTCGCACACTCTCACGACTCGCTTATTTTTCTCTTGATTCTTTTCTAACTCTCCTTTTACAGCAATTTCTCTCTAACAGCAGCAACATCTTCTCTGTACGATTATTCTTTTATAACCTTTCAATCTGCATGCAATCGAATCACATACTCTGACTGTTCGAATCCATGCAATACGGCTGTTCGGTTCCATGCACTTCGACTGTTCGAAACCCTGCAATACGTCTTTTGGAAACCATGCAATACGGCAATTTTGTTTCATGCACTTCGACTGTTCAATTTCTTCGAATACGGCTTTTCGAATGCTTTTTCGAAACTCCATATATGATTCTTCGAAAGCTTTTCGATTCTTCATGTTCGGCTTTTCTGTATGCTTCAAATACGTCTTTAGAATGCCCGCAAATTCGACCTTTCGAATGCTTTTATTATCCTTCAAATTCGGCTTTTCAAATGCGTTTCAATTATGCATGTTTGGTTGTTGCATTGCATGTCCAAAACCTGTCAACGATTAACTGTTTGTCTGACTTCAGTTACTTTTTACGTAACTGGTCGCATGATTTTCCTGTCTGCTTTTTCGACACGTGTCACCTTGCATGTTCCTGCGGGTTTTACTTGCCATACTGTTACCTGTCGCGATATCGCGACACTTTTGACTTATGCTGACGTCACCCTGAAGGTTGTCGCGAAATCGTGACCATTTTGGCCTTGAAAGCTTTTCCCCCGCTCATGTCGCGATATCGCGACACTTAGAACTTTTGCTGACGTCATCCTTAAGCATGTCGCGAAATCGCGACCGTTTTGGCTCTTGGAAGCTTTCCCTGCATCTTGTCGCGATATCGCGACACTTTGAACTTTTGCTGACGTCATCCTCAATGCTGTCACGAAATCGCGACGCTTTCGGCTTCCAGCAGCTTTCCTTTCATCCTGTCATGAAATCGTGACACTTTTCAACTTTGCTGACGTCATCATCCTGCTTGTCACGAAATCGTGACACTTTCGGCTTCCGTACACTCTTCTTTGCCAAACAGAAAAAGGAACATGTCACGAAATCGTGACACTTTGTTCTTCCGTACAACTCTCCTTGCCAACTCACAGCAAAAATGGAACATGTCGCGAAATCGCGGACACTTTGCTCTTTTCAAATGGAACATGTCGCGAAATCGCGACGCTCTCATCCTCATCACCTTCTTCAAATCGACGCTCTCTTTGACGTCATCAATCTTCTTGTCGCGAAATCGCGACGCTTCTGGCTTCCGTACGCTCTTTCTCCATGCAGTAGCGAAATCGCTACAACTTTGTGCCTTGTGCTTTTACCTTGCCTCTTTTCATGAAATTTTGACTTGTAATATCATTGCTGCATCTTTCGCTCTACACTTTTGACTAGTAGCGAAATCGCTACACCTTAGTTTCCCTTTGTTCCAACATGTAGCGCCATCGCTACACCTTAGTTTCTCTTTGTTTCAACTGTAGCGAAATCGCTACACCTTAGTTTCTCTTTGTTTCAACATGTAGCGAAATCGCTACACCTTAGTTCCATGTATTTTCATCATGCAACGATATCGCTACACCTTTGTTTCCATTCATTTCAACATGTAGCGATATCGCTACACCTTTGTTTCCTTCTTCCCAAATGTCACGAAATCATGATAGCTTTGCTCGCATCTTCTCTCTCTCGACCATGTCGCGAAATCGTGACAATTTGGCATGCATTTTCTCTCTCCTACTTTTTGTCACGAAATCGCGACACATTTTTCTCTCCTCAGCGAAAACTCGACATGTCACGAAATCGTGACATTTTCGGGCGCCTTCTCTCCACCATGTCGCGAATTGCGACAGAAAACATGTCGCGATATCGCGACGCTTTTCTTCCTTGTCTCTTTTTGCCGCTTTCGAATCTGGGTCACTTCGTTTTCCTTGAAACTTTCTCGCACTTGATCCGATCGACCTCTCGAACTCGCATCAATCGCATCAATCTGACTGTGTTGACAACAATGACAATACTTTTGCAATTCTTTTGCTGCACCTTGCTCAACAACTTTCATACAAATGTTTGGATGAAAAGAATAATATAAAAAGAACAATCAAATAGGATGCATTTTAAGGATTAAATATTTTATTTTTGAGAAAGCTTATAATTATGGATTTTTTTCTAAGGAATTATTTTAATTTCATAGGTTAATTTAATAATAATTTTGAAAATTTATTAATGTGAGAAGTAGGGTTTTATATTTATGTCACTTTTTATTTTTATGATGTGATTATATACTGATATATTTTTAAGGGTTATATGGTATTAAAATAAATTTTATTTGTATCATATTTTAACTATAAAGTTTTATCATATTAACTGGATAATTATACATTTATATAGTGATATATTTTTAAGGTTTATATGATATTTAAATAAATTACATCTATGAAGTTATCACAATAATAATTATGCATTTATTTTTTGGCAAGATTTGAACCCTGGTCTCCTTCTGGAAAGTTGACCAATTTAATGTATTGGACTCATACAATTGATCACATAATGACATTACAATAAAATGTTTTATAATTATGCATACATTATCGAGGTCTTCTTTTTATAAGTAGAGTCAATTTAAACTCATGACATTTGATAAATCTTATTATACTACTTTAATCTTAGTTTATAGTGTAAAAATCCTTGTCCCTTATTCCAAATAAAATCTTAGTTTAGGGATGATAGCAGTAGAAGTAAAATTTATCTTCTTTAATATGGTTAATAATCTTGTCAGTTATTTAGGCCCACTATCCATCCAAATATGCTCCATGTCTATCTCTTACCTCTGGGAAGGTGTGGCATATTAGGTCTTTTTAGTAGTTTTCATAATAAAAAAACATCCATCTTGGTGGCAGTGATGAAGAGGAAAATTTTAACTCTAATTAGATGTTGTAAGTAGCTTGGATCTTGCTTTCAGGTCTTTATATTTCAATGTCTACTTAGTTTATGGTTTCCTATCTTTAGGAGGATGCATTGGGAGTGCTTTTCTTTTGTTTGTTGTTCAATTGTGCTAGTTTTTAACCTGTTGGTTTCCTTTTCTTTTGGTGATCCCTTTTGGATTCTTGGTTAAGCTCTGTAAAAGGTTTTGGATCCTTTAAAAACCCCTCCATAAATCAAACAAATATATATTTGAGAGATCAAATGGTATGAGCTCATTTGGTAAGTTCTATAACTTTCATAGAGGAAACCTAAATTGAAATATTGCAAGATAATATAAACATAATTTTTAAGTTGTGTTAACTCATTATTATATTTTTAGATATCTAAAAGTCACACATGCTCGTCTATAGATGCTTGCAAGCTTGCATAGACACTTGTAGACTTGAGTAAGCATTTCTAGGCATCCATAGCATTTGTTGTTGTGTATTGTGTTGTTGTTGTTGCAGATCATAATGAATTCCTCCAAGACTATCAATGGCAAGGGGGTAGTAGGAAGAAGTCTGTCTCCAAGACCACAAGGGATTTGTTATTCTGTATTGTGTTGTTGTTGTTGCAGATCACGATGAATTCCTCCAAGACCAGTAGTGGCAAGGGATTTGTTATTCTGTATTGTGTTGTTATTCTATATTTTTTATAGTCTTGCAAGAATTCATTATGATCTGCAACAAAAACAAAGGGGAAGCAGGAAGAAGTCCGTCTCCAAGACCTGAAGGGCTGGTTCGGCACAGTGGGAAAAATTTCTAGGAATGCACATCATAGATTTCTCTATTTTTGTGTTAGTGTTTATTTTTACACGTATATTCAAATATGAAAGTATACACTGATGGTTTTTACAACTAGTTCAAAATATTGTTTCAATTGTATTTGAGATGTAATTGTTTTACCTCGTAGCATTTTGTATTTGGTCTATCAATTGCTAAGACAATTACATTGGAATCACCTTAACATGTGTCTAGTTTAAAGATTTAGTACTTTAGGCCTTTTATGCTTGATCATATCTGATCAATAAATGGTTATAGAATGATATATTTAATGTGTTTAAGGAAGTGTAAGTTATAGCTAGCTATGTTTTTTTATAAAGTTTTTGTCTTAGAATTTAACTATAATATATTTATATTGAAATCTTCCATGATGACTATCACATATTTTAAGTTTGTAGAAAATAGAGCATTTTTCTAGGCCATAAAAGGTTATTTATTGTTGTTGGTGTTGCATATATATTGAGTATTATAAATTAGAAGTGTAGAATGACTATTTTTGTGGCCATACATTTTTTGATTAGGATAAGTACAAGGTTTTATGAAAGGGGTCATACTTTTCCTCAACAAGGAGCACATCAGTGCCACCCTTTCCATGATTCAAACATGGGTCTCCTAGATGAAAGCCTAAAGATATACCACTATGGTGACCCAACATGGACCAAAACATTTAAGGTAAGTATAAATTTTTGAAAGGGTCTCATTCCCTTGTACTAAGGTTTGAACTTGGATCTCTTGGATGAAAATCTAAATATAAACAACTACAATATCCCCTAGGGACAAAACTTAAATAAAAAAATGGGGTAAAGTAAAAGTTTTTTTTGAAAGGATCCTGGGTTCTCATCCAAGGGACCCACATTCCAAACATGGGGTCGAAGTGCATGACCTTGCTATGTTTCTTTGTAAATAAATGCATGCCCCTTTCAAAACCCTATCTTTACCTCCAACAAATAATAATACTAATAATAATTTATAAATTTATTTATGTGAGAATAGGGTTCTTATACTTCAAACTTAGAGTGATAGGTCAAATCTATGACCATGAAAATATATCACTCTTTATTTTGACAAATGTGACTATAAAGTTTTTTTTCAAGGGTTATATGGTATTAAAATAAATCCTATCCATATTACATCCTAACCATGAAGTTTTATCATGATAATTGGACAATTTTGTATTTATTACTTGGCAATATTTGAAATTACAACCTTTAGAATACCGTCTTTTTGATGATGTGAATCTAGTAAGAGATGCAACCAATGACTCTTTACAAGCATAGAAGACTACTCCAAATTTTGATAACTATTTACCATGCATTGCAATAGAATCTTCTTTTAAGGAATATGTGTGTGTAAAGGTCATTTTTTTGTTGCTTTAAAGCCTCCCAATTCTCTCTAGCCTAATTTTGGCCCTATAAATAAAAATATATTATAGGGAGAAGAAAACCATCACATACTCCTATATGAGTAGTGTGAAGAAAATAACTCCTTTGATTATCAAGAGGATAAATCCAGCTTTATTTCAAAAGAATAATAGAAAAATATAGATAACTAGCATATTGAGATAATTATTCGTCATAGTCATCCTTGGATGTTGTATTTGATGAAGAGCATGATAAAAAATATAATGCAACTTTCTCTAATAAAGGGAAATATGGAGAGAATTACCATTCATTGATTTCATGGATGATTGCATCTCATAGTTGTACATCAAATGAAGTTACAAGTATTTAAGATCACTTGAAATAAGAGGTGACTGTGAATGTGATCTTCATCCATTTGGTAGGGGTCAGGGACCAACTACCCCACTCTACAATACCCTTTCCTTAGTAGGCTGAAAAGGTGTTTGACATACAGTACAAAATGACATAGAATGATGAAATAAAGGATGAGCACTACATCAAATGGATATAAAATATTTAAAGTACATGGATCCATACATGCCACATTCTCCCAGGGTTGTATACATGGACTATATAGACCTTGATCTAGGCAGTATGTGCTACAAGGCCACTTCTATGGAAGAAATGAGGGTTTGGTGTAACAAGTATTTTAATGGAAATCATGAGAGGCTTGTTAAAGCCAAGGACTTGATTGATAGAAAACTAAAAACAAACAAGAAAATGGTTGCAAATGAAGAATATAATCTTGTAATACATGATGAAGGTCATCCCATAAGGATATTCATGAGGAATATATTTATTAAGTTAATTCAATATTGATCCTTGTGAATAGACGTGTATCTCTATTCACAAGAGGATGTTTAGTGCGGCTGTAATTTTTGTTGTATTATGTTTGATATATTAAGTGGAGGTCTATGCCACACTTATCTATGATTTATTGTGTACTTGGAGTGCATGATTGGTGGTACTTGACCCTCCTAAATATTTTACAAAATAAGTTCACATTGAGGAGGGAAGGAAATATTAATCTTTGTCAATGTTTAATATAGCTAGGATTTTTAAATATGGTATTCAATAACCACCATGTGACCAAAGATCAATAACATTTTTTAGGAGTAGTAAGGACTATTCAACTACTTTATTGATCACATGGACAATTTAAGGTCCATGCCACACTCAGTTTGAATGGTTGAGTTTATTCCCATTCATAAGAAAATGTAAATCAGTAATGACCATCCAAACTAATTATCTACGATTGGTTGTGTGTCCCCAATCATAATTATTGTATACAATAGTTTGTGTCCCTACTTGAAACTATGAAATTGAATAGAATGTATCCCTATCTAATTATGTTGTATGACCATGGATAGAATAGTTGTTCCTTATCCTTTGTTAAATGTCCAATGAGGCCATTACCAATAAAGAAGCATAATGAGATCAATCCCACTATTGTTTGTTGTGAATAGTTGAGTGTCTCCCTATTCATACTCAAGGTATTCTTGATGAGCTATTAAGTATCTCCTACTTTACCATATAGTTATTTGTAGTATCCCTACCCATATTTAAATTATGATGTAATAAGAGAGAGAATTTTAGGATTTATAACATCATATAATGTGATAAATAAGGGAAAAACAAAGTGAGTAAAACCACTCACGTAGGAGTAATGTGTGTACTTAGTAAGTTAGAAATTTCACTAAATTAGTGAGAAGTGATATTTAATGTGTTATTTTGTTACAACCTATGTTGGGAAAAGTAAAATTTATCTAAATATTGAATATTAATGAAAACAATTAAAGCATCCTAATTTTCAATATGTATTTGACAAGCCTTATAATTTTTTATTTTTATGCTTTGACGAGTCTTTGTTTTCTTGAACCTAGAACTGAGTTTGATAAGGTATACATGATTGAGCATTTCAGGATGTTGAATGCAATAGTCAACAATAGAAGAGTATGACTTATTTTAATTATTATATTTTTTATCTAAGAAGTTTTGAGGCTTTAGAATGAAAGTTCCTTCATTGGGTGTTGATGTGCTTATTGTTTTATTTTGTAGCACAATTAACAATAGCTTTGCATTTTTTTGTTGTCTTTAACAACCCAATTATTTATGTGCCTCTCATTGAGGGCATTTAAAAATAATGGGTTACGACTCATATGGTGGTGTTTATATAAGGTTAGAATAAAAATTTATATCATAAGTTAGGTACCTATTTATGAATATTTTGATCTCTATATGGTCATATATTTTATACATTAGAGCATCTTTAATCCATAAGACTCCATGTTCATGCATATTTTATTTGTTTTATAGCACTTAAAAAAAGCAAATTCTATGATCCTTTTAAATAACATGTGGTCTTGTGTAATCAAGTTTTGAAGCAATTTATTGTGTGATTGTAATAACGATTATAAGTGACAATTGCATTTCTTACAAGGTAATTGATGTCATAATTTTATTTTTCTCCATGTTCCTAGTTGTTTTTGACAATGTATAGTTTCATTAGTGTATCTATCAACATCAACCAATTATGTTTTGCATTGAAGGTTAAGAAATGTTAATGGGCTTAATTGTCTTATCATCATAAACATGTTTTTCTTTGGTTGTTACAAATAGTTAGGTGAAACTTGTATATGATTTAAGTCCATATAACTAATGTCATATTTCATCATTCAACCCAAGTTTGGCTTGCATTTGACATATTTTTCTAGAAGATTTTAATCTTATACTTATCATTTCCTAATATGCACTAAACTCTTGCAAGGAATGTTTTTTTGAAAATTTGCACTATTCTAAAAATATATCAGCTATTGAGTATATTAAATCTTAATTGCTACATAGAAACTTCATTATAGTATGTAAATATTTTAGTTATTTCTATGTCACATGGATCATTAAAGTTTCAAAGTGGATGTTGTCCTTTGCAAGAGTAATTTGAAGGATTGAAATACACTAAAATATTGAAAAACATTCTTTTAACATCAAGTTCATTGTTTTCAAGCTTAATAATGTACGCTAAAAATTCAAAGATAAACTCATAAAAATGTCATGGTCCTTGCACCATCAAAATGGTATATGGATTCAAAGGGACAAACACATTTCAAGAGGAGTTAATTCCACTGTTCTTGCTCTCATTTCTAAATCATCGAATGTCAACACTCTTTTTGATTTTAGGACCATTAGCTTATGTAATGTCATTTAAAAAATCCTTGCTAAAGTTATAGCCAATAGACTAAAATAAATCCTTACTACTATTGTTGATCCTTGTCAAGGTAGCTCACTCCAAGGAAGAATCATTATTGATAATATTATATCCATCCATGAACTCATAAACTCTATTATCAAAAGTGGGAAAGCCAGGTTATTCATAAAAATGAATATGAACAAAGCTCTTGACAATGTTTCTTGGGACTTTCTTTTCTCAATCCTAACCAAATTCAGTTTTCATTATAACTAGGTTGACTTCATCAAGGAATACATCACCCCTACTAGATTCTTTTTTCTTGTAAATGGGTCTTATTGGTAGTTTTGCAACATTTTCACATTTTGATTTTGTTTTGATAATTGATTGTAAAATTTTTATGAATTTACAAATGAAGGCTTTGCAATTTTTAATATGTTTAGCTTTATTGCAGTTTTATTTTTCTACCTCATTACTATTAACATAATACATTACTGTAAATGATATTCAAATTATGTAAGCAATGGGAAAAAAATTATTTAAAAATTTCAAATAACACGAATGCCAACAAGAGAATTTATTTTTTAAATAAGAAGAGCTTTCGAAGAAAGAAAGACAAAGTTGGGTGCTTTTGCCACGATACGTATTTGCCCGAGAAATTATTAAATCTATGTTTGGATCTCAAGGAAGGGATGAAGAAGCATTTTTGCCTCAATCGAGGGACGAATACACGTCGCACATCTTGGAGGTGAAAACAAAATTTTAAAAATATTGTCCAAGTAAAGTCGCTTAAGGCGTTGTTGAAGGTTGTAAAAGCAAATAGAAGAAACCATTGTCGCACCAATAGAGGGGTGAAACCTTTTGTTGTCCATATTTAGGATGAAATTCACTTTAAAAGCGCCCGATACAATAAAAATATCAAAGGCGCTATGTGATTTAAAATGTTGGCACCCTAATATACGGGCGAAACCCTTTGGCGCCCCTCTCTAGGGCGACATCCAATGAAAATGGAATTAAGAAGCAATATATAAGTGAGCACCCATGAATTTGGGTGAGGTTTTAAGAAATTATTGATACCCCAAGAGAGAGGTGAAACCTCTTGTCACCCCTCTTTGGGGTGAAACACATTTGAAGCACAATTTCAAATGAATAATTTAGTGGGCCCAACTTTGGGTAGATTAAGATGGCAGTTTCACCCCAAGATAGGGGTGAAGCTCTTTGTCACCCCTTGTTCAGGTGAAGGAATATTTCCAAGGTTATGAAGGTTCATATAGCTGGTGATTTCATCTACAATTCAGGAAAGATGAAACATAAGTTCTCGATGAGTTCAAATCACAGTAAATCAAAATCACCTTTCCAAGGGGTGAATGGTGTTTTGGAGGTTTAGTTTTGGGCAATGATCTTTGCATAGTGCTCCAAGTTGAATTGGCAAGTGACACCACCTCTCCAAAAATATAAAAGCTCTTATCACCTTATTTTGGGGCAACAACAAAAAAGGCAGTTATAAGGATAAGATTAAAATATGAAGGTATTTAGATATCAGGATTGACTGTTGCCTATGGTTGCTCCAATAGGGTCATTTCACCCCTTCATTCGGTGATGCAGGAAAGCACTTCCAAAATATCTACTCCAGGTGCTCACTTTCATAATTCTTCAAGGAAGGATAGCATTTACTTTTGGGGTGATGCAGGAAAGCACTTCCAGAATATCTACTCCAATGTTGAGATATTAGGGGTAATATTTATTTGTTTCCAATACACCAAATTTCAACCTTGGTGATTTTCAAAGCGAATTTAATACTCAGTAGAATTTTCTACTGAAATGAATTTCCAAAGTGCAAGGTGAAGTGAATTCCTGCTCGATTCTTATGCAATTTTACTGTTTCCCAATGCATTGACACCCAAGATTGCTTTGAGTATTTACATTTGTTGATTTTTCTATACGATTTCCTCCTGTCGAAGTTAGATCATGGATTCTTTGCCAAATGTTTTGATCATAAAACCACCGATATCAAGGAGGAAAATACGTACGCTAGTTTTTTATCTACCATCATTTTGTTATACATGCATTAAATGATAGAGGAAAAATACCTCTATAAAATACTGATAATTTTTCATTGTAAAGGATGGAAGAGTGGACACTCTATAGAAATATAATCTAGGTTTTCTACGTTAATAGAGACAATTTAGCTTCTGGTTCTTGGAATGATTTTGCATTTGATAGTTATTTGTGTGTGATTTCTTAATATTTTATTCCCATTATCTGTTGTGAGTGAATTTTGCTATTGAATTTAGTCTTTGCTTGTATGGGAGTGAACATTGGAATGCACTCTAAAGGCTATTCTCTTGCATAGTTGTTAAAAGTCTCTGCACTTGTGTTTTCTATTGAATGCTACTAAGTTGCTTGGTGGAAGCTTTGATGTTAGTCTATCCCCATCCTATTCTACTGTCTTATAGCTATATTTTCCATTTTTTTCTACAGTTTCCTATTTCTTTCCTATTTCTCTAAACATATACCCAACATAGGATTAGTAAGGGAGTTAGACCTCTCTGGATATTGGCCTTGAGGACATTTATTTCCTCTGGTGTTTCAATATTAGTTAGGTCTAGGGTGCACAATGCATAGATATTGTAACTAGGCAGATTCATGAGAAACCATTTTTGGAATGCTTAGTGGAACTTTCAAAATATTCTACTATTAATAGTATAAAATTTTGATGTTCGCCTTGTACTATAGGATTAGAAAATCTGGAGACTTAGCTCTATCCAAAAGACTCTAAACATGAGGTAAGCGAAAGCTTTCTTCATGATTACGAGATCGAAGACCAATAATTTTTAAGATCCTATTGAATTGTATGAACTTGATATCCAAAAGCTAGGAGAACACCCTAGGTTAGTACCTCTGACTGTCCCATACACTAAAACGTCCTCTTAGTTAGTTGGTGTGTTTTCTGTTCCTACAAGTCCTACTACTACAACTACTAGTTTTCCACCTCCCTAACCACACACACCAATCCATATGGATCAAAATCCACCTCCACAGTAGCCACCACCAAGGCAATTTCCAGTATAGAATAGATCTGGAGCATTAAATCTATAAGCTCAAAACCTATTCCCTTAAGCAACATTGAAGGCTTTACCTACTTATGATGGTATGGATAATATTGCTTACAAGCACATCCAAGATGTGGCATCCTTGGCAATAATACATGATATTATAGATGAAGACATTATGGTATGATTGTTGGTGTTGTCTCTCAGAGAAAAGTTATTGTACTGGTACCGATCCTTGCCACCCGCTACCATTACCACATGGGACTAGTTGACAGAGTTGTTAATTAAAACTTTTCATGAGCAAGTAGATCCTTTTTCCTTTCTACATCAATTCACAAACATCCAAAGACATCTATAGGAGGAAATAGTAGATTTCAATGTTAGATTCACTTGAATTTGGCAAAGAGTTCTTGACGGTCTTCTACCTACCAATGAATAAGATACGTTCTACTATATTCAAGCCTTCAACTCTGATGTTGATATATCGGTTTGACAAGCCAATATCCACACATTTCTAAATCTGTATATGCAAGTTAAAAAGACCGAAGTGGATTTGATTGCCTTAGGTAAACTTCCCCCAAAGGTAACAATGCCTATCCTCCTTGATCTTCCACAAAATTATGACCCCTTCATGAAATTGTTAGAGGAGATACAATATATAAATTCGAGTGTAAGGACAATGTCAAATGAAATCACGGTAGTTAAAAAGAAGCAAGTTGAGGTTGAATTTTGATCAAGAAGATTTCTATAGACACCAAAACAACACCAATCTGATTATGTGACTACAAACACTGATCGCATTGACACCCACAACCCCCAGGGTAGTCCCCAGAGGTTAAATAGTGGTCCTAACCACTCACACAGTAGTTTTAGAAGGTCAGAGGTCAATTTGGCACCTTTCAGGCACTCTGCTCTCTACTCGTTCCACCCAGGGATGATTACAAATTGGTATTCATTCCATCCAGGGATGATTAGCAGTATTCACTCTAGGGTGGGGCAAATAGCAGGTTTGATGGGCAAAAAGTCAAATCTTGACAAATGGTAGCTCAGATCCACCACTTAACTCTTCCTTCATTATATGGGAGTGTGAGTGAGAATTTTTGAGCACTAGAGGCAGTTATATGGGTAGTCATGGAGCCCCTAATCAGGGAGGAATCTTCTCCCCTCGAGAAGGCAAGATTTCCAAGTGGTGCCCTTGCATGATCATCCAAAGAGACCGTTAGGTCTATAAAATGGTGATTCTTCTCACCCAAAATATATAGAGAGAAGGAGCATTTTGAGCAACGAAGTGCTGTCATTTTACATCCTCACACATTTTGATTTGTGCCTTTCACATCCTTGATCTCTTTTGGAAGGGAGGTCATTGGGTGATTATTGGAAGCGCAAATCTGGAACCAAAACCCGACATTTGGCCACAAAATCCTACAAAATTTTTTGACAACACCCCACAAGAGGTTTTGGATCCATCCCAAGTGTATTGGTGCCAAAATCGGGCCCTAAACTACGGGCGTCCTGCCCCCGGGCGCCCCCCACACTGTTGCAGTCCTAATCACCCCGTCCCAAAGTGATTAGAAATATGTAGTATATTTCATTTCTATTATTTTTGCATCTTATTATATGTTGCTTAGATAGGTTGTCATTCAAATTTCACATCATTTTGAGTTATTTTGATCATGTTTTTGTCATTTCCTTATTTTGCTAACATGCAGGTAGCATCATCAAATTCCTGGCGATAGAGGCCGAATTGGAAAAATATGACCTTTCGGGTCTTTCCAAAATACCCCATTTTACCTAACCCCCAACTTTGCAAGTGATTTGGAGCCTCTCGAATATGACATTTGGGACAGTGCTTTCTGACATTTTGTTGTAGGTCTAATCATCCTACCCCGGAGCGATTAGAAATTTGTGGTGAATTTTTTGACTATTCCATTTGCAGTGCCATATTGGTAATGTCATCAGGCTTCTGTTAAATTTTTAGATCATTCTGATGCTATTTAGTTATCTTTTTATTTATTTTTCACATGCACTAATCGTAGGCTTGGGGATTGCATGTTTCATTTTATCTACAAGTGCTACTTGCTATTTTTTTTTTCCTTGAACGTAGGATCTCGACATTAGAGGAGCAGAAAGGAGTCAAGACTCATCAACGCAAGATGTGGTTATGTTTGGTCCGCCCATTCTACATGTGGGCACACGAAATAAGGAATACCATTTGTTGATGTGACAAGAGTTTATTTAATGCTCCTAGCCCCTGAAAAGGGAGGATATGGATTGTAACTGGGTTCTAAAGCATATAAATAAAAAGGTTTGTACTACATATTCACTTTTATACCTTGTTTCAATGCGTTTATGTTTCTCTCCTTTCATGCATTTCAATTCATAGGATTTAGTGTTATCTTTGGCTTCGCTTGCATCGCACTTGGTGTTTCCTTTTTGTTTTTGTATCCTCGTGCTTTTAGTGGCGATCACGGTGGGAAAAATATAAATTTGAGTGTAAGGACAATGTCAAATGAAATCACAATAGTTACAAAGAAGAAAGTTGAGGTTGAGTTTTGATCAAGAAGATTTCAAACTCCAATTACTAGAGAACAAGCAACTTCAACCAGTAGAGATGTTGAGAAGAATACAACTGTGTTGGTTAATAAAGAAGCAAGTATATCAGAGCAAACATATTGGTTTTATACCTGCAATTATCCTCATGGTGAAGATACTTGCATGGTTCATTTGAACTATGTGTAGACGCTAGCCAAAAGCATTATCGATGTTCAAGTCAATATGATTTTAGAAATTGATCACAATTTTAAGGTACCATCTATTGAACAAGTTGCTATTCTTACAAGGTCTAGAAAGAAACCTGTCACGATAAATCTAGTTTATATGGAGCCATTGAAGGTACCTACCAAATAGAAGATACAAAATGAAAAGTGGTGGCCCTAAGAAAAAGCACCTATACCAACACCCGAGGTAGATGAGCCTATTTTATTTAAATATCTTTTGCCTACACATACAAAAGATAGAGTGCAAGTGAAAGCTTCAACTTCACAACCTACCATTGTGCAAATCCAAACTGAAACAAAAGAACAATTGAATTAAAATCTCAAGTACCTATCTTTAACCAAGCGCTAGAGGGTGGAGGCTACACAATAGTACTAGTGAAGACTAACAAACAAGAGATAAACCATGCACAAGTGTTTTTCCTTTGATCATGTTAGTAAACCAGCATTTTCCATTACTTTCTCCAAAAAAGAGGATACTAAGAAAAATTCCACTTACAATTTTAAAATTTTCCTCTAATACCCTATTTTCCCCTTTTTTCCACCTAAAACCATCTATTTGAAATTTGAATTTTTGGGGCAACTTGCCAAGGTCATAACTTTGCGCTCATTGAACCGATTGACTATTACAACATTTTTATGAAAAGGGCACGAGATGAAATAAGTGCGGTTGTCCTTTTTACTTTGCGCTAAGGGCTGTTTCTAACTAAAAATATTCAAATTCGTCCTCTAAGACCTTAAAAAATCACCTACAAGTTTTACTAGTTTTTCTAGTAGGAAATTTTCACTAGTTTTTTTGATAGGGTAGGAAACAGTAAAAATTACATATCTCTCAAACCACTCAGGATATTGGGATAATTATTTCAATTTTGGGTCAATTTATCCATCCTCTAAACAACTAGACCAAATTTACAACAAAATCAAACAATTACATTTTTTTTGGGTGATGCAAGATCACTCTTACACCACTGGATGCTCCTGCATCAAGTACCAGAGTAGATATGAAGATGTTGATGAGAGAAAGGAGTCCAACGTGTAGTTGTATAGTATTGTCAAAGAATTGAAGAGGATTACCATAAAGGTGAGCCTCTATGATACAATATAGTTGTCTCGACAAGTAGATCTATTATAGGAATCACTGAAATTCATGAAGGATAAAAGGAAGAATCCTACTCAAATAGTATTAGCCCAAACTTTATCCACTTTAGCCATTGGGAAAAATAGACCTCTCCCATTCTATTTGTCTCTTAGGATGGAGGGTTGGATAGTACACAATTGCATAATTAACTCTGGTGCAACAATGACTATCATACGAAGGCAGTGTGTGAAATCATGGGGATGGAGTATACAAGAAGTAGCCTAGGTATCTTGTAGCTATATGGTACTCTTATCAAGATGGTGGGAGTCATCAAGGATATTCTAATTGTTCTGCACAACATGTTGTAGATAAATATCATATAAGAAGTCGTTGTGGTAGAATTGGAACTATACTTTAGTATGTGTTTATCCAAAGAATTTATGATCAAGCTAGGGGGTTACCTATCATTGGATTATTCTCACCTGGATATTCCATTCAAGAGGAAGAGAATACAGATATATAATGAAAATTCTTCTACATACCATATTGAAAAAATTGAAGATGAATAAAAAGTTGTAAATTTAGTGAATCTGGTAATTAAAGAGCTGGAAGAGACAGACCTGATGGAGGAAACTCTAGATGAACTCGGGTTGGAGGATGAATTTTCTATGATTGATTTCAATGTGATGATGGAAACTGAGATCGATTACTATACCATCACTAAACCGGAGAAGGGTAAAGATAAAATGGCTAAAGATCTAGGTTCTACCCTTGACCAATTGTAGAAAATGTATTTTGATGGTGCCCGATGCAAGAATGGTGCTGGAGCTATAGTATTCATTTATCCTTTAGGAATCCAGATGATCTATTCATAGCATATGATCTAGAGCTCTACAAATAATACCACTGAGTAGGAAGCACTATGCTTGGGCCTAAGGAAAGCTAAGAAGCTCAAAATTATATAGTTGAATATTTTTGGCAATTCTGAGTTGATCATTAACCAGGTGACTAGTAAGTGCATTTCAAAATAACACTACCTAAAGGTGTATCGCAATAAGGTATGGGACCTTCTTGAGTCATTTTATGCCTTAATTATTTAGGCTATTTCTCAAGAGTGAAATAAACATGTAGATATTTTGGCATCCCTTAGTGTAAATTTCTCTCTTGTTGAAGGTGTGGTGTGCAAGCCCAATATTGCAAGGTTGATTTATAGACCTTCAGTACCTAACAAGAACATATACTGGCAAGTTTTTGATAATGATGAACACATTGTGAATTTAAAGAAGCCAGTGGTGTGGAAGGAAGAATATTAGATGGAGAGGAATCTAAAGGCTTGATCCAACTAAAAAATAATCACATACTAAAAGAATTTATTATATTAGAGAGTCTCTTTGATTAAAATGATAGAGTTAATAAGCACTGAATCAAGGTGGATGAAAAGGAATACACTGAGCTAGAGCTATAACCTAAAAAAGTCATCAAAACTGGGATAGATTATTCTCTTGGAGAGCTTGAAGGAATCAAAGAACTATGTTATGAGTACCTTGAAATTTTTGCATGGAGCTATCACAACCTAAAAGGATATGACAAAGATATAATTTAGCATAACATTGAGTTGCAGTAAGGAGTGAATATTTTTCGGTAGAAGCAGAGACTTGTAAATCCAAAAATTGAGGTGCTCATGAAAGTAGAGCTATTAGAAATGTTGGAGATGAAAATCATTTACCCTATCAAGCACTCGACCTGGGTGGTAAACTTGGTTTTGATTTGAAAGAAGAATGGAGATATTCACTTGTGCGTAGAATTTTACAATCTGAATAAAGCATCTTTGAAATATCATTACCCCTTGTAGATTGACCATATTCTTCCCATTATCATTGGAGCATAGATATTTTCATTATTTTATGGCTTCTCTGGATACAATAAAATCTGGGTGAAGGATGAATACCAACTCAAGACAATGTTTACTACCAAGTGGGGCACTTTCACATATTAAAGAATACCTTTCAGTATTTCAAATGCTGACACCACCTTTCAAAGAGCCATGGATATCACATTTGGTGAGTTGTTGAATTGGATTATTATGATTTATCTTGATGATATGACTATTTCCTCACATCGCAAGAAAGAGCATGTCTGTCATCTTAGAAAAGTGTTCAAAAAATACCAAGAATTTGGTATTTCCATTAACTCGAAGAAATCCATTTTTTTTGTCAAGTAGGAGAAACTCTTGGGGCATGTGATCTCAAAGGAAGGACTAGCTATTGATCTTGCAAGAGTTGAAGCTATTATGAAATTTCCAAAGCCAACTAACAAAAAATACCTATAGTCATTCTTTTGCCAGATCAACTTTATCCAAAAATTTATTGTTGACTTTGCCTAGCTGGTGAAACCAATGATGGATCTCTTGAAGAAAAATTTGGTTTTCAAATGGACCAAAAAAAGGAAGCAAGCATTCCAAGTAATTAAATAAGGGATATTCTAAGTGTCTGTATTAATTAATCCTGATTACTCCAAGAAGTTCATCACCAGGTTGTCAAGCTGCGATTATACAGGAGAAAGCCTTAAACTATTGAGCTTTACATCAACAATTTCAAACACGATGAGAGTAGTTTAAGTTTTCAAAAAAATTCAAAACACACTAAACAAGTTTTAGACCACACATATAATCCTTAAAAGAGATAATCATATTGTCTACTTTGTGTTTTTCTTTATTATTATGGTAATCAACATAAGATCCTCGATCTGTGGGTCAAACCCTAATAATAATAAAATAATTCCTTATGGATGCATTCCTACATCTATATTTTTGTCTGTATTTTTACAAAAGCAGAATGCAATAGATGGATGCTAATTAGAAAATATAGCAAAAGATAAAATGGCAAAATCCTAGATGCTTTTTTAGTTTTCCGCTAGTCACTGCTAGGAATAGCGCATCTTTGATTGCAATCCACCCTAGTCTCTAGTGGTCTAGGCCATTGTTTGTTTAGATTTTGCATGTATGAGGCCCAATCAGTGGTCATTTTCATCATAGATAGTTGCATTCTCTGAATATCATCTCATGTAATATTGCATTCTCTTAAAGTGAAACGTTCTTTTTTAAAGCATGTAGGAAAATCATGTGAATGTTGTTTTATGCATTTTTATTTTATGTAAATTAAAAAGAACCACACACACCATGTTCCAAAGTAAATGCTAGTGAGTTGTAAGTCACATCCAACCACTAATAGGGTTTCAATGACGGTGGAGGTGATTTCCATCCGTTGGCCCATCCTACGTACCCTATGTTCTAGACTAATACAGGATTCGAGAACCTTCCATAGCCTAGAAAATTTGCATATACTCCTCTTAAAAGGGTATGACGCTGACTGGGTGAAAACAGGTCAGGATATGGCAGGACATGTGCTCCCTGACTGTGTGTGGACTTCATTACCACACATTATAGGCTGGATTACGTGGTCTAAAGTTCATCACTAGCTTGTCGAGTTGCAAGTATACAGGTGAAAGGCTTAAACTATTGAGCATTACATCAACAATTTACTACACGATGAGAGTAGTTTAATTTTTCAATAAATTTTAAAACATACTAAACCAAATTTAGGACACACATCTAATCCTTAAAAGAGATAATCATATTGTCTACTTTGTATGTTTCTTTATTATTTGGGTAATCAACATAAGATCCTCGATCTGTGGGTCAAACCATAATAATAAAAATAATAATTCCTTCTGGATGTGTTCCTACATCGGTATTTTTCTGTCTTTTTTTGGTGTTTTTACTAATTGGAAAACATAGCAAAAGGTAAAATGGAAAAATCCTAGATGTTTTTTTAGTTTTCCACTAGTCATTGCTAGAAATAGCAGATCTCTGATTACAATCCGCCCTAGTCTCTAGTAGTCTAGACCATTGTTTGTTTAGAGTTTGCATATACGAAGCCCAATCAGTGACCATTTTCATCATAAATAGTTGCATTCTCTAAATATCATCTACTGTAATATTGCATTCTCTTAAAGTGAAACGTTATTTTTTAAAGCATGTAGGAAAATCATGTGAATGATTTTTTATGCATTTTTATTTTATGCAAATTAAAAATAACTACACACATCACGTTCCAAAGTAAATGCTAGTGAGTTGGAAGTCACATCGAACCACTAGTAGGGTTTCAATTATGGTGGAGTTGATTTCCATATGTTGCCCCAAATCCTATGTACCCTATGTTCTAGACCACTACCAGATCCAAGAACCTTTCATAGCCTGGAAAATTTACATATACTCCTTTTCGGAGGATATGACATTGACTGGGTGAAAACATGTGAGGATCTGGTAGGACCTGTGCTCCCTGACCGTGTGTGGACTTCATTACCACATATTATTTTTTGGATTACGTATCTTGGAGTTCATCACCATGTTTTTGAGCTACGATTATACAGGTGAAAGCCTTAAAATATCGAGCATTACATCAACAATTTCAAACACGATGAGAGTAGTTTAAGTTTTCAACAAGTTTCAAAACACACTAAACCAGTTTTAGGAAACACATCTAATCCTTAAAAGAGATAATTATATTGTCTACTTTGTGTGTTTCTTTATTATTTGGGTAATCAACATAAGATCCTCGATCTGGGGGTCAAACCCTAATAATGAAAAAATAATTCCTTCTAGATGTGTTCCTACATCGGCATTTTTTTGTCTGTGATTTTACAAAAGAAGAATGCAATATATGGATGCTAATTATAAAACATAGCAAAAGATAAAATGGTAAAATCCTAGATGATTTTTTAGTTTTCCACTAGTCACTGCTAGGAATAGTGGACATCTGATTACAATCTGCCCTAGTCTCCAGTAGTCTAGGCCATTGTTTGTTTATATTATGCATGTATGAGGCCTAATATGTGGCCATTTTCATCATAGATAGTTGCATTCTTTTAATATCATCTAGTGTAATATTACATTCTCTTAAACTGAAACTTTCTTTTTCAAAGCATGTAGGAAAATCATGTGAATGTTGTTTTATACATTTTTATTTTATGCAAATTAAAAAGAACCACACACACCACGTTCCAAAGTAAATTCTAGTGAGTTTGAAGTCACATACAACCACTAGTAGGGTTTCAACGATGATGTAGGTGATTTCCATCCATTGGCCCAAATCCTACATACCCTATGTTCCAGACCAACACTGGATCTGAGAACCTTTCATAGCTTGGAAAATTTGCATATACTCCTCTATGAAGGGTATGATGTTGAATGATTGAAAACAGGTGAGGATCTAGCAAGACTTGTGCTCCCTTACCATGTGTGGACATCATTGCCACACATAATAGGTTGGATTAAGTGGCTTGGATTTCATCACCAGGTTGTCGAACTGCAAGTATATTGTTGAAAGCCTTAAACTATTGAGCATTACATCAACAATTTCAAACACGATGAGAGTAGTTTAATTTTTCAATAAATTTCAAAACACACTAAACTAGTTTGAGGACAAACACCTAATCCTTAAAAGAGATAATCATATTGTGTACTTTGTGTGTTTCTTTATTATTTGCATAATCAACATAAGATCCTCGATCTGGGGGTTGTTGAGAAGCAACACACCCCCACTAAAAAAATGAATTTCCATCCTTTGAAAATATTTAGCTTTCATTTTACAGTAGGGACCCTCTTGATGTTTTCCAGGTTTTTATTCCAAATTTTTCTTGCATCCTTTGTCAAAATTCGCCTTCATCAAAGCATCCAAGTAGGCTTGCATACGACATTGATCTCAATTTAAAACTTCTGAAAGTTTGCATGTTAAAAAGATTAATTCATATTAATGCATTTTTCTCTTAGTCCCTGATGAATTTTAAAGTTCCGTTTGCAGATTCGGATACCCTTTTGCCTTATTTAGATCCTTGCAAAGTTTCATCAAATTCTGGGTACTTCAAGTTTTCATCATTTTCTGCACCAAAAAGAAACAAGGCATGGGACGTCGCGAAATCATGACGTCGTGATTTCGCGACGTTGCGAAATTGCGACACGCCAAAACAAAGGGATCCCAAAGGTGGTCATGTCGCAAAATCACGACATGACCGGAAGGAGAAATAGCAAGGAGTGGACGTGTCGCGAAATCGTGACATCGCGATTTCGCGACGTTGCAAAATTGTGACACAGTCCAGAGGAAGAAGCCCAAGGGTGGTCGTGTCACGAAATTGTGACACGGCAAGAAGATAAAGAGGCCAATGCATGGGTGTCGCAAAATCACGATGTCGTGATTTTGTGACACAAAATTTTGAAAGATGCCTAGGCAGAAATAGGTCGCGATTTCGCGACATGTCGTGGTTTCACGGCAGACAAAACAAAGAAGTTCCAGGCACAGGGGATGTCGCGATTTCATGACATGTCGCGGTTTCACGGCAAAAGAGACAAAGAAGCCAAAATGAAAAGCAGCTGGAAGAAAGCGTCGTGTTATCATGACACGTGTCAAAAGAAATAAAGCCGACATATAATGAACATTAAGGTTTTAATTTAATAATATTAAAATGCTAACCCTTGCTTTTCTTTTGCAGAGAGCGATCCGACAGTTGCATGATGGCGGAAGTAATGACGAGAAAGACAAAGTTAAGTGCAGATTAATCGAGGACCGTCACATTGAAATGGGAAACGTCGAGAATTGTTGGTTCATCCAGATTTTACATATCTGTCCGCAAAGAGACTTTACGATGACTAAGCAGCTGCCCATTTAATAGAATATGTCGGCAATTGACCGAAAAATGAAAATATCTACACACAGTTACCAAAATTTGCCGATGGACGCATTTAACGAAAATTTATGGCGGAAGTAATGGCGTGCAGAGATTTTCAACTCAGAGATGGCTCTACGAAGATGAAATGTCAGAGAAGTGGTGACTCATCCAAATTTCCTAGGGGAATTAATAAAGACATTTACACACAGTTGCGGGTGGATGCAAGTAGCATTAAAATTCTGCCTACTCCATTTATGGCAAGTAACTGCACTGATTTGCAGAATGGTTAAGTTTTATCGAAACTCTATTTTAAAAGGCCTTATATTGTAAAACCCGGGTAGTAGAGTTTAAGGTGATAATATTTAGGGTTTTGGAAGAAGATATTTCTAAAAATATCAGGGTTTGTCCTGGGTCTATATATACTTCTTCGAGATGTAATTTCAGGAGACGAAAACTTAGAATAAAAGGCTATTGAAGCAATTTCCTGCAAATCTTGTTTGAATGCTTTATTCTGGACTTGGAGTTGATGTGCTTTTCGCTTTCTATGATAGCGTGGCCAGGAGCCTAATCTCTTTCAGATTGTGCTAAGTTCATTTTCTTTTGTTTTCATCTCATTAAAGTTTATTAAATATATGTTGTAAATCCATGTTATCAAGATTAAATATGTTGTTGGGCTTCATTCATTTTATTGTATGCTAGGGAAAACCACAGATTTAAGGTTTAGGCCTGTTCTAATTGCTCTATCCTCACTGTGTGAGCTAGGCTGCTGGTGAGAGATACCAATTTTAACCGACTTCCCTTCTGTTTATGATTTTATTTCTAGATCTGTTTCATCTCTGTCTTATGCTCTTAGTAGAAGGTGATCTTAGAAAGCTGGACACCTTCTTCTTTGATTTGTTCTATTGTGAAGCTGATAGTATAAATAAAATTGGTAGTTTTGTTTTTCCAGCTAAGTTTGATAAACTTCTCTTTCTGCCTTACCCTACTCTCTCTGTTCTTTCGATTGAATGATCCATTTTTATTTTCTTTAAATTTGTCTTTTATTTAAATTTGCCAAATATCAAGACGATTAACGATTATCAACAAATAACAACTTCTAAACATTATTGAACTGAAGGTCGAGCCCGTTGTAAGGTAACAGACAGTCCACTTGAAAACTATTCCAGAAGTGAAAAAGAGTGAATAGACATTCGACCCAACTCTGTAACTCACACCTTGGATAACTAGCAAGATCCTAAAGTGAGTGGGATTTATCCCTTATAAGTGTTATCAGAGTTTCATGCTCATTCTTCATAGGGTGTGTATAAAAGTCGAACCAACATTTAAAATGGTGCTAGAAGGAGGGCCTGAAGTTCAGTAGTTTGTTAAGGATTGTAAGATTATAAGTTGCTTGTGAAAAGCTGGATTCTACATACAGAGTAACAAGGTCCCACCCCAGAGCTGGAGAGCTCCTTGTGCCTGAGTTAGAAACCCCAAGAAGAAGTAGCCTCAGAAGGGCCAAGTCTCTGTCTGAAATAGTTTTATCACCACTTGTAGTTACTCCAACTACAACTGAAAATATCATCGTCAATCAAGTAGTAATGGCAAACTGGTTGGGTTCCACTGCCTTAAATATCTTGGGTGCAGCCCATGACCTGCCCAGAAATCCTGAGAGATATCTTCCCAGATACAAGCATGACGGAACTAGAACAACAGAGGAACACCTAGTAGCATTCAAGAATGCTCTAAAATTGTTAAATGTACAGCATGAAGATGTGGCTTGCAGATTGTTCCCTTTCACTCTCCAGGAGGGAGCATACGACTGGTTTCTGAATCTCACTAACGATTCTATTACCAGTTGGAATGACTTGGAAAAGGTTTTTGTATCACAATTTGGTGAAGTGATAGATCCTAGTGTACTATATTAGCAATTTTCTGGTATTAAAAGAGAAGTAAATGAATCTGTCAGATCTTACAATATCAGATTTCAAAAGGCTTATGGTAGACTGACAGGTTATTATGTGCCAAATGCAGATCTGGCATTAGAAATTTTTAGAAATTCTTTGGATCCAATGACCTCTGTCTTCTTGAAAAGAGATGCCAATGTTACTAATTTAACAGAGGCTTATAAAGAAGCTTTGATTCTGGAAAGACAATTGGGACCTCAAACTTTGAGTACCCATCAAATTCCTATGGTCACACAAGGTACCCCTGTTTTCAATCCCATACCGCATCAGATGATGTTGCCAACATGTCAAACTCCACCGATAAGCAATCCATTGGCTGTAACACCTGCTAAAAATGTATAGAATCCAGGTAAAGAAGTTGATAACGCAAGAGTTGAGGAAGTGTCAAAAATAGTCCAAAAGTTGGCCAATGACTTTTTAAGTTTTAAAAGGCAGGTTTCTACTAGGGAGAACTCAAACAGGTATTCTTATCAGCAGAACAGATTCACTCGGCCCCCATACGAACCCAATAAGGATTATAAAGGTAAAGGGCATGATGTAAATATTTGTGACTTGGCTTTGCCTAACTGGTGCAGGATACATGCCACTTCTCAACACGGGGAATTGGATTGTTTGGAATTTTGTAACGCCTTTGAAGCTTTATCTGGTGAGTTGATTTCTCCTGAACATCAAAGAAATGCGGATGGCCCAAGTTCATCCAACCATAGTGCAGCTATGGTCTTAGATTCTTTCACTTTTCCAGGTGAGTCTGAGAATGTAGTGGAGATGCCTATGGATGAGGTGCAGGCTTTTCAACAATACAGGAGGGACAACTACAACCTCAAAAACAAAAATTCGGAGCCCAACACTACATCTACCCCTCCGGACAACTCCCATAATGTTCCTCCAGATCCATCTTCAAGCAATAACCCATCTCCACCCAAGGGAGGAAATCCGAGAGGACCAGATGCATTTGTCCCTCCACTCAATAAGGGATATAATATAGTGGAGGACATGAAGAAGATCAAAGCCAACATCACTCTTCATGAGTTGGCCCAAATTTTGGAACAGAGGGATAACTTGATTAAAACATACTATGGGCCTACTACCAAATCTTTGGACAAGGGAAAGAAGATGGCAAACGCAAATATGGCCATGTATAAAGAGAAAACTGAAGTTTCGCCTTTCCTACTGACTGTTCGTATATTTGGGAAAAACTTGCACAACTGTCTGGTAGATTCGGGTGCTTCGGCTAATGTTATGCCTTTGGCCATTTGTCAACAGTTGGGTTTGACCCCAATGAAGTCTAAAAGAAGAGTTGTCCAATTGGACAAATCAGAGGTTAAAGTAGTAGGTGAACTTCAGAATATTCATATCCAGTTAGCATCTAAGCCAAGGGCACAACACAAAATTGAAATTCAGGTGGTGGATATTCCTGTGGGGTACGGGATGCTTCTGAGCAGGGATTGGTCGAAATCTTTGAATGGATACTTGGCAACTGATTTTTCACACATGTGGTTGCCATGGAAAGGAGTTGCAAACCAATTAAGGGTTGAAAGAGAACCTAGATACAAACATACGATCACTGAATATAATGCAAAAAATGAGACTATAAATATTACTGATGTAGATATTGGGGTTTATAATTTAACAACAGGACAAAATGAGAAGTTTAGTAAAGCTCATCTTGTTCATAGTAATGAAGTTTGGACGCTTCATGTGGATGGGGCTAAATCTAAACAAGGTTCTGGTATAGGGGCAGTTCTTAAAGGACCTGAGAGTCAGACATATTTTATGTCTTATCGCCTACAGTTCCCTTGCACAAATAATTTAGCAGAGTATGAAGCTCTGGTGCTAGGATTGAAATTTGCTTTGGACAGAAGTGTAAGAAATATCCAAGTTTTTACAGATTCAGAGTTGGTGGCAAATCAAGTTAAAGGAAAGTTTCAGTGCAAAGCATTCTACTTAAAAGGATACAAACACCGAGTGTGGGATCTCATGGAAGATTTTGATGCTTTTAATTTAACGCACATACCTAGAGAGCAGAATTCACTTGCAGATGTATTAGCTTCATCAGCCGCAAGTCTGAAGCCACTGGAAGAGTTCAAATGGAACAAATTTTTGATCGAGTTAGTCCCTTGTCCTTCAGTCCCAAATAATGTAGATAATTTTCAGGTTTTCTCTGATGACCAGCAGATTATAAATTTTTTACAGAGTACCAATGCATTTGAAAATGCTATAATCGATGATGGACAAAGGGATACTCTGCTGGAGCAGTTAGACGATGAAAGGGGAATAATAAGGTTGAAAGATAATAGAATTCCAAAAGGGATGGTGGAACTGGAGCGGCTCTTTGATGTTGACCAAATCAAGCAAAAGGTGAGTTCTGGGGATTCTATGGGTGTAACAAACAGTGAGACTGAGAACCTGAACGTGGGGATTGAAGAAGATCCCAGAGCACCTCAAGTTGGCTAAAACTTGTGACCCAAAAATAAAAAGAAATATGATTGATTTTCTTCACAGGTCCAAGGATGTTATGGCCTGGTCTTACAAAGACTTAAAGGTTTTTGATCCGAAAGTTTACACTCATGTAATACCTTTAAAAGAATTTTGCAAACCCTTTCGACAGAAATAGAGGCATGTCAATGCTTTGCTAGAACCCCTCATCAGGAGGGAGGTGGAAAAATTATTGAGTGCCACCATTATTTTTCCCGTTAGGCATTCTACTTGGGTGGCCAATTTGGTGCCGATCAGAAAGAAAAATGGAGAGATCCGCTTGTGTGTGGATTTTAGAAATTTGAACAAAGCATCTGAGAAAGATAATTATCCTCTGCCTTCCATGGATGAGGTGCTACAGATTGTCAATGGTTTGGAAATGATGTCTTTCTTAGATGAATTCTCAGGGTATAATCAGATACTAGTTGAGAAGGAAGACAGGATGAAAACTGCCTTCACAACCAAGTGGGGAACTTTCGCCTACAAAAGAATGCCATTCGGATTGACTAATGCCGGAGCTACTTTTCAACGTGCAATGGATCATGCTTTCAAAGGCCTTATGGGTAAGTGCATTGTTGTTTACATGGATGACTTGACAGTTTTCTCTAAATCTCGGTTTGACCACGTGAAGCACTTGGAGTCTATTTTCAACAAATGCAAGGAGTTCGGCATTTCTTTGAACCCAAAGAAGTGTGTTTTTGGTGTAGTCGAAGGAAAGCTCCTTGGACACTTGATCACCAAAGATGGCATTTCCATGGATCCTGACAGAGTTGAAGCCATATCCGGGATACCCTTTCCCAACTCTAAGAAAGAGTTAAGATCCTTTTTTGGGAAAATTAATTTTGTCAGAAAGTTCATCTTCGGCTTCGCAGAAATAGTCAAGCCACCGAATGACATGCTGAAGGAAACTGCTAAGATCATTTGGACAACAGAAGCCAAAACAACGTTCCAAGAAATCAAGACTGCCATCAAGCAAGCTCCAGTTCTGGTGAGCCTAGATTTCAGTGCAGATTTTTACTTGTACACCTTTTCTTCTGAACACACACTTGCTGCAGTTCTGACCCAACGAAGAGAAATGGGGGAGCATCCAATTGCTTTCAAGAGTACCAATTTAAAGGGGGCTGAGCTAAAATATTCTCGCTTAGATAAACAAGCCTATGCCTTGGTGAGAGCAGTTAAGCAGTTCAGGCACTACATACTAAGAAGCAAAGTTCATGCTATAGTTCCTGACCCAGCTGTTAAATACCTATTAAGCCAGGATGAATTGGGTGAACTAAGAGGTAATTGGGTTACAAGACTACAGGAATACGACTTAGAAATTCGGCCTACAAAATTAATCAGAGGACTTGGTTTGTCTCGACATATTGCTGAAATACCTGTACAAGGAGAAATTAATCAGTTGGATTCTGGATTCGATGATTGGTATGGAGATATCATTCATTTGTTGCAATTTGGAATTTGCCCATCTCACCTGAATAGAACCCAGAGAAGAGCACTAAAGTTGAAATCTGCTCATTTTCTCCTCAAAGGAGGTAACTTGTATAGAGAAAATTATGCTGGCATTTTCTTAAGATGCATTTCTCAAAATGAAGTCAATGAGGTGATGTCCAGTTTTCATGAGAAGTTAGGGGTCGGGCATTCTTCAGGTTTCGCTACTGCACATAAGATATTGAGAGCAGGCTATTACTGGCCTACATTGTTTAAAGATGCACATCAACATGTGAGAACTTGCCATCAATGCTAAACTTTTGCATCCAAAGAGGCTAATCGAGCTCTCCCATTGCAGCCTGTTGTAATAAACAAACCTTTTATGCAATGGGGACTTGACTTTGTGGGTGTGATAAACCCAAATTCATCAGCAGGGCATAAGTATGTTCTAACAGCCACCGATTATTGCACAAGATGGGTTGAAGCAGCAGCCACCATGAGGAGTACAACCCATGAGGTGATCGAATTTCTAGAGTCAAATATCATAACCAGGTTTGGGGTTCCTTTGAATTTGGTGTGCGATAATGGACCAGCCTTTCAATCATTAGAGTTTGCAGAGTGGGCATACCAGATGGGGATAGTTATCGGATTTTCATCCAACTATTATCCCCAAGGTAATGGACTAGTTGAGTCCACGAATAAGAATTTAATGAATGCCATTAAGAAATCTACATCGGACAAACCCATACAATGGCATACATTATTGAAATATGCACTTTGGGCTGACAAGATAAGATATAAAGTGGCTCTTAAGACTTCCCCATTTGCTTTGTTGTATGGTACTCAGCCCATTGTTCCCATCTCTCTGAAATTACCTACTTATCAATTTGTTTTAGACTATTTTGAGGATCAAGCAGATGCAGAGGCTCGTGTTTTGGATTTAACTAATTTACTGGATGAACGACTCCAAGCCTTGGAACATTTCAGTCGGCACCAAGAAATCGTCAAGCGTTGGTTTGACAAAAGAGCCAGAGTGAAGGCTTTCGGACTTGCAGACCTGGTGCTTCTATGGGACAAAGCCCATGAAAAGAAAGGTAAACATACAAAGTTGCAGCCGCTATGGATAGGGCCATACCAGATTGTCGAGATCCTAGGTAATAATGCTTTTCGTCTACAGGACCTTGAGGGTAATTTTTTGAACCTTCCTGTTAATGGTCAATACCTAAAGCATTATTTCTCAGCTGTTCCATCCAACACATCATTTGAATAAATCACAAAGACGTTGTAACATGTGTATATATTGTAAATAAGCTTTGAAGTTGTTTTATTTTATTTTATTTTGTGTTTGTATTGTAAATAAGCTCTGAAGTATTTTGTTTTTATTTTATTTTGTTTTTTTTTAAAGTTCTCTGTTTTATCTTTGAGTTCTGTACAAATTTCTTTTAGCTTTTAAATTTCTGTTTTTTTTAAGTTTTGCTTGGGCAGCAAAGAGAGAATCAGCCTTTAAAAAAAAAATTGTTTTTATTCTGAGTTCAAAATCCCGTGTTCATTTTGTTTTATTCTAATTAAGAGATAGTCTGCTTAAACTGAACAGTGGAACTATTTTGTTATTCAGAACAACAGTAGAAAGATGATTGGATTTTGTGTCTTGCTTGCCACAATTATTTTAATTATAAAGAAACTGCTATATTGTTGGGTTGAAGAACTCCTAGGGAATCCAAGAAAATTTGGTCATAAGAGGGGACTCTGATTCATGAAATTATTTGAGTGTCCATAGAGGCTATCAGTACCCAGGCTGAAGTAGTTCCAGATCGATGAAATTAAAAAAAAAAAAATTGTTTTTAGCAAGGCTTTCCAGATTTCGGTATATTTCAAGAGAGAGAGAGAGAAGGTGAAAGTTGAGCAAGGCAACATAAAACTGGCACTCTTTTATTTCCCATGTATATAAAATAAAAAAAATAAAGAGAAGTTATGTAATGAAAGAGGTAGCCAGGGTTTCAGAAGATGTTTTCTTTTACCAAGTTGTAGATACTACCTCACAGTTGTGGATCAAAGTCATGAAAATCTAAAGAGTAACTCCGTCGGGGTTGTAAAAGGCTAAACTAGTAAATAGAGCCCTACTCGGTTTCCCCTTTCACAATCTAGAAAAGCTGATCAATCCAGAGTACAACATTCGAAGGCCCAGTCATTCTTGAAGAAAGTTTTATACGCTTATAATTGCACATCAGAAATCTTCCTTAAGTGATTCAACCTAGTATGTCCTTGGGAAATTTTAACAACTATCAGGTAGTAGTTAAATTATTTTGAAGAATATTTGTGGCAAGGCATGGTACATGGTCTATGTTGTTTTGAAACTAGAGTCCTGGATTCTAAAATAGTGCTACTATTTTTCCCGTAGATATCGCCATTTGTTGAGAAGCAACACACCCCCACTAAAAAAATGAATTTCCATCCTTTGAAAATATTTAGCTTTCATTTTGCAATAGGGACCCTCTTGATGTTTTCCAGGTTTTTATTCCAAATTTTTCTTGCCTCCTTCTTCTTCAAGTTTTGCCTATATCAAAGTATCTAAGTAGTCTTGCATATGACTTTGATTTCAATTTAGAATTACTTTTGAAAGTTTGCATGTTAAAAGATTATTTCATATTAATGCATTTTTCTCTTAGTCCTTGATGAATTTTAAAGTTCCGTTTGCGGATTCAGATACACTTTTGCCTTATTTAGATCCTTGCAAAGTTTCATCAAATTTTGGGTACTTCGAGTTTTCGTCATTTTTTGCACCAAAAAGAAACAAGGCATGGGACAGCGTGAAATCGTGACACAATGGAGAGAAAAGGCCTAAGGCGGAGGAGGTGTCGCAAAATCACGACACGCAAAAACAAAGGGAGCCCAAAGGTGGCCGTGTCACAAAATTGCGACACGGCAAGAAGGAGAAAGAGCAAGGAGTGGACGTGTCGTGAAATCGCGACACGGTCCAGAGGAAGAAGCCCAAGGGTGGCCGTGTCGTGAAATCGTGACACGAAAAGAAGATAAAGAGGCCAATGCATGGGTGTCGTGAAATCGTGACGTCGCGATATTGTGACACGAAATTTTGAAAGACGCCTAAGACAGAAACATGTCGTGATTTTGTGACATGTCACAATTGGTTTCGCGACAGACAAAACAAAGAAGTGCCAGGCACAGGGGATGTCGCGATTTCGTGACATGTCGCGGTTTCACGACAAAAGCGACAAAGAAGCCAAAATGAAAAATAGCTGGAGGAAAGCGTCGTGTTATCGCGACACGTGTCAAAAGAAAACAAGCCGACATATAATGAACATTAGAGGTTTAATTTAATAATATTAAAATGCTAACCCTTGCTTTTCTTTTGTAGAGAGCGATCCGACAGTTGCATGATGGCGGAAGTAATGACGAGAAAGACAAAGTTAAGCGCAGATTAATCGAGGACCGTCACATTGAAATGGGAGATGCCGAGAATTGCTGGTTCATCCAGATTTTACAGATCTGGCCACAAAGAGACTTTACGGTGACTAAGCAGCTGCCCATTTAATAGAATATGTCGGCAATTGATCGAAAAATGAAAATATCTACACACGGTTACCGAAATTTGCCGATGGACGCATTTAATGAAAATTTATGGCGAAAGTAATGGCGTGCAGAGATTTTCAACTCAGAGATGGCTCTACGAAGATGAAATGTCAGAGAAGTGGTGACTCATCCAAATTTCCCAGGGGAATTAATGAAGACATTTACACACAGTTACAGGTGGATGCAAGTAGCATTAAAATTCTGCCTTCTCCATTTATGGCAAGTAACTGCACTAAGTTTTGTAGAATGGTTAAGTTTTATCGAAACTCTATTTTAAAAGGCCTTATATTGTAAAACCCGGGTAGTAGAGTTTAAGGTGATAAGATTTAGGGTTTTGGAAGAAGATATTTTTAAAAAGATCAGGGTTTGTCCTGGGTCTATATATACTTCTTCGGGATGTAATTTTAGGGGGCGAAAACTTAGAATAAAAGGCTATTGAAGCAATTTCTTGCAAATCTTGTTAAATGCTTTATTCTGGACTTGGAGTTGATGTGCTTTTTGCTTTCTGTGATAGCATGGCTAGGAGCCTAATCTCTTTCAGATTGTGCTAAGTTCATTTTCTTTTGTTTTCATCTCGTTAAGGTTTATTAAATGTATGTTGTAAATCCGTGTTATCAAGATTAAATATGTTGTTAGGCTTCATTCTTTTTATTGTATGCTAGGGAAAACCACAGATTTAAGGTTTAGGCCTGTTCTAATTGCTCTGTCCTCACTGTGTGAGCTAGGCTTCTGGTGAGAGATACCAATTTTAACCGACTTCCCTTCTGTTTATGATTTTCTTTCAGATATGTTTCATCTCTGTCTTATGCTCTTAGTAGAAGGTGATCTTAGAAAGCTAGACACCTTCTTCTTTGATTTGTTCTATTGTGAAGCTGATAGTATAAATAAAATTGGTAGTTTTGGTTTTGCAGCTAAGTTAGATAAACTTCTCTTTCTGCCTTACCCTACTCTCTCTGTTCTATCGATTGAATGATCCATTTTTTATCTTTCTTTAAATTTGTCTTTTATTTAAATCTGCTAAAGAGTTAGATCAAAGAACGATTTAAATGAACTACAAAGAACCAACTCCAAAAACATTACTGAACGAAGGCTTGAATCCATTGTAAGGTAACAGATAGTCCATCTTGAAAACTATTCCAAAAGTGAAAAAGAGTGAATAGACATTCGACCCAACTCTGTAACTCACACCTTGGATAACCAGCAAGATCCTAAAGTGAGTGGGATTTATCCCTTATAAGTGTTATCAGAGTTTCATGCTCATTCTTCACAGGGTGTGTATAAAAGTCGAACCAACAGGGGTCAAACCCTAATAATAAAAAAATAATTCCTTCTGGATGTGTTCCTACATCGATCTTTTTCTGTGTTTTTCTATTTGTGTTTTTACAAAAAAAAAATGCAATAGTTGGATGCTAATTAGAAAATATAACAAAAGATAAATTTGCAAAATCCTAGATGCTTTTTTAGTTTTCCACTAGTCGCTGCTAGGAATAGCGGATCTCTGATTACAATCCGCCCTAGTCTCCAGCGGTCTAGGTCATTGTTTGTTTAGAGTTTGCATGTATGAGGCCCAATCAGTGACCATTTTCATAATAGATAGTTGAATTATTTGAATATCATCTAGTGTAATATTGAATTCTCTTAAAGTGAAACGTTATTTTTCAAAGCATATAGGAAAATCATGTGAATGTTGTTTTATGCATTTTTATTTTATGCAAATTATAAAGAACCACACACACCACGTTCCAAAGTAAACGTTAGTGAGTTGGAAGTCACATCCAACCACTAGTAGGGTTTCACTGATGGTGGAGTTGATTTCTATTCGTTGGCCCAAATCCTACGTACCCTATGTTCCAGACCAACACCAGATCTGAGAACCTTTTGTAGCCTTGAAAATTTGCATATAATCCTATTCAAAGGGTATGACGTTGACTAGGTGAAAATGGGTGAGGATCTAAAAGGACCTGTGCTCCCTGACCGTGTGAGGAGATCATTACCACACATTATAGGTTGGATTACATGGCTTGGAGTTCATCACTAGGTTGTCGAACTGTGAGTATACTAGTAGAAGCCTTAAACTATTGAGCATTACATCAACAATTTCAAACACGATGAGAGTAGTTTAACTTTTCAACAAATTTCAAAACACACTAAAATAGTTTTAGGACACATATCTAATCCTTAAAATAGATACTCATACTATCTACTTTGTGTGTTTCTTTATTATTTACTTAATCAACATAAGATCCTTGATCTCGAGGTCAAAACCTAATAATAATAAAATAATTCATTCTAGATGTGTTCCTACATCGGTCTTTTTCTGTCTTTTTCGGTTTGTATTTTTTAAAAAGTAGAATGCAATAGATGGATGCTAATTATAAAACATAGCAAAAGGTAAAATGGAAAAGTCCTAGATGCTTTTTTAGTTTTCCACTAACTGCTACTAGGAATAGCGGATCTTTGATTGCAATCCGTCCTAGTCTCCAATGGTATAGGTCATTGTTTGTTTAGAGTTTGCATGTATGAGGTCCAATTAGTGGCCATTTTCATCATAGATAGTCACATTCTCTGAATATGATCTACTGTAATATTACATTCTCTTAAAGTGAAACGTTCTTTTTCAAAGCGTGTAGGAAAATCATGTGAATGTTGTTTTATGTATTTTTATTTTATGCAAATTATAAAGAACCACACACACCATGTTCCAAAGTAAACGTTAGTGAGTTGGAAGTCACATCCAACCACTAGTAGGGTTTCACTAATGGTGGAGTTGATTTCTATTTGTTGGCCCAAATCCTACGTACCCTATGTTCCAGACCAACACCAGATCCAAGAACCTTTTGTAGCCTTGAAAATTTGCATATAATCCTATTCGAAGGGTATGACGTTGACTAGGTGAAAATGGGTGAGGATCTGTAAGGACCTGTGCTCCCTGACCATGTGAGGAGATCATTACCACACATTATAGGTTGGATTACATGGCTTGGAGTTCATCACTAGGTTGTCGAACTGTGAGTATACTGGTAGAAGACTTAAACTATTGAGCATTACATCAACAATTTCAAACACGATGAGAGTAGTTTAACTTTTCAACAAATTTCAAAACACACTAAAATAGTTTTAGGACACACATCTAATCCTTAAAATAGATACTCATACTATCTACTTTGTGTGTTTCTTTATTATTTACTTAATCAACATAAGATCCTCGATCTCGGGGTCAAAACCTAATAATAAAAAAATAATTCATTCTAGATGTGTTCCTACATCGGTCTTTTTCTGTCTTTTTCGGTTTGTATTTTTTAAAAAGTAGAATGCAATAGATGGATGCTAATTAGAAAACATAGCAAAAGGTAAAATGGAAAAATCCTAGATGCTTTTTTAGTTTTCCACTAACTGCTACTAGGAATAGCGGATCTTTGATTGCAATCCGTCCTAGTCTCCAATGGTCTAGGTCATTGTTTGTTTAGAGTTTGCATGTATGAGGTCCAATCAGTGGCCATTTTCATCATAAATAGTTACATTCTCTGAATATGATCTAGTGTAATATTACATTCTCTTAAAGTGAAACGTTATTTTTCAAAGCGTGTAGGAAAATCATGTGAATGTTGTTTTATACATTTTTATTTTATGCAAATTAAAAAGAACCACACACACCACATTCCAAAGTAAACACTTGTGAGTTGGAAGTCACATCGAACCACTTGTAGGGTTTCAACAATGGTGGAGGTGATTTCCATCCGTTGGCCCAAATCCTATGTACCCTATGTGCTAGACAAATATTGGATTCGAGAACATTTCATAGCCTGGAAAATTTGCATATACTCCTCTTCAAAGGGTATGATTCTGAATGGGTGAAAATAGGTGAGGATATGGTAGGACCCGTGCTCCCTGATCATGTGTGGACTTCATTACCACACATTATAGGTTGGATTACGTGGCTTGGAGTTCATCACCAGGTTGTCGAGCTACGATTATATAGGTGAAAACATTAAACTATTGAGCATTACATCAACAATTTTAAACACAATGAGAGTAGTTTAAGTTTTTAACAAATTTTAAAACATACTAAACGAGTTTTAGGACACACATCTAATCCTTAAAAGAGATAATCATATTTTCTACTTTGTATGTTTCTTTATTATTTGGGCAATCAACATAAGATCCTCGATCTGGGGGTCAAACCCTAATAATAAAAAAATAATTCCTTCTGAATTTGATCCTACATCTGTATTTTTCTACCTTTTTTTGTTTGTGTTTTTACAAAAACAAAATTCAATATATGGATGCTAATTAGAAAACATAGGAAAAGGTAAAATGGCAAAATCTTGGATGCTTTTTTAGTTTTCCACTGGTCGTTTCTAGGAATAGTAGATCTTTGATTACAATCTTCCCTAGTCTATAGCGGTCTAGGCCATTGTTTGTTTAGATTTTGCATGTATGAAGCCCAATCAGTTGTCATTTTTATCATAGATAGTTGCATTCTATGAATATCATCTAGTGTAGTATTTTATTATCTTAAAGTGAAACGTTATTTTTCAAAGCATGTAGGAAAATCATGTGAATGTTGTTTTACGCATTTTTATTTTATGCAAATTAAAAAGAACCACACACAACACATTCCAAAGTAAATGCTAGTGAGTTAGAAGTCACATCAAACCACTAGTAAGATTTCAATGATGGTGGATGTGATTTCCAACCGTTGGCCCAAATCCTATGTACCCTATGTTCTAGACCAATACTGAATATGAGAACCTTTCATAGCTTGGAAAATTTGCATATACTCCTCTTCGAAGGGTATGATGCTGAATGGGTGAAAACATGTGAGGAACCGGTAGGACTTGTGCTCCCTAACCATGTGTGGACTTCATTACCACACATTATAGGTTGGATTACATGACTTGGAGTTCATAACTAGGTTGTCGAGCTGTGATTATACAGGTAAAAGCCTTAAACTATTGAGCATTACATCAACAATTTTAAATACGATGAGAGTAGTTTAATTTTTCATCAAATTTCAAAACACACTAAACAAGTTTTAGGACACACATCTAATACTTAAAATAGAATCATATTGTCTACTTTGTGTGTTTCTTTATTATTTGGGTAATCAACATAAGATCCTCGATATGGGGGTCAAACCCTAATAATGAAAAAATAATTTCTTCTGGATGTGTTCCTACATTGGTCTTTTTTTTTCTGTGTTTTTACAAAAGTAGAATGCAATAGCTGGATGCTAATTATAAAACATAGCAAAAGTTAATATGGAAAAATACTAGATGCTTTTTTATTTTTCCACTAATCCCTGCTAGGAATAGCGTATCTCTGATTGCAATCCACCCTAGTATCCAGCGGTCTAGGCCATTGTTTGTTTAGAGTTTGCTTGAATGAGGTCCAATCAGTGGCCATTTTCCAAAGCATGTAGGAAAATCATGGGAATGTTGTTTTATACATTTTTATTATGTAAATTAAAAAGAACCACACACACCACATTCCAAAGTAAACGCTAGTGAGTTGGAAGTCACATACAACCACCAGTATGGTTTGAACGATGATGAAGGTGATTTCCATCCTTTAACCCAAATCCTACGTACTCTATATTACAGACCAACACCGAATCCGAGAACCTTTTGTAGCTTGAAAAATTTGCATATACTCCTCTTTGAAGGGTATGATGCTAACTGGATAAAAACGAATGAGGATCTATCAGGACCTATGCTCCCTGATCGTGTGTGGACATTATTACCACACATTATAGGTTGTATTACGTGGCTTGGAGTTCATCACCAAGTTGTCGAACTACGAGTATACAGGTAAAAACCTTAAACTATTGAGCATTACATCAACAATTTCAAACACGATGAGATTAGTTTAAGTTTTCAATAAATTTCAAAACACACTAAACCAGTTTTAGGACACACATCTAATCCTTAAAATAGATAATCATACTATCTACTTTTTGTGTTTCTTTATTATTTGCGTAATCAACATAAGATCCTCGATCTGGGGGTCAAACTCTAATAATAAAAAAATATTTCCTTCTGGCTGTGTTCCTACATCGGTATTTTTCTGTTTGTGTTTTTACAAAAGAAAAATGCAATAGATGGATGCTAATTATAAAACATAGCAAAAGGTAAAATGGCAAAATCCTAGATGTTTTTTTAGTTTTCCACTAGTCGTTGCTAGGAATAGCGGATCTCTGATTGCAATCCACCCTAGTCTCCAGCGGTCTATGCCATTGTTTGTTTAGAGTTTGAATTTATAAGGCCCAATAAATAGCCATTTTCATCATAGATAGTTGCATTCTCTGAATATCATCTAGTGTAATATTGTATTCTATTAAAGTAAAAACACTTTTTCAAAGCATGTAGGAAAATCATGTGAATGTTGTTTTATGCATTTTTATTTTATGCAAATTAAAAAGAACCACACACACCACGTTCCAAAGTAAATGTTAGTGAGTTGGAAGTCACATCCAACCACTAGTAGGGTTTCAATGACGGTGGAGGTGATTTCCATCCGTTGGTCCAAATCCTATGTACCCTATGTTCTAGACCAATACCAGATCCAAGAACCTTTCATGGCTTGGAAAATTTGCATATACTCCTCTTCAGATGGTATGACACTATCTGGGTGAAAACAGGTGAGGATCTAGTAGGATCTGTGCTCCCTACCCGTGTATGGACTTCATTATTGTAGAGCTAAAAGCACAACACTAAATAACAACATAAAGTAAACAAATCCGATAAGACAAATGTAATTGCACAAGAAATATTATTATTGAATAACGGGGGAGCTGAAAAACTCCTTTGTACAATTAATTTTGCCTTGACAAAAGTGTTATGATACAATGAATAAAGATTTATAGAGTTCTCTAAAACGCTAGCTACAATAAAAGAGTGTCTTCAACGTGCTTCGCTCCCAACTGGTTGAGTGGGCTTATTGATATCTGTAATCGGGCCACTCCATATTCAACATCCACTCAATGCTTTTGATGTGTTATCAAATCCTGCACACAAGTAAACCAAGAGAATCAGTAATAACAAATGAGGGATCCACAGTGTGAGCCCTTATAAATCACCGCTTACAAACCCTATTTATGGCACTGAAAGGTGAACATAATAAGACAACATGAAATATAACAACACAAATAGTGATTTACCTTGTCTATTTATGTTTCATTGCAGATTCATTGGTGTGATGCCCTAGCAGCAGTAGCAGATGTGATGTAATAGGTCTGTGGGGTGTTTTATGATGATGATGGGTTTTGGTGAGCACTTGGTAGGCTCTGGTGTGAGCTTCGTAGGATCTAGTGCGCACCTGCAGGATATGGCAGGCTCTGGTGAGCACCTGGCAAGCGCTATAGCGAACTTCACAGGATTTGGTGTGCACCTACGGGATATGGCAGGCTCTGGTGAGTGCTTGGAAAGCTCTATAGTGAGATTCATAGGCTCTGGAATGCACCTATAGGATATGGCAGGCTCTAGTGAGCGCCTGGTAGGCTCTGTAGCGAGCCTGGCAAGCATGAGAGGAAACCTATGGGTAAGAGAAAATCTGTAGAAGCATATCATGGGGGGTGCAATGAATGTGACTGATGTGCGGAAGTGGTGGCGGTGATAATGGAGTAGGGCGAGGTGGAACAAATGGATATGGGGAATGGCTAGAATGACAAGAGTCATACGACAAGCTAGGGTTTTAGATCTATCCTCACAAGTGGATTTTATGGTGGAAGTCTTCAAAACTCTGCAACCTTTTTCATCAGGATCTCTTAAGGGCACAACTATTCTAGGGCATAAATCTTCTAGGGTTTGAGCATTATGAGTGCTCTTATTTTATAATCTAGCTTAGGGTTTACTTAGGGTTTTAGCCTTACACTTTTAATCGTGTGGCTAAGATTAAATCAGATCCTAAGGTTGAGATTACACTTTAGATGTGGTATGGATTATTGAAGATGGATGGTGGAGATTAGATTGGATCAGACGACTCTGGTTAATTGGGTTTATAAATACATATTTTATAATAAATACAATATAATATAATATAAAATATTATATTAAATTTAATTTAATATAAAATAATATAAACATAAGCCCAATTAGGTTAGGAAATGGCGAGAATGGGCTAAAGTGGGCCTTTTTAAGGCGGGAAGGGCTAAAGTGCACCTTTTGAATGCATGAAAGGTGTATGGTGGACAAGTGGATGGTGGGATGGTTAGGATGGAGTATTAATGGTTGTAATTTTGTGTCTACAATTACCACACATTATAGCTTGGATTATGCAACCTGGAGTTTATCACCAAGTTGTTGTGCTGCGAGTATACAAGTGAAAACCTTAAACTATTGAGCATTACATCAACAATTTCAAACACGATGCAAGTAGTTTAAGTTTTCAACAAATTTCAAAACACACTAAACAAGTTTTAGAACACACATCTAATTTTTAAAATGGATAATCATACTATCTACTTTTTGTGTTTCTTTATTATTTGCTTAATCAACATAAGATCCTCGATCTTGGGGTCAAACCCTAATAATAAAAAATTAATTCCTTCTAGATTTGTTCCTACATCGGTCTTTTCTTTGTCTTTTTGTATTTGTGTTTTTACAAAAGCAAAATGCAATAGATGGATGCTAAGTATAAAACATAGCAAAAGGTAATATGGCAAAATCCTAGATGCTTTTTAGTTTTCCACTAGTCGTTGCTAGGAATAGCGGATCTCTGATTGCAATCCGCCCTAGTCTCTAGCGATCTATGCTATTGTTTGTTTAGAGTTTGCATGTATAAGGCCCAATCAGTGGCCATTTTCATCATAGATAATTGCATTCTCTTAATATCATCTAGTGTAATATTGTATTCTCTTAAAGTAAAATGTTCTTTTTCAAAGCATGTAGGAAAATCATGTGAATGTTGTTTTATGCATTTTTATTTTATGCAAATTAAAAAGAACCACACACACCATGTTCCAAAGTAAACGCTAGTGAGTTGGAAGTCACATCCAAGCACTAGTAGGGTTTCAATGACGGTGGAGGTGATTTCCATCCATTGGTCCAAATCCTATGTACCCTATGTTCTATACCAATACCAGATCAAAAAACCTTTTGTAGCCTGGAAACTTTGTATATACTCCGCTTCAGAGGGTATGACGCTAACTAGGTGAAAACGGGTGAGGATCTAGTAGGACCTGTACTCCCTAGCCATGTATGGACTTCATTACTGTAGAGCTAATAGCACAACACTATATAATAGCATAAAGTAAACAAATCCAACAAGACAAATGTAATAGCACAAGAAATATTATTATTGAATAACGAGGGGGTGCTGAAAAAATCCTTTGTATAATTAATTTTGCCTAGAAAAAAGTGTTGTGATACAATGAATAAACATTTATAGGGTTCTTTGAAATCATAGCTACAATAAAAGAGTGTCTTCAATGTGCTTCACTCCCAATAAGTTGAGTAGGCTTCTTGATATTCATAACCTAGCCACTCCATATTCAACATCCACTCAATACTTTTGATGTGTTATCAAATCTTGCACACAAGTAAACCAAGAGAATCAATAATAACAAATGAGGGCTCCACAGTGTGAGCCTTTAGAAATCACCACTTACAAATCCTAGTTATGGCACTAAAATGTGAACATAATAAGACAACATGAAATATAACAACACAAATAGTGATTTACCTTATTGTATATTGATGTTTCATTACAGATTCATTGGTGTGATGCCCTAGCAGCAGTAGCATATGTCATGTAATAGGTCTCTGGGGTGTTTGATGATGACGACGGGTTCTGGCGGGCACTTGGCAGGCTCTGGTGTGAGCTTCGTAGGCTCTGGTGCGAACTTGCAGGATATGGCAGGCTCTAGTGAGCACCTGACAATATCTATAGCAAGCTTCACAGGCTTTTGTGTGCACCTATAGGATATGGCAAGCTCTGGTGAGTGCCTGGAAAGCTCTGTAGTGAGCTTTTTAGGCTCTAGAGTGCACCTACGGGATATGGCAGGCTCTGGTGAGCGCCTGGCAGGATCTGTAGCAAGCCTGGCAAGCATGAGAGGACACCTATGGGTAAGAGAAAATTTGTAGAAGTAGATCACAGGGGGTGCGATGAATGCGGCAGATGTATGAAAGTGGTGGCGGTGTTAATGGAGTAGGGCAAGGTGGAACATATGGATATGAGGAATGGTTGGAATTACGAGAGTCATACGACAAGCTAGGGTTTTAGATCTCTCATCACAAGTGGATTTTATGGTGGAAGTCTTCAAAACTCTGCAACCTTCTTCTTCACCGGGATCTCTCAAGGGCACAACTATTCTAGGGCACAAATCTTCTAGGGTTTGAGCATTATGAGTGTTCTTATTTTATAATCTAGCTTAGGGTTTACTTAGGGTTTTAGCCTTACACTTTTAATCATGTGGCTAAGATTAAATCAGATCCTAAGGCTGAGATTACACTTTAGATGTGGCATGGAATACTGAAGATGGACGATGGAGACTAGATTGGATCGGACGACTGTGGTTAATTGAATTTATAAATACATATTTTATAATAAATATAATATAATATAATATAAAATATTATATTAAATATAATTTAATATAAAATAATATAAAAATAAGCCCAATTGGGTTAGGAAATGGTAGGAAAGGGCTAAAGTGAGCCTTTTGAAGGTGGGAAAGGTGTATGGTGGACAAGTGGATGGTGGGATGGTTAGGATGGAGGATTAATGGATGTAATTTTGTGTCTACAATTACCACACATTATAGGATGGATTACGCAGCCTGGAGTTCATCACCAGGTTGTTGTCTTTATGAGTATACAGGTGAAAACCTTAAACTATTGAGCATTACATCAACAATTTCAAACACGATGAGAGTAGTTTAAGTTTTCAACAAATTTTAAAACATACTAAACGAGTTTTAGGACACACATCTAATCCAAATTTTTGTGCTTCTTTATTATTTACGTAATCAACATAAGATCCTCGATTTGGGGGTAAAACCCTAATAATAATAAAATATTTCCTTCTAGATTTGTTCCTACATTGGTCTTTTTCTGTCTGTGTTTTTACAAAAGTAGAATGCAATAGATGGATGTTAATTAGAAAACATAGCAAAATGTAAAATGATAAAATCCTAGATGCTTTTTTAGTTTTCCACTAGTCACTACTAGGAATAGCGGATCTCTGATTGCAATCCGCCCTAGTCTCCAGTGGTCTAGGCCATTGTTTCTTTAGAGTTTGCATGTATGAGGCCCAATTAGTGGCCATTTTCATCATAAATAGTTGCATTCTCTGAATATCATGTAGTGTAATATTGCATTCTCTTAAAGTGAAATATTATTTTTCAAAGCATGTAGGAAAATCATGTGAATGTTGTTTTATGCATTTTTATTTTATGCAAATTAAAAATAACCACACACACAACGTTCCAAAGTAAACGCTAGTGAGTTGGAAGTCACATCCAACCACTAGTAGGGTTTCAACGATGGTGGAGGTGATTTTCATCTGTTGGCCCAAATCCAACGTACCCTATGTTCTAGATCAATACCAAATCTGAGAACCTTTCATATCTTGGAAAATGTGCATATACTCCTCTTCGGAGGGTATCACACTGACTAGGTGAAAATGGGTGAGGATCTAGCAAGACTTGTGCTCCCTAGCCGTGTGTGGACTTCATTACCACACATTATAGGTTGTATTACGTGGCCTGGAGTTCATCACCAGGTTGTCAAGCTACGAGTATACAGGTGAAAGCCTTAAACTATTGAGAATTACATCAACAATTTCAAACACGATGAGAGTAGTTTAAGTTTTCAACAAATTTTAAAACACACTAAACAAGTTTTAGACCACACATATAATCCTTAAAAGAGATAATCATACTGTCTAAATTGTGTGTTTCTTTATTATGTGGGTAATCAACATAATATCCTCGATCTAGGGGTCAAACCCTAATAATAAAAAATAATTCCTTCTAGATGTGTTCCTACATCGGTCTTTTTCTGTCTGTGTTTTTACAAAAGTAGAATGCAATAGATGGATGCTAATTAGAAAACATAGCAAAAGGTAAAATGGTAAAATCCTAGATACTGTTTTAGTTTTCCACTAATCGCTGCTAGGAATAGCGGATCTCTGATTGCAATCTGCCCTAGTATCCAGTGATCTAGGCCATTGTTTGTTTAGAGTTTGCATGTATGAGGTCTAATCAGTGGCTATTTTCATCATAGATAGTTGCATTCTCTAAATATCATATAGTGTAATTTTACATTATATTAAAGTGAAATGTTCTTTTCAAAGCATGTAGGAAAATCATGTGAATGCTATTTTATGCTTTTTTATTTTATGCAAATTTAAAAGAACCACACACACCACATTCTAAAGTAAATGCTAGTGAGTTGGAAGTCACATCCAACCAGTAGTATGGTTTCAATGACAGTGGAGGTGATTTTCATCCGTTGTCCCAAATATTACGTACCCTATATTCTATACCAATATCGGATCCGAGAACCTTTTGTAGTCTAGAAAATTTGCATATACTTCTCTTCGGAGGGTATGATGTTGACTGGGTGAAAACGAGTGAGGATTTGGCAAGAACTGTTCTCCTTGACCATGTGAGGACTTCATTACCACACATTATAGGTTAGATTACACGGCCTGGAGTTCATCACCAGGTTGACGAGCTACGATTATACAGGTGAAATCCTTAAACTATTGAGCATTACATCAACAATTTCAAGCATGGTGAGAGTAGTTTAAGTTTTCAAAAACTTTCAAAACACACTAAACAAGTTTTAGGACACACATCTAATCCTTAAAAGAGATAATCATATTGTCTACTTTGTGTGTTTATTTATTATTTGGGTAATCAACATAAGATCCTCAATCTGGGGGTCAAACCCTAATAATAAAAAAATAATTCCTTTTGTATGTGTTCCTACATCGATCTTTTTCTATCTTTGTTTGTCTGTGTTTTTACAAAAGAAAAATGCAATAAATGGATGATAATTAGAAAACATATCAAAAGGTAAAATGGCAAAATCCTAGATGTTTTTTTAGTTTTTCATTCTAACTAATTATCTATGATTGGTTGTGTATCCCCAATCATAATTATTGTATACAAAAGCTTGTATCCCTACTTGCAACTATGATGTTGAATAGAATGTGTGTCCCTATATAATTATGTTGTATGACCATGGATAGAAGGGTTGTTCCTTATCCTTTGTTAAATGTCCAATGAGACCATTCCCAATAAATAAGCACAATGAGGTCAATCTCGCTATTGTTTATTTTGAATAGTTGAGTGTCATCCTATTCATACTCAAAGTGTGCTTTATGAACTATTAAGTGTCTCCTAATTTACCATATGATTATTTTTAGTATCCCTACCCATATTTAAATCATTAAGGGGGAGAATTTTAGGATTTATAACATCATATAATGTGATAAATAAGGTAAAAACAAAGTGAGTGGTTAAAACCACTTACGTAGGAGTAATGTGTGTAGTTAGTAAGTTAGAACTTTCACTAAAATAGTGAGAAGCGATGTTTAATGTGTTATTTCGTTACAACCTATGTTGGGAAAAGTAAAATATATATAAATATTTAATATTAATTCAAAATGATTAAAGCATCCTAATTTTCAATATGTATTTGACAAGCCTTATATTTTTTTATTTTTATGCTTTGACGAGTCTTTGTTTTCCAGAACCTAGAACTGATTTTGATAAGGTATATATGATCGAGCATGTCAGGATGTTGAATGCAATAGTCAACTATAGAAGAGCATGACATTTTTTAATCATTATATTTTTTATCTAAGAAGTTTTGAGGTTTTAGAATGAAAGTTCCTTCCTTGGGTGTTGATGTGTTTATTGGTGGATGAATAAAAAAACAAAAACAATGTTGTGTGTTGCCTATTGTGCCCACATCTAATATGAATTGTGAAGCCTATTTCAAATATTTATTACTATTTTAATCACATCAATGTTGCTATTTTCATGCTCTTTACAAACTCTTTAAACATGTTTGTCATTGACATGCCCACTTTTGTAATATAAGAGGTATAACATTTTTCTATATAATATGCATTATGTATATGTGTTTATGAGCGATATCAATGGCATGTTTTGGGTGAGGTTATTATTTTAGGTGTGTTATGACTTATCATTAGAAATACCAACTGGTTGATTCATGATATACCTTAGTGCTTCAAAGCACTCCATTATTTTTTAGGGTTTGGTTCATGCAAAAAAGTATCAAAATCTATGAGCTTGTCATACTATTTTATTTTTTAGCACAATTAACAATAACTTTGCATTTTTTTGTTGTCTTTAACAACCCAATTATGTTTGTGCCTCTTATTGAGGGTATTTAAAAATAATGGGTTACGAATCATATGGTGGTGTTTATATAAGGTTAGAATAAAATAAATTTATATCATAAGTTACGTACCTATTTATGAATATTTTGATCTCTATATGGTCATATATTTTATACACTAGATCATCTTTAATACATAACACTCCATGTTCATGCATATTTTCTTTGTTTTATAACACTTGCAAAAAAATATTCTATGATCCTTTTAAAGAACTTGTGATCTTGTGTAATCAAGTGTTGAAGCAATTTATTGTGTGATTGTAATAATGATTATAAGTGACAATGCCATTTCTTACAAGGTAGTCGATGTCATAATTTTCTATTGCTCCATGTTCATAGTTGTTTTTGACAACGTATACTTTCATTAGTGTATCTATCAATAACAACCAATTATATTTTACATTGAAGGTTAAGAAATTTTCATGGGCTTAATTGTCTTATCATCATAAACATGCTTTTATTTGGTTGTTTCAAATAGTTAGGTGAAACTTGTATATGATTGAAGTCCATATAACTAATGTCATATTTCATCATTCAACTCAATTTTGGCTTGCGTTTGACATATTTTTATAGAAGCTATTAATGTGATACTTACCCTTTCCTAATCTGCACTAAACTCTTGCAAGGACCTTATTTATGAAAATTTACACTATTCTAAAAATATATTGGTTTTTGAGCATATTAATTCTTAATTTCTACATAGCAACTTCCGTTATAGTATGTAAATATTTTGGTTATTTCTATGTCACATGGATCATTAAAGAACAATGTTGAAATTCCATTCTTCTGCATGTAAATCAGTAAAATTAGAATATCTCTTAGGATTATCAAATTTGAGTAATAAATGGTTCATTTGAGTCTTGGTTCATTTAAAGGATTAAATCTTAGTTCTTTATACTTGGAAGTCCATTCTTCTTAATTTGAGTTTAGATAATCCTGTAAATTTTGGTATGTTTCTATGTCTTAAAAAAGAGTCTACATACCGCTATGCGAACTAGTACTACAAAAAACTGGCTCACATAGTGCTATGCAAACTTGACTCATAAAATGAATCTGATAAAAAAATAAAAATGGTAGGCTACAAATAGCCAAAATATGGGCTACTAACAGGTGAATATGCTAAAATCAGTTTTGTTACCATGCAAACAAAGCATAACTAGATTTAGTGCTAAATACAATAAAATAAATGTTTTCTTTATTTTGTGTGTTTTGATGATGATATATGTCCTAGAAAGTATCACGAGAAGTGGGATGAAACTCTAAAAAAATAGGAATGTTGTTAGCATGGAACCTCTTGCAACACCCAAAGGTGCACAAAATACAACAATGTCTCAATAGGCAAGTGGCAACCTGAATCGAGAGGTGCAGTAAAATGGCATCCAAAAGGGAGGGAATCAAAATGCACTAATGAGTCTAGAATCCTCTCACAAGAAGAGGTGGTATTGTCTAAGATTTTTTATTGGTCTAGCTGAGTGGTTGCTTCACTCTTGGGTGAGCTTAGTCAAGAATGATAGTTACCTGTTTACTAATTATGTAAGCCTTGTGAACAAAGGTGTATAACCCTATCCTACTCTAAAGGTCCCTTTCGATGATGAATTATGAAAAACTAGTCGCAATATTAGGGGATATTCTAAAAATCCAAAAAACCACTCTTGGGGGATACTATGGTGTCTAGGGGGCGAGTTGGTGGAAGGAGATGAATTCCATCATCACCAGTATTGAGTTATGGATTGGGTATGAAGTACAATATCACCACTGTGTATGCCATATAAGTGTGTGATAGTGTGTTTGCTACCACTGAGGTGAAAGTAAAAACAACTAACTAAATACTTTTTCAAAAATGAAACTAGCGCTAGATGTATTTTCGAGATGAAGCTAGATCTATGAGCTTTTTTAAAATGAAACTAATATTAGAAGCCTTTTTAAAAATGAAAACTTACTCTATGAAGCATGAGATCAAACAAGATCAAGGTGCGTGAAAAAGAGGTTTGAAAATTATCTGTGTATTATATTTGAATTCAAACCCTAATCTAGTGTGATTTGGAAAGATATTTACAAATCTAATCTAGGTACAAGAGTGAAAGAGATTTTAAAATGCTTTCAAAAGAGATTGTAAAGTCTAGTCTAGATGATTTTAAAAATATATTGGGAAATATATATCAAGCGCTTTGTAAAGAGATTAAAAAACCTATCTAGGTGTGAGTTTTGAAAGAGATTAAAAATACTTTCGAAAAGATATGTAAACTCTATTATAGACGTAAATTTGAAAAATATTTAAAATTCTTTTGAAAAGAGATGTAAATGACATAAAAGAAATTTAAAACCCTATTCTAAATGTAAATTTGAAATGATATTTGAAATGCTTCTTTTGAAAAGAGAAAGGGAAAAGTCTGATCTAAATGCAAATTAAGAAAGAGATTTCAAAAAACTATCTAATGTATTAAAAGATAATTTTAAAGTGATTTACAAAAGTTGGAAACAAATGAAAACATCCTTTAATGACTTGAAAAAGAAATGTAAATTTTAATCTAAAGGACAAAAAAGAGATCTTAAGTGATTTGAACTAACTAATTTTGAAATGATTGAAAACCCTAATTGATGTGTTTGAAAGGAAATTTCACAAAATGACTTTATGCATTTGAGAGGGAAATTTATTTGCAAAGAAATTATGAAAAGTAAGGTCCTAAGGGAAATACCTGACTCCCATGATTTTAGATGGAATTCTTGTTGTCTCTGCTATAAAATTCTACAATTTTAGGTTGTTTTGAAATAGTTTAACAAAGTTCGTAGGGTGGCATGCGAACTGGTTTGCAGGTCGGGGTGCGCACTGGGTTTGGAGGCTTGAAAAACTTCTATTATGAAAAACTGATGTGTATGTCAAGGTTTTTTTGGGTTCTGTTTTGTGTTCAGAGTACTTAAGATAGCAAAAAAATCATAAATTGAGTTAGATTAACAAAAAAATCTATTCTAAAATAATTTTCGTGGTGGTCCTACCAGGCATGCTAGAATGTAACACATGGAATAACACTTGTTTCCCAAAAACTAATTGGAATGTGCTAAATGCTATTTTATTAATCTAAAATAGGGTTACAAAATGAGTCTTCTCTTAGAAAGGATTTTCATCCCTTTTTCCACATGAATTTGGAAGCATCTACTAGTATTCTTGAGTACCCTCAATGAAGGTGGGCTTTTGTGTGCATGCACCAACGGTAATGATGTTTGATGCTATCCTTTTGAAGCTACTGTAGGCCTCCAAAAAGGAGTTAGTGTGTTTGGAGGCTTACCTTGATCAAAACCCGTAGTTATAAAGATAAAATGACTCAAACATGAAGAAAAATATGATAAAAATTGACAAAAATGCTATAAAAACTACTTAAGACTGATGTATACCTTATCTAATGTTATAAATCTACTATAGGGTTATTTCACATGTCGGCATGCAAACTGGATCTCAGGTTTGTATGTTGAGGTGCAAACTAGATTGATGTTGATTATTGTTGAAATTTAATTATTCAAATGTGTTTTAGATGTTTTTTTTTGTTGTCTATCAGATGCAGAATTGTCAAAAAGGATTTTGGTACAATTTTGGCAAAGTTTGGGTATGTTGACTGAAAGTGAGTGAGAGATATAAATGAGGGAATTGGTGCACTATTTATAGATGAAACCAAGGTTAGGGATGGGAGATAGGTGTACTAGACCTAGAGTCAAGTCCTATAATGGTCAAGTTAGGATTTTTGAGGTGGCATGCTTAGTCATATTCTCATATGCCCTAAGAGAAATATCTTATCCTCACACATGTGTGAGCTAGGATTAGGGTTAACTCTAGTTGGCTAATCATTAGGTTAGATGAGATTTGGATTAGGTATTCTAGAAAATGTCCTAACTAATTTTGGGTGCACACATGTGTGAGGACATGTTTAGGACTAATTTATTTCTTAATCCTAATTAACCTCAATTTTAATTATAAAGTGTACTTTAAGTGAGAATCACTTGCAAATTAGAATCCTAATTAGCCTAATTAGGTTTTTTGTAGGGAATGATCCCATGGGAGCCCTAATTAGGCATAGGAAAGGGCTTAGGTGGCCTTAGGGAGCTATAGGTGGTCCTCTTGCGAATAGAATGTATTTTGGATGCATTTTGTATAGTTTTATAGGTTTTGCACCTACAAACAATTATGATGGCCTATGGATGCCTAGAAATGCTTACTCAAGTCTACAAGTGTCTATGCAAGCTTGCAAGTATCTATAGACGAGCATGTGTGACTTTTAGATTTTTACAAATATAATAATGAGTTAACACAACTTAAAAATTATGTTTATATTATCTTGCAATATTTCAATTTAGGTTTCCTATATGAAAGTTATAGAACTTACCAAATGAGCTCATACCATTTGATATCTCAAATATATATTTGTTTGATTTATGGAGGGGTTTTTAAAGGATCCAAAACCTTTTACAGAGCTTAACCAAGAATCCAAAAGGGATCACCAAAAGAAAAGGAAACCAACAGGTTAAAAACCAGCACAATTGAACAACAAACAAAGGAAAAGCACTCCCAATGCACCCTGCTAAAGATAGGAAACCATAAACTAAGTAGACATTGAAAGATAAAGACCTGAAAGCAAGACACGAGCTACTTACAACATCTAATCAGGGTTAAAATTTTTCTCTTCATCACTGCCAACAAGATGGATGTTTTTTTATTATGAAAACTACTAAAAAGACCTAATATGCCACACCTTCCAAGAGGTAATGGATGACATGGAGCATATTTGGATGGATAGTTGGCCTAAATAACTGATAAGATTATTAACCATATTAAAGAAGACAAATTTTACCTCTACTGCTATCATCCCTAAACTAAGATTTTATTTGGAATAAGGGACAAGGATTTTTACACTATAAACTAAGATTAAAGTAGTATAATAAGATTTATCAAATATCATGAGTTTAAATTGACTCTACTTATAAAAAGAAGACCTCGATAATGTATGCATAATTATAAAACATTCTATTGTCATAATTATGAGCCCAAGACATTAAATTGGTCAACTTTCAAGAAGAAGACCAAGGTTCAAATCTTGCCAAAAAATAAATGCATAATTATTATTATGATAACTTCATAGATGTAATTTATTTAAATACCATATAAACTTTAAAAATATATCACTATATAAATGTATAATTATCCAATTAATATGATAAAACTTTATAGTTAAGATACAATACAAATAAAATTTATCTTAATACCATATAACCCTTAAAATTATATCACTATATAATCACATGATAAAAATAAAAAGCGACATAAATATAAAACCCTACTTCTCACATTAATAAATTTTCAAAATTATTATTAAATTAACCTATGAAATTAAAATAATTCCTTAGAAAAAAATCCATAATTATAAGCTTTCTCAAAAATAAAATATTTAATCCTTAAAATTCATCCTATTTGATTGTTCTTTTTATATTATTCTTTTCATCCAAACATTTGTATGAAGGCATTATAATTCAAAACTAATAAAAAATTTCTTATAGTACGGTCAAGGCTTCTCACTTGCTGTAATACTTTACCTTACCTGTAAACGCGAGGTTAATCATAAATAAGAGCCGTGAGAGAGCGGAGAGAGCGGATGCCGCACAAACATATCCAAAAGGGCGGAGCAGGAAGAAAAAGCGGCGCTTAAAAGAAGTCCATCTACAAGGTTACCAAGGGAGGCCTCCAATTTCATGTGGGAAGAATCATTTAGAGAAGGTCGCCATGTATTTAGAAAAGGCGGATATGCACAATATCTCGCAGCAGTCATGGAATATTTCACTGCTCAGATATACTTACTGTGTATACACCCCTGAGGTATACAGTACCTCAGCTGCGAGATATTTCATGATTGCCACGAGGTAAATGGGGGCGCCGCTTCCAACTCTCTTTTCATATCTGCCTTTCATTAAATCAGTTTAAAAAAAAAAATACATACCAGTCTTCGTACAAATAAGGATGAGAAACATCCTCCGCATGCCATTTGAAAATAAAATCCCTAAAACAAAAACATTCCACAACGATGTAAAAGAGAAAACAGTTGGCCGCCGTATGGATGTGGACGATGAACATCGACTAGAGATGACGAAATGCTTTCACAGAGTATGACGAACAAATGGTCAGAAAAGACCCAAACCCAAACCAGATAGAAATAGGCAGGAGGCAGGGACCATGGGAAAAGATTATATATTTATAGGCACTAGATCCCATTACAAAATCATGGTTTTGGGCAAAACCATAAGTCTAAAACCATGAGTGGTATCGAGAGAGTACAATAAATGTCAGTAAGTGACTGACAGCTAAGCAGTATTTAATATATTCTAGAAGGTTCTTTATCAAAGATGGCTTTGGGTAAAACCAGAAGCCCAAAACCATGAGTGGTATTTAGAGAGTACAATAAATGTCGGTAAGTGATTGACAACTAAGCAATTTTTAATATATTGTAGAAGGTTCTTTATCAAAGATCGATACATGGATTGATGTCATGAGAGCAACACATATTTTGTTTGAATGGTTGAAAAGAAAGGGCTTAGAATGGACTTAGAGCATTCAAGTCCAAAATTTAAACTTGAGATGAATAAAATACACTTGTTACAAAATTTTATATTACTAGAAGAAATTAGGTCAGTGGTGTGGACAAAAGAAAAAATATACTTTATTTTCAAGTTTGATTTTATCTACAATGAACAAATGAAATGATTTTATTTATGTTTAACAATATCCAAGAAAGAAAATTGTTCAACAAAGTCAAAAATCTCAACATCCTCTTATTTTTGTAGAGTGTTTCTTATGTTGTTGATTTTGATGAGAAGTTTTCCTACTTTTTCTATTATCAAGTTTTCAAAAAGTTACATTAGTGATTTTATTTTTAGAGTGTCCCCGTATGCAATACTAATGTCCTTGTAGACTTCCCATTCCACAAAACTTTTTGTTCCCCACTACTATTTTTGTGCAAAAGACATATTCATTCTAACCATGTCTCCTAAGGAATTGTCCATCTCCTAAATTCACATTTGAGACAGTGTGAACTAGATCCTAGCTGGTCTATACTCATTTTTTCCTTTTATTTGATCTTTGCATCTATGTACTTCTTTTGGTTGTGTTCACAATTTGATATAAACTTGTTTTAGTATTCCTTGCTAAATTTTTAGTTCACATGACCAGTTTGAATTTTTTCCTCATAAATTGTTTAATTTATTTGTTGAAGTTTGGGACCTCATGAAATTTAATGTTCCATTTGTTGGTTTATTTCATCCATGTGTCTTCTATTCGATGTTTCTTTGATTACATGTTTTGGTAACTTGCTATCTTTCATTCTTTGTATTTTCTTTAGGTACCCTAATAGTCTTATCATAGTTCAACTTTAGTGGGGTTCTTAAAGTCTAGAGTGAAGAGGATAACACACAATGATGAGTTAGGAATATACTTATGCAAGAAAGTATTTAATTTTAATATACGTAGATACTATCAATATGAGTGCATCTTTTTTCACTTACTTCTTTTTCTGTAGCTTATCTTGGATTTATATTCACATATTTTGTAATTTAAACTTGGTACAATTATTCAAGACTAGAATGAACCCATATATTTTAAAATTCACCTTTATAGTTTTTTTTGAATCCTAGAGCAAAGAGGTTAACACATAGCAAATTTGGTAATTCAACTTTAATGGGATCATTAAAGCATGGAGTGAAGAGAATAATGTATAACGAGGAACAATTATTATATCCTCTCCATTGGCTAGCCTATTCGCACAATTATTCCCTTTCCCTAATGTATGTGTAAACTTTACTTCTTCAAAATCTATGGCATAGTCTTGTATTTCCACAATGATCTCTTGTATGTTCAATGTAGTCTTTACTTTCTTCAAAATAACATTTATTACTATTAATGAATCACCTTTCATCTATACTCTATCTCATTTTATTTATCTACATATTTTTAACCCTTCCAAAGTTACCCAAGCTTCAACTTTTTGTCTTAAATCCACTATTGAAAGCATTAAGTGACAAAATACCATCCCCATTATTTTTAATTATTCCTCCTCCTCCTATTGGTATTGTATTACCTTTAGATGCTCTATCAAAATTTAATTTGACCAAAGCCATTTTTGGTGGCCACTTTATATTCTTTTCCTTCCTTTTATTTCTTCTTTACCCAACATCATAATTCTATTTGATGAATTGAATCCATCTATCAAGACTCTCTGCTTCAATATTAGGAATTGTGTGATCTGATAGGGTTGTTTTAAAATTCATTATGGTTAAACAAATCTTCATTTTCATTACCTCTAAACTACTTTTTATTCCTTTAAATATTCTTCTTTTCCTTTCCATCCATAAAATCTAAAGTATTATATCTTTTGATATATCCTAGATTTTCCATAATGCCTCACTTTTATAAGTGCTCTACCATTGCTTTAACCATTATTTAATTATTTCATTCATCAATCACCATTTATTTACCAAACCTTTGGAATCCATTGCCATAGTTCCTAGACTACTGAATAGTATTTCAAGAGATGGTCTATAGTATCCTCATTTTTACATAGAACACAATTTGAGGGGCTATGAAAACCTCTTTTCATTAGCTTATCCTAGGATAAAAGTTTTTTATGACCTACTAGCCTTACAAACATTTTGAATTTTGGAATTCCTGGGTTATCCCAAATAACTCTTCATATTCTTATAGTATTCTTATTTTGTTGGTGCTTTAAATTATATTTACTTCTTTTTGTGTAGTGTCTTGATCTATTCAAATTTCAAATTAGCTTATCCTTGACTTCCCTCAGAATAATCATTATTGTTATCTTTCTATCCAGTTTTATCCTAGCAACAATGTCTAGTATACTTGTAAAAATTATTTCTTTCCATTTGTATCTTCCTTAGTGATCCTTATAGATAATGTTTGAAACCCTATCACTATATTTTTCTTGAAGTAATTTCATCCATGGTTTCAAAATTATATCTATATTGAGTTGTCTTTTATCACAGAAAATATCCATCCATATGCATTTTTTTCTCTATTTTCCACCACCCATATTAGACATTTAATCACTAGATAAATTGATTTGCTTAAACTATTTCATAGTGTAGAACCATCTAGTAATAAGAATGCAATAAAGATTAAGCTTGGGTTATTAGGCTTAATTTACTTAGAAAAATTCTTGCCCATTATCTTTGACTCTCTTTGTACAATATTCAAGTTACGTTTCATTTTTGAGCTAAGTTTAAGTTTAGAAGAACTCTTAAATCGAGACCTCCCTTAGTTTTATAATCACACACCTTGCTCCATTTCACCAAATAAATTTTCCTTTTATCATGTAATCCTGACCATAAAAATGACCACATAATATAATTTAAAACTTTGTTCTATTGATTTTGACATAATATACAAGGATATATAATATGTTGAAATGGCCTATAAGACTAATATAATTAGTGGCACTCTTTCTATAATGATAACTATCTACCTTTCTATGCTAGTAGTTTATTCAGAACTTTACTTATAATTCTAAAATTAAATTCTCATTCTCCCCTTAAATGAGGGCATCCCTAGATATGTTCTTGGCAATTTTACCTCCTCCATTTGAAGCAACCTGCATATCCTTACTTTGATTCTAGTTGGAGTGTTTAAGAAGTAAATTTTAGATTCTATCCTACTAAATTTCTATGTTGATTCTCTTTCTTATTCCTTTAATAAGTTATTCAAAGCTATGACCTCACTTATCCCTACCCTCCTAAAAAGAGTTGTATCATCTACAAACTATTAATGGGTTAAATTGTTGATGTTATTTCTAGTCTTAAGTCTACTTACTATCCCATATTTGTATGCCTTATTCAAGTTCCTTCGTAATACCTTTGTCATAATACTAAATAGATATGGTGATAGAGGATCTCCCTATCTAAGATCCCTCTTTTATTTAAAATATTTTTCTACTAACCCATTGATCAACATTTAATATGAAACCATGGAGACACAAGCTTTAATCCCTTTGACCCATTTCTTTCCAATTTATTTTTAATTCTATAGAAAGAAAATACCATTTAAACCTAGCATAAAATTTATTCACGTCAAGTCTTAAGATCATTGCTCTAAGTCTTAAGATCATTGCTCTATATTTTATTAAAGTTATTGAATGCATTACTTCGTGAGTTACTATGATCTTATCTAGAATATTTCTTCCTTTTACAAATCATTTTTGCTCTTTTATAATAATTTTTTCTAATAGTGGTATTAACTAATTTGCCATCACTTTAAATATTATCTTATATGCCATATTACATTGGCTTATGGGCCTAAATGAATCAAATTATTTTGCATCCTTTCTTAGAATCAAGGTAATATATATTGCATATATTTTATAAGGTATGTTTTGTTTTACCCTATATTATTCCATTACCACCAATAAATAATCCTTCACTATTTACCAGTTATGCTGATAGAATGTTGCTGAGAAACCATTTAAACCTAGGGATTTATCCTTATCAAAAGATAAAATAGCTAACTGAACTTCTTACAAAGTAATATATTCTATTAATTTGTTATTGTCTTCATCTATTATCATTGAAGGTACTTCTTGTAGTAGTTTAACATTAAGAACTTCAATCTCCTCTAATCCTAGAATATTTTGATAAAGAAGCTTTAGCTCCTTTCTGATTATACTCCAATATTCAATCCAAATTCCTTCTACTGATTTAATTCTACTAATTCTATATATAGATTTGTGTACTATTTCCATCTTATAAAAGAACTTTATGCTTTTATCTCCTTACTTTAACCAAGTCTCTCTCGTTTTTATTCTCTAAAATTTCTTTTCCTTTGATATTCACTAAGCAACTCTCTTTCCTATGATTTTGGATTACTATGCTCATATTTTTGGAATTTCAAAAATTCCTTTTTAATTCTTCTTTATTCTCAAAATATTTTCAAAAGAGTTCTTGTTCCATTCTTTTAATCTAGATGTCATTGATCTAATTTATTTTTGAAGTACATACAACCCACCATTTCTTGAAAAATTCAACACTAGCACTATCATATCAACAAATTGAAGGTGGTATTCCCACATCTACTCATATTTAAAATATGATATTTTTCAAATTTACCTACCATCATTTAAACTCTTATTAGTCAGTGATATGAATAAATCCTTATCAAGGTATTAATTTTATCACAAGTCCCTTCATCTAGCCAATGATCTAAGAGTATGTATTTGTCAATTTTTTTGCTTTCAGGTTTTGGCCTATCCTATTATTGGCCCATATATAGCTATCCTCTTCAAACTCATCCTCCCATCAATTATTATTTTGAATAAAATTTGAGAAATCTCTCATACTTTGGGTTATTTCCTAATTCCTCTAAAATTTTAATCTAGATTGGTTATGGCATTAAAATATCCTATGATTATGAATTGAATTTATTGATATTTATTTCTCATAAGGCTTTAATCCCTCTCTAAACTTATGATCTACCCGACTGATTTGTAGGTCATAGACATTGATAAGGATGAAACAAATATCTACAAAGTAGCATGTGACTAATGAGGCTATCCAATTCCTAGTTTTATGAATGGTTTTATAGGATGTTCTAACTAGATTCCAACATGTTAGAATTCCTCCTACCACTCCTTTTGAATCCACAACATCCCATTCATACCTTTCTCATACTACTTTCATAGTTTTGGAAACTTCTTCCTTTGTTATTTTAGTTTCCTAAACATATCATGCTTGTTACTTAAAAAGAGGCCCTTGATGCACCTTTTATTTGAGATGGTACTAACATCCCTTATATACCATGATATGGTATTCATGTCTCATTAGGGATTGTTGGACTCCCCTATAAACTACCAATATTATTTTGTTGTTTGGTGAAGATAAGTTCAACCAACTTAGATTATGTTCCTTTCTCTATGGTTGCTCTTGCTTCTTGTGAATCTCTCTTGATGATTTGATGGTTATCCTTTTTTTATCTTTCCAGTAATAGGATTAGGTCTTATTATTCTATTCCTCGATATTCTTTCACAAATATCCTTTTCATTAGATTTATCCTCTTTTATCTCTACTAAGGAATCTTTGACTTATCTTGTTCATTTTTTGCTATTTTATTGTTAATGGTAAGGGTATTAACATCTAACAATATGTTTTATTTACCATTTTTCTTCTCTTGAGTGGTGCACAGTACTTTAAGAGAGTATTCAAAATTCGATGAGGCGCATTTCTTAGGTTCAACAGGAATGTTTATCCCTAAATCAAGATCATACTAAATAGACAGTTCCTCGTTAATATTTGAATCATGTTTTACCATATCCTCTAAGTTATAATCTACCTTTTTTCATAGGCTAAAGCCTCAAAAGAATTGGTATTTCTTCCAAAAATGTTACCGGTCTCCACTGTTTATTTACTTTAATATGTCTAGACTTAATTTTGGAAGTTGAAAACCATCCTCATCCATATCCATTTGAGAGTTTTTCTTGTGGTTTTCTATATATATTTATGTTGGACACTTCTTAGGGCATGATATCTCAATATGTCCCACCTCGTGACATCTTCTACATCTAAAATATATGTTTTCATAATCTATGGTTGGGATCCAAGACTTACCCCTATACATATGAATGATTGATTTTGGTAAAGTTCTACTAATACCAATCATGATCAATATATGAGCCTAAATAACCAATAGTTTATCTTTCGTAGTTTTTAAAATATCATGGAACTCTTCTAAAATATTTTCTATTACCTTGAAGGTATCCATTTTCTAGATCTCAATGGGCAACACATACATCTTCACATAGATGAATACTAAGAATAGATTTACATTTTTAGGTGAAAAGCCTTCATACTAGAAAGTAAGAAAGAGTCTTGCTTTTCCCATAAACCATGGATCCCCTTTCAGAATTCTATCTCTTTTCTACCTTAAACAAAAAACGGATCAAATAAAACCTTTTGAAAGAAAGGATAAAGTGATCATAGTGAATTCCATCTCATATCAATCCAATTTCTTAAAGTCAAAGCCCCTAGCCAAGACCCATTGAATTTATCAATATCTTCCTTATCTTTGAGCAAAATGGATCGTTGCTTTGTGAGGTCCTCCCTAACCTCTACTCCTAGGGATGATTTTAATAATTTTACTATAAATTTTGTCAATGAGAAAGAAACAATAAATCAATATCTACTTAAATTTACCAATATATCATATAACGAGTGTATTATTTAAAAATAAATCTACATTAATTTTTATGGAAAACTTCTAGATAAAGAAGGGATTAGAAAACTTGGCTAAAAAATTCTACACCTAGAAAAAATATCATGCCATGCTATGTCCTAGAAATATCATGCCATGCTATGTCCTAGCCCTCCATTGCTTCTCTTATCATTCAAACTCTAACTAAAAAATATTTGCAATATTGTTTTCCATGGCTTGAAAAATTGTCACTACACTTGTTTTGGATGGTTGACTTCACAAGGTTGAATCTCCTTCAATATTTACTTAGATTTTGTCATATGTCCACTCCTTATATATCCCTTCAAAATTTGCACAAATTTGTCTAAGAATTATGTGAATCAAACAACCCTTACTCCAATCAAGGAAACTCGAGATTGGAGCTACTAACCTCAACCTCACAAATACTTGATAGAAAACAAGATGGTCTACTACCTCCGTCCAATATTTTAATAAACTATAAAATGATATAACAACAAAACTTTGATAATTATAAACTTATTCAAATACTAAAAGCTACCACTATAACCCCCTGCCCCACCTTGGTAAACATTTACTCAAGTGAGGGGGACTCAGGATTGAAACCATTGAGCTCAAGCTAGAAAACACCTTAGTAAACATTTACTTCAATGAGAGGGACTCGAGATCAGAACCGTTGACCTCAAGCTACCAAATACTTGGTAGAAAACAAGACCCTCTTCTACATTTTTCCAATATTTTAACAAACTACAAATGATATAACAACAAAATTTTGATAATTACGCCGATAGGCATCCTACAATGGCAGCCAGGAAGGTTAGCCACGTCGTAAAAAATATTAATATTTTATTTAAAAAGCTGACACTATATATAAAATATATATATATATCTATAAATGCCGAGAGTTATCAATCTCGAGGCACCTATCTCATTTCTTGGGGGTGTGATAGATAGGTGCCTCGAGATTGATAACTCTCGGCGTTTATAGATATATATATATATATATTATATATCTAAGCTAGTTATAAACTCATTCAAATCCCAAAAGCTGCCACTATAACCACCTACCCGACCTTGTAAACATTTACTCTAATTAGGGAGACTCGAAATTGGAATCGTTGAGCTCAAGCTGACAAAAACTTGTTAGAAAACAATATGGTCTACTACCTGAGTCCAAAATTTTAACAAACTATAAAATGATATAACAACAAAATTTTGATAATCGTAAACTTATTCAAAATATTTAATCTCTTAAATTCATCCTATTTATTGTTTATATTATAATAAATATAAAATCTACATTTTCGTTCAAACATTAAAATATAACAAATTATAAAATGATATAATAATAAAATTTTGATGATCATAAGCTTATTTAAAATATTTAATCCCTTAAATTCATCCTATTTATTATTTATATTATAATAAATATAAAATTTACAATTTCATCCAAATATTTAAATGTGTTACAACTTTCGAGCATTATAATTCAAAACTAATAAAAATTTCTTATAATACATTAATGAAATTTGTGAGGTTAATTTAAAAAAATAGAAAACTTTCTTCCGTCTAAATCTTACGGAGTCTCACATATATATTTAAAAAAATAAACCGGAAAGATAAGCTTCTTGCTCACACGGAACTACAACCGCGTAGTTTTATATTTTCCTAGAAACTGCGTAGTTTTATATTATGCCAGTTTTTTTAAATAATGTTCAAGTTTATGTTAAGTATCATTTTTAATATTTAAAGATATTTTGAGCGGGGAATTGACGATCGATATTTTGTTCACTTTATTCGTCTGATTTAACTATTATAAAAGTGGCAGAACCCAGACGACCGTATCATCTGGGTTCGAAGCTAAGGATTTGTTGTTGTGTATTGTGTTATTGTTGCAGATCATAATGAATTCCTCCAAGACTAGCAGTGGCAAGGGGGCAGCAGGAAGAAGTCCGTCTCCAAGACAACAAGGGATTTGTTATTCTGTATTGTGTTGTTGATGTTGCAGATCACGATGAATTCCTCCAAGACCAGTAGTGGCAAGGGATTTGTTATTCTGTATTGTGTTGTTATTCTGTATTCTGTATAGTATTGCAGGAATTCATTATGATCCGCAACAACAACAAAGGGGAAGCAGGAAGAAGTCCGTCTCCAAGACCAGAAGGGCTGACCAGAAGGGCTGGTCCGGCACAGTGGGAAAAATTGCCAGGAATGCATATCATAGATTTCTCTGTTTTTGTGTTAGTGTTTATTTTTACAAGTATATTCAAATATGAAAGTATACACTGATGGTTTTTACAACTAGTTCAAAATATTGTTTCAATTGTATTTGAGATGTAATTGTTTTACCTCATAGCATTTTGTATGTGGTCCATCAATTGCTAAGACAATTACGTTGGAATCACCTTAACATGTGTCTAGTTTAAAGATTTAGTACTTTAGGTCTTTGATGCTTGATCATATATGATCAATAAATGGTTATAGAATGATATATTTAATGTATTTAAGGAAGTGCAAGTTATAGCTAGTTATGTTTTTTTATAAAGTTTTTGTCTTAGAATTTAACTATAATATATTGATATTGAAATCTTTCATGATGACTAATACATCTTATAAGTTTGTAGAAAACAGAGCATTTTTTTAGGCCATAAAAGATTATTTATTGTTCTTGGTGTTGCATATATATTGAGTATTATAAATTATAAGTGCAGAATGACTATTTTTGTGGCCATACATTTTTTGATTAGGATAAGTACAAGGTTTTATGAGAGGGGTCATACTTTTCCTCAACAAGGAGCACATCGGTGCCACCCTTTCCATGATTCAAACATGGGTATCCTAGATGAAAGCCTAAAGACATACCACTATGGTGACCCAACATGGACCAAAACATTTAAGGTAAGTATAAATTTCTGAAAGGGTCTCATTCCCTTGTACTAAGGTTTGAACTTGGATCTCTTGGATGAAAATCTAAAGATAAACAACTACAACATCCCCTAGGGACAAAACTTAAATAAAAAAATGGGGTAAAGTAAAAGTTTTTTTGAAAGGATCTAGGTTCTCATCCAAGGGACCCACATTCCAACCATGGGGTGGAAGTGCATGACCTCGCTATGTTTCTTTGTAAATAAATACATGCCCCTTTCAAAACCCTATCTTTACCACCAAAAAATAATAATACAAATAATAATACTAATAATAATTTATAAATTTATTTATGTGAGAATAGGGTTCTTATACTTCAAACTTAGAGTGATAGGTCAAATCTATGACCATGAAAATATATCACTCTTTATTTTTACAAATGTGATTATAAAGTTTTTTGTCAAGGTTTATATGGTATTAAAATAAATCCTATCCATATTACATCCTAACCATGAAGTGTTATCATGATAATTGGACAATTTTGTATTTATTACTTGGCAATATTTGAAATTGCGACCTTTAGAATACCGTCTTTTTGATTATGTGAAGCTAGTAAGAGATGCAACCAACCACTCTTTACAAGCATAGAAGACTATTCCAAATTTTGATAACTATTTACCATGCATTGCAATAGAATATTATTTTAAGGAATATGTATGTGTAAAGGTCATTTTTTTGTTGCTTTAAAGCCTCCCAATTCTCTCTAGCCTAATTTTGGCCCTATAAATAAAAATATATTATAGGGAGCAGAAAACCATCACATACTCTTATATGAGTAGTGTGAATAAAATAACTCCTTTGATTATCAAGAGGATAAATCTAGCTTTATTTCAAAATAATAATATAAAAATATAGATAACTAACATATTGAGATAGTTATTCCTCACAGTCATCCTTGCATGTTGTATTTGATGAAGAGCATGATAAAAAATATAATGCAACTTTCTCTAATAAAGGAAAAGATGGAGAGAATTACCATTCATTGATTTCATGGATGATTGCATCTCATAGTTGTACATCAAATGAAGTTACAAGTATTTAAGACCACTTTAAATAAGAGGTGACTACGAATGTGATATTCATCCATTTGGTAGGGGTCAGGGACCAACTACCCCACTCTACAATACCCTTTCCTTAGTAGGCTGAAATTTTTTTTGACATAAAGTACAAAATGACATAGAATGATGACATAAAGGATGAGCACTACATCAAATGGATATAAAATCTTTAAAGTACATGGAGCCATAGATGCCACATTCTCCCAGGGTTGTATACATGGACTATATAGACCTTGATCTAGGCAATATGTGCTACAAGGCTACTTCTATGGAAGAAATGAGGGTTTGGTGTAACAAGTATTTTAATGGAAATCATGAGAGGCTTGTTAAAGCCAAGGACTTGATTGATAGAAAACTAAAAACAAACAAGACAATGGTTGCAAATGAAGAATATAATCTTGAAATACATGATGAAGGTCATCCCATAAGGATATTCATGAGGAATATATTTATTAAGTTAATTCAATATTGATCTTTGTGAATAGACATGTGTATCTCTATTCACAAGAGGATGTTTAGTGTGGCTGTAATTTTTGTTGTATTATGTTTGATATATTAAGTGGAGGTCTATGCCACACTTATATATGATTTATTGTGTACTTGGAGTGCATGATTGGTGGTACCTGACCCTCCTAAATATTTTACAAAAGAATTTCACATTGAGGAGGGAAGGAAATATTAATCTTTGTCAATGTTTAATATATCTAGGATTTTTAAAGATGGTATTCAATAACCACCATGTGACCAAAGATCAATAACATTTTTTAGGAGTAGTAAGGACAATTCAACTCCTTTATTGATCACATAGACAAGTTAAGGCCCATGCCACACTCAGTGTGAATGGTTGAGTTTGTTCCCATTCATAAGAAAATGTAAATCAGTAATGACCATCCTAACTAATTATCTACGATTAGTTGTGTGTCCCCAATCATAATTATTGTATACAATAGTTTGTGTCCCTACTTGCAACTATGATGTTGAATAGAATGTGTCCCTATCTAATTATGTTATATGACCATGGATAGAATAGTTGTTCCTTATCCTTTGTTAAATGTCCAATGAGGCCATTCCCAATAAAGAAGCACAATGAGATCAATCCTACTATTGTTTGTTGTGAATAGTTGAGTGTCTCCCTATTCATACTCAAAGTATTCTTGATGAACTATTAAGTATCTCCTACTTTACCGTATGGTTATTTGTAGTATCCCTACCCATATTTAAATCATGATGTAATAAGGGAGAGAATTTTAGGATTTATAACATCATATAATGTGATAAATAAGGTAAAAACAAAGTGAGTGGTTAAAACCACTCACGTAGGAGTAATGTGTGTACTTAGTAAGTTAGAAATTTCACTAAATTAGTGAGAAGTGATATTTAATGTGTTATTTTGTTACAACCTATGTTGGGAAAAGTAAAATGTATCTAAAGATTGAATATTAATGAAAACAATTAAAGCATCCTAATTTTCAATATGTATTTGACAAGCCTTATATTTTTATTTTTATGCTTTGATGAGTCTTTGTTTTCTTGAACCTAGAACTGAGTTTGATAAGGTATATATGATTGAGCATGTCAGTATGTTGAATGCAATAGTCAACTATAGAAGAGTATGACATCTTTTAATTATTATTTTTTTTATCTAAGAAGTTTTGAGGCTTTAGAATGAAAGTTCCTTCATTGGGTGTTGATGTGCTTATTGGTGGATGAATATGAAAACAAAAACAATGCTATGTGTGTTGCCTATTGTGCCCACATCTAATATAAATTGAGAAGCCTATTTAAAAGTTTTCTTATTATTTTAAGCACAACAATGTTGCTATTTTCATGTTCTTTACAAAATTTTGTGAACATGTTTGTCATTGACATGCCCACTTTTGTAATATAAGAGGTATAACATTTTGCTATAGCATATGCATTATGTATATGTGTCTATGAGCCATATAAATGGTATGTTTTGGGTGAGTCTATTATTTTAGGTGTGTTATGACTTCCTCATTAGAAATACCACTAGTTGATTCATGATATATCTTCGTGCTTCAAAGCACTCCATTGTTTTTTAGAGTTTGGTTCATGCAAAAAAGTATCAAAATCTGTGAGCTAGTCATACTGTTTTATTTCGTAGCACAATTAACAATAGCTTTGCATTTTTTTTTTTCTTTAACAACCCAATTATTTATGTGCCTCTCATTGAGGGCATTTAAAAATAATGGGTTACGACTCATATGGTGGTGTTTATATAAGGTTAGAATAAAAATTTATATCATAATTTAGGTACCTATTTATGAATATTTTGATCTTTATATGGTCATATATTTTATACATTAGAGCATCTTTAATCCATAACACTCCATGTTCATGCATATTTTGTTTGTTTTATAGCACTTGCAGAAAAAAATTGTATTATCCTTTTAAAGAACATGTGGTCTTGTGTAATCAAGTGTTGAAGCAATTTATTATGTGATTGTAATAACGATTATAAGTGACAATGGCATTTTTTTACAAGGTAATTGATTTCATAATTTTATATTGCTCCATGTTCCTAGTTGTTTTTGATAATGTATATTTTCATTAGTGTATCTATCAATATCAACCAATTATGTTTTGCATTGAAGGTTAAGAAATGTTAATGGGCTTAATTGGCTTATCATCATAAACATTTTTTTCTTTGGTTGTTACAAATAGTTAGGTGAAAATTGTATACGATTGAAGTCCATATAACTAATGTCATATTTCATCATTCAATCCAAGTTTGGCTTGCATTTGACATATTTTTCTAGAATATTTTAATCTTATACTTACCCTTTCCTAATATGCACTAAACTCTTGCAAGGAACTTTTTTGTGAAAATTTACACTATTCTAAAAATATATTAGTTATTGAGTATATTAAATCTTAATTGCTACATAGAAACTTCATTATAGTATGTAAATATTTTAGTTATTTCTATGTCACATGGATCATTAAAGAACAATTTTCGAAGTCCATTCTTTTGCATGTAAATTGGTAAAGTTTCAAAGTGGATGCTGTCATTTGCAAGAGTAATTTGAAGGATTGAAATACACTAAAATATTAAAATACATTATTTTAGTATCAAGTTCATTGTTTTCAAGCTTAATAATGTACGTTAAAAATTCAAAGATAAACTCATAAAAATATCATGGTCCTTGCACCATCAAAATGGTATATGGATTCAAAGGGACAAACACATTTCAAGAGGAGTTAATTCCACTTTTCTTGCTCTCATTCCTAAATCATCAAAATTCAACACTCTTTCTGATTTTAGGACCATTAGCTTATGTAATTTCATTTAAAAAATCCTTGCTAAAGTTATAGGCAATAGACTAAAATAAATCCTTACTACTATTGTTGATCCTTTTCAAGGTAGCTCACTCAAAGGAAGACTCATTATTGATAATATTATATCCATCCATGAACTCATCAACTCTATTATCAAAAGTGGGAAAGCTAGGTTATTCATAAAACTGAATATGAACAAAGCTCTTGACCATGTTTCTTGGGACTTTCTTTTCTCAATCCTAACCAAATTCAGTTTTCATTATAACTAGGTTGACTTCATCAAGGAATACATCACCCCTACTAGATTATTTTTTCTTGTAAATGGGTCTTATTGGTAGTTTTATAACATTTTCACATTTTGATTTTGTATTGATAATTGATTGTAAAATTTTGATGAATTTACAAATGAAGGCTTTGCAATTTTTAATATGTTTAGCTTTATTGCAGTTTTATTTTTCTATCTCATTACTGTTAACATAATACATTACTGTAAATGATATTCAAATTGTGTAAGCAATGGGAAAATTTTTATTTAAAACTTTCAAAGAACACGAATGCCAACAAGAGAATTTATTTTTTAAATAAGAAGTGCTTTCAAAGAAAGAAATACAAAGTTGGGTGCTTTTGCCACGATACGTCTTTGCCCAAGAAATTATTAAATCTATGTTTGGATCTCAAGGAAGGGATGAAGAAGCATTTTTGCCCCAACCGAGGGACGAATACACATGTCACACCTCTTGGAGGTGAAAACAAAATTTTAAAAATATTGTCCAAGTGAAGTTGCTTGAGGCATTGTTGAAGGTTGTAAAAGCAAATAGAAGAAACCATTGTTGCACCAATAGAGGGGTGAAACCTCTTGTTTCCCCTATTTGGGGTGAAATTCATTTTAAAAGTGCCTAACACAATAAAAATATCAAAGGCGCTATGTGATTTAAAATGTTGTCACCCTAATAGAGGGACGAAACTCTTTGGCACCCCTCTCTAGGGCGACGTCCAATGAAAAGGGAATTAAGCAACAATATATAAGTGAGCACCCATGAATTTGGGTGAGGTTTTAAGAAATGATTGTTACCCCAAGAGAGAGGTGAAACCTCTTGTCACCCCTCTTTGGGGTGAAACACATTTGAAGCACAATTTCAAATGAATAATTTGGTGGGCCCAAATTTGGGTAGATTAAGATGGCAGTTTCACCCCAAGATAGGGGTGAAGCTCTTTGTCACCCCTTGTTCAGGTGAATAAATATTTCCAAGGTTATGAAGGTTCATACAGTTGGTGATTTCATCTACAATTGAGCAAAGGTGAAACATAAGTGCCCGATGAGTTCAAAGCACAGTAAATCAAAATCACCTTTCCAAGGGGTGAATGGTATTTTGGATGTTTAGTTTTGGGCAAGGATCTTTGCATAGTGCTCCAAGTTGAATTTGCAAGTGACACCACCTCTCCAGAAAGATGAAAGTTCTTATCACCTTCTTTCGGGGCAACAAAAAAAAAGGCAGTTATAAGGATAAGATTAAAATATGAAGGTATTCGGATATCAGGATTGACTTTTGGCTATGGTTGCTCCAATAGGGTTGTTTCACCCCTTCATTGGGTGACATCAACTTTTCAATAGAGATATAGCCCCAGGTGCTTGCTTTCATAATTCTTCAAGGAAGAATAACATTTACTTTTTGGGTGATGTAGGAAAGCATTTCCAAAATATTTGCTTCAATTTTGAGAGATCAGGCGTAATATTTGTTCATTTCCAATACACCAAATTTCAACTTTGGTGATTTTCAAAGCGAATTTAATACTCAGTGGAATTTTCTAGTGAAATGAATTTCCAAAGTGCAAGGTGAAGTGAATTCATGATCGATTCTTATGCAATTTTACTATTTTCCAATGCATTGACACCCAATATTGCTTTGAGTATTTACATTTGTTGATTTTTCTATACGATTTCCTCCCGTCGAAGTCGGATCATGGATTATTTGCCAAATTTTTTCATCATAAAACCACTGATATCAAGGAGGAAAATACGTACGTTGGTTTTTTATCTATCATCATTTTGTTATACATGCATTAAATGATAGAGGCAAAATACCTCTATAAAAGACTGATCATTTTCATTGTAAAGGATGGAAGAGTGGACACTTTATAGAAATATACTCTAGGTTTTCTATGTTAATAGAGACAATTTAGCTTCTGGTTCTTGGAATGATTTTGCATTTGATAGTTATTTGTGTGTGATTTCTTAATATTTTAATCACATTATCTGTTATGAGTTAATTCTTGTATTGAATTATTCTTTGCTCGTATGGGAGTGAACATTGGAATGCACTCTAAAGGTTATTCTCTTGCATAGTTGTTAAAATTCTTTGCACTTGTGTTTTCTATTGAATGCTACTAAGTTGCTTGGTGGAAGCTTTGATGTTAGTCTATCCCCATCCTATTCTACTGTCTTATAGCTATATTTTCTATTTTTTTCTACAATTTCCTATTTCTTTCATATTTCTCTAAACATATACCCAACGTAGGATTAGTAAGGGATTTAGCCTTCTTTGGATATTGGCCTAGAGGACATTTATTTCCTCTGGTATTTCAATATTAGTCAGGTCTAGGGTGCACAATGCATAGATATTGTAACTAGGCAGATTCATGAGCAACCCATTTTGGAATGCTTAGTGGAACTTTCAAAAGATTCTACTATTAATAGTATAAAATTTTGATGTTCGCCTTGTACTATAGGATTAGAACATCTGGAGACTTAGCTCTATCCAAAAGACTCTAAACATGAGGTAAGAGAAAGCTTTCTTCATGATTACGATATCGAAGACCAAGAATTTTTAAGATCCTATTGAATCGTATGAACTTGATATACAAAATATATGAGAACACCCTAGGTTAGTACCTTTGACTATCCCATACACTAAAATGTCCTCTTAGTTAGTTGGTGTGTTTTCTGTTCCTACAAGTCCTACTACTTCAAATACTAGTTTTCCACCTCCCTAACCACACACACCAATCCATATGGCTCAAAATCCATCTCCATAGTAGCCACCACCAAGGAAATTTCTAGTATACAATAGATTTGGAGCATTAAATCTATAAGCTCAAAACCTAGTCCCTTAAACATCATTGAAGGCTTTGCCTACTTATGATGGTATGGATAATATTGCTTACGAGAACATCCAAGATGTGGCATCCTTGGAAATAATACATGATATTGCAGATGAAGACATTATGGTATGATTGTTGGTGTTGCCTCTCAGAGAAAAGTTATTGTACTGGTACTGATCCTCGCCACTCGCTACCATCACCACATGCGACTAGTTGACGGAGTTGTTAATTAAAAATTTTCATGAGCAAGTAGATCCTTTTTCCTTTCTACATCAATTCACAAACATCCAAACACATCTATAGGAGGAAATAGTAGATTTCAATGTTAGACTCACTTGAAGTTGGCAAAGAGTTCTTGGCGGTATTCTACCTACCAATGAACAAGATACGTTTTAATATCTTCAAGCCTTCAACTCTGATATTGATATATTGGTTTGACAAGCCAACATCAACACATTTCTAGATCTGTATACGCAAGTTCAAAAGACCGAAGTGGATTTGATTGCCTTAGTTAAAATTCCCCCAAAGGTAACAATGCCTATCCTCCCTGATCTTCCACAAAATTATGAACCCTCCATGAAATTGTTATAGGAGATACAATATATCAATTCGAGTGTAAGGACAATGTCAAATGAAATCACGGTAGTTAAAAAGAAGCAAGTTGAGGTTGATTTTTGATCAAAAAGATTTCAAACTCCACCAATTACTAGAGAACAAGAAACTTCAACCAGTAGAGATGTTGAGAAGAATACAACTGTGTTGGTTAATAAATAAGCAAGTATATCAGAGCAAACATATTGGTTTTCTACCTGCAATGATCCTCATGGTGAAGATATTTGCATGGTTCATTTGAAATATGTGTAGACGCTAGCCGAAAGCGCTTTCGATGTTCAAGTCAATATGATTTTAGAAATTGATCATAATTTTAAGGTACCATCTATTGAACAAGTTGCTATTCTTACAAGGTCTAGAAAGAAACCTGTCACGATAAATCTAGTTTAAATGGAGCCATTGAAGGTACCTACCAAATAGAAGATATAAAATGAAAATTGGTAGCCCTAAGAAAAAGCACCTATACCAACACTCGAGGTAGATGAGCCTATTTTATTAAAATATCTTTTGCCTACATATGCAAAAGATAGAGTGCAAGTGAAAGCTTAAAATTCACAACCTACCACTGCAAAAATCCAAACTAAAACAAAAGAACAATTGAAATAAAATCTCAAGTACCTATCTTTAACCAAGCGCTAGAGGGTGGAGGCTACACAATAGTACTAGTGAAGACTAACAAACAAGAGATGAACCATGCACAAGTGTTTTTCCTTTGATCATTTCAGCAAACCAGCATTTCCATTATTTTATCCAAAAAAGAGGATACTAAGAAAAATTCCTTTTACAATTTCGAAATTTTCCTCTAATACCCTATTTTCCCATTTTTCCCACCTAAAATCATATATTTGAAATTTGAATTTTGGGGGCAACTTGCCAAGGTCATAACTTTTTGCTCATTGAACCGATTGACTATTACAACATTTTTTTGGAAAGGGAACGAGATGATCTAAGTGCAATTGTCCATTAAAATTTGTGCTAATGATTGTTTCTAACTAAAAATATTCAAATTCGACCTCTAAGACCTTAAAAAATTACCTACAAGTTTTACTAGTTTTTCTAGTAGGAAATTTTTACTAGTTTTTTGATAGGGTAGGAAACATTAAAAATTACATATCTCCCAAACCACTCAGGATATTGGGATGATTATTTTAATTTTGGGTCAATTTCTCCATCCTCTAAAAAACTAGACCAAATTTACAACAAAATTAAGTAATTACATTTTTTTTGGGTGATGCAAGATCACTCTTACACCACTGGATGCTCCTGCATCAAGTACCAGAGTAGATATGAAGATGTTGATGAGAGAAAGGAGTCCAACGTGCAGTTGTATAGTATTTTCAAATAATTGAAGAGGATTCCCATCAAGGTGAGCATCTATGATACGATATAGTTGTCTCGACAAGTAGATCTATTGTAGGAATCACTGAAATTCATGAAGGATAAAAGGAAGAATCCTACTCAAATAGTATTAACCCAAACTTTACCCACTTTAACCACTGGGAAAAATAGACCTCTCCCATTCTATTTGTCTCTCAGGATGGAGGGTTGGATAGTACACAATTGCATGATTAACTCTGGTACAACAACAACTATCATATGAAGGCAGTGTGTGAAGTCATGGGGATGGAGTATACAAGAAGTAGCCTAGGTATCTTGTAGCTAGATGGTACTCTTATCAATATGGTAGGAGTAATAAAGGATATTCTAATTGTTCTACACAACATGTTGTAGATAAATATCATATAAGAAGTTGTTGTGGTAGACTCGGAACTATACTTTAGTATGTGTTTATCTAAAGAATTTATGATCAAGCTAGGGGGTTACCTATCATTGGATTATTATCACCTGGATATTCCATTCAAGAAGAAGAGAATACGGATGTATAATGAAAATTCTTCTACATACCATATTGAAAAAATTGAAGATGAATAAAATTTTTTAAATTTAGTGAATCTAGTAATTGAAGAGCTGGAAGAGACAGACCTGATGGAGGAAACTCTGGATGTACTCGGGTTGGAGGATGAATTTTCTATGCTTGATTTCAATGTGATGATGGAAACTAAGATCGATTGCTATACCATCACTAAACCAGAGAAGGGTAAAGAGAAAATGGCTAAATATCTAGGTTCTACCCTTGACCAATTGTAGAAAATGTATTTTGATGGTGCCCAATGCAAGAATGGTGCTGGAGCTATAGTATTCATTTATCCTTTAGGAATACAGAAGACCTATTCATAGAAATTGATCTATAGTTGTACAAATAATATCACTGAGTAGGAAGCACTATGCTTAGGCGTAAGGAAAGCTGAGAAGCTCAAAATTACATAGTTGAATATTTTTGGCAATTCTGAGTTGATCATTAACCAGGTGACCAGTAAGTGCATTTCAAAATAACACTACCTAAAGGTGCATCACAATAAGGTATGGGACCTTTTTGAGTCATTTTATGCCTTAATTATTTAGGCTATTTCTCAAGAGTGAAATAAACATGTAGATATTTTGGCATCCCTTATTGTAAATTTCTCTCTTGTTGAAGGTGTGGTGTGCAATCCCAATATTTCAAGGTTGATTTATAGACCTTCAGTCCCTAACAAGAACATATACTGGCAAGTTTTTGATAATGATGAACACATTGTGAATTTAAAGAAGCCAGTGGTGTGGAAGGAAGAATATTAGATGGAGAGGAAGTTGAAGGCCTGATACAACTAAAAAATAATCACATACCAAAAGAATTTATTACATTAGAGAGTCTCTTTGATCAAAATGACAGAGTTAAGAAGCACCGAATCAAGTTGGATGGAAAGGAATACACTGAGCTAGAGCTATAACCTAAAAAAATCATCAAAATTGGGATAGATTGTTCTCTTGGAGAGCTTGAAGGAATCAAAGAACTATGTTATGAGTTCCTTGACATTGTTTCATGGAGCTATCACAACCTAAAAGGATATGACAAAGATATAATTTAGAATAACATTGAGTTGCAGTAAGGAGTAAATCCTTTTTTGTAGAAGCAGAGACCTGTAAATCCAAAAATTGAGGTGCTCATGAAAGTAGAGCTATTAGAAATGCTGGAGGTGAAAATCATTTAACCTATCAAGCACTCGACTTGGGTGGTAAACTTGGTTTTGATTTGAAATAAGAATGGAGATATTCACTTGTGCGTAGACTTTTACAATATGAATAAAGCATCTTTGAAAGATCATTACCCCTTGTAGATTGACCATATTCTTCCCATTATCGTTGGAGCGTAGATATTTTCATTACTTTATGGCTTCTCTGGCTACAATAAGGATAAATACCAACACAAGATAACGTTTACTATGAAGTGGGGCACTTTCACATATTAAAGAATACCTTTCAGTATTTCAAATGCTGACACCACCTTTCAAAGAGCCATGGATCTCACATTTGGTGAGTTGTTGAATTGGATTATTGTGATTTATCTTGATGATATGACTATTTCCTCACATCGCAAGAAAGAGCATGTCTCTCATCTTAGAAAAGTGTTCGAAAAATACCAAGAATTTGGTATTTCCATTAACTCAAAGAAATCCATTTTTTTTCAAGTAGGAGAAACTCTTGGGGCATGTGATCTTAAAGGAAGGACTAGCTATTGATCTTGCAAGATTTGAAGCTCTTATGAAATTTCCACTGCCAACTAACAAAAAGACCTACAGTCATTCTTTGGCTAGATCAACTTTATCCAAAAATTTATTGTTGACTTCACCTTGCTGGTGAAACCAATGATGGATCTCTTGAAGAAAAATGTGGTTTTCAAATGGACCGAAAAAAGGAAGCAAGCATTCCAAGTAATTAAATAAGGGATAGTCTAGGCACCTATATTAATTAATCCTGATTACTCCAAGGAGTTCATAACCAGGTTGTCGAGTTGTGATTATACAGGAGAAAGCCTTAAACTATTGAGCATTACATCAACAATTTCAAACATGATGAGAGTAGTTTAAGTTTTCAACAAATTTCAAAACACACTAAACAAGTTTTAGACCACACATATAATCCTTAAAAGAGATAATCATACTGTCTGCTTTGTGTTTTTCTTTATTATTATGGTAATCAACATAAGATACTCGATCTGGGGGTCAAATCCTAATAATAAAAAAATAATTCCTTATGGATGTGTTCCTACATCTATCTTTTTCTGTTTGTATTTTTACAAAAGTAGAATGCAATAGATGGATGCTAATTAGATAACATAGCAAACGATAAAATGGCAAAATCCTAAATGCTTTTTTAGTTTTTCACTAGTCACTACTAGGAATAACGAATCTTTGATTGCAATCTACCCTAGTCTCTAGTGGTCTAGGCCATTGTTTTTTTAGAGTTTGCATGTATGAGGCCCAATCAGTGGTCATTTTCATCATAGATAGTTGCATTCTCTGAATATCATCTCGTGTAATATTGCATTCTCTTAAAGTGAAACGTTCTTTTTCAAAGCATGTAGGAAAATCATGTGAATGTTGTTTTATGAATTTTTATTTTATGTAAATTAAAAAGAACCACACACACCATGTTCCAAACTAAACGTGAAAGCACGAGGATACGGAAGCAAACAAAAGGGAAATGTAACGCTAAGTCCTACGAACGAGAATGCATGAAAAGAGGGAAAACAAATGAATTGAAACGAGATTTAAAGCAAATGTAAAAGTGCAGCCCTTTATTTTATTAATTTTCTCGAGATCGGGTTACAATGCGTCTCCTCCCTTTTCAGGGGCTGGGAGCGTCGGACATAATTTTGTTACACCACAAATGAGATATTCCCCTTTGGGATCTTCCGCGTGCCCACATTGAAAATGGGCGGACCAAACATCGCCGCCGCTTGCGTGAGTGCATCTATAGTTCCTTGCTGCCCCTCTGGTGTCGAGATCCTACGTTCAGAGAAATAGTAAATGGTTAGTAGCACCTACGGATGGAGGGAAACATGCGATCCCCAAGGCCTACGGTTAATGCATGCATAAAATAATTAAAATGATAACTAAAACATATCAGAATGAGCTAAAAATTTGATAGAAGCAAGAAAACATTACCAGGAACACATTACAAAAGGAACAGTCGAGAAATCTGCCACAGATTTCTAATCGCTCTGGGGTGGGACGATTAGGACTGTCATAAAATGTCAGTAGGTGACCTCCTAAATGTCCCATCCAGGGGCCTCCAAAACACCTACAAAGTTGGGGTTAGACAAAACGGGGCATTTTGGGATGACCCAGATGGTCGGATTTTGCAGATTCTGCCTCGATCACCCTGTATCCGATGATGCTCCCTGTATGTTAGTGAAAGCGAGAAACATTGAAAGCACAGTCAAAACTCATCAAAATCACATGAAATTTAAATGACAGCATATATGGATGACCTAGAATCAAATGCAAAAGAAATAGTAGGGAAATCTGCCACAGATTTCTAATCACTCCGGGGTGGGGCGATTAGGACTACAACAGTGCGGGGGGTGCCCAGGGGCAGGACGCCCACCGTTTGGGGCTCGGTTTCGGCACCAATCCACTTGGGATGGGTCCAAAACCTCTTATGGGGTTGTGTCAGAAAATTGGGTGGGGTATTGTGGCCAAATGTTTGGGTTTTGGGTCCGGATTGCGCTTCCAATAATCACCCAATAACCTCCCTTCCAAAAGAGAGATCAAGGATGTAAGAAGCACAAACGATGGGTGAGGATGTAATTCGGCAGCACTCCGTTGCTCCAAATGCTCCTGCTCTATTCTCTTTTTGGGGTGAGAAGACTCACCATTTTATAGACCTGAGGGTCTCTTGTGAATGAGCATGCAGAGGCGCCACTTGGCCATCATGCCTTGCCAGGGGGAAGAAGATTCCTCCCTGATTAAGGGCTCCATGACTGCCTCTTTGAGCTCAAAAATGCTCACTCACACTCCATGCATTGAAGGAGGAGTTAAGTGGTGGATCTGAGCTACCATTTGTCAAGGTTTGACCTTTTTCCCATCAAACCTGCTATTCGCCCCACCCTGGAGTGAATACTGCTAATCGTCCCAGGGTGGGATGAATACCAATTTGTAATCATCCCAGGGTGGAACGAATAAGGAGCAGGGTGCCTGAAAGGTGCCAAATTGACCTTTGACCTTCCAAAACTATTGTGGGAGTGGTTAGGACCACTGTTTAACCTCTGGGGGCTGCCCTAGGGGCTGTGTATGTCAATTCGATCAGTGCTTGTCATCACATAATCGGATTGGTGTTGTTTTGGTGTCTATAGATGCCCCTTTTTGGGATGCGTTGTGCATGGCACAATGTTGAGCAAAAATAGATAACCAAAGCACTAATGATTAGGGTTTCTCAGTAACCTAACCAAATTTTGATGCCCCAAGTATGGAAAGGGCATGCATTCTTGAATCCTTGCTTCTGACGAGCTAAGGAGCTTAATTCAAGTGTTAACCTATTTTGGTGAGGTGTTACTTGATCTTGGACATTGTTCAGTCATGAATAGGCAAAGGGCGCAACCTTTTGTCTATGGGAACCTTGAGTTCATGATTCTAGAATGCCAAGTGTTTGATCAACTTGTGATTATTGCTTGTTTGCTGCCCCAAGTAGGAGCGTGATTGTCTTTGTCAATGATTCTTTGAATGCATGCCATTTCCTTGATTGGGTGTGTATTTGTTGATTGGTGACTAAGTGTGACTACCCCCTCAAGCGACGAATCGATGAGGGAATGACCGACATGAGAAAAGCGATGAGTCGCTTGACCCAAGATGACTTTTGTAAGGGTGCCTTCAGTTGTTTTTCGTTGAATGCTTATGCAGTTTCCCAACAATTTGACCTATTTTTGGTGGGTTTTAACCCTTTTTGTGACGCATTTTGGGGATCAAATTCTCAAAAATTCATCCTCCCATGGAGCGGTCCAGCTATGGTAGCCTTCTTAGGGAGTAGGATAGTGAGGATTTGTGACCCGACATCTATTTTGAATGCCAAGAAGCACAGGCGCAAAGGCACCTTGTTCGACAATGTTATTGCTATTTTTGGGTGGGTTTGGACCCTTTTTGTGACGTCATTTGGGGATGAAATTCTCAAAAATCCATCCTCCCGTGGAGTGGTCCAGCTATGGTAGCCTTCTTAGGGAGTAGGATAGTGAGGATTTGTGACCCCAACATCTATTTTGCATGCCAAGAATGTCAAGTGCAAAAGCACTCTTATTTGGCAATTTTATTGCTATTTTTTGTGCATTTGGGTGCAGTTTTTGTTGTTTTTGATTTTCTTGCTCTGTAATCATCCCAGGGTGGGACGAATACCAATTTTGTAATCATCCTAGGGTGGGACGAGTACTAACTAGAGTGCTCATCCCAGGGTGGAACGATTACAGGCCTAAAAGCCTATTTAAGGGCCAAAACTAGGTTTTGGGCTCATTTGCACTTTGTTTTTCTGGCGATTTGGAGCTGTGAGGAGGAGGAGGTCGAGTTCGCGTAGCGGAGCGCTATCAAATTTCTTGGACACCATGAGTTCATGGACCGGATCATCAAGTGGCGGAGCCGAAGCGAGACCGGTAAGTGCCCCTTCTCTTTATTTTGCTTGTTTTGTGTTACAGTTTAAAACCGCAATTCTTTTCTTTTGTATTTCATTTTTTGATTAAACTAAAATAAAAACCCTAGTTTAATGTTTGTTGTTTGTTTGAATTTGTGCTTTGTATTGCTTTGTTAGAACTATGATCGAAACCCTAGTTGAAACCATGTTTATTTTGTTTTTGTTGTAAACTAAAAAAGAAAACCCTAGTTTAAACTAAGATCGAAAACTTAGCTTAAAAAAATTGTTTTTATTTTGTTTTCTATTTTTTATCAGTTTAGACTAAGGTTAAACCCTAGGTAACTGAAAACTATTTGTGTGTGTTTTTTATTGGTTTTTTAGTTTTAAACTTAAGGTTCAAACCCTAGGTAACTGAAAACTTTTGTTATTGTGTTTTGTATTTTTCAGTTTGACACTAGAATGAAAACCCTAGGTTAAAGTGTTTTACTTTGTTTTTTGTATTTTTATTGTTTAGACTAGGATGAAAACCCTAGGTTAAACTGTTTTATTTTGTTTTTGTATTTTTATTTATCAGTTTGAACTAAAGTTAAAAACCCTAGGTAACTAAATTTTTTTTTTTTTTTTTTTTTATTTATCAGTTTGAACTAAAGTTAAAAACCCTAGGTAACTGACAAATTTTTATTTTGAATTTGTTTTTTGTTTTATTTATCAGTTTGAACTAAAGTTAAAAACCCTAGGTAACTGACAAATTTGTATTTTGAATTTGTTTTTTTTTTTATCAGTTTGAACTAAAGTTAAAAAACCCTAGGTAACTGACAAAGTTGTATTTTGAATTTGTTTTTTGTTTTTGGCATTGCATTGTTTATTTGATTTTTTGAATGTGTGTACTGTACATGTTGTTAATGTTTTTGTTGTACATTTATTAAATGTTTTTGTTGTACAATTTTTTTTCTTTCATGTTTTTAATGTTTTTGTGTTGTTTTTTATTTTTAGGTGGTGAAGAGCCGGTACCGTGTGCCGACGGTGTTTTCGGAGGCATGGGAGGCACTGACTATGGTGGACTGGGATTGGATTGATGCCCTTGGGCTCAAGCATGTGACTCGGTTAGAGCCTGTGGTGGGGGATCGGGCATATCTGACTGCCCTGATCAGCTTATGGGATCCCCGCACCAATACCTTTCATCTCCCAATAGGGGAGATGATGGTGACTCTTGAGGATGTCTATCGGATTCTATAGATTTCGATAGATGGGCTTCCTATTCGGACTACTCCACGTGATCAGTGGATGGTGGTGCTGACACGGTGCTTCGGGCATGGGGTGGAGATGGGGGTGGATAGTCCGGTGGAGAGGGCAGAGGGGGATTGCTTGATTGGTGGTATTTTGGTATGATGGTGGCTGGAGAAGGGCGTGTTGGGGGTGAGGCATGCACTACTGATGACCCTCATCTCCAACATGCTGCTTCCGACTCCTCGAGTGCGAGGTTCCCATGGAACCTATTGGAGGTTGTTTTCAGACTGGTTGAGTGTCCGACCTCAGAGCCACTGATTATGAGGTGGGGTCAGACACTACTGGCACAGCTCTATGATGAGTTGTACGAGGTCCGCTGTCGGAGGTGGAAGGGGATTGGATGCAGCTACCTATTGTAGTGTTGGGGATGGCAGCACATAGCTATGGAGAGGCCACAGGGTTTGTCATGGACTACTCGAGTAGAGATGGTGGATAGGGAGATAGGGTATGCGGCTCTGTGGTGGAGGTCCGAGGAGTAGGGGTAGAGTCGATGGTGGGCAGGTGTCGTAGGGCACTATGTTGATGCCTTTGCGGGTCTTGCTCCAGGGGATGTGTTCTGGCATCCATATCGGGACTGTCCAGCTTGGCCTGAGGTGGGAGAGTGGCTCCGACGGGTGTGCAGGGGGAGATGGCTGATCGGGTGGCATGGGACCGAGCAGGAGTACTTCTCGTACGTCTGGGTGACGCGATAGTTTGGGGTGCGCCAGGGATTTCCTGGTGAGCCCTTGATCTATCGACGTCGGGGCGATGAGAGGACTCTAGCCTGGCCGATCATCGAGCCGTTGGGTGAGGAGTCGGATGCAATGATCGATGTCCCTGACGTGGACAATGTCGGGGTGACTACAGAGTATGACCAGTGGTGGATGATGCGGCGATGGTGGGGCGAGGGGCCTCTAGGAGGTCCAGAGGTGGTAGCAGCAGGTGGAGAGGGTGCAGAGGCATCGAGAGAGGGTTGGGGGGCTCCACTCGAGGATGCGGACATGGTGGAGGTTGATAGCTTTGGGGGGGATGATTTTGGGATTCCAGAGCAGTCGGATACGTAGGACATCCCAGAGCAGTGGGAGCTAGAGCAGCCTATCGTCCCTGATATGCCTATGCCTCAGGTAGTCCCAGAGGGTATGGAGGTGAGGCATCATGCTGAGATAGCATGATTGGAGGATCTACTTCGAAGATGGGATGAGGAGCTCGGGGATGCTCTATAGGAGAGGGATCTCCTATGGACTCAATTGGCGGAGTGGGAGAATGCATTGGCTATGTACCATCGATGGGATGGGGACACAGATGCTTCATGGGAGAGGGATCTCCTACGAACTCAGTTGGCGCAATGCGATGATGCATTGGTTGCATACCGTCGATGGGAGATGGATTTGGTTTGGCATCGGATGGAGTTGGAGGCAGAGATTATCCACCTCGATGGGTGGTTACCTGAGCTCCCTAGAGGTGGATCTTCACATCGAATGAGAGACAATGATACTGAGCAGTCAGCATCTTCTCATCGTAGGTGGCTGGATGAGGGGGTGCTAGTGGGCATGATGTGGGGGCTAGCAGTAGCCACCCTGAGAGGTCCCATAGGACCCACACCATGGGGGGTAGTTCCCGTCACATCGATCCTACGTGATCATGGTGGCCGATGCCCTAGGCTTGGGGGTTTTTGAGTTTTTGATTTTTTTTGGTGAGGTTCGAGGACCATTTTATTGTAGCTTGAGGGCCTTTTTGATGATATATATACATGACTTTCTTTGTGTTTATACACTTGTTATGGTTTGATTTTATGCACATGTATTTACATTGATGTATGCATATGTTATTGTGAATGCGATGTTTCTAATTTATATGATGTATGCATATGGAATGGATGAATTGAGTTGTTGATATTTTGTGGTGGCACCATAGACTATACAAGGACTTAATGGCTTTTTTGTACTAGGCGATTGCGTTATGAAATGACTTTGTATGTATATATTTTTCTTTTGTTTTGTATATATTTTTGATGATGGTGTAATAATGGAATGTATCACAGTTGGTTTAGAATGTAGTTAAGGTTTTCTGAGACTCAGATGTTTTAACTAACTAGCCAAGACTATACTTTTATCTTACAAGACTTTTGAATAAGGTATGAATCAGACTTGAGTTTGACCAAGTTATTTCGCATCCTTGTGTGTGCAATTGAGTTCGTTCATGTGGTATTTGTCAGGATACCGCCAGTGCTAGATAGGCTATCAACCAAACCTGTACTGAGGATCACCTAATTAGCTCCACTAACTCCTTTGTTGTATTTAGTAAGATTAATCTATGGTGCCATCTAGGATACCATAAGCTAGCTCATCCACATGCAAACATTGATCTGCACACAATTTAATGTGATAGATATATCGTCATGCGGGAGGTTTGCCACCAGTGACCGATAGGCTATCCACCAAACCGGTACTGAGGATCACCTCATGACCTTTCGAATGCTAAGAGTTCCAGGGATTCAAGTTCGACTCCCTTCTTTTCTTCAATTGTATTGGGATACTTGCTCTTATATAGTGATAAAAATCATTGTTTATTTTATTTTTTTTTTTCTTTTGAGCAAGGGATTTAGATATTGAGTGATGAGAACCACTATTTCTTGTGCCTTTTGTGTGCACTTTAAGGGTGTGGATATCAAACTTTGGAGTTTGAATTTTGACTTTTTGCAATTTGTGATGTTTGCAACCCTTTGAGAATTTGGGAATTTGTGATAGTGGTGAAAACCACTATTTATTTTGGGGGAATTGGGTAGGGAAGATGCTTGTCCTTTTGCCAACTCTCAGCATTCTTGGGGTCATTCGCACAGGGGGATGAGCAAGATAACCATTTCACTTATGGTAACCGAGTCTGCTATGCAGGTTTCATCTTTCGTTTACACAACTTGGGAATTTTTTAATGTGTTTTAGCTTGTGTTGGGATGCTACGTAACAAGGTGTGATCCAAGTAGAACTCTACCTTTGTAAAATCTATCTGACTTTGTACAGTTTTTGGCTAGAAATCTAAAGACAACTGAATGGCGAAAACCCTAGATACATTAGAAGACAACTGACTATGATATTGTGAAAAATGTGAATGGCATTTATTTTTGATGGATTATTTATAAAGTGGAAAAATGTGGAAAATGATGGAATTGTCGAGTAATTACAGTCTATGGTGCCTTTGACTTGTATGATCAACAAATGTGCAATGTATGTATGTGATGCCTAATGCAGCTATATTTTTTGTGTTTTGATTTGTAAGAGTATGCATGGAAGTGAGATGCAGTTTTTTTGTTATTTTTGATTATCTTTTGTTTTTGTTTGTTTTTGAATATTTGTTTTTGACCAAGCGATTGTGGGAACCCTTGGAGCTTTTGGTTTGACCAAAGGGTTTATGGACACCTTTGGGGCATTTTTGAGGTTGACCAAGCGATTATGGGAATCCTTGGAGCTTTTGGTTTGACCAAAGGGTTTATAGACACCTTTGGGGCATTTTTGGGGTTGACCAAGCGATTATGGGAATCCTTGGAGCTTTTGGTTTGACCAAAGGGATTATGGACACCTTTGGGGCATTTTTGGGGTTGACCAAGCGATTATGGGAATCCTTGGAGCTTTTTGGTTGGGCTATGTCTCTCTTAAATATGGAATGGCCTCAAATGACTGATGTTCAAGGGTTCTAGTTCCTTGATTCCATCAAGAGAGGCTAGCCGGTATGTTCTAGGTCCTATTTTACTATCAATTACATAAGGACCTAACTAGTTTGCCATGAACTTGTCCCTTAGATGGGGCGGCAAGTTAGAGTTTTGTTGGTTCTCTTTTAAGACCAGGTCACCAACCTGAAAGTCCCTCAGGTGAACTTTCATGTTGTATGCTTTCTTAAGTCGCTCTTGGTAGATACACAAATGCTCGAGAGCATTGACGCATCGTTCATCAAGCAACGTAAGCTGGTCTAATCGAGCCTGCCATGCAGTGTCATCATCGATGAACTCTTGCATTGATATGCGTAGGGAAGGAATTTCCAACTCGAGAGGCATGACTACCTCGGAGCCATACACCAGCGAAAATGGAGTTGCCCTAGTGGGCATCCGAATGCTAGTGCGATAAGCCCAAAGAGCAAGTGGTATTTGAATGTGCCAATCCTTATGACTATCTATGACTGTCTTTTTGAGGATGGCAACTAGCATTTTGTTTGATGCCTCTACTTGCCCATTTGCCTACGGATAATAGGGTGTCAAAAAACTATGCTGAATTTTGTACTTTATTGTCAAAGCACGCACGTCTTTGTTCTTGAACGATGTCCCATTATCCGAGATGATCTTGGATGGAATACCAAAATGACATATGATGTTATGTAAAATAAACTCCGCAATGCGGGTTCCAGTCGTAGAGGTAAGCGGAATTGCTTCCACCCACTTGGTGAAGTACTCTGTGGCCATTATGATGAACGTGTGATGGCCTGACGACATAGGGGAGATATTTTTGATTAGATCTAAGCCCCACTATGAAAATGGCCAAGCCGATTGGATCGGTTGCAAGGCCTGAGAAGGTACGTGTGTCAAATTAGCATGGTGTTGACACTTCACGCACTTCCTTACATACGCGCAACAATCTCGCTCTAAAGATGGCCAATAATAGCCCATGCAAAGAATGCACTTTGCGATGGCCATACCACTGAAGTGGCCACCGCATGTACCATCATGCGCTTGGGTGATCGCCCAAGCGGACTCCTGCTGGTCCAAGCAACGGAGGAGGATTCCTTCATAGCTTCGACGGTACAAAATGTCTCCTAGCAAGACATGTTTTGCCACTTTCTATTTGAATGATCTTTTTGTGGCGTGCGTCAATCCAAGTGGGAGGTTACCTAGCTTGAGGTAGTCTCTTATGGGTGTGTACCAATCCTGCTGATCAGAAGCCTCGATGGTATGAACAACCAATCCCTCTTGAAGTTCATCCCTAGAAAAAGTTGAGCAGGAAAGAACCTATAAGAATAGCATTGTGTTGCTATTAAGGGGAATAGGGGAGAACAAGGACCCCTAGTTGGCTTGATTCAGACAATCATGGATTCGAGAGAACCTATCCTGAGATGGTTCAATCTGGATCAGGTGGATTCCTAGCATTAAGTCAGAGCTTGCATGCTCCATCATGGATTGTGATAGTGTTTTGACTTGAATGGTTGTCATCTCACCGAAAGGGTCTTGCGGGATTAGTGACCCCAAGGAGGCCATAGTGTCCACAAAATGATTCGATGATCGAGGGAGTGCCTCGATGTCGTACCATTCAAGATTTGCCAAGAATTTATCCACAAGGGCTTTGTAGGCCTACGTAGAACTGGGCATTTACATTGGAATACCCCTTTCACTTGGTTGACGATTAACAGTGAATCACCAAAGATGTTCAAGCATTTGATGTTCATGGTGATGGTTGTCTGAAGACCTATGAGCAAGGCTTCATATTCTACGTTGTTATTGGTGCATAGGAAATCAAGTTTAAATGATAGAGGCATTGGAGCCCCTTGCGGTGTGAAGAATACGATTCCCGTGCCACCCCCTTGCTCACATTTAGAACCATCAAAAAATAGGGTTATGTCGGCCTGTGACTCAAGCTCATCAGAATCTGGCGATTTTGAGACATGGAAGACCCCATCATCGGGTAGCTCTATGGTCAGAGGCTGATCATCTTTGAGAGGAGCCTCTGCTAGTTGATCGGTGATGACTTGACCTTTGATGGACTTTTGTCCAATGAATTCGATGTCAAACTCCATCAACAACATGATCCATTTTGTCATGCGGCTACTATGATAAGTATGACTCATCATGTACCACAATGGATTCTCCTTAGACACAACATACGTCATGTTGCTCAGCATGTAATGGCATAGCTTTTTGGTAGCAAACACCACTACCAAGCATAGATTCTCAACATATGCATAGTTAAGTTCATAACTGACCAGGGTGTGGCTAAGATAGTAAGTAGCCTGTTCTTTGTGTAGTTCATTTTTTTGGGCTAGCATGGTGCCCAGTGCCACCTCAATAGCTGAGATGTATAAATAGAATGACACTCCTGGTCTAGGTGGTGCCAATACTAGCGATGAAGCCAAGTATTGTTTAATGTCATCGAAGGCTGACTGGCACTCGTCATCCCAATGAAATGCTACCCCCTTGTGCAATAATTTATTCATGGGTCGACACTTGTCAGATAGCTATGCTATGAAGCGCTTGATTGACGTGACCTTTCCCTGTAGGCTTTTGAGCTGCTTGATGGTAGTTGGGGGGAGCATTTCAAGGATTGCCTTGAATTTATGTGGATCCACCTCGATGCCTCATTTTGAGACTATGAAACCCAAGAGTTTTCCAGATGTGATGCCAAATACGCACTTCTTGGGGTTTAGTCTGACTTTGTGTTCGATGAGGTGATCGAGGATCTTGCTTAAGTCATCGAGATGATCTGGGCGCAAAAGAGATTTGGCCAACAAATCATCCATGTAATCTTCCAAAGTTTTATGCATGTGATCATGGAAGATGTATGTCATGGCACGTTGGTAGGTGGCGCCAGCATTTTTAAGGCCAAAGGGCATGACCTTATAACAAAATGTCCCCCAAGGCATTGTGAATGCCATTTTTAGTTGGTCCTCGAGATTGATACGAATCTGATTGTATCCCGAGAAACCATCCATGAGGGATAGCATTTCGTGGCCCACTGTAGCATCTACCAATGCATCGATGCTAGGCAAGGGGAAATCATCCTTAGGACTCGCTTTGTTTAGATCTCAAAAATTAGTGCATATGCGAATCCTCCCATCAGGCTTTTTGATGGGCACCATGTTGGACAGCCATGGTGGGTAATCCATGCAGATGACAAACTGTGCATCCAACAACTTTTGTAATTCATATTTGACCATTAAGGCCACTGTTGGGTGCATCTTACATAGTTTTTTCTTAACTGGCTTGACTGTCGGATCAAGCGTTAGATTATGCATGACTAGCTACGGGTCTAGCCCCGACATGTCTTTGTAGGACCATGCAAAAACCTCCTTCTTCTCTTTGAGAAGGGCAATGTAGTCGGCTTGCTCTTCGGGGGATAGACTTACCCCCAGCTTGATGATCTATGGATTCATTGGATCAGAGCCGATGTCTACGTCAGTCGTCTCCTCGACTGACATGTGGGACCCATCCTCCAACTGGTGTGGAGTTGGGATCAAGTGGATATCATTCGCTGAATTCAGATCTACGTTAGGAACTTCGGGTCCCTCTTCAACATGGAAGATATCCTGAGTTGGTCCTGGGGTGAAATGAAGCATCTCACCGCAAGGCCAGTACTCTGATGGGGATGGTGGTGAATTAACGTGATCCCAGTCTATGGCATCTAGGTCTAGATACAATGACCATGCTGGATCGGCTGGATTGCGGATGGGGGTGGTTAAGTCAATGGAGATCATGTTGATGAAATGATTTTGGTCTCCATTACCGCAGGGGTGGTGACTCGGACATCCTTGATGATTTTTGTGCTCCGGATCTAGCTCTGGGGGTATTGGCACAAATGGATCGGCCCTATGTGCGGATAGAAGGATAGGGTCTACCCTTGGCACTGATAACTCTATAGGGTCTCTGGGCGGAAGGTGCTCTCTGTATGCCCAAAGTGGCGGATGCAACACTTGGTCCAACTATGCTGGGTTTAGGTGCCACCTATGCCTTGGCCCCATGTTTAATTGTTCAAACATGTCATCAATATCCATGGGGTATTGTTGCTGCCGCATATGATTGAGATATGCCATCTCAGTTTCATCTTCATAATCACTGTCGGAGATCCACAGGCCTTCGTTGGCTTCGACAACTATTTGTGACATGTGAGGCTCGTCCTGCTCGAGCAAATTGATCTGGTCCCATCGGGGTTGTTCCGCTCTCTACGGGGGGACCTAATTTTCTTGAGGTGGCACTTGTTCGATTGGAGCATCCAAAGGGAACATTGCCAAGAGGCTTTCTTGGTAGTCATCCATGGGGGTCACTTGTGAGTGATTGCTATCCGATTCAAAAGGGTCCCATGGTGCTACCTCATACTCTGACTCATCTTTCAAAGATCCTTCCTGACCTTGTCTATATCCCTCTTGTAAGTGAGTTCTCGAACTTTCTCCTTTCTCGATCAAAGGGATGGGGTTATCAAGGTCAACAAGGTGTGTTGTCAACAATGGGAGATAATCCCCCAATGTATATGTTGTGTTAGGATTGGCATATGGATCTAATGCCAACCCATCCTTGTTGCCTATCCCTAGGCCTTGCATGTTCTCTACCAAGATGTCCAAGGGTAGGGGGTGGTTGAACCCTACTCCTGACTTGTCGTATGGCATCTGATATCTTGGTTGGAAAAGAATGCGCACTCCTTGCTCATATCGGCCCAACCCATATCCATGCCAATTGCATTGGCCAAGATATCTCAAAGTGAAGTCTAGGTTGGACAAATAGTTGACGTCCTCAGAAAAGGGCTCTTCATCTTCTTCTTCTTGCATGTAAGGTTCAATGCCATTATCGAGGCCCCCATATACAAAGTTTATCTGATTTGGTGGGTAGCCTAGAGGAACAATAGTATCGATGGGGAGGCGAGGTCTCCCCATGTCCTGCATGGACTCAAGTGTGGGTGTTGCTACAATGTTCCATACCAGATACTCCCCCAGGCCCGTATTGGCCATCTCAATGGTGATTGTTGGCAGTTGAGGGGAGGGAATGGGAGTTCTTCCTGAGTCCACTCCATGTCGGGTGAACTAGGCATCTCAACTTCCATTCGGCTAGGCATCTCCTCGGTAGATATGGTTGAGACCGATGGCGGTGCCTCTTCCAGGGGTTTCTTCCCATTGTCCTTCGATGTGGCCACCGTAGGTGGCATCATTGGTGAAGGACCAGATGATGAAGATGGACCCGGATGGGGGTTTGATGGACTTAACAGCGGGGATGTATGCAGAATCAGACCCTATTTAGATGGATTCAACTAAAAATCCAAATGTGTTGATGGAAGGGTCGATTGCGGCATTAGCTATACCGCATTGCAATACTTGAAGGGTTCTAAGTCCATCGGGACTACATGCACTTGCCCTTCGAATGTGTACTTTAGGCATTGGTGGGCTATCGAAGGGACACACTTCATGTCCCTGATCCAAGGCCGGCCCAACAAGATATTATAGGCCATCTCACCTTCCAAGATGTGGCACAACGTAGGAATAGTCTTTTGTCCCACCTGGATGGGCAGGACAATTGTGCCAACCATCGAGCATATCACATCATTGAATGCTCGCAGAGTATAGGTGGAGGCCACGATGTGAGATATTGGCAACTTTAGGTGTTTCAATGCCGCTATTGTAATTATATTACTAGATGAGCCAGTGTCCACCAACACCCTCTTATACGGAATCCCGTTGACCCATGCAATGACGTGCAGGGGTGGATCCGCCATGTCACCAGTCACTGATTTTAGCTCGTCCTCTCTAAAGGTGATGACTGGCTCGATGCATCATTTGACATGTCCCACGAAGTTGTTGAAAGAGTTTGCTTCATGGGGCTGCAGCTCGATGGCTTTTAGTATCTCCATTAGAGCCTCCCGATGGGGTGATGATTGTTGTATGAGCTCATAGATGGAGAGCCTAGCCGACGTGGTCCTCAAACTTTGGGTAAGTTTGGTCCGAATCGTGGCCATTGGTCTAGGCGAAGGAGGTTGTGTAGGGTGTTGTTGAGGTTGTGACGTTGATGGAACCTCTCCTATAGCCACCGTGGGGGTAGCTGCTTGGGTACCTCTTGTTCCGAGTCACTATGCTTATCATCCCTACATACCCCTGCATGGGGCAATTATGTGTCACCTCATTGACCTGAAGGGTTTTTGCCTACGCATCATGGGCAGGTAGGGGGTCTTTGAAGACCTCCATCTGTTGGTTGTTTGGTGCTACGGGATTATCCACCACTAGCGTCTTGTTGTCGATTAGGTCTTGCACTAAGCTTTTGAACTTCCAACATGCATAAAGGTCATGTCCCTTCTGTCGATGAAACCTACAGTACAAGTCTTCCCTATAACCTTTGGGTTTTGGCGCGTTGGGGTCTATGGGTCGACTCTCTGGCAGGTTTATCAAGTTTGCCATGGACAAACGGTCAAACAAGGAGTCTTTAGACTCTGTAAAGGGTGTGAATTGTCGCCTAGGGTGACGCTGCTGATTTTGCTCTTGTCGATGATTTTATCTTTCATAACTATCAAGAGGGACCGCCTGATAGTTAGCCTTTTGGGGCTGTGTTGCTTGTGTAGGCTTTGGCATGTTTATAGCAACCTGATTGACCATAATGGGTTTCGGTTGCGTGGTCCCTATTTTGGCATTTTTAGGCCACTCTTTCTTCCGTGGCTTGGCAATCTCGCCATCCTGTATCTTGATCTCCTCAATGATTCTGGCTTGCGCCAGGGCTTCCTCAAGAGTGGCATATTGTTGCAGCTACAATAGCACGGAGATCGACCTCAAACAGCTCTTTGAGAACATTTGGGTCAGGTCGGCCATGGGAGGGAGGTAGGGCAACTTTGAAAGCAACGTCCTCCACCGATTTCCATAGGCCGCCATGGTTTCTTCCTCATACTACCTGAGGCTAGCTAGGTCGCTTAGTGACACCTTCTTCTTGGTGTTGAAGGTGAAGCATTCGAGGAATGCATCCACTAGCTGATCCAAGTTACTGATGCTATGCTTTGGTAACTGAGTGAACCAATCCGAGGTAGGGCCTACGAACATGGTTATAAATGTTCTTAGTAGCAAAGCATCATTGTCCTGAATGCCAAAGCATTGGCTCAGGAATCTAGTCACGTGCTCTTGGGCATCCTCCTCCCCTCTAAATATTGCCAACTAGGGTAGTTTAAAGTGTTCAGGGTATGGGGGTGCCGACACTGATGGATGCACAGGGTGACTGTGGAGCTGGCGTAAAGTGGGCTTTTGGGGCCCAGAAGTCTTGGTCTCCACAGACTCTAAGCGCTCTAGCAGTGCTTTATATGCATCGAAAGATTTGATCTCTTCCTCCTTGGTTTGTTCCTGCTACGGGTTGTGGGGAACTTGAGGCCTATGGAGGGGTGGCCGGATAGCACCCCCTCTGCCTTGGTAGGGCATTTTAGCCCACTCTTCTTCTTGCTCATACTCCTCATAGGCTTCTTGAGGAGTTCTTGGGCGTGACCTATAAACATGGGTGGGTGCCCACGGAGGGTGCCCATCATTGTCTCTAGGGGTGGCCTCCCGCTCAAGTCTAGGAGGTCTCGGAGGCAGCATTTGGTAAGGTCATGGAGACCTGTCTCGCACCAAGGGGTTGTGCCTCTCATACAACTCTGCCCTCTATGTATGAGGGGTTGGAACCCTCTCAGGCATAGTGTTCTAGAGTAGCTCATCTGTTTGACGTCGAATGCACTCTTTGCTAAGGCGATATAGGTGCTCCAACTATTGTTGGTCTTGCTCAAGCTGCGTGATTTGCGCTCGGCGGGCGGCATGTTTGGCAAATGCCAAGTCAATTTTTTTTCATATTGAGTCTAGGAGGCCTAGATGCCTCTCCTACATATTTATCTTGGTCGTGATGATCCGAGATCTCTATAGGTCACTTTCCTCTGTCGAGGTTGGCGGCATTCACCCGAGGCTCGGCCTCAGTAGGTGATCCTGATAGATAGCAGGTGCGGAGGCGCATTGCTCCCACATTGTGTATTGCTCTTGAGGAATGTAATGGTCTTCCTCATGCTCCCTTTCGTATATGTGAAAGGGGCGGGCAGAGTTGGCTCGCCCTATCTGAAGAGCCTTGTGCTCCGAATTTGGCCTATTGTTTCTGATAGTAATAAGGGGTAGAGGAGGGATGATGCCTGTTGGCAATTTTGGGTACTTTGGGTACATTGCCTTTGCTCAAGTGTATAAGTTGTCATTGATGTCAAGAAGCTCTCGAAGGAATTTGATTTGATGTCAAATAATTTGTTTTGATGAAGGTTCCGACATGACAGTTTCAAAGGTCTTTTGTAAACCCCAAGTTGGCAGGTTTAAAGATTACAGGTGGATGCATTAGTTTAATGCATTTGGGTCTAGGAAGAAGTATTTATTTAAATAATTAAAAACCTTGTTAAGGTTCCCTTTAATTATTTTTAAATAAATATTAAATTATTGTTTGCAATGGGTTCTCCTAACCCATGGTGCTATGTTTTAAGATTGTGGGCGCTAGCCAAGACCTCCGCCGACGTGTTAAACTCCTCACCGACGTCAAGAGCTTATGGTAAAAATGCATATAAATCTCCCTCAATGAAAATCAAGAATTATCCGATCCGCATTTTGAAAAGAGTTGCTCATTGTGAATTCGTGATCTACTGTTCGATTTCTTCCTCACTGTGATTTGGTGATCCGCTGTTCGAATTTCTTCTTCGATTGTGTCTTCATCATTTTTCGTAAACTCGTCGTTCGACTATGTCTTCGTCGTTTTTGTGAATCTGCTGTTCTTTTTTTTGTACTCATCGTTTGTCGTAAATCCGCCATAAGGTTTTTGTCTTTGTGTTTGAGTCAGAAGAAAGGGAGGCACTGTTGTTTTATTTAATCCCTGGCACAGAAGGAACAAGGCTAATAGCATGAGGTTTAAACCTCATCGGGTGCCTTTGGCGCACCGGTAGCGGCTAGGCTATTGGTGCACTACCCGAATGGGAGGTTCCACGTTCGAATAATGCGAAAGGGTTTTTCATCGTGAAGTGGACGCAGCGGGTGGTGTTAGAATTCATGTGCAATTTCTCCATAGCATGATTTTTGATGTTGGCCAAGGTACTTTCGAAATTAATTTTTGCTAAGTGTATTTTGCGGATGGAGGAAGTTTATTAGAGGGCAAAACAACTTAGGAGTTATAAGGAGTTTAAAGCTTGTTTTATTTTTGATAAAAGATTCTTTTGAAGGTGTTGTTTGAAATATCTTATTGCATTCTTATGAGAGATAAATTTTATTTTTGATAAGACTATAAAGGAGAAATAAGGTGTATAAGGGATAAATTTTTCTTGTAATGTTGAGAGTGCTTTTGGTTGATTATGGAAATGAAAGCATGATGTTTTAAGGTTAAAATTGCTTCTTGTGTGAAGTTGTGAAACCTTAAGTGGGCAGCTTTGAGATTGACATTTGCTTTCATTAAATTGGTAATAATCAAGTTATTCTTTACTTGGTTAAAGTGTTGGGCTTACTCCTTTGTTGATGATTTGAAAAGTTGTTTTGTGCTATTGTGATTTGAGTTGGTGGATGCTTTTTGTTCAAACAATATTGGAGAGAAAAGGAGTTCTACTTGTTTCCTTTTCTAATGTTGATTGTGAAATACTTCAAGGTTGTGTTTTGAGCTGAATGGTGTTGATTGAACCTTGTTTTATGAGCATTTTTGTTGAAGCCCTAATTGATGGTGAAAAGAACATGAGTATCATTGTTATGTGATTCTTTGCATAGTTGGCAATTGTTGGGGTTTCATGTTCTTGAAAGAAAGCATTCTATCCTATCCATTTCAGATATTGAGTTGAGTTTTTAGATTTGAGATTGAGTTTGAGCTGAGTTGATTTGAGTTGAGTTTTGAGATTGGGAGTTGAGTATAGAACATATTGAGTCTCTAACAATTCTCTTTATGCTTCTATGAGTTTGACAAATCACATTGGGTCTCTAAAAATTCACCTTGTGATTTCCTACTAAGAAAGTTTTTTTTTTCTTGGTGAGCTTGTTGAGTTTTGGACAGGTTCCGGTGGGGACTTGTGAGCAGTCTTGGATAGGTTCTGGTGGGGACTTGTGAGCAGTTTTGGATAGGTTTCGGTGGGGACTTGTGACCAGATTTGGACAGGTCCTAGCAGAGGACTTGTGAGCTGAGTTTGATAGTTCTATTAGAGAACTTGAGGATAGAGGTGCACTGGTTCTTTGAGAAGAACCTGAGGACAGATTTGGCAAGTCTTTGAGAAGGCTTGTGTGCAGAGGATTGATTTGTTCAAGCGTTGGACAGATCTGACAGACAGAGGAAGACTTGTACTAGACCGAATGACTATGTTTGGTACAGGTTGTTGAGCTGTTGTGGACGTGATCATAGAAGGCAAAGGTCTCTTAGGCTAAGCATTGAGGACAGGAGGTCTTCGGTGGAAAGGAGTTCCATGTGCTGGCAAGAGGTAGAGGCAGTTGATCTTCTGAGGGATAATTTCCAGAGTAGAGGGGAAGGTATCTCCTTTGAGCAGAGGCTCATAAATTCTTATTAGGGGAAGGTATCTCCTTTGGGCCGAGGCTCATAAACATTGTAATTGGGAAGGATTCCCAAAGAAATTTGAGATAAATTTTAGAGAAAAGTTTTGTGGACATAGCCTAGCCATTTTGGGTGAACCACGTTAAAATTGGTGTCACTTTGTGGATGATATTGTGCATTGCTTTGATATTGCTTTGGGTATATTGCTTTACTATTTTGAAGTATAAAGGAAAAAATAAAAAGAGGTCTTATAATGTTCACCCCCCTCTCAGTATAAGCTTGTGTTCTTCATATGTAATCATGTGGTCCCTCCTTATGGACCCTATGCTATTCTAGTGCTTCATTTCATGTTTTCCACTCATAACGAGCATCTAAGGGAGCCTTCCCATTGATGTTTAGTGCCACATGTAAGGATTCTTCCTGAAAGGGTCTATGTTGAATGGGAGTGTCCCTCAAAGGGGTGCCTCCATAGTCCCGTTCTGTCATGGTATGAAGTGGACTATTTTGTGGGTCAGGCTGCCAAGGTGGTATGACCAAGTCTTTGGGGCTATAGCGGAGGTGACTTGTGCCTCCTTGTACACTTTCCACAGCCTCTGCCCATGATTGGGCTTGGCTACGGGTGTACACCATGGTGGTGTTTCTCTACAAGCTATGTAGGTTTTTATCTTCTTTATGAATTTTTTATTCTACACTAAACACAGAGAACCACACAATCAAAGAAGTGATTATCTCATTTATAGATTAAAGGTGTGCCCTAAATCTAGTTTAGTGTGTTTTGATTTTTGTTTTGAAAGCTTTGTAAATAACGTGTTGTTGTACATGCACTATGATGGCTCTTATGTCTCCCAAAATGGTCACCCTTTCAATATACCATTGCCAAGCCGTTATACCAAACCTCTCAATATACCCGCCCTTACGTGAGCAAAATTATTGGTACGCGAGAGAAGAATGGTATGTGGAACATAGGCGGTACGGAAGGGGAATCGCCCTATTTTTGACACCTACCATAGAAGAATTATCCTCATGCATTTGGAATCACCCCAGCTACACTTGGTCAGCTTTCGTCAGGATTTACGTCTAGCAACAGTAACGATCGAGGTTATGTATGCAAAAAATTCAAGCCAAGGTGGTGATGAAATCCACCGTTGTTCTTGATCAAGGTTTGGGGTTTTATGACCAACTCCTTGGTGTTTAAATTACCACGTGGTGTTTGGGGTTATTTTTATTTGTGCAAAGAAAGAAAAACATGCAGCAAAACTCTCCTATGCAAGCAAAGAAACATGAAATGACAGAGATAGAAAACAAAAAATGACAGAGGATGCTCAAAACCCCTACCTCTTCTCTGCCCAAACTAGATGCCTCTAAGTTTCTGCTCTAAAACTACACAGAGAGCTAACAATCCCGGGGTGAAATGAATGACATATCTGTATTCGTCACAGGGTGGGACGAATGCCCATTCATCCCTGGGTGACACAAATTCTAGCTCTGTATTCATCACAGGGTGGAATGAGCAGCAGTCCAATGCTTGAAATATTGACACCTGCAAGAAAAAAAACACAACTTTTGATCAAAAATTTGATCTCAAAATTAGGGGACAGGGTCCCACCGTGATCACCACTAAAATCACAAGGATACAAAATCAAACAAAAGGGAAAATGTAACGCTAAGTCCTACAAACCAGAATGCATGAAAAGAGGGAAAACAAACGAATTGAAATGAGATTTAAAGCAAATGTAAAAGTGCAACCATTTATTTTATTAATTTTCTCTAGATCAAGTTACAATGTGTCTCCTCCCTTTTCAGGGGTTGGGAGCGTTGGACATAATTTTGTTACACCACAAATGAGATATTCCCCTTTGGGATCTTCCGCGTGCCCACATTGAAAATGGGTGGACCAAATGTCATCGCTGCTTGCATGAGTGCATCTATAGTTCCTTGCTACCCCTCCAATGTCAATATCCTACATTCAGAGAAATTTTAAACAGTTAGTAGCACCTACGAATGGAGGGAAACATGAGATCCCCAAGGCCTACGATTGATGCATGCGTAAAATAATTAAAACAATAACTAAAACATATCAGAATAAGCTAAAAATTTGATAGAAGCAAGAAAACATTACTAGGAGCACATGGCAAAAGTAACAGTCGAGAAATCTACCACATATTCCTAATCACTCTAGGGTGGGACGATTAGGACTCTCATAAAATGTTAGTAGGTGACCTCCTAAATGTACCATATGGGGGCCTCCAAAACACCTGCAAAGTTGGGGTTAGACAAAATGGGGAATTTTGGGACAACCCAGATGGTCGAATTTTGCAGATTCAGCCTTGATCGCTTTGTATCTGATGATGCTCCCTGTATGTTAGTGAAAGCGAGAAACATTGAAAGCACAATCAAAACTCATCAAAATCACTTGAAATTTAAATTACAGCATATATGGATGACCTAAAATAAAATGTAAAAGAAATAATAGGGAAAAATTCCATAGATTTCTAATTGCTCTGGGGTGGGTCGATTAGGACTGCAGTAGTGCAGGGGGCACCCGGGGACAGGACGCCCGCCATTTGGGGCTCGGTTTTGGCACCGATCCACTTGTGATGGGTCCAAAACCTCTTATGGGGTTGTTTCAGAAAATTGGGTGGGGTATTATGGCCAAATGTTCAAGTTTTGGTTTTGGATTGCGCTTCCAATAATCACCCAATAACCTCCCTTCCAAAAGAGAGATCAAGGATGTAAGAAGCACAAACGATGGGTGAGGATGTAATTCGGTAGCACTCCATTGCTCCAAATGATCCTCCTCTATTTATTTTTGGGTTGAGAAGACTCACCATTTTATAGACATAAGGTTCTCTATGAATGAGCATGTAGAGGTGCCACTTGGCCATCATGCCTTGCCAAGGGGAAGGAGATTCCTCCATGATTAAGGGCTCCATGACTGCCTCTTTGAGCTCAAAAATGCTCACTCACACTCCATGCATTGAAGGAGGAGTTAAGTGGCAAATTTGAACTACCATTTGTCGATGTTTGACCTTTTGCCTGTTAAACCTGTTATTCATCCCACCCTAGAGTGAATACTACTAATCATCCCAGGGTGGGATGAATACCAGTTTGTAATCATCCTAGGGTGGAACGAATAAGGATTTGGGTGCCTGAAAGGTGCCAAATTAACCTTTGACCTTCCAAAACTATTTTGGGAGTGGTTAAGACCACTGTTTAACCTCTAGGGGCTGCCCTAGGGGCTGTGTATGTCAATTTGATCAGTGCTTGTTGTCACATAATCGAATTGGTGATGTTATGGTGTCTACAAAATGCTAGTGAGTTGTATGTCACATCCAACCACTAGTAGGGTTTCAATGACGATGGAAGTGATTTCCATCCGTTGGCCCATCCTACGTACCATATGTTCTAGACCAATACAGGATCTGAGAACCTTTCATAGCCTAGAAAATGTGCATATACTTCTATTAAAAGGGTATGACGTTGACTAGGTGAAAAAGGGTCAGGATATGGTAGGACCTATGCTCCCTAACTGTGTGTGGACTTCATTACCATGTATTATAGGTTGTATTACATGGTCTGGAGTTCATCACTAGGTTGTCGAGCTACGAGTATATAGGTGAAAGCCTTAAACTACTGGGCATTACATCAACAATTTACTACACGATGAGAGTAGTTTAAGTTTTCAACAAATTTTAAAATATACTAAACCAATTTTAGGACACACATCTAATCATTAAAAGAGATAATAATATTGTCTACTTTGTATGTTTCTTTATTATTTGGGTAAACAACATAATATCCTCGATCTGTGGGTCAAACCATAATAATAAAAATAATAATTCCTTCTGGATGTGTTCCTACATCGGTATTTTTTTGTCTTTTTTTTGTGTTTTTACAAAAGCAAAATGCAATAGTTGGATGCTAATTAGAAAAAATAGAAAAAGGTAAAATGGAAAAATCCTAGATGTTTTTTTAGTTTTCCACTAGTTGTTTCTAGGAATAGCAAATCTCTGATTACAATCCGCCCTAATCTCTAGTAGTCTAGACCATTGTTTGTTTAGAGTTTGCATATATGAAGCCCAATCAGTGGCCATTTTCATCATAAATAGTTGCATTCTCTGAATATCATCTACTGTAATATTGCATTCTCTTAAAGTGAAACATTCTTTTTCAAAGCATGTAGGAAAATCATGTGAATGATGTTTTACGCATTTTTATTTTATGCAAATTAAAAAGAACTACACACTCCACGTTCCAAAGTAAACACTAGTGAGTTGGAAGTCATATCGAACCACTAGTAGGGTTTCAATTATGGTGGAGTTGATTTCCATCTGTTGGCCCAAATCCTATGTACCCTATGTTCTAGACCACTACTAGATCCGAGAACCTTTCATAGCTTGGAAAATTTGCATATACTCCTTTTTAGAGGATATGACGTTGACTGGGTGAAAAAATGTGAAGATTTGGCAGTACCTGTGCTCCCTGACCGTGTGTGGACTTCATTACCACATATTATAGTTTGTATTATGTATCTTGGAGTTCATCACCATGTTTTTGAGCTATGATTATACAGGTGAAAGCCTTAAACTATCGAGCATTACATCAACAATTTCAAACACGATGAGAGTAGTTTAAGTTTTCAACAAGTTTCAAAACACACTAAACCAGTTTTAGGAAACACATCTAATCCTTAAAAGAGATAATTATATTGTCTACTTTGTGTGTTTTTTAATTATTTGGGTAATCAACATAAGATCCTCGATCTAGGGGTCAAACCCTAATAATGAAAAAATAATTCCTTCTAGATGTGTTCCTACATTGGTCTTTTTCGGTCTATGATTTTACAAAATAATAATGCAATAGATGGATGCCAATTATAAAACATAGCAAAAGATAAAATGGCAAAATCCTAGATGATTTTTTAGTTTTCCACTAGTCACTGCTAGGAATAACAGATATCTGATTGCAATCTGCCCTAGTCTCTAGCAGTCTAGGCCATTGTTTGTTTATAGTATGCATGTATGAGGCCTAATATGTGGCCGTTTTCATCATAGATAGTTGCATTCTTTGAATATCATCTAGTGTAATCTTACATTCTCTTAAAATGAAACTTTCTTTTTCAAAGCATGTAGGAAAATCATGTGAATGTTGTTTTATACATTTTTATTTTATGCAAATTAAAAAGAACCACACACACCACATTCCAAAGTAAACGCTAGTGATTTGGAATTCACATACAACCACTAGTAGGGTTTCAATGATGGTGGAGGTGATTTCCATCCATTAGCCCAAATCCTATGTACCATATGTTACAAACCAACACTAAATCCGAGAACCTTTCGTAGCTTGGAAAATTTGCATATACTCCTCTATGAACGGTATGACGCTAAATGGGTGAAAAAAGGTGAGGATCTAGCAGGACTTGTGCTCCTTGACTGTGTGTGGACATCATTGCCACACACAATAGGTTGGATTACATGGCTTGGAGTTCATCACCAGGTTGTTGAACTATGAGTATATAGTTGAAAGCCTTAAACTATTGAGCATTACATCAACAATGTCAAACATGATGAGAGTAGTTTAAGTTTTCAATAAATTTCAAAACACACTAAACTAGTTTGAGGACACACCTAATCCTTAAAAGAGATAATCATACTGTGTACTTTGTGTGGTTCTTTATTATTTGTGTAATCAACATAAGATCCTCGATCTGGGGGTAAAACCATAATAATAAAAAATAATTCCTTCTGGATGTGTTCCTACATCGGTCTTTTTCTGTCTTTTTCTATTTGTGTTTTTACAAAAGCAAAATGCAATAGTTGGATGCTAATTAGAAAATATAGCAAAATGTAAATTGGTAAAATCCTATATGCTTTTTTATTTTTCCACTAGTCGCTGCTAGGAATAGCGGATCTCTGATTGCAATCCGCCCTAGTCTCCAATGGTCTAGGCCATTGTTTGTTTAGAGTTTACATGTATGAGGCCCAATCAGTGACCATTTACATAATAGATAGTTGCATTCTTTGAATATCATCTAGTGTAATATTTAATTCTCTTAAAGTGAAATGTTATTTTTTAAAGCATATAGGAAAATCATGTGAATGTTGTTTTATGAATTTTTATTTTATGCAAATTAAAAAGAACCACATACACCACATTCCAAAGTAAACGTTAGTGAGTTGGAAGTCACATCCAACCACTAGTAGGGTTTCAATGATGGTGGATTTGATTTCTATTCATTGGCCCAAATCCTACGTACCCTATGTTCCAGACCAACACCAGATCCGAGAACCTTTTGTAGCCTTGAAAATTTGCATATACTCCTCTTCGAAGGGTATGACGTTGACTGGGTGAAAATAGGTGAGGATCTAGCAGGACCGGTGCTCCCTGACTGTGTGAGGAGATCATTACCACACATTATAGGTTGGATTACACAGCTTGGAGTTCATCACCAGGTTTTCGAACTGCGAGTATACTGGTAGAAGCCTTAAACTATTAAGCATTACATCAACAATTTCAAACACAATGAGAGTAGTTTAACTTTTCAACAAATTTCAAAACACACTAAAACAGTTTTAGGACACACATATAATCCTTAAAATAGATAATCATACTGTCTACTTTGTGTGTTTCTTTATTATTTGCATAATCAACATATGATCCTCGATCTGGAGGTCAAACCCTAATAATAAAAAAATAATTCATTCTGGATGTGTTCCTACATCGGTCTTTTTCTATATTTTTTTGTTTGTGTTTTTAAAAAATTAGAATGCAATAGATGGATGCTAATTAGAAAACATATCAAAAGGTAAAATGGAAAAATCCTAGATGCTTTTTTAGTTTTCCACTAGCTGCTACTAGGAATGGCAGATCTTTGATTGCAATCCGCCCTAGTCTCCAATGGTCTAGGCCATTGTTTGTTTAGAGTTTGCATGTATGAGGTCCAATCAATGGCTATTTTCATCATAGATAGTTACATTCTCTGAATATGATCTAGTGTAATATTACATTCTCTTAAAGTTAAACGTTCTTTTTCAAAGCATGTAGGAAAATCATGTGAATGTTGTTTTATGTATTTTTATTTTATGCAAATTAAAAATAACCACACACATCACGTTCCAAAGTAAACGCTGGTGAGTTGGAAGTCACATCCAACCACTAGTAGGATTTCAATGACAGTGGAGGTGATTTCCATCTGTTGGTCCAAATCCTACATACCCTATGTTCTAGACCAATACCGGATCTAAGAACCTTTTGTAGCCTAGAAAATTCGCATATACCCCTTTGGATGGTATGACGTTGATTGGGTGAAAACGGGTGAGGGTCTAGCAGGATTTGTGCTCCCTAGCCATGTGTGGACTTCATTACCACACATTATAGGTTGGATTACGTGACTGGAGTTCATCACCAGGTTGTCGAGCTACGAGTACACAAGTGAAAGCCTTAAACTATTGAGCATTATATCAAAAATTTCAAACACGATGAGAGTAGTTGAAGTTTTCAATAAATTGCAAAACACACTAAACCAATTTTAGAACACACATGTAATCCTTAAAAGAGATAATTATACCGTCTAATTTATGTGTTTATTATTTGGATAATCAACATAAGATCCTTGATCTGGGGGTCAAACCCTAATAATAAAAAACAATTCCTTCTGGATGTGTTCCTACATCGATATTTTGTGTCTGTGTTTTTATAAAAGTAGATTTCAATAGATGGATGCTAATTATAAGACATAGCAAAAGGTAAAATGGAAAAATCCTAGATGTTTTTTTTGTTTTCCACTAGTCACTGCTAGGAATAGTGGATCTCTGATTGCAATCCGCCCTAGTCTCCAGCGGTCTAGGCCATTGTTTGTTTAGAGTTTGCATGAATGAGGTCCAATAAGTGGCCATTTTCATCATAGATAGTTGCATTATATGAATATCATCTACTATAATATTGCATTCTCTTAAAGTGAAACTTTATTTTTCAAAGCATGTAGGAAAATCATGTGAATGTTGTTTTATACATTTTTATTTTATGCAAATTAAAAAGAACCACACACACCACGTTCCAAAGTAAACACTTTTGAGTTTGAAGTCACATCAAACCACTAGTAGGGTTTTAATGATGGTGGAGGTGATTTCCATATGTTGGCCCAAATCCTATGTACCCTATGTGCTAGACCAATATCGGATTCGAGAACATTTCATAGCCTCGAAAATTTGCATATACTCCTCTTAAGAGGGTATGATGTTGAATGGGTGAAAACAGGTAAGGATCTGGTAGGACCCGTGCTCCCTAATCATGTGTGGACTTCATTACCACACATTATAGGTTGTATTATGTGGCTTGGAGTTCATCACCAGGTTGTCGAACTATGATTATACAAGTGAAAACCTTAACTATTGAGCATTACATCAACAATTTCAAACACAATGAGAGTAGTTTAATTTTTCAACAAATTTCAAAACATACTAAACAAGTTTTAGAACACACATATAATCCTTAAAATAGATAATCATATTGTCTACTTTGTATGTTTCTTTATTATTTGTGAAATCAACATAAGATCCTCGATCTAGGGGTCAAACCCTAATAATAAAAAAAAAAATTCTTCTAGATTTGATCCTACATCTGTCTTTTTCTACCTTTTTTTGTTTGTGTTTTTACAAAAACAAAATTAAATATATGAATGCTAATTATAAAACATAGGAAAAGGTAAAATGGCAAAATATTGGATGCTTTTTTAGTTTTCCACTAGTCATTTCTAGGAATAGCAGATCTCTGATTACAATCTACCCTAGTCTATAGCGGTCTAGGCCATTGTTTGTTTAGAGTTTACATGTATGAAGCCCAATCAGTTGTCATTTTCATCATAGATAGTTGCATTATATGAATATCATATAGTGTAGTATTTTATTATCTTAAAGTGAAACGTTATTTTTCAAAGCATGTAGGAAAATCATGTGAATGTTGTTTTACGCATTTTTATTTTATGCAAATTAAAAAGAACCACACACAACACGTTCCAAAGTAAACACTAGTGAGTTAGAAGTCACATCGAACCACTAGAAAGCTTTCAATTATGGTGGATGTGATTTCCAACAGTTGGCCCAAATCCTATGTACCCTATGTTCTAGACCAATATCGAATCCGAGAACCTTTCATAGCTTAGAAATTTGCATATACTCCTCTTCGAAGAGTATGATGCTAAATGGGTGAAAATAGGTGAGGAACCAGTAGGACTTGTTCTCCCTAACCATGTGTGGACTTCATTACCACACATTATAGGTTGGATTACGTGGCTTGGAGTTCATAACTAGGTTGTCAAGCTGTGATTATACAGGTAAAAGCCTTAAACTATTGAGCATTACATCAATAATTTTAAATACGATGAGAGTAGTTTAAGTTTTCAACAAATTTCAAAACACACTAAACCAATTTTAGGACACACATCTAATACTTAAAAGAGAATCATATTGTCTACTTTGTGTGTTTCTTTATTATTTGGGTAATCAACATAAGATCCTCGATATGGGGGTCAAACCCTAATAATGAAAAAATAATTTCTTCTAGATGTGTTACTACATTGGTATATTTTTGTATGTGTTTTTATAAAAGTAGAATGCAATAGTTGGATGCTAATTATAAAACATAGCAAAAGTTAATATGGAAAAATACTAGATGTTTTTTTATTTTTCCACTAGTCCCCTCTAGGAATAGCATATCTCTGATTGCAATCCGCCCTAGTCTCCAATGGTCTAGGCCATTGTTTGTTTAGAGTTTGCTTGAATGAGGTCCAATCAGTGGCCATTTTCATCATAGATAGTTGCATTCTCTGAATATCATCTAGTGTAATCTTGCATTCTCTTAAAGTGAAACTTTCTTTTTCAAAGCATGTAGGAAAATCATGTGAATGTTGTTTTATACATTTTTATTTTATGTAAATTAAAAAGAACCACACACAACACATTCCAAAGTAAAATCTAGTGATTTGGAAGTCACATAAAACCACTAGTAGGGTTTGAACGATGATGGATGTGATTTCCATCTGTTCATCCAAATCCTATGTACTCTAGGTTACAAACAAACATCGAATCCAAGAACCTTTCGCATCTTGGAAAATTTGCATATACTCCTCTTTGAAGGGTATGACGCTGACTAGATAAAATGAATGAAGATCTGTCAGGACCTATGCTACTTGATCATGTATGGACATCATTACCACACATTATAGGTTGTATTACGTGGCTTGGAGTTCATCACCAAGTTGTCGAACTACAAGTATATAGGTAAAAACCTTAAACTATTGAGCATTACATAAACAATTTCAAACATGATGAGATTAGTTTAAGTTTTCAACAAGTTTCAAAACACACTAAACCAATTTTAGGACACACATATAATCCTTAAAATAGATAATCATACTATCTACTTTTTGTGTTTCTTTATTATTTACCTAATCAACATAAGATCCTTGATCTGGGGGTCAAACCCTAATAATAAAAAAATATTTCCTTCTGGATGTGTTCCTACATCGGTCTTTTTTTTGTCTTTTTTTGTTTGTGTTTTTACAAAAGCAAAATGCAATAGATGGATGCTAATTATAAAACATAGCAAAAGGTAAAATGGCAAAATCCTAGATGTTTTTTTAGTTTTCCACTAGTCGCTGCTAGGAATAGCGGATCTCTGATTTCAATCTGCCCTAGTCTCCAGCGGTCTATGCCATTGTTTGTTTAGAGTTTGCATTTATAAGGCCCAATCAATAGCCATTTTCATCATAGATAGTTGCATTCTCTGAATATCATCTAGTGTAATATTGTATTCTCTTAAATTAAAAACACTTTTTCAAAGCATGTAGGAAAATCATGTGAATGTTGTTTTATGCATTTTTATTTTATGCAAATTAAAAAGAACCACACACACCACGTTCCAAAGTAAATGTTAGTGAGTTGGAAGTCACATCCAACCACTAGTAGGGTTTCAATGACGATGGAGGTGATTTCCATCCGTTGGTCCAAATCCTATGTACCTTATGTTCTAGACCAATACCAGATCCAAGAACCTTTTGTGGCTTGGAAAATTTGCATATACTCCTCTTCGGAGGGTATGACGCTAACTGGGTGAAAATAGGTGAGGATCTAGTAGGATCTGTGCTCCTTGTCCATGTATGGACTTTATTACTATAGAGATAAAAGCACAACACTATATAACAACATAAAGTAAACAAATTCGACAAGAAAAATGTAATTGCACAAGAAATTATATTATTGAATAATGGAGGGGAGCTAAAAAACTCTGTAAAATTAATTTTGCCTTGACAAAAGTGTTATGATACAATGAATAAATATTTCTAGGGTTATCTAAAACCCTAGATACAATAAAAGAGTGTCTTCAACGTGCTTCGCTCCCAATAGGTTGAGTGGGCTTCTTGATATCCGTAACCGGGCCACTCCAGCTTCAACAGCCATTCAATGCTTTTGATGTATTATCAAATCCTGCACATAAATAAACCAAGAGAATCAGTAATAACAAATGAGGGCTCCACAGTGTGAGCCCTCAGAAATCATCGCTTACAAACCCTAGTTATGGCACTGAAATATGAACATAATAAGACAACATGAAATAGAACAACACAAATAGTGATTTACCTTGTTGTCTATTGATGTTTCATTGTAGATTCGTTGGTGTGATGCCCTAGAAATAGTAGAAGATGTGATGTAATAGGCCTATGGGATATTTTATGATGACGATGGGTTCTAGAGGGCACTTGGTAGGCTCTGGTGTGAGCTTCATAGGCTCTGGTGCGCACCTACAGGATATGGCAGGCTCTGGTGAGCACCTGACAAGATCTATAGTGAGCTTCATAGGCTTTGGTGTGCACCTACAGGATATGGAATGATCTAGTGTGTGCTTGGAAAGCTCTACAATCAGCTTCATAGGCTCTGGTGTGCACCTAAAGGATATGGCAGGCTCTAGTGAGCACCTGGCAGGCTCTGTAGCGAACCTAGTAAGCATGAGATGACACTTGTGGGTAAGAGAAAATCCGTGGAATCAGATCATGGGGGGTGCGATGAATGTGGTAGATGTGTGGAAGTGGTGGCAGTGATCATGGATTAGGTTTAGGTGGAACGAATGGATATGGGGAATGGCTGGAATGACAAGAGTCATACGACAAGCTAGGGTTTTATATCTATTCTCAAAAGTGAATTTTATGGTGGAAGTCTTCAAAACTCTGCAACCTTCTTCATCGAGATCTCTCAAGGGCACAACTATTCTAGGGAATTATGAGTGCTCTTATTTTATAATCTAGCTTAGGGTTTACTTAGGGTTTTAGCCTTACACTTTTAATCATGTGGCTAATATTAAATCAAATCCTAAGGCTGATATTACACTTTAGATGTGGCATGGATTAATGAAGATGGATGGTGGAGATTATATTGGATCGGACGATTGTGGTTAATTGGGTTTATAAATACATATTTTATAATAAATATAATATAATATAATATAAAATATTATATTAAATATAATTTAATATAAAATAATATAAAAATAAGCCCAATTGGGTTAGGAAATGGCAAGAATGGGCTAAAGTGAGCCTTTTGACGATGGGAAAGGTGTATGGAGGACAAGTGGATGGTGGGATGGTTAGGATGGAGGATTAATGGTTGTAATTTGGTCTCTACAATTACCACACATTATAGGTTGGATTACACATCCTGGAGTTCATCACCAGGTTTTTGTGTTGCGAGTATATAGGTGAAAAACTTAAACTATTGAGCATTACATCAACAATTTCAAACATGATGAGAGTAGTTTAAGTTTTCAACAAATTTCAAAACACACTAAACGAGTTTTAGGACACACATATAATCCAAATTTTTGTGTTTCTTTATTATTTGCGTAATCAACATAAGATCCTCGATCTAGGGGTAAAACCCTAATAATAATAAAATATTTCCTTCTGGATTTGTTCCTACATTGGTATTTTTCTATCTGTGTTTTTACAAAAGTAGAATGCAATAGATGGATGTTAATTAGAAAACATAGCAAAAGGTAAAATGATAAAATCCTAGATGCTTTTTTAGTTTTCCACTAGTCACTACTAGGAATAGCGGATCTCTGATTGCAATCCGCCCTAGTCTCCAGTGGTCTAGGCCATTTTTTCTTTAGATTTTGCATGTATGAGGCCCAATTAGTGGCCATTTTCATCATAAATAGTTGCATTCTCTGAATATCATGTAGTGTAATATTGCATTCTCTTAAAGTGAAATATTATTTTTCAAAGCATGTAGGAAAATCATGTGAATTTTGTTTTATGCATTTTTATTTTATGCAAATTAAAAATAACCACACACACAACGTTCCAAAGTAAACGCTAGTGAGTTGGAAGTCACATCCAACCACTAGTAGGGTTTCAACGATGGTGGAGGTGATTTTCATCCGTTGGACCAAATCCAACGTACCCTATGTTCTAGATCAATACCAAATCTGAGAACCTTTCATATCTTGGAAAATGTGCATATACTCCTCTTCGGAGGGTATGACGCTAACTAGGTGAAAATGGGTGAGGATCTAGCAGGACCTATGCTCCCTAGCCGTGTGTGGACTTCATTGCCACACATTATAGGTTGGATTACCCAGCCTGGAGTTCATTACCAGGTTGTTGAGCTATGAGTATATAGGTGAAAGCCTTAAAATATTGAGAATTACATCAACAATTTCAAACACGATGAGAGTAGTTTAAGTTTTCAAAAAATTTCTAAACTCACTAAAAAAGTTTTAGACCACACATATAATCCTTAAAAGAGATAATCATACTGTCTAAATTGTGTTTTTCTTTATTATGTGGGTAATCAACATAAGATCCTCAATATGGGGGTGAAACCCTAATAATAAAAAAATAATTCCTTCTAGATGTGTTCCTACATTGGTCTTTTTCTGTTTGTGTTTTTACAAAGGCAGAATGCAATAGATGGATGCTAATTAGAAAACATAGCAAAAGGTAAAATGGTAAAATCCTAGATACTTTTTTAGTTTTCCACTAACCATTGCTAGGAATAGCGGATCTCTAATTGTAATCTGCCCTAGTCTCCAGCGGTCTAGGCCATTGTTTGTTTAGAGTTTGCATGTATGAGGCCCAATCAATGGCCATTTTCATCATAGATAGTTGCATTCTCTAAATATCTAGTGTAATTTTACATTATATTAAAGTGAAATGTTCTTTTTCAAAGCATGTAGGAAAATCATGTGAATGCTATTTTATGTTTTTTTATTTTATGCAAATTTAAAAGAACCACACACACCACGTTTTAAAGTAAATTCTAGTGAGTTGGAAGTCACATCAAAACAGTAGTATGGTTTCAACGATGGTGGAGGTGATTTTCATCCGTTGTACCCAATATTACGTACCCTATATTATAGACCAATATCGGATCCGAGAACCTTTTGTAGCCTAGAAAATTTACATATACTCCTCTTCGGAGGGTATGATGTTGATTGGGTAAAAATGAGTGAGGATATGGCAAGAAATGTTCTCCTTGATTATGTGAGGACTTAATTACCACACATTATAGGTTAGATTACACGACCTGGATTTCATCACCAGGTTGACAAGCTATTATTATACAAGTGAAATCCTTAAACTATTGACCATTACGTAAAAAATTTCAAGCATGATGAGAGTAGTTTAAGTTTTCAACAAATTTCAAAACACACTAAAGAAGTTTTAGGACACACATCTAATCCTTAAAATAGATAATCATATTTTCTACTTTGTGTGTTTCTTTATTATTTGGGTAATCAACATAAAATCCTCAATCTGGGGGTCAAACCCTAATAATAAAAAAATAATTCCTTTTGTATGTGTTCCTACATCAATATTTTTCTATCTTTGTTTGTCTGTGTTTTTACAAAAGCAAAATGCAATAAATGGATGCTAATTAGAAAACATATCAAAAGGTAAAATGGCAAAATCCTAGATGCTTTTTTAGTTTTTCATTCTAACTAATTATCTATGATTGGTTGTGTATCCCCAATCATAATTATTGTATACAATAGTTTGTATCCCTACTTGCAACTGTGATGTTGAATAGAATGTGTGTCCCTATATAATTATGTTGTATGACCATGGATGGAAGGATTGTTCCTTATCCTTTGTTAAATGTCCAATGAGACCATTCCCAATAAATAAGCACAATGAGGTCAATCCCGCTATTGTTTATTTTGAATAGTTGAGTGTCTCCCTATTCATACTCAAAGTGTGCTTTATGAACTATTAAGTGTCTCCTTCTTTACCATATGATTATTTTTAGTATCCCTACCCATATTTAAATCATTAATGGGGAGAATTTTAGGATTTATAACATCATATAATGTGATAAATAAGGTAAAAACAAAGTGAGTGGTTAAAACCACTCACATAGGAGTAATGTGTGTAGTTAGTAAGTTAGAAATTTCACTAAAATAGTGAGAAGTGATGGTTAATGTGTTATTTTGTTACAACCTATGTTGGGAAAAGTAAAATGTATATAAAGCTTTAATATTAATTCAAAACGATTAAAGCATCCTAATTTTCAATATGTATTTGATAAGCCTTATATTTTTTTATTTTTATGCTTTGACAAGTCTTTGTTTTCCTAAACCTAGAACTGATTTTGATAAGGTATATATGATTGAGCATGTCAGGATGTTGAATGCAATAGTCAACTATAGAAGAGCATGACATTTTTTAATCATTATATTTTTTATCTAAGAATTTTTGAGGTTTTAGAATGAAAGTTCCTTCATTGGGTGTTGATGTGTTTATTGGTGGATGAATACAAAAACAAAAACAATGTTGTGTGTTGCCTATTGTGCCCACATATAATATGAATTGAGAAGTCTATTTCAAATTTTTATTACTATTTTAATCACATCAATGTTGCTATTTTCATGCTCTTTACAAACTCTTTAAACATGTTTGTCATTGACATGCCCACTTTTGTAATATAAGAGGTATAACATTTTTCTCTTATAATATGCATTATGTATATGTGTTTATGAGCCATATCAATGGAATATTTTGGATGAGGCTATTATTTTGGGTGTGCTATGAATTCCTCATTAGAAATACCAACTAGTTGATTCATGATATACCTTAGTGCTTCAAAGCACTCCATTATTTTTTAGAGTTTGGTTCATGCAAAAAAGTATCAAAATCTATGAGCTAGTCATACTATTTTATTTTGTAGCACAATTAACAATAACTTTGCATTTTTTTGTTGTCTTTAACAACCCAATTATTTTTGTGCCTCTCATTGAGGGTATTTAAAAATAATGGGTTACGAATCATATGGTGGTGTTTATATAAGGTTAGAATAAAATAAATTTATATCATAAGTTAGGTACCTATTTATGAATATTTTGATCCCTATATGGTCATATATTTTATACACTAGATCATATTTAATACATAACACTCCATGTTCATGCATATTTTCTTTGTTTTATAACACTTGCAGAAAAATATTCTATGATCCTTTTAAAGAACATGTGATCTTGTGTAATCAAGCGTTGAAGAAATTTATTGTGTGATTGTAATAACGATTATAAGTGACAATGCCCTTTCTTACAAGGTAGTCGATGTCATAATTTTCTATTGCTCCATGTTCCTAGTTGTTTTTGACAATGTATACTTTCATTAGTGTATCTATCAATAACAACCAATTATATTTTGCATTGAAGGTTAAGAAATGTTCATGGGCTTAATTGTCTTATCATCATAAACATGTTTTTCTTTGGTTGTTTCAAATAGTTAGGTGAAACTTGTATATGATTGAAGTTCATATAACTAATGTCATATTTCATCATTCAACTCAATTTTGGCTTACGTTTGACATATTTTTCTAAAAGCTATTAATGTTATACTTACCCTTTCCTAATCTGCACTAAACTCTTGCAAGGACCTTATTTATGAAAATTTACACTATTCTAAAAATATATTGGTTTTTGAGCATATTAATTCTTAATTTCTACATAGCAACTTCCATTATAGTATGTAAATATTTTGGTTATTTCTATGTCACATGGATCATTAAAGAACAATGTTGAAAGTCCATTCTTCTGAATGTAAATCGGTAAAATTAGAATCTCTTAGGATTATCAAATTTGAGTAATTAATGGTTCATTTGAGTCTTGGTTCATTTAAAGGATTAAATATTAGTTCTTTATACTTGGAAGTCCATTCTTCTTAATTTGAGTTTAGATAATCTTGTAAATTTTGGTATGTTTCTGTCTTAAAAAAGAGTTTACATACCGCTATGCGAACTAGTACTACAAAAATCTGGTTCACATAGTGCTATGAAAACTTGACTCAGAAAATGAATATAATAAAAAAAAATAAAAATGGTAGGCTACAGATAACCAAAATATAGGCTACTAACAGGTGAATATGCTAAAATTAGTTTTGTGACCATGCAAACAAAGCGTAACTAGAGTTAGTAATAAATACAAAAAAATAAATGTTTTCTTTATTTTGTGTGTTTTATGATTATATATGTCCTAGAAAGTATCACGAGAAGTGGGATGAAACTCTAAAAAAATAGGAATGTTGTTAACATGGAACCTCTTGCAACACCCAAAGGTGTATAAAATACAACAATGTCTCAATAGGCAAGCGACAACCTGAATGGAGAGGTGCAGTAAAATGGCATCCAAAAGGGAGGGAATCAAAATGCACTAATGAGTCTAGAATCCTCTCACAAGAAGAGGTGGTACTGTCTAAGATTTTTTATTGGTCCAGCTGAGCGCTCGCTTCACTCTTGGGTGAGGTTAGTCAAGAATGATAGTTACATGTTTACTAATTATGTAAGCCTTGTGAACAAAGGTGTCTAACCCTATCCTACTCTGAAGGTCCCTTTCGATGATGAATTTTGAAAAACCAGTCACAATATTAGGGGATCTTCTAAAAATACAAAAAACCACTCTTGGGGGCTACTATGGTGTCTAGGGGGCGAGTTGGTGGAAGGAGATGAATTCCATCATCACCAGTCTTGATTTATGGATTGGGTATGATGTACAATATCACCACTGTGTATGCTATATAAGTGTGTGATAGTGTGTTTTCTACCACTAAGGTGAAAGTAAAAACAACTAACTAAATACTTTTTCAAAAATTAAACCAGCGCTAGATGCATTTTCGAGATGAAGGTAGATCTATGAACTTTTTTAAAATGAAACTAATATTAGAAGCCTTTTTAAAAATGAAAACTTACTCTATGAAGCATGAGACCAAACAAGATCAAGGTGCATGAAAAAGAGGTTTGACAATTATTTGTCTATTAGATTTGAATTCAAACCCTAATCTAGTGTGATTTGGAAAGATATTTACAAATCTAATATAGGTACAAGTGTGAAAGAGATTTTAAAATGCTTTAGAAAGATATTGTAAAGTCTAGTCTAGATGCTTTTAAAAAGTTATTGGGAAATATATATCAAGTGATTTGTAAAGATATTAAAAAACCTATCTAGATGTGAGTTTTGAAAGAGATTAAAAATACTTTCGAAAAGATATGTAAACTCTATTCTAGACATAAATTTGAAAAATATTTAAAATTCTTTTGAAAAGAGATGTAAATGACATGAAAGAAATTTAAAACCTTATTCTAAATGTAAATTTGAAAAGATATTTGAAATGCTTATTTTGAAAATAGAAAGGGAAAAGTCTGATATAAACGCAAATTAAGAAAGAGATTTCAAAAAACTATCTAATGTATTGAAAGATAATTTTAAAGTGATTTACAAAATTTGGAAACAAATGAAAACATCCTTTAATGACTTGAAAAAGGAATGTAAATTTTAATCTAAAGGACAAAAAATAGATCTTAAGTGATTTGAACTAACTAATTTTGAAACGATTGAAAACCCTAATTGATGTGTTTGAAAGGAAATTTCACAAAATGACTTTATGCATTTGAGAGGGAAATTTCTTTGCAAAGGAATTATGAAAAGTAAGGTCCTGAGGGAAATACCTGACTCCTATGATTTTAGATGGAATTCTTGTTGTCTCTACTATAAAATTCTACAATTTTAGGTTGTTTTGAAATAGTTTAACAAAGTTCACAGGGTGGCATGCAAACTGGACTATTGGTTTGCAGGTGCGGGGTGTGCACTGGGTTTGGAGGTTTGAAAAACTTCTATTCTGAAAAACCGAGGTGTATGTCGGGGTTTTTTTGGGTTCTTTTTTGTGTTTAGAGTGCTTAAGATAGTAAAAAAATCATAAATTGAGTTATATTAACAAAAAATTCTATTCTAAAATAATTTTCATGGTGGTCCTACCAGGTATGCTAGAATGTAACACATGGAATAACACTTGTTTCCCAAAAGCTAATTGGAATGTGCTAAATGCTATTTTATTAATCTAAAATAGGGTTACAAAATGATTCTTCTCTTAGAAAGGATTTTCATCCCTTTTTCCACATGAATTTGGAAGCATCTACTAGTATTCTTGAGTATCCTCAATGAAGGTGGTCTTCTGTGTGCATGCACCAACGTTAATGATGTTTGATGCTATCCTTTTGAAGCTACTCTAGGCCTCAAAAAAGTATTTAGTGTGTTTGTTGGCTTACCTTGATCAAAACCCATAGTTATAAAGATAAAACGACTCAAACATGAAGAAAAATATGATAAAAATTGACGAAAATGCTATAAAAACTACTTAAGACTGATGTATACCTTATCTAATGTTATAAATCTACTATAGGGTTGTTTCACATGTCGACATGCGAATTGGATCTTGGGTTTGTATGTCGAGGTGAAAACTAGATTGATGTTGATTATTGTTGAAATTTTATTATTCGAATGTGTTCTAGATGTTTTTTGTTGTTGTCTATCAGATGCAGAATTGTCAAAAAGTATTTTGGTACAATTTTGGCAAAGTTTGGGTATGTTGACTGAAAGTGAGTGAGAGATATAAATGAGGGAATTGGTGCACTATTTATAGAGGAAACCAAGGTTAGGGAGGGGAGATAGGTGTACTAGACCTAGATTCAAGTCCTATAATGGTCAAGTTAGGATTTTTGAGGTGGCATGCTTAGTCCTAACTAATTTTGGGTGCACACATGTGTGAGGACATGTTTAGGACTAATTTATCTCTTAATCCTAATTAACCTCAATTTTAATTATAAAGTGCACTTTAAATGAGAATCATTTGCAAATTAGAATCCTAATTAGCCTAATTAGGCTTTTTGTAGGGAATGATCCCATGGGAGCCCTAATTAGGCATAGGAAATGGATTAGGTGGCCTTAGGGAGCTATAGGTGGTCCTCTTGCGAATAGAATGTATTTTGGATCCATTTTGTATAGTTTTATAGGTTTTGCACCTACAAACAACTATGATGGCCTATGGATACCTAGAAATGCTTACTCAAGTCTACAAGTGTCTATGCAAGCTTGCAAGTATCTATAGATGAGCATGTGTGACTTTTAGATATCTACAAATATAATAATGAGTTAACACAACTTAAAAATTATGTTTATATTATCTTGCAATATTTCAATTTATTTTTCCTCTATGAAAGTTATAGAACTTACCAAATGAGCTCATACCATTTTATCTCTCAAATATATATTTGTTTTATTGATGGAGGGGTTTTGAAAGGATCCAAAACATTTTAAAGAGCTTAACCAAGAATCCAAAAGGGATCACCAAAATAAAAGGAAACCAACATGTTAAAAACCAACACAATTGAACAACAAACAAAGGAAAAGCACTCCTAATGCACCCTCCTAAAGACAAGAAACCATAAACTAAGTAGACATTGAAAGATAGAGACCTGAAAGCAAGATCTAGGCTACTTACAACATCTAATCAGGGTTAAAATTTTCCTCTTCATCATTGCAACCAAGATGGATGTTTTTTTATTATGAAAACTACTAAAAAGACCTAATATGCCACACCTTACAAGAGGTAAGGGATAGACATGGAGCATATTTGGATGGATAGTGGGCCTAAATAACTGACGAGATTATTAACCATATTAAATAAGACAAATTTTACCTCCACTGCTATCATCCCTAAACTAAGATTTTATTTGGAATAAGGGAGAAGGATTTTTACACTATAAACTAAGATTAAAGTAGTATATTAAGATTTATCAAATATCATGAGTTTAAATTGACTCTACTTATAAAAATAAGACCTCGATAATGTATGCATAATTATAAAACATTCTATTGTAATGTCATTATGTGATCAATGGTATGAGCCCAATAGATTAAATTGGTCAACTTTCAAGAAGGAGACCAGGGTTCAAATCTTGCCAAACAATAAATGCATAATTATTATTATGATAACTTCATAGATGTAATTTGTTTCAATACCATATAAACCTTAAAAATATATCATTATATAAATATAATTATCCAATTATTATGATAAAACTTTATACTTAAAATATGATACAAATAAAATTTATTTTAATACCATATAACCTTTAAAAATATATCAGTATATAATCACACCATATGTAAAAATAAAAACGTGACATAAATATAAAACCCTCCTTCTCACATTAATAAATTTTCAAAATTATTATTAAATTAACTATATGAAATTAAAATAATTCCTTAGAAAAAAAATCCATAATTATAAACTTTCTCAAAAATTAAAATATTTAATCCCTAAAATTCATCCTATTTGATTGTTCTTTTTATATTATTCTTTTCATCCAAACATTTATATGAAGGCATTATAATTCCAAACTAATAAAAAATTGCTTATAGTACGGTCAAGGCTTCTCACTTGCTGTAATACTTTACCTTACCTGTAAACGCGAGGCTAAATACCACTCATGGTTTTAGAATTATGGTTTTGGGCAAAACCATAAGTCTAAAACCATGAGTGGTATTTAAAGTACAATAAATGTCAGTAAGTGACTGACATCTAAGAAGTATTTAATATATTCTAGAAGGTTCTTTATCAAAGATGGCTTTTGGTAAAACCAGAAGCCCAAAACCATGAGTGGTATTTAGAGAGTACAATAAGTGATTGACAACTAAGCAATATTTAATATATTCTAGAAGGTTATTTATCAAATATTGATACATGGATTGATGTCATGAGAGCAACACATATTTTGTTTGAATGGTTGAAAAGAAAGGGCTTAGAATGGACTTAGGAGCATTCAAGTCCAAAATTTAAACTTGAGATGAATAAAATACACTTGTTACAAAATTTTATATTACTAAAAGAAAATAGGTCAGTGGTGTGGACAAAGAAAAAATATACTTTATCTTCAAGTTTTATTTTATATAAAATGAACAAATGAAATTATTGTAATTATGTTTAACAATATCCAAGAAAGAAAATTGTTCAACAAAGTCAAAAATCTCAACATCCTCTTATTTTTGTAGAGTGTTTCTTATGTTGTTGATTTTGATGAGAAGTTTTCCCACTTTTTCTATTATAAAGTTTTCAAAAAGTTACATTAGTGATTTTATTTTAGAGTGTCCCCATATGCAATACTAATGTCCTTGTAGACTTCCCATTCCACAAAACTTTTTGTTCCCTACTACTATTTTTGTGCAAAAGACATATTCATTCTAACCATGTCTCCTAAGGAATTGTCCATATCCTAGTTTCACATTTGAGACAGTGTGAACTAGATCCTAGCTCCTAGCTGGTCTATACTCATTTTTTCCTTTTATTTGATATTTGCATCTATGTAATTCTTTTGGTTGTGTTCACAATTTGATATAAGCTTGTTTTAGTATTCCTTGCTAAAATTTTAGTTCACATGAGTAGTTTGAAATTTTTCCTCATAAATTGTTTAATTTATTTGTTGATAGGAAAATCATGTGAATGTTGTTTTATGAATTTTTATTTTATGCAAATTAAAAAGAACCACATACACCACATTCCAAAGTAAACGTTAGTGAGTTGGAAGTCACATCCAACCACTAGTAGGGTTTCAATGATGGTGGATTTTATTTCTATTCATTGGCCCAAATCCTATGTACCCGATGTTCCAGACCAACACCAGATCCGAGAACCTTTTGTAGCCTTGAAAATTTGCATATACTCCTCTTCGAAGCGTATGACATTGATTGGGTGAAAACAGGTGAGGATCTAGCAGGACTGGTACTCCCTGACTGTGTGAGGAGATCATTACCACACATTATAGGTTGGATTACACAGCTTGGAGTTCATCACCAGGTTTTCAAACTGCGAGTATACTGGTAGAAGCCTTAAACTATTAAGCATTACGTCAACAATTTCAAACACAATGAGAGTAGTTTAACTTTTCAACAAATTTCAAAACACACTAAAACAGTTTTAGGACACACATATAATCCTTAAAATAGATAATCATACTGTCTACTTTGTGTGTTTCTTTATTATTTGCGTAATCAACATATGATCCTCGATCTGGAGGTCAAACCCTAATAATAAAAAAATAATTCATTCTGGATGTGTTCCTACATCGGTCTTTTTCTATGTTTTTTTGTTTGTGTTTTTAAAAAATTAGAATGCAATAGATGGATGCTAATTAGAAAACATATCAAAAGGTAAAATGGAAAAATCCTAGATGCTTTTTTAGTTTTCCACTAGCTGCTACTAGGAATGGCGGATCTTTGATTGGAATCCGCCCTAGTCTCCAATGGTCTAGGCCATTGTTTGTTTAGAGTTTGCATGTATGAGGTCCAATCAGTGGCTATTTTCATCATAGATAGTTACATTCTCTTAATATGATCTAGTGTAATATTACATTCTCTTAAAGTTAAACGTTCTTTTTCAAAGCATGTAGGAAAATCATGTGAATGTTGTTTTATGTATTTTTATTTTATGCAAATTAAAAATAACCACACACATCACGTTCCAAAGTAAACGCTGGTGAGTTGGAAATCACATCCAACCACTAGTAGGATTTCAATGACAGTGGAGGTGATTTCCATCTGTTGGTCCAAATCCTACATACCCTATGTTCTAGACCAATACCGGATCTAAGAACCTTTTGTAGCCTAGAAAATTTGCATATACTCCTTTGGATGGTATGACGTTGATTGGGTGAAAATGGGTGAGGGTCTAGCAGGATTTGTGCTCCCTAGCCATGTGTGGACTTCATTACCACACATTATAGGTTGGATTACGTGACTGGAGTTCATCACCAGGTTGTCGAGCTACGAGTACACAAGTGAAAGCCTTAAACTATTGAGCATTATATCAACAATTTGAAACACGATGAGAGTAGTTGAAGTTTTCAATAAATTGCAAAACACACTAAACCAATTTTAGAACACACATGTAATCCTTAAAAGAGATAATTATACCGTCTACTTTATGTGTTTATTATTTGGATAATCAACATAAGATCCTTGATCTGGGGTTCAAACCCTAATAATAAAAAACAATTCCTTCTGGATGTGTTCCTACATCGATATTTTGTGTCTGTGTTTTTACAAAAGTAGATTTCAATAGATGGATGCTAATTATAAGACATAGCAAAAGGTAAAATGGAAAAATCCTAGATGTTTTTTTTGTTTTCCACTAGTCACTGCTAGGAATAGTGGATCTCTGATTGCAATCCGCCCTAGTCTCCAGCGGTCTAGGCCATTGTTTGTTTAGAGTTTGCATGAATGAGGTCCAATAAGTGGCCATTTTCATCATAGATAGTTGCATTATATGAATATCATCTACCATAATATTGCATTCTCTTAAAGTGAAACTTTATTTTTCAAAGAATGTAGGAAAATCATGTGAATGTTGTTTTATACATTTTTATTTTATGCAAATTAAAAAGAACCACACACACCACGTTCCAAAGTAAACACTTTTGAGTTTGAAGTCACATCAAACCACTAGTAGGGTTTTAATGATGGTGGAGGTGATTTCCATATGTTGGCCCAAATCCTATGTACCCTATGTGCTAGACCAATATCGGATTCGAGAACATTTCATAGCCTTGAAAATTTGCATATACTCCTCTTAAGAGGGTATGATGTTGAATGGGTGAAAACAGGTAAGGATCTGGTAGGACCCGTGCTCCCTAATCATGTGTGGACTTCATTACCACACATTATAGGTTGGATTATGTGGCTTGGAGTTCATCACCAGGTTGTCGAGCTATGATTATACAGGTGAAAACCTTAACTATTGAGCATTACATCAACAATTTCAAACACAATGAGAGTAGTTTAATTTTTCAACAAATTTCAAAACATACTAAACAAGTTTTAGAACACACATCTAATCCTTAAAAGAGATAATCATATTTTCTACTTTGTATGTTTCTTTATTATTTGGGAAATCAACATAAGATCCTCGATCTAGGGGTCAAACCCTAATAATAAAAAAAAAAATTATTCTGGATTTGATCCTACATCTGTCTTTTTCTACCTTTTTTTGTTTGTGTTTTTACAAAAACAAAATTAAATATATTAATGCTAATTAGAAAACATAGGAAAAGGTAAAATGGCAAAATATTGGATGCTTTTTTAGTTTTCCACTAGTCATTTCTAGGAATAGCAGATCTCTGATTACAATCTACCCTAGTCTATAGCGGTCTAGGCCATTGTTTGTTTAGAGTTTACATGTATGAAGCCCAATCAGTTGTCATTTTCATCATAGATAGTTGCATTATATGAATATCATCTAGTGTAGTATTTTATTATCTTAAAGTGAAACGTTATTTTTCAAAGCATGTAGGAAAATCATGTGAATGTTGTTTTACGCATTTTTATTTTATGCAAATTAAAAAGAACCACACACAACACGTTCCAAAGTAAACACTAGTGAGTTAGAAGTCACATCGAACCACTAGAAAGCTTTCAACGATGGTGGAGGTGATTTCCAACAGTTGGCCCAAATCCTATGTACCCTATGTTCTAGACCAATATCGAATCCGAGAACCTTTCATAGCTTAGAAATTTGCATATACTCCTCTTCGAAGAGTATGATGCTAAATGGGTGAAAATAGGTGAGGAACTAGTAGGACTTGTTCTCCGTAACCATGTGTGGACTTCATTACCACACATTATAGGTTGGATTACGTGGCTTGGAGTTCATAACTAGGTTGTCAAGCTGCGATTATACAGGTAAAAGCCTTAAACTATTGAGCATTACATCAATAATTTTAAATACGATGAGAGTAGTTTAAGTTTTCAACAAATTTCAAAACACACCAAATCAATTTTAGGACACACATCTGATACTTAAAAGAGAATCATATTGTCTACTTTGTGTGTTTCTTTATTATTTGGGTAATCAACATAAGATCCTCGATATGGGGTTCAAACCCTAATAATGAAAAAATAATTTCTTCTAGATGTGTTACTACATTGGTATTTTTTTGTATGTGTTTTTATAAAAGTAGAATGCAATAGTTGGATGCTAATTATAAAACATAGCAAAAGTTAATATGGAAAAATACTAGATGTTTTTTTATTTTTCCACTAGTCCCTGCTAGGAATAGCGTATCTCTGATTGCAATCCGCCCTAGTCTCCAATGGTCTAGGCCATTGTTTGTTTAGAGTTTGCTTGAATGAGGTCCAATCGATGGCCATTTTCATCATAGATAGTTGCATTCTCTGAATATCATCTAGTGTAATCTTGCATTCTCTTAAAGTGAAACTTTCTTTTTCAAAGCATGTAGGAAAATCATGTGAATGTTTTTTTATACATTTTTATTTTATGTAAATTAAAAAGAACCACACACAACACATTCCAAAGTAAAATCTAGTGAGTTGGAAGTCACATACAACCACTAGTAGGGTTTGAACGATGATGGATGTGATTTCCATCTGTTCATCCAAATCCTATGTACTCTAGGTTACAAACAAACATCGAATCCAAGAACCTTTCGTAGCTTGGAAAATTTGCATATACTCCTCTTTGAAGGGTATGACGCTGACTAGATAAAATGAATGAGGATCTGTCAGGACATATGCTACTTGATCGTGTGTGGACATCATTACCACACATTATAGGTTGTATTACGCGGCTTGGAGTTCATCACCAAGTTGTCGAACTACAAGTATATAGGTAAAAACCTTAAACTATTGAGCATTACATAAACAATTTCAAACATGATGAGATTAGTTTAAGTTTTCAACAAGTTTCAAAACACACTAAACCAGTTTTAGGACACACATATAATCCTTAAAATAGATAATCATACTATCTACTTTTTGTGTTTCTTTATTATTTACCTAATCAACATAAGATCCTTGATCTGGGGGTCAAACCCTAATAATAAAAAAATATTTCCTTCTGGATGTGTTCCTACATCGGTCTTTTTTTTGTCTTTTTTTGTTTGTGTTTTTACAAAAGAAAAATGCAATAGATGGATGCTAATTATAAAACATAGCAAAAGGTAAAATGGCAAAATCCTAGATGTTTTTTTAGTTTTCCACTAGTCGCTGCTAGGAATAGCGGATCTCTGATTTCAATCTGCCCTAGTCTCCAGCGGTCTATGCCATTGTTTGTTTAGAGTTTGCATTTATAAGGCCCAATCAATAGCCATTTTCATCATAGATAGTTGCATTCTCTGAATATCATCTAGTGTAATATTGTATTCTCTTAAATTAAAAACACTTTTTCAAAGCATGTAGGAAAATCATGTGAATGTTGTTTTATGCATTTTTATTTTATGCAAATTAAAAAGAACCACACAAACCACGTTCCAAAGTAAATGTTAGTGAGTTGGAAGTCACATCCAACCACTAGTAGGGTTTCAATGACGATGGAGGTGATTTCCATCCGTTGGTCCAAATCCTATGTACCTTATGTTCTAGACCAATACCAGATCCAAGAACCTTTTGTGGCTTGGAAAATTTGCATATACTCCTCTTCGGAGGGTATGACGCTAACTGGGTGAAAATAGGTGAGGATCTAGTAGGATCTGTGCTCCCTGTCCATGTATGGACTTTATTACTATAGAGATAAAAGCACAACACTATATAACAACATAAAGTAAAAAAATTCGACAAGAAAAATGTAATTGCACAAGAAATTATATTATTGAATAATGGAGGGGAGCTGAAAAACTCTGTAAAATTAATTTTGCCTTGACAAAAGTGTTATGATACAATGAATAAATATTTCTAGGGTTATATAAAACCCTAGATACAATAAAAGAGTGTCTTCAATGTGCTTCGCTCCCAATAGGTTGAGTGGGCTTCTTGATATCCGTAACCGTGCCACTCCATCTTCAACATCCACTCAATACTTTTGATGTGTTATCAAATCCTGCACATAAGTAAACCAAGAGAATCATTAATAAAAAATGAGGGCTCCATAGTGTGAGCCCTCAAAAATCATCGCTTACAAACCCTAGTTATGGCACTGAAATATGAACATAATAAGACAACATGAAATAGAACAACACAAATAGTGATTTACCTTGTTGTCTATTGATGTTTCATTGTAGATTCGTTGGTGTGATGCCCTAGAAATAGTAGAAGATGTGATGTAATAGGCCTATGGGATATTTTATGATGACGATGGGTTCTAGAGGGCACTTGGTAGGCTCTGGTGTGAGCTTCATAGGCTCTGGTGCGCACCTACAGGATATGGCAGGCTCTGGTGAGCACCTGACAAGCTCTATAGTGAGCTTCATAGGCTTTGGTGTGCACCTACAGGATATGGAAGGATCTAGTGGGTGGTTGGAAAGCTCTACAATCAGCTTCATAGGCTCTGGTGTGCACCTACAGGATATGGCAGGCTCTAGTGAGCACCTGGCAGGCTCTGTAGCGAACCTAGTAAGCATGAGATGACACTTGTGGGTAAGAGAAAATCTGTAGAAGCAGATCATGGGGGGTGCGATGAATGTGGTAGATGTGTGGAAGTGGTGGCAGTGATAATGGAGTAGGTTTAGGTGGAATGAATGGATATGGGGAATGGCTAGAATGACAAGAGTCATACGACAATCTAGGGTTTTATATCTATTCTCACAAGTGAATTTTATGGTGGAAGTCTTCAAAACTCTGCAACCTTCTTCACCGAGATCTCTCAAGGGCACAACTATTCTAGGGCATTATGAGTGTTCTTATTTTATAATCTATCTTAGGGTTTACTTAGGGTTTTAGCCTTACACTTTTAATCATGTGGCTAATATTAAATCAAATCCTAAGGCTGATATTACACTTTAGATGTGGCATGGATTATTGAAGATGGACGGTGGAGATTATATTGGATCGGACGATGTGTGTTTTATGATGATATATGTCCTAGAAAGTATCACGAGAAGTGGGATGAAACTCTAAAAAAATAGGAATGTTGTTAACATGGAACCTCTTGCAACACCCAAAGGTGTATAAAATACAACAATGTCTCAATAGGCAAGCGACAACCTGAATGGAGAGGTGCAGTAAAATGGCATCCAAAAGGGAGGGAATCAAAATGCACTAATGAGTCTAGAATCCTCTCACAAGAAGAGGTGGTACTGTCTAAGATTTTTTATTGGTCCATCTGAGCGCTTGCTTCACTCTTGGGTGAGCTTAGTCAAGAATGATAGTTACATGTTTACTAATTATGTAAGCCTTGTGAACAAATGTGTCTAACCCTATCCTACTCTGAAGGTCCCTTTCGATGATGAATTTTGAAAAACCAGTCACAATATTAGGGGATCTTCTAAAAATACAAAAAACCACTCTTGGGGGCTACTATGGTGTCTAGGGGGCGAGTTGGTGGAAGGAGATGAATTCCATCATCACCAGTCTTGATTTATGGATTGGGTATGATGTACAATATCACCACTGTGTATGCCATATAAGTGTGTGATAGTGTGTTTTCTACCACTAAGGTGAAAGTAAAAACAACTAACTAAATACTTTTTCAAAAATTAAACCAGCACTAGATGCATTTTCGAGATGAAGGTAGATCTATGAACTTTTTTAAAATGAAACTAATATTAGAAGCCTTTTTAAAAATGAAAAATTACTCTATGAAGCATGAGACCAAACAAGATCAAGGTGCATGAAAAAGAGGTTTGACAATTATTTGTCTATTAGATTTGAATTCAAACCCTAATCTAGTGTGATTTGGAAAGATATTTACAAATCTAATATAGGTACAAGTGTGAAAGAGATTTTAAAATGCTTTAGAAAGATATTGTAATGTCTAGTCTAGATGCTTTTAAAAAGATATTGGGAAATATATATCAAGTGATTTGTAAAGATATTAAAAAACCTATCTAGATGTGAGTTTTGAAAGAGATTAAAAATACTTTCGAAAAGATATGTAAACTCTATTCTAGACGTAAATTTGAAAAATATTTAAAATTCTTTTGAAAAGAGATGTAAATGACATGAAAGAAAATTAAAACCTTATTCTAAATGTAAATTTGAAAAGATATTTGAAATGCTTATTTTGAAAATAGAAAGGGAAAAGTCTGATATAAACGCAAATTAAGAAAGAGATTTCAAAAAACTATCTAATGTATTGAAAGATAATTTTAAAGTGATTTACAAAAGTTGGAAACAAATGAAAACATCCTTTAATGACTTGAAAAAGGAATGTAAATTTTAATCTAAAGGACAAAAAATAGATCTTAAGTGATTTGAACTAACTAATTTTGAAACGATTGAAAACCCTAATTGATGTGTTTGAAAGGAAATTTCACAAAATGACTTTATGCATTTGAGAGGGAAATTTCTTTGAAAAGGAATTATGAAAAGTAAGGTCCTGAGGGAAATACCCGACTCCTATGATTTTAGATGGAATTCTTGTTGTCTCTACTATACAATTCTACAATTTTAGGTTGTTTTGAAATAGTTTAACAAAGTTCGCAGGGTGGCATACAAACTAGACTATTGGTTTGCAGGTCGGGGTGTGCACTGGGTTTGGAGGTTTGAAAAACTTCTATTTTGAAAAACCGAGGTGTATTTCAGGGTTTTTTTGGGTTCTTTTTTGTGTTTAGAGTGCTTAAGTTAGTAAAAAAATCATAAATTGAGTTATATTAACAAAAAATTCTATTCTAAAATAATTTTCATGGTGGTCCTACCAGGTATGCTAGAATGTAACACATGGAATAACACTTGTTTCCCAAAAGCTAATTGGAATGTGCTAAATGCTATTTTATTAATCTAAAATAGGGTTACAAAATGATTCTTCTCTTAGAAAGGATTTTCATCCCTTTTTCCACATGAATTTGGAAGCATCTGCTAGTATTCTTGAGTACCCTCAATGAAGGTGGTCTTCTGTGTGCATGCACCAACGTTAATGATGTTTGATGCTATCCTTTTGAAACTACTCTAGGCCTCAAAAAATTATTTAGTGTGTTTGTAGGCTTACCTTGATCAAAACCCATAGTTATAAAGATAAAACGACTCAAACATGAAGAAAAATATGATAAAAATTGACGAAAATGCTATAAAAACTACTTAATACTGATGTATACCTTATCTAATGTTATAAATCTACTATAGGGTTGTTTCACATGTCGACATGCGAATTGGATCTTGGGTTTGTATGTCGAGGTGAAAACTAGATTGATGTTGATTATTGTTGAAATTTTATTATTCGAATGTGTTTTAGATGTTTTTTGTTGTTGTCTATCAGATGCAGAATTGTCAAAAAGGATTTTGGTACAATTTTGGCAAAGTTTGGGTATGTTGACTGAAAGTGAGTGAGAGATATAAATGAGGGAATTGGTGCACTATTTATAGAGGAAACCAAGGTTAGGGAGGAGAGATAGGTGTACTAGACCTAGATTCAAGTCCTATAATGGTCAAGTTAGGATTTTTGAGGTGGCATGCTTAGTCCTAACTAATTTTGGGTGCACACATGTGTGAGGACATGTTTAGGACTAATTTATCTCTTAATCCTAATTAACCTCAATTTTAATTATAAAGTGCACTTTAAATGAGAATCACTTGCAAATTAGAATCCTAATTAGCCTAATTAGGTTTTTTGTAGGGAATGATCCCATGGGAGCCCTAATTAGGCATAGGAAAGGGATTAGGTGGCCTTAGGGAGCTATAGGTGGTCCTCTTGCGAATAGAATGTATTTTGGATCCATTTTGTATAGTTTTATAGGTTTTGCACCTACAAACAACTATGATGGCATATGGATACCTAGAAATGCTTACTCAAGTCTACAAGTTTCTATGCAAGCTTGCAAGTATCTATAGACGAGCATGTGTGACTTTTAGATATCTACAAATATAATAATGAGTTAACACAACTTAAAAATTATGTTTATATTATCTTGCAATATTTCAATTTATTTTTCCTCTATGAAAGTTATAGAACTTACCAAATGAGCTCATACCATTTTATCTCTCAAATATATATTTGTTTTATTGATGGAGGGGTTTTGAAAGGATCCAAACATTTTAAAGAGCTTAACCAAGAATCCAAAAGGGATCACCAAAATAAAAGGAAACCAACATGTTAAAAACCAACACAATTGAACAACAAACAAAGGAAAAGCACTCCTAATGCACCCTCCTAAAGACAGGAAACCATAAACTAAGTAGACATTGAAAGATAGAGACCTGAAAGCAAGATCTAGGCTACTTACAACATCTAATCAGGGTTAAAATTTTCCTCTTCATCATTGCAACCAAGATGGATGTTTTTTTATTATGAAAACTACTAAAAAGACCTAATATGCCACACCTTACAAGAGGTAAGGGATAGACATGGAGCATATTTGGATGGATAGTGGGCCTAAATAACTGACGAGATTATTAACCATATTAAAGAAGACAAATTTTACCTCCACTGCTATCATCCCTAAACTAAGATTTTATTTGGAATAAGGGACAAGGATTTTTACACTATAAACTAAGATTAAAGTAGTATATTAAGATTTATCAAATATCATGAGTTTAAATTGACTCTACTTATAAAAATAAATGTATGCATAAATATAAAACATTATTGTCATTATGTGATCAATGGTATGAGCCCAATTGATTAAATTGGTCAAATTTCAAAAAGAAAACCAAGGTTCAAATCTTGCCAAACAATAAATGCATAATTATTATTATGATAACTTCATAGATGTAATTTATTTAAATACCATATAAACCTTAAAAATATATCACTATATAAATGTATAATTATCCAGTTAATATGATAAAACTTTATATTTAAGATGCGATACAAATAAAATTTATTTTAATACCATATAACCTTTAAAAATATATCAGTATATAATCACACCATATGTAAAAATAAAAACGTGACATAAATATAAAACCCTCCTTCTCACATTAATAAATTTTCAAAATTATTATTAAATTAACTATATGAAATTAAAATAATTCCTTAGAAAAAAAATCCATAATTATAAACTTTCTCAAAAATTAAAATATTTAATCCCTAAAATTCATCCTATTTGATTGTTCTTTTTATATTATTCTTTTCATCCAAACATTTATATGAAGGCATTATAATTCCAAACTAATAAAAAATTGCTTATAGTACGGTCAAGGCTTCTCACTTGCTGTAATACTTTACCTTACCTGTAAACGCGAGGCTAAATACCACTCATGGTTTTAGAATTATGGTTTTGGGCAAAACCATAAGTCTAAAACCATGAGTGGTATTTAAAGTACAATAAATGTCAGTAAGTGACTGACATCTAAGAAGTATTTAATATATTCTAGAAGGTTCTTTATCAAAGATGGCTTTTGGTAAAACCAGAAGCCCAAAACCATGAGTGGTATTTAGAGAGTACAATAAGTGATTGACAACTAAGCAATATTTAATATATTCTAGAAGGTTATTTATCAAATATTGATACATGGATTGATGTCATGAGAGCAACACATATTTTGTTTGAATGGTTGAAAAGAAAGGGCTTAGAATGGACTTAGGAGCATTCAAGTCCAAAATTTAAACTTGAGATGAATAAAATACACTTGTTACAAAATTTTATATTACTAAAAGAAAATAGGTCAGTGGTGTGGACAAAGAAAAAATATACTTTATCTTCAAGTTTTATTTTATATAAAATGAACAAATGAAATTATTGTAATTATGTTTAACAATATCCAAGAAAGAAAATTTTTCAACAAAGTCAAAAATCTCAACATCCTCTTATTTTTGTAGAGTGTTTCTTATGTTGTTGATTTTGATGAGAAGTTTTCCCACTTTTTCTATTATAAAGTTTTCAAAAAGTTACATTAGTGATTTTATTTTAGAGTGTCCCCATATGCAATACTAATGTCCTTGTAGACTTCCCATTCCACAAAACTTTTTGTTCCCTACTACTATTTTTGTGCAAAAGACATATTCATTCTAACCATGTCTCCTAAGGAATTGTCCATATCCTAGTTTCACATTTGAGACAGTGTGAACTAGATCCTAGCTCCTAGCTGGTCTATACTCATTTTTTCCTTTTATTTGATATTTGCATCTATGTAATTCTTTTGGTTGTGTTCACAATTTGATATAAGCTTGTTTTAGTATTCCTTGCTAAAATTTTAGTTCACATGAGTAGTTTGAAATTTTTCCTCATAAATTGTTTAATTTATTTGTTGATAGGAAAATCATGTGAATGTTGTTTTATGAATTTTTATTTTATGCAAATTAAAAAGAACCACATACACCACATTCCAAAGTAAACGTTAGTGAGTTGGAAGTCACATCCAACCACTAGTAGGGTTTCAATGATGGTGGATTTGATTTCTATTCATTGGCCAAAATCCTATGTACCCGATGTTCCAGACCAACACCAGATCCGAGAACCTTTTGTAGCCTTGAAAATTTGCATATACTCCTCTTCGAAGCGTATGACATTGATTGGGTGAAAACAGGTGAGGATCTAGCAGGACTGGTACTCCCTGACTGTGTGAGGAGATCATTACCACACATTATAGGTTGGATTACACAGCTTGGAGTTCATCACCAGGTTTTCAAACTGCGAGTATACTGGTAGAAGCCTTAAACTATTAAGCATTACGTCAACAATTTCAAACACAATGAGAGTAGTTTAACTTTTCAACAAATTTCAAAACACACTAAAACAGTTTTAGGACACACATATAATCCTTAAAATAGATAATCATACTGTCTACTTTGTGTGTTTCTTTATTATTTGCGTAATCAACATATGATCCTCGATCTGGAGGTCAAACCCTAATAATAAAAAAATAATTCATTCTGGATGTGTTCCTACATCGGTCTTTTTCTATGTTTTTTTGTTTGTGTTTTTAAAAAATTAGAATGCAATAGATGGATGCTAATTAGAAAACATATCAAAAGGTAAAATGGAAAAATCCTAGATGCTTTTTTAGTTTTCCACTAGCTGCTACTAGGAATGGCGGATCTTTGATTGGAATCCGCCCTAGTCTCCAATGGTCTAGGCCATTGTTTGTTTAGAGTTTGCATGTATGAGGTCCAATCAGTGGCTATTTTCATCATAGATAGTTACATTCTCTTAATATGATCTAGTGTAATATTACATTCTCTTAAAGTTAAACGTTCTTTTTCAAAGCATGTAGGAAAATCATGTGAATGTTGTTTTATGTATTTTTATTTTATGCAAATTAAAAATAACCACACACATCACGTTCCAAAGTAAACGCTGGTGAGTTGGAAATCACATCCAACCACTAGTAGGATTTCAATGACGATGGAGGTGATTTCCATTCGTTGGCCCAACTCCCACATACCCTATGTTCTAGACCAATACCGGATCTAAGAACCTTTTGTAGCCTAGAAAATTTGCATATACTCCTTTGGATGGTATGACGTTGATTGGGTGAAAATGGGTGAGGGTCTAGCAGGATTTGTGCTCCCTAGCCATGTGTGGACTTCATTACCACACATTATAGGTTGGATTACGTGACTGGAGTTCATCACCAGGTTGTCGAGCTACGAGTACACAAGTGAAAGCCTTAAACTATTGAGCATTATATCAACAATTTGAAACACGATGAGAGTAGTTGAAGTTTTCAATAAATTGCAAAACACACTAAACCAATTTTAGAACACACATGTAATCCTTAAAAGAGATAATTATACCGTCTACTTTATGTGTTTATTATTTGGATAATCAACATAAGATCCTTGATCTGGGGTTCAAACCCTAATAATAAAAAACAATTCCTTCTGGATGTGTTCCTACATCGATATTTTGTGTCTGTGTTTTTACAAAAGTAGATTTCAATAGATGGATGCTAATTATAAGACATAGCAAAAGGTAAAATGGAAAAATCCTAGATGTTTTTTTTGTTTTCCACTAGTCACTGCTAGGAATAGTGGATCTCTGATTGCAATCCGCCCTAGTCTCCAGCGGTCTAGGCCATTGTTTGTTTAGAGTTTGCATGAATGAGGTCCAATAAGTGGCCATTTTCATCATAGATAGTTGCATTATATGAATATCATCTACCATAATATTGCATTCTCTTAAAGTGAAACTTTATTTTTCAAAGAATGTAGGAAAATCATGTGAATGTTGTTTTATACATTTTTATTTTATGCAAATTAAAAAGAACCACACACACCACGTTCCAAAGTAAACACTTTTGAGTTTGAAGTCACATCAAACCACTAGTAGGGTTTTAATGATGGTGGAGGTGATTTCCATATGTTGGCCCAAATCCTATGTACCCTATGTGCTAGACCAATATCGGATTCGAGAACATTTCATAGCCTTGAAAATTTGCATATACTCCTCTTAAGAGGGTATGATGTTGAATGGGTGAAAACAGGTAAGGATCTGGTAGGACCCGTGCTCCCTAATCATGTGTGGACTTCATTACCACACATTATAGGTTGGATTATGTGGCTTGGAGTTCATCACCAGGTTGTCGAGCTATGATTATACAGGTGAAAACCTTAACTATTGAGCATTACATCAACAATTTCAAACACAATGAGAGTAGTTTAATTTTTCAACAAATTTCAAAACATACTAAACAAGTTTTAGAACACACATCTAATCCTTAAAAGAGATAATCATATTTTCTACTTTGTATGTTTCTTTATTATTTGGGAAATCAACATAAGATCCTCGATCTAGGGGTCAAACCCTAATAATAAAAAAAAAAATTATTCTGGATTTGATCCTACATCTGTCTTTTTCTACCTTTTTTTGTTTGTGTTTTTACAAAAACAAAATTAAATATATTAATGCTAATTAGAAAACATAGGAAAAGGTAAAATGGCAAAATATTGGATGCTTTTTTAGTTTTCCACTAGTCATTTCTAGGAATAGCAGATCTCTGATTACAATCTACCCTAGTCTATAGCGGTCTAGGCCATTGTTTGTTTAGAGTTTACATGTATGAAGCCCAATCAGTTGTCATTTTCATCATAGATAGTTGCATTATATGAATATCATCTAGTGTAGTATTTTATTATCTTAAAGTGAAACGTTATTTTTCAAAGCATGTAGGAAAATCATGTGAATGTTGTTTTACGCATTTTTATTTTATGCAAATTAAAAAGAACCACACACAACACGTTCCAAAGTAAACACTAGTGAGTTAGAAGTCACATCGAACCACTAGAAAGCTTTCAACGATGGTGGAGGTGATTTCCAACAGTTGGCCCAAATCCTATGTACCCTATGTTCTAGACCAATATCGAATCCGAGAACCTTTCATAGCTTAGAAATTTGCATATACTCCTCTTCGAAGAGTATGATGCTAAATGGGTGAAAATAGGTGAGGAACTAGTAGGACTTGTTCTCCGTAACCATGTGTGGACTTCATTACCACACATTATAGGTTGGATTACGTGGCTTGGAGTTCATAACTAGGTTGTCAAGCTGCAATTATACAGGTAAAAGCCTTAAACTATTGAGCATTACATCAATAATTTTAAATACGATGAGAGTAGTTTAAGTTTTCAACAAATTTCAAAACACACCAAATCAATTTTAGGACACACATCTGATACTTAAAAGAGAATCATATTGTCTACTTTGTGTGTTTCTTTATTATTTGGGTAATCAACATAAGATCCTCGATATGGGGTTCAAACCCTAATAATGAAAAAATAATTTCTTCTAGATGTGTTACTACATTGGTATTTTTTTGTATGTGTTTTTATAAAAGTAGAATGCAATAGTTGGATGCTAATTATAAAACATAGCAAAAGTTAATATGGAAAAATACTAGATGTTTTTTTATTTTTCCACTAGTCCCTGCTAGGAATAGCGTATCTCTGATTGCAATCCGCCCTAGTCTCCAATGGTCTAGGCCATTGTTTGTTTAGAGTTTGCTTGAATGAGGTCCAATCAGTGGCCATTTTCATCATAGATAGTTGCATTCTCTGAATATCATCTAGTGTAATCTTGCATTCTCTTAAAGTGAAACTTTCTTTTTCAAAGCATGTAGGAAAATCATGTGAATGTTTTTTTATACATTTTTATTTTATGTAAATTAAAAAGAACCACACACAACACATTCCAAAGTAAAATCTAGTGAGTTGGAAGTCACATACAACCACTAGTAGGGTTTGAACGATGATGGATGTGATTTCCATCTGTTCATCCAAATCCTATGTACTCTAGGTTACAAACAAACATCGAATCCAAGAACCTTTCGTAGCTTGGAAAATTTGCATATACTCCTCTTTGAAGGGTATGACGCTGACTAGATAAAATGAATGAGGATCTGTCAGGACATATGCTACTTGATCGTGTGTGGACATCATTACCACACATTATAGGTTGTATTACGCGGCTTGGAGTTCATCACCAAGTTGTCGAACTACAAGTATATAGGTAAAAACCTTAAACTATTGAGCATTACATAAACAATTTCAAACATGATGAGATTAGTTTAAGTTTTCAACAAGTTTCAAAACACACTAAACCAGTTTTAGGACACACATATAATCCTTAAAATAGATAATCATACTATCTACTTTTTGTGTTTCTTTATTATTTACCTAATCAACATAAGATCCTTGATCTGGGGGTCAAACCCTAATAATAAAAAAATATTTCCTTCTGGATGTGTTCCTACATCGGTCTTTTTTTTGTCTTTTTTTGTTTGTGTTTTTACAAAAGAAAAATGCAATAGATGGATGCTAATTATAAAACATAGCAAAAGGTAAAATGGCAAAATCCTAGATGTTTTTTTAGTTTTCCACTAGTCGCTGCTAGGAATAGCGGATCTCTGATTTCAATCTGCCCTAGTCTCCAGCGGTCTATGCCATTGTTTGTTTAGAGTTTGCATTTATAAGGCCCAATCAATAGCCATTTTCATCATAGATAGTTGCATTCTCTGAATATCATCTAGTGTAATATTGTATTCTCTTAAATTAAAAACACTTTTTCAAAGCATGTAGGAAAATCATGTGAATGTTGTTTTATGCATTTTTATTTTATGCAAATTAAAAAGAACCACACAAACCACGTTCCAAAGTAAATGTTAGTGAGTTGGAAGTCACATCCAACCACTAGTAGGGTTTCAATGACGATGGAGGTGATTTCCATCCGTTGGTCCAAATCCTATGTACCTTATGTTCTAGACCAATACCAGATCCAAGAACCTTTTGTAGCTTGGAAAATTTGCATATACTCCTCTTCGGAGGGTATGACGCTAACTCGGGTGAAAATAGGTGAGGATCTAGTAGGATCTCGTGCTCCCCGTCCATGTATGGACTTTATTACTATAGAGATAAAAGCACAACACTAAATAATAACATAAAGTAAAAAAATTCGACAAGAAAAATGTAATTGCACAAGAAATTATATTATTGAATAATGGAGGGGAGCTGAAAAACTCTGTAAAATTAATTTTGCCTTGTCAAAAGTGTTATGATACAATGAATAAATATTTCTAGGGTTATATAAAACCCTAGATACAATAAAAGAGTGTCTTCAATGTGCTTCGCTCCCAATAGGTTGAGTGGGCTTCTTGATATCCGTAACCGTGCCACTCCATCTTCAACATCCACTCAATACTTTTGATGTGTTATCAAATCCTGCACATAAGTAAACCAAGAGAATCATTAATAAAAAATGAGGGCTCCATAGTGTGAGCCCTCAAAAATCATCGCTTACAAACCCTAGTTATGGCACTGAAATATGAACATAATAAGACAACATGAAATAGAACAACACAAATAGTGATTTACCTTGTTGTCTATTGATGTTTCATTGTAGATTCGTTGGTGTGATGCCCTAGAAATAGTAGAAGATGTGATGTAATAGGCCTATGGGATATTTTATGATGACGATGGGTTCTAGAGGGCACTTGGTAGGCTCTGGTGTGAGCTTCATAGGCTCTGGTGCGCACCTACAGGATATGGCAGGCTCTGGTGAGCACCTGACAAGCTCTATAGTGAGCTTCATAGGCTTTGGTGTGCACCTACAGGATATGGAAGGATCTAGTGGGTGGTTGGAAAGCTCTACAATCAGCTTCATAGGCTCTGGTGTGCACCTACAGGATATGGTAGGCTCTAGTGAGCACCTGGCAGGCTCTGTAGCGAACCTAGTAAGCATGAGATGACACTTGTGGGTAAGAGAAAATCTGTAGAAGCAGATCATGGGGGGTGCGATGAAGGTGGTAGATGTGTGGAAGTGGTGGCAGTGATAATGGAGTAGGTTTAGGTGGAATGAATGGATATGGGGAATGGCTGGAATGACAAGAGTCATACGACAATCTAGGGTTTTATATCTATTCTCACAAGTGAATTTTATGGTGGAAGTCTTCAAAACTCTGCAACCTTCTTCACCGAGATCTCTCAAGGGCACAACTATTCTAGGGCATTATGAGTGCTCTTATTTTATAATCTATCTTAGGGTTTACTTAGGGTTTTAGCCTTACACTTTTAATCATGTGGCTAATATTAAATCAAATCCTAAGGCTGATATTACACTTTAGATGTGGCATGGATTATTGAAGATGGACGGTGGAGATTATATTGGATCGGACGATGTGTGTTTTATGATGATATATGTCCTAGAAAGTATCACGAGAAGTGGGATGAAACTCTAAAAAAATAGGAATGTTGTTAACATGGAACCTCTTGCAACACCCAAAGGTGTATAAAATACAACAATGTCTCAATAGGCAAGCGACAACCTGAATGGAGAGGTGCAGTAAAATGGCATCCAAAAGGGAGGGAATCAAAATGCACTAATGAGTCTAGAATCCTCTCACAAGAAGAGGTGGTACTGTCTAAGATTTTTTATTGGTCCATCTGAGCGCTTGCTTCACTCTTGGGTGAGCTTAGTCAAGAATGATAGTTACATGTTTACTAATTATGTAAGCCTTGTGAACAAATGTGTCTAACCCTATCCTACTCTGAAGGTCCCTTTCGATGATGAATTTTGAAAAACCAGTCACAATATTAGGGGATCTTCTAAAAATACAAAAAACCACTCTTGGGGGCTACTATGGTGTCTAGGGGGCGAGTTGGTGGAAGGAGATGAATTCCATCATCACCAGTCTTGATTTATGGATTGGGTATGATGTACAATATCACCACTGTGTATGCCATATAAGTGTGTGATAGTGTGTTTTCTACCACTAAGGTGAAAGTAAAAACAACTAACTAAATACTTTTTCAAAAATTAAACCAGCACTAGATGCATTTTCGAGATGAAGGTAGATCTATGAACTTTTTTAAAATGAAACTAATATTAGAAGCCTTTTTAAAAATGAAAAATTACTCTATGAAGCATGAGACCAAACAAGATCAAGGTGCATGAAAAAGAGGTTTGACAATTATTTGTCTATTAGATTTGAATTCAAACCCTAATCTAGTGTGATTTGGAAAGATATTTACAAATCTAATATAGGTACAAGTGTGAAAGAGATTTTAAAATGCTTTATAAAGATATTGTAAAGTCTAGTCTAGATGCTTGTAAAAAGATATTGGGAAATATATATCAAGTGATTTGTAAAGATATTAAAAAACCTATCTAGATGTGAGTTTTGAAAGAGATTAAAAATACTTTCGAAAAGATATGTAAACTCTATTCTAGACGTAAATTTGAAAAATATTTAAAATTCTTTTGAAAAGAGATGTAAATGACATGAAAGAAAATTAAAACCTTATTCTAAATGTAAATTTGAAAAGATATTTGAAATGCTTATTTTGAAAATAGAAAGGGAAAAGTCTGATATAAACGCAAATTAAGAAAGAGATTTCAAAAAACTATCTAATGTATTGAAAGATAATTTTAAAGTGATTTACAAAAGTTGGAAACAAATGAAAACATCCTTTAATGACTTGAAAAAGGAATGTAAATTTTAATCTAAAGGACAAAAAATAGATCTTAAGTGATTTGAACTAACTAATTTTGAAACGATTGAAAACCCTAATTGATGTGTTTGAAAGGAAATTTCACAAAATGACTTTATGCATTTGAGAGGGAAATTTCTTTGAAAAGGAATTATGAAAAGTAAGGTCCTGAGGGAAATACCCGACTCCTATGATTTTAGATGGAATTCTTGTTGTCTCTACTATACAATTCTACAATTTTAGGTTGTTTTGAAATAGTTTAACAAAGTTCGCAGGGTGGCATACAAACTAGACTATTGGTTTGCAGGTCGGGGTGTGCACTGGGTTTGGAGGTTTGAAAAACTTCTATTTTGAAAAACTGAGGTGTATTTCAGGGTTTTTTTGGGTTCTTTTTTGTGTTTAGAGTGCTTAAGTTAGTAAAAAAATCATAAATTGAGTTATATTAACAAAAAATTCTATTCTAAAATAATTTTCATGGTGGTCCTACCAGGTATGCTAGAATGTAACACATGGAATAACACTTGTTTCCCAAAAGCTAATTGGAATGTGCTAAATGCTATTTTATTAATCTAAAATAGGGTTACAAAATGATTCTTCTCTTAGAAAGGATTTTCATCCCTTTTTCCACATGAATTTGGAAGCATCTGCTAGTATTCTTGAGTACCCTCAATGAAGGTGGTCTTCTGTGTGCATGCACCAACGTTAATGATGTTTGATGCTATCCTTTTGAAACTACTCTAGGCCTCAAAAAATTATTTAGTGTGTTTGTAGGCTTACCTTGATCAAAACCCATAGTTATAAAGATAAAACGACTCAAACATGAAGAAAAATATGATAAAAATTGACGAAAATGCTATAAAAACTACTTAAGACTGATGTATACCTTATCTAATGTTATAAATCTACTATAGGGTTGTTTCACATGTCGACATGCGAATTGGATCTTGGGTTTGTATGTCGAGGTGAAAACTAGATTGATGTTGATTATTGTTGAAATTTTATTATTCGAATGTGTTTTAGATGTTTTTTGTTGTTGTCTATCAGATGCAGAATTGTCAAAAAGGATTTTGGTACAATTTTGGCAAAGTTTGGGTATGTTGACTGAAAGTGAGTGAGAGATATAAATGAGGGAATTGGTGCACTATTTATAGAGGAAACCAAGGTTAGGGAGGAGAGATAGGTGTACTAGACCTAGATTCAAGTCCTATAATGGTCAAGTTAGGATTTTTGAGGTGGCATGCTTAGTCCTAACTAATTTTGGGTGCACACATGTGTGAGGACATGTTTAGGACTAATTTATCTCTTAATCCTAATTAACCTCAATTTTAATTATAAAGTGCACTTTAAATGAGAATCACTTGCAAATTAGAATCCTAATTAGCCTAATTAGGTTTTTTGTAGGGAATGATCCCATGGGAGCCCTAATTAGGCATAGGAAAGGGATTAGGTGGCCTTAGGGAGCTATAGGTGGTCCTCTTGCGAATAGAATGTATTTTGGATCCATTTTGTATAGTTTTATAGGTTTTGCACCTACAAACAACTATGATGGCATATGGATACCTAGAAATGCTTACTCAAGTCTACAAGTTTCTATGCAAGCTTGCAAGTATCTATAGACGAGCATGTGTGACTTTTAGATATCTACAAATATAATAATGAGTTAACACAACTTAAAAATTATGTTTATATTATCTTGCAATATTTCAATTTATTTTTCCTCTATGAAAGTTATAGAACTTACCAAATGAGCTCATACCATTTTATCTCTCAAATATATATTTGTTTTATTGATGGAGGTGTTTTGAAAGGATCCAAACATTTTAAAGAGCTTAACCAAGAATCCAAAAGGGATCACCAAAATAAAAGGAAACCAACATGTTAAAAACCAACACAATTGAACAACAAACAAAGGAAAAGCACTCCTAATGCACCCTCCTAAAGACAGGAAACCATAAACTAAGTAGACATTGAAAGATAGAGACCTGAAAGCAAGATCTAGGCTACTTACAACATCTAATCAGGGTTAAAATTTTCCTCTTCATCATTGCAACCAAGATGGATGTTTTTTTATTATGAAAACTACTAAAAAGACCTAATATGCCACACCTTACAAGAGGTAAGGGATAGACATGGAGCATATTGGGATGGATAGTGGGCCTAAATAACTGACGAGATTATTAACCATATTAAAGAAGACAAATTTTACCTCCACTGCTATCATCCCTAAACTAAGATTTTATTTGGAATAAGGGACAAGGATTTTTACACTATAAACTAAGATTAAAGTAGTATATTAAGATTTATCAAATATCATGAGTTTAAATTGACTCTACTTATAAAAAGAAATGTATGCATAAATATAAAACATTATTGTCATTATGTGATCAATGGTATGAGCCCAATTGATTAAATTGGTCAAATTTCAAAAAGAAAACCAAGGTTCAAATCTTGCCAAACAATAAATGCATAATTATTATTATGATAACTTCATAGATGTAATTTATTTAAATACCATATAAACCTTAAAAATATATCACTATATAAATGTATAATTATCCAGTTAATATGATAAAACTTTATATTTAAGATGCGATACTAATGAAATTTATTTTAATACCATATAACCCTTAAAAATATATCACTATATAATCACATCATAAAAATAAAAAGTGACATAAATATAAAACCCTCCTTCTCACATTAATAAATTTTCAAAATTATTATTAAATTAACTATATGAAATTAAAATAATTCCTTAGAAAAAAAATCCATAATTATAAACTTTCTCAAAAATTAAAATATTTAATCCCTAAAATTCATCCTATTTGATTGTTCTTTTTATATTATTCTTTTCATCCAAACATTTATATGAAGGCATTATAATTCCAAACTAATAAAAAATTGCTTATAGTACGGTCAAGGCTTCTCACTTGCTGTAATACTTTACCTTACCTGTAAACGCGAGGCTAAATACCACTCATGGTTTTAGAATTATGGTTTTGGGCAAAACCATAAGTCTAAAACCATGAGTGGTATTTAAAGTACAATAAATGTCAGTAAGTGACTGACATCTAAGAAGTATTTAATATATTCTAGAAGGTTCTTTATCAAAGATGGCTTTTGGTAAAACCAGAAGCCCAAAACCATGAGTGGTATTTAGAGAGTACAATAAGTGATTGACAACTAAGCAATATTTAATATATTCTAGAAGGTTCTTCATCAAATATTGATACATGGATTGATGTCATGAGAGCAACACATATTTTGTTTGAATGGTTGAAAAGAAAGGGCTTAGAATGGACTTAGGAGCATTCAAGTCCAAAATTTAAACTTGAGATGAATAAAATACACTTGTTACAAAATTTTATATTACTAAAATAAAATAGGTCAGTGGTGTGGACAAAGAAAAAATATACTTTATCTTCAAGTTTTATTTTATATAAAATGAACAAATGAAATGATTGTAATTATGTTTAACAATATCCAAGAAAGAAAATTGTTCAACAAAGTCAAAAATCTCAACATCCTCTTATTTTTGTAGAGTGTTTCTTATGTTTTTGATTTTGATGAGAAGTTTTCCCACTTTTTCTATTATAAAGTTTTCAAAAAGTTACATTAGTGATTTTATTTTAGAGTGTCCCCATATGCAATACTAATGTCCTTGTAGACTTCCCATTCCACAAAACTTTTTGTTCCCTACTACTATTTTTGTGCAAAAGACATATTCATTCTAACCATGTCTCCTAAGGAATTGTCCATATCCTAGTTTCACATTTGAGACAGTGTGAACTAGATCCTAGCTCCTAGCTGGTCTATACTCATTTTTTTCTTTTATTTGATATTTGCATCTATGTAATTCTTTTGGTTGTCTTCACAATTTGATATAAGCTTTTTTTAGTATTCCTTGCTAAAATTTTAGTTCACATGAGTAGTTTGAATTTTTTCCTCATAAATTTTTTAATTTATTTGTTGAAGTTTGGGACCTCATGAAATTTAATGTTCCATTTGTTGGTTTATTTCATCCATGTGTCTTCTATTCAATGTTTCTTTGATTACATGTTTTGGTAACTTGCTATATTTCATTCTTTGTATTTTCTTTAGGTACCCTAATAGTCTTATCATAGTTCAACTTTAGTGGGGTTCTTAAAGTCTAGAGTGAAGAGGATAACACACAATGATGAGTTAGGAATATACTTACACAAGAAAGTATTTAATTTTAATCTATGCAGATACTATCAATATGAGTGCATATTTTTTCACTTACTTATTTTTTTGTAGCTTATCTTGGATTTATATTCACATATTTTGTAATTTAAACTTGGTATAGTTATTGAAGACTAGAATGAACCCATATATTTTAAAATTCACCTTTATAGTTTTTTTGAATCCTAGAGCAAAGAGGTTAACACATAGCAAATTTGGTAATTCAACTTTAATGGGATAATTAAAGCATGGAGTGAAGAGAATAATGTATAATGAGGAACAATTATTATATCCTCTCCATTGGCTAGCCTATTCGCACATTTATTCCCTTTCCCTAATGTATGTGTAAATTTGACTTCTTCAAAATCTATGGCATAGTCTTGTATTTCCACAATGATCTCTTGTATGTTCAATGTAGTCTTTACTTTCTTCAAAATAACATTTATTACTATTAATGAATCACCTTCCATCTATACTCTATCTCATTTCATTTATCTGCACATTTTTAACCCTTCCAAAGTTGCCCAAGCTTCAAATTTTTGTCTTAAATCCACTATTGAAAGCATTACGTGACAAAATACCATCCACATTATTTTTAATTATTCCTCCTCCTCCTATTGGTATTGTATTACCTTTAGATGCTCTATCAAAATTTAATTTGACAAAATCCATTTTTGGTGGCCACTTTATATTCTTTTCATTCCTTTTATTTCTTCTTTACCCAACATCATAATTCTATTTGATGAATTGAATCCATCTATCAAGACTCTCTGCTTCAATATTAGGAATTGTGTGATCTGATGGGGTTGTTTTAAAATTCATTATGGCTAAACAAATCTTTGTTTTCATTACCTCTAAACTACTTTTTATTCCTTTAAATATTCTTCTTTTCCTTTCCATCCATAAAATCTAAAGTATTATATCTTTTGATATATCCTATATTTTCTATAATGCCTCACTTTTATAAGTGCTCTACCATTGCTTTAACCATTATTTAATTATTTCATTCATCATTCACCATTTATTTACCAAACCTTTAGAATCCATTGCCATAGTTCCTAGACTATTGAATAGTATTTCAAGATATGGTCTATAGTATCCTCCTTTTTACATAGAACACAATTTGAGGGGCTATGAAAACCTCTTTTCATTAGCTTATCCTAGGATAAAAGTTTTTTATGACCTACTAGCCATACAAACATTTTGAATTTTGGAATTCCTAGGTTATCCCAAATAACTCTTCATATTCTTATAGTATTCTTATTTTTTTGGTGCTTTACATTATATTTACTTATTTTTGTGTAGTGTCTTGATCTATTCAACTTTCAAATTAGCTTATCCTTGACTTCCCTCAGAATAATCATTATTGTTATCTTTCTATCCAGTTTTCTCCTAGCAACAATGTCTAGTATACTTGTAAAAACTATTTATTTCCATTTGTATCTTCCTTATTGATCCTTATAGATAATGTTTGAAACCCTATCACTATATTTTTCTTGAATTAATCTCATCCATGGTTTCAAAATTATATCTATATTGAGTTGTCTTTTATCACGACAAGTATCCATCCATATACATTTTTTTCTCTATTTTCCACAACCCATTTTAGACCTTTAATCACTAGATAAATTGATTTGCTTAAACTATTTCATAGTGTAGAACCATCTAGTAATACGAATGCAATAAAGATTAAGCTTGGGTTATTAGGCTTAATTTACTTAGAAAAATTCTTGCCCATTACTTCGACTCTCTTTGTACAATATTCAAGTTACGTTTCATTTTTGAGCTAAGTTTAAATTTAGAAGAACTCTTAAATCGAGACCTCCCTTAGTTTTATAATCACACACCTTGCTCCATTTCACCAAAGAAATTTTCCTTTTATCATGTAATCCTGACCATAAAAATGACCACATAATATAATTTAAAACTTTGATCTATTGATTTTGACATAATATACAAGGATATATAATATGTTGAAATGGTCTATAAGACTAATATAATTAGTGGCACTCTTTCTGACAATGATAACTATCTACCTTTCAATGCTAGTAGTTTATTCAAAACTTTACTTATAATTGCATTCTAAAATTAAATTCTCATTCTCCCCTTAAATAAGGGGATCCCTAGATATGTTCTTGGCAATTTTGCCTCCTCCATTTGAAGCAACCTGCATATCCTTACTTTGATTCTAGTTGGAGTGTTTAAGAAGTAAATTTTAGATTCTATCCTACTAACTTTCTATGTTGATTCTCTTTCTTATTCATTTAATAAGTTATTCAAAGCTATGGCCTCACTTATCCCTACCCTCCTAAAAATATTTGTATCATCTACAAACTATTAATGGGTTAAATTGTTGATGTTATTTCTAGTCTTAAGTCTACTTACTATCCCATATTTGTATTCCTTATTCAAGTTCCTCCGCAATACCTTTGTCATAATACTAAATAGATATGGTGATAGAGGATCTCCGTATCTAAGATACCTCTTTTATTTAAAATATTTTTCTACTAACCCATTGATCAACATTTAATATGAAACCATGGAGACACAATATTTATTCCCTTTGACCCATTTCTTCCCAATTTATTTTTAATGCTATAGAAATAAAATACCATTTAAACCTAGCATAAACTTTATTCGCTTCAAGTTTTAAGATCATTGCTCTATATTTTATTAAAGTTATTGAATGCATTACTTCATGAGTTACTATGATCTTATCTAGAATATTTCTTCCTTTTACAAATCCTTTTTGCTATTTTATAATAAATTTTTCTAATAGTGGTATTAACTAATTTGCCATCACTTTAAAGATTATCTTATATGCCATATTACATTGGCTTATGGGCCTAAATGAATCAAATTATTTTGCATCCTTTCTTAGAATCAAGGTAATATATATTGCATATATTTTATAAGGTGTGTTTTGTTTTACCCTAGATTATTCCATTACCACCAATAAATAATACTTCACTATTTGCCAGTTATGTTGATAGAATGTTGCTGAGAAACCATTTAAACCTAGGGATTTATCCTTATCAAAAGATAAAAGAGCTAACTGAACTTCTTACAAAGTAATATATTCTATTAATTTGTTATTGTCTTCATTGTCTTCATCTATTATCATTGAAGGTACTTCTTGTAGTATTTTAACATTAAGAACTTCAATCTCCTCCAATCCTAGAATATTTTGATAAAGAAGCTTTAGCTCCTTTCTGATTATACTCCAATATTCAATCCAAATTCCTTCCACTGATTTAATCCTACTAATTCTATAAATAAATTTTTGTACTACTTCCATCTTATAAAAGAACTTTATGCTTTTATCTCCTTATTTTAACCAAGTCCATCTCGTTTTTATTCTCTAAAATTTATTTTCCTTTGATATTCATTAAGCAACTCTCTTTCCTATGATTTTGGATTACTATGCTCATATTTTTGGAATTTCAAAAATTCATTTTTAATTCTTCTTTATTCTCAAAAATATTTTCAAAAGTGTTCTTGCTCCATTCTTTTAATCTAGATGTCATTGATCTAATTTATTTTTGAAGTACATACAACCCACCATTTCTTGAAGAATTCAACACTAGCACTATCATATCAACAAATTGAAGGTGGTCTTCCCACATCTACTCATATTTAAAATATGATATTTTTCAAATTCATCTACCATGATTTAAACTCTTATTAGTCAGTGATATGAATAAATCCTTATGAAGGTATTAATTTTATCATAAGTCCCTTCATCTAGCCAATGATCTAAGAGTATGCATTTGTCAATTTTTTTGCTTTTAGGTTTTGGCCTATCCTATTATTGGCCCATGTATAACTATCCTCTTCAAAACCATCCTCCCATAAATTATTATTTTGAATAAAATTTGAGAAATCTCTCATACTTTGGGTTATTTCCTAATTCCTCTAAAATTTTAATCTAGCTTTGTTATGGCATTAAAATATCCTACGATTATGAATTAAATTTATTGATATTTATTTCTCATAAGGCTTTAATCCCTCTCTAAACTTATGATCTACCCGACTTATTTGTAGGTCATAGACATTGATAAGGATGAAACAAATATCTACAAAGTAGCATGTGACTAAAGTGGCTATCCAATTCCTAGTTTTATGAATGGTTTTATAGGATGTTCTAACTAGATTCCAACATGTTAGAATTCCTCCTACCACTCCTTTTGAATCCAAAACATCCCATTCATACCTTTCTCATACTACTTTCATAGTTTTGGAAACTTCTTCCTTAGTTATTTTAGTTTCCTAAAGATATCATGCTTATTACTTAAAAAGAGACCATTGATGCACCTTTGATTTGAGAAGGTACTAACATCCCTTATATCCCATGATATGGTATTCATGTATCATTAGGGGTTTTTGGACTCCCCTATAAACTACCAATATCATTTTGTTGTTTTGTGAAGATAAGTTCAACCAACTTAGATTATGTTCCTTTCTCTATGGTTTTTCTTGCTTCTTGTGAATCTCACTTGATGATTTGATGGTTATCCTTTTTTTATCTTTCTAGTAATAGGAGTAGGTCTTATTATTCTATTCCTCAATATTCTTTCACAAATATCCTTTTCATTAGATTTATCCTCTTTTATCTCTACTAAGGAAGCTTTGACTTATCTTGTTCATTTTTTGCTATTTTATTGTTAATGGTAAGGGTATTAACATCTAACAATATGTTTTATTTACCATTTTTCTTCTCTTGAGTAGTGCACAGTACTTTAAGAGAGTATTCAAAATTTGATGAGGCACATTTCTTTAGTTCAACAGGAATGTTTATCGCTAAATCAAGATCATACTAAATAGACAGTTCCTCGTTAATATTTGAATCATGTTTTACCATATCCTCTAAGTTATAATCTACCTTTTTTCATAGGCTAAAGCCTCAAAAGAATTGGTATTTCTTCCAAAAACGTTACCGGTATCCACTATTTATTTACTTTCATATGTCTAGACTTAATTTTGGAAGTTGAAAACCATCCTCATCCATATCAATTTGAGAGTTTTTCTTGTGGTTTTCTATATATATTTATGTTGGACACTTCTTAGGGCATGATATCTCAATATGTCCCACCTCGTGACATCTTCTACATCTAAAATATATGTTTTCATAATCTATGGTTGGGATCCAAGACTTACCCCTATACATATGAATGATTTATTTTGGTAAAGTTCTACTAATACCAATCATGATCAATATATGAGCCTAAATAACCAATAGTTTATCTTTCGTAGTTTTTAAAATATCATGGAAATCTTCTAAAATATTTTCTATTACCTTGAAGGTATCCATTTTCTATATCTCAATGGGCAACCCATACATATTCACATAGATGAATACTAAGAATAGATTTATATTTTTAGGTGAAAAGCCTTCATACCAGAAAGTAAGAAAGACTCTTGATTTTCCCATAAACCGTGGATCCCCTTTTAGAATTCTATATCTTTTCTACCTTAAACAAAAAACGGATCAAATAAAACCTTTTGAAAGAAAGGATAAAGTGATCATAGTGAATTCCATCTCATATAAATCCAATTTCTCAAATTTGAATCCCCTAGCCAAGACCCATTGAATTTATCAATATCTTCCTTATATTTGAGCAACATGGATCGTTGCTTTGTGAGGTCCTCCCTAACCTCTACTCCTAGGGATGATTTTAATAATTTTACTATAAATCTTGTCAATGAGAAAGAAACAATAACTCAATATCTACTTAAATTTACCAATATATCATATAATGATTGTATTATTTAAAAATAAATCTACATTAATTTTTATGTAAAACTTCTAGATAAAGAAGGGCTTAGAAAACTTGGCTAAAAAATTCTACACCTAGAAAAAATATCATACCATGCTATGTCCTAGCCCTCCATTGCTTCTCCTATCATTCAAACTCTACCTAACAAATATTTGCAATATTGTTTTCCATGGCTTGAAAAATTGTCACTACACTTGTTTTGGATGGTTGACTTCACAAGGTTGAATCTCCTTCAATATTTACTTAGATTTTGTCATATGTCCACTCCTTATATATCCCTTCAAAATTTGCACAAATTTGTCTAAGAATTATGTGAATCAAACAACCCTTACTCCAATTAGGGAAACTTGAGATTGGAGCTACTAACCTCAACCTTGAAAATACTTGATAGAAAACAAGATGGTCTACTACCTCCGTCCAATATTTTAATAAACTATAAAATGATATAACAAAAAAACTTCGATAATTATAAACTTATTCAAATACTAAAATCTACCACTATAACCACTTGCCCCACCTTGGTAAACGTTTACTCAAGTGAGGGGGACTCAGGATTGAAACCATTGATCTCAAGCTAGAAAACACCTTAGTAAACATTTACTTCAATGAGAGGGACTCGAGATCAGAACCGTTGACCTCAAGCTAGCAAACACTTGGTAGAAAACAAGATCCTTTGCTACATTTGTTCAATATTTTAACAAACTACAAATGATATAACAACAAAATTTTGATAATTACGCCGATAGGCGTCCTACAATGGCAGCCAGGAAGGTCAGCCACGTCGTAAACAATATTAATATTTTATTAAAAAAGCCGACATTATATATAAAATATATATCTATAAACGTCGACAGTTATCAATCTCGAGGTGCCTATCTCATTTCTTGGGGGTGTGATAGATAGGTGCCTCAAGATTGATAACTCTCAACGTTTATAGATATATATTATATATATCTAAGCTAGTTATAAACTCATTCAAATCCCAAAAGCTACCACTATAACCACCTACCCAACCTTGTAAACATTTACTCTAATTAGGGAGACTCGAAATTGAAATCGCTGAGCTCAAGCTGACAAAAACTTGGTAGAAAACAATATGGTCTACTACCTGGGTCCAAAATTTTAACAAACTATAAAATGATATAACAACAAAATTTTGATAATCATAAACTTATTCAAAATATTTAACTCTTAAATTCATCATATTTATTGTTTATATTATAATAAATATAAAATCTACATTTTCATTAAATATTTAAATATAACAAATTATAAAATGATATAATAATAAAATTTTGATAATCATAAGCTTATTTAAAATATTTAATTCCTTAAATTCATCCTATTTATTCTTTATATTATAACAAATATAAAATTTACAATTCCATCTAAATATTTAAATGTGTTACAACTTTGGAGCATTATAATTCAAAACTAATAAAAAATTCTTATAACACATTAATTGAAATTTGTGAGGTTAATTTTAAAAAATACAAAACTTTCTTCTGTCTAAATCTTACGGAGTCTCACATATATATTTAAAAAAATAAACCGGAAAGATAAGCTTTTATATTTTCCTAGAAACTGCGTAGTTTTATATTATGCCAGTTTATTTAAATAATGTTCAAGTTTATGTTAAGTGTCATTTTTAATATTTAAAGATATTTTGAGCGGGGAATTGACGATCGATATTTTGTTCACTTTATTCATCTGATTTAACTATAAAAGTGGCAGAATCCAGACGACCATATCATCTGGGTTCGAAGCTAAAGATTTGTTGTTGTGTATTGTGTTGTTGTTGTTGCAGATCATAATGAATTCCTCCAAGACTATCAATGGCAAGGGGGCAGTAGGAAGAAGTCCGTCTCCAAGACCACAAGGGATTTGTTATTCTGTATTGTGTTGTTGATGTTGCAGATCACGATGAATTCCTCCAAGACCAGTAGTGGCAAGGGAGCACCAGATAGTCTTGCAGGAATTCATTATGATCTGCAACAACAACAAAGGGGAAGCAGGAAGAAGTCCGTCTCCAAGACCAGAAGGGCTGGTCCGGCACAGTGGGAAAAATTGCCAGGAATGCACATCATAGATTTCTCTATTTTTGTGTTAGTGTTTATTTTTACACGTATATTCAAATATGAAAGTATACACCGATGGTTTTTACAACTAGTTCAAAATATTGTTTCAATTGTATTTGAGATGTAATTGTTTTACCTCATTGCATTTTGTATTTGGTCTATCAATTGCTAAGACAATTATGTTGGGATCACCTTAACATGTGTCTAGTTTAAAGATTTAGTACTTTAGGTCTTTGATGCTTCATCATATATGATCAATAAGTGGTTATAGAATGATATATTTAATGTGTTTAAGGAAGTGCAAGTTATAGCTAGCTATTATTTTTTTTTAAGTTTTTGTCTTAGAATTTAACTATAATATATTGATATTGAAATCTTCCATGATGATTATCACATCTTTTAAGTTTGTAGAAAATAGAGCATTTTTCAAGGTCATAAAAAGGTTGATGATCGTGACACAAAAATTACTTATATTCTTCCATGGTGACCCACTCACTACCATTATGGCTTCAATCAAATTGATCAAAGATCACTTACCCATTGCAACATTCAGGGAGTTTATAGAGAGATTTTACGGTAGCCTTTTTTGTCACACATGACCTAGACCTATGGGACTAGCTCTTCAAGTTTTGGCTAAAGAGGTTCATGGTATTGCTAGAGTGATTGTTGAGGAGGTCAATGACACAATAGTGGGAGGCTACACTCATCCTTAAAAAAATTATAGGCTTAAGATAATGATTCTAACCTTACAATAGTAGGCAACTAATCAAATAGCTTAGAAAAACCTACATCCAACTAATCCCTACATGCCATGTGGAAACAAGGGCATTTTCAACCTCAAAATAGATGTTGAATGCACATCAAATGTGTGATAGGATTTTGTTTTTGGTTTCACGTATTTGGTTTCTATGTGCATCAAACGTGATGTTTGTAAAAAATAAATTTTATCCCATATATTTTATGGGAAGGCACCTTTAGTGCCTTAAAAAGGAGAAGGATCCCCTTTTACTTTGACCAGCAAAGGTGGTCAAGGGGCCTCCCACATGTGGATTTTAGGAAGTGTTAGTTGAAGGTGCATGTGCTACTAGAACATGGTGAACAACTAGTACAATTTGCCATTGACTTTGGTGGATCCCCAAGGCAGTGTTGACTTTGAACATGACTTTCCTCTTAGTCCTTGACTTTTGGGTTTTGTTTATTTTTTCCCACATATTATTTTTAATATATCAATAATTTTGGATAATATCCCTATTTCCAACTTGTAAAGGGAAACTTGCCTCTTTTTTTTTTGTTTTTGAACATCCCCTTGATGCTTTACTCAGTTTTTGAGACTCCATTCCAAATAGAGTATGGCCTTATGTATACTCATTAAAAATATCTTTCCAAGCCAGTTCTAATGAAACCATTCTTTTACAATTTTATAATGATCTACCTTGATCCATGGTGCTTTGAAGTCTGAATTATTCAAACCTTCTTCAAAAATATATTTTTGTAATATGGAGTATGCTTTTGGTTGAACATGACACTCCTAAATCCACTTTCATCCTTAGATAATTTTGGAAGTAAAATTTTTTCACAACCATGGCCTTTTTGGTTCCAATCATGGTAATCCTTAGATACTCCACACAGTTTGAGAGTTGTTGTTGTTTCTTCTTTCATAATACCATGGCTCTTTTTATGTGATCATAGATATCACATGGGTACTCCATGCATTGGAGTAGTATTTTCCCTTAGTTGATTTTCTATCAGTGGATTTTAGAATTTTAGCTTAGCTCATGTCTTCACTAGAAAGACTTGCAACACTTCTTGGGGTAGCACCACATCAACCACAACTTTCACATCATCTTTCACATCAACTTTTGTAACACCTTTTGCATCTAATTCTTGGCTATTTTTGAAGAATATTAAAGAAAATTGGAGTATTTCACTTCTCCATCTCACTAAGGGTATCCATCTTCTTCATCAAATCGAGCATTGCTAATTACCACATTCTATCCTCTTTCTTGTAAAAGTATTGGAGTCAAATGCTTCTATTGTGGGAAGGTATGATGTGGAAATCATGTGATAGGCATAGGTTTAAGTTCCTAGGTTTAATAAAACCTTAGATTAGGACTTAGTATTATTAGGATATTAGCCTTATTTTTTAATTTTATGAATAATTTGTAAAACATGAGACTAGTTTCTCACATTGGAATTGGTAGTCTTCTAGAATAAGATAGTTGGCCATATCTTATAGATGTTGCTAGATGGATTTATGATAGACAATCCTTGAAATAAGTAGCTTGATAAGAGCATTTCTTCCAAAATTAGCATATTGTTGCTAATTGGAAGGGAAATTGGTTTTAAAATGTGCTTGTTTAAGCACCTATTTTCAATACAAAATTCATCTGGATTTTATTTCATATTAGACTCCAAGTTAACATTTTTATAGCTAAGAGATGCTCATAGAATAACCAATAGTATATAAAATAATTAATCAATATTTGTTAGGTATTTATCCTATCCTATGTTTATCCCTAAAAAACTGAAATGCTGATATGGAAGAGGAAGAAAGGAATAGAGGAAAAGGAAACACCATATCACCTGTGTATGCTATCATAGTGTGCTCTATTTTATTGATCAATACATGCTATCATAGTGTGCTCTATTTTATTGATCAATACAACATGTATAAAATGTGTTATCAATAAAAGTTGATGATATATGATAGCTATAAAGGGTGAGCATTGGGCTTATAAAAGAGGTAAAAAAATAGGTAGGTGAATGTATATCCATTAACTTGATGAGGAAAATTTAACACTTGCATAGTTAAGGGATATACATGCTAGAAGAAAAAGGGAGTGAATAAAGAAAAAGGTAGGGAGATCATGATGAAGGAGGAGAAAAGATATGTGAAAAGAACATTGAATAGGATGGTGATCAAACAAATATCCTTGAACCAATTGATAAACCATCAAGAAGCACAAGGATTTAATGATCTAACTTGGCACACTCATAAATGATTATGGGGCATGCAAAGTGTTTATCAGTTAATCCTTACGCTATCAAGGTTCTATGAGTAGGTGAGGAAAAAGTTGTGGGTATAGATTGAGCTAAAAATTGGTATAGGAATTTTAGCCATCTCACAACTAGTCATGAGAGGTGTCCTATTATATCCCAAGGTAAATACACATTTAGCTGTACCCATGTTTATTAGTGGATAAAATAATATTTATCCCTATATTGGTTAGGAGGCATCCAAGAGCAATAGAAGGGATGGAAAAGAGAGAAAAATTATTATGTATATCCCTTAACATGATGAGATAAAAAATATAAAAACTTGCATAGTCAAGGGATATATAATCAAAAGAGAAAGAAAATAAGAGAAAGGTTGATGCTTTTATTTCTTGCTGAATGGAGTAATAAATTCAACATCATTGGCCAACGACAAAATGTAAATGTAATGAGTCACTTATACACAAGGTAAAGGATGACAAGCTATGATCCACTACTCAATGTAGCAATCCATAAAAAAGGGGATTGAAATATAGATAGGTGATTTTCAAAAAGATAAATGATTTGAATGAAGAATAGACTGAGATATTTATTGAATATATGCACCTAAGTACCTAATACCAATAGGATATGATGGATTCACTAGTAATCATAAATCTAGAGCTATAGATATGAAAAATGCATGTTCTAACTAGGATCAACATTTGACACTATCACACAATACATGACTTATGGTATGGGTACGTATATAAGGTAACATTTTTCACTATAGGTCCTACTAAATGGAAAGAAAATATGGTGCTCCATACCTGGTGGCACCCTAGAAATACAAGAAAAAAAATATTTTTGATAATTGTGTTGGTAATAATTGAAGTGACTTGGAAGATAAATCTATTTCATGTCATATTGCAAGGGTTCCAAGAGGTGAAAGATACCATGGAGAGAGAATTTTACAAGGTTAAGGTCATAAATAACACTTGGAGGTAGAGGATGCCTATGAAGCTCTAAAGGTGTAATTGCACATGAAATCATGGCATGACCTACTCCTTCAATATGTTGTTTATGATCATGGAAATACACTCTTAGGGTGAATTAAGGAAGGTGAATGTCCCAAATCATAACATCCTAAGAGATTACAATGAAAGTTAGAGATATATAAGCATACTAGGATAAAGTGTGTCAATCAATGAATGTAAACAATCATGCTCATGCAAAAAAATAAAATAAATAAGTCCTACTAGCAAATAATTACCCTTATGTGTATGTAAGTGGAGTAATCTTATCATCCTAATGGGTAAATGTATAGTAATACAATGTCCTAATGGAAAGGACCTACTAGGATTTAGTGTTCTAGTGCAAGTAAAATGCATATGAGCTAACCTGAGTATTTGTCATCATTGCCTCATTGTGAAATCCCTTGATTTCTATAGGATCAAGCATGTCATGTATATATGGAAAACAAGCATGCATAAGATATGCACTTTATGACAAGTAGAGATGTAAGAATATATATCAATAAATTTATACAAGGAATGTCAAATATTTAGGCATATATGATAGGAAAACATGCAATATGATCAAGCAATCGATGCAAGTTGTCATAGAGGATGTTTGGAATCAGGTAGAAGTAGAGGGTTTAAGACAAGATTAGCAAGAACTAGTTCTCTATATATTATGGAAACTTGAAGAAGCAACTTGGGAATTGAAAAATTGATGGTATTATGATATGTGATTTCCAACTAAACATCATATCATCAAGACCTCAGCTCATCCTCCAAATTCTAAAAGATATAAAGAAGGACATCATGCAAGTAATAAATCACACAATCATGCATAGTATCTCTTTAGGTGTACAATATTCATGGATTCCTTAAGCTTATTTTTATTTAAGGTTGAAAGACAATAGGATCCAGAGCTAAACTTGGCTATATTGACAAAGAGGTCTAACCAATTAGGTTCAAATTTTCCCTTCAAGTTAGTTTGATAGTTAATATTTTTTTGATTTTATTTAAGAACTAGGTCTTCTATTTAAAAATAATGATCATTTACCTTTTCATATAAAAATGCTTGAGCCTATTTTGATAGACTCATAGATAGTCTAAGGTATTAATGCAATTTTCATCAAGCAACTATAATTGATTTAAATGAGCTAGGCAATATTCATTCCCAACCAAAGCATCTTGTAACAAGACTCTCAAAGAGAGAATTTTGAGTTTAAATGGAAAGACTACTTCAATTCCATGCAATAGAACATATGGGGTTGCCCCATTGGGTGTATGCACACTGGTACAATAAGCCCATAAAGTGTTGTAAATTTGAAGGTGCCAATTGCAAATAGTCTTATTGGACTAGCTTCTTAAGGATTTTAAATATTTTATTAGAAGCTTCTGCTTGGCCATTACCTTGAGGGTAATAAGGAGTAGACCATTTATGTCGAATTGTATCTTTAGCACAAATTTTATTAACATATTTATTTTTAAAATTTGTTCCATTATCTAAAATTATAGCAAATGAGATTCCATATCGACAAAGGATATTGGTTAAGAATAATATTGGAAATTTGAGCTCTAGTGACTATGGATAACAACATAGCTTCTATCCACTTAGTGAAATATTTATTAGATGTCATAATAAATATACGGCCATTAGAAGATACAAGTTTAATTTTCCCAATTATTTCTATGCCCCACATAAAGAAGGTCCAAGGGGAAGCAATGGCTTGGAGATTTTGTGAAGGTGAATGAATAATATTATCATGATATTGAACCTTATCACAATATCGAACATAGTCATATGCATTCTCTCCATGGAATGCCAATAGTACCCCATTCAAAGGATCTTCATGGCAATAGAATTTACACTAAAATTACCATCACATGATCCTTCATGAGATTTGTGAAGGATTTTCTTGGTTTCTAAAAAAGCTAGGCATCATAAGAGAATTCCACCAAAGGATTGTCAATTTAGGATATTGTTGATGATTAAAAATTTACAAGCTGTTTTACATAAAAACTTTTGCTTATTGCATTATAAGCCTTCATGTATCATGCCATATTTTAAAAAGGTAAATATGTCCTTGTACCAAGGCTCGAACAAAATAGAGAAGGTAATTGAATAGAACTAGATTCTATAGGTTCTTGAAGTTAGTGAATTATAATCATAGCATGATAATCCTCTAATTGTAAAGGGATAAGGGATGTTGCCATGGCAATATCATTATAATTGAAATTATATGATCATGGGATAGATGTTATGGTTATCTTATCAAAGGTTAACATAATATTTGCAACAATATCCTTGTAAGGTTTCAAATTTTCATCTTTAGTGTGATACACACCATTAACTTGATTGACTACAAGTTGAGAATCACAAAATATAAAGAGGATTTTTAATTTCAAGGTTAGTGTGAATTCCTAGGGTAAGGGCTTAATTTTTTGATGTGTTGTTAGTACAAGATAACTTAAAGGAAAGAGGAATCAATTGCTTTTTATGGATGACTAGAATAATTCATGCTCTTGCATCCTTCAACCAACAAGAACCATTGAAATAAAGGCTCCAAGAATCTTAAGGTTATTCTTCAAGAGTGAATACACACTCATCTAGAAATTCTATTACTAAAGGATGAGTAGATTCTAAAGGTGTTATTGCTAACTGATTAGCAAGGACCTAATCTTTATTGTATTTTTAGCTAAAAAATGTTATATTGAATTTACTAAGGGTGATTACCCATTTAGTTGTCCATCCTAAAATATGAGGTTTGTAAATTAAGTAATGTAAGGGATCAACCTTTGTAATAACTAGGGTTTTATGGATAAGCATATAATGTGACAATCTTTGAGATGTGAATACTATTGCAAGATATATATTTTCTAAAGATGTAATGAGTTTCATAACTAATAAGGGTCCTATTGAATGTAGGAAATTTCTCTTTATTTATTTTGATCATCACATTGGGCTAGCATAGCCCCTAAGTATTGAGATATAACAACTATCTAGAGAAATAAAGGTTTAGTTGGATTAGGTTCTATAAGGAGAGGAGGGGATGTTATATATTTCTTTAAATATTCAAAAGCTTTTTGGCATGCACCATCCCATATATACTCTACATATTTATGTGGAAGATTAAATAAAGGTTGATATTTATTAGCTAATTGTGATGTAAAACATATTTGGCTTGAATATTTCCTTATAGGCTATGCAGTTTAGTCAAATTTCATGGAGGAGGCATATTTGTAATGGTTGAAACTTTAGCTAGGTCAACTTAAATGCCTCTTATAGACACAATGAAATATAAGAGTTTGTTAGATGTAACTCCAAAGATACATTTTTAGGGTGTAAGGTGGAATTTATATTCTCTTAACCATTCAAAGATACACCTTAGATATTTTGCATGGATTTTATAGTTAATGGAGTGACAAAGGAGGTCATCCACGTAGTACTCTACAATAGCATACATTAAGTAATGGAATCCATACATAATAACTCTTTGATAGGTTGAACTTGTGTTCTTTAATCCAAAAGGTATAAATTGATCACAAAATGTGCCCCAAGGAGTGATGAAAATGGTTTTAGCTTGATCTTTAAGAGCAAAATTTGATTTGATTATATCCTAAAAACCCATCCATCAAGGACACATACCACATATGGTTGTGAAATCTATAATAATTTCAATATTAGGTAAATAAAATTAATATTTAGGCCATACCTTATTAATATATTATATTTTAGTACATATTATAAAAGTGCCTTCTTTCTTGAAAATAGGCACGATGTTGGAAATCCAATCAGAATAGTCGACGACTTTAATGAAGCTAACATCAAGAATTTTTTAGATTTCTTCTTTAACTAACAAATTTAGGGTGCATCTTTCTAAGCTTTGTTTAATAGGTTTAGCATATAGCCAAAGCACTATATGGTGCATGACTAAAGAAGGGTCTAGACCAAGCATACTAGCATATGACCAAGCAAAAATATCTTGGAATTTGGTTAGTAAATTGGTTAGTTGATCTTTTTCTATTGTGGTTAGAGATTAACCTAACTTAATAATTACAAGGCTATCCATGGTTCCAATATTGATGTCTATGGTTTCCTCAATAAGAATACGTGATTCATATTCATATTGGAGAGGGGTAGTTAGAACCCCTAATTGTTCAAGGTCTTCTAGAGCAAGGGATATTTGATCTTATTTATTACTTTTAATATATTCAACATGTGTGATACAAGGAATAGATCCATAAAAGAAGAAATTATTTTTAAATATTCCTTCATGGGGCATGTCACAAAAAATATCCTCGTCAACATATTTGCCTTGGATTATAATTAATTCAAGGTAAATTATTGTGATTAAGTTGATGTCACAAAATATTTTTGAAGATGGGAAGGGAGGTTATTCATCTTGATCACTCCAATATATTCCATTGTGAGAGATTATCTCTTCATAAGTTATAATTTGATCATCATCAATATCCATAGGTAAAGGTTATTTTTTATTAGGTATATAACCAATTCCACATCTTTTGAGTTAGGATTCCACATATTTTGAGTTAGGATTCAACTTCTATTGGTTGGGATAGACCCTCTTCTTGATATAACATATTACTAAGAATTTGTTTGGTATGTAATAATATTTATATAAATAACATATGGAAAATTATTTTATAATAGGATATGGATTAATACCAGTAATTCTCTTTTCATGAGAGGTACTCATGTAAGTAAATGTGCACATATCTATATGCATGACACAATTTCTTATTAGGTAATCCTAGAATTCTAGATGAATGTGGTAGCATGGCAAGATCTATGAAGGATTCTTGATTAATTTGCTTTATATTCAAGATAGTATTTGCTTGGGTTTCATCATAAATAGTTAAATTCTTAGAATCTTCTATAATTTGTAACAAAGAAGACGATTAATTAGGAAAATAAGATGATGAATTAGGAGAAGAAGGGAATTCATTTAAATATATATATGGAAAAAAATAGTTTTGGCTTGGTCAGTCTCAACCATGGTACAATATTGAAAAGGTTGAGGATCACTAGGAACATGAATGATTTTATTTTGATATTCATATTTAATACATTGATAAATAGTTGAAGGGACAACCTTCATAGGAGGTCATCCAATAAGAATATTATAAGAATTTTTATAGGGTATCACATAAAAAAAAGGTGCTCAGATTTCTTGGTCCAACTTTAAGAGGTAAAGTTATAAACCTGAAAGATTCTTGGGATCCATTATTAAGTGCTCTTATGATGATATAATATTTTTCAGGATTTTCTTCCATACTAAATCATTAGATGAATTGAAGGCTATAAACATTCAATGCAAGTCCATTATATACCATAATTCTATCGATAAGTTTATCTTATATGTAGACTATAATGTAAAGAGGAGATTCTCCATGCATAGTTAGAAGAGGGAGATCATCTTCATAAAATTTTATAGTAACATGATTTACTCCAAGATATTCAATAATATTATCAATATTATTCAGTGGAAGATCTTGAGGCACTAATTGTTTAGTTAATAATTTAATAAGGTTTCTCTATGAGTAGAAGAAGTTTGAAGAAGTTCTAAAAGAGATATTTTAGTTGGAGCATTAGCAAGTAATTTAAGATTGTAGACATAGAAAATTGACCCACTTGAGTGAGTCATTTTCCTTAGTTCCTCAAAGAGACCCTCCAACTTTCCCAAAGCAAGGTTGGACCCCTCTCTCCCCTCTTTTCCCCTTTTTTGTACTCGGGAGAAATCACGATTGACCCTTTTGGGGTGAAATTTCACCTAGTTATGGTTTTAGCATCTTGGTTAACCTTATTTGGCATTGGATTTTCCTTAGTTTTCCCACCTATTCTTATTTTATTTCTCTTTTAAATAGATGATTTGAATCTTTCTTTTTTCTCCTAGAATCCCAAGTGGAATCACCAAGCAATCTTGATATCTAGATCTCTTCTAATCACAAATTTCAAGTGAAGCAATCTAACAAGTAGCTAACAAGTGTTGATGCAAGTGCTAACCATATTCTATTGAAGCTTTTGTATTTTGTGGATATCTCTTCTGCCACATTTGATTGTGTTGCTACCCTTGGTGGTGTTAGATTTAGAGTATATTACATCATTTATATCATGTAAATGTACCTTCCTGGGTACATACTTAGGATATTAGATTAATTTAGGGAGAAGTTATCTAGTTACTTCGTGCAATGTAATAAATGCACAAGTGTCAATGTGCAAGTTGTAAGCAAGGTGTCCCTTGTACAACTAGTTAGAGTGTTGGGCAAGCAATTTCTTTTCTACTATAAGAAGCCCTCATTGTAAGATTTTGATAAGCAATTTAGTAGGTAGTAGCAGTAGTAGGTGACTCCATTAGTGATGGAGCACATTATAGTTTTGTAGCTTCTTGCATGGAGTGTACATCTCCTCCATATCAATATTATATTTATTTTTTATATTTCTATTTATAGCATACTTCAAAAACCTGGTGAGATTATTTTCTTTCATATTTTAGCATTTTGTGATTATCATATCTTATTGTGATCTACCTCAATAGCTAATAGTGGTATCAAAGCTATGGTAGATATAGTCATAGTAGGTCAATAGGAATACCACCATTATTATCGATTCTAAGTTTTTTATCAACCTGATGTGCCATTGGACCAGTCACTATAAATTTTTTTTAGAAGATTATATGTGGTAGAATTAAGAAGAGTCACAAGATAGTATTGAAAGAAATCTTAGTTTCAAAAAGTACTGAGATTGTATTTGATTGGAATCTCTCCACAAAGTTACATGAAAACTCATGAAGACTAGGACTTGTTGAGGTGTGATTTTGTAAGGTTACAAAAACCACTTGACAACTAGGATTCAAAGTCCTCTCTTGCAAAGAAACTAAACTTCTCCAAGGTTCTCACTTAATGTTTTATGTGTCATGCATATGTGCGTAAATAAGTGTTTGAATAATCTCTATAGTTTGCAAGTTATTGTTAACAAGGGGCCTGAGAATTAGGTAATTAATTTAAAATTCATCATGTACTAAGTATCTTTTAATCAAATTCTCTCTGTAAGCAATAATAGATAAATTTACCTTTTGTGAGTTTAACTTTGATAACTTATGCAAATTTATTCTATAGTCACAGGCAACATTTTAATTAAAATGCTTCAATGCTTTTAACCTTATATTAAACTTGCATGAATGTTTTAAAGCATTTTAATTCAAAACTTACATTTATTTCATGAATGAAGCTTAAAATCAGATCTAAAAAATGATGAATAAAATGAAAACCCTATTTATAAAATGTGAAACACTTTATAATCCCTATGTTTGGGCCTTTAGAATATTCTAAGATTTATAATCCTTGCTTATTTTCATAGAATATGAACAAATTAATGTGTATGAATTCTAATTATAAATTTTTGTACTTTATAATATAAAAAATAGAATTCATATAACATTTTAAACCAAATATTTATTTATTCAAATATTTGAAATAAATAAATATAAATAATTAATATATATGAATTATAATTATAAAGTTTTGTACTTTATAATATAAAAATTAGAATTATAAAATATGTTCAAATCATAAGGGACTCCTTCCATGGGAATTTTACAATGCAAAGGATTAGGGTTTTTTCTTGAAAAACGTCTCATCTTTTAGGAGTCATATATTTGCAAAGTGTTATCCAATTCAGTTGATTCTTGGACCATCTTGTGCAGAATTTTAATAGCTTTAAAATGAGTGGTCATATTTAGTAATATGATCAATATTGAGGGAGATGCGACCCTGTGAAGTCAACCATTTAGAACAAGGGTAGTGACAATTTTTCAAGTCATGAAAAATGAAATTGCAATTATTTGCCAACTAGGTTTCGAATGATGGGAAGATAAATGAAGGGCTAGGACTTCAACGAGGTAAGAAATTCTATATGGACAAAGAATTTTTTAGCTAAGTTCTTTTTTCCCTTTGTTTATCTTAAAAATTTTGCATGGAATTTTTATAAAGTTTTTATCAAATATTATATTTGTTATAGAACTTTCTGATAAATTTAATTAGATTTTAAGTTTTAGTTTCCTTTCCATGGATCGATTTATAGTTAAATCCTTAGAATCATCCCTAGTGGTATAGGTTAGTGATCTCACCTCAGATAGATCATCATTACTCCAAGATAGGGTAATTTTTGGTAAATTTAATGGGTATTGGCTAGGGGCTTCAGCCTTGAGAAAATGAATTGATAGGAGTTGGAAGTCTCCAGGAGTGATTCTATAATTTATTCCCAAAGGTTTATTCCTAGACATTTTTTTTTCTAGGGAAGAAAGAGAAATAATCCTAAAAGGGGGTCCTTGGTTTATGGGAAGAGTAGGGGTCTTCCTTACCCATTGGTATGGAAGCTTTTCACTTGAAAATGTAAATTTATCCCTAGTACCAGTCTGGGTAAGGATGTTTGGATTGCTCATTGAATTTTGGGAAATAGATACCTTCAAGGCAATAGGAAACACTCTAGGAGAATTCCTTGAGATTTCAGATATAACAAAAGATGGATTTTTGGCTATTTATGCTCGAATATTGGTTATGATTGATATAAGTAAAGCTTTACTAGAATCAATCATTCTTAAGTATGGGGAAATATGTGGATCCAAACTATATATTATGAAAAATTATCTTTTATATGTAGAATATGTCATGAGGTGGGGCATATTGAGATATCATGCCCTAAGAAGAGCCCAACAGAATCATTTGTAGAAAATCGTAAGAGAAATTTACAAATGGGTATGGATAAAGATGGTTTTCAACTTCCAAAAAAAAATGTAGGAAAATAAAATAAAATGAATAGTGGAGACCAATAATAAAGGATACTAGAATAAATTCCAATTATTTTGAGGCTTTAGCCTATGAATAAAAAGTAGATTAAAACTTAGAGGACATAGGACAACAATTTAAACACATTAGCAATGAACCATCTATTCAATATGGTCATAATTTAAGGAATAACATTCCTGATGAACCCAAGGAATGTGTTTGATCAGATTTTGAGGACTCTCTTGAAGTACCGTGCACCATTAAGGAGGAAATAATTAGTAAAGAGAATGTAGTTTTAGAAGGTAATACCTTTGCCATTAATTAGAAAATACCATAAAATGAGAAGGATAAGTCAAAATATTTTATAATAGATCCAGGAGAGGATAATTATATTGAAAAAAAAATGGTGAAAGAATATTGAGGAATAGAATAATAAGACCTAATCCTGATATAGGCAAGGCAAAAAGAGGAAAACCCTTAAATCATCAAGCAATATTTAGGGAAGCAAGAGATAACATAGATAAAGGAACACAAACTAAGTTGGTTAAACTTCTCTTTACAAAAAAAGAAAATGATATTGGTAATATGCAAGAGGGGCCAAAAGCCCCTAATAAGACATGATTATCATCTCATAGAATATAAGGGGTGCTAATTCCCCCTCAAAGCATAGGTGTATTAGGGACCTATGTTTAAGTAATAAACCTGATATTATCTGTATTTAGGAAACTAAAATGACAAAAGAAGAAGTTTCAAAAACTATGAAAGTAGTTTGACCAAGATGTGAATGGGATGCTATAGATTCTAAATGAGCAACAGGGGGAATTCTAACTTGTTGTAATCCTTCTAGAACCTCTTGTGTAACCATTCAAAAAACTAGGCATTGGATATCCTCTTTAGTCACTTGTTATTTTGCTGATATTTGCTTCATCCTTCTCAATGTGTATGGTCCTACAACTCAGTCAGATAGATTAAAATTTTGGAGTGGAATTGAGGCCTTTATGAGAAGTAAATATCAAGAAACCCATTTCATGATCATTGGATATTTTAATGCCATTACCAAGCTAAATGAAAAATTTGGGGGAATTAGGAAATTGACCCAAAGTATGAGAGATTTCTCAGATTTTATTCAAAACAACAATCTTTGGGAAGTTGAGTTTGAAGAAGACAACTATACTTGGACAAAAAATAGGAGAGGCCATAACCTAATAGCAAAAAAATTAGATAGATGCATTCTCTCAGATCATTGGCTAGATGAAGGAACTTGTGCTAAAATTAATACCTTAACTAGGATTGGTTCAGATCATTGGCAAATAAGAGTTAAAATGGTGGTTAGTGAATTCAAAAAAAGATCTTATTTTAAATATGAGCAGATGTGGGAATACCATCCTCAATTTGTTGATATGATAGCTCAAACATGGAATTATTTAGGTAATGGTGGGTTGTATGCTCTTCCAAACCAAATTAAAGCTATGACATATAGATTAAAAGAATGGAACAAGAACACCTTTGGAAACATTTTTGAGAAGAAATAAGAACTAAAAGATAAACTTTCAAAACTCCAAAAAAATGATGAAAATAATACAAGCTCAGAGGAAAGGGAGTTGCTTACTGAATATCATAATATTTTGAGTAAGGAAGATAAATTTTGGAGATTAAAATCAAGAAAGACTTGGTTAAAATAAGGAGATAAAAATACAAAGTTTATTCATAGGATGGCTATAGTACAGAGATATTCTTCTAGAATTGTAGAATTAAATCAATAGAAGGGGTTTGGATTGAATATTAGAGTGAAATTAAAAAAGAGGTAAGTATTTTTTAAAAATATTCTAGGTTCAGAGGATATTGATTTTCTTAATGATAAACTTCTTCAATATGTTCCTTCAGTTATAAAAATGAAGACAATATGAAACTGATGGAGCCTATTACTCTAGAATAAGTTCATTTAGTTCTTTTATCTTTTAATAAGGATAAATCCCCTGGTCCAGATGGGCTCTCTACAAATTTTTATCAACATAATTGGGATATAGTGAAGGATTATTTATTGGTGGAAATGGAGCAGTCTAGGGTAAAATAATACATTCCTTATAAAATAAATGCAACTCATCTTACCCTAATTCCAAAAAAAAGGATGTTGAATTGTTTGATTCTTTTAGACCTATAAGCCTATGTAATATGGCTTATAAGATTATTTCCAAAGTGATGGTGAATAGATTAAGGCCATTGTTAGATAAAATCATTTTATAAAAGCAAGGAGGTTTTGTGAAAGGGAGAAATTTTTTGGATGGGGTGATAGTAGCTCATGAAGTTATACATTCAGAAACTTCAATAAAAGAGAAAGCTATGATCTTAAAACTTGATATGAGTAAAGCCTATGATAGGGTTAAATGGAATTTTCTTTTTGCAGTTTTAGATAAGTTTATTTTTGGGAAGAAATGGGTTAGATAGATTAAAGCTTGTGTCTCTAAAGTTTCTTATTCAGTGTTGGTCAATGGATTAGTGATAGATTCTTTTAAAGCTAAGAGAGGCCTTAGAAAAGGAGATTCTTTATCTCCTTATTTATTCATTATTATGGCAGAAGTTTTGAGTATGAACTTAAAAAAGGCTTACAAATATGGGTTTATAAGTGGACTTAAGATTAGTAATAACATAAATAACATGACCCATCAATAGTTTGTAGATGATACAACCCTTTTTGTAAGGGCAAGTATAAATGAGGCTAGAGATTTGAATAACTTTTGAAAAGAGTACGAAAGAGCTTCAGGAAAAAAATTAATAGGACTAAATCCAAAATTTAATTTCTTAACACTTCTGCTAATATCAAAGCAAGAATTTTTAGGTTTCTTCAAAAGGAGGAGGCAAATTTGCTAACTACTTATCTAGGGATGCCTTTATTTGAGGAGAGAATGAGGATGGATTTATGGAATCCAGTTATTAGTAAAGTTCAAAATAAACTTCCAGCTTGGAAAGGTAGATGGTTATCTTTAGTAGGAAGAGTGTAGTTAATTAAGTCAGTCTACAAGCCATTCCAACTTATTATATGTCTTTGTATTCTTTGCCAAAATTTATTGAAAAAAGTTTAATATTTATTATGTGATCATTATTATGGTCAGTTTTACATGATAAAAGGAAATTTTATTTGATTAAATGGAGCAAGTTGTGTGATGATAAAACTAGGGGATGTCTTGGTTTAAGAGCTCTTACAAATGCAAACTTAGCTCTTAGGGGAAAAGTTATATGGATATTGTACAAAGAGAGTCAAAGACAATGGGCAAGAATTTTTCTAAGGATGTTGATCCCAATGACCCAAGTTTAATATTTACTGCTCTCTCTCTTCCAAATGGTTCTGCTATTTGGAATGGTTTAAAAAAATATGTTGATCTTATGATTAAAGGTTTAAGATGGGTGGTAGGAACTGGAGAAATTTTTTTTATTTGGATGGATACTTGGTGTGATAAAAAACCACTCAATTTAGATCTAGTTTTGAAACCATGGATGAGATTGCTTCAATACAAATACAATGATAGAGTTATGTTAGTCTAAAAAGACTACCTCTAGGAGATAGCCGAGATTTTGTAGTAGGGTGCCATCTTGATAGGCTTGATGTAGTCTATTTTTGAAGGGCTATAGAAAGAGAAAATAAGCTAAGGAAATATGATATCATGATTTCGTGACATGTCCGAATTTTGTGTCAAAATGGTGCAAGGAAGTCAAGTAGATGAAAATGTCACGATTTCGCGACGTGTTACTTTTTCACTGATAAATCAAGAAGACAAATCCAAGACAAAGAACATGTCATGATTTTGTGACATGTTGCATTTTCATGACAGCAAAGACCAAAAGGAGCAAAAAAGATAAAGATGTCACGATTTCGTGACATGTTGCATTTTTGTGGCTAAGAAAGTAGAAAAGGGGTAGAAGAAGAGAGAATATCGTGATTTCGTGACATGTCAGTTTTTCGCCATGAGAAAGAGAGAAGAAGACACACAAGGCTAAAGTGTCATGATTTCGTGACATGTTTTGATTTTGCTGAAGCAGGAGGCAAATAGAGTAGAACACTTGAAGACGTCGTGATTTCATGACATGATAGCTATACCTGACAAGATATATTCTTAGCAACTAAAACATGCCCTTACACCAAATTTTTTGATCTCTTGGGGTGTCAGATGTAAATGAAGTGTCATATCTGTTAGAATCCAATTTGGAAAAGATATTTTACTTATTATTAGAAACTAAAGTTAATTACTTGTAATTGATTTGAGAATCCAAGATGTACTAGTTGTAAACGATACTCATTTTGGGAATATATAGTGGTAGACGCATTTTGAAAAGGGGTCGGCTCTTAGATGTTTACAAGATTGATGTACATCATTTTGGATACAAGAAAATAAATTTACTCTTCTTCTGGCTTCTAACTTTCTATGTGCAAGTGTATGTATCTGGTTCTCATTTTCTATTTACATTATTAAATTCTATATTATATCTATTCTAAATCTGAAATGTGCATGTATGAATTATATTGCTGGAGTTACGATTAACTATGCTTATATGTGTTAGATGAAATATCTAAATCACACTTAGAAAGTTATGATTTCTATATGAAGGTGTTAAAGAAAACTTGTAACGATGTACTGAATGTTATATCCTGGTTGTTGTCTAAAGCGCACCAGTGGGAAAAGCTTATAGCCTTGGCTCTATTTCTCTTTACAAGCATTTCCCTTATTTTTGCTCTCTTTTCTCTAAACAAAGCAAAAAGTTACCAGCCTACTTTGGAGATTAGATGGATATTCCCAAGCTAGATCCATCTATTCAATGTTGGCAAGGTCTAAGGCACAATACAATTAACCAAAGGCATATTTTGTTCTAATAATTTTTGGCACACCCAGTGGGACCTAAAATCCCATAGTATTCTATAAGTTTTGGTGTTTTTCTTTAAAAGCCTTTCTATTTTAAATCTAAAGAAAAAAACCACCTGGCAACTCCGTTCAGAGGATTTAGACCCAAGTAATAACTTGTCTAAAAATATCTGGTTATAAGCTCATGAGTGCCTATGCATATGATAACCAAATCCCAAGCAAGAAAATCTAAATAACCCATCGAGTTCTTCGAGTTACACCTTGGTATCTTGAAAACACATCCTGTGCTAGCTGTAAGATCTAATTCACCTGGTACTAGTACAAGTTCCATCGTACCAACTATTAGAGTGTCCTCAAATAGCTCCATAGTAACAATAAATACAGTAGCTATCATGGCTGCTCCTCCTATCCTAGATCATCTTGTATGGAACCAAACTGGCCCGCTAAACTTGGTAGCCCAGAATGAGGTTCTCCAGGAAGCTCTAAAATATTTGCCATCAAATGATGGGATAGGTAAAACAATAGATAAACATTACCTAGATGTTTCATCATTGGCAATAGTTTATAACATCACCCAAGAGGATGTGATGGTTAAGTTATAGGTCATATCCTTAAAAGGAAAAATGCTCCATTGGTATAGAGCACTCCCTCTTGGATCTATTACTTCTTGGGAAATACTTGCTAGTCGTTTGGTTGATGAGTTCAATGTATATGCAGATCCGTTCTCATTACTCAATCAATTCACAATTTTCAGGAGACATCCACAAGAGGAGATTGTAGATTTTAACATTAGGTTCACACGCACCTGGGATAGAGTGCCTACTGGTTTAAAACCTACTATAGAGCAAGCAATATGTTATTATTTGAGAGATTTTGATTCAAACCTTAGCATGATTATACGGCAATAACATGTTTTAACTTTCCTTGCTATTTATTTAGAATCAGATAAGGGATAAGTTGATCTTATTGCCACTAGGAAATATCCTCTAAAGGCCCCATTGCCTATCTTTCTAGAATTTCCCCAAGCCCCTACTCCAAATACTGCAGTACCAGTGACTCTAGTTGTTCAGTTACCCCAGAATCTGCCAGCATTGCATCATATTCCTACCCTTATTGCATTGCCTGCTATTCCTCTCTGAGAAGTCCCCCAAGATAATTAGATGACGACCATATTAGATACGATGAAAACTTTATCAAATGATATGCCATCTATGAAAAAGAGAAAAGTCGAGCGACATTTCCAACCGAGGATATTTCCTTAGATAACTAAATATGGAGCTTTGACAAGTAATAAAGGGTAGGAAAGAAAAAATGTAGTCTATTCTAATGAAATAGGAGATAATGGAGAGCCTTCTAACTTAGACTATTGGTGTTCCACATGTAACGATCCTCATGGAGAAAATTCATGTATGTTTTACCAGCATAATGTGCAGAGTCTAATTAATGAAAAATCAAAACAAACAATGAAGGGGCACATAAATATGATCAAATAAGTAGATCATAATCCAGAAATACCATCTGAAGAACATGTCACTATCTTGACAAGGTCAGGAAGGAAACCTCTACAAGTTGATCCGAAGGAACTTTAGCCATTAAATTTTCCTCCAGCTCCCAAAGCTACTCCTCAGAAGGATCAGTCAAGTGAAATAAATACTCTAACCCTCCTCAGAGTTATATCCTAGCACCAAGGAGAGAGTCTCCTCATAGAAAGGAGAGTGAAACTCAAGATCAAGTGAAAGAGAAACTCGGATTCCCTTATTTGAGCAAAAGGTAAAGAACATAAGCAACTCAGGGTTATAGGAATAAATATGATCTGTCTGCTAGAGAAAATGAGAAAACTGTCGAGACACCCTCATTCAATATAATTGAGGATATGAAAAAGACTCCCTAAAAAGCTAGCATGTATGATGCTTTGTAGTTCCTAGGACAAATCGATCTTCTTCAGGAATCTTTAAAGTTGATGAATCATAAGAGCAAAGTACCTTCCTTTTCAAATTCTATACAAGCTAATGTTATTTCTACTACAGGAAAAAATAGACCACCTCCATTATATTTGTTTTTACAGATGGAAGGATGGATAGTACATAATTGTATGATTGATTCAAGATCATCTACTACAGTTATGCCCAAAGCAGTATGTGACATCATGGGAATGGAGTATACCAGAAGTCATCCAGGAGTGTTGCAGTTAGATGGTACTCCAATAAAATCCATAGGAGTGATCAAGTATATCCCCATACAACTCCACAAGATGCCCCAAATAGTCATTATACAAGAAGTGGTAATTGTATATTTGGAACCATACTTTGGTATGTGCCTATCTAGAGAATTTACGATAAAAATAGGAGGTTATTTATCTTTAGATTATTCTCATTTAGAAATACCTTTAAAAGGTAAGAAGATCAAAATTTTTAATGACAAGCCATCCAATTTTCACATAGCAATACTGGAAGAAACCAGTACTGTGAATATGATGACCGAAGATATAGGAGACGTAGATTTGATGAAGGAAACCCTGGAAGAACTTCAGTCTGAAGATCAGTTTTCCTTAAAAAAATTCAATGCCATGGTAGAGACAGAGATAGGGAGCTATTCTATCAAAAAACCAAAAAAGCTATTGATCCCTATTCCTGAAGAGAACATTCCCACTAGCCAGCTTTGGAAACTTTACTTTGATGGGTCCAGATGCAAAAATGGAGCAGGTGTTGGGATAGTTTTAATTTCTCCTATAGGACAGGAAAAATTTTTCTCATACAAATTGACATGGAGTTGCACTAACAACGTGGTTGAGTATGAAGCATTGTGTTCGAGACTCCAAAAGACCAAAAAATTAGGTGCAAAATAAATACTGATTTATGGAGATTTAAAGCTTATTGTGAAGCAATTCACAGGAAAATGTATTTGTAAGCAACTTTATTTAAGAGCTTACAAAAAAAGAGTGTTAGACCTCTTGGAATATTTGAAGCTTTGAACATAAAATCAATCCCAAGAGAAAGTAACACTCATGCAGAAATTTTGGCATCTATAGGATCTAATTTCTATCCAGTCAATAATGTTATCCAAAAATCCAAAACATTGAGACTTATATACAGGCCTTATGTGCCTGACAAAGATATCTTCTGGCAAGTGTTCGAGAGTGATGAGAAGATATTGGATTTTCTAATTCATGAAATGAATTGCTCTAGTGATAGAACATTGCAAGATGAAGAGGAGGAAAGTCTGATCCAATTAAAAAATAATCATATTCCCAAGGGACTGATCACCCTTGAGAGTCTCTTTGACAACAATGATAGAGCCACTGGTCGAAGAATTAAAATTGACAAGCAATGGTTTAAGGAGGTGGAATTAGAGCCAGGAAAGATGATCAAGGTAGGTACCAATTGTACAATAGAAGAGTTGAGTCAAATCAAAGAGTTGTGTAAGAGCTATACAGAGATTATAGCCTGGACGTATAGTGATTTGAAAGTGTATAGAAAAGAAGTGATCCAGCATACCATCGAATTGGAAGAAGAAGCTAAACCCTTTAGGCAAATACAGAGGCTTGTGAATCCTAAAATTGAAGCCTTGATAAAGCAAGAATTATTGAAACTCTTACAGGCTAAAATAGTGTATCCCATTAAACATTCTACTTGGGTGGCAACCTGGTTTCGGTTAGGAAAAAAAATGGAGAAATCAAGTTGTGTGTATATTTCCAAAATTTGAATAGAGCTTCACTAAAGGATCATTATCCTTTGCCTCAGATTGACCAAATCCTTCATACAGTGGCAGGAGCAGAGAGCTTTTCTCTACTAGATGGTTTTTCTAGCTATAACCAGGTATGGGTAAAAAATGAAGATCAATATAATATTGCATTCACAACCAAGTTGGGAACATTTGCCTATCAAAGAATGCCTTTTGGGTTATCAAATGCTGGAGCCACATTCCAAAGAGCTATGGATGTATCGTTTGGTGAACTCGCAAATAATATCATTGGTGTTTATTTAGATGACATGATAGTATTTTCCCATGATAAGCGAGATCATGACACTCATATACAACAAATATTTGAAAAATATAGAGAATTTAGGATATCTTTGAACCCAAAGAAATCTATATTTGTTGTAGGGGAAGGTATATTGCTGGGCCATGTTATTTCTAAAGCTGGGTTGTCTATTGATCCTGACAGAGTAAAGGCATTTTTGGAACTTTCACTACCAGTCAATAAGAAAGGTTTGTAATATTTCTTTGGAAAAATAAACTTTTTTCAAAAATTCATCATTGATTTTGCTCAAACTATTAAACCAATGATTGAATTATTGAAAAAGGATGTGTTAGTCTTACAATGACACTAAGAGGGGGGGTGAATCAGTGTAGCTTTTTAAAACTTAAATCTGCAACTCTTAATGCTGAAATAATGCAAACTTAAAAATAGATACAACAAGTATAACAAGAGAGCATCACACAACACAAGATTTTAACGAGGTTCACCAATGTGGCTACTCCTCAAAAATGACTGCTTGGACTCCCATCCAAATCCAGCCTTTGCAAAGCAACAACTTTACAATCAATTTACCAGCACCCACTGGAAGGAGCACCTACCCCCTATTTTATCTGCACCAATAGAAAGGAGCACCAACCCCTGATTTACCAGCACCAACTGGAAGGAGCACCAACCCCTGATTTATCTGCACCAACAGAAAGGAGCACCAACCCCTGATGCCAAGCAGCAGCTTGGACTTCAATTTTGAATCTATAAGTTTTGATAGGAAAATACCTTCGCTTTTACAAGACCCTGACTGGTCTATTGCTTACTCGATCTCTCTCACTGTTCGCAAGACACACGCATCTTGTTGCACTGCTACAGCCAAACTTAGCGATCGTCTTTACCCTTTGCACTCTCTATGCACTCTGCTTTCTCTGCGCACACACTTCGCACACTCTGCACCGTTACAGCCGAACGATCGTCTTTGCCCTTTGCGCACTCTGCTCTCTCTACGCACTCACTTCGCACTTAGCACGATTCGACATGACTCGCTCTCTATGCACTTATAGCGTATTTCACACACATTCGATGACACTACAATTCTCCAAACAACCCTCCTTTTATAACAATATTTTCATGATGAAAACCCTAATCTTAGTCGGCTTTCATAACAAATGTAAACCCTAATCTTAGTTAGCTGTCATCACAATTGTGAACCCTAATCTTAGTCGGCTGTCATCGGTCTTCGTCGGCTTCAACTCATGAAGATATTCGATAATTCCATCGCTCGAAGATTTCATTCAGTAATAGTCCCTGTAGCCACCGCACTGACTTTTGTTCACTCTTCATATTTTAGCTGCATGAATTCACTCTATATCTACCCCTATAAATGCCGTAGTGATGTCGGTCCACTATCATACTTCTCATTTCAGTTGGGTTCTTCTTCTTGTCTTGCGCTCATACGACCTATCATGAAATCGTGACATTTCTACCTCTATAGCTTCTTTTGTTGTTGTTGCCACGAAAATACATGTCGCGATATCACGACATTTTTGCCTCTTTGACTTTTTCTTGGCTTTTGACCACGAAAATATAACATGTCATGATATCACGACACTTTCACCTTCGTACTGTTCCTTTTTTCTTTTGTCGCGATATCGCGACACTTCTACTTTCATACTCTTCTTCTTTTCTTTTGTCACGATATCACGACACTTCTGCCTTCGTAGTCTTCCTCTTTGCTTTTGTCACGATATCGTGACACTTCTACTCCATACATTCTCTCTCCTCTTTAGTCGCAAAATCGTGACATGTCGCGATATCACGACACTTTTCCATATTACTTTCTCTCTCCTCTTTTAGTCGCAAATCATGTCACGATATCATGACACTTTTTCTTTCTTTCTCTTTCTCTTCTAACATGTCACGAAATCGTGACACTTTTTCTTTCTTTGTCTTTCTCTTCAACATGTCACGAAATCGTGACACTTTTTCTTTCTTTCTATTTCTCTTCTAACATGTCATGAAATCGTGACACTTTTTCCTGCTTTCTCTCTCTCTTCCAACATGTCACGAAATCGTGACACTTTTTCCTACTTTCTCTCTCTCTTCCAACATGTCACGAAATCGTGACACTTTTTCCTTTTTTCTCTCTTCCAACATGTCACGAAATCGTGACACTTTTTCCAGCTTTTTCTCTCTTCCAACATGTCACGAAATCGTGACACTTCTTCCAGCTATTTCTCTCTCTTCCAACATGTCACGAAATCATGACAGTTTTTCTTCCTTGCCCTTTTTCTTCCAACATGTCACAAAATCATGACAGTTTTTCTTCCTTGCTCTACATGTCGCGAAATCATGACAGTTTTTCTTCCTTGCTCTTTTTCTTCCAACATGTCATGAAATCGTGACAATTTTTCCTGCTTGCTTTTTCTCTTCCAATATGTCACGAAATCGTGACACTTTTTCTTGCTTGTTGTACATGTCGCGATATCGCGACACTTTTCTTACTTGTCTTTTTCTTTGATCTTTTGCATATGGGCCACTTCGGTCTTCTTGGAAAAACACTGTACATACTCTGAATAGCTTCTGAACTTCTTGTCCACTGCATCTGAATAGCTTTTGAACTTCCTGTCCATTGCATCAACCGATCTATCTGACTGTGTTGACAACAATGACAATACTGTTGCTGCACCTTGCTCAACAATCTCCCCCTTTGGAATTGTTGGCAACACATGTGCAATTTCCTGTAACTCTTCTCCCCCTTTGACAATAATACCAAAGGGCTACTGTAGACTCCCCCTGAGTCCATGCACAACATTCTCAGGCAAAAATTATTACACTTAGCAAAAATCACAAACATGAGCAAAAAGATAATCAAATACTTAAATGCTCCCCCTGAGAATGTGATCCCTGTAGCTAGTCAATTCTTGGGAAGCGTGACCACTCCCAATTTATTGCGAAGGTACTCAAATACTTCCTTGGGCAATGGTTTTGTGAAGATATCCGCTACTTGCTCTGTAGTTGGAACAAAATCCAACTTAACCTCACCTTTCGCAACTTTCTCCTTCAAAAAGTGATACCGGATAGCAATGTGTTTTGTGCGTGAATGCATAACCGGATTCTTGGAGATGTTAATGGCACTGGTGTTATCACACTTAACTGATATTGGCTCACTGAAGTTAATACCAAGATCTTTCAGGGTTTGTTTCATCCATAATACCTGCGTACAACATGTTGTCGCTGCAATATATTCTGCCTCTACTGTGGATAAAGAAACTGACTCTTGTTTCTTACTGTGCCACGCGACCAACCTGTCTCCAAGATAGAATGCACCTCCACTGGTACTCTTTCTATCATCGACACATCCTGCCCAATCTGCATCTGAATACGAAATAAGGGTGAAGTCCTTACCTTTCGGATACCATAACCCATACTCCATAGTACCCTTGAGGTACCGAAGAATCCTCTTCACTACTTGTCACATGAGTCTCCTTGGGACTAGCCTGAAATCGTGCTACCATGCATACTGCCTGCAAAATATCTGGTCTGGTAGCTGTCAGGTACAGTAAGCTCCCAATCATAGATCTGTACATGGTTTGATCAACAAGTGGAGATTTGTCATCCTTGCTCAACTTGCAACCTGTCGTCATGGGAGTGCTAACTGGCTTACAATCCTCCATTGTGAACCTTTTTAACATCTCTTTCACATATTTAACTTGAGAAATAAATATGCCCTTCTCATTTTGATTAACTTGCAACCCGAGGAAATACGACAGTTCACCAATCATAGACATTTCAAATTCTTTCTGCATCTTATTTGCTAAATATTTACATGACTCATCTTTGTTGCTGCCAAATATGATATCATCTACGTATACAACAAGAACAATAAGATGCCCATTTTCTATTTTGACATACAAATTACTATCCACCATACCTTTCTTAAACCCTTGTTGAGTGAGATAGTTGTCTAGCCTTGCATACCATGCTCGGGGTGCCTGTTTTAAGCCATATAATGCTTTCTTCAACTTGCAAACCAAGTTGGGATCATCACCAAGTTGGAAACCATCTGGCTGCTCAATATAAACCTCTTCTTCAAGTTTCCCATTCAAAAATGCTGATTTCACATCCATTTGATAAACTTTGAAATTCTTGTAAACTGCTAAAGCCAGAAACATTCTAATTGCCTCTAGTCTAGCCACTGGTGCAAAAGTTTCCTCAAAGTCAATACCTTCAACTTGTGCATAACCTTTACATACCAATCTTGCTTTATTCCTGACTACCTGTCCGTCTTCATTCAATTTGTTTCGAAAAATCCATTTAGTATCGATTATATTTTTATTTGTAGGTCTAGGTACTAACTCCCAAGTTTTGTTTTTCTCGATCTGATCTAATTCTTCATTTATTGCCTTCATCCAACTTTCATCTTTGCTTGCGTCAGCAATATTTTTGGGCTCAATGTTGGATAATAGAGAGTAGTTACTTACTACTCTTCTTCTTGTCTGAACACCAAATGTGGGGTCTCCAATTATTTGCTCTCTAGGATGATTTTTTTGCCAGCTGCCTGTTTTGAATTTCTTATTTTCTTCCACTTCTGAATCATAACTTAAATCATCTGAGTCAATTTTTTGTTTCTTTTTCGTTTCATTTTCCTCATCTCCTTCAATAACCTCTTCATAAATTGGGTAGTTTTCTTCATAGCTAACTACTCGTTCCCTACCTTCATCAAATTTAACATCGGCACTATCCACAATTTTCTTTAGCCTCTTGTTGTAGCATTTGTAAGCTTTGCTTTTTGATGAATAGCCAACAAAAATACCTTCATCCGCTCTATCTTCAAACTTACCAAGATTATCTTCAGTTCTTTTGATGTAACACTTGCAGCCAAAAACTTTGAGGTATTTTGTTGTTGCCTTTCTACCGAACCACAACTCATAAGGAGTTTTGCTTTCATGTGTTCTCAGCATGTACCTATTTTGGATATACACCGTAGTATGGATTGCTTCTTTCCAAAATCTATCTGCTACTCTGCTCTCAGCCAACATAGTCCGTGCCATTTCTTGCACTGTCCTGTTCTTTCTTTCTACCACACCATTCTATTGAGGTGTCCTGGCTGCTAAAAACTGTCTCCTAATACCATATTTTTCATAGTACTCTATAAACTCCTCTGAAATGAATTCTCCTCCTCTATCTGATCTTAAACATTTGATCCTTTTTCCTGTTTCATTCTCAACGTGGTTTTTGAAAGTCTTGAACATTTCAAAGGCTTCTGATTTATGCTTCAAGAAAAATATCCATGTCATTCTAGAATAGTCATCTATACACAACATAAAATATTTGTCACCATTTATGCTTTGCGTTCTCATGGGTCCACATAAATCAGTATGTATTAGTTCCAAAGGTTTGCTTGTGTAGTACTCTTTTGTTTTGAATGTGACTCTAGTTTGCTTCCCCTTTTGGCATGAAGCACAAATGCTATTTGATGGTTTGCTAATGGTGGGAATATCTCTCACTGCCCTTTTTGAGCTGATTTTTACTAGATTATCAAAACTGATATGACCGAGCCTCTTGTGCCACAACCAATTTTCTTCTTCCTATCCAATAAAACAAGCTCCTTCTGAAGTCTCTGAGAGCGTGTACAGGTTGCCAGATGTCCTTGATCCAGTTGCTATCAATTTTCCACTATTTGTTTTTCTGACTTCACAACCCTGCTTCTTAAAAACTACTTCATGACCTTTATCACAAATCTGACTTACGCTCAACAAGTTATGTTTCAGACCATCCACAAACAAGACTTCTTCTGACTTGATTTTTCCATCACTAATCTTAACTGAACCTTTGCCAACTATCTTAGCTCCATCATTATTTCCAAACTTTACTGAACCACCTTCATATTTTTGTAACTTCTCAAATTTTTGTTTGTCACCTGTCATATGACTAGAGCATCCACTATCAAGTATCCATGGTACATATTTATTCTGTGCTTTAAATGTTGTTTGTACGATCAAGGATTCCTTTTCTTCCTTAAGTCGCTCCTTTTCTTTCCACTCTGTTTTGACTACAGTTTTGGGCTCTTGTTTTGACTTTCCCTTTTCAGTAGCTTGTGCATGTTTTTCAAGAAGTTTTCTATTTTGTCTCATCCTATTTGGTTGAAATTTTCTTCCCTAAAATTGATTTGAAGCAAATGTACTTCGACAATTTCTTGCAATGTGCCCAAAATTATGACAGTTATAACATTCTACTGCATAATTCATCAGAGGTGAAAAAGCATTTCTACTGGTGAAATTCCTTGGTCCTACATTATACTTGCAGTCTGAAATCTTATGTCCATAACCATTGCATTTAAAATAGAAACCAGAAAAGGGATAATTGAACCTGGGTGATGGTCTTTGCCATGTTGTCGTAGGAGCCATAAATCTTCTTCTTCTTTGATGTGTGACATTGGTGAATCCATCATTGTCAATTCTCCTTTCGTGCCTTGCATTATTGCTTTCTTTTGCATGAGTCATTTTTCCTTGATCAACCTATTTCTTATCTTCATTCTTTATGGATTCTACATTTATGGCCTTTGATCCATTTGATGATTCTCCTTCGATGAAGCCCAGACCAAATTTGATGCCTGTAGGCCTTTGGTCATTTATAATCTTATCCAACTTCATAGAACTTTCTTCGCGTTTGTGATAACAACTAATTTTATGATTCATCTCTTCTATCTGCATCCGTAAACCAACATTCTCTTCTTCTAGTTTGCAGCAATAATCTATTTTCATGGTTATTTGAACTTTGAGATCTTCAGATATTTTCTTGTATTCTTTTGTCTATACTTTCAAACTAGTTATGATTTCATTTGCATCCTCAAGCTTTCTTGAAATTTTCTTATTCTTTTTCCTCTCTATACTCAACTCTTCAAGTGCAGCGATCAACTCACCTTCTAGATCTACTTCAGCCTCAAGGTTTTCATCACATACTTCAGAGTTCACTCCTTCTACCTTTTCTGATTTTTCTTCTTCAAATGCCATGAAAAGAGCTTCACCTATTTCCTCTTCAGAATCCTCACCGGAGCTATCTTCTGATGAACTGGCATTCCTGGAGATGAAACTTTTCTTCTTGAAGTTGCCTTTTCTGAAATTTGTTTTCTTCTTCCAGTCACTTCTTTCTTGGTGCGATCCTTCATCACTTTTGTTCTTCTCATTAAGTGGACATTTAGTCACAAAATGCCCAATGCCTCCATAGTTGAAACATTTAAATGGTAACTTTCCTCTGTATTTTCCTTTTCCCCTTTTTAGTTTTCTAACAAAGTTTGCTTCCATTTCATCTGATGTCTCTTCTTCCTCGGACTCTTGTTTTGCTTTTTTATTTTTAAGGGCTTTAAAAGCCGCTTCTCTGTCTGTGGGTTTAGATCTTCCTATTCTCATCTCATATGCAGTCAAAGAACCATGCATCTCATCCATACTAAAATAATTTAGATTTTTAGCTTCTTCTATCGCTGAGACTTTAGAATCAAATCTTTGAGGAAGAGATCTTAATACCTTTTTCATGATGACAGAGTCTCCGATATCCTCGTCGAGTCCTCTAATCGCATTAATGACTTCATTAACTCTCAGCATATATGCCTCTATGTTCTCATCGTCATTCATCTTTAATGCTTCGAACTGAGCTCGATGTGTTTGTAACTTGGCCTCCTTGATCTTATCGTCTCCTTCATGAATACTCCTCAGTTTGTCCCATATTTCTTTTGTCATTTTACAACTCATGATCTTTACCAGTTCACTGTCTACTAATCCACACATGATAGCATTCTTTGCTTTTGAGTTATTCTCAAATAGTTTCTTTTCATCAGCCTCTGTTGGAGGAGTGATGGGTATTGTGTATCCACTAACTACTGAATCCCAGATGTCGTATCCCAAAGCACAAAGATATGTCTACATCCTGATTCTCTAGAACGCGTAATTAGATCCATCAAACAATGGTGCTTTGTTTGATGAGAAGCCTTCACCACCTGCCATTGTGTTACTTCCAAGATCACCCTAGCCGGTTAAGCTTGTATAGGAACTTGGCTCTGATACCAATTGTTAGTCTTACAATGACACTGAGAGGGGGGGTGAATCAGTGTAGCTTTTTAAAACTTAAATCTACAACTCTTAATGCTGAAATAATGCAAACTTAAAAATAGATACAACAAGTATAACAAGAGAGCATCACACAACACAAGATTTTAACGAGGTTCACCAATGTGGCTACTCCTCAAAAATGACTGCTTGGACTCCCATCCAAATCCAGCCTTTGCAAAGCAACAACTTTACAATCAATTTACCAACACCCACTGGAAGGAGCACCAACCCCCTATTTTATCTGCACCAACAGAAAGGAGCACCAACCCCTGATTTACCAGCACCAACTAGAAGGAGCACCAACCCCTGATTTACCAGCACCAACTAGAAGGAGCACCAACCCCTGATGCCAAGCAACAACTTGGACTTCAATTTTGAATCTATAAGTTTGATAGGAAAATACCTTCACTTTTACAAGACCCTAACTGGTCTATTGCTTACTCGATCTCTCTCACTATTCACAAGACACACGCATCTCTTGCACTGCTACAGCAAAAATTAGCAATCATCTTTGCCCTTTATGCTCTGTGTGCACTCTATTTTCTCTTCGCACACAAATTGCACACTCTGTGCCATTATAGCCTAACGATCATCTTTGCCCTTTGTGCACTCTAATCTCTTTGTGCACTCACTTCACACTTAGCATGATTCGACATGATTCGCTCTTTACACACTTAATGGCGTATTTCACACACATTCGATGACACAACAATTCTCCAAACAACCCTCCTTTTATAACAATATTTTCATGATGAAAACCCTAATCTTAGTCGGATTTTATAACAAATGTAAACCCTAATCTTAGTCGGCTTTCATAACAACTATAAACCCTAATCTTAGTCGATTGTCATCGGTCTTCGTCAGCTTCAACTCATGAAGATATTCGGTAATTCCACCACTCAAAGATTTCATTCGATAACAGTCCCTGTAGCCACCGCTTTGACTTTTGTTCACTCTTCATATTTTAGCTGCATGAATTCACTCTATATCTACCCCTGTAAATGTCGTAGTGATGTCGGTCCACTGTCATACTTCTCATTTCAGTTGGGTTCTTCTTCTTGTCTTGCGCACATACGACCTGTCATGAAATCATGACATTTTTACCTCTATAGCTTCTTTTGTTGTTGTTGCCATGAAAATACATGTCGCGATATCATGACATTTTTGCCTCTTTGACTTTTTCTTGGCTTTTGACCATGAAAATATAACATGTCGTGATATCGCGACACTTTCGCCTCCTACTGTTTCTTTTTTCTTTTGTCACGATATCGTGACACTTCTTCTCCGTACTCTTCTTCTTTTCTTTTGTCACGATATCGTGACACTTCTACCTTCGTAGTCTTCCTCTTTGCTTTTGTCGTGATATCACGACACTTTTCTCCTTACATTCTCTCTCCTCTTCTAGTCACGATAATGCGACATGTCATGATATCGTGACACTTTTCCATCTTACTTTCTCTCTCCTCTTTTAGTCGCGAAAATGTGACATGTCGCGATATCGCGACACTTTTTCTTTCTTTCTCTTTCTCTTCTAACATGTCGCAAAATCGTGACACTTTTTCTTTCTTTCTCTTTCTCTTCTAACATGTCACGAAATCGTGACACTTTTTCTTGCTTTCTCTTTCTCTTCTAACATGTCACAAAATCGTGACACTTTTTCCTGCTTTCTCTCTCTTCCAACATGTCGTGAAATCGTGACACTTTTTCCTGCTTTCTCTCTCTCTTCCAACATGTCGCGAAATCGTGACACTTTTTCCTACTTTTTCTCTCTCTTCCAACATGTCACGAAATCATGACACTTTTTCCTGCTTTTTCTCTCTTCCAACATGTCGCGAAATCGTGACACTTTTTCTTCCTTTTTCTCTCTCTTCCAACATGTCGCGAAATCATGACAGTTTTTCTTCCTTGCCCTTTTTCTTCCAACATGTCGTGAAATCGTGACAATTTTTCTTCCTTGCTCTGCATGTCGCGAAATCATGACAGTTTTTCTTCCTTGCCCTTTTTCTTCCAACATGTCGCGAAATCGTGACAATTTTTCCTGCTTGTTTTTTCTCTTCCAATATGTCACGAAATCGTGACACTTTTTCTTGCTTGTTGTACATGTCGCGATATCGTGACACTTTTATTACTTGTCTTTTTCTTTGAACTTTTGCATATGGGCCACTTCGGTCTTCTTGGAAAAGCACTGTACATACTCTGAATAGCTTCTGAACTTCCTGTCCACTGCATCTGAATAGCTTCTGAACTTCCTGTCCACTGCATCAACCGATCTATCTGACTGTGTTGACAACAATGACAATATTGTTGCTGCACCTTGCTCAACAGGATGCACCTTTTAAATGGACAGAACCAAGTAAAGATGCCTTTAGGAAAATCTTGGAGGCTATAGATCAAGCTCCCATTTTAGTTAACCCTGACTACTCCCAAGGTTTTATTTTATATGTTGTTGGAGAGCAAGACAACTATGCTACAGTTCTTACTTAGAAGGGAGCAGATAAAGAATTAAGACCCATAGCATTCTTAAGTTCTACCATGAACAAGCATGAGGAGATATATAGTTTTATCGAGAAGTAGGTTTATTTTATCATGAAATCATTGAATAAATTCAAGCATTTTCTATCTCAAAGTCACACCATTATTTATGTGATTCACCTTGATGTTAGAAATTTCATAATACAAGGAGAACTTGGTGAAAAAAGAGCGGGATGGGTAACCCGCATACAAGAATATGATGTGGAGATACATCCAACAAAAATAGTTAGAGGTAGAGCTCTATGCCAAGAGTTGGCCAAACAAGCAGCAATCGAGAATGTTGAAAGTCAAAGGATAATGGTGAATACTAAAAAAACCAAGTTAGAGAAAATACCGATTGGATTGATGATTTGGTGAAGTATTTTTAGACTGGGATATGTCCTAAAAATTTGAATGCTTCCCAAAGAAGGATGTTTAGAACACAAGCACTGAAGTATACTCTTCGAACATAAGGGTTGTATAGAATAAATATTGATGGTATACTACTGAAATGTATAGGTGATGATAAGAAACAAAAAGTATTAGAATAATTCCATGGAGGCCTCTCGGATGGACATTATTCAAGTAGAGCAACAACTTTGAAGATTCTTCAAGTTGATTTTTATTGGCCTTCTATTTTTTTGGATACATATAAAGTGACTCAGAAATGTGAACAGTGTCAGACATATGTAGAAAGGAAAAGAAATGCTCCTATGCCTTTGAATTCTATACAAGTCGAAGAACCTTTCCAGCAATGGGGGTTATATTTTGTGGGAATAATTGAACCAAACTCATCAACAGGCCACAAATATATACTCACCACCACAGATTACTTCACAAAATGGGTAGAGGCAATTTCTACAAAGAAATCTGACTCAAAAGTCATGATAGAGTTTGTAGAAATTCTAATTTCTAGGTTCAGCATACCCGACTCATTGATCATAGATAATGGATCTTCTTTTACTGGAGCCAAAATTATTGAGTTCGCCAACAGGTATGGAATATATTTGAAAACATCTTCTAACTATTATCCACAAGGTAGGTCCGAGGTGTAGACCAATTAGTTCATCCAAACCCTATAAGGGGGCGGAGGTCCAAGGTTCAAATCTCTGGCCTCGTCGGACTGAACGCTTGTCCCTTTCCTGGTGCTTTCAGTGGCATAAAAGGTTTAAAATGATTATGGCATGGTGGTTATAGGGGTGGACTACATGAAGATCTGTGTGGTGGCTTCTAGGGAAGACAGCGTAGAATACTGTGGCGGCCATAAAAATTGGACAGCCTACCTAGATTCTTAGCGGCTACCGATTCCACCATGTAAATTCAAAAAAAAAAAACTATTATCCATAAGGTAATGGTTTAGTTGAGTCTACCAATAAGAATATACTCATGATTTGAAAAGAACACTGGAATATAACAAGAGAAACTGCCATTCATTACTTAACCAAGATTTATGGGTTGATCAAATATCAATAAAGAAGTCCATTAATACATCCCCCTATGCTCTAGTTGATGGTAAAAAAATTGTTTTGCCTATTCATATGGAGATACCAGTATTAAAATTATCGAATCATATAGATGAAGAAGAAGGTCAGCCAATGGATTCTTGATTGATGCAACTTTTTCAATTAGAAGAGTCCTGAGAACAGGCTTACGTCCACCACCAGAAGCACATGATTGATACAGCAAGGTGGTTTGATAAGGAGACTACTTTCAAAAAATTCAAGGTTGGAGACCAAGTTTTGAAGTGGAATGTAAAGAAAGCTAATACAGGAAATCATGACAAGTTTGATGCTTTCTGGGAAGGACCGTTTGAAATCATTTCAAAAAAATAGTTTAATTTTTTTCAATTGAAATATCAGTATGGTTGGATTCTTCCTATCACGATGAACGCGTTTCACCTAAAGTTATATTTCAAATAAAATACAAAGGTGGAGTTATATGTATAGTATAAGGGGTTTTATAAAGATTGTAAATATTTTTTATTTTTTTGGGTTTAATAAAAGTTTTTGTTGTAACCAATCACAGTGCAACAGTATAGTAGAATGCAGAGAGAAAATTTTATTTTCGTCATTTTGAAATTTCAAATTCAAAATTGATGCGTGGTTCTAAATCGACCACCTAGAGAATGTCTCAGGTAGCCACATGTTGAGGAATAAATGAGTGAAAGTAATTGATCGATCAGGTAGTGCAGATTTCGCCAAAATTTATTACCATTTTTACATGCGATTAATTAGCTAGTTAGAGTTTCAAGAAAATACATTCTAATAAAGGTAGCAAAAACAAATTCTTAATAAATCCTGAGAGAATCACTTCCACCAACCATAATTAATGCAATTCATCACACGTTTTTTTTTTAATAACGTGAGAAAGAAAAAGATAATTTTTTGCTTCAGTGAAGTTTCATACTTTCACTTGCTATTTCTAGCTACCTCAGAAGAAAGAGAAAAGACCCCTACTGTGATACTTAGAATTTTTAGTTTTCTCAACAAAAGGAAACTTCGAAGCAGTTTTCAAAGAGAGCTTTCAGAATATTTGTTGCTTGTAATTTTTTCATGGCTCCTAAAAAAGGCAAGAAGTAAGAAACCATGGTTGCGTCGTCTCCGACAACTTCAGCAGTGAGAAAATAAGAAGAGATAAGTAACAGATTTATTGACAAGGACGCACGGATAAGTGATACGATTGTGACCTGGAAAGATCCTAGAAAAATTAGAAGTAACATAGCAGACCGAGTGGCTATCGGAGTCTCAACATTTTCTCCTTCCACTTTTACCTTCCATTCTTTTCTATACCGGTATGTATATGTTCCTATACACCCCTGCCCCGAGTTGGTAAGGGAAATTGCTAATTATTATGATGAAAAAGGGATGAATGTAAGAGATTGTAATGGGAAGGTTTTATTTACTTTAAGCAAAGATGTTTTTGCTTTCACCACGGGTCATGTCCTTGCATTTGAGCCAAAAGTATTTGACCCCGAAGATCAGGCTAAATATTTTGGCCCTTCTAAAAAGATAAAGAATTTTTTGGTTTCCCAGCTGAAAGAGTTACCTATAGGGGAAAACCCACTTGAGCTCCTATTGATATCACCAATTTCAAAAATCCAGACCTATACTCTATTATAGCTATGATAGAAGGTCTCAAAACTGATGAAAAGGTTCAAAAATGGCAAATTGCCTTGGTTGAATGTTTATCTAACCCTAAAAATTATGATACTTCTGTCATGAGCAAGGGTGTGAATCCTATATTTTTTGATTGGTCAGGGTTTTTGTGTTCAAAAATTCATGAAGGGTTTTCGGCATTAAAAAAGGGGTATTAGTTCTCTTTTCGATTCTCATCGTATTTGATATGGTTAGTCTTCTTTTTTATGTCTAAATATTTGGCTTTTATCTTAGTAAAACATAAATATGAGCAGGGCAGGGTCTTACCCATTTGTGAATGGACAAATGTGTTGTATAAAACATAATCATTTTATGATTTCAATAGAGAATTCTTAGGCCCTGCTCTAAAAATAATGTATGGGAATAGTAGAAGACTAACCCCTAAGGCAGAAAAGGTTTTGCAAACCAAATATCTTGAATAAGGTCATTGGTTTATCCTCACACGATGGGTTTGTATTAGATTTAATGGTTTCACTCAGAAACCATTTTTACTCCCTCATTATGTTACAGATAGATTGTTTGCTTTATAATATATTCGACAAATTGAACAAATAAATGTAAAATTTGGCTCAGGTTTTGGGAAGACTAGCACCTGTAATATGTCATTTACTTTTGAAGGGATAATTATAACAAAAGGGGTCATAATGAGCATATTGCTCAATATTTAAGTGAGTTGGGACTGATTGAGATTCCACAAAGGTGGAAGTATGATCCTTTGGATCGATTTGCTGAAAGACAAGCTATTTTGAATAAAACAAAAATGAAAAAATATCATGCTAGGGTCAGACCAGATATAGAAGAAAAAAAAATAACAGTGAAGATGATGCTTTGGAATGGCACATTGAGCGAATGTAACCTCTTCCCCCTTGGAATGATTTTTATGAACAAGTAGTGAATTATGATCCCCTGAATAATAGCAAGCATCAGTTAACCAATGAAAATATTAGTAGGATACAAAAGAGAGGTGATGACTAGACCATTGCAAAAACTCACGAATGGTGGTTAATGAGGGTACAAAAAGATATGATTACTTCAACGTACCCAGTGAAAAATGATAATGACTTTAATATTCAGCATAAGTTACATCATGCATCTTGGGAAGGGGTTTTTCATGTAAGAATACCTCCTAGTGTTGGAGGTAGTAGCAGAACTAGCCCTGAAGTGCCACAGGGATAGGAAACTAATAAGGGTAAGCAAAAACAAATAGTAGCTGAACAAAAGTTACCCCTGGTATAGACAAAACCAAAAACTTCTAGGAAGCAATCAATAGAAGAAGTTTTTACCCAAGAACAAGGACAGGCCTATGGCAAAGCTGCTCAGATGATGCTTAAAATGGATTATGAAGGGAAAGACCTGGGAAGAGGGGGACAAGGAATGACTGAGCCTATACAAGTAGATGTAAGGGAAAAACGTCTGGCTCTTGGGGCTAATGCTTCCAACAAAAAGGATTATACTTCTAAAGTTGTGAAGTTTGTCCCTCCCTCTGACTCAGTTTCAGAATCTTATGAAGAACCTGTAGCTGAGAAGATGAAAATATTAAAATCCCTGGATGATGCCAAGAAAGGCAAGAATGTTACTCAAATTTCTGTTAGTGAACAAAATGTTCAAGATATTCAAGAAAATAAAGTCGAAGACTTTGCTAAAAATAGAAAGGATAAAGTAAATGAGGAAGGTAATAAAACTAATGCTTAGGAAGATGAGCAAGAAAATTCTTAGATAGAAAACATAGGAATTTTACCAAATCCGGTTCAAGAGAGCTAGAACCCATTTATTGTAAAGGAAGTGCTAGTAAAGCAAGAAGTTACAAAAGTTGAGAAAGGATAGCATGGGGAATTTTCCCAAAATATACAAATAATTAATCTTGATGAAAGTGAGCAAAATGAAAATACTGAGATACATGATGATGGTGGAATTTGAGATGAATAATTGTTTGATAAATATGATGATATTGAAGAAGAAGACAGAGATCAGCAACAACTTCAAATGAGACCAGGTATGTCTCTTTTCTTATCTTCTTATGTTTCTTCTACTTGTTCCTATTTTTACTCTTCCTCCTTTTTTGATATGAAGAAAGACGTAATTCTCCTTTCAAAAATAATTTTCTTTCCCATAAAATGCAACATGTTCCCATTCTCAACTCGACATCAACACTACGTTGGTCCCCATCCCTTTCTTTCCCAACATCAGTATTCCAACAGTTGGGGCTACATCCTCCCGAGTTGATGAGAGTCATCCGACTCTGACAAAGATAGAAAATTTGAGAAGAGTTAGTAAGAATGCTTTAGACTGGTGGAGTTCCCACTCCGTCGAGGATCCAAAATGCCTACCAATGTTCATGAAATTATTGCTCTAGATCCTGCTACTATGAAAAGGAAGAAAGTAAAGTTAATCCCAATAACAAAGAAATATAAAGGTGAAATGACTTCTGAGGATTACCATGTAGCAAAAATCAATGAAAATATCACTCGATTGCCTATACGAGATGAATGGGTAAAATCTCAAGCACATCTAGGCACTATATATCTACATGGGGGGCATTACTTAGAGAAATTTTTGAAATAAAATGAGAAGAGTAGAGAGTTGGAATCAGTTTTGCAATAATAGAAACATATGGAAATGGCTTTGAAGTTGGAGGTAAAAAAATGGGAAGATAAATTTAGTGTTGTTACTAATGAGGCAGCTAAATACAAATAGAAATTGGGATAGGCAGATGCACAGATTCAGGCATTGAGTCTCCAGGTTCAAGAACTCCAACAACAATTAGCAGATCAGCAGAATGCCCTGTTTGGATTTTCAAAAGAAAAAGTGAGAGATATGAGGAAAAATTTATTGCAATATTTATTTGTATTAGGCTTGAAAACACGACATTTTTTTTTATACTTGGCCAAAGTAAAGGATACCATTGAAGTAGTGGGTGAAGAATTCAAAGCTGCAATTAATTTTTTGCAAAAAAGAGAAGACGTTGCCACTAAAATCTAGATATTATATGAGAAAATGCCAGAGAATATAACAGTGAAGGTATGAAGTGAAGTTTGGTCCCAAGCTAAGATTGCAACCAAGAACTTTTTTAGAAAGTTTAAATTAGTGACCCAAGGGAATAAAATCCTGCAAGAGCTAGAGATCAAAGCAAAAGGGTTACTAAAAACTTTGGATTTGGCTATCCAAAATGGGCTCCCATATATCTGGGATGATAACTCAAAATTTATTAATGAAAGTGCACTCTCCTCATCCTTGAATTCTTTTTTTGAAGATGAATCTAAGATAGAAAGCTGGAGTGAGCCCATAGAAGATACACAAGTAATGAAGATGGTGTAGAATCTCACACAGGTTAAAACCTATTTGCAAGAATTGATATTAAGACAAAAAATTATTTCCTATGATAAAGTGGAAGAGCTCCAGTATATCTACCAACTATTCATTTATTCCTCGGACCTGGATGATGAAGATTGGAAATATGTTTACCAAACATATCAGGGATTAGTAGCTACAATGGAAAAAATTAGGCAATCAAAGCATACCAGTCAGAAGTAGCTAACTGAAGCTAGGAATAGTGCCCAGAATTAAGACAAATGTTTAGATTTTCCTTCTAAAGTATTTTATGTATTTTAGTAATAAGTCTTTAAGCTATAATCAGAGTTTTTGACAAGGTAATGCTTACTCATCTGAAGTGCATTTTTTGTTACTCTTTGCTTTTTGTAAATGTCTTTTTTTGTATGTTTGACTTCATTTCCCAATGGATGAAGGGCTTGGATTCTAATATTTTGCTAGCAAAAAATCCCCCGAAAGGCGCAAGGAATGTTAGTCTAAAAATACTATCTCTATGAGACAGCCGATATTTTGCAGTAGGGTGCCATCTTGAGAGGCTTGATGCAGTCTATTTTTGAAGGGCTATAGAAAGAGAAAATAAGCTAAGGAAAGATGATATCATGATTTCGATACATGTCTGAATTTCATGGCAAAATGGCGCAAGGAGGTCAAGTAGATGAAAATGTCATGATTTCACGACGTGTTACTTTTTCATCAATAAATCAAGAAGACAAATCCAAGACAGAAGATGTCACGATTTCACGACATGTTACATTTTATGGCAGCAAAGACCAAAAGGAGCTGAAAATATAAAGATGACACAATTTTGTTACGTGTTGTATTTTTATGGCTAATAAAGTAGAAAAGGGGTAGAAAAAGAGAGAATTTTGTGATTTCGTGACATGTCCATTTTTCACCACGAGAAAGAGAGAAGAAGACATACAAGGCTAAAGTGTCGTAATTTCATGACATGTTTTGTTTTCTCTTAAGTAGGATGCGGATAGAATAGAACACTTGAAGACATCGTGATTTCATGACATGATAGTTGTTCCTGACAAGATATATTCTTAGCAACTACAACATCCCCTTACACCAAATTTTTGATCTCTCGGGGTGTTCGATGTAAATGAAGTGTCAGATCTGTTAGAATCCAATTTGCAGAAGATATTTTGCTTATTATTAGAAACTAAAGTTAATTGCTTGTAATTGATTTGAGAATCCAAGATGTACTAGTTGTAAAAGATACCCATTTTGGGTATATATAGTGGTAGACGCATTTTGAAAAGGGTTCGGCTCTTAGACGTTTACAAGATTGATGTACATAATTATGGATACAAGCAAATAAAGTTACTCTTCTTCTAGCTTCTAAATTTTTGTGTGCAAGTGTATGTATTTGGTTCTCGACTTTTATTTACATTATTAAATTATATATTGTATCTGTTCTAAATATGAACTATGCATGTATGTATTATATTGTTGGATTTAATATTAAGTATGCTTATATGTGTTAGATGAAATATCTAAATCACACTTAGAAAGTTATTATTTCTATATGAAGGTGTTAAAGAAAACTTGTAACAGTAATACAGACGTTATATCCTAGTTGTTGTCTAAACTGCACTGTGAGAAAAGCTTCTAGCCTTGGCTATATTTTGCTTTACAAGCATTTCCCTTCTTTCTACTCTCTTTTCTCTAAACAAAGAAAAAAGGAACCAACCTACTATGGATATTAGATGGATATTCCCAAGCTAGATCTGTCTATTCAATGTTGGTAAGGTCTAAGGCACAATACAATTAACCAAAGGTAGATTTTGTTCCAACAGGTTTATAACATATTGTACAAGGATCAAGAAGGAAGATAAAAATGGAAAGAATATTTTTTACATATATAAGACATTGATGCTAGGAGGCAATTGAGTAGAAAGATAACAAATGTAATTATTTCGAGGAGTGCCAAGGATAAATTGATTTGGAAGTTGAATAGCTCAGGAGAATACACAACAAGAAGTGGATATAATGTTCAACACCAACATAATAATAATATCACTAGAATTTGGAGAGATATTTGGGATAGCCCAAGCATTCCTAAAGTTAAAATGTTTGTTTGGATAGTAGGTCATAGAAGAATTTTATCCTGGGATAACCTTATGAAAAGGGGTTTTCATGGCCCCTCTAAATATGTTTTCTGTAATAAGGAGGAGGAGAGTATTGACCATATCTTAGGACATTTCTCAATTATATGGAATCTATGGCAATGAATTCTTAATATGTTTGGTAAATGTAGGGTGATGAATATAAAAATGGAATATTGGTTAAAGCAATGGCAAACCTTTTTAAAAGTGAGGCCTTACAGACAATATGGGATATTTCAAAAGATACAATACTTTGGACTATATGGCTAGAAAGTAATAGAAGAATTTTTAAAGGGAAGGAAAGTAGTTTAGAGTTAATGAAAAATAAGATATGTTTAACCATAGAGGAGTCTAAACCAACCCTATCAACTCACCCTACCCCTAATTTGGAAGTAGAGAATCTTTATAAATGGATTCAAGTCATTAAATGGAATTATGATATTGGGTACAAGAGAAGCATAAAAAAATTTAATAATATAAAATGGAAACCACCAGATGTGGAGTGGGTTAAGTTGAATTTTTATGGAGCATCTAAAGGAAACCCAAGACTAGCAGGAGGAGGAGGAATAATTAGAAACAATAGAGAAGATATTTTATCTCATTATGCTTTCAATTGTGGATTTAAGACAAATAATGAAGCTGAAGCTTGTGCAGCTTTAGAAGGGTTAAAAATATGTAAATAAATGAAATGGAATAGAGTTTGTATGGAAGGTGATTCTATCATAGTAATAAATGCAATTTTGAGGAAAGCAAAGGCTCCATGGAACATATAAGAGATAATTATGGAAATTCAAGATCTTGTTAAAGAGTTTAAAGAAATCATGTTTACACATATATTAAGGGAAGGAAACAAATGTGCAGATAAGCTAGCCAATAGAGGGGTTTTGGTTGAGGATCGTGAAGTTAACATCTCCTTTCCATGGTTAGAGGAATTATAAAGTTTAGTTGAAGTTGACAAAAATTGTTGATTGCCTAAATCATTTAATGATTAAGATTTACTTTAATTTTTTCCAATGGTAATATCTATTTTATTTTGTAACAATAATGTGTGTTCATTTAGACTATTTATTATAAATTTTTTTGTTGCACTTGTGTTTCAGGAAGGAAACTAGTAATCCAGATTTGGTAAAGTAGACTATGTTAGTGCAATGTTCTAGAAATATTACTCTACTAAGATGCAAGGCATATATAGTAGAGGTGAATTTTTGGCATTGTGAAGGCTACTGTAGAAAAATGTCAATAAAGATGCTAAATTTTGGAGTAATTGTATTCATACAGATATTTGAAAAGTGCTAGAAATTGAAAATCAAGAATTCAGATATTTTATGTAAAATGATATAGGTTTCTAACTATAGCATCTCAATTGAGATGATAAGTGTATCTATTTGTAAGCTCTCAATCTATAAATAAGAGAGATGTAATTTTTTAAGGGTGGGGGACCCGAGTACAACCCCTTTTTATCAAGCAAAAAAATATATATGAAAATTAGAATTCACATAATCTTCCTTAATGTGATGTTTATTTATTTTCAAATATTTATTAAACTAAATATTTGAAGTAAATAAATTTAATCTTTTCAATAGTATACTTTGGAATTTATGATTTGAGATTGAAAATTTTAATAAATCAAACTTTCAGAAACATAAATAAATCTTAAATTATGGATTTTAAAATTTTATGATATTAAAATCAATAATCCATATAATCTTTCTCTATCTCTAAAATTTATTTGTCAAATGTTTATTAACTTAAATATTTGACCTAAATAAATTTTGCAACCCTTTCTATAAATCTGAATATTTGATATTCAACTTAGGGTTTTAATAAAACAAACTCAATGAACTTTATAAACTTTATAAATTTAAAATCAAAAGTTCATTGATTCCCTCCTTTGTGAAATTTATTCACCCAAAATATTTATATAATTAAATACTTGAGTGATAAATTCAAACTTTAACCTAGTTGTAAAATTTAAATATTTTATAAAATAAACTAGGTTTTATCTTAAATTTTAATGCCTCAAATAAATTAAAAAGGTCTTAGGTAAAGAAATGAATTTAAATAAAACGTTCGGACAAACTTGCTACAGCACAGAAAAACACAACTTTGAAAACCAAACTCAGGCCAACTAGATTTTACACAATCTTGCCATAAATTTGATGCTATCTTCTACAAAAATTTTAATTAGAAAATTATATCAAATTATAAATTAAAAACACCACAATAGTGCTTGCTTTTAATAAAAATTGAATTTAATACAAAATATTAGATTTTAGAATGAATCCAACAAAATCTCTATATTCATGTGCAAATTTAGCTTCCTCTACAACTTGGTCTTCTATTTGGATCCCTTCAATTTTTTCCTCTTTTTCTCCAACATGTCTGACCCATTCTTTGGTTTCTAATTCTCTATTTATAACTTGAGAAATTTGTTTCTCTTTATTAGCTTGCTCCATTCAGTCAGTTTTTAAAAACGAATTCTTGAAACCCTAATATCAATAAAGCCTTTTCAAAGGATTTAATTTTTTCTGCTCATTGGAATTCGAAAATTAAAGTTATAATCCTACCAATAAGACAAATATTAATTAGAATATAAAACATTTATAAAATAACATTCTTAAATATAATTAAATTATAAAGTTATAAAACTTTATAATTTAATTAATTTAAAACAAGTTTATAAAATAACCATGTAACATAAAACAATAATAATAACATAACCAAGTAAACCTAAACAAAATAATATAAAATAACTATAAAACAAAACATAACACATACTAATATTTACCCACACAACATAATCATACGAGAACAAAGAAGAAATCCGTGAATCACGAGATAACATCTGGCGTTGAAACCAAAACAACAATTACGAATATGGATTCTCAAAATCCAAGGATGAATGAAATCGACCACATATAGATAACTTTCAAATTTCAAGTGGATCCTCAAATTTTGGGGTTGTTGTGAAGGAGTCACAACAAATGGTGACTCTACTGGTAAATGTCCTTGGAAATTTCAGATTTAAAAACCAAACTTTAAAAACAACAAAACCCAAATATTAGAATTATAAGTGTCAATGATATCCAGAGAATGATAGTAGACCAATTTGACATGAACCATCAGAATCATCAACATCAGCTCAGTGTGTGTAAAGTGATTCATTGTATACATTTTGAAACCATTCAACATTCCATTTTCAACTTTGCATTTGAGGTTATGAACAGTTTATCTTTGAAGAAATTCCTCCACCTGATTCTCTTTAGATATTGCTCTATTGTCTTTCGAGAATCTATAGCTCCGATAGAGATTATCTAAAACTCCCAAATATGATTGAGAGCCAAAATTACAAAGAAGAAAAATAGTTCAATTTTATTCAATTTACACAGAGAGATTTACAGTAATGGCAAAAAATACAGAAGTCACAGAAGAGTTGCGCTTTTACAAAAATTTTCAGCCCTTATGCATGCCTTCACTCTCCTTTTTAAATGTTCTCTAGAGATGCTCCATTTCTAGCAGGTGGCCCTTCGTTTCCTCTTTCAGAACATTTTGTTTTGACTTCCTATGTCACTTCGTAGTCCCAGTATTCGAAACGTCTACCTTTTCGACTCTTTGTCTTTGTATTTCATTTTGGGCACAAAAATATGACATGTCATGATATCGTGATATTTTTCTGTCTCGGGCTCCTTCCCTGTCTTTTCGTTGCGAAAATACAACAGGTCGTGATATCGTGACACCTTTCTGTCTCTAGTTCCTTCTCCGTCATTTCTTCGCAAAAACATGACATGTCGCAATATCACGACACCTTTCTGTCTCTGGCTCCTCTGTCGAAACATGTTGTGATATCGCGACAGTTTTCCTCCATGCCAAAACATGTCACGATATCGCGACAGTTTTCTCGCTTGTCTTCTCTTTCCTATTTTGGTCATGATATCGCAACACCTTTTATGTCACAATATCGTGACATCTTTTCCTTCCCATGTTCTCTCTCCTATTTTGGTCACTATATCATGACACCTTTTATGTCGCAATATCGTGACATCTTTTCCTGCCCACATTCTCTCATGTTTCGGTTGCGATATCGTGACACCTTTTATGTCACGATATCGCGACATCTTTTCCTTCGCACATTCCCTCTCTTGTTTCGATCGCTATATCGCAACACCTTTTATGTCACGATATCGTGACATCTTTCACCTTTTCTTTCTCTCTCCTCCCTGAGTCACGAAAACATGACATGTCGCGATATCGCGACACTTTTTCTGTCACGATATTGCGACAATTAAATTTTTTTTTTATGCAAGATTGCTTTGTTGTCCCTGGATGCTCCTGCATCAGACACCCGGGGTAGATTGAGAAGTCATCCTCACTTTTGAACTGTTAGAGGAAGACCCAGGCGATCAACCTCTATTTTTGACCACCAAGTTGCATCTTCTACCTGTCTACCCTTCCACTTGACCAAATATTCAAAATACTGTCTATTTTTTAGTACTTTTGCCTTCTCTAGTGTCCAGTATTTCCTCGATCTCATCTGTGGTTAGAGTAGCCGATGTAATACTCCACAAATATGCGCTTGGTGTCTCACTACTATCCCCCTCATGGTATTTCACCAAATCTAAAATGTTGAAAATAAGTGAAATGTTAAGCCCACTTGGCAATTCTACTTCATATGCATTGCCTGAATCCCATTTTGCTATGATTCTGCATGGTCCAAACTTCTTCATATTTAGTTTGTTATAGGTTTTAGCAGGAAATATTTCTTTTCTCATATGGACCATCACTTCATCTCCCACTTCGAATTCCTAAAAACGTCACTTCTGGTCTGCCTTTGTCTTATATTACGTATTCATCTTAGCAATATGCTTCTTCACTTCTTCATGCAAGCTCTTCAGATGCTCTACAAAGTCCTCAGCCTCGGAACTACACTTTTCCCCTGTATCCAGCTTCCTCAACTCAGAAGCATTTCTTGGACTGCTTCCATATATTATCTAGAATGGAGATTTGTTTGTACTCCTGTTGATAGAATTATTGTATGCAAACTTTGCCTACAGCAAAACCAAATCCCATCCTTTGGGCTTATCTCCTATCAAGCATCGCAATAGGTTACCCAAACTTCGGTTCACCACCTCTGTTTGTCCATCTGTCTGTGGGTGGTATGCTGAACTAAATTTCAAATCTGTCTTTAACTTCTTCCATAAGGTTCTCCAGAAATACCCAACAAACTTGGTATCTCTGTCAGAAACGATACTCTTTGGTAGACCTTGCAGTCATACCACTTCTTTGAAAAATAAACTTGCAACATGAACCGCATCATTAGTTTTTTTACAGGGAATAAAATGTGCCATATTTGAAAACTGGTCAACCACCACAAATATGGAATCATTTCCCCTCTGTGTCCTTTGCAGACCAAGAATGAAATCCATGCTGACGTCTTCCCATGGTCTCTCTGGTACAGGTAACGGCTAATATAACCCAGTGTTCTATCTCACACCTTTCACCATCTAGCATACTCTACAACTTTGCATATATTACTACAGTTGCAACCAATATTAGTTCTCGCTCACAAAGGAAATGGTCTTATCCCGACCAAAGTGTCCAACCAATACTCCACTATGTTTTTCCTTGACTAGATTTTCCCTCATTGAACTCCTTGGAATGCATAATTGACTTCCTCTGAACAACATTCCATCTTGGATTAGAAAATCCAACCACTTGGTCCTGTCTAAGGTAACAGGTGCCAAGAAAGCCCTCCAGGCTTCTACAAAATCAAGGCCTTCAAGGTACAAACCCTTTAGTTCATCAAATCCTACCACTTCCACCTTCATTTCTATAAAAAAACTCTGCCTTCTACTTAAGGCATCTACCACTCTATTTGAATTTCCACTCCTGTGCTTCAACACAAAGGAATAACTCTGTAGAAACTCAACCCACTTCAAGTGCCTATGGTTCAGTTTCCCCTGGCTATTTATATACTGTAAGGCCTGATGATCAGTATATAGAAAAAAATATTTTGGCAACAAATAATGTCTCCACTTCTTCAAGACCTGAACTATAGCATAAAAATCTTGATCATACACTGAATACTTATTCCTAACATCATTGAGTTTCTCACTAAAGTAAGCAACAGGTCTACCTTCTTGACTCAATATAGCTCCTATGGCACTGCCACTGGCATCATAGTCCACCTGAAATACCTTGTTAAAATCTATAAGTGCTAAAATAGGTTGCTCTATGACCTTCTTCTTCAAAATATCAAAGCTCTTATCTGCTCCTAAGGTCCATTTAAAGTCTTTCTTATCCCCTCTCATTGTATCTGTAAGGGGTGCACAAATACTACTGAAATTTTTTATGAATTTCCTATAAAAACTTGCTAGACCATGAAATGATCTCACTTCAAAAGTGCTTCTTGGAGTAGGCCATTCAATGATAGCCCTCACCTTTTTTGGGTCCATTTTTAGACCTTCGATTGAGATAAAAAATCCTAGGTATACTAACTCCTTCATAAAATTACACTTTTTCAAGTTGATCAACAACTGTTCTTCCCTCAGCTTCTCAAAAACTCTCCTGATATGCATCAGGTGCTCTTCCAGGGTCTTGCTAAATATCAAAATATCATCCAAATAGACAATGACAAATTTGCCTAAAAACTCCTTCAATACTTCATTCATCAACCGCATGAATGTGCTTGGTGCATTGGTTAGCCCAAATGGCATGACCAACCACTCATACAAACCTTCTCTGGTTTTGAAAGATGTCTTCCACTCATCTCCTTCTGTGACACAAATCTGATGGTAACCACTCTTCAGGTCAATCTTGGTGAAGTACTTGGCTCCACTCAAAAAGTCCTTAATGTCATCCATCTTTGGCAATGGAAATCTATATTTTATGGTGATCTTGTTAATAGCTTGAGAGTCTGTACACATTCTCCACTCACCATCCTTATTTGGTGCTAGTACTACAGGTATTGCAAATGGAAACAAGTTTTCCTGAATCAGTCCCTTCTCCAACAATTCTTGGACCTGCCTATTTAGCTCCTCACTTTCTACAGGAGTCATTATATGAGTTGCCTTGTTGGGTAAACTAGATCCTGGTACCAAATCTATATGGTGACTAATCTTCCTCATTGGTGGTAAACCCTCAGGCACATTATCTGATATAATGTCTGGAAATTCTTCTAACAAGCGTTCGACCTCTACTGGAACATCTATGTACTGTTCTTTCTTGATAGTAGGAATTAATGCATAACACATCAAATCCCTCTTCAGACCATCCAAAAATTATCTGCCATCAACCAGACAGATTCTGGCACTACTATACACTTTTTCATCCACTTCCTTTAGTGGCTTCAATTTGTGATGTACTCCATATTTTGTCAGAGAGTACATATTTGCATGCCCATCATGCACTGCACGTCTGTCAAATTACCATGGTCTCCCCAATAGCAAATGGCAAGCATCCATCAGCAAACCATCACACAGGACCTCATCTTGATAATTCCCAATGTGAAATTTGACCAAACACTGTTCACTGACCAGTGCTTTGTGATTTTTTTGCAACCATGCAATCCGATATGGATGCAGGTGCTTCCTCTTCCCTAATTTCAACTTAGTAACCATCTCTTCTAAAACTAAGTTTTCTGTGCTACCATTATCAATGATAACATTGCAGACCTTCCTTGCACACTTGCACCTCATGCAAAATAGGCTCTTCCTCTGTTTTGGTTCTTTCTCCTCATTCAACAGTGCTCTTCTCATCATCAACACCTCTCCTCCTTCTGCTTCTTTAGAGTGTTCTAATCAGCACCTTCATCTGCCACAGCAGCTCTGGCATGACCCTCGGGTCTCTTATCCATCCTTTCTTGGTGTTGGGGACACTCGTATGACCAACATACCTCCTCTCCACACTGGAAATAGGTTCCATGAAATACTCCTCTTCCATACCCACGTCCTGGTCTACCTCTTCCTCTTTGGTAGCTATTGTTCTGATTACATGGGTGGTAGGTATTCTCCCTTTTCTGCTCCTGGTGATTACTTGTTTCACCAGTCCTCTTCTGATCTCTATAGTTTCCTCCACTGGATCTTCCACCAATTCTTCCACCACGATCCCTTCCTCTCTATTTGCCTTCAAATCTTCGATTCAGTTTCTCTTTAACCTTCAAGGCCAACTGATATGCATCTTCTATGGTGGTTATTCTGATCAAACTAAGTTCTTCCTGGATGTTCATTCTCAATCCATTTATGTATTGGGCTACTTTCTCCTTATTAGCCCCTGAATGGCCAGTTTTGATGGAGATTTTGTAAAATTATTCGATGTATTCTTGGATAGACTTGCCTGACTGTCTCAAACTCTGCATCCTCCTCAATAGATCCAACTCGTAATCTACAGGAATAAATTGTCTCTTTAGTTTCTCCACCATTCGATCCCATATGATTATCTTTTCCATTCCATTTCTACTTCTTTCAAGTTGCACTCCTTTCCACCATAAACTAGCATGGCCTTTTAATTTTGTTTTTGCAAACTTGATTCGGTCTGGATCTGCAACCTCCTTGTACTCAAAATATTCCTCCATATCGTTGATCCAATAAATAAACTCTTTTGGGTTGAGATTCCTAGAATATGTAGAGACATCAAACTTTGGCCTCTTCCTGGCCTGAGATAGGGCTTTAAGCAATCTAGCTTCAAAAGGCTCCAATGCTTCTTCATCTTCTAATGGATCATCAATTACCCAGGCTTCATCTTCACTATGGTCTTATCCCTTTGGATCGACCCCACTTCGTAACTCCTCTTGTAGGGATTGCACTTGCCTTTGCAATGCTCTAAAATATTCATCAGGCATCGCATTTCTACCACGACCATGGTTCTTTTTTGGAGGCATTCTGCTCACTTCTCTCACAAATATCAACTGGTCCTGGTGCAAACTGCCTCATGTTCGGTGCTCTGTTTACACACTTAGAGACTCCTCTTTCTTCTTAGAACCCTTCCATAGATCCTGGTGCAAGCTGCATCACTTTCGACGATCTGCTCACACACTCAAGAACTCCTGCTCTGATACCACTTGATCGAGAGCCAAAATTACAGAGAAGAAAAATAGTTCAATTTTATTCAATTTACACAGAGATATTTACAGTAATGGCAAAAAATATAGAAGTCGTAGAAGAGTTGCGCTTTTACAAAATTTCTTTATTCTGAAAAACCAGAATGTATATTATCATTATAGAAATTTTCCAGCCCTTGTGCATGCCTTCGCTCTCCTTTTTAAAGGTTCTCTGGAGACGCTCCATTTCCAACAGGTGGCCCTTCGTTTCCTCTTCCAAAACCTTTTTTTTCACCTTCCTGTGTCGCTTTGTGGTCCTGGTATTCGAAATGTCTGCCTTTATGACTCTTCATATTTGTATTTCCTTTCGGGCATGAAAATATGACATGTCGTGATATCGTGACATTTTTCTATCTCGGGCTCCTTCCCTGTCTTTTCGTTGCAAAAATATGACATGTCACGATATCGAGACACCTTTATGTCTCTGGTTCCTTCTCTGTCGTTTCATCGTGAAAAAATGACATGTCACGATATTGTGACACCTTTCTGTCTCTGGCTCCTCTATCGAAACATGTCATGATATCGCGACAGTTTTCCTTCGTGCCAAAACATGTTGCGATATCACAATAGTTTTCTTGCCTGTCTTCTCTTTCTTGTTTCGTTCGTGATATCGCGACACCTTTTATGTCACGATATCACGACATCTTTTCCTACCCATGTTATCTCTCCTATTTCGATCATGATATCGTGACACCTTTTATGTCGTGATATCGCGACATCTTTTCTTGCCCACATTCTCTCTCCTATTTCGGTCGTGATATCACGACACCTTTTATGTCACGATATCGCGACATATTTTCCTCTGCATGTTCCCTCTCTTGTTTCGATCACGATATTGCAACACATTTTATGTCATGATATCACGACATCTTTCACCTTTTCTTTCTCTCTCATCCCTAAGTCACAAAAACACGACATGTCGTAATATCGTGACACTTTTTTTGTCGTGATATCGTGACACATTAAATTTTTTTATTTTTTGTTGATGCAAGATTGCTCTGCCGTCCCTAGATGCTCCTGCATCAAAATATTAGGTAAATTTTGGATGTAGCATTTCCTTTATTTTAGATATAGCTTCACTGCCAGCTGAGCGTCTATAGATCCGGTGAATATTATTTAGTTCATGGTGATAAATTTGATTTTATTTTCTATTGTATTTATCATTTCATTTTTTTTCTTCTTTTTTATCTCTCATTCTTTTTTTGTTTTCATCATTTTTTTATTTTTTCTCTTTTTCTCTCTTTTTTTTCTCTTTTATCTGGTAATATGTACTTTGCAACAAATCCACCTACCACTTGGGTTAGATATCAGGTAAGGCTGAAAGAGTATATAATTTTTTCACCTTAATTTACAAAACTGACAACTTCATACTTTCAAAATTTCAAAATATATTCCTTAATGTCTTTGTGGTACTCATGAATATTTTGCAATACAATTCTAATATTTCAAATTTCCTTATTTTATTTCACATTCATGAAGATATAGACTAACAACTTACTTTTATTTTTCTCCAGGTTCACAGGTTTTCAAAACAGGTAATTTCATCCTATATGGCCTAGGACCAAATACCAAACAAAACCATCAAATGACTAGTGTCTTGGTAACAACTACCTTAATCCTTGAAAACCCCCTTGAAACTTCATCAACTTCAACCACACATTAAAATAATAAAACTCCCAAAATCTGGAAAAAATCTAATTTATTTCAAAATAACAAACAACAAATCCAAAAAATTTCACAAAAATGAGTAACATGTAGACAAACATGCACAAAACAACCAAAATGAAAGACAAATAACAAAATATACATGAAACAATAAATTTCATACAAAATAAAACAAAAAAACAATTCCCAAATTGTTATTTACAAAATTTACACTATGTACAAAATGATGCCAAATTTATGCCATCACTTCCCTGGATCCCAAATATGATTGGTACACTATAAAAAACATATATGATTTACATTCCAAGCTTTACATAAATCCAGCCAAAATAATATTAAGTGAAATGATGCTACCTTAATTTTACCTTTCAAACCCCACTAATTTAATTCATGATCTTCCATATTTAAAATTTGAACCATTAACCTTACAAGTAAATACATGATCTTCCATGATCTTATGTTTATTCAACAAGATGGAAATTTCAAACCTTGATTCATCACTTTGACTTAAATTCTCATTTTCACAAGCATATAGGATTTCTTTCAAATAAGAAGCAACTTATGAAAATTTTAAAGCAAAATATTCATCTATGTTTTTAATCCAATCATATTCATGTAACATTTTACAAGAATCTAAAATATTTACAAAATAAGAATCATTATAGTTTTGTATCCTAGATTGAATTGTTAACTATTGTTGAACTTGGTTCAATGATTCAAGCATGTCTTATTTTTCCTTTAGCAATGCAAACTTATTTGTAGCAGAAATAAGAATCCAATCTATTTCTTTATCGACCTTTAATGGCCTCTCATTGTAAATAATATCAAAATCCAATGAATGATTATGCAAAATTTTACCTGATTCTTGAATGTTTAGACATAGTGGATAAGATTCTACCTTTTGTATACTTTCATTTACCACTACTTGATGAGCCATTGTAATATTTTATTTTTCTTCATGATCTCTATCATCACTACCATTATTTCATATTCTTTCATTAATGACCTATTTTTCAGAAGCAACAAAATTAGGCATCCAATCAAGAATATGTGCCTTTTTTTCAAACCATAAATCTTGTTGATCAAACAAAGAAATAGTTTCTTTAAAATGAGTAGGAAATTCTAGTTCTTTGTTAGCCATACATGATTTTTCTTCATTTTAATATTCAATACAATCATGAAAATTTTCACTCAAATCTTTAGTATTCGAGAATGAAAGAAAATAATTTACCTCTTCTTCATATAAAATAGATGAATCATAAGAAACATTTACCATTTATTCCCTTGCTATTACAGAAGAATATTATACAAACTCATGTTCAAAATTATCAAATCTTGAAACCTTCTCTACTTCTGAAATTGACATATCATATTCCAATTGGATAGAAATTTCCAAATCTTCATGCAAGATAGAGGTTTCAACATCCTGCATATCAAGTGAAATGGAAAATTCATTAGTAGGATAATTAGAAACAAATAATTCCTCATATCTTCCCCAACCATTATAATAATCATTTTCTAAACTTAGGGAGTGATGTTCAACCACTTCTTCACACTTTGTAAATTCAACAATCGAATACTTTTCAAGTTCACCTTCATCACTTTTAAAAAAATTATCTTCAATGAAAATTTTATTTTCCTCAAATAATAAACTTTTATGATCAGTCATAATGAAATTATCTCTAGAATATTTCAATTTTGTAGCTTTAATTGTTTCATTCAACTCTATGGAATATTCTATTCTATCATATATTTCAAAGCTAGTTAGATCTAAAACTTCTACAATATCTGAAGACTCATGCATTTATACATTTTGATAAACTTGACTACTACAATCCTCATTGATGGATATTGGTTTTAAAACTTGCACTTCTTCTTGGACAATATCAAAAGTGGTTGAAAAACTAGGACATTCAATTTCATTCGATGGTGTTGAAAAATGTGTATCATGACTCATAGGTGGTAATTGATTTGAAACCTCAGGGTTAAGTAATGATAAAATACCCATATCAATTCCTCTTGAAATCAACCATTGTTCTACAACTACTGCCCCACCATAGAAACTAGATAAGGATAAATCTTTAGGAAGATTTTATAAACACTTAACAGTAAAAGGATCTAAAGCTTCCAAGTATATTTGAATGACTTCTGCTTCTAAAATGATAAAGTGTATCTCTATTTCAATATACAACTTATGAAACCTATCATTAAATTGATTCATGGATTCATTAAGTTGTTTACAGATAGAGGAAAATTGATTTGATAACAAATCCGTGTCAACCAATGTTCTAAAATATTCAAGAAATGTTGTTTCTAGTTTATTCCAAGAAGCGATAGAACCTACAGGTAAATTGATAATCCAATCTTTAGCAACTTCATCTAATGTGTATGGAAACATTCTACAAAGAACATCTTCCTGCATAACTTGAAAACGAAACATAATATTTTTATATGCCTGAATATGTTCTTCAATTGTAATCATCCCATAATGCTTAAAGTAGGGTAAATCATTTTCTGCCATTGAACCAATTTTAATATGCAAGGTTATGTATGAAAATTCACAAGAATTGAATCATAACCTCATTTTTTGAATTTATGACAAATTAACATTAATGCAACATAAATCGAAAATTTTCAATTTTTTTTAAATAACTAATTGCACATGCTGAAAATTAAAATATTACCATTTATGCCCTCCTTCTAGCGTCAATTTGTTGAGGTGTGATTTTTTCAGGTTACAAAAATAACTCAACAAGTAGGATTCAAAGTCCTCTCTTGCAAATAAACTAAACTTCTCCAAGGTTCTCACTTAATGTTTTATGTGTCATGCATATGTGCGTAAATAAGTGATTGAATAATCTCTATAGTTTGCAAGTTACTGTTAACAAGGGGCATGGGAATTAGGTAATTAATTTAAAATTCATCATGTACTAAGTATCTTTTAATAAAATTATCTCTCTAAGCAATAATAGATAAATTTGCCTTTTATGAGTTTAACTTTGATAACTTATGAAAATTTATTCTATAGTCACAAGCAATGTTTTAATTAAAATGCTTCAATGCTTTTAACCTTATATTAAACTTGCATGAATGTTTTAAAGCATTTTAATTCAAAACTTACATTTATTTCATGAATGAAGCTTAAAATCAGATCTAATAAATGATGAATAAAATAAAGACCCTAATTGTAAAATGTGAAACACTTTATAATCTCTATGTTTGGGCCTTTAGAATATTCTAAGCTTTATAATCCTTGCTTCTTTTCATAGAATATGAAAAAATTAATGTGTATGAATTCTAATTATAAAGTTTTGTACTTTATAATATAAAAATTAGAATTTATATAACGTTTTAAACCAAATATTTATTTATTCAAATATTTTAAATAAATAAATATAAATAATTAATATGTATGAATTCTAATTATAAAGTTTTGTACTTTATAATATAAAAATTAAAATTCACGTAATCTTCCTTAATGTGATGTTTATTTATTTTCAAATATTTATTAAATTAAATATTTGAAGTAAATAAATTTAATCCTTTCAATAGTATACTTTGGACTTTATGATATGAGATTGAAAATTTTAATAAATCAAACTTTCAGAAACATAAATAAATCTCAAATTATGGATTTTAAAATTTTATGATATTAAAATCAATAATCCATATAATTTTTCTCTATCTCTAAAATTTATTTGTCAAAAATTTATTAACTTAAATATTTGACCTAAATAAATTTTACACTCTTTCTATAAATTTGAATCTTTGAAATTCAACTTAGGGTTTTAATAAAAAAAATTCAATTAACTTTATAAACTTTATGAAATTTAAAATCAAAAGTTCATTGATTCCCTCCTCTATGAAATTTATTCACCCAAAATATTTATATAATTAAATACATGAGTGATAAATTCAAACTTTAACCTAGTTGTAAAATTTAAATATTTTATAAAATAAACTAGGTTTTATCTTAAATTTTAATGCCTCAAATAAATTAAAAAGGTCTTAGGTAAATAAATGAATTTAAATAAAACATTCAGACAAACTTGCTACAGCACAAAAACACACAACTTTGAAAACCAAACTCAGGCCAACTAGATTTTACACAACCTACCATAATATTGATGCTATCTTCTATAAAAATTTAAATTAAAAAATTATATCAATCAATTTATAAATTAAAAACACCACAATAGTGCTTGATTTTAATAAAAATTAAATTTGATACAAAATATTAGATCTTACAATGAATCCAAAAAAAGTCTCTATATTCATGTGCAAATGTAGCTTCCTCTGCAACTTGGTCTTCTATTTGTCTTCCTTCAATTTTTTCCTATTTTTCTCCAACTTGTCTGACCCCCTCTTTTGTTTTTAATTCTCCATTTATAACTTGAGAAATTTGTTCCTCTTGATTAGTTTACTACGTTCAGTCAGTTTTTAAAAATGAATTCTTGAAACCCTAATATCAATAAAGCCTTTTCAAAGGATTTAATATTTTTGCTCATTGGCATTCGAAAATTAAAGTTATAATCCTACCAACAAGACAAATATTAATTAGAATATAAAATATTTATAAAATAACATTATTAAATATAATTAAATTATAAATTTATAAAACTTTATAATTTAATTAATTTAAAACAAGTTTATAAAATAACCATGTAACATTAAAAAAATAATAATAACATAACCAAGTAAACCTAAACAAAATAATATAAAATAACTATAAAACAAAACATAACACATACTAATATTTACCCACACAACATAACCATACGAGAACAAAGAAGAAACCCATGAATCACGAGATAACATCTGGCGTTGAAACCAAAACAACAATTACGAATATGGATTCTCAAAATCCAAGGATGAATGAAATCGACCACATATAGAGATGAATTTCAAATAAATTTCAAATTTCAAGTGGGTCCCAAAATTTTGGGGTTTTTGTGAAGGAGTCACAACAGGACTCAGTATTCAATCCACTAGATTGACAGATCATCTAGTGAAGATCATCCATAATATATTGAACTTGGTAATTATTACCTGAAGATTCTTCTTACTAAAAGGAACTAACTCTCATATGATTGATACATCTCCTAATTAGAAATATAGGATATTTCAAATTTGTTTCTCAAAGATCAGAGTGCCTTCATAGTGAAGATATTAATTGTAAAAGAGGAATACTACATAATAGAATCTAGGAGGAAGATTCATAGTGAAGAATAGAGATTAAAGATCTCTATTGGTAAATCAACTTCATAGAAGAAAAAGGCCATATAAGAATTAATATAAAAAGGCCATAGAAGCATTAATCTAAAAGGCCATGGAAGCCTTAATATAAAAAGACCATAGAATCCTTGATATGAAGAAGTCTATAGAAGCCTTAATCCAAAAAGGGCCACAAAAGCCCTAATACTAAAAAAGACTCTAGAAGGGAGTACCTAATTCAAAAGCAGATTCAAATTTTAATACTAATAATTTGTTGCAATAAAAGAGGAGTTCTAGTGAAGTTGAAAAACTTCCTACATTCAGAGTTAGGAAGACTATTTACTTCAGAATCATCTGGCACCTGAAGCAAACCTGAATATGAAGAGGTTAGGAGAATATCTCATTGAATAAGCTTCCATTCTTGTAAGGATGAGAAGGACCAGGAGGAACCTGTTCATATCTAGAAGCAGTCGAATTAAGAGATACAGGAAGGAGATCTCAACTCCAAAAGAAGAAGACCTCAAGGAATATCGAAGTAGTTATAGAATAAAATACCTAGGAGAGGTATCAAGGAAAAAGTCTTGGAGAATCCTTGTTGTTGAAGCAATATCATTAAAGAGTTTCTGGAAGAACTCATTGGAGAAATTCTCCATCAAGGAGAAACTTTCTCACAAGGGAAGACTTGGGATAATTATTTCCATCTGAAAACAAGTCCAATCATGAGAAGATGAATTGGCAAGGAGTTCCAAATAAGATACAAAATACCTCAATATGTTTAGAGTCTTGAGAAGAAGAAGATCCTACTTGAAGTCAGAATTTGACAGGAAGACTCGAAGACAAAAGGATTTTGTCAAAGCCAAGAGACTAGAGGACTGCCCAAAGAATCCTCTGTATCTACAGTAGAAAGGAGAAGACCAAATCATCAAAATTTAGGCTCGTGAAAGAAATTTTGAGACCTATTTTTGGTGGAGGAGCTAATTGGAAAAGCTATAAAAAAATGCAAGAAACTATTGGTGCAAGTGAATTCATTATTCAAATTACTTAGTAGATTTTTTAAAGCACATTATGGTAGATTATAAAGTGCAAAGGGCAATATTGCATTATAATTCTTCATAGAAGTGCAAAAAGGAAATTTTATTTTAAGGTTCATTTGCACATTATTTTTGGATTTGATTAGATTACAAATTACATCTATCTATCAACTACCTATCTTACATCTTGAAATAGAAGATTGGATCCTACAACTGTGTTTGTAGTGAAATTTGTAGATTATATTTTAAAAGTCGTAGTGGGATTATTAAGAGCATATTTATGAAATTAGTGGAGCAATAAGGTGAATTTATTGTTACAATTTATAGTACATATATTAAGCACTATTCTAGTTAAATTTTTAACTACTTGCTATATATTTTTTTATGTTGATTAAGAAGCACAAAATCATCTGCAACACTGTAGTGGCAAAAATAAGCCACCATTATAAGCATAAAGGTGAAGTAGAAAAACCACCATTGAAATCCTTTAAGGAAGCCTCAAATCGAGACCTTGGTAGTCTCAAGACTCAAGCAGAATAAAATAATTCCTTCTTCAAGCACAGAGTGCAAGAATCCTTACTTTAAATAACTTGGATTAACTATCATCCAAAATAATCAAGAAGGATTATAAAGATTCTTCATTTTAGGTGCAATATTATATGTTACAAAAGGCACATCCTTTGTTCCTTGGAAGAAAAAAGGCTTTACCATTTATAAGGGGGCTGAAGGATATTTGTTATCCAATAGGTATGTGACCAAGTGAAGGAGCTATCTAAAGCTCACACAAGTAGTACATCTACAACCAAAAGGAAGAGCTATCATATATCTCACACATCCTCATTTCAATAGAGTTGCAGCCAAGTGAAGGAGACTATAAAAATAACATAGTTACATCCAAATAAAGAGCTACTAAAGAGCTCAGACATCTAGGAGCTAAGGTGTTTAAAAACAACATTTTTACTGTCAGAATCAACCCTATAAGATAACACATCACCTGCAACAATAGAGCCATTTGAAGAAGATATTAGCACTCATGTGTATGTAGAAAGGAGGATAGTATTCAATAGAGGAATATATACATAAAATAAGTAGCATTGGGTGTTCTAACCAGTAGTAAAGGAAAGATATTAACACCCATGCATACATAGAAAGGAGGATAGTATTCACCAGAGGAATATCTACATAAAAGAGTCGGTATTAGGTGTTCTAACCAATGGTAAATGAAGGACCAATTTTTTCTTAGGGTCAATTCGCCATAATATATATCAAAACATGGGCATATTTGTACTTGTTGAAAGGATATTTTCAAGTCTGATCCAATGGTGGTGTTTTGAGGAAGTTATAAGATGACTTAATAGGTCAAAAGTGGCCTCAAATATGACCTTACATTTTAGGGCTTCAAATACCCCATATTTTGGTGTGAAGATGCTCGATTTGATTTGCTTAGGATTCTCCATTATTCACCTTTATTTTGATTAGGATTCACCATTTTTTACAAGTATATTTTTAGTCCAACTCCTTATGCATAACCCTGCTCTACATCTACCATCATTCAAGTTCTTACCTAAAGGGAGTTACACATAGTTGGAGGGAGTTGAGATTCATTGGATATTACCACTAATATCATAATTGCCAAAGAAATGCTCATTATTGAAGAAATGCTCACTATCGAAGAACGTTCATTATTACCAAAGAGAGCTAGCTAGTAATGCTTTGTGTAACACTTGTCACGAAGCCCATCCTTCTTAAAGACATCAATATTATAGAGAAAATGATATAACAACAAAATATAGTCAAGAAAGTAAGGATAATTCAAAAACCATTTGATGCTTCAAGGTGAAATTCCCATACAATATAAGAAATATAGTAAATATGCTATCATTTGGAGAAGACCATTGAAATATATTTGAAGCCACTAGTTTTCAGAGGTGTTTTATCACCATTCGTAGGAATATTTACATTAGTCAAATAGGGCTCTGAATTTCTCATAATTTCTACACAACATGTAGCAATGGATCTACCTGGCATACAATAGTGAGGAGCTATTAAGGTAAAATTATTTATGCTTGTCTAAAAATAAGGTTTATGGAGTTATAAAGAAATACATTATTATTAAACAAGCATAATTTAGATATAATTATTTGCAAAAGTTATCAAGGGGGAATAAGGGATATTATATTTGTTTAAATTACTTGTAAATATTATTTTTCTAATTTTTCCAAACTTGGGAGTTATAAGGAATACAACATAAACTTAGCAATTGGAAATTAGAAAACATCAAATCAATCAAAGAAGGGTATTAAAAGAGTTTTATTAAAAAGTCTTCAAAATTTGATTATTTATAGTGTTTTATCAAAACACTTAAAGGAAAGAAAATATATACCAACATCAAAACCTCTTCAAAGTTGAAAATAGTGCTTAGTTCAATAGGAGTAATAAGGAGATTGAAAAGTTGTTTTTTGTATTTACAAAACTTTACAAAATCAACTTAGACTTGAACTACAATTTACAAAAGCACTATATTGATAATACATTCTATCCGAAAACATCATAGGGAGTCATAAGGCATTCTACAAAACTTGGTAATATTAGCTTCAAACAAAAAATATCAGGTTTAAAATTTATTGGGTAGATGTAAGCTTAATAAAAAATCTAAAACTTAATATTTTGTGAAATATCATCATTAGAGAGATATAAGGAAGTCCACAAAAACTAAAGAGTTGATAAAATGAAATATAATGACTTCTAGAAAAATTTTCCTAGTTGAATCTCAACTACTCAAAGGGCCAAATTACTTCTCATGGAAGAATAAAGTAAAAGCAATTTTGATATATGAAAAACTTTGGGATATTGTTCAAGGAAAAACAAAGAAACCTACCATAGGAGATACATAGATTCAAAAATTTGATGAAAATAATTCAAAAGCTCAAATGATCATAACATTTGCTATCACTAATGAAATACAACCCTATGTTAGTTTAGCAAAAATATCTTTTGAAGCATGGACAATCTTGGAAAAAATATTTGAAGGAAAGAATAAAACCACCATTATTCATCTAAAAACTCAACTACATTCCTTTAAAATGAGCAGTGGGTAAAGCATAGAAATTTTTCTAAGGAAGGTAGCAAATATTAATGGGAAATTTTTAACTCTCGGATAGGATCCTAAAGATGAAATCCGTACTCAAGTAGCCATGAGAGCACTTCTACACAACTATAATAACTTGGTGACATCTCTACAAATATTAAGTAAAGATACTTCTTTTGATGGCTTAGTCAATATTATTTAGGAATACGAAGTTGAACACATTATGAAATATGAGATGACTAACACTGCAATGACATTAAAAGATAATCCATCGAGAAATATTGCTTCATAAAAAAAATGACAAAGGACATGGTACTATTAGATATGTAGAAAGAAAGGTCATAACACTGGTTATTGCAGGTAAAATCTTAGAAATAAGAATCAAGGGAATCATATAAATAATGGGAACCAATTTTAGTCAAGACAACATCAAAGGAAAACTGGAGAGTAGCAATTTTAGTGATCAACCAATTATCTTCAATTGGAATATAGAAAGGGAAATAAAAAAGGACACCTAGCTTAGAGGATAGAAGAAATTGAAAAATCGAATGAACACTCAGATAATTATGAGGAGAAATCTCTATCAGAAAATGTAACATGTTTGCTTGAATAGGTTACAAATAATCCAAAGAAAGGATAAAAATTTCAAGATGAAAATGAAGATGTATATTGAAGACCAAAAGTCTTTAGTACCCAAATAATGTAATACAGGGGGTGTTAGAGTTAGAGTCTATTACATAATTTGAATCATGTAAATGTACCTTCCTAGGTACATACTTAGGACATTAGATTACTTTAGGGGAAATTTATCTAGTTACTTCATGCAATGTAATAAATTCACAAGTGTCAATGTGAAATTTGTAAAAGTGCAAGGTGTCCCTTATATAACTAGTTAGAGTGTTGGGCAACCAATTTATTTTCTACTATAAGAATCCCTCATTGTAAGAGTTTGATAAGCAAATAATTAGGCAGTAGTAGTATTAGGTGACTACATTAGTGATGGAGCACATTATGGTTATGTAGCTTCTTGCATGTAGTGTCCATTTCCTCCATGGTAATATTGTATTCGTTTTTGACATTTCTATATATAGCATACTTCAAAATCTGGTGAGTTTACTTTCTTTCATATTTCAACATCTTCTGATTTTCATATCTTATTGTGATCTACCTCAAAATCTAATAGGTGGATGATTGTGGAAGCCCTAAGGAAGAGGATACTATCTTGGAGGTCTTCATACTTTTATCTGCTTTTCATTACCACTACGTTATTTTCATTCTCTTACATTTTGAATATTGCTAAATTCATATTTATTGTTAGTTTATTAGCATTGTTCTACTATATTTCTCTTATGTTGCAAAATCATGCCCCATAATTACTAGGTGAAATTTCATCAGAAGTAAAATTATAGTTGCCCTATACAGGATGTAATTTTTTTAGAACTAAGCTTGGGGGTAAAAGTTCACCCCTAAATACTAGGTCTACATTTCATGATATAATTAAGACATAATTATGCAAAATATATTCTATTTATCATTCTAATTCTTTGCATTGCATTCTTCTTAGACTCTTCCAAAAAGGTCAACTTTCACTTTTGCATTTTAAATTTAAACTAAAAGGACCTAGGGACTTGACTATTGTGCCTTCAAGTACAATCATACAAGGACCTAAGTAGGCCCCCAAATTCTAATCATATTTTTTGAGGGTTTTTATGAAGTTATTTTATAGGATAAGAGTTGTGGGACATTACATGTAATATAAAATATCAAAACAACCACCGAATCAAATAAGTGCCCTAGTAGATCTTTAGGTTGTTTGTTGATTACTTTTATATATTTTATGTCCAAAATAAATATCCTAGGTGAGAAAAGGTATTTGATTAAATTCCTAGGCATTTTAAAGAATAAAGGCATATTGTGTGCATTTAGGGTTTTGGATTTGTTTATGCATATTTCTTGGACCCTTGTTTAAAGGCTTTGTTTTACAAACCCTAGAGTTAGTGATCATTCGAGTAAAGAATTATTCTAGGGTTATCTCTTTTCTTCTTGCATCTTGTATCTTGCATTGTCCTTTCCTTTTTCATAGTGTAGTCTATAAGGCCAAACATAAGTGTATTCTTAATTGACACATAGAAACATATTCCACCCTAGAATTGGATCAAGTCCTAAAACCATTCCTAGTTCACCCTTCCACTAGTTGCCCACCTGAGTGTAGAGTTATAACATACCCCCATGATTCACCTTAGTTCCTATTAGATATAACCGATAATCATACGTGGTAGGGTGGTTTTCCCCCTCTACATATTTGGTGAACCCAATGTGTAGCACACATATTAGTGGCCAAATTAGGAATCCTCTTCCTTATGATATTTTCTCTTGAAAATATTTTTAATAATACCACTAATTCTTCTTGTTTATATCAAAAAACATTTAATAGCATATTAAAAATTTCTTGTGTGCCTCTTTTAATTTTTGGTTTTCTTATTTTTTCACTCTATCCTTTCTCTCTCCTAATGGCTCCCAACCTTAGGAGTGGGTGAAGGATTTCAGAGTCTAATGATATTTTTCAAGAGGATGATGAAATTGATAGAGAAAATCATAATCTTGAAGAAGAGGAAAATGAAAATATTGAGAATAGCCTTGATCCTACTAGGGGACCCAATGGGAACCTTACCTTTAAATATTTTGAACATGTTTGGAGATTTTACAAGCATCACAAGGATGCCTTGGATAAAGCAATGGAAGAGAAATATTGACCTAAGGAAGTTGAAATACCTCATAAATATATTCATAACAACTACTTGAATGAATATTTGAATCATGGTAATCTTATCTATCAACCAAATTATGCCACTATTATAACCACCAACATTGGGAGGAGTTCACAAGTCCTTCAAAATAGTAGTGTCACTCAAAATTGCATTCAATTTTCTCCTCAATCTACTAATCTCAACATGTTTGATTTTATTCCACAAACTATTATCTATCCTCTTCAGCAAGATACCATATATCACAATAGTATTAATACCTTCAACATGAGCCAAGTACCTATTCAATAGCCTACCTATCCCTTAGGGAATCTAGGGGTATTACACAACAATCTTGAGATGCAAAGTTTAAATAATATGGTGAAACAATTGGTTTCAAGAGTGGATATGATTCAACCCCCTAGTTTCATCTACAACTAAAAAAAAATGTACAATCAGCCCTTAGATACTATAGTGTTGCTAAACCTTATCCTAAGCATTTTTCCATGACGGTTTTGCCTATATATAAGGGAAAGGAAGATCCAATTAAGCATTTGAGAATGTTTAGAACAACTTGTCATGATATTATCTATGATGACATGTTGCTAAATACATCCCCTAAAAGCCTTGATAGCATGGAATTATAGTGGTATTATCGGTTGCCCAACCATTATTTAAGGAATTTTGAAGAAACAACTGAATTATTTTTTCAACAATTTCATGCTTATGTTGAGAAGAATGTAACCATGAAAGATGTTTACAGTTTAAAGAAAGGTAAATAGGAAAGTTTTTTAGAACTCCTGTCTCATTGGAGTCTAGTTAGATACTTGAGATATACCTTACCTCCTTGAGACATGCTTGAAATATTTATTGTAAATTTGCAACAACTATCTTATGCATTGGAAACTACAATTATCACGTATTTTGACCAAGAAATTGACCTAGAAAGAAATGTTGAACAAGATCTTATCAAAATAGGATAGCTTAAAGTAAAATAATATAGGACCACTAAGTCACAATATAAAAATAAACATGTGGTAGGTGATGGTGCAACAGATAGTAGATCTGTTAATAATATTGTTAATAACCTATAAAATATGGTGCTTAGTCAACCTCCAAAACCTCCACGAAGGAATTTCACAAGACTTAACATGCCTATGTAAGTGGTCATAAAGTAGCTTTTGGAAGCTAATATAATTGAGTTACCTCCCGTAAAGCAACCTAATACTATGGCTAATTGGTACAAGGTAAGTCAACACTATGTATATGACAGAGTGGGGGACATTGGATGAATTCTTGTAAAAAGTTGAAACATGTGATTCAAGATTTAATTGATGTAGGATGTCTGGTTATAGAAAGTTCTCACCCATATAAATACCAAACCTCTACCCAAAAAGGGCTTACAACTGATCAAGATAAGGGGATCCTCCAAAACTCCCTACCTCAACAAGGACAACAGGTAGCTAGTCAGGTGTCATACTAGAATGTGCCGCATCCCTATGATAATATGGTTGGTATAATAGCAACAACTTCAAGATAGCAAGTGTAGAATCAACAAATCCAAAATTTTCAATAGGAGATGATTTCTTTAGCTAATATTTATTTCTTTGAAATTTTACAAACTTCTCCTACTCATGGGGAAGTCTTATTGGAGCTTCTAAGAAAACTATTTGTTTCTCAGGATATTCTTCCTAGTGCTATGACCAATGTTGTGATCTCTCTTGGGATACATCATAGCACATTCTTGTATGTTGATATTTCTTCCTCAGACCCTCATAGGGATTATTCTCTCTAAATCACTGCATTTATTGGGGAGACATTTATCAAGAGAATCTTGATTGATAATGGTTCTTCGCTCAATTTATGCACTTATCAATTTTTCCAAAAATTGGATTACAAGAGGAAGATCTAACTAAATTCAAAGGCATCATCAAAATATTTAACAATAAATCCCAAGCATTATATCTCTCCCCCTTAAGGTCAGACCCAAGATCTTAGATACTATGTTCTATGTGGTGTCTTGTCCTACATATTTTAATATACTTCTTAGATGGCCCTAGATCCATGTGATGTAGGTTGTCCCTTCTACCTTTTACCAATGTTTAAAGTTTGAATTTAAAAAAAGTAATTTATTACCATTTTGGGTTATCCTCAACCATTTGAATACCGTTCACTAGTTGAATAAGATCAACTTGATTCTCATCCATTAGATTCATTGCCTCACATGACTATGCAATTTGAAAATTTAAATGTGAGAGAGGAATCACCAATCAATATTTAATTACAATATTAGGATAATTCTTCTCATCAAGGACCTCTTCATAAAATACATCATCAAGGGTTATATTTGAGTGCTAAGGATGAGGGACCACCCTCTACCTCTCTATTGGTTGCAACCCCAAAGTAGTGTGTTAAAGATGACATTCCTTGTGACATGGCTCATGAGGATGTCTCTTATAATGTCATCTACTTTGATGAATTAGTCACTTATGTAGCACAAGTTAAGTCTTATAGTTCTAAGAGGACTTAGGTTCTATGTCTCCCGTGGAACTTAAGAAACTAGGAGTAATTCCTACTCTTCATCCTCTTGAGGATGAATCATCCATTCTCATTGAGGAGACCATAGATGTGAACATAGGTTCTGAGGAAGCCCCTAGAATCCTAAACTAGGAAAAAACTTGTCTATAGACAAGCAAGAGTAGTTGATCAACTTGCTTAAATAATTTCATGATGTTTTGCTTGGTCATATGCCAACATGTCAGAGCTTGGTCCTGTTGGGCACTGAATTGTCATCAAGTTTTACTCGATATTGCAACTGTCTATATTCCAATTTTCTAGCCAGGATTGCACTCGACAGTCATAGATTAGTACTCAACATTGGATGGACCAATGACTAATTCAATCCAACCTCCAAAGTAGGTTTGTTCCTTGTCAAATTTAGTAATATGTTGACTCAATTAAGCTCAATAAGGGTTTGATGAATAGGGTTATAAAAATGTTAAGGGTTAAGTAAAAATGCATTAATAGTGGTCAGATAGGGCTAACAACATAAGAATCCATAGGAAAACCTCCAACAAACTACTTCCAGTGTCCCACACTCAGGATTAGCAACACCCAAAACCATGAAATATTATAGCAAAAAATAGATATATATCCCAAAACATAATTCCAATATCCAATATATTGGTAATCCAATCTAGCAGAATAGATCAATAATAAAACTTTGTAGAAATAAACTTCCTACCAACACAGATCTAACTATGAACATATTTCAACTACCTTAACTAGTAATCCAAAGCAAATGGAATGAACTAACCATTATAGCATTGACAAAAATACAATTCATAGCTTCAAACCTCTTAAATGAAAGATATAAAATATAACAAGACTCAAGTAAAAAATTTGAGTAATGCTCCTTCTATTAGTTTACATAAAAAATTTACACAGTGGGACAAGCAAACGCACTAGATCCGACCCTAAAAATTGAGGGTTCTACCTCTATTTATAGTTTACAATGAAAATAATTCAAGGAGACATTACAAGAATTTAGAATTTGATAGATCAACAGAGATATATGCTAGCATTATCTCATTTGCTCATTGATTCTGGGAAATCCACTAGAAGCAATCTACCATGGCAGCTTAGTTCTGCAACTTATTGGTCCAATAATGGGATTTGAGCCTCCAACATTTATAAATAAGATATTAGACTATTCATTATTCTTTAATACTCCATTCCACCATAGATCCACAAATTCTCTGGTTCTTGGTTCTTGAAAACCCTTGAATGCTTCATATTATTGCCTCAAACTAACTGTTCTCCAATCTTCCAAGTATCCACATTTATGTGTTATAACAGTTTCAACAAAATCTTTACCATTTATGCATTCAGTGAATAACTACAATTAAAATTCAGTAATGCTCTACAAACTAGTGAGGGAGAAACATGTTAATCCACTCAAAAGTAACGCTGACATCAACTTTGATGGCTTCGATCAGTGGATTCAAGTTTGGGAGAGAAATACACTGAGTTTTGAGTAGAATCAAGTCTATAACCAATCCACTCACTTAGCTCTTTTAAAAAATTTAAGTCCTTCTAGCATCCTCAACTTTGAAAAGGAATCACAATTTGCTCCTCAAAATTCACTCTACTAGCTTTGACTCTATTTGACTATGAAATTGCCAATCTGCTCTAAAAGTAATGCAAAATGTCCCTTATGCCATTTTGCTATCTTTACTTCCTTTCCAACTCTTCTAACCTTATTATCAAATGGTGGGGAACTTGTCACCATTTCACTGATAATTAGTCTTGGAAATCAATGGAATGTAGATTCTTAGCACTTAGTCATTGGAGCACGTGAAATAGAGAGGAATCATCAATTTGTACTTTATAGCATGTTGACATCATTAAAAATCAAAAGTTTTATATATTGAGAACATCGTGAGATGCCAATGCCAAATACACTAGATACCGAGTAGAATGGAACACTTTTCCAATTTTTATAAAAAATACTAAGTGTTGAGTGGAACAGAACCTTCTTGCGCAGGTCCGCTCCATAATACTCTATATCCTTAGTGGAATGGATATTTCTCTACCTTAGAATAAATTTTCAAAATTTTATAACGATGTGGCCATTTTGGACCTACATTATAGCACCTCTCGAGTGGATTTTCTTGCAAATCCATCAAACTTAGAGTCTTATCCATTGGGCATCAGGATTCAAAAATTCTAATCTTCAAAAAATGCTTCAAATAATAATTTCCATATGATCATTACCATATGAAAACTTTGTAAAACATCCTAGAGAATAAATGTTCATATCAAGATCATGCTGGAAACACAAATATCTCCATCACTCCTTCAAAACTACTCAAATTTTAAGCAAAAATAGAACTGTGTTCTCCCTTTTATGCCCTTTCCAAAATGACATGAATTCCTTCACAAAAATTTCATTGTCTGCGTATCTTAGTCTCATGCTTTTATTACAATCCTCTGAGAGTGTTAGAGTCAAAAAAACAAATGCAATACTTCTATATGACTACAAAAATATGTAAAACAAAAAGATTCTAAGCTTGTGTCTCTTGCAAGTCCGTAGTAGCTCTATTTGGTTCTTCACCTTCTTACTGAGCTTCTTCTTTAGCATTATCTTCCTACTCTTGCTCAAATTCTTCTTCCTCAGGTGATTCTTACTCTTTTTAATTCTCCTCTTTAGCATCCTTTCCAAACAACTACACCATCAGCTTTAGGGTTTGTAAATCTTATTTCCAAACTGCTTCAGAGGGATTGGAAGTCTCTTTGAGCTGCTTGTGAATGTACTCCAACTCAATAGTGTCTTCATAATTTGTAGCACTTCCTTTATTTACCAAGTCCTCCATCAGGTCTTAGAGCCTAGTTAGATCAATTATCATTTGTGAAACTTGCTCCTGATCAATTGGCTCTTCCAAAGCATTAACCTCATATTCATCTTGGAGATTCTTGACTACACTCTTCTTAATCTCTTCTTATGATAATAGAGTATTATCTTCCATCCATAACCCTCTGAAGTCATTCTAAATCATCTCTTTATTTATGTCCACTACATCTCTGATCATATTATCAACCTTATTAAACAATAGCCAAGCCTTTTGGAGCAATTTTTTCTTCTTTACTACAACTCTAGCAACAACTCTAACAATATTCCATTATTTTTTAGGAACAGGCTTAGCAATATCACTGAGCCTGCTATCTTCCAAATTATAAATCTACTCAACTGGAATCACCATAGGTTGTAGTTCTCTAGTGAATCTATCTATATCTTCTTGAACATTTTAAATCAGGTGGTTGGCATCATCTATGTAATCAATAATGCACTATAACTCTAAGCATTTTTCCAAAACTTTAGATAACAGTTATTTTCTTACTTTCTTCAGCTTGGCCTTAGAGAAACTTAAATACTTAGACTTTTCAATTTGAAGCTATTGCTTCAAACTCTGTATTTCTTTGGCTTGTTATTTATTTTTCATATTTTGCTTCTCTACTTGCTCCTTGAGCTTATTGGCCTCTTGAAATTTGTCCTTCCAGTTCTTTGCTTCCTTTCTAAGAGCTTTCTCTATCTGTTTTTGGTTGGTGATTTTTTTTCAAGATTTTCTATTGTCAAATTTAGCTTGTGCACTTTATCTTTGTATATATCACCTTGACATAGAAATTTTTCAAGTGGACCTTAGCTATAACCAACTCATATTTAGCAGGTAACTGCTTAATGTCATCTGTGTATTCTTCTAGATGGTAGTCTTGAGTAGTCATTTTAGTCTCAGGATTTCTTACTAGAGGAATGATGGATTTGGATGTCCTTTGCCTAGAAACTGGATCAACAAACATGGTTATTCTCTTCATAGCCATCCTCTTGGAAGGTTTGGACAATTTCTCTACCCAGAAATCTTGAATTTTCTATGAAGCTTTCTTCTCCTTTTGCAAAGTTTCTAGTGTAAGATAACTCATAGGAGGAGGAGGAGAGGCTGTAAGGTAGGAGAGAGTAGAATAAGTAGCTAAATATGTCTTGGTAGAAGTGACTACAGTGGAATCTGTGACTACCGTTGCTGCTGCAATTGGAAAACTCATGGAAACTACAATAAAACTCACATAAGGGTGAGTGGGTGTGGATGAAATAGCTTGCTTTTTAGATTATGGGGGAGGTTGCAATGAAAAAGATAGAATTATGGGATATGATGAATAAGGAATTTTAGGTGAATTTGGAGGAGATGGGTTGGTTTGGCCCTTAGTATTTACTAGTGAAATAGGTGGTGAATTGTGTGGGGGAGAGGGTGCTTTTGTTACAACCTCTTGCTTATAAGGGGAAGGAATTTTATTTGGGGAAGGAGGAGGAGAAGGAGAAGAGGGGATAGAGACCATACCTTCACCTATAGATGTAGGGTGTTCTAGAGCTACCTTTTTACTTTGTTGTTTCATTGGTTATACTTCTTCTACAGTTGAAACAGGGGTTTTCTCAACAATTTTTTTCTTATCCATCTTCTGCTTCTTACAAACTTTATTTTGAGCTCTTTCTAATGCCTTCTTGGCCTTTATTTTAAAAACTTGTAATTTTTCTAGTTTATCATTCTCTGTGTCATCCCTAAAAATATCTTTCTTTAATGGTTCCTCCTACAATGTCTCCTCAGTAATAGGATTAAGCTCCATTGTTGTTGCAGTGGTGAAACTTATCGATGTAAAAATAAAGTTCTCATACTTTTCATTCCAGTATATCTCTGTATCAGGGGGATCTCCAAATAGTGCTAGGCATTTGGACCTACTTTTTGTCTAAATGACTTGTGTCCTAATGGCCCTTTCATCAGAATAATGAATCTTACTCATTAATTGTGCCCCTTTGGGAAAATTCTCTAATTGTTCAGTTTAGGGCTGAAATGTTTTTAGAACATTAGAAACAGTTAATGGAGTACCAAATCCTTCTTCTTGAAATTCTTCTTGTGAATGTGGGGATGGATAATATGACCCTAGTTGTGACTTCTTATAGATCAACACTATATTCTTTGGGTCCTTCACTTTCCAAGTTGTGATATTCTTATCATATCTATAAGAAAAATCATTGTCGATTACTAGTCCAAACTTGAATTTTTCTTTACCAATTTCAACTCTCATCCTCCACTAGTCTACTATCTTGGCTTCATTCCATTTGTTTTTGCTCTCCACTTCATTGATGGTAGACTCCTACAATTGATGGTTTTTATTCTTATATGAATCAAAATCAATGACTTGCTCATAAAAATATAACCATGGAGGAATTTGTTCCATATTGGCAATATTCCAATCTAAAGGAGCATTTTTCTTATTATTCCTACCCTATTCAAAATGAGACCTTGAGGTTTTCTCAAATTTTTAGTTCTTCTCTCCATTCAGGGCGATGTTCCTCTTGTATAATTTATCATCCGAGTCATATCTCCATCTCTGAAGAATGTAGAATAGGCCCAACCTATCCATATATTGGTTAATTTGTTCATCCTAGCCCTTTTTGGTGATGGTTACATCAACACTACGGTAAGTCAATAAACATCTTCTCTTCCTTCCAGAGACAAAGTTCATATTAATAAAATCTACTTACCTCAAATATTCTAGGGCTAATAATATGTCTATAACAAAATGAGGCAGCAGAAAAGGCTTACTAGTGAAGCCATGTAGTTTAATGATTGTGCCTTCTATAAGGATGTACCAATCTCCTTCTTCAACACCATCTTCTCTTAACAATTTTTTGGCCAACGATGGCAACCTAGGGCATTTACCATACATTATCTTTAGTGCTGGCCCTAAAAATTCCAAGTTAAATTTATAAATAGACTCAGTGCTCCTCATATGAGCAGTCCAATAGTAAATAGTAATAGGTCTCCTTGGTCGTTCTTTTCCTTTATCGAAATCCAGTGCATCATTTTCCTTATAGTAGAAAATAACATCCAAAATAGACTTGAGCAATGTCAAAAAGAGGGTGTATTATAATTTCTTTTCATTCTCACTAATTGCTCATGTATTCTTTTAGCTAGGAAAGTCAACGAGTCAAAGTAAGTGACCTTAAACCCCTTATTTTATGCATCTAGCCCATACATTCTCTCATTGTAAATACAGTATGCAACAGTAATTTGCCAATCAGTCATGAGTTGGTTAGAAGCCAAACCCTCCAAAAAATCTAACATGGAATAGAGCTATGGGTTAGAAAATTGGTCAATTGGTATTGGGTTTTAGGCATCTCATATTCTTCTTTTATTATTCTAAATTGTAAGTGAAGCCATATTTCCATGACTTCCTTTTTTTTTGAAGCCATTAATAAAGCATAAACCCTAGCTTGTTCTGCTATATCAAATTGTTTGGATTCTAAGGGTGGTCTTACCCCTACGATAAAAAAATCATGATAAAGCTCTTTGGTAATGGTTAATAGTGGTATGCCATCAAGATTTTTCACTATCCTCTTCTCAAGGTCATAAAATTTAATCATTGCAAAAACTAACTCTAGGTAATGGTGAATAGAATCATAGATGTAAGAAAATAAGGATTTTATAGCAATGATACCTTGAGGTAGAATTGGTATCCCTTTGAAGTATCTGAATTCAAAATTACTCCTCAAGAAGGTCCTCCTTAATTGTATTATTACCATATATTTCAACCACCTCATATGATTCACATAGCCATCTAGCTTTGCTTCTATTTTTTTTCATTTTTGTTAGCACTTTATTAGGAGCCATTTTCTTAAAAGTCTTCAGCAGGTTCTTTCTATGGTGCTTTACAGATAGTTCTTAGCTATTCTTCAACTCTTTCTACTTGGTAGACACTATTTTTATTGAATGAATGCATTATGTGCTTTTGATCACTTTTAATTGCCACTTCATGCACACCCTTCACCATTAATACGACCATCACAAAAACTATCCATTTGCATGCTTTTCAATTTGAAATCATGCATCTTGGAGGCTTGGAGACGTTATGCTGCTTTTTGATTGGCTAAAACATAAGACACCTTCCTACACTCACGATATCGCTCATCCTTTTCTTTTACTTTGGACTGGCATGGGAAGCTTGCACATTTAATTTATTAATATTTACCTTTTTGGAAATGATGTGGTGTAGGATTTAGTTTTCACTCAAAAATGGTTATGAACTTTGGCAGATTGGAACTCTCTTCATGATCCGTTGTCACTTAGTCTATTTTAAGAGTGGATTGGAACTCATGCATCATTCATATTCCTTCTTAGTGCATTTGAGGGTGAAATGAAAACTTATTGCTCTTTTGCTAACACTTAGCTTATTTTGCAACTTTTTCACTTTATATACATATATACATATATATATATATATATATATATATATATATATATATATATATATATATATATATATAATATATATATATATTAGCATTTTATCATTTAATTCCATGGATATAATCTTTTTTTTGTCTTCATTGTCAAACAATATCTCTAGAGTAACTAGACCTCTATGATGAGCACCAAAAATGCTCATATTTTGTACATACTTCTTGGATCAATATGCGGCTGTATAATAAGGATTGTGTACTTTTATAAATGATTATATAGATATTTGATATAATTATGCGTGTTATCTAATTTGTGTGCTTTTAGTATGTTTTGTGGAATTGCAGTTGATTTAGTTAGATTTGGAACAGTCGAGGTCCTTTCGATGGACCTGACACTTTATTTCATCGGGAGTCAATTAAGAGAACATAGGTGCCTCCATGCAACCGAAAGGCACCAAGGGAACAAGCGCCTCCTTGTAGTCAGAAGGCACCGATCGAATACAAGCGCCTCCCTGCAGTCGGAAGGCGCCAATTGAACATAGGCGCCTCCCTGCAGTCGAAAGGCACCAAGTGAATACAAGCGCCTCCCTATAGTTGGAAGGCATCAATTGAATACAAGTGCCTCCCTGCAGTCGAAAGGCACTATCTAAATACAAGCACCTCCCTGTAGTCGAAAGGCGTCGATTGAACATAGGCACCTCCCTGCAGTCGAAAGGCACCGTCTGAAGACAAGCGCATCCCTGAAACCAAAAGGTGCCAACCAAAGGCAAGCGCCTCTCCACAGCTAGAAGGTGCTAATAGAGGGTAAGCACCTCCCTACAACTGGAAGGCACTAATGGAAGGTAGGCGCCTCCCTACAACCGAAATGCACCACTGATTCTTTGCCCGTTGACCAGAGTTGAACAACATGGACGATAGTGGCTGGTGCAGTTCCAACTCTGCATCATGCAAAGCTAAAATGAAGATAGCACCTAACATACCCAAACATCTTATTGATGCCAAGCAAGGCACAAACTGAAATGAACACGCCACCTTCAGAATAGAATATCAGACGTCGATTGCATTCGCCAAACTATTCTAATTTAGTCTGGGAAGAATCAACTGTTGTAACCACTGTTGTAACAGAAGTTCTACGGGTGTGTTATATAAACACACGCAGATCATTCTAAAAATATATAGAGAGATATATAGAATTTATTAATAAATATCTACTTTGAATTGCATAAGATAGATTGTAATACGTTGGTAAATATATTCTAGTTCCAAAAGTTCTAAGCGCGTGTTCGATCGAGAGGAATCTACTGGAGCCTGGGCCCACTCCAAGCCAGTATTTCTTCCCCATTTCATTTCTATTTATTTATCATTTTATTGCTTCCATAGAAACGTTCATTAATTTACTAAGTTCCAGTATTTGCAGTAGGTTTATTTCCAGGAATGTGCAATTTGATTTATTTTCATAGATTTATTTTTGTTCTTCTTACGTAATTTATTGAGGAGTGCGGGAATGATTGAAAACCATCTCAAAAGAACCCACCAATGTAGGATTAGTAGATTCACCCTCCAATGGTATTGTAGTAACCTGATTCCGACTCTTCGCAAGTTTACAAAGCTCCCTGGGTTGATAATTAAATGCACGAGCATGTGACAAAAGTAGGAAACCATTCACCTTGTTTGGCCCGCAACATTTTGGCACCGTTGCCAAGGAAGCGTCTTAATTAGATTACTTATAATACCCTGAAACCTTCATCTAACCTTGCATGAGTTCTTCGAGAAGAAGAGGACCTGAAGGTCGCTTTATAAGAACTAATCCATCAGGACCTGAGTCAGCCGAGCATTTTGGATTTGAGTTAGACTCGCTCGACCTACCAGCAGTCCATTGGAGTGAGGAACCACACTTTGTGCAAAGTGCCACCTCATACCATCAACAGGGGGAAGAATGAATCATCACAAATACCCTGTTTAATAGGACTCCTCTATAGGAAGCCCTATTGTGGAAGGCTATGGAGGATCAGAAGATCTCGCCAGACAACCTTAGAGCATTGACTCAAAAAGTTTTAAATTACCGAAAGGCCATAAACGCTGCATTAGAAACCACATTTCTTGAGAAAATGGTAGATCATGATGAAGTCTCATCTAGCTTTAGTTTACCAATAGAGGAGGGAGTAGGAGATACCAAAATGAAAAATATATCCCCTGCTCACCTCCCGTCCTTCAAAGGGCACCTGACTGAGGACCCTGACCTATTTTTATTCAAGTTTAATGTTTTGTGCAGGTCTGTGGATTACAAATCAAATGCGTAGAAGTTGAAATTATTTCCTTCTACATTAGATGATGTAGCTCTATGATGGTTCATCGGTCTGGGAGACAAACACATCACCACTTGGGACCAGATGAAGACGCTATTTCTAGAGCAATATCAAGATTTTGGGAGAGCAAGAGACTCTAGGGAGGAGGTCCTGAGCATGACACAAAGAGAAGATGAGTCTCTCGAGGAGTATTGGGAGAGATTCAGCTTTAATCTTCAATGGTCCCCTCACTCGAAGCTATCTGATAAGTCCCTCAAAAGCATATTTTTGAGGGGACTTACCAATGAGTCACTGGAGGCTCTCAAAATGATCTCTGGAGGTGACGTCTATCAGCATGCCATAGACGACATCCGACAATTATGCCAGAATTACTTGAGAAGGCAATGCAAAATCACCACCAGGACCATGAAGGTGATTGCTTTAGTCACCAAAATAGAGATAGGCAACATGCTAGAGGATTTGAAGAGTGAAATGCTCTTGTCTCTAGCACTACAGATGGATACACTGCTGTTAGAAAAGAAGAAACAATAAAATGATGTAGCATTGGCCTATTTCTACCAAAAATGTAGAGGAAGACACGCAAAGAATGCATGCCCAAAAAAGGTCAGAGTATGCGCATTTTGCAAGCTGAATCATAAAACTTGATTGTGCCCACAACTGCCCAGTAACTAGGAAATGGCTAAGAGCACGGAGGCCTACTTCATAGGCAATAGGAAGAGTTGGCCATAGCCCCCCGTAGGGAATATACCAATCGGAATTCCATCATATGGGGGAGGGTCATATATGCACCAAGGACCCCCTCAACCACCTAATATGGGGTGGTGGGGACAGTCACCTTGGACGAACGCACCCTTAGTAGCATTTCCAAATCAGTTGCCATGGGTGCCATATCCATATCCTAGGCAGCAGTGGAGAGGCCACAATGCATGGAATCAGACTCCATAGAATGTAGCTCCTACTCACATCCAACAGAACTTACCAGCATTGCCAAAAGTGAGACCTATGCAACTACTAGCACAACTGACAGCAAACCTGAATAACAAAGTAAATCAATCGGCATACAACGTAGAAGGTGAGATGTACCATATGTATAATATTAAGCTTAGATCAGGTAGGCAACTAGGAGTAGAGACTCTACCTCTGGTAGAAGAGGAGGAAGAAATGGTAGAGATACCTCCACTGGTAGAAGAGGAGGCATAAATAGAAGAGACACCTCTGGTAGAAGAAGGAAAAGCACTTGAGAGAGCGGAGGCTCCATTTCCTAGCCGACTACAGGAACAAAGAAAAACAACATAGCCGGAATTCTACATCTTGTCGAGCTTGAAGAATCTCATGGTGACAATCCCATTATTTCAAGCAATTCGAGATGTCCCCATTTACACCAAGGCAATTAGAGAAATGTGTCTAAGGAGACCGGGATGGAAAGTTACCCAAACTATCAATGTCGTGGGTAAACTGGCAGATCTAATGATGGGTAGAACACATCATTCGAAGTATGCAGACCTAGGCAGCCCAGTACTGACTGTAAAATTAGAGGACATTCCCTATCCAACACACTGGTTGACCTCGGGGAAGCTATCAATGTGATGCCTCAAGAGACCATGCAGAGGCTACGGCTCACAAACCTGAAGCCAACCATGACAGTGCTGTAGTTAGCCAATCGATCAATTGTATCATCGGAAGGGATGCTGGAAGATGTGATCATAACAGTCAGTGTGTGGGAATATCCAGTCGATTTCCTAGTTTTGCAAACCAAGACCAGGCTGGGTGGTTACCTGCTCATTTTAGGGAGGCCATGGTAGCAACAACTAACGCCTACATCAGCTACCTGGATGGGTTAATGACCATATCCAATGGGCAAAATGTCAAAAGGCTGACCATTTCACCACCAGATTAGTCTATGGACTCGACAGAAGAACCTAGGATCATCGAGCATGGAACTACGGAGTTGTCCATAATCCAGCCGATGATGACCTTGGAGGAGGTGGTAGAAGAGGACAAGGATGGTGCTATCATGGAGTTTCTCCATGGAGAATCATCCACCCCCACACCTGGATCGCCATTGATTGGCGCCCAAGATCAGCACATCCAACAAATACACGTTGGGCCAGGAAGGACATTAAACGTTAACAATAGGTTGACGCCCACATAGCTAGAAAATTTGGAAGAGCTTCTGGTAAGACACTAGTAAGCATTTGCATGGGACTACGTAGACATGCATGACATCAACCCAAAAATATGTACCCATCAAATTTACTTAGATGACCAGGCAACTCCTAGTCGACAGCCACAGAGAAGGATGAACCCAGCAATGAAAGACATTGTCAGAGAAGAACTGCACAAACTTCTATCTACCAAATTCATATATCCAATTTTTTACAGTGAATGGGTATCACCATTAGTGGTGGTCCCCAAAAAGAATAGGAAATGGTGGATCTGTGTGGACTACCGGGCATTGAACAAGGCGACTAAGAAAGACCACTTCCCACTCCCGTTCATCGATCAAGTCTTGGACACACTCTCAGGAAGAAAATACTTCTCCTTTCTAGACGGTTTCAGTGGTTACAACCAAATCCAGATAGGGGAAGAAGATCAAGATAAAATAATGTTCACCTGTCCATGGGGAATGTTTGCCTATAAGGTATTGCCTTTTGGACTGTGCAACGCACCGGCCACCTTTCAACGGGCGGTGCTTAGCATATTCTCTGATATGATAGGAGACGGGGTGGAAGTATACATGGACGACTTCATCACCTATGGAGAAACCTTCAAGGAGGCAATGACAAATCTGGAAAGAGTGCTCGACAGGAGCAAGGAAAATCATTTGTCCCTAAGTAATGAAAAATGTTTTATGATGATGCAAGAAGGCATCATGTTGGGACACCACCTCTTTGTAGAAGGAATAAAAGTAGACAAGAGGAAGATCGAGGTCATTAGAGACCTACCTAGCCCTAGAACGTAGAAGGAGGTAAGAAGTTTCCTTGGATCAGTCGGGTACTATTGGCGATTTATCATAAAATTTAGTAAGATTTCCAAACCACTGCACACCCTGCTTTCTAAGGACATAGATTTCAATTGGATGGGAGATTGTGAAGAAGCGTTCCAATTGCTGAAAGAAAAATTGATATTTGCATCGGTCTTGAGAGGACCGAATTGGGCCATACCGTTCCATATTTACTACGATGCATCTAACGATGCAATCAGAGTAGTCCTCGAGTAGAAATACGATGAAGAATTCTACGCCATCTATTATGTCAATAAAAACTTGGCAGGAGCAGAACTCAATTATACAGTGACAGAAAAAGAATTCCTCGCAGTTGTCCATGCAATAAACAAATTTTACCACTATATAACGGGATACAAGGTCTTTGTTCATATAGACCACGTGACTATCAGGTATCTGATGAGCAAGCCGGCCATTGGGGGCAGAATTATCAGATGGTTGTTGCTATTGCAGGAATTTGACATCACTATAGTCGATAAACCAGAAAAGGATAACATCGTGGTAGATTTTTTGTCCAGATTAATACCAGCAGATCATCAAGCAGTGGAAGATCAGTTTCTGGATGAACATCTATTCGCTAGTAGTGAACAAAATCCATGGTATGCAGACATAGCCAATTACTTGGCCACCGAAAGGACCTCACCTGCTCTCTCCTATAGAGAAAAGAAGGCGGTCATATAGAAGACCACATCATTCCTTTGGATGGATGGTCTCCTATTTGAAATAGTATGGGACCAAATTATAAGAAGATGTGTAGCAGAACAGGATTTTTCAGAAGTGCTCAAGGCATGTCATGATGAGCCATGCGGAGGACACTTTGTAGGGAAATGAACTGCCTATAAAATCCTATAGGTTGGGTATTTTTGGCCCACTCTGTTCAAGGACACGGCAGCATATACCAGCAAGTGTGACGAGTGCCAGAGGATGGGTATACAAACCCACCGAGATGAAATGCCCTTGCAACCCCAGGTACACCTGGAACCTTTTGATAAATGGGGCATGGACTTCGTGGGACCATTTAATCCACCTTCTATGGGAAGGAGGTTTATTTTGGTTTGCACGGATTACGTCGCCAAATGGGTGGAAGTGCAGGCATTAAGGGACTCAAAGGAAAGAACGGTTGTCAATTTCTTATTTGCTCATATTTTCACACGATTTGGGGTTCTGCGGGAGATAACAACAGACCAAGGGCCCCAATTCACCTCCAAATTGATTGAGGAGCTGATGGAGCAGTATAGAGTTCAGCACAATAAAACCATGCCCTACCATCCGTAGGTGAATGGGCAAGTAGAAGTGACAAACAGGGAGATAGAAAACATCCTGACAAAAATCGTGTAGCAACACAAGAAAGATTGGGCCACATGGTTGTCGAAGGTAGTTTGGACATACAACACCACATGGAAATCCACCACAGGATGCACACCTTTCCAATTGGTCTATGGAAAAAATGTGATGATGCCCATCGAGTTCAAAATCAAAACTCTGAGGACGACTTCAGAATTAAATTTGAGCTTGGACGAAGCTCAAAAATAGAGGATTCACCAGCTAGATCAACTGGACGAAATTCGACTGGATGCTTTGCAGAGGACAGAGATTATACAAAAGCAAAGAAAGAAGTGGCATGATAACCACATCAAGCTGAAGAAGTTCTAGGTAGAGGAATGGGTACTGTTTTATGATTCCTAGTTCTAGGAAAGGAAGGACAAACTTATGCAGAGGTGGATGGGGCCGTATGAGGTGGCAGAGCTCATTAGGAACGGGGTTGTGTGCATTAAGACAATTGACGACAGCAACACCATGTTCACAGTCAATGGCCACTAACTACGCCCCTATAATATGTCCAAAACATTACAGGTGGAATCCAGAGTAGGCATGGGGGAGACCCCATCTTGCTATATATGGACCAAACTCTCACAGGTGAAATGGTGGGCATGAAAGTGCTCACCCATTTTGTTTAGTTTGTTATAGTTTTTTTAATGTGTGTTTTTTTGCAGGGACGACACCTGGATGCAAGCTGCAGGCATCCTAATCCAGGGCCTAACAGGCATGGAATGTATCTAACTGCATTTATTTTCCTTTATTTTTGGTTTCTTTTTGTAGGTGGAGGACCTGACATCATGAGGGATAGGTATCTGGGAAACCAGGCCTAATTTGGCTCAGCATTCCGACACTGGCTCGTAGATAGAATCTGGGCAACGTGGAAAAAAATTGGGAAGGTTTGATCACCCTTATTTCAGTCAAATTGCCCATCCAAAAGAATGTGCCTTACTACAGTCAGAAGGTGCCCATCCAAAATAAGGTGCCTTACTATAGTCAGAAGGTGCCCATCCAAAAGAGGCACCTTGCTATAGTCAAAAGGCGCCCATCCAGTAAAGGTGCCTTACTGCAGTCAGATGGTGCCCATCTAGAAGAAGGCACATTACTGCAGTTAGAAGGCGCCCATCCAGAAGAAGGCACCTTACTACAGTCAAAAGGCACCCATCTAGAAGAGGCACCTTACTACAGTCAGAAGGCACCCATCCAGAAGAAGGTGCCTTACTACAGTCAGAAGGTGCCCATCCAAAAGAAGGCACCTTACTGCAGTCATAAGGTGCCCATCTAGAAGAGGTGCCTTACTGCAGTCAGAAGGTGCCCATCCAGAAGAGGTGCCTTACTACAGTCAAAAGGCACCAATCCAGAAGAAGGCACCTTACTGCAGTCAGAAGGTGCCCATCCAGAAGAGGCGTCTTACTGCAGTCAGAAGGCGCCCATCCAAAAAAAAATAAATAAATAAATAAATAAATAAATAAATAATAGGCGCCTTCCATGGTAGGAAGGCGCCAGAAAAAAAAAATTCTAGCCGAATATGCCTTCCAACATCAGGAAGGCGCATCCATTCAGCCGAATATGCCTTCCAATATCAAGAAGGCACATTCTTCCAGCCGAATATGCCTTCCAACATTAGGAAGGTGCATTCATTAAGACGAACGCATTCCAAAATCGGGAAGGTGCAGACCAGAAGGAGGTGCCCCCCCACATTGGGAAGACGCATGCAGTCAGAAAGCACCTCCCACCAATCAAAAGGCACCAGAAGCCGCATTCGTTTGAAGACAAGCACCGACAACGTTGGGAAGGTGCTACATGGACACCATCCACATGGGGAAGGTACCAAAGAACGCCTCCCGCGTGCAACATTTACACCTATCGGATGCCTCGAGTGGAACAAAGCATCGCATGAATAAGCATCATCAAATGACCACACCCTTCCCTCGTGTCACAAGTCAGCAAATCAGCGGCTACCACGACAACTGGAATGCCGAATTAGGTACGTGCATATTAAATCAAATATTTTATATAATTGTTTATAAATATGCAGTACCGAAAAATACAGCTGGCATAAAGATCATACCCCCCATAGTTGAAAACATGTGCCAATGAGAGGGCGCCTTCCTAAAGAAGGAAGGACAGAGAAAAAAATATACAGCAGCAGAAGGCACCATGGGAGGAAGGTCTAAGAACCATGCGATCAAGAAGAATGAGCCCAGTGACACAGATGGGATCAGAGGGGCAGTAAAGACACAATTCGAAGTCGAGGGGTGGCTCGAATACTGCACCCTGGTCAGTCAGGGCCAGGACATGGAGGAAGCTAGAGAGTTCACCACCTCTTTGAGGGGTGATGCGGCCCAAGTACGAGGGATGGAAATTCCAGTCACCCCTGAGTTCATCTCACAGGTGACTAGATTGCCTCTCACGGGGGAATGTATATACAAGGGTGGAGTATTAAAAGTATACATTGACATACTGCTACTGGGAGAAAATGTGTAGGTAGACAGGGAGGGGTTACTCAAAAATATCCTCTCCATGAACATGCGAAAGATGTTTGAGCAGATTGCTCAATTCTTCACATGCACAGGGAAGTATACCCATTTGCACCTTAATCATGTGCACTTCCTCAATAAGATAGTGCATGGAAGGAAATTGAATATACCTTTCTACTTGGTGAGTGCTTTGAAAGATGAAGCAGCTCGGTACCAAAAAGGGGCACCGTTTGCCTTAGCCCACCATGGGCTGATATCGGCATTGGTCTGCCATGTAGAAGCACAAGGACAGAATCGTGATGTAGAAGGAGATGGTGGCCAAATAGGGCAACACAATGCGGTTGCTGAATTAGGGCAAGGTGAAGCATCCCCTATAGAGGAGATAGCAAACATTGGGTAATTGGTGTTGCACTACTTTCCAGGAGGAGTAGAGCAGTCACCGATGCTCAGAGACATAGAGGATAGAGGGCATTCCCTAGTGCCCGAGTATGAGGAGGAAGGAGCGCCACTCGCTGGTGGCAAGGATGAATTGGTTCCTAGGAGGAAACATTTGCAGCAATTCCTCTTGATAGAGGAAGAACAGAGTGACATAGAGATAGACATCATCGCCCAAACCCTCTAAAAATTAACAAACTAGAGCCCACAAAATGAGGGAACTTTCGGGAGCAATGACCAGATCAATGCAGCCTTGGAGGAGGCGCTCGACTGGCAAACTGATTGCTAGATGGCACAACAGATTCTAGAGGATTTATAGAACCAACATCAAAAGGAATTGGAGGAAAAGGATAGAAGAATCACCTAACTCGAGTAGCTGGTCCAGTAGTTGCAGGAGGAAAATCAACGACTCCAGGATAGAGGAACAACAAGACAGGAGGCGTCCACACAGACTGATTGGGCAGAAGTAGTGCCAACGAACTCTCCCACACCATCGAATGAGTATTCTCTTTGGGGGAGATTCGATCGGATGCCTGACAGAGTAGCTTGGAGATAGGGGAGGATTCCTCTATTTTCAGGGGTGACAATGAAAGAAGTCCTACGATGCCCCTGTCATTGTCCTGAGTGACACATAGCAGGACGAAGGCCTCCAGCAACAGATAATACCAGAGGATACGAAGGACCTCCCCAGGCCTAAAGAGGGAGAAGAGCCTTAGGGGTCGACACCAGTAAGACAGGAGAATGAAGGATCACCCCTAGAGATAGCAGCACAGCTGATCCTTCAGAGTAAAGATAAGTCCCCAAAGGAGAAAGAAGAGGCCCCGGTCTGAGCCACCACATTATCTGCAGAGGCCAAGGCAAAGAGTCCCAATACGGATCGATAGAAGGCGAAAGTGACCTTCATCGAGTTAGAGGAGGAAGAATGGGATATTCAACCATTCACAAAAAGGCAAAAATATTTCGAGCAGCTGCGCAAAGAAATGAAAGCAACCAAGGCGGCCAGGAAGGCATCCTCAAGGATAAAAGGAGATTCTGGCATCTGCGTGAATTCGACAAAAAACAGCTAGTTTTGGGACATCTATGGTTCATCCCAAGGGTGGCCTTCCATGATGAGGAGGTACTTGGAACGGTGGGGAATATATGGCCCATAATTGGAAGCCGCTGCAATTGCAAAGTAGAATGCAGGGCTTACCCCTAAAGTTGCCGCATTGTACAAGGCCCAAGTAGTGCCTTCTAGGGAGGATAACTCGGATATCCCTCTGGCAGTGGTCAAACCTCTAGATGATGACCTCTGGCAAGTTTCCGAAGCTGCATTTCAATCGGTAGGAACAACGCTGGCTAGACCACCACTAATAGCGGCCAGAACAAGAAGGGGACAATTAACAACTGTAGTTTCCCATAGGTAGATGCGAACCACACCTTCACATGCTGACACAAAAATACAGACTCAGGCCACAGGGGCAGTCGAATCCTCCAAGATATGGCAACGATGAAAAGTCTGAGGGCTACCTACAGTTTGGATGCCACGAGGGCATGGCATATGTTAGGCATGGGGGGATGATGAGCACCAAAAATGCTCATATTTTGTACATACTTCTTGGATCAATATGCGATTGTATAATAAGGATTGCGTACTTTTATAAATGATTATATAGATATTTGATATAGTTATGCGTGTTATCTAATTTGTGTGCTTTTAGTATTTTTTGTGGAATTATAGTTGATTTAGTTAGATTTGGAATAGTCGAGGTCCTTTCGATGGACCTGGCACTTTATTTCATTGGGAGTCAATGAAGAGAACATAGGCACCTCCCTGCAATCGGAATGCACCAAGGGAACAAGCACCTCCTTGTAGTCGGAAGGCGCCGATCGAATACAAGTGCCTCCCTGTAGTCGGAAGGCACCAATTGAACATAGGCACCTCCCTGTAGTCGAAAGGTGCCAAGTGAATACAAGAACCTCCCTGCAGTCGAAAGGCTCCTATTGAATACAAGCACCTCCCTGCAATCGAAAGGCGTCGTCTGAATACAAGTGCCTCCATGCAGTCAAAAGGCGTCGATTGAACATAGGTGCCTCCCTGTAGTCAGAAGGCATCGTCTGAAGATAAGCTCCTCCCTACAACCGAAAGGTGCCAACCAAAGGCAAGCACCTCTCCATAGGTGGAAGGTGCTAATAGAGGGTAAGCGCCTCCCTACAATTAGAAGGTGCTAATGGAAGGCAGGCACCTCCCTACAACCGAAAGGCACCACTGATTCTTTGCCCGTTGACCAGAGTTGAACGACGTGGACGACAGTGGCTAGTGCAGTTCCAACTCTACATCATGTAGAGCTAAATTGGAGATAGCACCTAATGTATCCAAATGTCTTATCGATGCCAGGCAAGGCATGAACAAAAACGAACATGCCACCTTCAGAACAGAATGCCAGACATCGATTGCATTCGCCAGATTGTTCTAATTTAGTCTGGGAAGAATCGACTATTGTAACCACTGTTGTAACAAAAGTTCTATGGGTGTGTTATATAAACACACGCAGATCATTCTAAAAATATATAGAGAGATATATAGAATTTATTAATAAACATCTACTTTGAATTGTAGAAGATAGATTGTAATACATTGGTAAATATATTCTAGTTCCAGAAGTTCTAAGCGCGTGTTCGATCGGGAGGAATCTGCTAGAGCCTGGACCCACTCCAAGCCAGTATTTCTTCCCCATTTCCTTTCTATTTATTTATCATTTTATTGCTTTCATAGAAACGTTCATTAATTTACTAAGTTCCAGTATTTGTAATAGGTTTATTTCCAGGAATGTGCAATTTTATTTATTTTCATAGATTTATTTATGTTCTTCTTACGTAATTTATTGAGGAGTGCGAGAATGATTGACAACCATCTCAAAAGCACCCCCCAACATAGGATTAGCAGATTCACCCTCCAGTGGTATTGTAGTAACCTGATTACGACTCTTCGCAAGTATACGAAGCTCCCTGGGTTGATAATTAAATGCACGGGCATGTGACAAAAGTAGGAAACCATTCACCTTGTTTGGCCTGCAACACTCTAGGTATATGATTTTTCTTGAGTTGAATGACATCTTGTTGATCAATATCTTCTAGATTTTCCTCTTGAATAGTGGATAAATAGGTTTATCTCACCAAAAAATCAATGATTTGTTCATCACTTTCAAAGATATGCCAAAACATTTGTTTATCAGGAACTATAGGATTGAAAATAATTTTGATCCCTTTGTCATTTTTAACTCCTATGTTTGCAGAAGGGTTGAAGTTAGTTCCCCTTACTGCTAAGGAATCTACCAAGGTATTCTTTCCTCTAGGAATAAAATTAATATTTAGGGTTTGAAAATACTCCATTAAATACTATAACCTATTTCTATATGCTTTCAAGTAATTATGCTTACTCTTGCACCTTTTCCTTATCTGATTCATAATCAATTCAAAGTTGCCATGTATGCTTAAGAGCTTGATGCCCGTGCTTTCAGCTTGCATTAGCCCAAGACATAAATCCTCATATTCAGTAGCATTGTTAGTGCATGACCATGTTAGCCTATAGGCAAAACTCTTCATCCCTTCTAATTGGGACTATAATACTACACCAGCACTAGCTCCAATTCTGCATCTGGCACCATCAAAGTGCATGGTCCATACTTTTGTTTCTCTCAAGGACTGGTTAGATATAGTAGGAAATATTTTCTCTATCTCTTTAGAAATACTATATGTGTCCATACCTATCCCAAATTGACTATAATCCTCCTTGAAAGGTAGTTCATATTCAATTTCTAACTCTTCAAAGTTATCCACAAATTCAAATTCTTCTAGAGGAGTGATATTGCACATGTCCTCTTCAATTTTTTCAATGTGGTAATATAGGCTTCTTAGGTGTTATTATTATTCTTTTTCCTTTGAAAGGAATCACCATGCTAGAATAGTCCATATAAATGAATCCACCCAACTTTGCAATAAACTATCTTGAAAGACATAAGCTAAAATAAGGCTCTAGATCCACTACTACTATTTCTTGTACTATAGTTACCTCAGGTGCTCTATGTAGCCTCATCAGGACATCTTTTATCACTGCCACTATCTTCATAGTTGTCCTATATAACTATAGAAATCTAGGGTAGGATATGATATACTCCATACCAATTTCCTCACAAACTGCTTTAGGCATGACTATAGTAGATGCCCTTGAGTCAATCATACAATTGCATACCATCCAGCCTTCCATCCTTAAAGAGATATAAAAAGAATGGGGGTTATTCTTTAAAGTGGTAGGGGATATTTCTTTCTTTTTAGAGGGTATGCTAAGGATTTTGGTAGCCTGCTTATCCTGTGGATATTTGTTTGAGGAAGTTTTTAGCAGGTTTATTTGGTCAGGAATGAAGAGATTATCATATAGACTAACTTTAGATGGTATCTTCTTCATTTCTTCCACAATATTGTATTTGAACTTGGTAGAGGTAGGTATTTTAGGCCTTACTTATGGCTTACCATATTTTCTCTTATATTTTTGAGTGGCCTCAATTCTCTATATTTTGGTAATGGAAGGGAACCTAAGCCTCTCTTGAGCTTCATTATTGGATCTCATTTTATCCCCTTTAGTTTCTTTCTCAAATCTCTTGGGAAGATTGACTTCTTTTTCTTTTTCCTAAGGAATGAGAAAAGTATCACTAATTTGGGGATGTGGATCCTTGTTCTTCTAATAGGGGACCTAAAATTGATCCATCATAGGTGTTAATGGCCTTAGAAACAACTTGGGGAATGTCATGCACTTGGGCTAGTCTAAGGGTCCAGCTATGTTCTAGTTGGGGTAATTTTGCAAGGGCTGATTTGGAACTGCATTTTGTGCCATGTTTCTAGGTGTAGCTCCTATTGAAGGTGTTGTTGGATTAACTATAGGATTCTCCTTAGGAGAATTTTCTTCTGAATGAAAATATTGATTTAAATTCCTTATAATAGTAGACCCTCTAAAAGGTAGCTCATAGTAGAAAAAGGAGTCCAGTTTATTCCTCTTGAATGACCTAGTATACATGAAAAATATATGATCTACAAGGATAACTTTTCTGGGTTTATAGACCAGGGAGTCGCTAGGTGAATTTGTTGATCACCACCTAGTAAGGTCAAGATAATTCATAAAATCTTGATTCCTCTAAGTAAATATTAAACAATACAGTATATGATGGGTTTTAATGTTTCTTGCAAACATGTCCCACTGGGCATGCCAAAAACTATTAGGCACTGAATTGTCATCAAGTTTTACTCGATACTGCAACTGTCTATATTCCAATTTTCTAGCTAGGCTTACACCCGATAGTCACAACTCAACACTCAACATTGGATGCTCCAGAGTAGGTTGGTTCCTTGTCAACTTTAGTAAGAAGTTGACTCAATTAATCTCAATAAGGTTTTGAGGAATAGGGTTAGAAAAAGGTTTAGGGTTAAGGAAATATGCATTAAAAATGGTCGAATAGGGCTAACAACATAGGCATCCATAGGAAAACCTCCAAAAAACTACTTCTAGTGTCCCACACTCAAGATTAGCAACACCCAAAACCATGAAATATTCATATAATAAAGTAGAAAATAGAGATATGTCCTAAGAAGTAATTCCAATATCCAATATATTGACAATCCAATCTAGCATAATAGATCGATAATCAGAATTTGCAAAAATAAACTTCCTACTAACACAAATCTAACTATGAACAAATTTCAACTACCTTAACAACTAGTAATCCAAATCAAATGGAATGAACTAACTGTTATAGCATTGATAGAAATGCAATTCATAGCTTTGAACCTCTTAAATGAAATATATCAAATATAACAAGTCTCAAGTCAAAAATCCAAGTAATGCTCCTTCCATTAGTTTACAAAAAATATTTACATAGTGGGACAAGCAAACACATTAGAGCCAACCCTAAAAATTGAGGGTTCAACCTCTATTTATAGTTTACAATTAAAATAATTCAAGAAGATAATACAAGAATTTAGAATTTGATAGATTAGCAGAGATCTACATTGGCATTATCTCATTTGATTATTGAGTCTAGGAAATCTTTTGGAAGTAATCCACCATGGTAGGTCAACTCTGCAACTTACTGGTCCAATGATGGCAGTTGAGCCTCCAAATCTTATAAATTAGATATGGATTGTTCATTGTTCATTAGAACTCCATTCCATCGTATATATACAATTTCTCTAGTTATTGGTTATTGAAAACCCCCAAACGCTTCATATTCCTACCTCGAACTGACTGTTCTCCAATCCATCAAGAATTTGCTTTTATATGGTATAACAGTGTTAGAAAAATATCTATAGTTGATGCATTCAGTAAATGGCTACGATTAAACTTTAGTAATGCTCTATAAACCAGAAAGGAAGAAACAACATGCCAATTCACTCAAAAATAATGTTGACATCAACTTTGATGGCTTTGGCCAATGGATTTGAGTTTGGGAGAGAAATACACTAAGTTGCGAGCAGAATCAAGTCTATCACAAATCCACTCACTTAGCCCTTTTAAAACATTTAAGTCCTTCTAGAATATGTGGATTTGAAAGCCAATCACTATCCGCTGCTCAAAATTTCCTCTACCAACTTTGACTCAGTTTGAGTACAGAATCATCAATCTGCTCTGAAAACAATGTAAAATATCCCTTGTGCCATTCCACTACCTTTACTTCCTTTCCAATGCTTTTGACCTTCTTACCAAATGGTGGGGAACTTGTTGCCATTCTACTCACAATTAGTTTTGGAACTTAGTGGAATGTAGATTCTCATTAATTAGTCATTGGAGAATGTGAAATACAGAGGAATCACCAATCCATACTTTATAGTGTGCTGACATCATCAAAACTCAAAATTTTTATGGATTGGGAACCTCGTGAGATGCCACTGCCAAATACACTAGATACTAAGCTAAATGGAACATTTTTCCAATGTTTACAAAAAAGACTAAGTGTTGAGCAGAATGGAACCTTCTTGCACGAATCCTCTCCATAATACTCTATATCCTCAGAAAATGAAGATTTCTCTTACTTATAATAAATTTTCAAAATTTTCTAAGGATGTGGCCATTTTGGGCCTAGAGCTCCCTCCCTCATCATGCATAATTTTGTAGTTCACCCTAATGCTAATCCTATTAAGTAGAAACTTAGGAAGATGCATCCTAAGGTCACCATTTTGATCAAGGAGGAGCTCCAACAACTCCTCAATGTTGGTTTTATAAAATCTATTGACTATTTTGATTGGATATCCAATATCGTTCTTGTGGATAAGAAGAAATAAATAATCATAATATGTACTGACTTTAGGAAAATCAACTAAACATATCCCAAGGATGATTTTATCCTACCCAATATAGATCATATTGTAGATTTCACTACCAAATATTGCATGCTATCGCTCATGAATGGTTTCTCAAGATACAATAAGATTATGATTACCCCTGAAGATCAGGATAAGACTACATTCATCACTCCATGGAGCACCTTCTATTATAAAGTCATGTCATTTGGCTTAAAAAATATTAGTGCCACCTATCAGTGGGATATGACTTATATTTTTCATGATATGATGTATGATATTCTCTAGGATTATGTGTACAATCTTCTAGGTCACTCCGTACAACAAAAGGATCATTTCCATGATTTAAAGTGGATTTTTGAAAGGCTTTAGCATTTCAAGGTTTGTCTTAAGCCTTCTAAGTGTGTGTTTGGAATAACATTTGGCAATTTTTTAGGCTTTGTTGTTTCTAGGTAAGGTGTTGAAGTGGACCCCACTAAGATAGTAGCTATCACTAACATACCTCCTCCCTACATCTTGATTGAGTTGTGTATCCTACAAGGTAAGCTTCAAGCTATTCATCAGTTCATTAACCAATTAGTCGATAAGTGTTAGCCATTTATCAAGATTCTTAAGAAATATGTTATCTTCCAATGGGATTCAAAGTGTCAAAAATATTTTGATGACCTCAAATAGTATCTCACTTTCTCACCTATTTTATTCCCTCTTATAACTGGTAAGAATTTTATGCTTTACATAGAATTCATAGCTCATGCTTTAGGATTCATGTTGGCTCAACATGATGATCAAAATAAAAAAAAGAGCTATATACTAGATCAATAGAACTTTGGTTAGATACGAAACTAGGTACACCCCCTTAGATAAGCTTTGCCTTACCATAATGTTCACTTCCCAGAAGCTAAGACACTACATGATTAGCTATAAGATATTGAAAGTGGAAAATTTTGATCCTTTGAACTATTTGATGTCCAAGCCTCACCTTTTAGGTTGAGTTGCTATGTGGGTTTTAGCCTTTAGTGAGTTTGACATAACCTTCATAGATCAAAAGGCTATCAAGGGTTAGGTAATCACTGATCAATTAGCCTCCACTCCCTTAAAATTTACCCATCCTTTGGTTGTTGATTTTCTCGATGAGTGTTTCAACATTGAAGTTGAAGAGCCAGAGTCTTAGACTTTAATTTTTTATGGAACCTGCTGCATGAAGGGAACTGTTGTTGGAGTCATTCTAGTTACCCCGCAAAAACAACTCATCCTCCTTTCCTTCAAGATTTATTTCTCTTGCATGAACAATACTGTAGAATATGAAGCTTTGATATTTACTTAGAGCAACCTTAGCTTTATAGGTTAGAGTCCTTTCAATCTTTGGTGACTCTCAACTTGTGGTCAATCAAATCAATGATGTTTATCAGACTCAGGATGATAAAATAAAGCCTTATAAGGATATTTTCACAAATATGTTGTCCTCATTCAATCGAGTAACCATAGAGTTTATCCTTAGATCCTAAATCCACCATGCAAATATCATGGCTACTATTGCATCCTTGTTTCCTTTGAAGTTAGAATATGATCAAGTGTCAATTATTATTAGACAATTCTAGGATCCTATATCACTTGGTTCTTGTCTTGTCCTGTTATATTATTTGACCATTGAATATGCCATATATGAGCTATGGTATACCGATATATTTAATTTTATTATGGATGGTTCGATGCCTTATGGCTTAGATCATAATTAGTGTAAGATTTTACACAAAAGAGTGTGTTGATTCATTATAATGCAATACTTTGTATCATCATTATTTTGAAGGCATACCTCGACGATACCTTAACTTTGATGAAGTCCAGCTTGCTCTTAGTGAGTCTCATGAAGGATCGTGTGGAGGCCATTTTAGTGGTAATGCTATTGCCAAGAAGCTCCTACAGATGGGGTACTATTGGCCTTCCATGGAGAAATATGCATGTGACCATATTCAATGCTACAACAAGTGGCAATGCCATGATAACCTTATCCATGCTCCTTATTAGCACCTTTAGGTTATTTACTCCCCTTGGTCATTCTTTATGTGGGGATTAGACATTATAGGGAAAATTAACCTAGTGTCATTTGATGGTCATAATTTTATCATAATAGTGATAGAGTACTTCACTAAATGGGTCGAAGCCATACCCTTGGCCACAGTGATTGGAACTTAGGTTTCCAAGTTCATATTCAACCAAATTCTTTGTAGGTTTAGGATTCCTTTGATGATTTTTTTTGAAAATTACACTCATTTCAAGAAAAAGTATGTTCATAAATGTTTTTCTAAGTACAAGATTCAACATAGGTGGTCAACTCCATATTACCCTCAAGGTAATGGATAAGCCGAAGTATTCAATAAGTCTTTAATAAATATCTTAAAAGTTGGTTTGTAATACCAATGTAACTAGCATATCCAACTTTAACCTACCTATGGGTGAAATTCTACATCACTTCACTCACTCTTTTGTGCAGGATGATGGCATAAGGAAGTGGCTAATTTTGAAGCTCTTGAATTAATGATTTGCGCAAAAAAATAGGCGACTACTAAGCAAGAAAATATCCCAAAATCCTACCCTACTCAAAAGATAGCTAATACTAGTTGGACATATTTTTTGGGGGACAAGCATCAAAGGCCAACCTCGAATCCCCACCCTACAGTGGGGAAAAAAGTTTTAAATGAGGTACTTATTCCTACTTTTCAAAAGGAACCCACCTTATCAAAGGTAGAAAATCTAGAAGATGGCAGAACTGCCACCCTAACTAAGGACAATCCTAGGCAAAATTTTGGGAGAGTGGTAATTGAAGATCGGGCCTAATTCCCTACCCATTGAAAACATGTTGATGAATGGAAATTTGGGATAGAGTAAAAATTAGAGTGTCTACCCGATACTGTAAACATTGATAAGCCCAAGTAATATGTATTAATGATCACAACTACTTAGGTATGGGCTTTCCATGGGTGGCAAAGAGGTTTGAATTAGCACGGCTTACAAGGTAATTAATTCAGTCACTTCCCTACCTAGTTGAAGGCTCATAATCATATTGAAGGGCAAAGTAGATAAAAATTCAAATATTGGTAGGAATATCATAGTAATCAAAGGCCTAGATTCATGTAAAAGGTTCTTGACCCTTCCAAACAATCGATATTCTCCTAAGAATAGTGTACTAGCTAAACGTTAGTCTATCTCAATAATATTCTCTTGCCTAATGCCATTAATGCTTGAAATTTGATTCAATTATAAAATATTCTATAAATAGTAGAATGCTAGCAATTTCAAAGGGTAAATCTATAGCTATTACAATTCATATGTAAATCCTTTTCTATTTTGTAAATACAAGTGTGTCATTGTTTGGTATCCGACTAGTGCTCTTGAAATCTATTTTGTTGGTGTGTATGCTAATATTTATTTTTGTGATAGATATCTAAGCATTATAATTTAATTTTGCTATCTAGATTTTGTAGGATTTTATAGGTAGTTCTAGAATTCACATTTATATTTGCAATGGGGAAGAGGGTTTATTTACACTAAAGTTATTGGGGTTGGGAGTGCTCTAATTTTACATCCTAGATTTCATGCACCCATCCACCCAGTTCTAAAATTCATCTTCGATCCATTGGTACTCAGTGCAAGGAAAGAGTGTCATTAGTTGATCTGTAGGTGGTGCACTTGTGTTTACTACCACGGGTGGGTGGACTATGTGTCTTGATGCAATTTCATCCATCCTTATTAGTTATATTTATGGCCTCCTTTTTTTTCTTTATCCTCCACTCTCCATTTTCCTCCCTTAATTAGTAGGCAGGTATCTAGGAAAAACATCTAATAACTAGCTTTCTCCATATATCGACCATACCACCTTCTCTAGGAGTAGTGGCCATTCAAAGTTGGCATAGATTTGTCAGTGCATCAGCTTGAACCATTCCCCCCTGCCTTTGCATTAGGTCATATTTGTGACCAATAGTTTTTGGTATTCCTGGTGGGACCGAAAGGTCTCAATTCCTAATTCAATTCTAGTGAAGCTATTTTCAACATCTTTCTATTCACCTAGTGACTTCACTCCATAGTGAACCAATTCTTCTCTAACTGGTTACCACATAAATAAAAGTAGATCCTATAAAATCTACTTTGGGACCCAAAAGGTCTTTGTGCTTCAGGGAATCAAAGTTTTATGATACTCTAGTTTACCTATATCTTTTCACAAATCACCTATAAAAACTTGTAAGTAGAAGATCTATATCCTGAGACCAGTTGCCTCTAATATACTCAAGATAGTTCTATCCCCTAGAGGACTCAATATTTGATGAGTAGTCTTGAACTCATCAGTGGATAAAAGAATGCTCATATGGTGACTCCAACCTAGTAACATAATCCAAAAAGCCTAAGGGACCAATGCTACAATGGTGCAACCAAATTATCCCAACTAGAATAACCTTGGTCCCCTCAATCTCATTATTTTGCATGATATTCTTGAGGCTACCCTAAAAGCTCTACTAAGTTTTGATGGTACTAAGAAAACTGCATATGAACATTATCAGGATATAGCATCTTTATCTATAATTTATAACATTATGAATGAATATGTGATGCTCAATCTACTCATTCTATCTCTTGGAGGAAGAGTCTTGCTATGGTAAAGTACCTTGCAAGATGGAAGTATTCAAGCATGGGCTAATTTGGAAAAAGTGCTCATCAGCAAATTTTATGATCTAGGGGATCCTACCTTGATGCCCAATCAATTATTCTACATTAGAAGAGAGTCTCATGAGAGAATTATTGACTTAAACATCCAATTCAAAAAAACTTGGAGAAGGATTCCCTATCATAGAAGAGAGTCTCATGAGAGAATTATTGACTTAAACATCCATATCCATGCTATATTTAGGCTTTTCATTTGAAAATAAGCCTTATCATTCAACAATCAAGAGAGAAGATATTCCCACTTATTTATAAGGAAGCCATTTTGGTAGAAGCTATATTAATACAAATGGAAAGGTTGCCCTCCAAAGGTACTCCTTTATGCCAGACCCAAATGCAGGGGAAGAAGGAAGTTGATCAGAAAACCATGAATACGAGCAAAATTCCAACACTACAATGATACCTAAATAGATAAAGGGAATCCATGAGTCATTCCTCCTAATAACTGACCCTAGGAAAAGGTAAGAAGAGCCAATGCCATCTCATGATTTATTTGATGAATTCCCCCTTTAGATAATTTATGGCATCAGAACTAATCCCCCACTATCTCCTTGTCCTGAGTAAAAAAAACATTATCTATATCAATTCTCTTTAAGGAGCTTAGCTACAAGGCAACTAATATAGAATAATATTAACAATCAGATACCAACCCATAAGGGTGAGGAATGGGTAGCATATGAGATCGGTCCAAGTAGTATATGATCCCTCTACTCTTATTCAAATGACTCAAGTATTGGAACTCACTAGGTAGATATCTACCCTATGTTGGTTGGTGTTAATTTGATAATCCCAAGGGAAGGTATTGCACCTTATTGGTACTTCATGAAACATAAGAGTGGCCACAAGCAATGCTAGAATCAACACAAATAACAGCTTAGATTTGGCATGATATGGTTTGGTCACTGTAGATTCACTGGATAGCTCTAGGATGGGTTATTGGTTGTGATGTACCAATATTTCTATAGTTTTGTATAAATAGACCAACATATAAAAACAATGTTGAATGCACCTGGCTAAGTGGCGTCACCTTGTACCATGGTGACTTAGGATACAAGTGGTTCTCCAGAGAGCATCCTCTATTTTTGGGTACTTTATCTTTCCATTGCTATTTTTCTCTTATTCCTATATTCTTTGTTTTTTTCCTCGTTTAGTGACTCTGTATCCCAATGGATAAGGATGGAATAATACAAAAAGGCCAAAGAATCCATAATTGTTGGCAAGGCATGAGTAAGCAAAGTAATACATCAGTTTGAGATAAAGATGCACCCAAAGAAAATGTCAACTCAGAAGAAAAATGTGCAATATATATATATATATATATATATATATATATATATATATATACATATTAGAAGTAATAAATGATGCAAGAATTTCCATGGTGTGCTTGCAGTTATAAATAAGAAAATTTTCAAAAGGGAAGGTTGATTCAAAAATAGGCAAATTATCAAAATTGAAGAACATAAGCTTATACTAAGGGGGGCAGGTGAATATTATAAGACCACTTTTTACTTTTATTTTCTAATCAATATTATGCAATATATCAATGGCAATATCCAAATTAGTAATAAAATCAATGTACAAATCACCACACATGATCGAGACACCAATTTAATGTGGTTCACCCAATTTGGGCTACTCCATGAAGAAAATATTTCACTAAAATTTCCTCAACAAATCTCTTGGGAAACATTTCCTTATTACAATGTTTATGGACCTTTATCCAAAGGAGACACCAATCCCCTAATCAAGTTCATGGATCTCTATCCACAAGAGAACTCCTCCTCTACTTTGGTTGGTGATCTTCTAGAAGAACTGCTGCCTCCACTATACTTGCTTATGGATCTCTATCCACTGAAGACTCTTGCCCTCACTTAGAAGACCTATCTTCACTACCCTGTCTAATGGACCTCTATCCATTGGAGACTATCATCCTCTAACTCTATCACCTCCAAAGCTTACTCTCAGCTATGTCTCAAATCTGCACTAAACATAGTCCTTTGGTCTAGCATAAATCTACTCAATCTCTATCCTTTGATATGCACTAAACATAGTCCTTTGGTCTAGCATAAATCTATCATCAACTCACATCACAAAGACCTTAAAGCACCAATTTTTTCAATCTCTATCCTTTGATATACACTAAACACAATCCTTCGATCTAGCACAAATATGCTCAATCTCTATTATCTAATATGCACTAAACATAGTCCTTCGATCTAGCACATATATGCTCAATATTTATCCTCTGATCTACACTAAACATAGTCCTTTGATCTAGCACAAATCTTCTCAATATCTATCTCTGGTCTAGCACAAACCTATCCTCAAATCTACACCAAACTCTATCCTCAAATCTATCCTCAAGCCTTAACTCAAAGCTTGACTCAATCACAAATCAACTTTGCTAGATCTTCTCCAAACCTTAACTCAAGGTTTGAATAAATAAATCAATCAAATCTACTCTCAAGTCTTCTCAAATAATTGTCTCAAATATACCTTGTAATCTTTCACAAAAGCTCACACTAATCTATCCACAAGTCCTCTCTAGAACTTTTCCAATATGCTCAACAAGTCTTCACCAAGACTTACCTCAAATCTACTCAACAAGTCCTCACTAGAACTTGTCCAATCTGCTCAATAAGTCTTCACCAAGACTTACCTCAAATCTATATTGTAAGCTTCCATAAAAGCTTACTCAACTCAACTCAATCTAACATAAAATCCTCTTCAATCACTTAGATAAGCTTCACACAGAATCTTGTTTAATATCACATAAACATATAGAGAATTATTAGAGACTCAATATGCTTCACACTCACAACAATGCTCAATCACTTTCAATATCTTTTTCAATTTAATTTAGAATATAGAAAAATTTGTTTCACATAACTTGAACTATCATTTCACCACTTCCACTTAACTAGGCTCAATCAACTCCACTCAATGAAACACTTATTTCTTACAAAACCTAGTCCAATCATATGAACACTCACTCAAGTATTTCCAACAATACTTATCAAACAATCTCACATAACAATGATACTCATGATCTTGTACAAACCCTAGTTTCAAGATAGTTCTCAACTTCACATAATAATGATACTCATGATCTTGCACAAACCCTAATCATGCACATGGATGCTCACTCAATATTTCCAACAATGCTTATCAAACAAGGTTTCTATCATCAACCTTTATTCCAAAAAAACCTTTAACAATCAAACTCAAAAATACTTATCAAACAACCCTTTTCTCTCCAACTTAGCATTCACAACATCCAACAATCACTCACAAGGAAGATGTGCCCATACCTTTTGTTTGATGAAGAGTAGACCTCAAAAACTGTCTCAATCACACTCAATCTCTTTGACAATCTCAATGGTTAGATGTCACAAATTTATCCTTATTAATTTTCTTCAATAAGATGCTCACAGAATTCTAAAAATAACTCTTTTATTTTTCTCAATGACCATGCATTAACTCACACAAGTTCTCTTAGCATATTTCCTTCAAAAATATTATAAACAATAATATCACCCTTTTACACCTTATTACTCCAATACCCTCAACCTAACATTCAACATATAATAAGCATATTATGAAATAATATTGCTTTTCTACACCTTATAACTCCAATATTTGACTTCAAAAATCATAACCCAAAAAAACCTTACAATTCCTTATTTCTCCTATACCACATAACCTTTTAACTTTTTATAATAAAAATTAAGTCCTCATACCTTGGAAAAATTAATTATCTCCTTCTTCGCTTTGCAAACATGCTCACACGAACAACCTATCCTCTCTACCTAGAAAAATGGTGATCACGAGGTTTGAACCCATGACTCTCTTCTTGCTAGTGCCTTAGCACTAGCCTAGTGACCAGTTGGGCTAGCCACCCACTTGGAAAGGATCTTACCCACACTTTATCTTATACCTTCTCTCCATTGAAAACGTGTTTCACTTTGTCTTACTCTACAAAAAGCATCCATGAGATTTGAACACGATATCTTCCTTCCACAAATACTCTAGCATTGGCCTCATGACCATTTGGGCTAGCCACCCACATGGAAAGTCTTCCACCATCATTTGACTTATTCCCTCCCTTCGTCGATCGAACGAAATACTTAGCACTCTTATCTACTCCTTCTGAAATCAAATCGATTGTGATATCACTTAGGCATTAGACTTAAATGAAATTTTTGGTCCTCTTAAATATGCATTTCCAAAATGCTTTACACATTGATGAGTAGGATTTTTAAGCTTTGAAAAAAGCTTATTATTTTTATAAAGTTTAAACATAAAATTTTAGTTAGGATATTTAAATATTTAAATTTAAATTATTTAAATATTTAATTTAAATAATTTAAATATTAAATAACTTAAACCCTTAACTTCTTGAGCCCATAGCACAACTTTTAAACCAAACACTTTGGCTTATAATATAAAATATTATAACCATTTATTTTTGCCAAATTCCTTGCACCATTATGAACTTTACCTTTCACCAAGTACTTGACATCAATGACAACATAATTACTCAAAATTTCCAACAATATCCCCCTTTGTCATTGATGGCAACCCATTTTCCTTTTACCATTTTCTTTATCTTTTTTTTGTTCTGCTCCCCCTGAGAAACTACTCCCTCTGACTGAATGCTTTCCTCCTAACTCAAATCTCTCCCCTTACTCAAATCTCTCCCCCTTTATCATCAATGGCAAAGGGTCACATTTGGGGCTCAGGGACTAAGAATGAGACTCTTAGCTTAGCCCCTCCCCCACCTCCTCTTGAGGTGGTTAATTTTGGGGTGGGAGTATTTTTGATCCCAGCATACACTAATCTTTATCTTTGTCCACTTTCCTCCTCATCCTATCCTTTTGATCCCTCTGACTATTCCTATTCCTCCTTTTCTCTAGAATTTCTACTCTAAACCATCTTGTTGTATGCCCATAATTATTGCACTTATAATACTTAATGTTATTATTCCTTGGAGGTGCAAATGTCTTGGGATTTCTCCTGGTGAAGCCATATCTATTCCTATCATGAACCCTGTAATTCATTGCCTTGTGACCAAACTGATTAGAAGGGTAGCAATACCCTTGAAAAAGTTGTCTATTTTTGTATTTCCAAAATTTCTATCTTTCATGTGTCTTGCACTGTGTAGCCTTGTACCCAAACCTATGACATGAGAAGCATCATCCATTGAAACCTCCTTGCCTTGACCTCATTGATCTTTTAGTCTCTTTTACCTTGTGCTATTTCATGTTCCATATGTTCCTCATTTGTGTAATGTTCCTTTCCTTGTTGAATTTTTTGTTGTCAGACTCATCCTTATAAGTCTAACTTTCTCTTACACTCTCTTCTTCTAAAGTTTCTTCTTCTTCAGAACTTGAGGTTGACTCCTCTCCTTATTTCTTTTGTACTTGTTCAAAACCAAGTCCTGTTTTGCTTGATGTAGGTTTTTGTGTCTTGATAATCTTATCCAATTTCTTTGAGCTTCTCCCAAACCTATGTAACCTATCCTTAGATTCTTTTACTTCCTTCCTTAGTGAAGCTACTTCATGCTCTAACATTTCACATTCTAAGACCTTTGATTCTAACTTATCTTTGAACTTCCTTATCTTAGCCATTGACTTATTTAGATCCTCTATAAGCTTTCCTTTCTCTTCATCACATTCTTGAAACTGAACCTTAAGTTGTGAGTATTGCTTTCGTACCTTCTTTAATGCATCAAGGGCATGAATAAGCTCTCCATCAAGATCAACTTCTCATTTCTCTGATTTTTTATCTATTTTTTTGCATTTGAAAACATATTCATTCTTTTGTGACTCATATTTTATAGGATCAACTCCTTATTCTTCTAATTTCATTAGAATATTCTCTTCTGGTCCTTCAAGTGTATCTTCATATTCATCATCACTAAAATTGAATCCACTCTTTGTACAACTATCTTCAATATGACCAAAATTTCCACATCTAAAACACTTGAGAATTATTGGTGACCTTTTCCTAACCACTTATTTTTCTTTTTCTAGAAATAGAACTTCATCTTTATCATTATATGAGGAACTATCATCACTATCACTTGAGTACTTACTTGCATTTTATGCATAGAAAATATTCTTCTATCTTTGGAAGAAGTTATTTCCTTGTTTGCCTTGTCCATACCTGCTTTTCTTTTGGTACCTATGTTTTTTTGTTTTCATGTTCTTATGATCCTGTTTTTCTTCATCATTACTATTTCCTACTTCTTTAAAATTAGATACATAGTGACCATACTTTACACAATTGAAACATCTAACAAATTTTGTACCTTTATACTTCCTTGAGTCCTTGTTCCTTCTGACATAATTTGCTTCTTCATCACTGGATGATTCATTGCTTGAATATGACTTCTTTCCCTTTGTCTTCTTAGTAGCTTTGAAGGCTACTTATTTCTGGGAATAGGTTCCTCTTTTGTTCTCATCTCAAAAGTTGTAAGAATGCCATGTAATTTTTTTTTTTTAAAAAACCTTGGCCCGCCCATGCCATGTAATTCATCCCTTGTCAAAATATCACTATATTTTTATTCCTCTATAGCTGAAATATTTTCACTAAATATTTTTGGGAGTGACCTTAAAATATTATCACAAACATCAGATTCTTGAACTTCAAGTCCAAGTCCTTGCATGGAGTTAAAATCCTTGTCTACATGAATTATATAAGCACTAATGTTTTCCTCATCCTTCATTTTTAGATCTTTTAATATTTCCTTGAGATTTCACAACTTTACCTTTTTGTTCTTTTTATCTCCTTAATATATGCCTTGCAATTTATTCCAAATTTCCTTTGCTGATTTACAATGCATAACCTTTATAAACTCTATTTTATTAAAAAATCTCAAAATTGCATTCATTTATTTTGAATTTTAATGATGTAGAAGCTCACCATATTTATCTATAGGTGGAGTAGTTGGTGGTATGTATCCATTTTCAACTACTTCCCATATTTTATTTTCAAGTGCCATTAGGTGAATCTTCATTCTCATACTCCAAAATACATAATTGCTCCCATAAAACACTGGTGTTGAATTATCTGAGGATCCACTCTTAGAATCCATATGTGTTCTTGTGAGATTTTTCTTCAAGCTATTAAAATATTCTGAAGGAACCCGCTCTGATACCAATTGAAGAACTTAAGCTTATACTGAGAGGGGGGTGAACAGTATAAGACCACTTTTTACTTTTCTTTCCCAATCAATATTATGCAATATATCAATGGAAATATCAAGAGAAGTAATAAAATCAATGCACAAATCACCACACACAATAGAGATACCAATTTAACGTGGTTCACCAAATGTGGGCTACTCCACGAAGAAAATATTTCACTAAAATTTTCTCAACAAATATCTTGGGAAACCTTTCCCTATTACAATATTTATGGACCTCTATCCAAAGGAGACACCAATATTCTAATAAATTTTATGGATCTCTATCAACAGGATAACTCCTCCTCTATTCTAGCTAGTGATCTTCTAGAAGAACTGTTGCCTCCACTACACTGGCTTATGGATCTCTATCCACTGAAGACTCCTGCCCTCACTTAGAAGACCTGTATTCACTACTATGGGTAATGGACCTCTATCCACTGGAGACTATCATCCTCTATACTCTATCACCTCCAAAACTTGCTTTCAGCTCTATCTCAAATATACACTAAACATAGTCCTTTGGTCCAGCACAAATCTACTCAATCTCTATCCTTTGATCTACACTAAACATAGTCCTTTGGTCTAGCACAAATCTACTCAATATCTATCTTATGATATACACTAAACAAAGTCCTTTAGTCTAGCACAAATCTTCTCAATCTCTATCCTCTGATCTACACTAAACATAGTCCTTTGATCTAGCATAAATTTGCTCAATATTTATTCTCTGATATGCACTAAACACAATCCTTCAGTCTAGTACAAATTTTCTCAATATCTATCCTCTAATATGCACTAAACATAGTCCTTCAGTATAGCATATTTTTTCTCAATATTTGTCTCTCGTCTAGCACAAACCTATCCTCAAGTCTACACCAAACTCTATCTTCAAATCTGTCCTCAAGCCCTAACTCAAATCTTGACTTAATCACAAATCAACTCTATTATATCTTCTCCAAACCTTAACTCAAGGTTTGAACAACTCAATCAATCAAATCTGCTCTCAAGTCTTCTCAAAGACTTGTCTTAAATATGCCTTGTAATCTTCCATAAAATCTCACACTAATATGTCCACAAGTCCTCTCTAGAACTTGTCCAATCTACTCAACAAGTCTTCGCCAAGACTTACCTCAAATCTGCTCAACAAGTCCTCACTAAAACTTGTCTAATCTACTCAACAAGTCTTTACCAAGACTTACCTCAAATATTTATTGTGAGCTTCCACAAAATCTTACTCAACGTAACTCAATCTAACACAAAATCATCTTCAATAACTTAGAGAAGATTCACACAGAATCACACAGCATCTCGTTTAATCTCACAGAAACATATAGAGAATTATTAGAAAATCAATATGCTTCACACTCACAACAATGCTAAATAACTTTCAATCTCTTTCTCAATTCAATTTAGAATATAGAACAATTTATTTCATGGAAATTAAACTATCACTTCACCACTTCCACTTGACTAGGCTTAATCAACTCCACTCAATCAATCACTCAATGAAACACTTATTGCTTACAAACCCTAGTCCAAGCATATGAACACTCACTCAAGTATTTCCAACAATACTTATCAAACAATCTCACATAACAATGATACTCATGATCTTGTACAAACCCTAGTTTCAAGATAGTTCTCAACTTCACATAACAATGATACTCATGATCTTGCACAAACCCTAATCATGCAAATGAAGGTTCACTCAATATTTCCAACAATGCTTATCAAACAAGGTTTCTATCATCAACCTTTATTCCAAAAAAATCTTTAACAATCAAACTCAACAATGCTTATCAAACAACCCTTTTCTCTCCAACTTAGCATTCACAACATCCAACAATCACTCACAAGGAAGATGTGCCCATACCTTTTGTTTTATGAAGAGTAGACCTCAAAACCTGTCTCAATCACACTCAATATCTTTGACAATCTCAATGGTTAGATGTCACAAATTTATCCTTATTAATTTTCTTCAATAAGATGCTCACAAAATTTTGAAAATAACTTTTTTATTTTTCTCCATGACCATGCATTAACTCACACAAGTTCTCTTATCAAAATTCCTTAAAAAAGATTGTAAAAAATACCCTTTTACACCTTACTACTCCAATACCCTCAACCTAACATTTAGCATATTAAAAAGCATATTACAAAATAATATTCCTTTTCTACACTTTATAACTCCAATATTTGACTTCAAAAATCATAACCCACCAAAACCTTACAATTCCTTATATCTCCTATACCACATAAACTTTTAAATTTTTATAATAAAAATTAAGTCCTCATACCTTGAAAAAATTAATTATCTCCTTCTCTACTTTGCAAACATGCTCACACGAAGAACCTTTTCACTCTACCTAGAAAAATGGTGATCGCGAGGTCTAAACCCATTACTCTCTTCCTACCAGTGCCTTAGTGCTAGCCTAATGACTAGCTGGGCTAGCCACCTGCTTGAAAAGGATCTTGTCCACACTTTATCTTATACCTTCCCTTTGTCAAAAATACATTTCACTTTGTCTTACTCTACAAAAAGCATCTACGGGATTCAAACACGAGATCTTCCTTCCACCAACGCTCTAGTGCTAGCCTCATGACCAGTTGGGCTAGCCACCCACGTGGAAAGTCTTCCACCACCACTTGACTTATTCCCTTCCTTCACTGATCGAACGAAATACTTAGCACTCTTCTCTGCTCCTTCCGAAATCAAATCGATTGCACTATCACTTAGGTATTAGAATTAAATAGAATTTTTGGTACTCTTAAATATGCATTTCCAAAATGCTTTACCCGTTGGCGGGTATGAGTTTGAAGCTTTGAAAAAAGCTTATTATTATTTTTATAAAGTTTAAACTTAAAATTTTAGTTAGGATATTTAAATATTTAAATTTAAATAATTTAAATATTTAATTTAAATAATTTAAATCCTTAACTTCTTGAGCCCATAGCACAACTTTTAAACCAAACACTTTGGCTTATAATATAAAATATTATAACCATTTATTTTTGCCAAATTCCTTGTACCATTATGAAATTTACCTTTCGCCAAGTACTTGACATCAATGACAACATATTTACTCAAAATTTCCAACAAAAATTATTTGTTTACTTTGTAATTTACTTTCTTTGGCAACCTCTAGTGGAGTATATTTACGGATAAGCAATTATTAGAGGTATCCATTGAATCCATTGGTTTTTCTCCCCTTCTTATGGGGATATTTTTGGTATTGCATCCCCTCTTGTTCTCCCATTTTGCCCTATTGCCCTTATTTGGTTGTTGTTGTTCTGATAATTGCATTGTTTATCCTTTCAAATAGCTTTATCCATAGTCATTCTAAAGCTGCTCCTTTCCTTTATTTATTTCCTCTCATATTTTCTCATCCTCATTTTTAGGGTATTTCCTTCCCTCTATTCTATATTTTTCCTTATGCTATTCTTCTTCCTCATCTTTTCGCATCGTCTCACCTTGTTATTTTATGTGTATTCCCCCATTGCCCATCCTCCTCCTTTGGTCTACAACTTCCCCTAGCATGTGCTCTCTATGTCCCATATTTCTTCCCTCCCTTGTTTGCTAAGAATATTTTTGCTGGATGATGGATTTTTGGATTCCTCTTTCCCACAAAGTAGAAAACCCCTATGAGTCACCAAGAATGTGGGTGAAATTTTGCATCCCTTCACCCACTCTTTCATGCAGGATGATATCCTAAGGAAGTGGCTAATTTTTAAGCTCTAACATTAATTATTTGGGTGGATGGTGGAACCAAATGGTTTAATGGGCAGAGAAATAGGAGGCTACTAAGTGAGAAAATATACCAAAAGCCCACCCTGCTCAAAAGATAGCTAAGACTAGTTGGGCATATTTTTGGGAGGACAAGCATCAAAGGCCGACCCTAAATCCCTACCCTATAGTGGGGCGAAAAGTTTTAAATGAGGCACTTGTTCCCACTTGCCAAAAGGAGCCCGCATTTTCAAGGGTGGAAAATATAGAAGGTGGCAGAACCACCTCCCTAACTAAGGACAAGCTTGGGCAGAATTTCAAATGGTAGTTAAAGATTAGGCTTGATTCCTTGCCTCATTGAAAACATGCCAATGGGAATTTTTTTTGGATAGAGTGCAAATCAAAGTATGTACTTCATACTATAGATTTTGGGAATAACAAATAATATGCATTAATGATCACAACTACTTAGGTACGATATTTACATGGGTGGCAAAGAGGTTTGAATTAGCGTGGCTTACAAGGTAATTAATTCAATCACTCATCTACTTGGTTGAAGATTCATTTTAAGATTGAAAGGGTAGAGTAGGTAAGAATTCAATGCCTAGAAAGAATTTCAGAGTAATAGAAGGTATAGATTCATGCAGAAGGTTCCTAATCCTTCTGGATAGTTGACATTATCCCAGGAATAGTGTACCAGCTAAACACTATTCTACCTAAATAATCTTCTCCCACCTAACGCCATTAATGCTTGAAATTTGAATCAATTGTAAAATCTTCTATAAATAGTAGAATGCTAGCCATTCCAAAGGGTGGCTCTATAGCTATTACAATTCATATGTAAAGCCTTTTTCCATTTTGTAAATACAAGTGTGTCACCATTTGATCTTCGACTAGTGCTCTTGCAATCTATTTCATGTGTGTGTAAGCTAACATTTATTTCTGTAATAGCTATTTGAGTGTTCTCATTTAAATTTGCTATATAGATTTTGTGGGATTCTATGGATAGTTTTGGAATTCACATTCATATTTGCATTGGGGAAGAGGGTTTATTTCTACTAAAGCTAGTGGGACTAGGAGCACTCTAATTTTACATCCTAGATTTCATGCACCCATATACCTAGTTCTAGAATTCACCTTCGATCCAGTGGCACTTAGTGAAAGGTAAGAGTACCATTAGCTGATTTGTTAGATGGCATGCACGTGTTTACTCCCGTAGGTGGGTAGACTATGTGTCTTAATGTATTTGCATCTATCCTTATCCGTTTTGGCTATGACCTACCTTTTTTATTTATCCTTCATTCTTCCTTTTCCTCCCTTAGTTAGTAGGAAGGTAGCTAGGAACACATCCAAGAATCGGCCTTCTTGGAAGATTGACTACCCTACCTTCCTTGGGTGTGGTGGTCATTTAATATTGGTGTAGCTCTGTGGGTGTAATAGACTAAACCATTCTCCATCATCTTTCCATTAGGTCATATTTGCGACCAACACTACCTTGTGGGCCCATCATACTAGCATGCATATTCCATAGGTGCCTCACCCTATGTATTGAAGAACACAAGCTTATACTGAGAGGGGGGGTGAACAATATAAGACCACTTTTTACTTTCTTTCCAAACCAATATCAATTAATGTACTTAATTACAATAACCAAATATAGTAGTGTGCATTAATAACTTAGATAGTCATAGTAAAAAAGAGCACAAGTCACCACACAATTGAGACACAACAATTTATGTGGTTCACCCAATGTGGGCTACTCCACGAAGAAAATATTTTACTAAAACTTTCTCAATCAATATCTTTGGGAATCACTCCCAATTACAATGTTTATGGATCTCTGTCCAAATGAGAACTCTTTCCCCTTCTACTCTGGCTATGTGATCTTCTAGAATACTCTGTCTCTCTATTGCACTGACTGTGTTGGCTGTTGGATCTCTATCCATTGAGACTCTGTCCTTTGTACTCTATCACCTCCAAATATTTATCAATAGGCTCACTAAGAACCTGCTAAATAGGTTCACATAGAACCTGCGTAACAAGATCACATAGAACTTGTCCAATGTTGAATAACAAGCTCACACAAAACCTGTCCAATTCTGAATAACAATCTCACATAGAACCTGTCCAATTCTTAATAACAAGCTCACACAGAACCTATCCAAATTTGCCAACAAGCTCACTAAGAACTTGTCCAAATCTTCTCTAACAAGCTCACCAAGAACTTGCTCAAATCTACTCTAGCAAGCTCACCAAGAACTTGCCCAAATATGATCTAGCAAGCTCTCCAACAACTTTCCCAAACCTGCTCTAGCAAGCTCACCAATAACTTGCCCAAATATGCTCTAGCAAGCTTACCAAGAACTTTCCCAAAACTGCTCTAGGAAGCTCATCAATAACTTGACCAAAACTGTCCACAAATCTATCTAGAAATCTATCCCAAAAGCCTTCTCGAAGGCTCAACCAATCATGCTCAAGTAGTACTCAAAACTCATCCACAAATATATCAAGGCAAGGCTCAAAGATGAACTCAAAAATGAATGGCAATGCACTCTTTAATGAATGACAACAATGATCCACAATGCTCTCAACTCAACTCAAGTCTTGTAGAACCATAAAGAGAATTGTTAGAGACTCAATATGTTCTAAACTCAATCTCAACTAATCACCACAAGGGACAACTCTTCTTCACAAACCCTAGTCCAAGTATGCATCAACCAACTCAAATGTTTCCAACAATGCTCAACCACAAATCTCACATAACAATGATACTCATGTTCTTTTCTAACTTAAGTTCTTTCACAACCAATGAGCTTCAACCACTATGCTTATAACACAAGGTTTAAACACAACTCTCAATTCATAAAAACTTGAAGCATTCAACCAACCACTTTCGAAAAGGAAACCACAATCAATCATTTTCTCTCCAATGATATTTCAGAAATCAACCACCATAAACAATCAATAGGAGAATGTGCCCATACCTTTTATGAATATGAAAAAACCTCTTTGTAAATCTGCCACAATCACAAAATTCTTTTACCAATCTTCACAAGGGTTAGTAGATCACAAAATAATCAACATTACTCCACATTTCAATAATCATCACCAAGGCCTTTAATTGCACAACTTCCTCATCTCTCCTAAAACCACTTATACCATAGAATAAAATAAATAAAAATATTGCATACCTTGTCACCTCATGAAAGAATTAATCCTCTTAAAAAAGAACAAACAAACTTCACTTTTGGAACCCCTTTACAAAATTGTAAACATCTCTTTACACACACCATATTTCTCCTTCTAAATAAGTTAGTCAAATAGCCCTCGAAATAAGCTTTTCGACGATATTTAATATAATATACTTTCAAAAGGAAAAACACCAAAAATCTCTCTTTTTCTAACCATGCATCAAGCTCCTCTCAAATAATATCCAACACCATGGGATATTTAATTTCTTCCTTAAACAATATTCAAAATCATAGAACAAAGACCTTCCTCCAAAATATAATTGACATAAAAAAAAAAAAAAATCTAAGCTTTTAAATCATCGTCAACACCATACACCCTTTTCTCTCCATTACACTTTAATAAAACCAAAAAGATAATATTAATTTTTCTAACCTTATACCTCCCAAACCAACTTTGGAAATACCATATACACCCTTTTCTCTCCATTACACTTTAATAAAACCAAAAAGATAATATTAATTTTGCTAACCTTATACCTCCCAAACCAACTTTGGAAATACCATAGACAATGCAAAATATTTTTTATTCACTACCCTTCCGCATAAATTGGAGTTCATGAGCATACCTCTTACATCCCTTAAAAAGGGGATTTGGTGTGATTTGATTTGTCGTCTCCTCTAGCCAAGTCGTTTGGCTAAACCGCGTGGGCTATCCATGCCCACGTCAGGAAGGGAGAGGGGCCTCCCTCTTATATCTGAAAAAGTCTCTTCCTTGGCACAAAAACTGAACCCTGTTCCCTCTTTGACCACAGTGCAATCCATGCTCCTTTTACTCGCACAAAAACCGAGGCACATGCATTAATCAAATTACCTTCGTCCACTTTCAATATTTTGGGGCTTCCTCCTTTTATACTCGAAGGAGTATTTTTCTTTTACGTCGACGATTTTAATCATCTTTATTCACCATGTTTTGTCCTTATGCTCAAGGGCTTCGATGACGTCGGCAATAATAAAACATTAATTTTAAATTTTAATTTTAATTAATTAAAATTTAAACTTAAATCTTTAAAATTAAATATCTCCATCATTGAAACACCTTTTTTGATGAAACGAAAGCCCAAACCGGGTTTTAAGAAAAACCAATTTCAAATATACCATCCATGGTTTTAAATAAAATATTTTATTTTCCTGCCTTGGTTTTCACAAAAACCTTATAAATTTCCATGCTTTCCAAAATATGATAAATGCTTATTTATGAAATTTTTTGGCCACCAAAACCAAATATGATCCATGTGATATCAATTATCCATGCGACATAAATGACAACATAAAATGCCTCAAATTAACTCAAATTTCCAACATGTCTTACTATATGGGTTTGAGGTGGTGTTTCCTTTCAAGCTCGAGGTTCCCTTATTGTGCATCTTGTTGCAAGATGCCTCGATCGGTGATGATTATATCTTAGATCATTTAAACTAATTGGAGCTTCTATATGAAAAGTGTATTCATGCTTTAGAGCATTTGTGATCCTATCAAAAGAGGCTCAAGTGGTCTTACTCTAAGAAATTTCACAATCATTATTTTGAGGTTGGGTACCTTGTCCTCAAGGAAAAATAAAAGAATACCAATGGTCATTCTGATACTAAAGGTAAGTTCCGGGCTAGTTGGTTAGGGATCTTTGTCATAATAGCTAATTTTTGCTTATATGCCTATCACTTAGTTTCTTGGGATGGTGAATAACTTAAACCAATGAACATAATGTATTTAAAAAGATATTATGGTTAATCAATCATCTACATTGCATATTACATTTATAATAGTTTCATATAGCATCATTCTTTTCCTGATCATTCTACATGGTTGCATGTCATATTTTGCATGATTTCTTGACATTTTATTCCATTCGTATTTATGCTTATAATTATATACACTTATTCTTGTTCATATAGATTTTGGGGATTCACGACTATGGCACATGATGACACCTAGTTAGGTCATAGTTCACATTCATTATACTCTCACTAGGGATCTAATGCCTAGTGAATCCCCAACCTAGGTCATAGTTCACATGCATTATTTTCATCCACTCATGCATTTCATTTAGGCTTTTATTTTAGGTTCATTGCATTTAGTTAATATTCATATCATCTCATCTCATTAATACAGGTTCAATTGCATCCACTATGTCTGTTTTCACCATGCATACAAAAAAATCTATATAATAAATAATATATATATATATATAACCAAAAATCACACATGAGCACACACTCACACTTTTTCCTACTTTCATGTTGCTTATTTTTCTACTTCCCTTTTCCTATCTTATTTTATGTCTATCTTGTTCTCCCTTTCTTCTACATCTGCCATTTCAAGTTGTCATCAAGAATTTTGCATTCCTCCAAAAACTCAAGGGGGAACCATAGCCTAGAGGCATTAATCTCCCTACTTCCTTGATTTGCATGTAAAACATGAATGCGTCTAGAATTAAATCATTTTTGCACCACTCCTTTCTTCTAAACCAACCACTCCTTTTTTGTTTTCCATCCTTCAAACTTAGGTGTCTACATCTTTATTTGACACATTTATTAGGCCATAAATGTATCAAAGAGAGGGTAAAATGTAAACATGGAAAATTGATCCACTTGAGTGGGTCATTTTCCTTAGTTCCTTAGAGAGACCCTCCAACTTGCCAAAAAAAAGTTTGGGCCCCTCTCCCCATCCTTTTCCCTTTTTTCCTTGCTTTGGAAAAATCGTGATTGACCCTTGCAAGGTACAACTTTTCCTAGTGAGATTTTTCTCTTAGAAAATAATAGCATCTCAGTTAACTTTCTTTGGAGTTGTTTTTTCCTCAATTTTCCCACCCATTATTGTTTCAAATATCTTATAAATAGAGGGTTTGAAGCTTTATTTTTTTTCCTAGAATCCCAAGTATAATCACCAAACAATATTGATTTCTAGATCTCTTCTAATCACAAATTTCAAGTGAAGCAATCTAACAAGCTGCTAACAAGCGTTGATACAAGTGCTAACCAGATTCTATTTAAGCTTTTATATTTTGTGGATATATCGTATACTACATTTGATTATTTGTTGTTGCCCTTGGTGGATGAGTGTGGAAGCCCTAAGGAGGAGTCTACTATCTTGGATATATTCATCCTTTTGTTTACTTTTTGTAACCACCAGGTTATTTTTGTTCTCCTGCATTTTACATATTGCTAAATTTATATTTATTATTAGTTTATTTGCATTGTTTTGTTGCATTTCTCTTTTGTTGAGAAATCATGCCCTATAATTATAGAGCATGATTTTGGTAGAAGAAAAATCACAGTCACCCTGTATAGGATGTAATTTCACCAAAACTAAGCTTGGGGCTAGAATTTCACTCCCAAACCCTAGGCCTACATTTCATGATATATTTAGGACATAATTATGGAAACTACATTCTGCTTATCATTATGTTCTATTGCATTACATTCTACTTAGTCTTCTTCCAAAAATTTCAATTTTCACTTTTGCATTTTAAAGGTCAGCTAAAAGGACCTAGGGGGCTTGAGTACTACACCTCCAAGTACAGTCATACAACAACCTAAGTAGGCATCCCAATGCTGATCATATTTTTCAATAATTTTTGTGAAGTTATTTTGTAGGATATAAGTTGTGGGACATTGTTGGATGCAATATAAAATCTTGGAACAACCATAAAATCATACAAGTACCCTAGTATATATTTAGGTTGTTTTTTGATCACTTTTATCTATTTCTATCCAAAATAAATATCCCAAGTGAGAAAATGCATTTGATTAAGTTCCTAGGCATTTGAAATAATAAAGGCATATAGTGTTCATTTAGGGTTTTAGCTTTGTTTGTGCATATTTTTTGGACCCTTGCTTAAAGGTTCTATTTTACCAACCCTAGGGTTATTTATTATTCAAGTAAATAATTATTATAGGGTTAGATCTTGTCTTCTTACATCTTGTATTGTTCTTTCCTTTTTCATAATGTAGTCTAGAAGGCCAAACATAGGTGCATGCTTAATTGACACATCAAAACATATTCCACCCTAAACTTGGAGCGAGTCCTAAAACCATCTCTGGTAAACCCTTCCCCTGGTTTCCTGCTTGAGTGTGGAGTTATAACATACCCCCATGGTTCACCTCGGCTCCTAGCAGATTCAACCAAGAATCATACATAGTAGGGCATTTTTCCCCTGTATAAAGAGAAAAATATGTTTTAGATTGAGGCTTAAGAACCAAAGGTGGTTTTTTAAATTTAGAATATTTTTTTATTTTGGATAACATGGTGGTTGAGAAGGTGTATTTGAATATAGATAGTTTTGAAGTTGAGATTGTTGAGGTTGTTGTTGTTATCTTGTAGTGATAAATATTATTCCAATCATGTTATGATATGAGTGTGGAACACTATGATATGAAACTTGAATAGTTGTTTTTTTGATCATGATTAGGTAGAAGATTTTGAAATATTTCTATCTTGATTAGTGGAAGCAATTATTTTATAATCACCAAAAACAAGGTGACCTTCATCCAATAAATACTAGACAACATGTTTGAGTCTTTTACATTAATTTGTAGTATATCCTTCCACTTGATGATAACCAAAAAGTTGATTTGCATCATACCAATTAGTAGTGGTGTCAAGTTTTCTAATTGTTGGAAGCTCAACCATATTAATTTCTAAAAGTTGCTTAAGAATTGAAGATAAACGTTGATTAAGCTTAGTGAAATTTCTTTTAGGTTTTTGAGGTTTATTAATCACTCATTTTTGTGGAGAATTTATGGTGTTAACATTATTATTTTGGTGATTATCGATGACACCATCACCAACTACATGTTTATTTTTATATTTAGATTTAGCAGGTTTCTCTTCTTCATTCTTAAGTTTTAATTGTCCTATTTTTGTAAGGGTGGTTTCAACAAGTCTTGTTAAATCAACCACTTCCTCAAAATATGTAATAGTTTTAGTTTCCAATTCATATGATATTTTATCTTGAATATTACTAATGAAAACATCCAACATATATTTAGGTGGGGAGATAATATTATTTGCCCATAAATCTTCTCCATTTGGATAGGAAATACATGAAATTTTCATATTTAGCCTATTTGAGTTAGTATAGATCTTGAAGGACAAATATTTTCTCTAAATAAGTAGTAAAGTGTTGAAAAAAAATATCAATATGTTTTTCAAAATTTCTAAGATAATGGTGTGGTAGTTGATAATACCATTCTAGTGTTGCACCTCCACAAATTTTATGAAAATTTTGTAATAATAGCATATCACCATAAGTGATGTCATGACAATTAGTTTGAAATGCTCTTATATGATTAATTGGGTCTTCCATACCCTTATACATTGGGAGTTTAGGTGTTTAAAATTTATTTAGGTATGGGTAACATGCTACCATAGGATCCGAAGGTTTATTACACAACTTTATATGAATAAGTGAAACTAGATGCTTGAATAGTGTCCATGCATTGAGCTAGTTGTTTTTACTAATGTGGTTAGGTTTTGAATTAGGAGGTTGCAAAACCAAAGGTTAAGTTGTGGGTATATTTTTTCCAAAATTATTTGGGGGTTGATTGTAAGTATTAGACATGATATTTTGATATGAAACTTGATTCATATTATAAGTGTTTATATTAGAATGAGGGGAATATGTATTATTTTTTTGGTGTATTGAAGTGTTGCTAACGTTAGGTAGCATAGAAGAAAAATTATTATTAGGAGGAAAAGAAGAAAAATTGTTATTATGAGGAATAACCAAAAAAAATATTAAGGTTAGAAGGTATAAAAGCATTATTAGTTGGCGGATGTTGAGAGTAACCTCATACATTTTTTGTTATAGTGGTGGCATTAATATAATTAGGATTTGCAGTGTTAGAAGTATATTTATTTATATTTGGATTTATAGGAGGTTGATTAAATAAAGGATCATTATTTGATCTATGAAGGGACATAGAACTAGAGTTTGGAATATGTTGTATTTGAATGTCATTCAAAATAATTTCTCTTTCAAAAGCTATTACCATAATATGTTTTTTATACCTTAGAAAACTTACAATATGATTTAAATAATTATAGGTAAGTTGACCATGTGACCATTCTATTGGATTAAGAGATCTAGTAGTGTCATCATCATATTATTCAAGGTTTGGATTTTTTTATTATCAATTTGTTGTTAAATATCATCCCACAAAGGGTATTTATTTAGATCTATAATTATTTTTCCACTATGAAGGTAAGGAGCCATGATTTAGAGGAGGATGAAATTAGCTAATTACTTAAATCTTGATTAAATAAATGTAGCAATGCTATGAATATAAATTTCAACTAGCCTATATACCTTAGGAAGATATCCTCATATACCTCAACCTACCTAATATACCTACCCTTTAGATATACCAATGGATACTAAAAGTGACTTGGTACCCTTGATATATGTGATTGTATGTCAGGGAAAACCTTGAGGTACTACACTAGGAATGGTATGATGATCATTCACACCTAGATACATGACTTAGTATTAATATTACCATGATGAATAGAGGCGCCAATTATTAATCTTAAGTGATTTAATCTACACAACCAAAATGAAGTGGTCATGCTAATGTTTAAATAAATTTTTATCTTTTAAATTATGTGAAGGTTTTTGGAGTAGAAGGAATTGTTTTTCATGTAAATTTCACTGAAATATGAGAAGTAACCCATGATTATTTAGTATATTTTCTAGGAATGGGATCCCTTTGAGTGTTTTCTCACCTTAAAACCTCAAGTGGTAGGTTTTTCTCATGTATAAATGGGGTTCACCAAGAGTATTTTAAAGGAATTGCTCCAAATCCTATTTTTGATTGTGAAAATTTTATAAAAACCTAAGTTTAATGTCTCTAAAGGAATTAATGATAACTACATAAAATTCTTAATATAAATATGCATAAAACAAGGTATGCATCATACAATAGTTATACTAGATGCTTTTCATTTTTCTTTCTAAAACAAGAGTTACAAGAAACTAAAGTCTTTTCTTTTTTAGTAAAATTTCAAGAGGAGTGCACATACAAATATAACATAAAGCATACTACATGCAAGTTAATACCTAATGAAAAGGAGATAAACAAATTAAATGATGATTAAAATACTAGTTCTTTAACCTTCTTTTTTGTTTTTATATCTTTAAAGAAAAATAAGGATTAAACCTAGATTTATTTTGACCTTACTTGATTATAATGATACCTATAGAAAATAGAAAGAAGCCAAATAGTATACAACTCTTTTTAAATAGAATAACACTAAAAACTATTAAAGAGAATACCTCAATTAGTGTTTGAGACAAAATTATGCTTTTTCTATCTGAACCATGATCTTAAAAATAACAACTCTCAAGATGAACCTGTGATCTTGAAGACCTACAATCATAAACCAAAAGAACTTGCAAATGTTTTTTTTTGCTCTTGGGACTTGCTAGAAAAAATAAGACTAATATCTTCTTAATTGAAATCAAGCCTCAAGGTCTCCTTTAAAAGACCAAATTTGCATGAATATAAATGTTACCAATTTGTAGAATGATATTGCACCAAAACGGATGGATGAATGATCTTGGAAAAAGAGCATAGGAGATGAAAAATGGGGTTTCTACAAGGAGTTAATAAGCACTATTTAAAATAGAATTATTCTTTGTTGGGCTTGGCTATAATTCTAGCTAATAGGCTCTAAACCACTACTCTAGCTAATCAAAGGATGTTAAAATGAAGTATTTGATAGGGATATAAGATATTAATAATAGAAAAATGAAGTACCAAGGGATATAGAAGTTGTAGAAATAAATATACCTTGTACAATATTTAAAACAAAATCATGCCCTATAACATAAAGGCACGATATTACAAGAAAACATCTAAAATGTAGTTGATGATAAATGGGGTAAGTTGTGGGTTAACAAAAGGATTTGAGAGGGGTATTCTAGAGATATAAAAAGGAGGTTGTTGAAGGTAAGTTCCAAGGACCATAAACCTTTTTCTCCCAAGCCATATAAAATCAAGGTTGTGTCCTCTAAATGTAGGTTGTGATCCTGATTATGCAAGGCTTATTCTAAAGGACGAGATTAGGGAGATACTCTTAGCTAGTTTAAAATGCAATAAGGAGAGAGGATAAGTAAAAATAATGTATTATAGAAGATAATTGGGGTAGCACACATATTTACCCCCCCCAAAATCCTCTTAGATCATAATCACACCTTAGAGTGATAGACCACGTTTTGCCTTTATAAGTCTATATAAGGAAAATTAGGACCCAAAAGAAGTTCTTATAAGAATGTAGAGACTAAATTCATACAAATAATTAGAGGGAAAATGGCAAGGATAAAACTCATATAATGCGATTAAAATATATATTAAAATTAAAATAATAAAAATAACAAGCACAATGAAATCCAACAAGAGGTAAGATAATGTAGAGGGGGAAAATCATGCACCAACATATGATTCTCAATGTTTGATTCGTTGGGAACCCTAAGGTGACCGTGGTGGCCATTATAACTCTACACTCAATGCAAGGATAGAAGGTTTCACCAGGAAGTATTTTAGGACTCACTCCAATTCTAGGGTGGAATGTGTTTGAATTTTTCAATTAAGCACACACCTATGTTTGGTATTTCTAAACTAAACTAAGATAAATGAAATAAAAATGTAGGGCACACAAAATGCAAGACAAGGGCTAACCCTAGAATTATTCTTTGTTTGAATGCTCTCTAATCCTAGGTTGCAAAAATAAAATCTTTGAAAAGGGGTCCAAGAGAATGCACAATCGATATTCAAATCCTAGATGGACACTATATGCCTTTGCTCTTTAAAATACCTAGGATATCAACTAAATATTTTCCCTTATTTATGGTCTAGGTTTTTAGCAAAAGTTAATAGAAAACACATAGAAAAAAACCTAAATATCTATTAGGGAACTTAGTTTATTTGGTAGTTGATCCAAGCTGTATCTTGCGTCCAACTATGACCACCATAATGACCCCTCACACATGTAATGCTTTCCTATTGCATAAATATTAAATGAAAGAAACAAAATGGACAGATATGAAATTAACAAGAAATGATAAGAAACAAGAACTCTTTATTCCATTCACAAAGGAGCCAATATCGGTTATAGATATGTCCCTATTAGGGATACCATTTTGATACTCTTAGTACAATAGAAAAATGCATGGTTCATTTCCTCTCAAGGGTGCATGTGAGTTTAGGTCATTTGGGTGACACGAACTGCTCTAGGGTGGAGGTGATACTCTTCTTCTCATTGGGGAAGGATTTAAATGGTTGAGCCTCCTTTAAACCTGCTTTCCTATGGTCAAGCAACAACACAAAAGCATTAAAAGCATATGAAGCCTCTCATGATGAGGCCCTTTAAGGAAAATAAGCATAAAGATAGCATATCTATATGAAATCAAGAAAGTAGATAAACTATGCTAAACATATGCAATTATCATAAAGATTGATGGAAATGTGTAAATGCAAGGTACAACTATTAATATATGGAATCCATTGCATGAAATAAAGCATCAAAGCATGAAAAGAAGCTAATTATGTCCTACCTATTACAATGAAATGAATCTAACTAAATCTTTAATTTGGCTAGTCAGAGTCTCTAAACTACCAAAAAAAGCAATAAAATGATTAACCTAATATATCTAAATGTACTACAAAAAGGAACAGTAAGGATATCTATCACCTGATGCAAAACATAGCTCATATGAGCAGTCTGCACTCTAAACTACAGCTGATAGTCATGGTCTGCAACCAAGTAGTTTTAACCTCCAATTCTAGGGTAGTGGGCTTGATCCTCCTTGTCAAATTGATGATAAAGGGTCACCTTGGTGTCCTATGACTGATTTGGTGCTTGAATTATTTGAATGGGCCTATGTTTTCCTAAATTAGCATTTCTTGGCTCTCCTAGATCCTTAGGGCATCCATAGCACAATTGGTCATGATGTTTGACAAATTTACAATGGGGATGGCAACAAGGCTCTCACTATGCACTCAAAATGGGTTCACAGTTCGATAGGGCTTCGCCACTTTAATCTCCAATGCTTGCTTCATAATTTTCCCTAATTCTAAGGGGTACTTATAGGATTACCCAAGGGCTAGGGGTGGCTTCATGGAGAAGCTAATATCAATAAGGGGTGATTAGTATAGTTGGATTGGAAGCTTTTGTCCTCTAACCACCTTCTTATAGAACAAATTGTCGTTCAAAATGATGTGGCTTGGTTGAAGGCCACTGAAATTTAGTTTAGACCACAGGTGACAGCTGCGGTTCAAACTGTAAATCGTAGGTCTTAGCTGTGGTTTAGCCTGTAGACTATAAGTCTCATCCGTGGTTCAGACTAATTAGGCCAAGGAGCTCAAATTGAGTGCTTAGAACCATTGCTCTATCTTGGAGTCTATCCAAGATCTTCCATATGGCCTTGTAGCATGTCCCATATGAGTATTCGCCCTCGACATGATGTGTTTTAGGTGTCTACAGATGCCTCTTTTGAGATTCATTGTGATATTGAACAATGCTGAGAAAAAATGGACCTCCTAAAATGATATCAAAGGTTCTATGATGATCATTAGTCTTGATCAACATTAGATACCCCATGTCCTACAAAATGATGTGTATCCTAAAATTATTTCTTCCAACTGGGTGGAAGGCTTAAATTTACAAAATTTTACCCTCGTCATCAGACATTTAGGTAGCTTTGGTGCTACATTAGGAGTTAGGCCTATATAATCGAAAGGATGAGAGTTACAAACAACTATCATAGTTGCTATTTGCCCCAAGCAAAAGGGTAATCTTATGATAGTCTTTAGAAATGATTCACAAGGATGAACGCAAATTTGACAAGATCAAGGAATCTACGGTTTTTAGGACCTTCTGTCAACTTTGATTATGATTTTAAAGCATGACTACCCCCCCAAGTGACGAGTCGATGAGGGTAATAACAATGTATGAAGTGATGATGTCGCTTGACCACTATGAATTATTTGAACCAAGTTAGATTTGAGCACTTTAAATACGTGTCTAAGCCTAGCTCAACTTATGATTGCAACTATTAATAGTAATTGCATATTTCTATCCCATGGAGTGGTTGGGCTACAATAGCCTTCTTAGGGAATCAAAATGATACAATTCCAATTAGACTCATGTTGAATCAATTTATCAATGATTTTCTAAAAAGGTGTCATAGAAGAAATGACATGAAATGCCTCATTTCTGTGGAGCAGTCTAGCCTCGAAGGCCTTATTTAGGATTGAAAAGAAGCATATCAAATCAACGATGATAATTTTACCCCAAATGTCCTTATGGTTATTTACTCATCGCACCGGATTGCATGGAGCGTCAGTTGCTACAACCACCAAGTGTATAGGGTAAATAATTGAATACAAGGTGCATTTTGCTTTTGACTTATTTAATTTTTTTTTACTTTTTGAATTTTTTATTGATCCTGGTGCTTAAAAATCACCAAATTTGCAAAATTGATTGCTCTTATTGAGATTTTCATCCATTAGGAGTTATTGATTTGTCTTTTAAACTCATCCTACGGTGGGATTTGAGTGCATTGTATGTTAGTTGCAAACCGCATCCAGGGCCTACAGTTAAAATTTCAACTTTTGGGAATCACAGGTCAGAGCTACAGTAGGAAAACCCTAATTATGAAACCATGGGTGTGAGTTGCGGTCCAAAAAAAATTGGAAAAGGGTATAAAATTTTCCAATTTGAAAATTATGTCATTATTCCCTAAAAGTGACTTGCAACTGAGAACTCTGAGAGGTGAGGCATCAATATTTAACGTGAAGTGCTACCAAAACTCACACCTATGACCTTACACACATCTTGATGGCAGACCACATAAAACCCTCTTCTAGATGAGGTCTCAATGCAGGTAAGGTAGTTCAAAATTGAGTCCTCATATTCCTTACCAATTAAAATGAACCTCATTAATTAATGGGCTAATTGAACCTCATTAAATTGTTGGCAAAGAACATCACCATAGGCTAGGCTAGGTTAGTTTTTTAATTTTGTTTTGGTTTTAGGCTAGGAAGTGACCCGAAATGGGTCAGGTTCTAGACTGTAGTTGCTAGCTACGATTCCCAATTGACATATTGGGGACCATAGGTACCAGCTGTGGTTAGGTTCAAAATACAACGGTTAGAAATTTGATAGTTGTGTGGACCGCGGGTTCAACCTGCGGTTCCCTAACTTTAGAAAATTTTTCCATATTTATTTATTTTTTTAAATTTTCTTGGAAGTTAATGTCATTTATTGCATCTAGGAGATGTATTATTTAGAATTTTTGATCATCCTTAGCATATTTTGGTATTTTTACCATTTTTTTTTATTTGTTTGATATTTTTAAGGTTGTTTTTTAGCTATTTTTGGTTTTTTTTAGTTAACTTTTATCCCTTATATCTTGTTTCTTTTCAAAAATTAAATTCTAGAGTGAGGGAGCTAGACATCCTTTGCACCCTCTATAGAGAGTTCACTAGGCAGGAGCGAGAGTGGTTTGGAGCCATTGGCTTTGGCTATGTTTTAGATCTACCCACTATCAGGGTAGATCAAGCTTACCTGACTACGTTAGCCCAAAGTTGGAATGTTCATACCAACTCATTTCATATACCTATAGGTAAAATGACTATGACCTTAGAGGACGTATACCAGATATTTGGGATCCCTATTGATAGAAAGCCCATCATGTCCTCCTCCTTTTAGAGCAGGAGCACAATTTTTTATTCCATATTCAACGATTAGAGCTAGGAGGCACAACATCGGATTGACCATGGATGTGTCCACATTGGGTACTGGTAGGGATAGGTCATCTTATCTATTCAAGAGGCTGTATTTATGCACCTAGTCGTGCAAGTTGTGCTTTCAGACTCCTCAGGTGTGAGGATCCCTTGGAACCTTCTGGCCAATGTTCGAAGGGTTATACAACTCTACACGATAGCCACTACTCCTAGACTGGGGGAGCACTCTATTGTGCTAGTTGTATCGAGAGTTATATCAGATTACTAGTAGGAGCCAATTAGGCATTAGCTACAGCCTACTCCAATAAATTTGGGGTTGGCAGCATATCTAGATAGAGCGACCTATGGAGATACCATTGTATGTTATTCTGATTGATGATGCTCATCAGTGCTACATTGCATTTTGGCCCCATGAGGAGGAGGGGTTTCATAGCAGGTCCCATATTGGGGATGTATAGCATTACATCGACCGATCTACAACATTGTGGTTGTACGACATTGAGTGGTACCCCTATATGGGGTGTCCTGCATGGCCGAAGGCTGACGAGCGGCTGTGCCAGGCTCATCAAGACAAATGGCTCCTCAGCCATAAGGATGAGATTTGTGAGTACCAGTTCTACTATCGAGTCCTATGATAGTTTAGTATTACACAAGAAATCCCAGATATACCCATTATCTATCGATGACTAGTGCTAGAGATAGATTTGCAGTGGGTATAGCCTACACTATTGGGATATGTTGCTAATGAGTTCCATGAGTTGGGGGTTTTTGAGGCTGGGACCACACCTAATTATGATACTTGGTGGTCCCTACTACAGTGGTAGGGATCTGGGCCCCTAGGATAGATATATGATGGGGTGAATATTGATCCATAGGGGCACAATGTGCATCGATAGACTGAGGGTGGATGGGGGGCAGAGGTTGATCCCCAGGATGCACCACATATGGAGGCCAAGTAGGAGGCCCTAGATGAGGGTGAGGTACTTCTATATAGTGAGGTGGGGTAGCTGCTAGCCCATGTGGTATATCTACAGAGCCAGGTTGGGAGGTTTCAGTCGTAGATGCACCAGAGGGATACATCTATCACCATGCTAGAGGTGAAGTTGTCTCACAGTGAGAGGAAGCTATGAAAGACCTGATAGGAGCTTACAACTATGATAGAATGTGCTACAGCCACTAAGGGTCAAGTCTAGGAGTTGACTAGTACACTCACACTAGCAGAGGCACGACGAGATGCAGCTATGGCAGAGTGGAACTTGGACAGGGTAGTGATGGGTGGTCCACCATTTACATAGGTTGGTATGGCACCTCCTACATCACCAGTACCTCTACTGCCAAGAGGTTAGGACCCCATGGTCGAGATCATATGACTGACTATCCTCGTAGAGGAGGATAAAACTATACAGGATGTGAGGGTAACTCGCATATCTCAGCTGAAGGGCCACATTAGATTGCTAGATGGGGATATTCTCGAGGATATATTTTGCATGTACCCATAGGACCAACTCTAAGATGAGGAATAGGGAGACAAGATATTCTTCTACCATATCTAGACACATAGGACCAAGAGGACTCATCGGTCTGAGCGGTCCCACAGGTCTTTAAGCACTCAGGGTGCTAGCTTGTAGAGGACACAGGGGATTGGACCTCATGTATGGAACCTCTTTAGATTGGGCTAGGCACAGGATCCTCAATAGGCTACCCAGCAGGTTCTAGAGCAGACTGTAGAGTATGCTCCTAGAGATAGGGCTGAGGGAGGTGGAGATGGCTCTAGTGGAGGAGGATCAGGCTAGAGCTAGGCTCTCCACTTGATACAGGCTATCTCATTTTTGTTTGCATCATTTTTTGTGTAATGTCAAAGGACCTACATGATTGTAACTTGTAGGTATTTTTATGTACCCCGATGTACTCTTTTGACACACACACACACACACACACACACACACACACACACATATATATATATATATATATATATGATATTTGATCATTTTGGCTCATTATGTGTACTTGTATATTTTTAATTTTATGTTTATGTTATGCACATGGATGCAGATGTTTACATTGATTTAATGCTATATGATGTGATGTATGGATGACATGCACTATATAACTATTTTATTTCATCATGATAATATGCAGTGATCTAGATATTTAGATGTGCTATTTATGATGGATGCATATGGATGCGATGTTTTGATTTAAATGCATATTTAATTTTGCTTTAGTGTATGCATTTAATTTTTGATGATGTCATGATATGTAGGTGTAAATGTATGTAATGGACTATTTACATGATGGTAATCTAATGTAAATGAACCTGTATGCTTTAATCACTTAAAACATAAGGAATGAATGCGATACATGTTTAACAATTTAATGGATGACACCACATAATGTATGAAAACCATATGTGTAATTGAAAGTTCTCATTACAAGAATTTAATCAACTAATCACCCATATATGAAATGCATTTATATGAAGTGGTATGGTGCGAATGATATAATATGTCATTATATATATTCCTTTTGCAATTTGACAGATATGCATGATATAGTCAGTGACCGTCTAGATATAGTTTTTGATATCCATTCGGTATCTATCCTATATCATAAAACTTTATGCTCAATGTAATGATGTACCATGAATCTATATTTTGCAATTTGATGATTGAATGAATTTTATGTTTGATGATTTATGAGCTTTTGATATTTTTTTGCTTTTAGCAAATATTTTTAAGGGTTTTCCATGAGACTCAAACACCTTAGTGGATTGCTCAAAAGTTGTATAATAATCATACTATACTTTTGAGATACAAGGATTTTTCTAGGATAGGCCCTAACTATTCATTATCCTTGTGTGTTCACATGAATATATTAAGATAAGACACGAGCATTCCCCTATGTCAGGCAGGATTCTTTCAGCCCATTGCTAAGATAGGGGCTCCAAAAATGTCTTATCCAATCCTAAGTTTAGATTTTAGTTGGAATAAGCCACTATGCAATGTAGGAAACCTGAAGCTAGCTCTTCCACATTCAAAAATTGGTCTGTACACAAGTAAAATGCAAGTGTATCAGACATATCATCATGCGTAAGGTACAGTAGTGCTGACAATTCCAGGGATTCAAGCTCATTCCTTTCTATCCTTAAATTTTTGGGATACTTGCTCATATGTGTAGTGAAGCAAGGGATTATATTTCTTTTTGGATCTAAACTATATTTGGATATTCATTTGATGTCTCTTAAAACTAGATTTTTGATCTTCATTTCATCTCCACTCGAACTTTGATTTATGATCTTCACTTGATCTTGATTTGAACTTGATTTGTGATCTTCATTTGATCTTCACTTGAGCCTGTTTTATGATCTTCATTTGATCTTCACTTTTTGGCATTTACATGTGATAATTTTTTTCATAAACTTCCTTTTGGGGGATTTTGCTTTATTGGGAACTATTTTTGGGATATCGATCTATGATATCAATATGGGATGTCAATCTATGATATCGATCTAGGGTATCAATATTGAGGATTGATGTGATATTGCTCATTTTATCGTAAGAAAGGGATTCTGAATAGGGAACTAAACTATACTTTTTCCAATTGCCAACATTTCCTGAACCATATGCATAGGGGGATAAGCAAGAATAATTCCTTTCACCTCAGGATACCTGGTCCTGCTTCACAAATTTCATCTTCCCCTAGTCCTTATTAGGATTGTTTAATTTGTTAATTAGTGATAGAACTCTGATATGCTAAGAGCTATACTAACTGGACCTCATATGCAAAAGTAAAGCAAGATTTTTATCAACTCTTGAGAAGACCACTAGGTATGGTTGAATGACTGGAAAACCCTAGTATAATGTTCATAGTGAAAATTTGGTTGTGTTGAAAAACATAATTACTCAAATGAATGATGAATTATGGTAAATGCAGAGGCACATGATTGAAACACAAACGTGGTGTCATTTGTAAGACTGACAAACACAATCCATTCTACTACGAAATGCAATAGATGAAGAATGCCTACATGCAATGTGATGCAAAGAATGCATGTGTGAATGCAAATGGAAATGCAAATGCAAAATGCAAATGTTTTTGGATTTTATGCTTTATCCATTTTTTATTTTTTTTTTAATTATTTTAATTTTTTTGAAATTTTTGAGCCTTATATTTGACCAAAAAGTGAGTACATGCTTTTGGAGCCTTCGGGAGTGACTAAGCACTTTTCAAAAAACACCTGGAGCTTTTGGGTTGACCAAAGGGATTATGGGTACCTTTGGAACTTTTAGGATTGACCAAGTGGGTTTAACGAACCCTTAGGGTATTTTGGGATTGATCGAGTGGTTTTAAACAAACCCTTAGAGCCTTTAACTGACATGACCAAGCGGTATTTAGGAACCCTTGAAGCCTTTTGGGATGAGCTAGCGGTTTCAAGCAAACTCTCGAAGCCTTTTACTGACATGACCAAGCAATTTTTAGGAACCCTTGGAGCTTTTTGAAATGACTAAGCAGTTTTAAGCAAACCCTCAAAGCCTTTGACTAACATGACCAAGTGGTTTTTAGGAACACTTGGACCCTTTTGGGATGACTGAGCAATTTTAAGCAAACCCTCCGAGCCTTTTACTGACACAACCAAGTGGTTTTTAGGAACCCTTAGAGCCTTTTGGGATGACCGAGCGATTTTAAGCAAATCCTCAGAGCCTTTGACTGACATGACCAAGCAGTTTTTAGGAACCCTTGGAGCCTTTTGCTATGCTCTCAAGCATATAATGCCTTAATATGGATGATTTTTAGAGTTTAAAGCTCTTAAAAACCCCCTAGTGACGTTAGGAGATAGGTACCTGAACCAATATTTTTAGATATGATATAGGGTCCTAGCCAATTAGACATAAATTTGTCCCGCATATCAGGCAACAAATTAGAGTTTTATTGGTTCTCTTTTAGCACAAGATCCCCAACCTCAAAGTCACTTTGATGGAATTTGGCATTATAAGTTTGATTTCATCATTCCTGATAAATGCAAAGATGCTCCAAGGCATTCACGTGATGTTTATCAAGTAACGTCAATTGATCTAGGTGATATTTTTGTGCAGTTTCATCATCGATGAACTCTTTCAATCTGACGCGCAGCATTGGAATTTCCAACTCTAAGGGCATAATGGCCTCAGCACCATATACTAGTGAAAACGGTGTTGTCCTAGTGGGCGTTCGAATGTTAGTCCTGTAAGCCCATAAGGCAAGGTGTAGCTGGATGTGCCAATCCTTGTGGTGTTCTTGTACCATATTTTTTAACATGGAAACCACTATTTTGTTTGAGGCTTCAACTTACCCATTTTCCTACGGATAATATGGAGTTAAAAAATTATGTTTGATGTGATACTTAGACATTAAATCTCACACAATTTTATTCTTAAAATAAGTTCCATTATCCAAAATTATCTTGGATGGAATCCCAAAATGACATATGATATGCTCGAGTATAAACTCTGATATGCGAGCTCTAGTTGTCATCGTTAAGGGTATTGCTTCCACCCACTTTGTAAAATACTCAGTAGTCGTGATGATAAATGTATTCTGGCTCGATGATGAAGGAGAAGATATAAACCCCACTAAGCAAATGGCCAAGTCGCTTGGATGGGCTGTAAGGCCTACGATGGCAAGTGTGTAAGATTAGCATGATGCTGACATTTGACGCATTTCTTGACATACACATTGCAATCCTTCTCCATAGTGGGCCAATAGTAACCCATTCAAAGGATGTGCTTGATGATGGCCATACCACTAAAGTAGCCACTGCACGTACCATCATGAGCTTGAGAAACTACCCAAGATGAATCTTGGGGTTCTAGACAACGAAGGAGAACTCCATCGTAACCTCGTTGGTACAAAATGTCTCCTAGCAAGACATATTTTATCACTTTTTTCTTGAATGTGTGTTTTGTGGTACACTAAAATCCATCTGGGATCAAACTTGAATTGGGGACATCTAGTTCTAGGAAGCTTCAGTTTTGACTACGAAGACGACTTGCTCCCCCTGTGTATATACGTTGGCAAATGCAGACTAGGAAACAACCTTGTGGTGGATAGTGGTACCACTCACCATAGGAATCTGAGAGGTTAATGACTCCCAGGGCATCTTCTTTAGAAATTCTTCAGCCCTACAGAACCAATCAGCTTTTGGTTCCACACTAATCATGTTGATTGACTCTTTATTATCAAAGGCTTCGTGCTCCATTGTAGGATGCGAGAGTGTTTTAACATGGATGGTAGTAAAATAGGTAGACGTATTCTGAGGGATTAAGTATCCCAAATATGCCATGGTGTCTATGAACCTATTTTAATAACGAGGGATTGCCTCGATGTCATACCATTCCAATTTAGCCAAATATGTAACGACAAGATCCTTATAAGCTTTTAGTATGGGACATCGACACTGAAAGAGCCCTTTAACTTGGTTAACTATGAGAAAGGAGTCACCAAAGATATTTAACCTTTTAATATTCATGGAGATGGTTGTATGGAGGTCCTAAAGTAGGGTTTCATACTTGGAATTATTATTGGTTCAAGAAAAGTCTAATCTGAACGACAAGGAAATTGGAGCTCCTTGCAGCATGACCAACACTATTTCTACATGACCCCATTGCTTGCACTTTGAATCATCGAAGAACAAGGTCATATCAGAATTATTCTCTGGTTTTTCAAATTTAGGAACTTTGAAAATGATAAATACCACATCATCCAAAATTTCAATAGTCATAGGCCTACTGTTTGACAGTGGTGCCTTAGCCAGCTGATCAACTATGACTTGTCCTTTAATGGAATTTTGGCTTATAAATTCTAAGTCAAATTCTATCAGTAGCATGATCCACTTTGCAATACATATATTATGATATGTCTTGCTCATCATATACTATAAAGGATTTTGTTTTGATATTATATATGTTGTATGACTTAGCATATAGTGCCACAATTTCTTGGTAGCAAACACTATTGCTAAATACAACTTCTCCATATATGCATATCCTAGCTCATAACTCACCAAGGTTTGGCTAATATAATATATGGCTTGCTATTTGCCTTGCACATTCTTTTGGGTTAACATGGTCCCTAATGCAAAGTCAGTTGCTGATATATATAGCAAAAATGGCACTTCTGGCCTTGGTGGAGCTAGCATTGGCGGCATCGCCAGATATTGCTTAATTTTAGTAAAGGCTACTTGATAGTACTTGTCCCAATTGAATGGGACCCCCTTGTGTAGCAGTCAATTCATGGATCGACATTTATCCGATAATTGAGTGATAAATTGCTTAATGGATGCTACTTTGCCCTAAAGGCTTCTTAACTCCTTAATATTGGTAGGAGGACGCATCTCTAGAATATCCTTGACCTTTGTTGGGTCTACTTTGATGCCTCATTTAGAAATGATGAATCCTAAGATCTTACCTAAAGTTATTCCAAACACACACTTATTAGGATTCAACTTGACATTATGCTCTATCAGGTGATCGAAGACCTTCCTTAAGACCTCGACGTGCTCTGAATGCAACAATGACTTAGCCAACAAGTCATCGATATAATCCTCTAGGATTTGATGCATATAGTCATGAAAAATGTATGTCATGGCCTACTAATATGTGGCACCAGTGTTTTTAAGACCAAATGGCATAGCTTTATAGCAAAATGATCCCCATGGCATTGTGAACATGATTTTATGTTTATCTTTAGGTTTAATCTAAATTTGATTATATCTAGAAAAACTGTCCATAAGGGAAAGCATCTCCTGACCTATAGTGGTATCTACCAGAGCATAAATATTAGGCAAAAAAAATGAATCCTTTGGTGTTTCCTTATTAAGGTCTCTAAAATTCGTGCAAATACGAATCCTTCCATCAGGTTTTCCTACGGGAACCATATTGGATACCTATTTCGGATAGTCGATGGATATGACAAACTCTACATCTAATAGATTTTGTAGCTCATCCTTGACAATTAGGGTGATTTTTGAGTGCATATTTCTAAGCTTCTACCTGACTGGCTTCTTAGTGGGATATAGTAAAATGTTATGAGTAACCAATTATGGATCTAGATCCGACATGTCTTTGTAAGTCTAGGTGAAAATATTAGGTCTCTCTTTCAGTAGAGGGATGAGGGTGGCACACTCATCTGGTGTGAGACTCTCTCCAAATTTAACCTTAATTGGATTAGTGGTATCACTACTGATATCCACATCGAAGGTTTCCTTTACTAACATATGTTATCCCTCCTCAAGCCGGTGAGGCATAGGAATCAAATTGATGTCATCAACTGGGTTTACACGTTTTGCATTAGAAGCTTCCACAACATTGTAGACATCATAAGCACAACCTAACACAAAATTAAATGGTTGTAGCATTTATTCATTAGGGAAGAAATCTTCAGGCTCTACAGGTGAGTTAGCATGATCCCAATCGATAACATCTAAATTAAGATATAGGTGTTTGGAAGGATCTGCTAGATTGTGGAGTGGAGTGGTTAAATCAATGGAGACCATATTGATGGAATGAAATTGATCTCCAAGACCACATGGACTAACCTCTACATCATAGATGCAGCTCCCATACCCAATATCTAGCTCAATAGCATGGGCACAAATGGGTCCTCTCTATGTGAGGCACGGACAACTGGATCTTCTCGATGCACTGGTTGCAATATTGGATCATTTGGCTCAAGGAGCTCCATGTAAGTCAGTGGAGAGGGATTAACCAACCTATAAATTTGATCCAGGTTTAGTTGTCTCACTCTCAGGCGAGGACCAACACGTAACTGACTATAGACCTTGTCTATATTGATGGGTTGATGATGGTAACGTAAATAAGGACCAAGGTAGGCCCTCTCTAACTCATCTTCCTCTTCACTGTTAGACAACCAAAATACATCATTTGCTCCCACTCCTGTGGGATGCTCTGGAAAATGTGGTCCCATGAATATTACTTCCCAATCGTTGTCATCACTATCCAAAAAAATCATATAATTATAACATAAATGTGACATTGCTAAGAAATCTAGCTCTAGCTCTTCCTCATAATTGCTCTCAACTATGGAGAGCTCTTCAATATCACCTACCTATTCTATAGGCAACAAATTATGTAAGATGAGAGGGCCTAGATACGCTAACTCAGTTTCATCCTCATATTCTTCATTGCTTGAGGACATCTCATTATCATCTATTCTGGAGTCATACTATGATCCATCACTTTTGATGATAGATACTACATGCACATTCTCAAGAACAACTCCGGATTCGATGTCCATGGTTGTAGCCTAACTTTTCATATGTGTACCAATTTCATCGATAACACCATGGCTTTGATTATCCAAGTTAGATCTTGGAATGTACTCTGGGCCAACCCTCACCAAGATATCCTTATGGTGTCCCACGAGTGGGTTTATAGTGACATAGGTCACTAACCAGTTACCCCTCTAGAAGATAGAAAGATTAGGATGATATGGGTTGAAATCCACATTGTCCCCCAGACTGAGATACAAGCAGTCTAATGATTCTACAAGCAAATCATCCTATCCTCGATCTGCAACCCTATCCTGAACCTATCAGTTGCCAACTGATAATGTGGTTCAAGTAGAGTCCTACATCCTTTCTCAAAGAGACCAAGGTCGTACCCATGCCAATGATATAACTCAAAAATATGCATGGAGTATTTTGGGTTGGATAGATAAATAACATTCACTGTGAATGGTTCATCCTCATATTCATCCATGGGCATTCACGTAGGAAGTTGATCTAGCCCAACGTATATGAAGTTGGTCTAATTGGGTGTCTCTCCCAATGGCACTATTGACCCAAAAAAAAACTATGATCCTGCAGCTAGCCCATATCTTGTGCAGTATCTAGAATTGGTCCAAAGGTGACATTATGCACAATATACTCACCTAGCCCTTGTAGGAAGCAAATCCACCTCCCAGAGAGAGAAGAAGTGATTTTTTAAAATTTTGACTATTTTGGATATGATTTGCTCCAGTTTTGTGAAACCGTACAGTAGGGAGCAAATCATACATAATACTGTACAACTGAAGTCGTAAACCATACAAAGTAGTGGCAAATCATACAGGGTGCACCGAAATTCATTGAAATGTAAAGGAAATGAAAATTTGCGATGAAATGTCGCATGGATTTGCTAACCTAAGGTGTAAACTTAGTAAAAGGACAAAATAATGTATTCAGTTGTAATTGGGTGGTTGTGAATAACATATTGTCTTAGGAACCACTTTGGAACGGCATGGGCAACGTTATATAAGGCCCCATTTTTAAATTTATGAGTGTGGCTACTAGTTTACTGGTTCATAGTTGCTAGGATAGAGAGTTAGCCATATTTCTGAGTTAATTGCTATAGTATGGATAGAGTTTCCACATTGTACTGAGTTGATCACCATTAATAATAAAGAATAGACGTTGTGGATGATAGTGTACGATCCTATGTGTATGGTTGATGCATTGTGGATGATTATTGTGTGATTGAGTTTCTTTCTTACTGTCATATGTTAGTTTTAGGCTTCATTGTAGGTTGTGAGTAAATTTCTACTTGTGGGAACCATGGAATTATCTAGGAGCATGAGGATGTTGTCAAGGACGTATTGAAGTAGAATGTATTACTTTTGGGCGTAATTGCTAAAGAAAATCACTTATAATCCCGGATTGGACACTTTGCTTGTGTGTGGACTCATCTTGTTTGGACTGTTAAAACATTACAAAACCTTCCAAAGAGAGATTGGAGTAGAAGAGCATTGAAAATACTATATTTTTTTACCTTTGTATCGTACAAATCGTACATTGTACAAATCGTACACATAATCCTTACCCGATTTAGTAAAACAGGCGATTGATAGAAAATTACCCAATTTGGAAGTTTTAGTAATCATCCTGAACGATTACAAAACTGTGTACGACAGACTCCAAAATAGAATTCATCAGTTTTTTTGAGTACAATATCATACCATCTTAACCACTGTATGATCTCAGATCGTACAGTGTATGTGTGGAGGGCCATATAAGAGATTGACAGTTCGTACGAGGGTAGTTTGGGTACTTGGAAGATTGTTCGATTTGGTACTTAAGATCAAGCTCATCCTAGGGATTATTATGACCATCAAAAGATACCTCCCCATCGAGAATACTCCATCACTATGTTACATTTGGCATCGTTGCCTTATCGAATTTGGTATTTTTGTTAAAATAGGTCGAATTTGACGAAACAATTGGAGGTGATTTCTTATGATAGACACCAGTACACGAAGCCATGGGAGAAGATAACCACAAGAGAACATGCTAGTAAGAAGGAGCATAAGGATTTATCAAAGAGGAAACATGAGTAACTCAGATTAGAGTACGTAGAAACCAGAGATAGAGTAAGTTTGGACATCCAAAGAAGGAGACTTTGAGACGTTGTTGATTGAGACAGAAGACGAGGAGGAAAAACAACCGATCGTAGAGGAGACGAGTGACAAATAGAAAGTGCACGATGACGGAGAGTGGATGGTAAGGCCTGAGGAAGTGGTAACGGGTTGCGATAGGGTGCACAGGATGAGAGTTAGTCACCAAGGCAACAGGATGCGGGGACTCAAGAAGATAGACCAAGACAATCTCCATCACATCAGTGAAGGTCATAGAGTGAGGATGCATGAGAATTTGGTCATCGAGTGACGAGATAGAATAAGATACCTCGAATTTATTCTTATGATGACAACAAAAGTAAGACACCTTCGAAGAGGAATTCGGTCGATATTCCACAGGAGACCTTGAGTGAGAGTGACAACTCTCCCAAGATGGCTAATAGAACAGCCAAGCAAAGATGTCCACCATTTTTAGGTGAGAGTAAGGAAGACCCCACACAACATGTAGGAACTTGCATAACCATTTGGATGGAAAATGGTGTAAAGAGGAAGGTTGTCACTAGTGATGTAGTTTGTGACACTCCTCATAGTAATAAAAGATGCAGAATATGGTATGACATGGAAGATGTTGATATGGAAGATGTCATGGAAGATGTTGACATGGAGTATGTTTTTATGGAAGACATTATGGAAGATGTTTTCCAAATATAACAACCCATCATAAACTCAAAATTCCCTAATTAAGAATGGGATTGTATGATTTTGCAAGAGGGCATTGTACGCTGCTTGGGTGAAATCGTACAGTGGGCAAAGATTATACGATTTCAAGTCAAATTGTACAATGTGAGATAGTACAAGAAGAAATTGTGCAATAGGAAATCATACAAGATGAAATCATATAGAGTAGAACCATACAAAATTTTCCATCAATGGTTAAGACAGGGTAAAAGAGATTCAATGTGGAGTTGTTTAAGGAGGTTGAGTAAAGAACCCCAAAGTGCTCATGAAGGGAAAAATTTGACTTTGACATAGAAGGTCTTAGTAATTTTTTCATTGAGGTTTTGGGGCTCCACCCCAAACCCCACAAGGGCATTTCCCCTTGACCCTACCCTGTCTCGTGATAGGGAACACGCGAGGGATGCTATCCCTCGACCCTGCAAGGGATGTTGTCCCTTGACCCTACAAGGGGGTTCCCACCCCCTTGACCCTCGTTATAGGTGGCTATGGGTGTTACCCATCATATTGATGATGTTATTCATATTTATCATGTTTAAGGCCACATAGTGGTGTAATCTACATAATGAAGAGATGCCAGTTGTAGCAGACCTTTGGAATCAATGAAAGCCAAAGGAGCCTGACAAGATAGAGATACCAATGTGGATGGTATAGTACGCATAAGGTATTACCCAGGGGATCCTATATGATTGAGGTACCTATCTAGAGCAAAGAATGTATGAAGCATTTATGAAGTGACCGAAGAACTTTGAGATGTCCTTTTAGGCTCTTGGTTTGCTTCTTAATGTAGTTATGGAAGCGGTAATTTAGTTCCCAGGGTTGACACCACCTAGAGAAATTAGGCCAGATCAACCAATAATATTGAGATGGGTAAAATTTATACCCATAGGTAAGGTTACTCTATAGAAACCACGTACAAGGAGTGAGTGACATAGTAGTGAAGCTCAAGAAGATACTTCTTTGGAGGAGGATTCTGATGTACACCATCAAAGAAAATGTTTTAGATGGTTGGAGCCAAAATTAGAAAAATTGGTACCTACTAGAAGGTAGCAGGAATATCCTATCAAGAAATAAAGAGAGAGTAGTCTGATTTAGATTAGGATGAGAAGGCAGAGAGAGAATGGTAGGAAAACTAGCTCTCGAATTATGGATAACGGAAGAGTCAGATTCAGAAGCGACGGAGTTGGATGAAGTGTATTGGGTAGAGGTAGAGAAAATAGTACTCTCACCAAAAAATTTCTCTCAATATGATAATATGGATGCCTCTAAATTCTTTAGAGGATTTGAGGTAGGGCATAATGGAGTGACCACTACCCAAGAGGAAGTAGTAGCAGAGCCAAAGAAGAAGACGTGATACAAATTTGTATTAGGAGGCTCTAGCAGACATGAAGTCTCAGAGAAGGAAGTGCCACAAGAAAGCATAGCACTTGTTGCCCTAAATGTCACAATGGAGGATGCACATAATCTGCAGGAGGAAAGAGTGGTAGAAGAGAAACAAGTGGAGGGCAAGGAGGAAGGTCGAGAAAATATGGAGGAACCACAGGGAAGCTCATCTGGAGTAGAGAAGTCTTAGGGACAAGACAAGCAACAATCTCAAGAGATCATAAACATTGTAGATAATGAGGGGGAGGAGGAACAAGAGAAATAGTCTCCACCTTAAGAAAATATTTATATCGAGAGAGCACTTAGAGAGATTGGAGGAAGCTCTAGCCACCTTAGAGAAGAAGATAAATTGAGGACTCCTTCATAGGAAGAATGATAGGGAATGCAATCCAGTTATCTCTTGGAGATACCACGGTTTAAAAGAATTATGACAAAATATGAGGCACGAGGTGTAGCAGATAAGGTGGAGCACTTCTTTAGTCAATTAGGCCATGTGATGAATAGTGTAAGAATGACATTTTGTATTGGCCATGTAGGAGAATTGGCATTGTGGGAACAACAAGTGTCTCTCAAGTTGGATCATATAACAGAATGGGTGATTAATGCAGAGCGAATAAAGAAGACAGAAGATATCCACACATAGCATCCATGGATATTACCCAGGGAAGAGGTAACAATGATGTTGGGAAGAGAAGACTTGCTAGAAGGTACGATCACAAACTACAAGAGGGACCCGAGGATTTACCTGGATAGAGTGAGTTATCCAAACTTTCTAACCAATATGATAGATGTGGAGTATAGACAAGTTGCCACAGGTGTGTTCATTACCCTGTGGAATTTGAACTTCCTGACTCATTGGATAGAGTGGTTGAGCATTGGGTTGACAGAAATCCATCAACTCAAGGAGGTGCAAGTAGAGGAGACTGCAACCACTCAAAAGGAATTGGCCGTAATGGAGGAAGAACTATAGAAAATTAGGGCAATGATAGAAGAAAAGATAAGGAATTTTGAGGACCTGTTAGGTTTTAGAATAGATTTTGAATCCAAGATTACAATGCTTGAGGAATAGAAGCGACATGTCACTTAGACGGTAGAATATAGGATCAAGGAGTTGGAGGCACAACTCAAATCAAAGGATGAGAAAATGTCAACTCAGTTGGCTGAGAAAGATAAACAAATAGCTATGAAGGCCAAGTATATAGAAGAATTGATGATGGACGATAAGAAGCTCAATGAGATGGTCTTGGACAAGTAGGCTCAAATAAGGACCAAGAAAGACCAGATATAATCTCTTGAAGTTGACATCGAGCATCACTTGAAGACAATTGATGAGAAGAACGAAGAGCTTCAAGAGGCTGCTAGAGAAGAGGCTCATTGGAAATATAAGTTGCCAAAGAATGCCTTTGACCGAGAGAAACAAATGATCGTGAAAGCCACCAAGGAAAAGGCTAACCTTCATGAAGCCAAAGCTGTCGAGATGGGGAGCTACATAGCCAAGATAAAAAATGAGAGAGAAATGTACAAGACCCAAGTCAAGCACTTGGAGGCTGAGGTAGCTCGACTGGAAACATTACAGAAGAAGCAGAATGAGTCGTCAAGGATGCCGAATCAAATAAAGGGGAGGGAAAATGTAGGCAACAAATCCACCTCCCAGAGAAAGAAGAAGTTATTTGCCAAATTTGTGACTATTTTGGAGATGATTTGCTCTATTTTTATGAAATCGTATAGTAGGGAGCAAATCATACAGGGCGTACCGAAATTCACTGGAATATAAAGAAAATGCAATTTTGGGATGAAATGTCGCATGGATTTGCTAACCTAAGGTGTAAACTTAGGAAAAGGCCAAAATAATATATTCAGTTGTAATTGGGTAGTTATGAATAATGTATTGTCTCAGGAATCGCTTTGGAACAACCTAGGCAACATTATATAAGGCCCCATTTTTAAATTTATGAGTGTGGCTACTAGTTTACTGGTTCATAGTTGCTAGGATAGAGAGTTAGCCATATTTTTGAGTTATTGCTATAGTATGGATAGATTTTCCATATTGTATTGAGTTTATCACCATTAATAATAAAGAACAAACATTATGGATGACAATGTACGATCTTGTGTGTATGGTTGATGCATTGTGGATGATTATTGTGTGATTGAGTTTCTTCCTTACTGCCATATATTAGTTTTAGGCTTCATTGCATGTTGTGAGTATATTACTACTGGTGGGAATCATGGAGAATGATATAGAAGTATGAGTATGTTTCCAATGATGTATTGAAGCATACTGTATGATTTTTGGGCATAATTGTTGAATGGAATCACTTATAATCGCGGATTGGATGCTTTGCTTGTGTGTGGAATCATCTTGTTTGGACTGTTAAAAACTTACAAAATATTTTGAAGAGAGATTGGAGCAGAAGAATGTTTCAAATACTATATTTTTGTACCTTTGAATCATACATGTCGTACATCGTACAAATCGTACATAGAATTCTTACCCGATTTGGTAAAACAGGAGATTGATAGAAACTTACCCGATTTGGCAGTTTTGGTAATCGGCTTGAATGATTACAAAAATGTGTACGACAGCATCCAAAATAGCATCCATAAATTTTTTTGAGTGCAATATCATACCATATTAGCCACTGTACGATCTCAAATCGTATAATGTATGTGTGGAAGGTCGTACAAGATATTGATAGTCCGTACGAGGGTAGTTAGGGTGCTTGGAAGATTGTTCGATTTGGTACTTAAGATCAAGCTCATCCTAGGGATTATTCTAACCATCAAAAGATACCTACCCACTAAGAATACTCCACCACTATGTTACAGTCCTATTTTGGTGATATGAATGGTCACTCACGGTGCGGATGACCCTATTGATGATGCAAGCGAGGTAGGCTGAGGTACTTCCTTGACTTTATCTTGGGCTTCCTCCATTTCCATGGGAATGGGAGCCTCATTGGTGAATTTTTTGAGAAGATGTTTCCTTTCCTTTTATCCCATTTTCACATTTAACTTATTCTCTTCCCAAAGCATTGCTGATGCAGTAAATTTCAAAGAAGTAGCTATGGTGTGCTCAGATCTGTGCGATACAAATGTCGATGGTTGAGCACGTACTTTTTTCTTGCTTCCTAGATTCTTAATTGGCAATACTAGTTGAACTTCTAGGTGCATTTATAGGAGTATGAAACCCCCAAGCAAATCATCTAGGTTCATGAACTTGAAGGGATCTTCATCTGAAGGCACCATGTGAACCTGTCCCTCATGAATGTATTTTACACATTGATGTAATATGGAGGGAACACAACACATTTCTTGAATCCAAGGCATCCTAAGAAGGATGTTATATTGCATGGTGCTTTTGATCACATGATACATCATGGGGATGGTCTTCAGGCTGATCTAGATAAGTGAGACAATTGTACCAACCGTCAAGCATAGCGCATTTTTAAACACTCTTAATGTAAATGCAGTGGGTACAATATGTGACTTGGGTAGCTTTAGATGACTCAATGCCTTGGTCATTATAATATTGATTGATGAAACATAATGAATCAAGACCCTATTTAATGGCATGTGATTAACACATGTGATGATATGTAATGGCGGGTCAGCCATATTTGTAGGAACTATCCTGATCTCATGATCATAGAATTAAACAATCGATTCTTGGCACTATTGTACGTGTCCTACAAAATTTGTGAATGCTTTTGCATCATGGGACTGTACTTCAATGGACCTCAGAATGTCCATAAGAGTATCCCTGTGCCTAGGGGACTATTTTATTAGCTCATAAATGGATAACTTCATAGGAGTTATTTACAGGTTTTGAACCAACATTCTCCATATGGTCACCACCGGTCTTGTTGATGGGCCTGGAATATTCTGAGTTAGTCGTTGATTTGATGTATCTTGTATCCTGATGGGAGCATGAGGTTGATTTGATTACTCATATCTCCCATTTTTGGTAAAAAAATTGACCATACCTATGAACCCTTGGGTAGGTGGTTCGATACGCACTTGGTTGACATGGCCAATGTTTTTGCGTGGTGCCTCATGGTTTGGCAGTGGATTAATACCCATATTTTGGTTTTCAGATGCCTAAAAATTTCTTGACACTATAAGCTCACCCTTATCAATTATATTTTGCACTATATGTTTGAAGGACCAACATACCTCGATGTCGTGGTCCTTCATGTGATGGAAAATGCATAATAAATAGTCCTAATACCCCTTTGACTTGGGCTGGTTAGGATCGACCAGTTTAACCTTGAGCAACCTGATTGCCTTAGCCTCACACAATTGATGGAATATCGATATCAATGATTCCATCAAAGTCTTGAATTGGCGAGACGAGTGTTATTCCTTATTCTTTCCCTTGTAATTATTCTTGTGTTGCTCGTACTACATAAGAGGAGGTTAGGCCTAATAGTTCTACTTTTGTTGCCCCTTATCCTCTTCTTGGAGGTTTAGAACCACTTTATTTACTAGGACTACTTTCCCTGATGTTTTGTGGAGCTCTTCTTGTGCCCCTCTCTCATATTCTTGAGCTTCAAGTTGCCTTCCTGCAACTTGATATCCTCAATTAATTTGGTTTTCACCAAAGCTTCCTTGAATATCTGGTACTGTTGTAGCTACAACAATAATGAGATGTGCTTGGCACAACTCCTTGTGAACATTAGGGTTAGTTCTATAGTAGGAATGGGGAATGGCAACTTCACCATTAATCTCCTCCACCTATTTTTGTACTCGACAATTGGCTCATCATCGCGCTGAGCTAGCGTAGCCAGATCAGAAAGGTTAGCTTATTTCTTGATGCCAAAAAAAAGCATTCAAGAAAAATATCAGCCAGTTGCTCAAAACTTGTGATACTATGCTTCTTCAACTGATTAAACCACTCCCGAGTGGGTCCTGAGAGGGTTGTGATGAAAGTATGCAAAAGCAAGGCATCGTTGCTTGCAATTTGAAAGCACATGTCCAAAAATCTTGTGACATGCTCTTGTGCATCTTCATAACCTTTGAATTTATCTAACCTGGGCATGTTAAAATGCTCAGGGTATGCTGGAATAGGCATCAAGGGGTCCAAAGGCTCATTATGAATCTTTCTTAATGTCAGATTTTGGGAAGCCATGCCTTTCCTATGAATTTATTTTACCTTATTTGCTAGGACCTTATATACCTATGAGGATAGAAACCTAAGCTATCGTGGGGGTGGTCTTGGAGGTACATTCTTCCTCTATCAACGTGTAGGATGTAGCTCTTCCTCCTCCTTAACTTGGGATTATTAAAGATGTTCATGATCATCCCCCTCTCCTTATTCTTCCTCATGTTGTCCTTGCCCTAGATCATTGAGCGTTGGTGGCTGCTCTCTGTGTTGGGCATTAACATAAGTGTGCACATCTTTGCACTCATGATGCACATCGAATTGTGAAAAAACCCTCCTATGAGTGTGATCTCTTTATTCAGCATGAGTGAACAATCTAACCCTAGATAGCCTATCTTCTTGCTCTACTTGCTCCTTTTGGGCCAGGATGTGTCCCTCATGCATATGCTGCTCATATATTCTCTGTCTAATGAGCCTCTATACTTGAAGATTTTCATCTTCAATGTGCTGCCTCTCTAGGCGAGCATCCTCCAATATCTATCGTCTCTACTAAGATACTAGTTTATGTGATCTATCAATGTGATTGGCCATAAGAGGCCTTTGGTATGTATTCTCTGTGTGAGCGAGCTTATGGGTTCTGTACCCATCTAACTATTATGCCACACTCTTGCCACTATCCATAAAAATGGCATTGGCATCATGCTGAATCCTAAGTTGTGTGGCACCATACATGGATGGAGGATGTGATACATGAGGTCACTTGGAAGGCTCTCCATGTTCTCTAGTAGTCCTAATGGTGCTCCCACTATGCACACTCAAAGCATGAGTGGGCAGAGCTGAAGGTTTGCAACATAACTGCTCAAGGACACTACCTAGACCATCCAACTATTTAGATCACCATGACTCATATGGTGGCATACCATTGGCTCCCACCTTTGATACATCGATAGTAATATTACGAGGCTCACCTCATGTGGGAGTGTGAACAGGCCTATGTTCGAAATTAGACCTACCTACATGCCCCTAAATGGGTGGATCTCTATCTCGTCTATACTTCAAATTTGGAGGTATGATACCTCATGTGGACCTAGTACGTATGGGTACCAACTTGGCACCACATATGACATACTCATCGAACAATATCGTGGATGCATGTGCAATGCAATCTCGATAATGGCTTCTAAGTGGAGCACTCTCATGCTGAGAAGCTCCATGCTCTATCATAATTTTAGAGGAATGTATATAAGCTCCTATATTGGGGGTACACTCAATGGTGTCCCCTCATGTCGAATTGTCTCCTCTTATGCTCACCGAACTACGTTCGGGAGGCTCTTATGGGTGAGGGTTCGACAATTGTTGTTGTGAAACTGGTGGGGCTTTATCAATGGATTTAGGCTTACACCTTTGTCGACCACCTCGTATCTCCACCATGGTGCACCTAGTGTATAGATTTATCTTTTATTATGCAAACAAGGTATACAATGGTGTTTATCTTTGAATTAAATTTTAAATGTGAGCCCTAAATTGTTTGATGTTGTTTCAAGATTTTTTGAGTTAGTATAGAAACTCTTTTCATGTTTTGCAAAGTGTTGGATGATATTATTAGTTTAATTGGATTTCACCTATACAATCACAACTTGACAACTTGGATATGAACTCCAAGTCATGTAATCCAATCTATAATGTGTGGTAATGAAGCCCACACATGGTCAGGGAGCATACGTCCTCCCAGATCCTCACATGTTTTCACCCAGTCAGCGTCATACCCTCTGAAGAGGAGTATATGCAAATTTTCTAGGCTACAAAAGGTTCTCAGATATAGTATTGGTCTAGTATCCAAAGTTTCATAGGATTTGGGCCAATGGATGGAAGTCACACCCACCGTCGTTGAACCCTACTAGTGGTTGGATGTGACTTCCAACTCACTAGCATTTACTTGCAATGTGGTGTGTGTGGTTCCTTTTAATTTGCATGAAATAAATATGCATAATACAACATTCAAATGAGTCTTTCCTATATGTAATGAAAAAAAAATAAATGTTTCAGATTAAGAAAGCATGCATGATTAATTCTACATGATTTTTGGACAATGCATTCTAACAATGATATGGCCACTGAACGGGCCTCAAGCAAGAAAACAAAATATAAATGACTTTCTAGCATGCTGGAGACTAGGGTATACTACACTCAGAGGTCCACTATTCCTAGAAGCACCTAGAAAAGACCTAAGAAAAGAAAGACCTAAAGACTTGTATGCATACAACTTATTTCATTGTCTTCCCTAATTAGTCTACAATTTTTACATTCTGGAAAACACATAGAGTCAAAAACAAACACAGATGATGAAAATGGAACCTACCTCAGGTCCACATTTGATTAAGCTTTATCCCTATGTTGTTGGTTATCTTTGCTATGAACCGCAGATCAGAGGCACGGTTTCCACTATACACCACACTTTGCAACCGTAGGCCAACAAATTAACTACAACTATAAACTGCAGTTTGCACCTGATATCATAAAACACAAATATATTAGAAATAAAATGCTAAAAATGCATATTTCCATCGTGATCACTTACTGTGACCACCATAATAGCCCCTCACACATGTAATGCTTTCCTATTGCATAAATATTAAATGAAAGAAACAAAACGGATAGATACAAAATTGACAAGAAATGATACGAAATAAGAACTCTTTATTCCATTCACAAAGGATCCAATCTCGGTTATGGATATGTCCCTATTAGGGATACCATTTTGATACTCTTATTACAATAGGAAAATGAATGGCGCATTCCCTCTCAAGGGTGCATGTGAGTTTAGGCCATTCGGGGTGACACAAACTACTCTAAGGTGGAGGTTACCTTCTTCTTCGCATTGGGGAAGGATTTGAATGGTTGAGCCTCCCTTGAACCTGCTTTCCTGTGGTAAAAAAAAACCATAAAAGCATTAAAAGCATATGAAGCCTCTCATTATGAGGCCCTTTAAGGAAAATAAACATAAAGATAGCATATCTATGTGAAATCAAGAAATTAGATAAACTATGCTAAACTTGTGCAATTATCTTAAAGATTGATGTAAATGTGTAAATGCAAGGTACAACTATCAATCTATGGAATCAATTGCTTGAAATAAATCATAAAAGTATGAAAAGAAGTTAATTATGTCCTACCTATTACAATGAAATGAATCTAACTAAATTTTTAATCCAGCTAGTCAAAGTCTCTAAACTACCAAACAAAGCAATAAAATGATTAACCTAATCTATCTAAATGCATTGCAAAAAGGAACAATAAGGAGATATGTCACCTGATGTAAACCATAGCTCAGATGAGTGGTCTACATTGTAAACCATGGCTGACATCCACGGTTTACAACCAAGTAGGTTTACCTCCAATTCTAGGGCAGTGGGATTGATCCTCCTTGTCAAATTGATGATAAAGGGTCGTCTCAGTGTCCTATGACTGATTTGGTGCTTGAATTGTTCAATTGAGCCTCCGTTTGCGCAAATTACTGTTTCTTGGCTCTCCTAGCTCCTTAGGGCATTCATAGCACAATTTTTCATGATGTTTGAAAAATTGATAATGGGGATGGCAACAAGGCTCTCACTATGCACTCAAAATGGGTTCACATTTTGATAGGGCTTCATCGCTTTAATATCCAATTCTTGATTCATAATTTTCCCTAATTCTAAGGGGTACTTATAGGAATACCCAAGGGCTAGGGGTGGCTTCATGGAGAATCCAATATCAAGAAGGGATGGTTAGGATAGTTGTATTGGAAGCTTTCATCCTTTAACCACCTTATTCTAGAACAAATGGCCATTCAAACTAATTTGGATTGGTTGAAGGCCAACTAAACTTTAGTTTAGACCATAGGTGACAACTATGGTTCAAATTGTAAACCGCAGGTCTTAGCCACGGTTCATCCTATAGACCGTAGGTCTCATCCGTGGTTCAGACTGATAGGCCAAGGAGCCCAAATTGAGTGGTTATAACCATTGCTCTATCTTGGATTCTATCCAAGATCTTCCATATGGTCTTGTAGCATGTCCCATATGAGTAGTCACCCTCAACATGACGCATTTTGGGTGTCTACACTAGCGATGTCCCACAACTTTTTACCCTACAAAATAAATTCATAAAGCACTTGAAAAATATAATCAACATTAGGGGGCCTACTTAGGCCATTGTATGATAGTTATTGAAGGCACACCATTCAAGCCCCCTAGATCCTTTTAGTTGATATTTAAAGCACAAAAGTGAATATTGCCCTTTTTGGAAGATGGAAAAAAATAATGAACATAAATAGAATAGTATACAAAATAGAATGTTGGTTAATCTATTGTGATCTACATGTATCATAAAAATGTAGATCTAGGGTTTGGGGGTGAAATCTTGCCCCAAAAATTAACACAGGTGAAATCACATCCTATATGAGGCAGTCATGATTTCACTCTCGATAAAATTGTGCCATATAATTACATGATGTAATTTCATAGAAGAAAAAAGAAGCAATAAATTAATGTAAATTAATAAATCATAAATGTGAATTTAACAATATGTGAAATAACCTGGTGGTAGTGAAAAAGTAGACATAAGGATGAAGATCTCCAAAAGTAGTAGACTCCTCCTTAGGGATCCAACACTTGCCCATAAATGGTAACAACACACAATTAATGTAGTAGAAGAAAAATTCACAAAATTATTAGAAAGCTTCAATAGATAACTTGGCACATCAACAATTAGGAACTCCTAAGAACTTCTATTGGTTTTTAGATTACTTTCAGATATTAGGTCACTTAGATTACTTTGTTAGCTTGAAGGAAAAGAAGACTTCAAACCCTCTATTTATAAAGGATTCAAAACAAGAATGGGTAGAAAACCAAGAAAATTCAATGTCAAAAGAAATTGATTCAAAAAATTAGGGTTTTCTAATAGAAAATCCTAGCTAGGCAAAATCGCACCCCATAAGGGTTGATCACAATTTCATGGAAACTAGGAAAAATAAGGAAAGGAGGTAAGAGAGAGGCCTAAACATACTTTGGGAAAGTTAAAGGGTCTCCTTAAGGATCTAGGGAAAATGACTCACTTGAGTGGATCAATTTTTTGTGTCTACATTTTACCCCCTCTTTGATGCATTTATGGCCTAAAAAATGCATGAAATAAAGATGCAAAAGCCTATGGGCAAAAAATAAATAAAAATAAAGGGGGTAGCTAGTTTAGAAGAAAGGAGTGGTACAGATATTATGTAATTCAAAACACTTTCTTGTTTTTCATGCAAATCAAGGCATTAGGGACATTAATACCTCTTAGGATAGGGTGCCCCCTTGAGTTTAAAAGGAATGCAAAATTCCTTATGAATTTTGAAATGGTAGACACAAAATAAAGAAAGAGTGATATAAACATGTAAGGAGGAGAGATAAAAAATAGAAAATAGAATAAAAAGGGCAAAAGGTGAAAACCATAATTCATTTTTACCGCACAAAAATGAAGAAAGGAGATTTGAAGAAAATTGCTATGATTTTTCTCTAGAAATCACCATGCACAACCCGAGCATGATTTCATGGCACGAACATGATTTTTCTTGGTTTATGGTGGTTATTGAAATCACACCCCAAAACTATGGGGTACAATTTCATGAAATCATTCCTCAAAAATAGAGGACACATTTTTGCAAGAGAGGAAGAAAAATGAAATCACACCCAAAGCTTAGACAAACACGATTTTATAGAAGATAAGAAGAAAAGACAAAGCAAGCTAGAAAACATAAGGAAAGAGAAGACCTAAATTTTTTTCATTTTTTTAAAATTATGAATTATTAATGTGCACAAGGAACTGATGAAAAAAATTATTATATTTGAGGATGCAATATGATGTACTAGAGAGTCACACACAGAGACTTATCTCCTTGGAGGTGGAGCTAGATGGCCTCACACAGGTTGAGAGAGATACCTTATAGGTAGTGGAGCTTCACCATTTAGCAGAGATGCCTCAGGTAGAGGTAGATAAAGTGCTACTGATGACATTGGCAAAGAGGTGGTACCCAAAATCCTTGACCTTTTAGTTATCCAGAGGAGAGATGATAGTCACACTAGAGGATGTGTGGTGCATCTTGCACATCCCCATCAAGGGAAGAGCAATTTATAAGACACAAGGGTTGTAGGCCACATTGTAGATATTCTCAAGAGGCTAGGCCCACCAAGTTCAAGAGAGTGTGATATCAATCGATTATATGGTGGGGCACTATGGGGTTGAACCTCTGACAACTATGCTTTATGGGGTGGTGGCAAAATTATTGATGTGTCATAGTATAAAGAAATATCTACCATGGATACTGGTAGGTATAGTGGTAGACATGCAAGATCATGGGGTTAGATTTGTATGGGGTCCATATGTGTTGTCTTGGTTATACAATATATTATACAATATTGTGTATAAATAATATATAGGGATGGTTTGTATGATGCTACTCCAAGTGTGGTACTGGGAGCACATAGTGGTGTAGAGATATAATGAACTTCTAGATCCATTGCCCAAATTAAAGTGGCCAATAGTATATATATGATCTAGGTCCTACAAGTGGATCTAAAGGATGTATGCTAGGAACATACCACTAGGGAGGTGGGTGATAGATGACTATGGGAGCCTAAGATCGTATGGTGACCATGGCATCTACATATTGGATGGGCTAAGGATGCAAAGGATTTGGATTGAGTTAAGAGGATTAGGTGGATCTCTATGCAAAAGGGGGAGTTGGAGCTCTTGAAATTTAATTAAGTCTAGTGATAGTTTAGGAGCTTTCAAGATATTTTGAACCTAGGTGACTTCTGGTATAGGTGAGTGTATTGGGACCCATCGATATTAGAAGGAGATCCAAATGTGGGAAGGTATGTAGAGGAGGACTTGGATGACCCATCCTATGTGAATCCAGGGGTGGATTATGTTAGAGTGGCTCTCGAGTATCGAATATGGTACAATGTGTCATACCCTCAAGGATTTCCCCACTAGTACCGATGTAGAGGTGTTAGATCATGAGCTCAAGCATACAATAAGCACTACGAGAGTCCACCCAATGGATCAAAAAGTAGCATAAATAAGACTAGGAGGCCCCACTATAGAGTAAGTCATGGGTCCAAGTTGATATAGTGGTAGCTACCACCATCACAACTAAGATTATAGAGGCAGGGGTAGTTGGGGTTACCCCATGGTAGCTAGGGTAGGGCTAAGCAAAGGGACTAGAGAGTCATCCATAATAATAGTAGTCATCTCAAGTGAGATCGTAAGTCAATGAGACCTAAGGAGGGAGATAGAGACACTATAGGTATAGATAGCGATATTGTAGAGGGATATTGACCTAGTCTAAGAGGAAAGGGCCAAGAGGATCAAGGAATTGAGGAGTGCATTGAACACTAATGAGATGGAGAGGGATGTAGCATGAGCTAAGGTGGGTCAACTCTAGGGAGAGGTGAGTCAGCTAGACCAAGAGCACTAGTAAGCTTGAGCAAAGGGGATGATTGTGGTAAAAACAAAACTAGCTAGGCGATGGGATTCACCTTCTACATATGAAGCTATAGAGGGTGGGGGAGAGGTTGGAGGTATGTTGGAATATGTAATGCAACATTGTGTAAATTATTCTTAGACTAAAATATAAAGTCTAAAGAATAATATTTGAATTAGAATATAATTCTATCTTATGTAAAATATTTCCACCCAATTAATAAATAAATTAAGGATGCTAAGAATATTTAATTTTTTGAGAAAAAGTTATTTCTCTTTTCTAAAAAATATTAGAAAGTAACTAATCACTTTATAATATTTGATAGATACCACTTATCACATATCTCAAAGATTAGATTGTGATAAAATTAGAAAGTAACTAAAGCACTTTCTAATATTTGATAGATTATGATAAAATTATATTATGATAAGATTATATTATGATAAGATTTAGGGTTGTAGTAGAAAAACTTCCTTTTAAATAGGGGTGTTTTCTACTACATATTAATTATATCTTATCATATCTTATCGTATCTTGTCATATTGACTTGTGTTGTAGGTTATGTTGATGCATATTGTTGCATAACATTGAAGCATTCTTATACTGTTGAATCATTGAGTAATATAGTGAGCTTCATAGTGGATGTTTTCCTTCTTCATTTGAAGTAGGGTTTTACCACTTAATATTGGTGTTGTGGTTTTTTTATTTTTTGTGTGTGATTGATCTTGTGGAGCATTCTTCGATCTTGGGGAGACTTTGCTTGTCTCACATATGGTATCAGAGCGGTTGGGATCTCCATCAAGTGTCTTCAATCCTTTGAGGTGAAAAAACCATTAAGGTATATTTTTTTTTTGCATGCATTTGATATTTGGGTATTGTATGTAAACTTATTTTACAAATCTGTCATTAAGGTTTATAGATTTATTATGTTTTTAGGTTTAGTTGTTAGATTTTTTGCAAATAATATTTTCATTTTAAATCTATAAAAAAAATAGCATTAAGCTTTTGCTGAAAATATTTTTGGAGCCAAACGGACCCCATAGTTGTGTCCGAAAGACCCAAAAACCCCTATTTTCATATATAGTCATTTTTTTATTTATTTAAAAAAAAAAACAATCGACTATATATATAAATTAAAAAAAACAGTTTTGTTTAAAAAAAAAAAACAGTTTTGCTTTATAAAAAAAACAGTTTTGTTTTGTTTGAAAAAGTTTTGCTTTATAAAACAGTTTTTTTTTTTTTTTTAAATAAAACAGTTTTGTTTTAAAAAAAAAAAAAAAAACAGTTTTGCTTTATAAAAAAATAGTTTTGTTTAAAAAAAAAAAAAAAAAACAGTTTTGCTTTATAAAAAAAAAATAGTTTTGTTTTTTTGAAAAAGTTTTGCTTTATAAAACAGTTTTGTTTTTTTTTAAAATAAAACAGTTTTGTTTTAAAAAAAAACATTTTTGCTTTATAAAACTGTTTTGTTTAAAAAAAAAAAAAACACAAAAGCAGTTTTGTTTTAATAAAAAAAAAACAGTTTTGTTTTTTGAAAAAGTTTTGCTTTACAAAAATCTTTAAACTTTTTCATGCCATTTTTTTTATTAATAAAATAAATTTTATTAATTTAATTGCATTTTTTTAAGCAATTTTTTGTATTAAAAATTATTATTATTCTCCTTAAAATGCAATATTTTTTTTGTCTCACATTAACAATGGTTGTTTGTGAGTTTGCTTGTTTTGCAAGGTTATCCAAGTATGTTTTGGAGTATACAAGGCAATTTTGGATCAACTTTTTCACTCTCTTCCGTTATTTTTATTAATTTCTTCTAATATCTCTCTAGTATTTGCTTGAAGCATACTGTAAATTAATGTAACTTGTATCCCTTATTATGAAAAAGAGAATGAAAGTGAGAGTGAGAGAGAGAGAGAGAGAGTGTATTTGTGTTTTGCTTTGTGTCTCCACTATCTCTTGTTCATCTTTCTTACATTTTGCATCTCAACTAATCTAACTACTAACTGGCTACTAAACAATCTACTAACCAACTAACTTGCAATTTAATCAAGAAGGTTAAAAATGAATCAACTTACTAACCACAACTTTAGTATTTGATTAAAATTTACTTAATCTTGCAACACAATTTATATTTGCTAAACACCTATTGAATCCAAAAGAATCTGCTCTATCGGTAGCAAGTCCTTTTTGGGTCTTCGTACCTGTACCCTTTTGGGTAGCTTGGTTGACCTTGGGTGAGATGAATTGTCAATTCATTAGGCTATAGAAAAACCTAAAAGGAACACTAACTAACTTATTGACTATCTAACATTTAACAAATGTTTTATGGTTCAATTCAAGTTAGTTTATTTTGTTGCAATATGGTTGTTATGATTAGTTACCTTCTTATTGCAAGTTAATCTATTCCAAGTTTATCTTGGTTTATTCAATTGCAATATGGTTATAGTTGTTTATTGCAATATGGTTATAGTAGTTCATGATTATCTTTCATGATGATCAATCAGCTATTGCCTTGGCTAAAAATCTTGTAATGCATCAAAGGACAAAGCATGTTGAAATCCAAGCCCATTTTATTAGAGAGAAGGTATTGGATGGGACTATTCAGTTGGAGTATTGCCTATCATCTTCTAATTTTTCTGATTTGTTCACCAAACCTTTTTCCAAGGAGCAGTTTTGTAAGCTAAGGGACTCACTTGGTTTGGTGAAGTTGTCCTCGGGGGAATGAAGTGTAGTTACACTTGTGTGATGACGACTTCATCCTTATGAGGTGTTTTGTGCTATATATGAGTTGATCTTTGGTGGTATAATTTATTTTTACATCTATTTTGTACATGTTACTTTGTAGATGGCATTGTGAAATTATGGTATATGATGCAATTACTTTATGCAACTCTTTTACATGGTACTTTCTTGTTGTCTTGTGCAACTTTGTACATGTTTTTATGTAGTTGGCATTATGCAATTGGTTTATCATGGTATTTTATGGTTGGCTTTATGCAACTAGTGTGCACACTTTATTATTTTCATATACCTTATGCAACTCTTATACATGGTACTTTTTTGTTAGCCTTGTGCTACTTTTGTACATAGTACTTTAGAGTTTGCATTATCATGGTACTCCTTTTTTGCTTTATGCAACTTTGTACATGATATTTTTTTATCAACTATATAGCACATGACTATAAGTATGGCTTGGCATATTTTTGTGATGACTTATAGTTCACTATTTGTTAGATCAATTTTGTTATCATCTTTGGATATTCATATATGTTGTGGTGAATATATTTATGATGATGTATCTAATTGATCTTATGTTGAGCTGCTTGTAGCTTGTAGATACTTTCATTTGGGGTTTTGTAGGCTTACTGAAGACACCCTTGTGATGTTTTATTCTTGTCATTTGCAACCACTTGTGGTTGATGGATGGCTTTGTAAGCTGCTTGTATCTAAAGCTACTCTGTTGGGGGCTTGCAGTCTCATTTTGGCCCATTTTGTATTGGTGCCTTATTGTAGACCATTCTTGGTCATAGAAGGTCATTGTAACTATATTACTCATTTGATTCTCATCCTTGTTTATATCTTTAGGGGAAGAATGTTTCTTTTTCTCATAATTAATTTCTCCAATATTGCATTAAGGGGGAGTGTTGGAATATATAATGCAACATTGTGTAAATTATTTTTAGACTAAAATATAAAGTCTAAAGAATAACATTTGAATTAGAATATAATTCTATCTTATGTAAAATATTCCCACCCAATTAATAGATAAATTAAGGGTTCTAGAAATATTTAATTTCTTGGGAAAAATTTATTTCTCTTTTCTAACAAATATTAGAAAGTAACTAATCACTTTCTAATATTTGATAGATACCTCTTATCACATATTTCAAAGATTAGATTGTGATAAAATTAGAAAGTAACTAAAGCACTTTCTAATATTTGATAGATTATGATAAAATTATATTGTGATAAGATTTAGGGTTGTAGTAGAAAAACTTCTCTTTAAATAGGGGTGTTTTTTACTACATATTAATCATATCTTATCATATCTTATCGTATCTTGTCATATTGACTTGTGTTGTAGGTTATGTTGATGCATATTGTTGCATAACATTGAAGCATTCTTATACTGTTGAATCATTGAGTAATATAGTGAGCTTCATAGTGGATGTTTCCCTTATTCATTTGAAGTAGGGTTTTACCACTTAATATTGGTGTTGTGGCTTTTTTCTTTTTTGTGTGTGATTGATCTTGTGGAGAATTCTTCGATCTTGGGGAGACTTTGCTTGTCTCATAAGGTAGTCATGTAGAGAGTGACCTTCTACTAGATGGTGTACTACTAGGTAATTTTGGAAGAGTAGTGAGTGCCACTACCTTCATCCTTGTAGAAACTAAGTTGAATGCAATCTAGATCATAGATAGTTTCATGATCCATGAACATTCCTCCATCAAGGCCATATTTAACGAGTGGAATTGAGGAGATAGGCTCCTAGATATAAGGAGGGGATAGGGATGACATGCCAATTTTTAGTGTGGCATGCATCCCTAGGGATGGTTGAGTGTACCAGGTTTAGAATGTGGCACACTAACCAGATAGACCTATGTATCTCACTCTTTTATCTTGAGTAATATCTTGTTGCTTTATTATTTTAATGTGTGTGTTTATGTTTATGTGTTTCCTTTTATGATGTTATTTTGTTATGATTTTATGTATGAAATGAACATAACATACTCTAACCATGAATGCACTAACTAATTAAATGCAAATGAATGGATACAAATGAGGTGTATGCAAAACAAGGAAAGGCACAAAGCATAAACAACAGAGAAAAATAAGAAGAGGAAGAAAAGAAAAGAAAAAAGAAGAAAAAAGAAACTCTAAATGCAATTTTACCCCATAAATGTGGACTATGTTAACATTGCAGAGCAAAATCATAACCCAAAAAAATGAGGTATGATTTTGAAAAAAGGAGAAGAAAAAATAATAAAAGGACAAAGAATAAGAAACGAAGCAAAGGCCAACAAAAATAAAAAGTATTTGAAGAATGATTCTTGAGTCAGTGTATACCATACTAGATCAATATGACCAAACAACATAAATCAATCACAAAGTTGGATAGGTCGTATTGTACCCGCTATGGATATAGTGCCCACTAAGATGGAAAAATATAGAGTGTGGCCCACTATGGATGAAATTCTCACTAATATGGATAGATGGTCAATAGATACCTACCAAGATGTATGCTTTCAAATGATCAATATGGAGGATGCTCCTCACATATGGCCATAGGGTATGTTTTGTGTGCATGATGAATTAGCGAGCACTAGCCCTGATAGGGGTGTGATGTATGCATGCATATGGATGGATAGAGCAATCACAATAAGAGGTGAATGTGTGCACGTAATACAAGAAGACAAATTAAAATAGCAAAATATAAGAGAAAAATATGCAAAGAATAAGGATATCCTAGAAAATAAAATAGTTGTATTCCTTGACTTGAAGATAAATTGATGGTCATTATTAAAAAAATTCAAGTTCAAAGAAGACAAGAAAGCAAAGGAGAATAAGGTAACAAAGAAAATAAAACAAAGAAGAAGAAAAGCAACAAAAAAACATGAACCCTAAGTTTGGGACTTCAATAGGTATCAGAGTCCTAGTGAGAGTGCAATACATGTGAGATTCATTGGATAACTATTTTTGATCACCTAAGGACAAGCACCCCTCTTATCCTTCAAAATTTTCAGCATTAGTATTAAGGTGATCATCATTATCAAGTGGTAAAGATTAGTTTTTGTTGGGTATGTAGCCTACATCGTATCTCCCAGGCCAAATCATGACATCCAAAGGCTCCTGAATTCCCTTTTGCTATGGCCCTAATCCTTTACCAACATATCCCATGTTAGATAGGATATGTTTGGAAAGTAGGTAATCATTGGATACATATTTTCTTCAAAATTTGTTCCTATGAAGATAAATGCACACATGCCAATGTGTACAACTTCACCCTTCTTATGAGGTAAACCCATAGTTTTTGGTGAAGGTGGTAGCTTGGAAATATCCATAGTAGGTTCTTGAATAAACTAATTATCTTGATCCCATAATGAAACTTTGATTTGATATTTCTCACTCAATTTAGATTTTTGAGTTGCTCAAATATTTGATATAAGTAACTTGGAGAAATAGATGATTAAACTAAAGGAAAAATATTGAGGCCGTAATTATCATGTTCAACTATCGAGCAATATTCAAATAGATGAGGGTCACCTAGAATAGTGACAATTTGATTCTTAAATTCAAACTTCAAGCATTGATGAAAGGTATAAGGGATAGCCTTCATTGCATGGATCCAAGGATGTCTGAGAAGAATATTAAAAGATGTAGGGCAAGGTACCATATGGAACAAGGTATCTAAAATCGAAGGTCCAACTATAATAGGGACGAATACAAGGCTATAGGCCTCTTTGGACTCGTTGAAAGCTTTTATGTAATATCATATTTAGTTAAGTCTTCTTCTTTTAGTCCAAAATTTTGGAAGAATTGATAAGTGCATAAATTTAGGGAAGAACCATTGTTAATCAAGATTCCTTTTACAAAGTTTCTCCCAATAAATGTTGTGATGTAGATGGAAGAATCCCCTCACAATTCTAAGGCATATCATCATCTAAAAATTTGATGTGATGTATCCCAAGAGAGCCTATGATATTAACTACACCACTAGGGGAGATATCTATAGGTATATATTGTTGTCTTAGAAGTTACAACAAAGCTTCCCTATGGATAGGAGAAGTTTGAAAGAGTTCTAAGATACTAGCTAATTATTCTTGAATGTCAAATCAGATATTAGGTTAAGGTTTCAACACTAAAGGTGATATTTCTACTCTCATTATCATTTTTTGGGTATTCTTCAAAACTAAGGGAGGTTTCAAAGGTGGGTTGTATGAAGAGCTCATTCCCTACTAATAAAGTTGAGTCTGTTGAACTTGTGATTTTATTGTAGTGGTTGCTACCATACAAACCACATTATCATAAGGAGGGGGCACATTCTTATAGGACACTTGATTTGTTTCCTACTGATCATGCTTAGGGAGAGGATCTTGGAAAATCCCCATGTCTTGATTTGTAATAGGGTTTTGTTGTGTGGGAGGTTGATTTTTTGTTGGAGTATTGGATTGAGAACCTTCTATAACAAGGTATCCTACATCAATAAGGTCCTGAACTACATATTTCAACCTATTACAAGAATTTATCTACTGCCCCTCCACTCTATGATACTCACAGTGTTGACCAACCTTATACCAATTAGTTTTGGTATCAAGTTACCTTATGGGAGGCAACTCAATCATATTTGTTTCTAAAGGTCCTTTCAGACCACTATCATAGGTATGTGAAGTCTTGTAAAATTTCTTCGTGGAGGTTTTGGGAGTTGACTAAGCACCATATTTTATAGGTTGTTAACAATACTATTGACATTCCTATTATCCATGACTCCATATCCTACTACATGCTTATTATTTTTAGTGGTCTTATATTCTTTAACTTTGAGTCGTCCTCTTTTCTGAGCTTGTTCTACCTTTCTTGCTAGATCAATTGCTTGATCAAAATATGTGATAGTTGTTGTATCCAAAGCATAAGATAGTTGCTCTTGAAAATTTCCAATAAATATCTCAAGCATGTTTCAAGGGGGTAGGGTGTATCTCAAGAATCCAAATAGACTCCTCCAACGAGACAAGAATTTTGAAAAAATTTCCTCTTTACCTTGTTTTAATATGTAAATATATTTCATGGTCACATTGTTTTCAACATAAGCACCAAACTATTGAATAAATAATTCAGCTATCTCTTCAAAATTTCTCAAAGAATGGTTGGGAAACTTATAATACCATTCCAAAGACATGCCACAAATACTCTTAGGGAATGCCTTTAGCAACATGTCATCATATATTATATCAAGAAAATCTATTCTAAACATTCTTAAATGCTCAATTGGATCTTCAATTCCCTTATAAATAGGTGAAATTGGTATGGCAAAATTCTTAGGATAGGGTCTAGCAGCAATGATAGGGTCCAAGGGTTGATTGCACATTTCTATATAACTTTAGGTGAAACTAGGGAGTTGAATCATATCCACTCTTGGAACCAAATTTTTCACTATATTAGTTAAATGTTGCACCTTGGAATTATTGTTGTGCAAGGCCCCTAGGTTTCCTAAATAAGGGGTATAGGTAGGTTGTTGAAAGGGTACTTGGCCTAAGTTGGAGATATTGACATTGTTATGGTATGGGTTATGATATGTAGTACCTTCTTGCTGGAGAGGGTAATTAATAGTTGGTGGAATAGAAACAAGATGTTGAGTTTAGAAAAATGAGGAGGAAATTGGAAACAATCTTGAGTGATACTATTAGTTGTAGGAACTTATCGACTCCTTCCAAAATTTGTGGTTATAGTAGTAATACAAGTTGGTTGATGGATAGGATTGCCATGATTAAGATATTTAAACAAAAAAGTATCATGAACATACCTAAGAGATACTACAGGAGGAGGAGCAGTCTCACTTCTTTTGAGTTGAGCTTCCTGCTTCATAGCCTTAAGAAAGTCTTCCTTATGGCATTTAATGAAACCCCAAACATGATCAAATGATTTAAAAAGGTAACCACCATTTGGCCCTTCAAGGAGATCATAGCTTGATTCGATTTAAATATTTTCTTGCTCTTATACATCAAGGTTAGGATTATCTCTATCAATTTGATCATCTTCCTAGGTAATATGATCAAATTCAAGATGCCTTCACTAACTTTTAATGAAATAATCCATTAGAAGAAGCAAAAGGAGAGAATAGAAAACTAACAAAAAATGCACAAGAAAATTGTTAAGGTGTTATTAATGTTCTTATAACTCTAGGTAAACAAATTAGTGGTCTTATTCAAAAATTACAAAAGAAAAGCAAAAGGAAGAGACTTCTTATCTTGGCCACTAAGATGTATTTTCACGTTGGGTTCACCAAATATGTACAAGGGAAAAGCCATGCACCATCATATGATTCTTAGGGCTGGATCCACTGGGATCCCTGAAGTGACCATGGTTGCCATTATAACTCTACACTCAGTTTAGGGGGAGAAGGGTTCATCAAGAATGAATGTAGGACTTGCTCCAAGTCTGGGGTGGAATGTGTTTAAATTTGTCAATTAAGCATACATCTATAATTGGTCTTTCTAAACTAAACTAAGAGAAATGAAAGAACAATGCAAGGCACATAGAATTCAAGAAGATAAGAGCTAAGCCTAGAATGAACTTTTGTTTGTATGATCTCTAACCCTAGGTTGTAAAAATAAAATCTTTGAATAAGGGTCCAAGAGAATGCGTAATAAATATTAAAAACCTAGATGCACACTATATGCCTTTGCTCTTTCAAATTCATAGAATCTCAATTAAATATTTTCTCTTATTTATGATCTAGTTTTTTAACAAAAGTTAACACAAAACACACAACAAATAGCCTAAATACCTATTAGGGAACTTAGCTAATTCGACAGTTGATCCAAGCTTTATCTTGCATACAACAATGTCCCACAACTTTTGAACCTATAAAATAACTTCACAAAGCACTTTAAAAATATGATAAGTGTTAGGGGGTCTCCTTAGGTTGTTGTATGATAGTGCTTGAGGGTGCAGTAATAAAGTGCCCTGGTTGTTTTAGCTAACCTTTAAAGCATAAAATCAAATATTGACCTTTTAGAAGATGGACAAACATAATGAACATAAATAGAACATTATGCAAAATAGAATGTAGGTTAAGCTATTATGACCTAGATGTATCACAAAATTATAGATCTAGGGTTTGGAGGTAAAATGTTGCCCCCAAACTTAACATAGGAAAAATTATGCTTTGGACAGGGTAGCCATGATTTTGCTCTTGATGAAATCATGCCCTGTAATTATGGGGTGTAATTTCACAAAAGAAATAAGAAGTTACAAAATAATGAAAATGAATAAATGATAAATGTGAATTTAATAATATGCGAATGTAGATGAGATAAAAAAACCTTGTGGTAGCAAAAAAATAGACAAAAGAATAAATATCTCCAAAATAAGTAGAATCCTCCTTAGGGATTTAACACTTGTATACCAAGGGCAACAACACAGTCAATGCGACAGAAGAAAACTCCATAAAATGATTAGAAAGCTTCAATAGATCACTTGGTTCATAAACAATTAGGAACTCCTAAGAACGTTTTGTAGCAATATAGGATGCCTACACCTAAGCTAATAATAATTGAAACATCACACAAAGCATAAAAGAATGGACGAATTTGCAAATAACCACACAAAAATGCTTCTTTTATTAATTTTCCCTTGAAATGTAATTACAAATACATCCCTCTTAGGGATACCCAATGTGATACAATTATTACAATCATAGAACAATTTCCACGCAAGGGTAGGTGTAATTCGCAGGCTTCCTAGGTTGACACAAACTACTCCAAGGCAAATGTCGCCTTATTCTCCATGATTAGACATATTTGTTGCTTTGAATGACAAGACCCTATTGACCCTACATTCAAGAAACAACAAGAAGCAATTAAAAGCAAAGGAGGTCTCTCTTAATGAGCTTTTAGAGGAAATTATACAAAATAATATCATGAAAGCTTGAAATCAAGAAAATGTATAAAGCATGGTAATCTACACTAAACATGATAAGTGTTAGGGGGTCTCCTTAGGTTGTTGTATGATAGTGCTTGAGGGTGTAGTAATAAATCCCCCTAGGTTCTTTTAGCTAACCTTTAAAGAACAAAATAAAATATTGACCTTTTAAAATATGGAAAAACATAATGAACATAAATAGAACATTATGCAAAATAGAATGTAGGTTAAGATATTATGACCTAGATGTATCATAAAAATGTAGATATAGGGTTTGGAGGTAAAATGTTGCCCCCAAACTTAACATAGGAAAAATTATGCCCTGTACGGGGTAGCCATGATTTTTCTCTTGATGAAATCATGCCCTATAATTATAGGGTGCAATTTCACAAAAGAAAGAAGAAGTCACATACTAATGCAAATGAATAAATGATAAATGTGAAATTAATAATATGTGAATGTAGATGGGAGAAAAAAACCTGGTGGTAGCAAAAAATAGACAAAAGAATAAATATCTCCAAAATAAATAGAATCCTCCTTAGGTATTTAACACTTGTATACCAAGGGAAACAACACACAGTCAATGCAGTAGAAGAAAAATCCATAAAATGATTAGAAAGCTTCAATAGATCACTTGGGTCATAAACAATTAGGAACTCCTAAGAACGTTTTGTAGCAATATAAGATGCATACACCTAAGCTAATAATAATTGAAACATCACACAAAGCATAAAAGAATGGATGAATTTGTAAATAACCACAAAAAATGCTTCTTTTATTAATTTTCCTTTGAAATGCAATTACAAATCCATCCCTCTTAGGGATACCCAATGTGATACAATTATTACAATCATAGAACAATTCCCACGCAAGGGTATGGTGATGATCAAGCAACACAAACAAATAGATCAAGCCACATGAACCAAAACATACACAGATGTTATTTCTTTGTTCCTATTAGAGAACCAAAACCTTTCATTCTTTTCATCCCAAAATAAGAGTCCTTTTACAATTTCAAAAATTCCCTTAAATACCCTGTTTTCCCCTTTTTCCACCTAAAACTAGAAATTTCAAATTTAAAATTTGGGGGCAACTTTCCAAGGTCATAACTTTGCACTCGTTGACCTGATTTACTATTACAACATATTTTCAAAAACATCATGAAATGAGCTAAGCGGGGCAAGCCTTGACTCTCGAAAATCTTCAAATTCGACCTCTAAGACCTTCAAAAATCACCTGCAAGTTTTACTAGTTTTTCTAGCAATTTTTTTTTTCACTAGTTTTCAACAAAATTAATTAAATACAATTTGGGTGATGCAAGATCACTCTGACACCACTAGATGCTCCTACATCAGACATCCATGGTAAATTTAGAAGTGACCTTCACTTCTCTATTGTTGGAGTAAAACCCAAGCGGTCAACCTCAGTCTTTGATAACCAAGTTGAATCTTCCATAGGTCTGCCTTTCCATTTGACCAAATATTCTTTATACTGCCTATTTCTGGTACTTTTACTGATGCGGGTATCTAGGATCTCTTCTATCTCTTCTGTATCTAGAGTAGATGCTAGAAGATCCCACAATTCTGCTACTGGTCCCTCACCATTGTCTCTCTCATGGTATTCTGCCAAATCTGAAATGTTAAAAATAGGTGATATGTTAAGCCCACTTGGAAATTCCACTTCATATGCATTGCCTGAATCCCATTTTCCTATGATTCTATATGGTCCAAAATTCTTCATTTTTAGCTTGTTATATATTTTAGCAGGAAACCTTTATTTTCTCAGATGGACCATAACTTCATCTCCCATTTCAAATTCCTTAAACCGTCGCTTTTGGTCTGACCTTATCTTGTACTGAGTATTCATATTAGTAATATGCTTCTTCACTTATTCATGCAAGCTATTCAGGTTCTTTGCAAATTCCTTAGCCTCAGCACTGTTCTTTTCCCCTCTGTCCATTTTTCTCAACTCAAAAGCATTCCTTGGGCTGCTCCCATACACAATCTAAAATGGGGATTTATTAGTACTCCTATTGACAAAATTATTGTATGCAAATTCTGCCTATGACAAAACCAAGTCCCAACCCTTGGGCTTATCTCCTACCAAGAATCTTAGTATATTACCCAAACTCCTGTTCACCACCTCTATTTGCCCATCAGTCTGTGGGTGGTATGCAAAACTGAATTTCAGCTCTGTTTTCAATTTCTTCCATAGGGTCCTCCAAAAATACCCAACAAAATTTGTATCCCTATCGAAAACAATACTCTTTGGTAGACCATGAAGTCGTACCACCTCTTTGAAAAAAAACCCTGCAACATGAACTGCATCATTAGTTTTTTGGCAGGGAATAAAATGTGCCATCTTTGAAAACCTATCAACCACTACAAATATGGAGTCATTCCCCCTTTGTGTCCTTGGTAGGCCAAGAACAAAATACATGCTGATGTCCTACCATGGTCTCTCGGGTATAGGTAATAGCTGATATAATCCAGTGTTCTATCTCACACCCTTGTCCATCTGGCATACTCTACAACTTTGCACAAATCTCTTCACATCTTGCAGCAACTGTGGCCAATATTAGTTCTCACTAACTAGGGCAATGGTCTTATCTTGACCAAAGTGTCCAGCCAACCCTCCATTGTGCTTCTCCTTGACCAGATTCTCCCTTATTGAACTCCTTGGAATGCATAACTAGTTTCCTCTTAACAACATTCCATATTGTATTATAAAATCCAACCACTTAGTCCTGTCCAAAGTAATAGGTGCTAAGCAAGCCCTCCAAGCCTCTACAAAATTAGGATCTTCAAGGTACAAAACCTTAAGTTCATCAAACCCTACAACTTCCACCTTCATTTATATCAACAAACATTACCTTCTACTTAAGGCATCTGCAACTCTGTTTGACTTTCCACTCCCGTGCTTCAACACAAAGGTATAACTCTGTAGAAACTCAACTCACTTCAAGTGCCTTTGATTTAGCTTCCCTTGGATATTAATATACTGTAAGGCCTGATGATCAGTATATAGAACAAACTCTTTTGGAAACAAATAATGCCTCCATTTCTTCAAAGCCTGAACTATAGCATAAAACTCCTGATCATATACAAAATATTTCTTTCTAGCATCATTAAGCTTCTCACTAAAATAGGCAACGGGTTTACCTTCTTGACTCAACACAGCTCCTATGGCACTACCGCTAGCATCACAATCAACCTAAAATACCTTATTAAAATTTGGAAGTGCTAAAATAGGTTGCTCTGAGACCTTATTCTTCAACATATCAAAACTCTTATTTGCTCCTAAGGTCCACTTAAATTCTTTCTTATCCCCTCTCATTATTTTTGTAAGGGGTGCACAAATACTGCTAAAATTTCTAATGAATTTTCTATAGAAACTTTCTAGACCATGAAATGATCTTACCTTAGTTATGCTCCTTGGAGTAGGCCATTCAATGATAGCCCTCACCTTTTTTGGGTCCATTTTTAGACCTTCAACTGAGATGACATATCCCAGGTGCACTAACTCATTCTTTACAAAACTGTATTTTTTCAAATTAATCAGCAACTGCTCCTTCCTCAGCTTCTCAAAGACCCTTCTGATATGCATTAGGTTCTCTTCCAAGGTCTTGCTAAATATTAAAATGTCATCCAAATAGACAATAACAAATTTTCCTAAAAACTCCTTCAATACCTCATTCATCAATTGCATGAATGTGCTTGGTGCATTGGTTAGCCCAAATGGCATGACCAACCACTCATACAAACTCTCTTTGGTCTTGAAGGTTGTCTTCCACTCATCTCATTCTTTGACATGAATCTTATGGTACCCACTCATCAGGTCAATCTTATGCTCGATGTCCTTCTTCTCCACAGTGGAAATAGGTTCCACAAAATCCTCCTCTTCCAAATCCTCGTCTAGACCTTCCTCTTCCTCTCTGGTAACCATTGTTCAGATCACGAGGGCGGTAAGCATTATCTCTATTTTGGTCATGACTACTACTGGGTTCTCCATTTTTATTATGATCTTCATTTCGTCCTCCATTTGTTCTTCCACCAGTTCTTCCACCAAAACCTCTTCCTATTTGCTTGCTCTCAAACCTTCTGTTCAAATTCTCTTCAACCCTCAAGGCAAACTGGTAAGCATCCTCTATGGTGGTCATCCTAAACAAACTTAACTCCTATTGAATACTGGCTCTTAATCCATTAATATAATGGTCTACCTTCTACTTTTTGGCCTCAGAATGGCTTGTTCTGATTAAAATTTTGTATAACTCCTCTGTGTATTCTTTTAAAGGCTTTCTCAACTACATCAAACCTTGCATTTTATTTAATAGATCCAACTCGTAGTCAGCTGGAATGAATTGCCTCTTCAACTTCTCCAACATCCACTCCCACCTTATCCTTTCTTTTCCTTTTTTTTTTTGTCTAGTTGCACTCCCTTCCACCATATGCTAGCATGACCCTTTAGCTTGGTCTTTTCAAACTTGACCCTCTTAGGATCTTCAACCTCCTCATACTCAAAGTATTCTTCCAAATCATTGATTCAATCAATCAACTCCTCTGGATCAATATTTCTAGAATACGCAGAAACCTCCATTTTTGGTCTCTTTCCAATATGAGATATGGCTCTATATAACCTAGTTTGTGCAGGATCTAATACCTCTTCTTCTTCCTTTAACTGGTCCTCTTCTTCTTCAACTTCATCTTCACTGCCATCTTCTCTCCTTGGCTCAAACCCTTAATGTAGCTCCTCTTGCAGAGCCTAAACTTACCTCTATAAAGTTCTAAAATATTCTTCTGGCACCATATTTCTCCCACCACCATAGTTTATTTGTGGAGGAATTCTACTCACTTCTGTCAAAATCTAACCATAGATCTGGTGTAAATTGCCTCACGTCCGGTGATCTATTTACACACTCAAGAACTCTCGCTCTGATACCACTTGGTGATGATCAAGCAACATAAACAAATAGATCAAGCCACATGAACCAAAACTTACACAAATGTTATTTCTTTGTTCCTATTAGAGAACCAAAACCTTTCATTATTTTAATCCCAAAAGAAGAGTCCTTTTACAATTTTGAAAATTCCCTTAAATACCCTGTTTTCCTCTTTTCCTACCTAAAACTAGAAATTTCAACTTTCAAATTTGGGGGCAACTTGCCAAGGTCATAACTTCGCACTCGTTGACCCGATTGACTATTACAGCATATTTTCGAAACTGGCATGAAATGAGCTAAGCGGGGAAGACCTTTGCTCTACTATATTTGGTAGTTGAATTACTCATATTGGTGGTGTATTGGGCTTAATTGCATTTCTTGATTTATCCTAGCTCTCCATAGCCTTCTTGGTTCCAAGTTCCATTTGATCTCCAATTGGGCAGCCAAAGTATTCCTCTCAATGAATGGAAGTGAGTATGCAATTTTATAGAGCTTCATTGTGCTTCAAATAGAGAGTCTTCCATACTTCTACCCAATTTGGAGGGGGATTTTATAACACTTGAGAAGGCCATATCTTACCTTCATGGAAAATCCAAGATAAATAAAGGGCAGTTGGGGTAGTTGGATGGAAACTTCTAAAAATTTTTGCCCCTTTAACCATTTGGATCTTCAACCAATTGGACGTTTGTAACCAATTTTGGGTTGGTCGAGGTCCAACTGATTTTGAAGGCTAGTCGTGGCTCTAAGGCATGGCTAGCTCTATTAATCATGGGTGTCAGTCACGACCAACACTAATTAGGCTAAAATTCCTAAATGAGTGGTTATAACCACTGCCTCACCTTGGAATCTATCCAAGATATTTCATATGGTCTTCTAGCATGTACCATATAAGTAGTCACCTTGGCATGACACGTTGTAGGTGTCTAAAAATGCCCCTTTTGATATGCATTGTGAGATTGAACAATGCTAAGAAAAAATAGACCTCCTAAAATGATGTCATAGGCTACATGATGATCATTATTCTGATCAACATTAGATGCCCAATTCCTACAAAATGACACACATCCTAGAATCATTGCTTCCAACTAAATAGAAGGCTTAAATTTGCAAAGGTTTGGCAAGATCCAGTGGTGATTGGATAGCTTCAGTGCTACTATAGGATTTTGCACCATATAGATCCGAAAGGAGGAGAGCTACTAACTTAACTGTCATATTTGTTTTTTTCCCCAATAAAAGGTAAGCTAATGATATTCATTGCTAATAATTCGTAAGACAAATGAAATTTTGACAAGATCAAGGAATATACGATCAAGGGATCTTCTATTGAATTTGATTATGATTATGATATTATGAACTACCCCCTCAAGCAATGAGTTGATGAGGGTAATGATAATTAAATGAAGCGACGAGTCACTTGACCACTATGAATGACCTGCATGATTTAATGTTTAGCACTTGATACTTGGCTAGGCCTAATCAACTATGATTACAACTATTAATAGTAGTTGTATATCTCTATCCTATAGAGTGGTCTAGCCATGAAGGCATTATTAGATAATTGATATGACAAAAATTCTAATTAGGCATGTGTTGAATCATATTGTTTAATGATCTACTGAAAATGTCATAGAAGAATTGACATGATTGCTTCGTTCCTGTGGAGCAGTCCAATATTTGAGGCCTTCTTTGGGATTGAAATAAACCATAGCAATTCAATGATGATGAATTTTCCCCAAATATTCTTATGGTAATTTACTCATCTTGTAGGATTGCATGGATTGTAATTCGTTGCAACCACCAAGTGTATATGGTAAATAATGAGGTATGAGGTACATTTGGCTTTTGGTTTATCTAATTTTTTGTTTTACTTTTAATATTTTTGAGACTTTTGGTCCATCAGATATTTTTAATTTTTATTTTTGAGACCCCTCACAATGAAATTTTTAGGGTAACTATGTATAGTTGCTAGCCGCAGGTGACAAGAGCAACTAAAAATTACAAATTTCTTATCCATGGCTCATACCTACAGTCGACAAACCCTAGTTTTGTGCTCATGGGTGCTAGCCATGGTTAGGGGTAAAATTGGAAATATTTAAGAAAACTATGTCACTTTCAATGTCATTATTTCCAACTACTAGTTTGCAAACCTGAGATCTTTGAGAGGTGTGTGCGAACTTGTGATATGGAACGTTGTTGCAAACTCAACCTCGCAACTACCCGTACTGATGGCTGACCAACCTAGAGGTTCCAGTGCTACTAAGGTAGAAACACACAACCCTCGTTTTGCATTTATCGGATAAAATTGAACCATACTATATAATGGGTTAAATGAACATCATTAACCTACTGGTAATGAACCACACCCTATATAGGATTAGTCTATGTTAGATTAGGTGGATGGGTAAAAAAAATATTATTTTTTTGTTAGGGTTTTTTAATATTTTATTTATTTTTAATTTTTATGGGTTTTCGAGATGTCCTGTGACCCTGAAAAGGCAAAAACACCTAGCTGCGGGTGGCATATGCGGCTCCCAATAATCAAATTGAGGGCCACTATTGTCAGCCATGGTTTGACTTAAACTCTGATGGTCCTAATCGTGATCAGGCATTTTATTTAAAAAATTCATTTTTTTTTTTTTTTTTTTCGAATTTTGCATTGATTTAACTAATTTTTTTGGAAATGTTTTGAATATATTTTGAATGTTTTTGTGTTTTTGATATTTTATGATTTTTTGTCATTTTTTAAGCCATTTTTTAATTATTTTTGGTTTATTTTTAATTATTTTTGCCTTATTATTCTGCTTTTAACTAGACTCTGACTAGGAGGGAGAGGGAATCAAAGATCCTTTGTAACCTACATGGTGTCGTGGGATTCGGCTATTTCTTATGCCTTCCCATGATTAGGGATGATCAGGCCTACATGATAGCTTTAGCCCAATACTGTGATGCATGGACCAACACATTTCACCTGCCTACCGATGAAATTACTATGACATTAGAGGATGTGTACCACATCTTTTGACTCCCTCTGGATGGCGAGGCCATCACATCTTCGTCAACAAATGTGAATAAGGTAGTCTTTGATCAAATATTTGGCCATTGTAGTGAGGAAGCACAACAAGAATCAAACCACAAATAGGTCCACATTGAGCACTGGTACACCCAACAAGTCTTCTCTTAGCGAGCAACCATATTAATGCATCTGATTGTGTAGATCATGCTCCCTAATACTTTTAGAGCGAGGTTACCTTGGAACCTCATGGCTAGGATATGATATTTCCTAGCGTGCACAACTCAGCAACCCCTAATCCTATCTTTGGGAGTGTCCTATTAGCATAGCTCTATAATAAGCTATATTATATCACCTAGAGGAGCTAAGTGGGCATCAGTCATAGCTTACCTATTCAAATTTGGGGGTGGTAGCACATCAAGATCGAGTGCCCTACTAACTTGCCACTTGAGATCACAGACATTAAGGAGTAGTACCAATGCTATGTAGTGTGTTGTCCTCATGATCAAGAGGGTTTCTAGAGCAAGTCTCATGCAGGAGACTTGAAGTACTACATAGAGTAGTTTACATGGCTACAGGTAGACCAGATTGAGTGGCACCCCTACCTAGACTACCCATAATGGACAAAGGCTAGCGAGTATCTACATTAGACACGTAGAGACAGATGTTCCTTTGGATGGAATTATAAGGTATGAGATTTATTTTATTTATTTTATGTTACCAGATAGTTTGGCATCAGGAAAGATATCCCAGAGCTCCCCATCATTTACCACTACCTCACCTTAGAGAGGGACCTGACATGGTCCTGGGTGACTCCACTAGGCAAGGAGGATGATGATTTATAGGATTTGGGGTTGATAGACATGGGTACTACACCTAACTATGACCTATGGTGGAAAACCAGGGTATGGTGGGGTATCGAGGGCCCCTTGCGTAGGACAGTAAATGTAGTATCCAAGGATGCAGAGGGAGTCGAAATCAATTCTCATGGGCATCGAGTCCATCAGAGGAGTGAGGATGAATGGGATGAGGGGGTAGCTACTAAGGAGACCCCCTAGGTTGAGGAGGAGGGTGAGGCACTGGAAGAGGGTGAGGTAGTGCCTAACAACAAAATTGGATAGCTCAGGGCTCAGGTTGCTAGCCTCCAAACTCAGGTAGGCACACTACATATGCAGCTTCTAAGGAGAGGCACTTCTATATCTACCTTGGAGGCATAGTTTCATGACTTGTGGTCACAATTCGTAGTAGGGTAGTCTCAGTGGCACGACTATTAGGAGGAGAAGATAGCTCTTCAGGCATAGATTACCATAATAGAGATAGATATCTAGCAGGTCATAGGGCAACGCATCCTCATACAGTCTTAGTTAGATGCTATGATCATAGAGCGTGACTCACTCAAGACTGGGAGGGGAGACCCCTCATCCCCACATGGTACTCTAGTAGCTCTAGTTACTCCAACATTTCCAGAAGTACTAGTAGTACAGAGACTAGTAGTGATGGACCCGATGGCTGAGATCAAGAGACTGTAGACTCTGGTGCAACAACATATTAGTAAGTGAGTGGTAGATGTTGCTTACATATCTACCTTTATGGGAGAGATTGGGCTACTCTAGGGTGAGGTTACTAAGAGTCCCATGGCTTCAAAATCTTTGAGGACTCACACGTGGGAGATAGGAAAGTCTTTAGCTCACTCCACTCATAGGAGTCAGAGGTCATAGAGGACATCAAGTGCCAGCTCCAGACGGATTCACAAGGAGGGTGGAGGTGAGGGTGGAGCCTCACAGACTAGGGGTGTAGGCCATGCTTAGTACAAATTTGCTAGATGTTATACCATTTGTTAGTGTAAGTTCAAGGACCTACACAGTTATAGCCTACAGGTATTTTGGACATATGCTACATTACTGATTTTTATTTGGATACATATATTATATATGATCTAACATTTGAGACTCATTATATGCATAGTTTATTATTTTTATTGTTTTATGTTTATGAGATGCATATGGATGCAATGCTTATATGTTATGTTTTATTTTATGCCATATGATATGATGTGTGGATGACATGCACTAGATAGCTATGTGATATATGATTAGATGCAGTGATATGTATGTGTATATGGACTACTTATGGTGAATGTATATGAATGCAATGTTTGATGTTAAATGCATGTTTAATTTATAGTACTTGTATGAATTTAATTTAAAAAGTTATGACATGATTAATTCCATGTATGTACTGCCTAATTTTTATGTTGGTGATTTTTTGTAAATGAACATGTATGCTTTAATTACTTAAAACATAATGTATGAATGCAATATGAGTTTATCAATCTAATGGATGACACCACAAAATGTATAAAAATCATGAACTATAATTTTTATATCTTTTTTATAAGGATTAATTAATTTGACACTCATATGTGAGATGTAATAATGTATTGTTTCTATTTATAAGCTTTTGTAAATTATAAGAATATGTACAACATAGTTAGTGGTCGTTTAAATATCATTTTTGACATCCATTTGGTATATAACATATATATTATGAATATTTCTAATAAACAAACTCTCATAAAAGAAGTTGATATTTTATGATTGCATTGAAAATTTGTTGTTGCTATTTTAAGGAATTTTTGAGGTATTCCATGAAACTCAAACACCCTAGTTTACTTAGCAATATTTGTATAATGACTATACTAGACTTCCAAAAAATATTTTTTTTGTTCTAAAATACCAAACTATTCATTATCCCTATGTGTGAATATGAATATATTAGATAAGGCATAAGCATACCCCAATGCCAGGCGGATTTCATTCAGCCCATTATTATATTGGGGATCCTCAAATGTTTATCCAATCCTAGGTTTGAATTCAGCCATACTAAACCACTAGGAAATCCAGGCAACCTAAAGCTATCTCACTCATAAATTGCTTAAACCTACCCCAATGTCAGATGGGATTCATTCAGCCCATTATTGTATTGTGGATCACCCTATGGCCTTCAAGCATTGATCATTCCAAGGATTCAAGCTCACCCCCTTATTTTATTTAATTTATTGGGATACTTGCTCATGTAAAGTGATAAGAATCACTATTTATTTTTGTATAGTGATAAAAATCACTGTTTATTTTTGTACTTTATTTTTCTTTTGAGCAAGGGATTTGAATTTTCATTGATGTTGATCTTGATTTGATTTGATTGTGATTGTGGTATTTTGCTCCTTCATTTGTAAGCAAGGGATTTATTTGGGTAGGGGGTAAACTTGTCCTTTTACCAACAACCACTACTCTAGACCATTGTGCCTTACAAAGTGAGCAAGTAATAAAACCTTTCGCCTAAAGTGACCTGGAACACTTTGTAGTGTTCATATTTTCTTATCCTAATTAGTATTTTTAATGTGTTTGATTACTATTGGTATTATGATATGCTAAGTGCTATAAAAAATAGACCTCATATGCAAAATTAAAGCAAGCTTTCTACCAAACTCTTGAGAAGACCACTAGGTATGGTTGAATGATAAAAAAACCCTAGTATATTCCTCATATAAATGGGATGGGTTGTGTTGAGAAACACAATTACTCACAAGGGTGATGGATGATGATGATAATACAAAGGTGCATGATTGAAGCACAAATATGGTGTCATTTGTAAGATTGCAAACCCAAACTATCCTAATGCAAGTGTGACAGATGGAAATTCCTAATGCAATGCAATTAAATTAAATGCATGTGCAAAATGAAAACTGTGTAATGCAAATGTTTTTGAAATTTTATGTTTTAACAATATTTTTAGATTTATTGCTTTTTAATTTTTATAAAATTTTAATTTGACCAAGGTGTTTGGATTCCTTTGGAGCCTTTTATGGGGTGACCAAAGGTCTTACATATGCCTTTGGGGCCTTTAGTTAGTTTTAGGCATAAAACACTTTAATATGAAGAATTTTGAGAGGTTCAAGCTCTTCAATGCCTTCAAGCGATGTTAAGCGATATGCCCCAGGTCCAATCTTCTCAGAGATGATATAAGGACCTAACCAATTAACCACAATTTTGTCTCACAATTTTAGCGGTAGACTTGAGTTTTGTTGGTTCTCTTTCTGTACAAGATCACCAACCTTAAATTATCTTAGATGGACTTTATTAATGTAAGCTCATTTCAATCACTCCTAATAAATGTGGAGATGCTTGATGTCATTCATGAGCCATTCATCAAGTAGCATCAATTGATCTAGGTGAGCTTGCCATGTAGTGTCATCATCAATGAACTCTTTCAATGTGATACGTAGTGTTAGAATTTCCAACTCTAATGGTATAATGTCCTCAGTGCCATATACTAGTGAAATCGGAGTTTCTCGAGTGGGTGTTCGAATGCTAGTCCTATAAGCCCATAATGTAAGGGGTAGCTAGATGTGCCAATCTTTGTGGTGCTCTTGTACCATATTTTTCAATATGGATACCACTATCTTGTTTAAAGCCTCAGCTTACCAATTTGTATACAAATAATATGGAGTCACAAAACTGTGTTTTATCCTATACTTAGACGTCAAAGTCCTCATAGTTTTGTTATTGAATGACGTTCCATTATCCAAGATTGTTTTGTATGGTATCCCAAAATGACTTATGATATTGGTGAATATGAACTCCACAATACACGCTCTAGTTGTTGTTAATGGTATTGCTTCCACCCACTTAGCAAAGTACTTAGTAATCATAATAATAAACATATGTTGATCTAATGAAGGAGGAGAGATCTTACCGATTAGTTCTAAATCCAACTAAGAAAATGGCCAAGCCACTTGAATGGGTTGTAAGTCTTGTGATGGAAAGTGTGCAAGATTAGCATGATGCTAACATTTAATGCATTTCATGACATACACATTACAATCCTTCTTCATAGTAGGCCAATAATAGCCCATTCAAAGGATACATTTGACAATAGCCATGTCATTGAAATGGCCACTGCATGTACCTTTGTGAGCTTACAAAATTGCCTAAGCTAACTCTTGGAGCTCAAGGCAACAAAGGAGAAATCCATCGTAGCTTCGATGATATAAAATGTCTCCTAAAAAGACATACTCTATTACTTTCTGTTTAAATATGTATTTTATAGCATGTGACAATCCTTGAGGGATCACACCAAGTTTTAGGAAGTCATGTATTTATGACATCCAGTTCTGATAGACCTCAGTCTCAACTGATAAGACAACATGTTTCTCCTATGGTTTAACATTCAAAAATGCAAACTAGGAAATAACCTTATGGTAAATGGTTGTACCATTCACCATAGGACCCTAAGAGATCATTGACCCCCAGGATGCCCTCTTGAAAAAGTCTATGGATCCGTAGAACCATTCATAGTTTGGTTCTACATGAATCATGTTGATTGATTCTTTTTTATCCAAAACCTTGCACTGCATGGTAGAGTGTGATAGCATTTTCACATGAATTGTGGTGAAATTGGTAGATAGATTATGAGGGATTAAGGATACCAAAGATGCCATAGTTTCTATGAAACTATTTGACAAATGAGGGATTGCCTTGATGTTGTACCATTCCAAATTAGCTATATAAATGTGAACAAGATCTTTGTAGACCTTTAGGATAGGACACCTACATTGAAAAAGTCCCTTCACTTGGTTGACAATGAGAAGGGAATCACCAAAGATATTTAACCTTTTAATCTTCATGGCGATAATTTTTTGGAGGCCCAAGATTAGGGCTTCATATTCAACATTATTTTTGGTGCAAAGAAAGTCCAATTTAAATGACAAGGCCATAGGAGTACCTTGTAGTGTAAAAAACACTATTCATGCACCACCCCCTTGCTCACATTTTTATTGAAAACTGAATCATTAGATTGCTCTTGATATTCATGGAAGATATATAAGGTTACATATATTCTGTTGAGGCAGTTTGAACCAAGCTGGGTGGTTTATAAACTGAATAAAGAACCCTACGTACAACTCCTTTATGCTCTAACATAATGCTGTTAACATAGTTAATGTAATACAAAATATTCTAACATCCCCCCTTATTACATTAATGTTGACTACACATAGCATTGCGAAACAATTCAAATTTGATTTGAGCAAGCACTTTGGTGAAGATGTTCGCTATTTGCTCATTTGTGGGAATGTAGTGGAGCTAGATATGATGCTTTGGAACCTCATCTTGAATGAAATGACACCTAATATCAATGTGTTTGGTGCGATCATGAAAGATAGGATTCTTGACAAGATTCATAACACCTTGATTGTCACAGAATAAATGTAAAGGAAGTTTCTTTGGAATGCCCATATTTGTGAGGATGCGACGTAACCATATCATCTCGCAGACTGTTCCACTAGCTGCTCGATATTCTGCCTCAGTAGAAGAGATAGCAACAACATGTTGCTTCTTTCTATGCCAAGAGATAGGACCAGATCCAAGGTGAAAAATGTAACCTGTAGTTGATTTTCGGTCGTCTATGGATCCAGCATAATTAGAGTCCGTGTACCCTTGAAGATAGAACTTGTTCTTTTTGTATTCCAGGCCGATATATGTTGTACCACGGACATAGTGAAGAACTCTCTTTGTTGCTTTCCAGTGGCTAACTTTAGGATCTTGCATGAATCATGAAAGATAACCCACAACAAAACTAAGATCTGGCCTGGTGTTTGTGAGATAGATGAGACTCCCAATCAGCTGATGATAGAGAGTACTATCTATTTTAGGAGATTCATCGAATCGGGATAACTTAAGTCCTGCTTCCATTGGTGTGGCTTTGGGCTTGCAGTCAATCACCCAATACTTATCAATCAGGGTCTTGGCATATTTCTTTTGAGTAACTTGTATGCAATGCTTGTATTGAGTTACTTTTAGACCAAGACAATAGTGGAGAATTCCAAGATCTGTCATTTCAAAAGAGGTATTGAGATCTTTCTTTATTGTTTTGATCATACTCTCTGAACTACCTGTTAATATCAGATCGTCCACATATAGTACTAGAATTACTATGTTAGAACCATTGTTCTTGATATATAGATTAGGATCTGCAGGACTTCTTCTAAACCCATGTTGCAATATGTGACTATCAATTTTGATATACCAATCTCAAGGAGCTTGTTTAAGTCCATATAGAGATTTGATCAGCTTACAGACTTTCTGTTCTTGCCCTTCAACTACAAAAGCTTCAGGTTGAGTCATGTAGACTTCTTCATGTAGGTCACCATTTAAGAAAGCACTCTTTACATCCATCTAATGTAGCTGCCAACCAAATTGAGCTACCATTGCACATAGAACTTGAATAGTGGTCATTTTAGTAGTAGGAGCAAATGTCTCTTCATAGTCTATGCCTTCTCTTTGTGCATAGCCCTTTGCAACAAGTCGGGATTTATGTTTATCTATTGCACCATTTGCCTTATATTTGATCTTGAATACCCATTTGCAACCAATGGGTTTCTTTCCTGAAGGCAAATTCACTAACTTCCAAGTTTGATTTTTCATTAGAGATGTATGTTATGCATCCATAGCAGTTTTCCATTGATCTTTATAGAGTGCATCTGAGACTAATGTGGGTTCTTTTTCATCTAGTATTTTTAGATAGACTTTTTCATCTTCCATATCTATATCCTCATCTTCTTCTATATTCATAGATAAATCATCAAAATGTTGACAAAGGTCATCAACATCTGTTACTGATGTTGCATCATCTACTCTTTTGTGTTGAGTCATACTACGAGTAGAGGGTCGATCTAGAGTTAGATCTGGAAGTGATGTCAGTTTTGAATCTTGCAATGTACTAGTATACCATTTAGGAACCTTCTTCTGAGAAGGTGCTGCTTTCTTTCTTAGGTTCATCTTCATTAAGGTATAAAAATGTGTTATTTGATGTGAAAGTTTCATCAAATTCTACATCTCTACTGATATGTGTTTTCTTGGTTATAGGATCAATCAACCGATATCCTTTTGAATACTCATCATAACCAAGAAATATACATTTTTGAGTTTTCTCATCTAGTTTCCTTCTTTTCTATTTAGGAATATGCATGAAAGCTTGGCATCCAAAAAATTTTAGATGAGAAATTGAGGGTTTCTTACCACTCCAGGCTTCTTGTGGAGTTTTTCCTTGTAGAGCCCTTGTAGGTGCTCTATTTAGTAGGTAAGATGTTGTGTTTACTACTTCTGCCCAGTATTGTTTTTCTAAGTTTGCTCCTTTTAACATACATTGACTCATTTCTACTATGGAGCGATTTTTCCTTTCTGCAACTCCATTTTGCTGCGGTGTATATGTTGTAGTGAGTTGTCTCTTGATCCCATGTTTTTCCAAAAATGCTAAAAATTCCTTGGAAGTGTATTCCCCCCCTCGATCTGAGCGGAGGGTTTTGATGGAACAACCTGTTTCCTTCTCAACTTGTCTCTTGAACTGACGAAAGTAGAGAAGAGCTTCTGACTTGAGTGCAAGGAAGGAGACCCATATTTTGCGGGAGTAGTCATCAAAAAATAGCTGAAAATACCTCTTTCCACCATGACTGGTTGGGAAAGGACCACACAAATCTGTGTGGATTAACTCCAAGGGTTTCTTAGAGCAAGAAGAACTTGTCTCAAATGGAACTCGATGTTGTTTCCCTGCTAGACAATCTGAGCATACTGGGAGAATGGATGAAAGCTGAGGAAGCCCTTTGACCATGTCATATTTGCTTAATTCGAGTAAATACCCGAAACTGAGGTGCCCGTATCTTTTATGCCATAAGGAAGTAGCTTCTGTTGTAGTGGCAATGAGGGCAGTATGGGATGTAGAAACTATATCCAAGATGAATAATCCATGTTTGTAGGATCCAGTGGCAATGTTTTTACCTTGGTGACTGATGAAACATCTCTTTTTTCCATTTTTGACTTGAAAAACAACATCCATATTTCTATCTAGCATCTGTGGAACAAATAATAGATTGTTGGCAAGGCTAGGAACATAGAGAACTTTCTCTATGTCACAGTCACCATCAGGGAGAGTTACCGTAACATCCCCTTCACCTTGTACTTGATAGACCTAATTGTCTGCAATAGTGACAGGTTTGCCTTCTCTTGCTTGAAAGGTTTGAAACTAGGACTTGTCCCTAGTCATATGTTTGCTTGCTCTAGAATCAATATACCATACAACATCTGATTTGGAAGAGGCAGTATGGGTCATGAGCACCTTGTGTGCTCTTTCTAAGTCATTATCTGAAGATGAATCAGAAGCATCTGAATGGGAATCTGCATAAGCAACATGACCCTTTTGTTGTTTACGATGTTGGGGATATTTTTGCTTCCCCTTGCCTTTCTTCTTTTGTGAGGGATCATTCTGTTGTTTGTTTTTGAACCAACACCTGTTGGTATCATGATTGTTCATATCACAGATCTTGCAATATTTATCTCTCTGGAGATTAGGATTTCCTTTGCCTTTGGAAGAAGACCCTCCCTTCTGCAACTGTCCTTACTTTTGACCCTTTTGATGGGTGGAAAGAGCAGTGGTAGGTTCCTCATATTTTTGTACTTGATTGGATTCTTCATTGTAACGATATAACCCTAATATAGCATAAATCATTTTTTTTATATATACTTCCCATTGCTGCAACTCTCAGCATGCGCAGGCCTTCGTGGTAGCTCTGAAGTGCTGAAATCATGAGTAGGATTTCCTTCACAAATGTAGTAGAGTCCACGTTTACTGCTCATGCATCGACAGTGACTAACAAATCACGGGAGTCGGTGGACATTTCCGAGGATGCGTTGGCTATGCTGGTGATGACTGGTTCTATGGACAGCGAGGCCCAGGCGATATTGCTTTTGTCTCCACCTGCACTTGCTTCCCTCACGTCATTTCTTACACATGGAAACTCTAATTGAAAAAAAAAAAAACAAATGCGGTGTTGATGCTTTAGGAATGAGTTGCTTGAATCCTTTGTTCGCAGTTATGGCCAGGGAAGAATCGCTATGAAGCTTGGAGTGTGCTGCCTATGAAAGTTGTAGGTCTTGCAAGTTTATGGAATGGTTGATCACCACCTTACCCAAAAAACATATCACTTTGACCAAGAAACAAAAATAAGCTCTGATACCATATTGAAAACTGAATCATTAGATTGCTCTTGATATTCATGGAAGATATATAATCTTACATATATTCTGTTGAGGCAGTTTGAACCAAGTTGGGTGGTTTATAAACTGAATAAAGAACCCTACGTACAACTCCTTTATGCTCTAACATAATGCTGTTAACATAGTTAATGTAATACAAAATATTCTAACAATTTTGAACCATTGAAGAACAAGGTCATATTAGCTTTGTTTTCCAATTCTTCGGGTTTGAGAGCCTTTGATAGTGTGAAGACTTCATCATAAAGAAGCTCAATGGTGAGAGGTCTACTATTTTCTAGTGGTGCCTCAGCTAGTTGATCAACTATGACCTATCCCTTGATGGAATTTTGGCTAATGAATTCCAAGTTGAATTCGGTCAATAGCATGATCCACTTGCAATACGTGTGTTATGATATGTCTTGCTCATCATATACTACACAGGGATTTTTTTTTATATGACAATACATTGTATGAATTTACATATAATGTTGTAATTCCTTTATAGTGAACACTACTTCTAGACACAACTTTTCCACGTAGGCATATCCTAGATCGTAGCTCACCAAGGTTCGACTAATGTAATATATGCCTTGCTCTTTGTTTTACACATTCTTCTGGGCCAACATGGTCCCCAATGCAAAGTCATTTGAAGATATATATAGCATAAAAGGCTCATTTGGTCTTGCTTAATCTTAGTGAAGGTCACTTGACAATCCTCATCCTAATTGAATGGGACCCCCTTGTGTAGTAGTCAATTCATGGGTCAATATTTATCTGATAATTATGTGATAAATCACTTTATGGATGCTAATTCTCCTTGTAGGCTTCTTAATTTCTTGATTTTTAGTGGGAGGACACATTTCTAAAATGGACTTGACCTTCACTGGGTCAACTTTGATGCCTCGCTTTGAAATGATGAATCCCAAGAGCTTTCCTAAAGTCATGCCAAATATGCACTTCTTAGGATTCAACCTGACATTATGCTCTATCAGGAGATTGAAGACCTTTCTCAAGACCTCTACATGCTCTAAATGCAGCAATGACTTTGCCAATAAGTCATCGATGTAATATTCCAAGATCTTGTGCATGTAGTCATGAAAGATGTATGTCATAGCCCATTGATATGTAGCACTAACATTCTTAAGGCTGAATGGCATAACCTTATAACAAAATGTCCCCCATGGTGTTATGAATGTGGTCTTATGTTGGTCTTTGGGCTTAATTCAAATTTTGTTGTAACCAAAAAAATCATCCATTAGGGAGAGCATTTCATGACCCGTAATTGCATCTACAAGAGCATCTATGTTTGGAAATAGAAATGAATCCTTTGGTGTTGCCTTGTTGAGGTCTCTGAAATCCGTATAGATATGGATCCTTCCATCAGGTTTTCCTATAGGTACCATATTTGATACCCATTTTGGATAGTCAATGGAAATGACAAACTCTACATCCAGTAGCTTTTGCAATTCATATTTAACCATTAAGGCTACTATTGGATGCATCTTCCTAAGTTTCTACTTGATTAGATTTTTTGAGAGATCTAGTGAAAGGTTATGAGTAACCAATTTTGGATCTAGACCCGACATGTCCTTATAAGTCCAAGCAAAGAGATCAGGCCTCTCTTTCAGTAGAGGGATGAGGTTGGCACACTCATCAGAAGATAAAGTATCTCCAAATTTAACCTTCTTAGGAATTTTGGGATCATCATTGATATCCACTTCAAAGGTTTCCTCTATTGACATATGGGATCCCTCCTCAAGCTGGTGAGGTATAGGGATCAAGTGGATGTCATCTTCTAGGTTTATAGGTTCCACGTTGGAAGCATCCTCAACATGATAAACATCATGTGCATAGCCTAGTGCAAAATGAAATGGTTGCAACATTTCTTCATTAGGGAAGAAATTCTCAAGCTCTAGTGGTGAGTCAGCGTGATCCCAATCAATAACATCTACATTTAGGTGCAATGGTTTGGAGGGATCGGCTAGATTATGAAGTGGAGTGGTCAAATCAATGGAGATCATATTTATGGAATGGATTATATCTCTAGGACCACATGCATGTGACTCTACATTGATATAACTTCCATCCCTAAGATGTGGTTCTGGGGGTATGGGGATCTTTGGATTCGGTCTATGGATAGACTAGAAGGCAGGATCATTAGGCTCTAGGAGCTCCATGTACGTTGGTGGGTCAGGGAAGACTATATGATAAATCACATTGAGATTCGGTGGTCTTCTCCTGAGGCAAGGATGGAGATTGATATCTCTGTACATATCCTCTATAGTGTATGGCACATTACGATGATGCAAGTAGGGAGGCCCCAAATAGGCTCTCTCTATTTTATCTTCGTCATCACTATCATAATGAAAACCCTCACCACTACCTACTGGTACTAGGAGATTAGGAAGATGGGGTCCCATGTAATCCCACTCTTGATAGCCACTATCATCAATGGAAGATTGCTCATCCTCAATGACTGTCTCCAAGGGTAACAAATGGCATAAATTTAGGAGACCCAGGTAAGCCACCTTAGTTTCATCCTCAGATTGCTCATTGTTTGAGGACTCATCATCATCATCACTCTCATACACGCAACTCGATCCCCCTCTCCCAGATATGGACTCTACATTATCCTCGTTAGAATGATCCTTTGATTTAGAATCTACCACTATGCTAGCATTCTAAAATTGTAGTCCTGTGTCATTGGCTACTCCATGGATTTGTTCATCCAAGTTGTCTCTTGGTATGTGCTTTGAACCGGTCTCCACCAAGATGTCTTCATGATATATCTCGGGTGGTTCTATAGTTACATAAGACACTATCCGATTATCCCTTAGAAAATAAGAGGGATTGGGGTGATAAGGATTAAAGTCTACTTCACCCCCATACTGAGGTACAAGTGGTCTAAAGATACCATCAGGAGTTCATCATATCCTCTGATATAATATCCTAACCTAAACCTATCAGTTGGAAACTGATATTGCGATTCGTAAGGCCTCCTACGCCCCTATTCGAATAATATGAGACCGTAACCATGCCAATGGTAATGCTTGAAATATTGTAAGGCATATTCTAGGTTAGAGAGATAATGAACATTCATAGTGAATGGTTCATCATCATCCTCATCCATGGGATTATGAGATGCAAGTTGGTCAAGCCCTCCATAGATGAAATTGGTTTGATTAGGAGGTACCCCCAATGGTACCACCATTCCTATGAGAAGGCGATGAGCTTGTGGTCGGCCCATATCTTGTGTAGTCTCTATGATCAGCATGAATGTCACATTCTACACAATATACTTCCCTAATCTAGAATTAACCAAATGAATGGTCACCTACGATGTAGATGACCCTACTGAAGATGCAAGTAAAGCAGGTTGAGGTGCCTCTTTGACTTCTCCTTGAGCATCCTCTACTTCCATGGGAGTAGGGACCTCAATAACCATTGGTTTGGGTGCTCATTTTATCTCTTATTCACCCATATTTACCTTCAAATTCCCATCATCCCAACGCATTATGGATGTAGATAATCTTGTAGAAGCGACTATCGTGTACTCCGATCATTGAGATACATATGTTGTAGGTTTGGCACACACTTCTTTTATTTTACCTCCTAGCTCTTTGATCGACGATGTTGGTCATATGTCCAAGTGTGTTGAGGGGAGCATGAAATTCCCTGATAAATCTACTAAATTTATGTATTTGAATGGTTCTTCATCTGAAGATACCACATGAACCTGTCCCTCATGAACGTATTTAATACATTGATGGAGAATGGAAGGGACACAATGCATTTCTCTTATCCAAGGCCTCCCTAGAAGTATATTGTATTGCATAGTACCTTCAATCACATGAGACATCATCAGGATGGTCTTTAGTCCCACCTAAATAGGTAAGACTATAGTGCTAATAGTTGAGCATAATGCATCATTAAAATCTCTCAATGTGAAGGCAAAAGGTATGATATGCGTCTTTGGTAACTTCAGGTATGTTAATGCCTTGGTCATGATTATATTGATTGATGATCCGTATCAATAAAAACCTACTTGAAAGGTATGTGATTTACACATGCAATGATATGGAGCGATGGGTCCGCTATGATAGTGGAAACCATCTTGACTTCATGATCATAAAATTGTATGACCGGTTCTTGACACTTATGCACGTATCCCATGAAGTGTGTGAACACTTCAAGATCCTAGGATTACACTTCTATGGACCTTAGAATATCCATAAGCATCTCCCTATGCTTGGGAAACTACTGAATCAACTCATAAATTGACAACTTCATTGGAGTCATCTGTAGGTTTTGAACTAACCTACTCCTGATTGTTACCACCAGTCTAGTTGGTGGACCTGGCACATTTTGGGCTAGCCTTGGAGGAGGCACAAGTTGGACCCTAATAGGATATGGAGGTTGATTTGGTCTTTCATACCTCGCATGTCTTGTGATGATGTTGACCATTTCGATGAACCCGTGAGTTGTTGGTTCGATGCATACTTGATTGACTTGGACAACATTGTTCCTTGGTACCTCATGGTTGGGCCAAGGATTTTTGTAAATCCCCATATTCTGATTATTTGGTGCTTGTGGGTTTTCCACAATAAGCTCACCTCTTTTAATCATATTTTGTACTAAATGTTTGAAAGACCAACATACCTCTATGTCATGACCTTTCATTCGATAAAATATGTAATATTGATCATCCTTATATCCCCTAGGCTTGGGTTGATTAGGGTCCACTAATTTGATTTCTGATAAGTTTATTGCCTTTACCTAACAAAATTGATGGAAAATTGATGTCAACAATTCTGATAGTTGAGTAAATATGTGATTAGGACATATTTCTTTGTCCTTACCCTTTTGGTTGTTGTTGCACTACTCATATTGTGCAAGAGGAGGTTGGGCTTGATAATTTCATTGTTGCTGCCCCTTATCCCCTTTCTAAAGGTTTAGAACCACCTGATTAACGTGGGCTAGCTTGGCCTATTGTTTCTTGATGCTTTTCTTGTTCCATTCCTTCTTACTTCTAAGTTTCAAGTTACCCTCCTGTAACTTGATATCCTCTATCACCTTGGCTTGCGCCAAAGCCTCTTCAAATGTTTGATATTGCTGCAACTACAACAATAATGAAATGTGCTTAGCACAACTTTTCCTAAACATTCAAGTTAACTCAAAAGTAGGGATGGAGAATGGTAGCTTTACCATCATATTTCTCCATCATTTTCCATAATCCATAATTGGCTCGTCATCATGTTGCAATAAAGCAACCAGATCGAATAAGTTCACCTTTTTCTTGATGCCAAAGGAGAAGCGTTCAAGAAATGCATCATCCAATTGCTCAAAAGTTGGTGATGTTGTGCCTTTTGAGTTGATTAAACCACTCTCGAGCTGGGCTTGAGAGGGTTGTAATGAAGGTCTACAGGAGCAAGACATCATTGCTTTCAATATAAAAGCACATGTCTAGAAAACTCGTGACATGCTCCTGAGCATCCTCCTCTCCTTGAAATTTTTCCATCCTAGGCATCTCAAAATGCTCAGGATAAGCTAAAATATGCACTTATAAGAATAAAGGTTCATTATGAATCTTATTCAAAGTAGGATTTTGATAAGCCATTCCTTGCTTCTCGATAGATTTAACCTTTTCTGCCAAGACCTTATAGGCCTGCGAAGATAGGAACTCCTCTTCTCTGGATTGCCTTTGCGATACCTTTGGAGGCACATTCCTCTTCGATCAAGGTGAAGGACTAGGCTCATCATCCACTTTGAATTGGGAGATTTTGGGATACTCTTGATCTAGTTTGTCTCCCACTTCTTCTTCATACTGCCTATGCCCATGATGTTCGGATGTGGGGCGCCGATCTCTATGTTGGGTTGTATAGCGAGTATGGGTGTCTATATACTCAGGGTGCAAATCTGGCTATGAGGTAGCTCATCTATCAATGCGCTCCTTGTACTCATTATGGGGAGGTAAACCGACACTAGCCAATTGGTCCTCCCTCTCAACATGCTCCTTTTGATCAAGGATGCATTGCTCGCGCATGCACTATTCATATAAGCATTGTCTTATGAACCTTTTCCTCTGAGTGTTCTCATTTTTGAGGCATTTTTGCTCTACACGAACATCTTCCAACTGGTCTTGGAAGATCTAACATCTTTTCTCTGACACCAGCTTATGAGATCTATCTATGTGATCAGCCGTATGAGGCCTCTAGTGTGTATGCTTTGTTCAAGTGGATTTTTGGGTGTGTCCCCCAATAGACTGATTTGCTACACTCTTGCCCTTGTCTGTGAAGATGGCATTTGCATCCAGTTGTCATATATACTCTATGCCTACATGGGATGCAGGGGCATGCATATCATGAGAACACTTGGAGCATTCTCCAGGTTCCTTGATGGTCCTAATTGTACTTTCGCTATGCACACTCACAGAATGAGAGGGCGTAGGTGAAGTTTTATAACCTAGCTATCCTAAGACTTTATCTAGACCATATAACTTTCTACTACACCATGGCTCATGTGGTGGCATACCATTAACTCCCACTTTAGACATGTCTATGGTGATCCTACAAGGTTCACTTTTATTGGGAGTTTGCATGGGCCTACGCTTAGAAGTGGCCCTATTTGTTTTCCCTTGAATGGGTGGATCTTGAGCCTATCTATACTCAGATGGTGGGGGCCTTGGGCCTCCCCTAGATGCATGTTGAAGGGGTACCAATTGGGATCCCTCTATGACATACTCTTCAATAGATCTCATGGATGCACATGGAATGTGATCATGGTAAATGCTAACATTTTTGGGACCCACATGCTGGGAAGCCCCATACTATGATCTATGTCTCAAAGAGTGTCTAGCACTTCCTCTAATTGGGGTATTCTCAACAAGACTCCCCGTGCGTAGAATTGTCCCCTCTAATACTCATTGAACGACGTTCAAGAGGATTTTATGGTTGAGGGTCCTACATATTTTGTTGTGCATTGGGTGGAGCTTCGACCTTGATCTCGGGTCTATGCCCAGATCGACCTCTTCGTGTTTGCACCATGATATTATATTATCTCGTATGTAAATTTTAAGGCAAACAAAGTAAACAATGATGATTATCTCTTTTTAATTTTTTTTTTTGTGAGCCCTAAATTGTTTTGATGTGTTTTGAGATTTGTTGTATCATAAAGTAACTCTCATCATGTTTTCAATAAGTTTATGATATACTCAATTATTTAATGGCTTTCACCTGTATGCTCACAACTCGACAACCTAGCTATGAACTCTAGGCCATGTAATCCCACCTATAATATGTGGTAATGAAGTCCACACACAATCAAGGAGCACAAGTCCTCCTAGTCCTCACCCTGTTCACCCACTCAGCTATATACCTCTCCTAAGAGAGATACGTGCAAATTTTCCATGGGCTATGATGACATATTGGATCTGGTATTGGTCTAGTAACAAAAGGATCGAGGGAGTTGGGCCAATGGATGGAAATCACTACCACCATTTTTGAACCCTACTAGTGGTTGGATGTGACTTCCAACTCACTAGTGTTTACAATGTGTCATGGTGTGTGTGGTTCTTTTTACTTTGCATGAAAATAAAATGCATAAAACAACATTCAAATGACTTTGCTACATGCTTTTCAAAAGAACATTTGATTTTAAGAGAATGCACGACTATGCTAGATGATTTTTAGAGAATGCAACTATCTATGAGGAAAATGACCACTAATTGGGCCTCATACATGCAAAATCTAAACATGCAATGTCCTAGACTGTTGGAGACTAGGGCGGACTGCAATCAGAGATCTGCTATTCCTAGCAACGACTAGTAGAAAACTAAAAAGCATCTATGAATTCTTCATTCTAATTTTTGCTATGTTTTCTAATTAACATCCATCTATTGCATTCTGCTTCTGTAAAAACATAGACAGAAAAATACAGAGAGGAAAAATGATCCTACCTCAAATCCAAGTCTGATGGTGATGTTTGATTCTATTGCTTTTCTATTTTCTACTAACCATGTCTATCAAGCGTGGCTACAACTATTGCCCATGGTTGTCAGCCACGACTGACAATTGTTAACTATGGTTTTTAACTATGGCTAAGGCTTGTCATCATAAAACACAAAAAGTTAGTATTCTATGGCATAAAATGTGGGATTCTATTGTGATCACCTTCTATAGAAATCTAGGATGCATACACCTAAGCTAATAATAATTGAAACATCACACAAAGCATAAAATAATGGATGAATTTGCAAATAACCATAAATAAATGCTTCTTTTATTAATTTTCCCTTGAAATACGATTACAAATCCATCCCTCTTAGGGATACCCAATGTGATACAATTATTACAATAATAGAAAAATCCCCACGCAAGGGTAGGTGTAATCCAAAGGCTTCCTAGGTTGACACGAACTGCTCCAAGGTAAATGTGACCTTCTTCTCCATGATTAGAGGTATTTTTTTCTTTGAATGACAAGACCCTATTGACCCTATGTTCAAGAAACAACAAGAAGCAATTAAAAGCAAAGGAGGCCTCTCTTAATGAGGCTTTTAGAGGAAATTATACAAAATATGCCATGAAAGCTTGAAATCAAGAAAGTGCAAGAAACATAGTAAACTACACTAAACATGATAATTGACCATCAAGAAATGTAAAGGAAACATAGATCAATCTATCTGATGTTCTAATTAAGCAATTGAAAGCATGAAAGCATAAGAAATAGCTACAACTAATCTAGCTACCAAATGACAAGAAATAAAGGAAATAAGTCTTAAATCCCTATTTCTACCGCACAATTGTCTCTAATAAAGCAAATCTAGATTAAATGCATCTAATATACTACAAAAAAAGGTAAAATACTGCTAAAACCAAAGGAAAAGAGGTTTAAACCTTGATCGTAGGTCTGTGAAGCGGTTGGCACTATTAGCCGTGGCTAAGCCATGAATATCCTTGCTCTCCAAATCAGGGCTTGATTCCTCAATTCACTTCATGGAATTGATGTTCAAAGGTTGCCTTGATGTCCTCTGATAGATTTGGTGGTTGAATTGCTCAGATTGGTAGTGGATTGGGCTCAATTGCATTTCTTGATTTCTCCTAGCCCTCCATAGCCTTCTTGGTTCCAAATGCCATTTGATCTCCAATTGGGTAGCCAAAGTATTCCTCTCAATGAATGCAAGTGAGTATGCAATTTGATAGGGCTTCACTGTGCTTCAACTCGAGATTCTTCTAGAATTCTCCCCAATTTGGAGGGGGATTTTATAGCACTTGAGAAGGCCTTGTCTTAGCTTCATGGAGAAGCCAAGATCAAGAAAGGATAGTTGGGGCAGTTGGATGGAAACTTCTAGAACTTTTTGCCCTCTAACTGCTTGGATCTTCAACCAATTGGCCATTTGTAACCAATTTTGGGTCGGTTGAGGTCCAACTAATTTTGAAGGCTAGCCGTGGATTTGAGGCATGGATCAGCTCTATTAACCATGGGTGTCAGCCATGACCAACACTGATTAGGCCAAAATGCCTAAATGAGTGGTTAGAACCATTACCTCACCTTGGAATCTATCCAAGATATTTCATATGGTCTTCTAGCATGTCCCATATGAGTAGTTATCTCGACATGATGCGTTTTAGGTGTCTACACATTTATTGATGATTATATTAATTTTAGAGCTTAGGTTGCTTATATTTATTTGTTAGCTTGAGGGAGGGACACCCAAACTTGCTTTGGGTAAGTTAGAGGGCCTCCCTAAGGATCTAGGGAAAATGAGTCACTCGAGTGGGTCAATTTTCTATTTCTATAGATAACAACCAAGGAGAGAGAGAGAGACTCTCTCCTATCTTGCCAAGAAGATCTCCCCAAATCCTCCCAAGTAGATCACCAAGCAAACAAAAGAGTTGAGTGACAAAAATATCATAGTTTCACTATTTTAGAATTGCTTGCAAGAACAAGGGCCTAGGGCCCCAATTTATATAAATTTTGGCCTTGGAGGGAATATTGGAGGTATTCATGGCAAGGAGAGTGAGGTGGATGAATTTTAAATTCATAAAATCTAAAGAAGGCTACCTTGGGATCTGGTTGCAAGGATAGACATCCTCAAGGGATGGGACCATAATGGTAAAAAATCCTAAGGAGGATAGAGGATCCAATATCTAGAGTACTTGACTTAAAAACATGAAAACATGGGCATATATGGACACTATGATTTCATAGATGTGACCATTATAGGTCACTTCAAGCAAGGATAGATGGCTCTTCAAAAAATAAGTTAGAATAACTCTAGCATGATATAGTAGGGTGGTTAAAATTATTGCAATTTCACTTTGAGATGGAAACCTTTAGAAACTAAGGGTTGAATGGGAATGTTTTTACATTTTAGCTATCCTTAATGAACAACCTAGGAAACTAGGGAAATTTGACTTTCGATGGGTCAATTTTGGGTGCCTATAGTCATATATCTCTTAAAATTTCTTTTATATATTTATATGATCACTCATTTTAAATCTTTTCAAATTACACATAAATTATCTAAGACTCATTTTAAATTTCTCTTAAAAGATGAGATATTTTTCAAGAAAAATTTACCCTAATACTATCCTAGTTTTAAATGACTATCTTCAAATGGTCATATATATCTCGATACTAATTGGATTATTTTGAATGACCACTCTTTTAAAATATTTTCAAACTGCACACAAAATAGCATAAGAATCATCTAAATCAAATAACTCTATGCAAAGATATGACTCCTAAAATATTATTCATTCTTGAAAAATGATAATATATATTTTCCTTTTTGTGGACGGTGGGAGAAAATGAGGTTGTAATTTAGTCCCCCACCTTTGAAAAATCACAACTCTCTCCTTTAGATCTTGAGAGTTTATGAATAAATTTAAAATTTATCTCAATTGAGTTACTATAGCTAGTTACCTATATTTTTTTCATAAAATTCCTAAATTCTTGATTTTTAATTTTTATTTCTTCATTTTTCTTTATAAATACAAATATTTTAAAATTTAGGATCCTTCTTCTTGACATTTTTCTACAATAGCCTTCATAATACCAAAAATCCACCTCTACTATCTATGCTAATATGGGCAAGAATTGGCAATGAAAATTCAAAAAAGAAACACAAAAAGAGAACAAGAGAGGCTTTTCTCCATGAAAATTCATGCACTCAATATTATTGATATCCAATATTTATAAAGGAGTACAATGATGCTTATTTTTAAAAGATATGTTTTTTAAATAAGGTATGATTTTAAAATAAGGTATTCTTTTAAAATAAGACATGCTTTTAAAATAAGACATGATCTTTATTTTAGAAGATACTAAACATAATAATTAACTAAATAAAATATTGCTATATAAGAACTTAGACTTATATAGAGACTAAGCCTTATATAGAGGCTAAGTCTTATCAATTCCTCCCTATTTTAGTGGAAATTATCGTCACTTTTGCTTGAATATGGGGAAAAGCTGCTAAAAAGAAGACTCAAAGACCCACTTTTCTTGGGTTGGGAGTGTATCCTTATGACCCACCAAGTATGTAGTGGTAGTGTTGCTCCTAGTAATGTGTGCCCAGACATTAAGAAAAGTTCCTACAACAAAAGGAGGATACAAATTTGGAATAAGGTGCTTTGGATGTGAGAGTGGAATGCTATTTTCAAAATGAGGTGGATCATACCTTTTCAACTAAATACCATGCTAGGATGGAAGATTAAGTTTGTAAGCATTGGATCCAATCTATGGAGTAATTGTGATGGCCCTCCTTGGAAAAACTTATTGTTGAAATTATATTTATGTATTTATGTATGGATATCTAATGCATTACCTCATTTTATGATATTTATGTGTTGGTAGTTGCACTTTATGCTTTTATTATACTATTTTTGGAATATGGTATTGCTAATAAATTTGTAGTTAAAAGACCAGGCATTCTCATTGATGGATTGGTATGGGAAAACACCAAAGTTGAGAGAAAAATAGGAAATTATGGATTGCATTCTCATTGATACCTGAAGGGTACAAAGAAACCCTTCATATAGGTGCATTTATATATGTATGCTTTATTGAATGCACCATTGGGCAAGAAGATTTCTATATAAGAAAAAGATCCAACTTTTGAAGATTGGTGATAGTGTCATAGCTATTGTAAATCCATTTACTTAAGGAAATTTTTTGGGTACCTATTGTTTGCTTTTTTCTAGTGGAGCTAAGACGACTTAGCAAGGCCCCTTGTATTGTTGTTGTGTGATATTGATGCTCATTATATATTAATATTCAATAATAATTAAATTAATTAGGTGGAATAATTAATTTAATCACAAAAGTGTTAGTAAATATCATTAGTATTGGAATTTGATGATGTTTTTTTTAATTTACATGGTGGAATCGGTAGCTGCCATGAATTTGGGCAGAGCTTTTCGACTTTTATGGCTGCCACAGTATTCTACACTATCCACCCCGAAAGCTACCACACATATATTCTCATAATCCACCCCTATAACCACCATGCCATAATCATTTTAAACCTTTTACGCCACTGAAAGCACCAGGAAAGGGAATTTGATGATGTTAGGAAGGTAATATTATTATTAAAATTATGCATTGTGAAAGTTAATAGGCTAATATTGAATTTAATAATTTTTTAAAGAAAGATCTTTTATTTTTTTAAAGGTTGTAAAGTAGAAAGGATTAAAAGGAAAAAAATCAATTAATAGAAAATGTTAAAGTTAGCAAAGTGGAGATAATGCTATGTTGTTTTAGCTGGTGCTGGAATATTGATAACAGAAATTGAGATGTTACTCCTATGGTATGCAAGAAGTTGTACCTCTTAATTTCTCTTTTAAGGAAGGTTACTTTAGGTTTATATGGGGATGAGATTTCCTAATTTTGGTTGGGGGAAAAAGAAGAAGTCGAAGTAGAGAGAATGGATCAAAAGTGGGAAGAAGTAGCATTTTTGGAGAGTCTTTTAGTGGAAGGTACTTGTTTTATTTTTGATTGAATATCATAAATGTATGTTACTTATTTTTTTCTCACGATATATTCTTGCTTTAATACATTGATGCTTATCGGGTGCTTTCTCATTTTCATTTTTGATATTGTTTTTCTTTCAGTGAGCGAATAGTTTCTAAGAAGCCTAAGGCATAGAATATTGATTCTCAATTTTAGATTTTGGGAAGTGGTTGGCATATCTAGGTAGCCTTATATTTGATTAGCCTACTTGCATAAACATTATGGTAAGGGTTAGTTTGGTTCTAAGAATTCAATAGGTAGAAAATATTCCTCGTGGCTAGTTAATTGCAATCATATCCAAGTAGGTGTTGTTATTCTACAACACTACTCAGACATATTTTGGATATCATTGTACTATAGTAAGGTGGATAAACTAATTTTATCTAGTACTGGGTCATAGGTGTCTCTCATCACCCCTTGTTTCTAGTTAGCCTATTGATAGCTTGAACCAAATCTCTCTTAACTTACTATGTTGAGAGTGTCGGTCTTGTAGAACATCAAGCTTGATTTTTATTTCCAATAGTGAGTGAGGTTCATTGGCCTATGAGTTTTGGATGCTAGACTTAGCCAACCTTAGAAACTAAGCTAGATATCTAGAGGGGCTTGCCTTTATGTCTGCATGATTCTGGTTGCTACGTTGGTTTTAGAGCATGGAATGTAACATTGAAATCCTAAGTGGTGAGCTAAAATTAAATAATTAATGAGTTGTTCTATTTTAAAGGTTTAAACTTTGGCAGTTTAAACTTTTAATGCTAGTTTATTAAATAGATAGACTTCTATTATTTTGGATTATTAATGAATAATCTATTACCAAAGTATAAAGATGGAAACTATAGAACAAAATTGTAGATTGATGATAGTTTTGTTTTTTATGGTTTCAATGTTAGTCAAAAATATAGTTGATTTATGAAAATTATCTTATGCAAAGGTTTTAACTTGGTGAAGATTATTTTTATGAAAGCTATGTGAATGGTCTAGTAATGATTTCCTAAGGCTTGAGTAGATAAAGATATCAATTATGGAGAGAACTATGGGATTCTCTATGGGTTATATAAAAATGCTTTGCATCTATATGTTATGCATTTTGGATATGAAATTTGAATAGTATGTTTCATATGCATATCATGAGCTATTTTGATCCCTAGAATTATTCTCATTGCTCTTGGAGACGAGCTTATAAGTGAAAGATCTGGAGGATAGATGGATAGTTTGTGATTATGATTGGCTATAATAGCTTACATTTAATATTTTTCAATCTGGGGTAATCAAGGTTAGATTTAAAGAGTAGGAATCCAATATAGATTGTACCGTGGGGATCAATTCTAAGCTTAATTCAGATCTCTTTTAGTTTTAGGTTGTGCAAAAAAGTAATGATTACAGTGAACAAAAATTAAATCGTGCAAGAATGAAAATAAAGTGCAATTTATGATTTATGCAGTAAATATGATAATTACCTATTGATGAGTTGATCTAATGATATTTTATCTATTGGTGAGGATAACTAATAACAATTACCTACTAATGAGGATCCTTGTGCAATTAGTTTTAATTATCTATTTTGACTTTCTATTCTATAGAAATGCAATTTAATTTATTTTATATTCTAAGGTTAATTAACTATTTCTAACCTATTGTAGGGGCGAGAGATTAGGGACTGACTGTAGGAGTGGGCCCTGCCTCCTAGAGGACAGTGTAAGTCTTTCTCCCCTAAACTACTTTATCTCAGTAACTAAGATGCATAACTACTACTAACATTATTCTATTCTATGGATGCAGGAAAATTACAATTACAACTACATAAAAGAAATCAAACAGTAAATACAAATGACACAGTTACCATATGTGAAAAGTAAAGTGCTACTTTTATTGCTAGAAGTTCAAATGTACATGCTGGCGCATTTCCTCAAAAATTGTACAGAGTCATTTCAACATTATTTCCGCATCATACAAATTTTCATTAGAATATTGATGATTAGACCTTTTCAAAGGTCTTCCTATGTAATATATAATATGACTTGGACAATTCTAAGTAAAATTCTTCCACGTATTTTACCATGTGGATTTGTGGACTTGATAATGCGACAACTATGTACTAACGAGAATAATCTAAACTAACACAATTCCTAATTCTGCTTGGACTCAATAAACAACCTAAGTGGTCCAAGTGGCACTTTATGAACTAACATAACAAAACAATACTAACTTAGACATTTTGCAAGATATAACACATAACTATATGCCCCTTAAATCATGGGAAGGACATAACAATCTTGCGTCAGAATCTAATCAACCTAACAATATTCCAATTATACAACTTTACGGAATAAAGTTACAACAACTTTATTAATCACAATATCCTCATGAAGAATATGTGACAAGTCAACTAATCATGCTGACTAGAAATACTTTTGCTATCATGTAAAAATGCCATGCTGTCACTGATGTGGCATGTAGCGTCGATCAACTAACTTGGTCAACTTTCTTTGGTAACTACTGGTAAAAGTTTTCTTTGGTAATAATCTTCAGTAGCTACCTTCTGCAACATACTTCAGTAACTATCTTTCGTAACATACTTCAGCTACCATATTTTATAATAGTCTTCAACCATTGTTCTATCACCGTGTCTAGAGCTTTCTTAATCCATCATCCTTATGTTCATCTTTTCACATTTGAGGTGTAATCTAAAGCTTGTACTGATGCGTCATACGCCCGTAAAACAATATTTATCATTTTCCTGTATAATCACTCACAACTTGGATGTATTTTGCATGAAATGCATATATTTGTCAGATTAACCACATCCATATTTTTAACTGATAAATCACAAAAATAAGCAGAAATAACTACTTAAAATATATTATAACCATAATTTAAAGATAAAAATGAAATAATTTACTATAGAAAATATATGCCAAATAATTACTCATCATTTTCCCCCAAACTGAGAGATATGCATGTCCTCATGCATGTGAAGAAAATGAGGTTTCAACAAAATATCACAGATATCACAAATATCACACATGTTTTCAAACAGTGTACCATAAATTGAAATATTCAAGAAATTTTACACATTTGTCCAAAAATCCACAATTGCATGAGATAGAAAAATATAATTATTTTTAGAAATAATCAGATAAGTCTATTAGATATTGTTTCTGAAAATCAGTGGTAGCAGTACTGAAAAGAACAAGAACTGGATATTTTTAGAAGTAAATCTACATAAAAACCAATATATGACAATACAACACACAGGTTCCAATCATATTTCTGAAGTTGAAAGTATAATCAGATTTTCAAAGATTATTTTCATGACAAAAAAAATGTTACATAATATACCAAACATATTTTAAAATACTAATATTTGCAGTTGTTTGATGAAATATTACCTATAACAGTATAATAATTTCAGTAGAGTCTCTAATTGTTAAAACATTTGCAGAAAAATGAACTGTTTTCAATAATCTCTCATTTAACATTAAGCACTGAATATACAAATAATTTTAAACATAAAACACTATATATAATATTATTTTTAGATATACATACATATGCTACAAAAAAAATACATCCACAAATATAAAACATTCAAAACATTCAAATAATTAAACATAATAATATGTAAATATCAAATACTCAGTCTAAAAATTATAAAAATATTAAGCAGTTTATCAGTTCATCCGACTTGTAACCATCGGGTGGAAATCCTTGATGATAGAGGTCTTGTTGGTGGTAATTTCCTTTCATATTTCACCTTTTGTACCTATGCTTTGGCCTTCTGCTCATCGATCAATATTTTGACCATGACTGTTTTGATATGCTCAACCTCGATGGAATCCTCTCCCTGCACTGTATCTTGCATTTGAGAAGGTAGAGGTTTCTCAACTGATGCAACTATGTTGTCGATGATTATGTTAACTTCTGGAGGTATCCCGACATTTAGGCCTAGATTCCTTGGTGTAGTTCCTATCTTGGTGGAAGGATCCGATATTTTTGGTTGATTCTATTACATTAGACTAGCAAGTGGTTGTGAGCTTTCTTCTTCAAGGAGCTTGGAAAAGTCAATGGGTTTGTTGTAGCTCATCTTACTAAAGTTGATAGAATTTTTGGGCTTCCTACCAGTTGTTGAACTTTTATTGGGAGAAGCATCGATAGGTGGCATTTTTTTGATAGGGTCAGTAGGTTTTGTCACCTTATCCGCTGAAATTTGCTTGATCATGTCTATCTGGAGGGCAAGGGCTCATTGGACCAGTTTTGAGTGCTCTATGAAATCCTCCCGAAGCTTATCAATTTTTATCTGTAGAATAGTGTTCTGCACCTGAAGTTTCCAAGAGTCATAGTTGGTTCAGGTGTGGGTAGATTGGATTCATGCCTAGATATTTCTCCTATGTTATGAGTTTCAGGAGTATGTTTTTGATGTCAATTTTTCTGCACAGGTTGAAATGATTTAGCAGTTTTGGTGGTGGTTCAATATTTTTATTTTGGGGTTTCAGGCTCCTCCTCCTGACTTTCTAACTCATGATCCTCTTCATATGGACTCTCTTCTTGATGATCACTATCAACGGACCCAAAATAATCCGGTAGGTTAGATTCTTCAACTATTGTTTCCCAAAGAATTTTCACTTCATTTGCTTTTTGCAAGACCAATAGTTTGATAAGGCCATGATGCACAATTAAGTGAAATTTAGGTTTTTCATGAGAATTCTTAGGTTGGACGTGAACAATAGTAGATTTTAGGGATTGAAGTAGAAAATATGGTAAATTAATAATACAATCGTCATGTTTTGGAAACTTCAGATTTATCAACATTCTAAGGTGATAGGCTACACAGGTAGACATTCGACCCTCTAGAGTGAAAAACTTAATGATTAGGATAATGACCTCCTACCACTTAAGAGGAAGTGTAGAAGTGGTGACGCCCTTAATCCATCCTTCCTTATCATGAATGATAGTACATTTTTCACCAAATTTTTCTACCAATTGGGTGACACTTTTAGAGGAATTCTTGTAATAAGGTAGCCCTACTTTCGGTAGATTTAGAACTTCAGAGATAACACTAGGGTTTAGGTCAAACTGAATATCCCCGATTTGGGTGGTCATATTTGTAGGGTTACAGTTCATAATAAATTGCTTAGCAACCCCTTGGTCATGCCCTCTAAACTTCGTGAGGGCATCCCACCACCTAGCTTTTTGGAATAATTCCTTTACAGAATCACTAGGATTCTGTGTTTCAACATATGGGGGCTCGCTTCTTTTCTGAAACATAGAACGGGGTATGGTTTAGGATAAAGGGTAGATAGAAATTTTGGTGAGGAAATTTCAAAATTCATTTTTAGTAGCTGAGAGACCTACAAAAGTTATTTCAATCACAAAAAAAAACATCTTACATTTTGCAAAATAGAAGAATTCATTATTTCCATAAAAGATTATGCGAAAACGTAAGATTTAGGAGTAATTTTATATTTTTGCAATAGGTTCTTTTATCAGCAAAAATAGTTTAATTTTAACCTATCCTTCTGCATAAACTTACTGAAAGGTATTCATTAACTATATATGTAGCAAAATAATTAAGGTGTTTAAAATATCTAGTCTTTTGCTACTAAAAACAAAATTGAAATAATTTAAAAGTTACTTGTCGCTTCCATCTTGCTAAATTTTTGTCACCCTATGACGTTGTTCTTGAAATTATTTTTCACCTGCATTTTGTATCACAGTTTCGAGGCTTCAATTTTGTTTCACTGGAAAATTTGGTAGCTCTTCAACTCTATTTTGACTTACAAAGAATTTTCGGTAGTTTTACAAGGCCTTCTATGGAAGGAAAGATAATTTTTAGGGTTTATTTTCCTTTGCATGGAGTTTTAGCCATGCAAAGGATCTAGACCATCCATTTAACCTTATCCAATGGTAGTGACCACTTAACCTTAATCAGATGGTGACCACTTAACCTTAATCGATGATAGTAAATAATATCATGGCTCGATGAATCGCATCCCTTAATTTTGGTTTAATCGATGGTTTAGGGCTTAGATCCATGTCACTATCATGTGATTGGTCGGTAAAGACCATGTGTCGATGATCATCTCCATTCACAGCTATCATGGCAAAGTTTCTAGATTTATCATGAGTTTCATTCCTTTAATCGTAGCCTTCCATTCAAGACTTAATCAAAGGCCGATATTGTTCATCCACAACATCTCTCACTATTGGTGCAAGGGTCCACTTGTCATTCATCAGCAACAATTTTAGGGTGGTCAATTTTTCCTTTGGCACAAAATTTACTAGCCACCTTGCATGGCGAGGATGGGTTTTTAGTGCCAAGTGTTATAATTTATAGTTTATACCTTTTAATCACCACGATGGCTAAAAAAATAATTTAAACCTTTTACCTTTAACGTGTGTATGGCATATGGTCTTTTGTCCTCCAACGTGTCACTAGTCTTTAATGCCCACGTCATCTTCTTACTTGCATTCTGCTCTATCGTACATGCTATGTTTTGTCCACATGGTGTTCCACCATGTCATGTTTTATGCTAACATTATGATTAATATGCAATGTTCATCATCAACGCCTACACTTTATGGTCAACCTTCTCTTTCCCATGTAGTTTCCCCATTGGTTACTTTTTAGTTTTATTTTTTTTGTTTATTTAAATTGGTCCACAACCTCATTTTTTTGCCTTTGCGTGCACATGTACCTAGTAGTCGATGAGGCTTGTGTAATCATATTTTTATGCTTTTTAAAGGAAGGCATCCACGTAATATATTTCCAATTGACCATCATCTTCGAAACCTTTATTTTAAGCCCTCAAGAATGACTTGCGCTTTCAAGAGAGGTGTCTTTTTTTAATTTGTGATACGTGGCACCATTTTGGGTGTACACATCATATACTAGGTTTCTCATTTATGCCTTCGTGGACACACTTTTTAAAAAGGGTTTTATTAATATTCATTTTATTTTATCCCCTTTTATTCTTCCTAAAATATCACTGCCACATTTTCCTTATAATATTTGTTGACACATCTTTATCACTCATCTTGTCATTTTTTAGATTGCCATGTGTCTCTTATACCTAGGGCTAGTTTAAGTTTTGACACTTAAGAATATTTCATGGTATGTGTTACGGATAACATCTATGGATGGTGCTTACAGAATATTACTACAGAATATTATTACAAAATTATTACAAAATATTTTTACAAAATATTATTACAAAAAATATCTACGAAAAATATCTACAGAAGACATCTACATAAGACATCTATGAAAGACATCTATGAAAGACATCTACATAAGACATCTACAAAAGACATCTATGGAAGACATCTACAGAAGACATCTATAAAAACTGTAGTTGTTAGAGTTGAGAAAATACTTTACCTGATTCTTCCCCCCAAACTGTATTGTGAACTCTATATGCCTTTATTTATCCCCCCCCCAAACTATAATTTTGGCTATATAGCCAAAACAATATGAAGGGTGTTTTATTTATATTATGGTGGATAGTATAATAATGAGTTTTATCTATGGGGGTTTATTATAATTTTTGTGATTGTGCTTCTTGAATTTCATTAAGGAGTATCCAAGTGAGAGAAAAATAATGATTATAAAGCTTGATATCAATCATCAATATATGCAAAAATAGATATCTATCAAAGGCTTGGATAATTGCAATTACTTATCAAAAAAATGGAATAGATATTTTGATATTATCTTGATGGCTTTTTGCTAAAGGGTGCAAATTTTTGAGAGATACAAGCCACATTTTTGTAGGATAAAATGAACTATAGTACTTCCATAGGAATTTGCTTCTAACTTTTGCCTGCTTATGATATTCTAGAGTTGTTTCACAAAGACTCAAACATCCTAGTGACTTTAAACAAATTCATCTATTCATTTCACAAATCAATATGGTGTTAAAGTTATCCTAATGTTTTCAAGCTTCTCAAGGACCAATTGTGTGTGCAATGAGTATTCATTCCCCATTATGAGTAAGGATTGAGTAAAACAAAGGTCACTTATGCCAACAAGCTAGCTTATCTATGAGCATCCATAGGTCTTGTCCAGACTTAGTGCTACTACGTAAGGATACCTTATTTCCAAGCGGGTTTCATTCAACCCATTGTTGTAATGAGGATCACCCCATGGTTTTTGAGATACTAAGAATTCTAGGGATTCAAGCTCTTTTACCCTTATTTTGACATTTTTTTCTTTTCTTTTTGGGATACTTGCTCATTTTGAGAGGGAGAAAGGGATTGTTATTGCTTTTTTTTGGGATTCTTGCTTATTTTTAGAGGAAGCAAGAAGATATTTTTGGGATACTTGCTCGATTAGATGAGGAGCAAGGGATGATTTTTTTTTAAGGATGAAGGGTGAGCTTGTCCTTTTGCCAATTCATTAGTACTCTAGGCCATGCACATAGATGGATAAGCAAGGGAAACCATTCACTTTATGGCAATAGTAACTCATGAGTTAATCTCTCCAAATCTCACAATATTTTTATATGTTCAAATGTGCATAGTCCAAGAAAAAACTTGATTGACTAGGAATAACTTACAACATCAAAAGATTGTTTGAATTTCAATGAAAATTTTCTCAAAACACTAGTGGTGGTTGAGTAATTGAAAAACACCTAGATTTTATCTAGCAAACAAGGTATTATGCAACATGTGGTAGCCATTTTCCTACAAGCTCTTTAAAGAAATATCCTCTTGGGCTATTTTTGAAATATTGAGACTGAAAATTGATGAAAATAAGATAGAAATATTGCAAATATAGAAACTTCATGATGAAACAAAGGAAGCATAATATTTTTTTTTATGTGAGAGAGAAGTTATTATTCAATAGTGGTTGATTGTAGTTCAGATATGTACTACAAATCGGCTTGTTGCTTAAGGTGGTGTATGAATTCTTCCTTAGATAATGGCTTCTTGTAAAGTTTAAGCCTATGCCCATTTACTAGTAGTTTTCTTGTTGAATCATCTATAGGCTTAAGCTTGATTGTACCATTCTTGAATATCTCTTTAATTTCATAGGGTCCTAGCCATCTTGTCCTCAATTTACCTTGAAAGTCTTGGTAACGAGAGTCAAACAACAAGGCCCAATCTCCTGATTGAAAATTTCATGTAATAATGTGTTTATCATACCATTTATTTCATTATTGTTGGGTTATTTCAGTCCTATGTAATACCTCTAGTCTCCTTTCATCCATAATGTTTAACTTTTCCAATCTAGCTTTTTGTGCTTGGTCCAAATTCATATCAAGTTGTACCGTTGTGCGAAGGGTTTCTATCTCAAACTCGATGGGCATGATAGCTTGTTTTCCATAGACCATTTCATAAGGTGATAATCCTGTGGTAGTTTTCCAAGTTGTGTTATATGCCCATACAACTTCTTTTAATCTCTCAGCCCAATCACCCCTATTAACAACTACGGTTTTTGTAATGATCTTTTCAAGTTCTCTATTCGTAACTTCTACTTGTCCATTGGCTTGAGGGTGATATGGTGAGGTTTTCCTATGTTTTATTTGATAGATGTCAACAAAATGTTCAATTAATTTGGAGAGAAATTGGGTTCCATGATCTGAAACTAACTCTCTAGGTGCTCCAAAGCATTGCATAATGTTTTCATAAAGGAAATCAGCAATTGGTTCAGCTTGTGCTCATGGTAAAGCTTTAACTTCAGCCCACTTAGTAACATAATTTGTACACACAAGTATGTGTTTATTACCTATGCTTGGAGGGTCTATTGGTCCAAAAAATTCAATTCCCCATTTCTCGAATGGTTCAAACACTACTTGTGGAACCAAAGGCATCTCCATTGAAGGGGTAGGCTTACTAGCTCTTTGACAAGCATCACATCTATCAACAAATTTATGGACATCTCTATTCATGGTAGGCCAAAAGTAACCAGTTTGAAGTATTTTACTAACTATCCTTTGGGTGGCATAATGGCCTCCACAGGGTTCTTCATGTGCCACTCGAATGATGTCATATACATCCTCTTCTTGCACACATCTCCTAATTACTTGGTCAGGACATGTTTTAAACAAGACTCCATGAATCCACATATAAGGAATACTTTGACGTATTAATTTTCTACACTCATGCGGTGTATAATTTTGAGGTATTTTTCCTATTACTAAGTAATTTACAATATCAACATACCAAGGAGTAAAAATAGAAAGAGCAAACAAATGTTCGTCTGGGAAATTATCAGGAATTAACTCACCATCATCAAATATTTGCATACGAGATAGGTGATCTGCAATGACGTTATCTTTTCCTACCTTATCTATGATTGTGACATTAAAATATTGTAGAAAAAGAAGCCATCTAACCACTCTACCTCCTACTATCACTTTGTTCATTAAGTATTTAATGGTAGAGTGATCAGTGTGAACAAATACTTCATACCCTATTATGTAATGTTTAAATTTATTGATGGTATGGACTACAACTAAAAATTATTTTTCAGTAACAGTGTAATTAAGCTCAGCTCCATGTAGGTTTTTACTTACATAATAGATAGCATAAGGTATTTTGTTCTCAATCTGTTGCAATACTACCCCTATTGCGTAACCCGAAGCATCACAATGTATGTGGAATGGTAATTCCCAATTTGGTCCTCTCAGGATTGGAGCAGTAATCAATTTATCTTTTATAACTTCAAAGGCTTCTTGACATGCTTCAATCCAATTGAATTCACTTTATTTGGTTAAGATCTTAAGCATGGGAGCAATAATTTTACTGAAGTCTTTAATGAATCTACGGTAGTATCCTGCATGTCCTAGGAAACTTCTCACCTCTATTTGTGTTTTTGAAGGTTGAAGGGATTGAATAACTTGTATTTTTGTAGGATCTAATTTAACACCCTCTTCTGATATATAATGTCCTAGAACAATGCCTCCTCTCATCATCATGAAACACTTTTCATGACTCAAAGAGAGGTTTTGCTCTTGGCATCTAACCAAAACTCTTTGCAAGCTTGACAAAGTTTCTTCAAAGGTATTACCATAGACTGTGAAGTCATCCATATAGACTTCTACACACTCATTTATTAAATCAGCAAAGATAGCTAAAATAACTCTTTGAAAAGTGGTAGGTGCATTGCATAATCCGAAAGGTAAGACTTTATAAGCATAGGTGCCTACTAGACATGTGAAGGTTATCTTTTCCTGATCTTCCTCAGCTATGGAAACTTGATTATAGCCACTAAAACCATCCAAAAAGCAGAAATATTTCTTTCCAACCAAGGTATCAAGAACTTGATCAATGAATGGCAAGGGAAAATAGTCTTTCTTTGTTACTTTGTTTAATTCCCTATAGTCCACACAAATCCTCCATTTACCATTCTTTTTAGGGACTATCACAAGAGGTGACACCCATTGATTATCAAAAATTGGATATATAAATCCTGCCTTCAAGAGTTTAATGATTTCTTCTTGAACCACATCTTTCATAGTTGGATTCAATCTTCTTTGGGGTTGTCTTACTGGATAACATCCTTCTTGGATAAAAATATGATGGGTACAAACATTTGGATGTATACCTTTCATATCCTCATAGTTCCATGCAAATGTTGATTGATATTTCTTAAGCACGTCTATTAATTGTGATTCTTGTATGCTTGTGAGCTCATCAATGATATTCAAGGTTCTTCCTAGTGTGATATCTATTTGCTTGCATTTTTTGGTGTTTGCATCTATCCCCATTATCTCATGTTCAAGAATATTTAAGTGATAGTCATATGGTATCATTTGTTGAGATTGACTTGTGCTTGCCTCATTAATAGCCATAGTAGATTCAGATGAACAACCATTATCTTGACCTTGATCTTCTTTTTTATTTCCTAACAGTAATGGTAATGGTCCCTCAATTTCTTGTTGAAGATGTTCACTCAGAACATTGATTGATAAGGTTTGGATTTCATCAAAATCATGAGGGAAATCATACCATAATTGCTTTGGAAATTCTTCTTCTATTGTTGATTCAGGGAATAGGCTAAGGTCTTTAGTATTCTTGCCATAAAAAATAGTCATATTTCCTGATCTACAACTAATGTAAGCATCAGATGTTGCGAGCCATGGGTGCCCTAGAATTAAGGGATGTCCCCCTAACTTTTTCTTGGGTTGTAAGACTATAAAGTCTACAGGGTATTCCCATGAACTTACAGAGACTATAACATCTTCTAGTTTTCCTTCTGGCTTAACAGTGGACCTATCTGTGAGTTGGAGTACAATAGAAGTTGATTGTAATTTATGTACCCCTAAATATTCCACTGTTTCTTTAGTCATGACATTAATAGCGGCTCCTAAATCGACCAAAATATTTTGCAAGGCTATGTCACCAATGTGTACCATGAGTATAGGTATTCCAGGATCTGTGTATTTTGGTAATGACCTACCTCCCATTATTATCTCAGATAATTGTCCAATGACTTGAATAGTTTGGGCTTCATTCTTCTTTTTCCTTCCTAAATTTGTACATATATTTTTGATGAGCTTGGAATAGATGGGGATATCCTTGATAGCCTGTAACAAAGGGATCTTGATAGTAATATTTTCTAACTCCTGAAGGAAGTTAAAGGTTGGCTTAGATGGTTCTTTTGGTATTGCTAGTCTTTGAGGAAATGGTATCTCTACTTCCTTCCTTTGAGGAATTTGGATCTCTTGTTGTTTTGTTGGAATGTTTTCTGGTGAATTTTCTATTTCCTTTTCATTGTTATCCTCCTTTTTGAACAAATCTGCAGTGGGATTATCAAGTTCTGTGAGAGTTACATTGTTTTCCAATACTTTTCCCGATCTCAATTGAATCTGTTGACAAGGTGCTACAGATATAGAACACGTCTCACTAGTTTCATAGACTTGTTGAACATTCTTGTTGTTGTTAGGATTAGGGACTGGTTGAGCTGGAAGAGGAGGTTGCTTAGGAGGATTATTATTATTAACTGGAGGTGGAAGAAGTCTATTTTGAGGTGGATTTTGAGGGGCTTGTCCCCTAAATTGGTTTTGAAAGTTCTATTGTTGTGATAGATTTTGAGACCAACCAGATCCTCCCTGATTATATTGGCCATTAGTATTCCAACTATTTTGACTTGGCATTCCTTGATTCCATGGAGGTAGATTTCCATAGGTATTGGCCATAAAGTGGGCCCATGGGGGTATGTTCCAGTCTTGATTATTTGAATAAGAGTTCCAATTTGCCTAGTTTGGTGCATTGGACCATTGATTAGGCCTTTGCGAGTTGGAATAACTAGGGTTTGACCAATTTGGTGGTCCATTGAATGGACCATTCCATATTTGAGCTACAAAATAAATGTCTTCTACCTCTTCAACTTCAGGTTCCTTTATGGCAACTTTAACAACAGAGATGTATTTGCAGTTTTTAGTTTTGTGATTCTTATCACAAATTTTACAACAAGCAGCAATGTTGGAAATGTTTGTAATGTTGAGAGGGCATTCTCTCAGGTTGTGATTTTTCCTACATCTGTGATAGTAGATTTCTTCACTATCCTATTCTTTTGGCTTCCTATCCATTAAATCCAAATATGTAGTCAAGGTACTTAACAAATCAGTTTTTAAACCTTCCAACATGTTTCCAATTTTTGCTCTTGTCACTCCTCCTATGGATGTATACTTATTACTCCTTAGAGGTTTATTTCTTGAATAGTTTCTGCAAAGGTTTACAATCTCCTCAAACATCATAATATGGATATCTCCTTTTGCCATAAGGTTCAGAACCTCAAGGACATCTTCTTTTAGTCCTTTTAGAAAGAGTTCTTTTAAGATTTCTTCATCGAGGTCTATATTTACTCTAGACCCAATGAATAGAAATATCTCAAGGTAATCCTCCAAATATTCTTCTTCTTTTTTATTCATGTGGAATAGCTCAACTTTCTTATCCCTAAATCTATAGTAATCCTGATATCATTCAAGGAATAGCTCTTTTAATCCATGTTCTCCATCCCATCGATTACAAATATTTTCTCCTAGACCCATGAACCATCTTAAAGCTGCATCTTTAAGAGTAGAGGGAAACAACCTTAGCTTTTGTTCATCGGTGGTGTAAAAGTAAGCTTGGCACACCACCTCAAATTCAAAAAGAAAAGCATCCGAATCTTCGTGTGGTTTCCCATGGAAGGTGGGCAATACAAAAATAGATATTGACTTAGGTTCTCTTGTTGTCCCATCTGTATGTAATATTGGGAAGGCAAATGTCTTTCTTTACCCATTTCTTCTTTGGTCTCTATTCTATCTTTGTCTATCCTCCCTTTGATTCTCTTCTACTTCTCCTTGCCCACTATGTTGGTCAGCCATAACTGAATGTAAGATTTCAAGAATTGGACCAGGTATGGGTTCAATAAAAATAGAAGAAGGATCTATGTGATTGTCAAATTCTAGTTCAGGTAATAAATATGAGTCGGGATCTTGTTCTAGGATTTCAGCTTGATTGGTTGATGTTGTTGTTTCAAGTTCTTTTAACTTATAAATTCTAGGTTGCTTGCTAAAGTCTCTTTGGAAATTTCCTTCTGATTTGTTGATCTTTATAAATCTTCCCTTAGAGTCTCTAGGTCTGCTCATGAATTTTCTAAGTTCTCTTATTTTTGCAACATGTCTAATCTTCTTTGAATAGTCTATGAATATCATTGATTGGATCAAGTTGTTTGGGTGTCATGAAGTGTTCCTCTTCAAAATTAAAGTGGTCTATCACTAATTGAATCAATTGAACAAGAAAATCTTGTGTTGGAATGGGGTCGAGATTTCCAAATTGTAACTCACAGTGTAAATCTTGACACAACTCTCTAAAGCGCACAACTCTAGGTATCTTGTGATATTTCTTGCTATATTCTAGGGCTACTTCTCTCTTTTCTATGTCTGCAAGGAAGTTGTGAATGATGTGGGAGTCTTCAAAATATTGATTCCAAGGGTAAATTGTTGGATTTACTATTGCTCTTCTATCCCAAAGCCAACGCTCACAACTCCTTCCAAGATCCAGATAAGATGAATGGTAGTTCAGCCCTAGAGTTTTTGTTATGTCAATCCTTTTGATTTCCTTCAGCTCATCTGATTTCTCTTTGATAATGTCAATGTGTTCACACAGACACTCCCACTCCTTACTAGATGTTCTATTTCCTTGCTCAAAAAGAAGGTTAACTTCTTGTTGTATCAGTAATTTTCTAAGGTCTATAAGTGCAGACTAATTCAGACTATTTTCCACCATCTAGAAACCTATATTTTATTCTCCTTTCTCTCTCTTTGGTTTTGGTTTTGTTTGGGTTTTGATTTTGGTTTTCTATTTTAATCCTACTATTGTCAAGTTTAGATATAAGTCACAACAAATGAATTTATAACTATCCTTAATACAACAAGAAAGAATTGAAATAAAATTTTTGAACAATCCTAATGTTTTGCTAAAATTAGGTGTGACTCACATTCCTATGAATCCGTACAGCCAATCTTAGCACACTAGGAGTAAAATGAAATATTGCTGGAAAAGTAAAATTTGCTAGAAATAAAATTACTGAAAGTAAAAGGTTATTTTACTATCACTTCTTTGATTATGTAGGAACTTTTATTTCACTATGATTGTGCCACTCAACCATACCTACTTCCTGCTTCTTATAGGTCCTAATTATTTAGGAGTGTTTCACCATGACTGTGCCACTCAGCCATACCTACTTCCTATTTTTCTCACAAGAGAACCCAAACCAAGGTAAATGAATAGCAATCACCCAAATCTTAGAAATTACTAGAAATAAAATTGCTAGAAATAAAAGGTTAAACTATTACTATTTCTTTGATTATTTAGGAGGGTTTCACTATGGCTGTGTCACTCAACCATACCTACTTCCTACTTATTACAGGTCCTAAGTATTCAGGGGTGTTTCACTATGACTGTGCCACTCAGTCATACCTACTTCCTATTTTTCTCATAGGTCCTAAGTCAAACTAAACAATAATAATCACCCAAAGCTAGAAAAATTGTAGGAAATAAAATTTGCAAGAAATAAAATTTGCAAGAAATAAAATTCTAACTATGAAAGCAGTAAAATGATTCCTCAAGAGAAAATAACCTAGAAACATCAAACAAAGGGGCTTTTTGGGACCATCTCGTGCCACTCTGACTCATATGCGTTCCTACATACAAGTAAGCCTCTCCTTTTTGCACTACCAAACAACTTTTATGATTAACCACTATGATGCTACTCTCCCCGGAAACGATGCCAAAATGATCGGTTGTAATAGCTTACATTTAATATTTGTCAATCCGGGGTAATCAAGGTTAGATTTAAAGAGTAGGAATCCAGTATATATTGTACCATGGGGATCAATTCTAAGCTTAATTCAGATCTCTTTTAGTTTTAGGTTGTGTAGAAAAGTAATGATTATAGTGAACATAAATTATACAGGAATGAAAATAAAGTGCAATTTATGATTTATGTAGTAAATATGATATTTACCTATTGATGAGTTGATCTAATGATGATTTTATCTATTGGTGAGGATAACTAATAACAATTACCTACTGATGAGGATCCTCATGCAATTAGTTTTAATTATCTATTTTGACTTTCTATTCTATAGAAATGTAATTTAATTTATTTTATATTCTAAGGTTAATTAACTATTTCTAACCTATTGTAGGGGTGAGAGATTAGGGACTGACTGTAGGAGTGGGCCCTGCCTCCTAGAGGATAGTGTAAGTCTTTCTCCCCTAAACTACTTTATCTCAATAACTAAGATGCATAACTACTACTAACATTATTCTATTCTATGGATGCAGGAAAATTACAATTACAACTACATAAAAGAAATCAAACAGTAAATACAAATGACACAGTTACCATATGTGAAAAGTAAAGTGTTGCTTTTATTGTTGGAAGTTCAAATGTACATGCTGGTGCATTTCCTCAAAAATTGTACAAGCAACATTATTTTTACATCATACAATTTCTTCATTAGATAGGCGATTGATGATTAGACCTTTTCAAAGGTCTCCCTATGTAATATATAATATGACTTGGACAATTCTAAGTAATATTCTTCCATGTATTTTGCCATGTGGATTTGTGGACTTGATAATGCGACAACTATGTACTAACGAGAATAATCTAAACTAACACAATTCCTAATTCTACTTGGACTCAGTAAACAACCTAAGTGGTCCAAGTGGCACTTTATGAACTAACATAACAAAACAATACTAACTTAGATATTTCGCAAGATATAACACATAACTATATGCCCCTTAAATCATGGGAAGGACATAACAATCTTGCATCATATTCCAATTATACAACTTTATGGAATAAAGTTACAACAACTTTATTAATCACAATATCCTCATGAAGAATATGTGACAAGTCAACTAATCATGCTGACTGGAAATACTTTTGTTGTCATGTAAGAGTGCCATGCTGTCACTGATGTGGCATGCAACATCGGTCAACTGACTTGGTCAAATTTCTTCGGTAACTCTTGGTAAAAGTTCTCTTCGGTAACAATCTTCAGTAGCTACCTTCTACAACATACTTCAATAACTATCTTCCATAACATACTTTAGCTACCATATTCTGTAACAGTCTTTAGCCACTATTCTGTCACCGTGTCTAGAGCTTTCTTAATCCATCATCCTTGCATTCATATTTTCACGTTCGAGGTGTAATCTGAAACTTATACTGATGCATCATACACCCGTAAAATAGTCTTTATCATTTTCCTATATAATCACTCACAACTTGGACGTATTTTGCATGAAATGCATATATTTGTCAGATTAACCACATCCATATTTTTAACTGATAAATCACATAAATAAGCAAAAATAACTACTTAAAATATATTATAACCACAAATTAAAGATAAAAATGAAACAATTTACTACAGAAAATACATGCCAAATAATTACTCATTAGCTTATGATAAAGAAATATATTGTAATGAGAGTATATTTTATTATTCTAGTTTTTTTAGAAAGAATTGTATTCTTCATAATATAACATTGTTATTGGTGATTGATTATGGGAATGAAGATTAATTGTTTTAATATTTATGTAAATCTATTATGAATGCATAACAATTATAATTATGGAATGGTTGCGCTATCAAAAGGAAGAAAGAAAATTCTAATTCATGGAATAGATCTCTTTGGTTGAAGTTTATCTTTCTTATAGATAAAGTAAATGTTAGTTTCTATGTTTTGGAAAGAATGAGTTAGATTCAATTTCATGGTTATAGATTTAAACTCATTGATGATGTTCATTCTTTCAATATTGAGATGATGGAGGTGCTATATGCTATTAATTGTGTTATGAAAGTAATTATGATGCTAGTTTAGTAATGTGTTATATTTAAGTATGCTTTAATGTAGCACTTTAATTGGAGAGATATCTTATGCTAGCATTATGTTTGGATTTTATTAAATATGCTACCAAAGTGTTATATTATCAAGCATATTTTAAAATAGTAAATTTTATTTTATGCTTAGACTTTGAGGTTTGGATGGGAATCATTGAGCTATGATTTATATTCACATTAGAACCCTTGAGTCAAGAATATAATCCAAACCTAGGAGGCATTGCTATGATGCAATAACTCGATAGTTGTGAATTCTAGAAGGAGTTGTGGTGATGCAATAACCAAAAATTTATAAATCAACGAGTTATGGTGATGCAATAACTATATGTTTGGGAATGAAACACCTTGAATAGTGAGGCTTGGTTCTTCCAAAATAGTATAGATTTTTGGAATCATTCACAAGACAGTATAGTGGTGGCACCTTGAATAGTGAGGATCAGGTGACCATGCCATCACCAAGTGAGTGGGAATGCCCTTAGTTAGCCTATAGAGATGTGGTAACTAGACACTAAGGTATTATACCAAAATAATCATACATAGATGGAATTATATAGAGTTAGGGAAAATTTATCACTCTTTAATTTTTATGGGCCTTAGAGGATAATCCCTACGCCATGGTCAAGTTGTCTTATACTGGTGAGGGTATAATAAATATGAGAGACCACTATTGGAATCCTCTCTAAATGATCAGGTTTAGAAATGTGAACTCTAAAAATATAGGATTTTGGCCACTCCTATCCACTTGACTATCATTTTTAGTGACAATGAACTCAAATTGTGGTTATGTGTTATAAAACTCAAAATATTGGGACTTCTTTGTAAACCTTGTGGAAAAAATGTATATCTCTCTTGGTTTGGTTTTGTGGGTTGCTACAATAATAGGATAGGGACTATATTAAATAGGTTTGAGCTTTTAATGATGTTTACTCTTGAATATTTTTTATCCATATGAAGCTAAAATTTATCCCCAACTTGGAGAGGGGAAGGAATACAATGCTTATCATGGATCTCCTCATACTTAGCCTAAGAAATATTAAGGGTTTCTTGGATCTTAAAATGAGAATAATCCATTGAGACATGCATAGAATGATAATAGTTGTCCCACTATTTATTCTTATTGTATAATATCTTGAGAGGATGAAAAACTATAGAATATCAAAGCTAACACCCTAGAAGATGATTGAGACCAAACTATTGCAAGTGATGCTAGAATGTTCATACCTAAGAGGACACCCATTTAGTTGGTTGATGATGACATCATATAGAAAGAGGTAATTGTTGATGTCCTCCCTATTTAAGAATTACACCTATAGCACAAGTAGAAGCAATTGTCTCAATCATATCTTCTACCACAAGGGTAGGATTGGATTTTCTATTGCTATAGTGTCCACATCTGAGTGACACTCCACCAAGTTCTTCTTAGAAGATGGTAGCAACTACCATGTAATATCCTATGTAGGAAAGGAAATGATATGCAGTGCTAAATATTGTGATAAATATATCTATTTTCTAAAAGGTTTTCTTGACAATAAATGAGATTTAGAATTGCGAGGATAAAAGTAAGTTGATACACCTTACCATATTTTTGAAGCTTGTAGGTGTTTCGTTGACCATCATAAATTGCACTATGATCATACTAGAATGGGCATCCAAGAAGAAGATCTAAGTAGTCCAAGGGTGTTACATCACATTCCACTATATCCTAGAAAGACCCAATAGCAAATGTAACTACACAAAATTTGTTGATTAGTGTACAAGGTCCCCTGTTCTTATACCCAACCAAGATGATAGGGATAAGGATGATCATATGTGGGGAGCTAAAAAATAGTGATCAAGTTTTCACTAGCCAAATTATTTTTACTTCCTTTGTTGATGATCAAGAGAGCTATTTTATTTTTTATTTGGAAATTTTGTGTAAAGATAAACTCTTGAGAGGCTTGAGTAGTTCTTAGGATATTTTTCTCTTATTTCTTACTTTTGAGTACCCTGCACTCCTCAGTGGAATGACCCCAAAATTATGGTAGTTATAAAATTATTTCTTGTTGCTCATAGTAGGGGAGAAGTACTGATTATGATATTTTGTTTTTCCTTAATAATTAGTAAAGGTATTATAGATACCCTATTGAATTACCTTATTAAGGTCTAATTAATTTTCTACAACCATTGCAATATTAAAAGCCTTATCTAAAGATTCAACTTCAAACATAGCCAAATATTTATGAAGGACAAGGGAAAGACCTAAAATAAATTTAATTAGCACCTTTTCTATATCTAAAACATTAAGCTTGACTTGGAGCTTGTTGAATGTATTGATATACTATTGAAATGATTACCTCGAGATTTTTGAGATGTAGCTAGTGAGCTAACATGTTACAAATTTAGACAGGAGGATCAAATATTTTCCTGAGTGTTGCTTGGAGTTCCTCCTATAAAAAGGAAAAAGCAACACCATACAAATGACAAAGATAGATAATATTTTATTACACACTTTGATTTTCACAATATACCCACAAAATGGGTTTATAATAAAGTTCACAATCAAGAATATCCTTTTACACAGATTTTACAATAGAATTTCAAGGTGTCTTTTGGCTTCCTCCTACTACAAACAATTTAGGGTGGGTTTTTAGTGACCACCCATATTGTGTTGAGTATTCTATTGTGTTCTATCACTACAAAGATACCTACACACAATAAATGAGAGCAAGTTAGTAACACGAACCCACTGTGGTTGGACCTAGATTGAAGGGATATAAAACCAAAAAATACTTTGCAATAAAACATTGTGAAACAATAAAATTATACCTATTCTATCTATCTTCTTAATCTATGGATCTGTAACGAGATAACCATTATGTATAATTCGAACATAGATAGAGGATTTCATAGAACTTGCAGGGAGTTATGATGTACCATGATCCTTAACGAGGGTGAGAAAGGAAGGTAAGAAAATAATGAGAAATGGCTATTTAGAAATATATGGATGTGTGAAAAGAAATAACTATATGAGAAGTTATGGTTGTGTGAGAAGAGATGGTTGTGTGAGAAGAGATGGTTGCCTAAGAATAGATGGTTGTGTGATAAGGTATGGTTACTAGCCATAGATAGAGTGAGAAATCAACTTGAAAACTCTAACATGAAACCTAATAATGAATGCCTTTCAGAAACCCTAATGGTGGATGAACCCTAAAATTATTGTTGTGGCTGATCCACAACACACCCCAAAATTGGGGACCCACCTTTTTTGCATGCTTTCAAGGAAGAAAACAGTGACCCAGATGCTAAAAATCAAGAAAAAAAGCAAAATTTCACAAAAGGGAAAAAGTGTCATGATATCGTGACATGTCGCTCCGTCGCGGCCAGAAAGAAAAGTTGTCACGATATCACGACATGTCGCTCCGTCGCGGCCAGAAAGAAAAGTTGTCGCGATATCGCGACATGTCGCTGCTGAGAAAAAGAAAGCGTCGTGATTTCACAATGTGTTGCTGCTGAGAAAAAGAAAGCGTCGCGATATCACGACATGCTGTTGCTGAGAAAAATAAAGTGTCGCGATTTCATGACATGTCGCGTTTTCATGGCTAGGAGCAGCAGAATGCATCATGAAGAGAAAGTGTCACGATTTTGCGACATGTCATGTTTTCACGACCAAGAGCGACAAAATGCAGCAGAACGAAAAAGTGTCATGATTTCGCGACATGTCACGTTTTCACGGTTAAGAGCAAGGGAAGTTGTACGAAATAGAAAATTGTCACGATTTCATGACAGAAAGCAGCAAAGTGGTGCCAGAAAGAAAATTGTCATGATTTCATGACAAAAAATAGCGAGGTGGTAAAGACTAGAAAATTGTCGCGATTTCACGACAGAAAGCAGGAAGGTCATGCTAGAAAGAAAAATGTCATGATTTCGCGATAGAAAGCTTCCAGAGCGAAAGAAACGAAAAGGTGTCATGATTTCGCGACAGGAAGCAGCGAAGGCGTACGAAGAGGAAAAGCGTCATGATTTCACGACAGGAAGCAGCGAAGGCGTACGAAGGTAAAAAGTGTCACGATTTTGCGACAGGAAGCAGTGAGAAGATGTTGAATGAAAAAGTGTTGCGATTTCGTGACATGTCATGTTTTCGCAGCTAGGTACAGGGAAACAAAGAAAAATGAAAAGGCATCGTGATTTCATGACAGGTTGCATCCTCACAGCTCAAAACAGAAAAGCGTCACGATTTTGTGATAGGTTGCATTTGCAAGGCTGTTGGTAGGAAAATGTCACGATTTTGCGACATGTCTTATTTTCACTGTGCATGAAGGTAGGAAAGGTTGTTGGCAGGAAAATGTCGCGATATCTCTACATGTCACGTTTTCACGGTGAAAGTAGAGGAGCATAGCTGCATGCATAAAAATGTCGCGATATCACGACATGCTATTTTTTGTCACGATTTACACGGGGCCATTACAGAACATGCAGGAAAGTGAGGAACACATGGCATACATGTGTAAAAGCTATAGAAGCATTACAATTTACAGAGAATATTAAACGTTTAGACGTCGAACATAAATTCAAAGCAACAAAAAGGCGAGGAAGGTGAAACGAAGAAATATGGAAGAAGAAATGAACCGTCATGGAAGGAGAAGCAATTTACCAGAACTTTAAAAGTGGAAGCATAGATTGGTATGAGGGTCGAAATTCACCGCGAGCAGAGTTGCAGTGCCGAAGGTGAGAAGCCATTATGGGCCTGCTTGGGAGTGTTTTTCTTCCCCTTTTGCTGGTTTTGAGAAAACCAGAGATTATGTGTTGTAAAATGATCAATTTTAATACAAAAAATTTAGAAAGTTGCATCTCATTGGCAAGAAAGAAGGAGTTATTTTCTGCATGCAGGATTAAATGTTTATCTTTCCCTTTTTTAGATTTCTAGGCTTATAGGTGAAGTTTAATGCAAGTGTTCTTGGTTGCTTCATGCGAATGTCTAATTCTAAAAAATTACAGTAAAACCCCAGAGATCAGCACTTAACTTATCTGGATTGTGCGTGTTGCAGGTTCAATAGGTTAGGTTGCATGCATGGAAACCTCATTAGCTTCGGTTTTGCCAGAGTAGGATAGCATCATGCTGAATGCACTTTTTATTTTTTCTTTCACATTTTTTCTTTTTTTCTGTACTTTATTTTTATTTACAGGCATTAAAATAAAATTAAAAATTAAAAATTAAAAATTAAAAAATTAAAAATTTCAAAGCCTGACAATAGAATATTTCCATTTCAGGGTCAGAATCTCATTTTTTAGTTTTGTTTTTTTTATTCATGAGCAAATAATGAGATTCCCTTTATAAAATTCCAATTTCATTGAAGGGTTATATTTTATTGCATTTCATCAATTTGCATTTTGAAGTTACAGCATGGTCATTTAAGGATCAAATCACATTTGCTTTATCAAGGTTCAAAGAACAATCATTAAAATTTCATAGTAAAATAAACCAACATTGCCCCTTGTTAACAGTTACTTGCAACCACTAAGGTGTTCCAAGCATTTTAATTGGATATCTTTTATTTGAGATTATTAATACACAGATGTAAAATGCTAACATAGCGGAACCTTGGAGAAATTGTTTATTAAATTTCTTTGCAAGCAGAGGATTTAGAACCCAAATCCTATCGGAGAGTGTGTTTTCACAACTGGGTGAAAACACCACTCAATAGATTGGCGCTAGAAGGAGGGCCGAATGGGTTTATTTTAGTAAGATTTAAATTTTTTGTATATTTCATGCCCTATTGATTGTTATCTTTAGTCTTCTAACACCACTCAACAGATTGGTGCTAGAAGGAGGGCATGAAACGGTTTATTTCATTATGATTTTAAATGCTTAAAATTGCTTAAGAGCTTTACAACACATTTTGATTGTTCATACAGAAATAAAGTGATTTGATTTAATTTTGAAAATTTTGGTCTTGACTAGAAAGTGTTGTTTCATCTAATTACTTTCATTTGATTTTTACATCTCTTGGTTGATGCTAACTTGATTTTTTTTACCTTGCAGGTTGAATATTCAACAGATTTGGTTCTAAAGTTACATTTTAAGTTTCACTAATGGCAACACTTGAGGAGTAAATGGTATCCCTGAGAGCTGAAATAGTGTCTCTAAGAGAGAGAATGATATCAATGATAGAGGATCATTATAAGGGTTTGTCTATACCTATGGTACCCTATCAAATTCCTACAATGTTATTGGATTTTTTACGGTGTTTTAATTAAGAGGTGCCACTAGGATACTTGCAAAAACTGCATGTCTACAAGAATACATTATGTCAATTCCAGATTTTCTATGAGGAGGTAGCTTGTAGGTTATTTGCATACATTTTGGATGACAAACCATTCTTTTGGTACAGCCAACTACCTATGGAGGTTAGGACTTCTTGGATACAACTAGAAGCAGCCTATCTTTACCATTTTGGTAATCAGGTTGACTTAGAAATCCTGAAAAATCAGTTTACCTCCATATGTAAGGAGCCTAATGAATCCTTGAGTCAATTCAATGGAAGATTTCGTGAGTTGCACTCCCAAATGTGGGAAAATTTTAACACATTAGAAGAGGAAGCCATGGAAGTATACCTAGGAGCCATACACCCCACACTTGCTTCACTCATTGAGGAAACACTAAGTGGTTTGTCTCTAGAGAAAATCCATGAGGTCTTAGAAGAGATGGAACGACAAGGTCTTGAAGAAGAAAAGGCACAACATGTTCACATGAGAAATTGTTCTTTTGATGCCAACCTACACTAACCATCAAACATAGCACCCTCCACTCCAATGATACCTAAGGTGAATGATCAAGGGGGTGAATTTGAATACCCAAATGTTATGACCACCTTAGATGTAGTCCAAGAGGAGGTGCAAATTGCTAAGACAACATCCACTAGTGAGGATCATGTAGAGATACATGATTATATAGATGAAGGGGTTCTAAATTCAACAATGTTTGATATATGTGATAATATGGAACCTGCTATGGAATTAAATGAAGTGGTTGAAAGAGAAATTAGGAGAAAACCAATAAATGAATTTGAAGACATGATAGAGTTTCACCACTTGTTCTTGGAAGATACTATCGATGAGATGTGTACAATTAACAATCAAGAAATTCTCCACCCTCCAAATTATGATAAAATTGAATCATGGGCTACTAATTTGGATTATGATGGCCTTACAAATTTGAATTCAAGAAACGACCCACTTTTGGAAATAATTGAACCATCTAAGGAAGGTGAAGATGAATTTGATGAGAAACACATTGATGAATTGAAAGATGTTGAAGAAGTAGTTGAACGCCACCACTTGATTTTGAAGGATGATTATTATGATGCTTGGAAGAAGTGGGAAGACTACACTCTCTCCAAAACTACTAATGAAACTGGTGTGCCAATTGATATACAGGACAACATAATTGCCTACTCAAAGGAAGACTTTACAACTCCTGTACAATTTGAGGATGTTTTGGAAGAGAGTTTCAAATCTCATCAAATTTTTGAAGATTATAATGATCTTACTACCAAGGGCAAAGAAGAAGGTGAATTGATGAATGAATCAAAAGATCATGTCACAAATACCACGGAGTTTCATCCCACAAATTTGGAAGATAATTTTTATAATGGTTGGGGGAGATATGATAATGCATTCTTTTCTCACATCCCTATAGATGAAACTCATATTTCACTTGATATGCAGGATGTTGAACCTTCTACATCATACGAAGATCTCATATTCACAAGATTTGAAAAGGTGGCAAAATTTGATCATGTTGAATATAAATTCATTGAAGGTGCGGATGCAAGTTTGCATGATGATGTTGGGGATTCAAATGAAGAGATACCATGGATAGTCAACAAAGAATTGGAACCAAATGACAAAGATATTGATCAATTAGAAGCAACTCAAATGAAGGATCATCAAGATGAGTCATGGGACATACACGTTGACCAAGAATGTTTGAGGATTGAAAAGGATGACCATATTTTGAATTTAAATAATGTTTATGATGAAATGTTATTAAAGGTAAATGAAAAACAAGGTATAATTTTTAATCACACCTTTAATAACATTGTTTTAATGAATGAAAAGGAAGTTGATGCACTTGAATTGCTAAATAAAATTCATCAACAATTAATAATTGAATCTAGGGTGAAAACTTTTAATGATCCTAATTTGGTAAATATCCTAGATGCTTGTAAAATATTGCACAAATTTGATTGGCCTACAAATTTGGAAAATGATTTGGCTTTGAAATTTGTATAAATAGGCTCCTACTTACAAAATTGCATATTTGAAAAAGATAGCCTAATTCTAAATCAAGGATTGAGTTTTGAAATGGAAGTTTTAGAGAATAGACATAATAAAATTGAAAATCAATCATTGTCTAATCAATTTGAAAATTTGAATCCCACCTATGAGAATACTAATGGAATTAAATTTAATTGGTGGGGTGAGAGAGGAAAGTTGAAGTGGGTTGCATTGTTTGGTCTAGTCTTGTTTTTGTTGGATTCCCACAACATTTGGCATGCATATCATGTTATATTTTTGTTGAAATGTTCTAATCATGTTTGGGATCCAGGAAAGTGATAATCCAAGCTTTGCATCATCTTGTATTATATTGTACATTTGTATATAGGTTTTGGGTTTTGGTTTGTGTTTTCAAGTTTTAGGGATTGCTATTTGGATTTGGATTTAAGTTGTGTGTTGGTCCTTTGGACATTTTTGGTTTGTTTATGAAAAAAAAAAAAAAAAATTGTTTTTGAGATGTCAACTTATGCCTAAAATCAGGAAAATATGGAACATTGGAATTATGTGGTAGAAAGCTCCGCAAGAAATACAAACAGTTTAATAGTATCGTTTGAAACTTGTGATGCATGAAGTAGTCAGTTTTATATGGCAATATTTCATCTACAATTCAAAATATAATGCATTCATATTACATCTCACTTTGCACATACATGCCATCTTAGTTGCAAATGCATTTCAAATACAATTCATTAAAGTGTGTCAAATCCTCTTAGGGTTATGCTATCACAAAAACATAAAAAAAAATCCTAAGGTTGGGAACTAAGTCTTGAGATATCTAGAACCAAACACATTTTATACACATTAAAAAGGATCTTGAGCAAAATGATCAAAACCTTGCTTGGAAGAAAAGGTTGGGCAAAGGAAGTATTTCATGTCTATCCTATTATGCAACATGATCCTTAAAACAGTGGTTTTGACCACTTCCATAAATCTTAAAGCCTAAAATCAGAGTAGTATGGATAGGGTTAAATCCTCATCGAACTTAGGTTGAGGATCCAACTCCCCAAAGCTTTGATTTGACCTACATGGAGTAGTAAGGATAGGGCATAAATTCTCATCTCGCTTAGGTTGAGAATCTGATTCCCCAAAGCTCCTATGTCTCATTTCATGATAAATCTTGGATTGGAAGGATCGTACTACTTGTCCTCTGCAAAAGATGGGTAGTCATCCCCAAGGTCCAAGCAATAAAATTAATATTTTCCATTTACATCTAAAGCTTGGATTGGAAGGATCGTACTACATGTCCCTAGCAAGGATGGGTAGTCATCCCCAAGGTTCAAGAAGTAAAAAATTAATTTTTCCCATCACATATTTATATTGGATTGGAAGGATCGTACTACTTGTCCTCTGCAAAGGATGGGTAGTCATCTCCAAGGTCCAAATAAATGGAGCTAAGTCATGGATTATGGGGTTAAGTATGCCCATGCATAGTAGCATGTCTTGTCTAAAAAACAAGACCACTGACTGTTCAAAGGGTTAGACTAGCATGACCATTTCTTCCATAATTGGTTAAATTATTTTGCTCAAAGTGAGGTAATGAATTCCAAATCAGATGAGTAAGGATAGGGTTAAACTCCCATCTTGGTTAAGTTGGGAATATGATTCCCCAAAGTTCTAATTTCACGTTCACTTGCACATAGGTTCAAGATAGTAGGGACTCATAACCAACTTTGAGATATAATAAAGCAATTCATTCTACATATAGTTGATCCTAAGAGGGTTTGATAATCTTGAATGTTTGTGTATGATACTAGAAGGACTATGCATTTTATAAAAGAAAAATCTCTTAGCATATTTATTAGGTTACACAAATCATTCACCATCTCACATATGCTTTCATGTAAAACTGACGATGGAATGTTGATCAATTTCAAACGATAGGGAATGAAACACATTGCACACACCGAGCTGATACTTAATGATTCTGATGATTCATGTATTTCTAATCTATGGGCATTTGTTTATATTTCTTATGTGCTAATGCTGGTTTTTGAGTTTGTATACTTCCAGGTTGGGTTCTCACCAAATGCTCAGGAGCATTTGACAACAGAGTCGCCATTTGTTGTGGCTGATCCACAACACACCCCAAAATTGGGGACCCACCTTTTTTGCATGCTTTCAAGGAAGAAAATAGTGACCCAGATGCTAAAAATCAAGAAAAAAAGCAAAATTTCACAAAAGGGAAAAAGTGTCGCAATATTGCGACATGTCGCTCCGTCGCGGCCAGAAAGAAAAGTTGTCACGATATCGCGACATGTCACTCCGTCATGGCCAGAAAGAAAAGTTGTCGCGATATCGCGACATGTCACTCCGTCACGGCCAAGAAATAAAAGTTGTCGCGATTTCGTGACGTGTTGTGCCGTCGCGGCCAGAAATGAAAAGTTGTCACGATATCGCGACATGTCGCTCCGTCGTGGTTCAAAATAGCAAAGTACGTCAGAATGAAAAGTTGTGATTTCGTGACGTGTTGTTGCTGAGAAAAAGAAAGCGTCACGATTTCGCGACGTGTTGCTGCTAAGAAAAAGAAAGCGTCGCGATATCGCGACGTGTTGTTGAGAAAAAGAAAGTGTCACGATTTCGTGACATGTCATGTTTTTGCGGCTAGGAGTAGCAGAATGCATCATGAAGAGAAAGTGTCACGATTTTGCGACATGTCGTGTTTTCACGACCAAGAGCGACAAAATGCAACAGAACGGAAAATTGTCGCGATTTCGTGACATGTCACATTTTCGCGGTTAAGAGCAAGGGAAGTTGTACGAAATAGGAAATTGTCACGATTTCGTGACAGAAAGCAGCAAAGTGGTGCCAGAAAGAAAATTGTCGCGATTTCACGACAGAAAATAGTGAGGTGGTACGAACTGGAAAATTGTCGTGATTTCACAACAGAAAGCAGGAAGGTCATGCCAGAAAGAAAAATGTCGTGATTTCGTGACAAAAAGCTGCCAAAGTGAAAGAAACAAAAAGGTGTCACAATTTTATGACAAGAAGTAGCGAAGGCGTACGGAGATGAAAAGCATCATGATTTTGCGATAGGAAGCAGCGAAGGCGTACGGAGATAAAAAGTGTCATGATTTTGTGACAGGAAGCAGCAAGATGATGTCGAATGAAAAAGTGTCACGATTTTGTGACATGTCACATTTTCACGGCTAGGTACAGGGAAACATAGCAAAATGAAAAGGCATCGCGATTTCGCGACAGGTTGCATCCTCACAGCTCGAAACAAAAAAATGTCACGATTTCACAATAGGTTGCATTTGCAAAGGCTGTTGGTAGGAAAATGTCATGATTTCGCAACATGTCTTATTTTCGCTATGCATGAAGGCAGGAAAGGCTGTTGGCAGGAAAATGTCGCGATATCGCGACATGTCACGTTTTCACGGTGAAAGTAGAGGAGCATAGCTACATGCATAAAAATGTCGCGATATCGCGACATGCTATTTTTTGTCACGATTTACACGGGGTCGTTACAGAACATGCAAAAAAGTGTGGAACACGTGGCATACATGTGTAAAAGCTATAGAAGCATTACAATTTACAGAGAAGATTAAACGTTTAGACGTCGAACATAAAGTCAAAGCAACAAAAAGGAGAGGAAGGTGAAACGAAGCAATCTGGAAGAAGAAATGAACCGTCATGGAAGGAGAAGCAATTTACTAGAACTTTAAAAGCAAAAGCATAGATTGGTATGAGGGTCAAAATTCACCACGAGCAGAGTTGCAGTGCCGAAGGCGAGAAGCCATTCTGGGCCTGCTTGGGAGTGTTTTTCTTCCCCTTTTGCTGGTTTTGAGAAAACCAGAGATTGTGTTGTAAAATGATCAATTTTAATACAAAAAATTTAGAAAGTTGCATCTCATTGGCAAGAAAGAAGGAGTTATTTTCTACATACAGGATTAAATGTTTATCTTTCCCTTTTTTAGATTTCTAGGCTTATAGGTGAAGTTTAATGCAAGTGTTCTTGGTTGCTTCATGCGAATGTCTAATTCTAAAAAATTACAGTAAAACCCCAGAGATCAGCACTTAACTTATCTGGATTGTGCATGTTGCAGGTTCAATAGGTTAGGTTGCATGCATGGAAACCTCATTAGCTTCGGTTTTGCCAGAGTAGGATAGCATCATGTTGAATGCACTTTTTATTTTTTCTTTCACATTTTTTCTTTTTTTCTGTACTTTATTTTTATTTACAGGCATTAAAATAAAATTAAAAATTAAAAAATTAAAAATTTCAAAGCCTGACAATAGAATATTTCCATTTCAGGGTCAGAATCTCATTTTTTAGTTTTGTTTTTTTTATTCATGAGCAGATAATGAGATTCCCTTTATAAAATTCCAATTTCATTGAAGGGTTATATTTTATTGCATTTCATCAATTTGCATTTTGAAGTTACAGCATGGTCATTTAAGGATCAAATCACATTTGCTTTATCAGGGTTCAAAGAACAATCATTAAAATTTCATAGTAAAATAAACCAACATTGCCCCTTGTTAACAGTTACTTGCAACCACTAAGGTGTTCCAAGCATTTAATTGGATATATTTTATTTGATATTATTAATACACAGATGTAAAATGCTAACATAGCGGAACCTTGGAGAATTTGTTTATTAAATTTCTTTGCAAGCAGAGGATTTAGAACCCAAATCCTATCGGAGAGTGTGTTTTCACAACCGGGTGAAAACACCACTCAACAATTATCTTCTTCTCTGCTCATTTGTTTACACATTTTCTCCCTTGTAGTAGATGGGGAATGAGGGGTATTTATAGGTGTTTGGCCAAAATAATTTGGAACCTTCCATGAAGGTTTAACTTTGGCCCTTTAAGTGTAAATTTTAAGTAATTTTTATTTTATTTATTATTTTATTATTGTTATTATTATTTTATATTTTTGAAATTTGAGGGAAGGGAAATTTTAAAAATGGAAGTTTCTAGAATAGTTAAAGGTTTTAATCAAAAGTATTTGATTAAAAAATGAGGATTATGCAAATTTTATGGGAAATTAGGAAAAATTAGGGGGAATTGAAGAAATTAACTAGGAATTAGAAGGAATTAGGGGGAATTTAGAAGGAAATTGGAAGAATTGGAGGGAATTGGAGAATTTATCAAAGTTGATTAAAATGGTTTTAGGACATACAAAATGACATATTTTTGGTATGTACAAATACCCATTTTTGTACTGCATTATGTGTGAACACAATGTGATGCAAAAATAGATGAAACCATTTGGACTAATGATGGAAAATGCTGCATGAACGATGATGGTATATAAATGATGATAATGACTTTTGGCTTGAGCAGGGTGACATAAGACTACCCAAAATTTAGGATAATGTAAGATGCCCCAATCACGAAATGGATAAATATCCTTGAATTTTTGCCTTCAACAAATTGATGAAATCACTTTTATTTGGTGGGCATGCCAATCATATGGTACATGTCTTCACAATGTTTCCATCGATTGTAGGTGGGCTTACGTGGTGCCACCTCTATGTAGCATAGGTATGTAGGTCCCTAAAAGCATTAGCATGAAACATACCAAATTTATTGGATTGGAGTATTGATTAAAGGAGAGAAGTTCTACTATTTTTCCCCAATATAAGGGATTTAATGATAGTCTTTGGCAAAGAGTCTTGGGCACATATGACTCAATTATTAGGTGTTTGGATATTGGACTTGTTTAGGATAAAATTTTATGGGTATTGTATACTCCTTTAAGCAGTGAGTTGATGGAGAAGGTAAGGGATGACAATGATGAATCACTTGATTAAAAGAGGAATGGGTGAGAGAAGGATTGATGATATGGTGAGAGGAGGCTTAGGATGTGTACCACTAGTGATTGAAAATATGGTTAGAGGGTTGATGTGTGAGAGTGAATGGATGATAATTGATGAAATATGGGTTAAAATTTAAGGGTAGAGATAGTGGAAATGTGAAGAGTGGTAAAATATATTGGTGAAAACTCAACTACAAGAGACCAACAAAATGGACTCCAATCACATAACACAAATGCAATAATGGAAGAAAACTGCCAATTGATATTCTTCTCATTCTTGAATTCACACCCCTTCTACAAAAGATTAAAATCCATCATATAGCAACCGAAAACCAAAGAAACCCTAAAGAAACCCTAAAAATATCTTTTTTCTAAAACTACTAAAAATAGATATTTTTCCTAAAAATTGCTAAAAATAGAAATGAGTCGGATTGCGCCCAAATTCGGTGCACACATCTCTCTTACAATAATTAACCTTAATTTAAAATATTAGGTCTCAAATTAAGGTATAACAAAAGATAATAAACTTCTAATAGCCAAAAAAACCCAAAAAACCCGGGAACCTATTCTAAAAGCTAATTTTGGGGCACTAGATGTCGGAGTTAGGTCCCGAAAACATGATTTTTGGAGGGTCGGGGAGGATCAAGACAAACGGGCGTACGATTCACAAGTTATGGCTCTGGGAAGGTGCATCATATATAGGGTACTATGGTATGGATGATCATTTGACATACATTTCATAGTTTTGGATGTGTTACAAGCATAGTCATGGAGGTCAAATGAATTGTAGGTTATGGGATTATAAAATTATGCATGAGGTATAGAAAGCACACACACACACACACACACACACACACACACACACACACACTCACACACACACACACACACACATATATATATATATATATATATATATATATATATATATATATATATATATATATATATATATAAGTTCGATAGAAATATTGTAACTATATAGAAGTATTATGAATGATGCATGTGTGAGATGGTTAAGATAGTTAGGGGTAGGGATGGATGATAATGGTTGCAGGTGAGAGATATGGTATGATAGATATGTGCAAAAATGTGGACTGGATTATCATTCTAGAAATATTTGTATGTGTATTGCTACTCATGGTGTAGTTGATTAATCAAGGGTATCAACACAATCAAGATGGCATGATGATGGGATAAGAAATAGGAAGTGTGACACAAGGTATGCATGGAATGAATAGGATGTAGAAGCAAAGTGGATAGGACTTGTCATCTCACATGGCCAAGGGAAGGAGAATCCAAAAGGGCTTTCAAGGGACTCAAACACCCTAGTGAACCAGTCAATTTCATCTAATGACCAATCAAGAACTATGAATGATAAGTATCATTCTAGGTAATCGAGATGCTTAGGGGTCCATGTATCTGTAGTGAAGTTTAGTTACTAGATTATGAGTGAGGTTGGACTTAACCAGTTGTAGTTCAATTCAATAGAAGCTATATTATCCATGATTTTACATAGGTCTATACAAATGAAAGGTGCTAATGTGATAGACATGTTTCCATGTGGAGGGTATACTCCATTTCTAGTCAAGCATCTATAGCCCTAATGGATATAGACCCATCATACATTGCTCCACTCCCAACCAGGCATCTATAGCCTCAGTGGAGGTGTCTAAAATACCCAAGGATCTAGGCTATGATATATAAGACATTTATTTTTTGAACATAAGGGATCCTCATGTTTAGACCATGTGCATAATAGGATGAGAAAGAGAAAGTGTTCACTTCATGGTAAGAGCTACTCATGGTGTCATCCTCCTTATACTTAAAATTATGAATAAATGTGTGATAGTGTATGTGGAACCTAGATAAGGTTTGATATAACCAGTGGAGAGCCATATCTCTAAAATTCATGATGACTTTATATGAAGGTTGAATGGAAAACTAGGCATGGCTGAGTAACAAAAAGAACCGGAAGATTTTCTTAGCTAGGGTTATGGAAGAGACATGATGTTATATGGGGACACAAATTATATGACTAATTAAGGGAGAAGAGAAGTGAAGGAAAAATGCACATGAATGGTTGGGACAAGGATTACTATAAATATGTTCTCGATTAATAGAATAAAGTCATGCTTAGCAAGGCATATAAACAAAATTGAATGAGGAGCAAAATAGCATACTTGAACAACACTTATGAATGAAATATGAAAATAAGGGGATAATAGGAATGTGAGATAATGATGGATGCCACCTAGTCACAAAATTAGTTTTGAAGGGTGGAAAACTCCCCCCAGACTAATGGATAGCTTTGAAAGTATGAAATCCCCTAGACAAGTGATGAGTTGGATAAGGGAGAGAGGAATGATAAAAATGAGAGAGGGTAATGAAGGGAAAGAGAAAGGGGAAAGAAGAGGAGAGGGAAGGGGAAAGCAAAATAAGAGGAAGGAGTAAAGAGTAGGGTAGGGTGCAATTTCCAAGGAACGAAATGATGAAAAAAGTTGATTATGGATGCAAGGAGACCGATGTGACACTTGAGAAGGAGACTTGAGATTATCATGAATTATGATCAATGTAGAATGACCCAGTGATGGAAGGGGTGAATATATTTGAACCTTACTGTTAACAAATTTTGGAGGCCATTTGATTGAATAACCTATTCTAAACCTATGCTAATTATGATTGGATGGGTCTGCTTTTTTCCCAGTAGACAAGAGGTAGTGATGATTAGAGGACTATAATTTTGGTCCAGCAGAAAATGGTGGCTAATGCAAGCAACTAAGCAATGAAAGTAAAAACAATTATGATAAATAAATCAAGGGTGGCTAATGAAAATATTTAGCAAGGTTCTAGGGTAGACACAAATTCCAAGACTAGGTGTTGGGTATTGATAAAATTCATGATAAAGTTAATTAGGGTAGTGTCATCCTACTAAAGTGATAGGTGATTTAGGATGGGGTGTGATTATGATGGATGAATATAATGGGTGGTTATGTACAAGATGAAAAAAAGGGAAAAGAGGCCAACTTATGAATAGGAAGAGAGCGAAGAGGAATGGATCTAGTGGAGTGTGATGTGCATGATATGGTTAATTGAAGGGTTGATATGAATATGGAAGAGTGTATGATGATTATATTGAGGAATAATTTAAGGGAAATGCAAAAGGCCTTTGATGACCTGATTGTAGGTAAATATTGGTGGCTTGGTCTAATATTGGGTTGAGATTAATTGGAGGTGGAATTGGAATGGATTGAATAGGTCAAAAAGGTTGGAGGATGGTACCAATAATATAATAATGGGAATGAGAATATGGATATGGTAAAAATGGAGGAGTAGGATAGGGTGAGTGGCAAAACCATGGGTGTTGAGACACGTGGGGAGCAAGATATAAAGGATAGAGTTTTGGGAGAAGAGGGGGAAGATATGGTGTTGGAAGGAGAGGTATAAAAGGACGGGTTGGAAGAAGAGGTGGCAGATAAGACATTGGAAGAAGCAATGGTAGAGGAGGTGTTGGAAGAAGTAGTGGTAGAGGAGGTGTTGGAAGAAAATATGGTAAAGAGAATAAGAGGCAATAAAGAAAGGGTTGAGAGGAGGGGTGGTAGAAAGGATATTTGAATAATAAGGGGAAGGGATGGTGTTGGAAGAAGAGGTCATAAATAGGGGGTTGGGAGGACGGGTAGAAAGGGGATTGGAATAATAAAGGGAAGGGATGGTGTTGGAAGAAGAGGTGATAAATATGAGGGGGATTGGTGCAAGGATTTAGTCATGGTCTTTTTGTGACAATGTGTGGGTGACATGGTTGGAGGGGCATGATGTGTTAGGCTTGAAAATGAGTTCCCTGAAGAACAATTTATCATATATAAGGAGGAATAATGGTGATATGTGGATGGGGTACGTGGAGAGGTAGGGGGAGTATCCTTTGAACAAATTAGAGGGACTTCAAGTGGATGAAATATTTAGTTATCACCAAAAGTGTCAAGGGATATGGGATGGATAGTTGTAACTTGGAGAGATTCACCTATCAAAGGCTTAGCGTAGTGGGGATAAATATATTCTTTATCACAATTCTCCTCGAGACCATGAGTTATGTGTTGCAAATCATCTTCAGGGGGCGTTGATCGAGGTATGACTATCATAGCCAAGGTTGAATCTAGTTGTGGCTAATTGATAATGGGGTTATATAATATGTCAAATACCTTGATTATTATGATCAAGACCACCACCTTTTCAGTGGAAGTGTTAGAAATATTTCATGGTGAAGGAGATGTTAGACAAAAATTTTAGGTTTCCACAAATTGGTATTTCGAGCTTGATAGAACTAGATGGTTTGGAGGAAGCATTGAGGTCCCAAGGGACTTGGTTTGTATTCTTGGTGAAAGAATAAATGGGGATGATAGTACAAACAGTTAAGGGAATTTCATGGGAGCAACCAAAATCCTTAACTTAATTGATAGCTAGGGGAGACACAATGACCAAATGGACAAAGTGCTTTCCAAAGCCAAGACTAGATGTTTGGATGAAGACAAGAGGGGAATATTGGTTGAATGAGTGGAGGGTAGACTTCAATAAATGTGGCTTGGAAGAAGTTTAGGGCATAATAGCAAGGGATGAGGGCTCAACAAAAATGGAAGAATAGGATGATGGTGAAGATTGTGAGGATGTCAAATTGGAAGAGGAGATGGATGGAGTAGTTTGAGAAGTTGATGCAATAGTAGGAAGAGAAGAAGTAACTGGAGAAACTAATAAAGAAGATAAAGTTGAGGAGGAAGTGGATTCTATAATCTATGTGGTGGAAAATTTAGAAGTATGTGTTGTAATAACAATGACACTGAGAGGGGGGGTGAATCAGTGTGTTCTTTAAAAACTTAAAACAATTTAGACTTTTAAATAAACTGTAGCAGATTAAAACAAAAATAATAAAAGTACTAAGAGCATCACACATAACACGGCATTTTAACGAGGTTCACCGATGTGGCTACTCCTCAAAAAGACTGCTTGGACTACCATCCAAATCCGAGTCAAATGCAAAGCTACAACTTTACATAATCATTCACCAGGCACCAAGCTGGTAAGAGGCACCAACCTCTAAATTTTATACTGCTACAACGAGAATGGAGCACCAACTCCAATTTTTCCAGCACCAAGCTGGAAAGAGGCACCAACCCCTTTTTCAAGCTACAACTTGAAGATAATAATAAAAATTGCGAGAATGTAAACTTTCACCTCAATTATCACGATCTGCTATTTTTCTGCGATCTGCTGCTTGTCGGCATTCGACTGCTACTGTGAAAAATGATTCGCACTTTTTCAACCACTCCTCTATATCTCTCCGCGTTCTCTGCTGCAACTTCACAGAAATCTCACTTCAACCATCTGCGTATTTTTGCCTCGGACTTTAAACACGCCGTCTGCATATCACTCTCTTTGTTCTCGATCAGTCGATACGAACTCACTCACTATCTCCTCGCTGCGATCTCTTTTCTTTAACTCCAAAGAACTATCACTTTGCTCATACTCGAGATCGAAACGACTTACACTCTGCTGCACACGAACTTCATTCACATAGATCGCATCACTCTCCACACTTTAAACTCGAAGAACCCTTGCTTTTGTAGAAGAAATTTTAGAGGCAAACCCTAGAAGAACGTCGACTGAGAAACCCTAGAATTTGTCAGCTGCCAAACCCTAAAATCCGTCGGCTGTAACCCTAAGAATGTCGGCTGCAAAACCCTAAAATCCGTCGGCCCAGATTTAACTTTGTCGGCGTCATTCTCCACCTTCGTTACCTTCCTGTAGCTTATTGCCGTGAAATAGTAACACGTCGGCCCTTTTAATTTAATTTAATATTCTAATTTAAATTTTTAATAAAATAAAAATTTAAACTAAATATTTAAAATTAAATATCTTCATCACCGGGGCATCTTTTTCAACAAAACGAAGAGCCAACTTGGGTTTTAAGAAAAACCCATTTCAAGTCTGTTATCCACTGCATCCTTGGACCTAACTGCCTGCATCTTTGGATCTAACTGCCTGTGTTGACAACAATGACAACCTTCTGGCAACATCTTGCTCAACAATCTCCCCCTTTGGAATTGTTGGCAACACCTGTATACCTTCCTGTAACTCTTCTCCCCCTTTGTCAATAATACCAAAGGGCTGCTGCAGACTCTCCTTGTGACCATTCTCACACTTTTCAGGCACAATTTTGACTCCCCCTGAGTCCATCCTCACACTTCTCAGGCAAAATTTGACTCCCCCTGAGTCCATCCTCAAACACTCAAGTGCTCCCCCTGAGAAGGTGATCCCTGTAGCTAGTCACTTCTTAGGAAGTGTGACTACTCCTAATTTGCTTCGAAGATACTCAAATACTTCCTTGGGCAAAGGTTTTGTAAAAATGTACGCTACATGTTACTGTAGTTGGGACATAGTCCAATCGACTTCTCCTTACGCAACTTTGTCTTTCAAGAAATGATACCTTATAGCAATATGCTTTGTCCGTGAGTGCATTCCTTGGATTCTTAGAAATGTTGATTGCCTTGGTGTTGTCACACTTTAGCGATATTGGTTCACTAAAATTAATACCAAGATCTTTCAAGGTCTGTTTCATCCACAAAACTTGTGTGCAACATGTTGCTGTTGCAATATACTCTGCCTCGACTGTAGATAAAGACACTGACTCTTGCTTCTTATTGTGCCATGCAACCAATCTGTCCCCCAAATAGAATGCTCCTCCACTGGTACTCTTTCTGTCATCAACACATCCTGCCCAATCTGCATCTGAATATGATATAAGAGTGAAATCTTTGCCTCTTGGATACCACAATCCATACTCCATGGTGCCTTTGAGATACCGAAAAATCCTTTTAACTTCTTGTTACATGAGTCTCTTTGGGAGTGGCACTGAAATCCGGCTACCATGCACACTTGCCTGCAAAATATCGAGTCCAGTTGCGGTTAAATATAGTAAGCTTCCTATCATTGATCTATACATGGTTTGATCTACGGGTGGAGATTTGTCTTCTTTACTTAACTTACGACCTGTTGTCATGGGAGTCTTGGTGGCTTACTATCCTCCATAGTGAACTTCTTTAACATCTCTTTCACATATTTGATTTGGGAAATGAATATACCTTTCTCATTTTGATTAACCTGTAGTCCCAAAAAATAAGACAGTTCACCAATCATTGACATTTCAAATTCATTCTGCATCTTGTTTGCTAGGTCTTTACAAGATTCATCTTTGTTGCTACCAAATATGATGTCATCCACATAGACAACAAGAACAATGAGATGCCCATCTTCTGTTTTCACATACAGATTGTTGTCCACTAAACCTTTCTTGAATCCCTGTTGAGAGAGATAATTATCTAGCCTAGCATACCAGGCCCGTGGTGCTTGTTTTAATCCATACAATGCTTTCTTTAATTTACAGACAAGGTTGGGATCTTCATTGATTTGAAAGCCATCTGGTTGTTCAATATAGACCTCTTCTTCAAGTTTCCCATTTAAAAACGCAGATTTCACATCCATACGATAAACTCTGAAGTTCTTGTGAACTGCTAGTGCAAAAAACATTCTAATAGCTTCTAGTCCGGCCCTTTGGTGCGAAAGTCTCTTCAAAGTCAATGCCTTCGACCTGTGCATAGCCTTTGCAAACCAGTCTTGCTTTATTTCTAATAACCTGACCGTCTTCATTTAATTTATTACGAAATATCCATTTGGTGCCGATTACATTCTTGTTTGCAGGTCTAGGTACTAACTCCCAAGTTTTGTTCTTTTCAATCTGATCTAACTCTTCATTTATTGCCTTCATCCAATTGTCATCTTTGCTTGCTTCATCTATGTTTTTGGGCTCAATTTGGATAAAAGAGAGTAATTACTTATTACTTTCTTTCTTGTCTGAATGCCAGCTGTGGGATCTCCAATTATTTGGTTTCTAGGATGATTTTTCTGCCAATTGCTCATTCTGAATTTTCTGTTTTCTTGTACCTCTGAGTCATCTGATAAGTTACCTGCATCAGTCGTAGACATATTTTCTGTGTCATGTACTTCATCTCCTTCAATGACTTCTTCGTAGATTGGATAGTTTTCTTGGAAATTAACTATTTGTTTCCTCCCTTCATCGAATTTAACATCTGCACTGTCCACAATTTTCTTGAGTCTCTTGTTGTAGCATTTGTAAGCTTTGCTATGTGGAGAATAACCAACAAACACACCTTCATCTGCTCTATCTTCAAACTTTCCAAGGTTGTCATCAGTTTTTCTGATGTAGCACTTGCAGCCAAATACTTTGAGATGTTTTTCTGTTGCTTTCCTACCAAACCACAGCTCATACGGAGTTTTGCATTCATGAGTTCTTAACATATACATGTTCTGAATGTATACTGCTATGTGAACTGCTTCTTTCCAGAATCTATCTGCTATTTTGCTTTCTGCCAGCATGGTGCGTGCCATTTCCTGAATTGTTCTGTTCTTCCTCTCTGCTACACCATTCTGCTGAGGAGTTCTGGCTGCTGAATATTGTCTCCTGATGCCATATTTTTCACAGTATTCTAAAAATTCATTCGAAATAAATTCTCCTCCTCTGTCTGACCGCAAGCATTTAATTCTTTTCCCTGTTTCATTCTCTACCAGCTGTCTGAAAGTTCTGAACATTTCAAAGGCTTCTGATTTATCTTTTAAGAAGAATATCCAAGTCATTCTGGAAAAATCATCAATACACAGCATGAAGTATTTGTCGCCGTTTATGCTTTGAGTCCTCATTGGTCCGCATAAGTCAGTATGAATGAGTTCCAAAGGCCTGCTAGTGTGATGTTCTTTTGTTTTAAATGAAACTCTGGTCTGTTTTCCCTTCTGACATGAAGCACACATGTTGTTTGCAGGTTTCTTAATGATTGGAATATCTCTCACTGCTTGTTTAGAGCTAATTCTTACCAGATTATCAAAACTTATGTGTCCAAGCCTCTTATGCCACAACCAGTTCTCTTCTTCTTGTCCCATGAAGCACATACCTTCTAAAAATTTTGAGAGTGTGTACAGATTGCCAGACGTCCTTGAGCCGGTTGCTATTAATTTCCCGTTCTTTGTTTTTCTGACTTCACAACCCTGCTTCTTGAACACCACTTCATGTCCTTTGTCACAGATCTGACTCACACTTAACAGGTTATGTTTCAGACCATCCACATATAGAACTTCTTCTGACTTGATTTTCCCTTCACTTATTTTGACCGATCCTTTACCTATTATTTTGGCTCCATCGTTATTGCCGAACTTCACAGAACCACCCTCATATTTTTGAAGATTCTCAAATTTCTGTCTATCACCTGTCATATGACTTGAGCAGCCACTATCAAGAATCCACGGTACATATTTATTCTGAGCTCTAAAAGCAGTCTGCACTATTAAGGATTCTTGTTCTTTCCTGAGTTGTTCCTTTTGTTTCCATTCTGTCTTAACTATGTTGTTGGGTTCTAGCTGTGACTTCCCCTTTTTAGAATTTTGCACATATCCTTCAGTATAAATTCTATTTTGTTTTGCTCTATACGGTTGAAATCTACTTTCCTGAGGTTGATATGAAACAGACATACTACGACAATTTCTGGCAATATGCCCAAAGTTGTGACACTTAAAACACTCTACTGCATAATTCATTAAAGGAGCAAACGCATTTCTACTAGTGAAACTTCTTGGACCTATATTGTATTTGCAAGTCGGCAATTTTATGCCCATAATTATTACATTTAAAACAAAAACCATAGAAATAATGAGTAAACCTGAAAGATGGTCTTGGCCAGGTTGTTTCTGGAGCCTTGGATCTTCTATTCTTTTGATGTGTGACCTTAGTAAAGCCATCATTGTCAGCTGTCATTTCAGGTCTGGCATTATATCTTTCTTTTGCCTGATTCGTTTTACTTTCCACAGCCTGTTTCTTGTCTTTGTTCTTTTCACTTTCAACATTGCTTGTTTTTGGTTCAGTTGATGATTCTCCTTTAGTAAAGCCGAGACCAAATTTGATGCCTGTGGATCTTTGATCGCTCAGAATTTTGTCCAGTTTCATCGAGCTTTCTTCACGTTTTAGATGACAGTTGATTTTTTGATCCGGCTCTTGTATTTGTATTCGGAGACTCACATTTTCTTCTTCCAATTTGCAGCAGTGGTCTATCTTCATAGAAACACTGTATTTCCAGATCTTGAGACATTTTCTTGTATTCTTCGATCTGTGTTTTTAAAGCGGCAATAATGTCGTTTGCATTCTTAAGTTTCCTTGTCAGTTTTTCATTCTTCTTTTTCTCCGATTCCCATTCCGTAAGAGCAGACACTAGCTCACCCTCTAAATCAACTTCAGCCTCAACATCTTCAACTTCAGAGTTCATCCCCTCTATGTTTTCTGATTCGTCTATTTCAAACGCCATAAAGAGAGCCTCACCTGTTCCTTCTTCAGAGTCTTCACTAGAACTGTCCTCTGAAGATTCTGCAGTGTCTGTTGGAGCAGTGGCAAGAGCTTTGTAACCATTGACTACCGCACCCCAGATGTCAAAGCCCAAAGCACTGAGATAAGTCTGCATTCTAATTTTCCAGAACGCATAATTTGTCCCATCAAACAGCGGTGCTTTGTTCGAAGAGAATCCTTCACCACTTGCCATTGCTTGATTTCCAAGATCACCTTAGCTATTTAAGCCTCTTCAGGTACTTGGCTCTGATACCAATTGTTGTAATCACAATGACACTGAGAGGGGGGGTGAATCAGTGTGTTCTTTAAAAACTTAAAACAATTTAGACTTTTAAATAAAGCTACAGCAGATTAAAACAAAAATAATAAAAGTACTAAGAGCATCACACATAACACGACATTTTAACGAGGTTCACCGATGTGGCTACTCCTCAAAAATACTGCTTGGACTACCATCCAAATCCGAGTCAAATGCAAAGCTACAACTTTACATAATCATTCACTGGCACCAACTGGTAAGAGGCACCAACCTCTAAATTTTATACTGCTACAACAGAATGGAGCACCAACTCCAATTTTTCCAGCACCAACTGGAAAGAGGCACCAACCCCTTTTTCAAGCTACAACTTGAAGATAATAATAAAAATTGTAGAATGTAAACTTTCACCTCAATTATCACGATCTGCTATTTTTCTACGATCTGCTGCTTGTCGGCATTCGACTGCTGCTGTGAAAAATGATTCGCACTTTTTCAACCACTCCTCTATATCTCTCCGCGTTCTCTGCTGCAACTTCATAGAAATCTCACTTCAACCATCTGCGTATTTTTGCCTCGGACTTTAAACACGCCGTCTGCATATCACTCTCTTTGTTCTCGATCAGTCGATACGAACTCACTCACTATCTCCTCGCTGCGATCTCTTTTCTTTAACTCCAAAGAACTATCACTTTGCTCATACTCGAGATCGAAACGACTTACACTCTGCTGCACACGAACTTCATTCACATAGATCGCATCACTCTCCACACTTTAAACTCGAAGAACCCTTGCTTTTGTAGAAGAAATTTTAGAGGCAAACCCTAGAAGAACGTCGACTGAGAAACCCTAGAATTTGTCAGCTGCCAAACCCTAAAATCCGTCGGCTGTAACCCTAAGAATGTCGGCTGCAAAACCCTAAAATCTGTCGGCCTAGATTTAACTTTGTCGGCGTCATTCTCCACCTTCGTTACCTTCCTGTAGCTTATTGCCGCGAAATAGTAACACGTCGGCCCTTTTAATTTAATTTAATATTCTAATTTAAATTTTTAATAAAATAAAAATTTAAACTAAATATTTAAAATTAAATATCTTCATCATCGGGGCATCTTTTTCAACAAAACGAAGAGCCAACTTGGGTTTTAAGAAAAACCCATTTCAAGTCTGTTATCCACTGCATCCTTGGACCTAACTGCCTGCATCTTTGGATCTAACTGCCTGTGTTGACAACAATGACAACCTTCTGGCAACATCTTGCTCAACAATATGGAGGGGTATTTGATAGTTGAAAGTCTATTGGACAATACACTGCTCCCAATATTGATGCTTTTGAGAAGTGGATGAAGGGGTGGACAAAGTGGGAGTAAAGTGGTTATGATTGATCATTACCACAAAAATTTGGTAATATGGGACATTTTTGACATGATTAACTTGGTTTGGCTAAGTTGGAAAATTTGAAGCTCCATTATTTGATTGTGTTATCCCAATTTGAGGTAATGGATCTTGATAAATTCCAAGGTTATGGCGAGGAGGGGCTAGAGAATTATCAACAATAATGGTCCCTTTGTCAATCATATCTTGTACTAGGTTCTAGAATTGTTGACAATCATTGATGTCATGACCCCTTTGGTGATGGAATTCACAATAATGATTTTCTCTTTGCCCTATAGATTGGGGTTTATGTAGATTTTTTGGCCTTATTTTGGTTAAGAATATCACATATACCTTGCAAATTTTTTAGAAAATAAATGATAAGGGCTTTGAGAGAGGTGTGAAGTAACACATGGGTCAAGGAAAAATGAGTGTGGGGTGGGAATCAAGTTGGTTGTGCAATTGAGTTGAGGGTGGTATAACTTGGTAGGTTGAGGAATTGGGGTGATATGAATGTTATTTTAGAGGGGTTTGAGGCTGTTGTAGTTGTTGCGGTTGATATGAAGAGAGGTATGAATGATATGGATAAGGTTGGTAATATGGGTGAGATTGGTATGAAATGGTGAAATATTTTTGGGATATGGATCGGTTGGTAAGATTGGTTATAAGCATTGGTTGGGTTTGTGGGTGGTTGGTAGTTGGAGGGTTGATGATATGCAGGGGGTGGTTGATATTGATTGGGTGGTGAAAATATTGTATGGGATGGGGTTGATGATGAGGAGATTGAGGTTGTTGATATTGGAGAGGTGGTTGTTGGTATTATGGAGGTAGTTGTTGGTATTGGGAAGGTAGTTGCTGGTATAGGGCAAAATGATCCATGGAATCTTAGGCTTAGCCATTAGCTTGAATTTGAGGTAAAACCATGGGCTAGAGAAAGTGGAATAGGATGTGGAAATGGTAGGCTTATGGAATGGAGGTAAAAGGGTGATTTTTGAAAATATTTTCAAAATCAAACTCATATTTAATTAAATTCTATGAACATGCAAACAAACAAACAAACAATCAATTTTATTTTGGATTTTGTATTTTTTTCTCTCTTTTTTTTAATGTTTTGAGATGTTTTGGGATGTTTTTGTGAAGTTTTAAAAAAATTTGAGGTGGTTTTGGGAAGGTGTTAGCCAAAAGTGGAATATGTTTTTAAGGGTGGGTTTATTTTGAAGGTTTTATGTCCCTATACCTAGGAACTATAGAAGGTGGATGATGAAGTAAAATCTAAAAGGATGTATTCATACCCACCTCATTTTGAGGAATGGGACATGAATGGTTGATGCATCTTTCTAGGATGGAGGATGGGATTGAGGTGTCCTAAGGGGACTAAAAGCACATCCTAAAAGATTTCATTCTATCTAAGTCCTGCTACTGTCCTATATATGCTTTCACTTCACCCTTGATTTGGCTTGGAAAAAAACAACTTCGATCCACTAATTATTTAGCCCCATGGTTAAAGGGTGTTTATCCTCAAAAATTACCCTAATCTAGACCTATTGGTAGCCAATTTTCCATTTATGAATTCCACGATAATATGCATACTAAACTATGGTGACTAAGGGCAACTGATGGTTGGTGATGAAATATAACCCACCAATTAGTTATCTTTGCAATGATTATTGTATAAAATTATGTGGAAAGTGTGTGCACAAAAAGTTGTGGTGTTTGATTTGGTATGTTTTTTATTTATTTTTGTTTGTGATTTTGTGTGTTGAATAGTGCCTATGTACAATAAAAAATTGTTATGTGCAATACAACCAAATGATAGCTTGGAGCTAATTATTGAAAATGGCTTGAAATCAACTTTGCAATGCAACTTGCAGAGTTGAAATCCAATGCTCTAAGAAAAAGTTAGGCTAAAAATAATGTAAGTGCAAAAAATAAAAAAAAACATCTTTATTTCCATAATAATATTCTCTCATTGAAGTATTTGGAAAAATTTATTTTGAGTTGATTTTTATTTTTGAGTAGATCTATGGATTTGTGTTGATGAGGTGTTGAGTAGATTTGTGGATTTGTGTTGATGGATTTGTTTTTTGTTTTTTGTTTTTTTTTTTTTTCGTTGGGGGGGCGGGGGGTTTGAGGTTTGTGATTTAAAACAAAATTTGACACCCTCTAGTTGGTTTTCTAGGTTGTTTTATTTTATTTTATTTTTTTGGGAATTTTATGATTATTATTATTATTATTTTATTTTTTCATATTGTGTTTTAAATGTTTTTTTTCTTGTTTTTGTTTGTCCCACCATGATCATCATTTTGTAACAAGGAAAAATCAACACCATACAAATGATAAATATTATATTTTATTGCACACTTTTATTTCCACAATATACCCACAAAAGGGTTTTACAATAAAGTTCACAATCAAGAATATCCTTTTACACAAATTTAACAATAGAATTTCATGGTATCTTTTAGCTTCCTCCTACTACAAACAATTGGGGGAGGTTTAGTGATCACACATGATTATGTTGAGTCTTTTGCTATATTATGTCACTAAAAAGATACCTACACACAGTAAACAACAACAAGTCAATAATACCTAAATAGGCCCACTATGGTTGGACCTAGCTTGAAGGGATATAAAATCAAAAATCATAATGCAATAAAACATTGTGAAACAATAAAATTATGCCTATTTTTTTTGTCTTCTCAATCTACAATTGGGTAGCAAGATGCTATTTATATGTGCTTAGAACGTAAATGGAGGATTTCATAAAAATTGTAGGGATTTATGGCATATCACGATCCGTAACTAGGGCAAGAAAGGAAGGTAAGAAAAGAAATAAAAATGGTTGTCTAGCAAGAGATGGATGTGTGAAAAGAAATGATTGTATGAGAAGATATGGTTGTCTGAGAAGAGATGGTTGTGCCAGAAGATATGACTGCCTTAGAAAATATGGTTGTGTGAGAAGATATGGTTTCCAACCATTTATAGAGTGAGAAATCAACTTGAAAACCCTAATGTGAAATGCTAATGATGAACGCCTTGTAGAAACCCTAGTGGTGGATGAACCCTAAGGTTCTCTTCTATTTTGCTTACTTGCTTACACATTTTCTCCCTTGCAACTGATGGGGAATGAGGGGAATTTATAGGTATTTGGCCAAAGGATTTGGAACCTTACATGAAGGTTTGAATTTGGCCCTTTAAGTGAAAATTTTAAGTAATTTTTATTTACTTTATTATTTTATTATATTATTATTATTATTATTTTATATTTTTAAAATTGGAGGGAAGGGAAATTTTTTGGAAGTTTATAGAATAGTTAAATGTTTTAATTAAAAGGATTTGATTAATAAAATGGGGATTATGCAAATTTTAAGGGAAATTTTGAAAATTTAGGGGTAATTGAAGAAATTAACCAAGAATTAGAAGGAATTGTGGGGATCTTAGAAGTAAATTGTGGGGATTTTAGAAGAAATTGAAATAATTGAAGAATTTATCAATGTTGATTAAAATGGTTTTATGGCATACAAAATGACATATTTTTTGTGTCTACACATCCCACTAAGTGATCTCTTCTAATTTTTTTGTAAGCATGGTCTGATGGTTTTGCCACTAGTCTCAAGCTAAATATGACATATGGAGTCTAGCAATTTGGATCTTTTGATAGTTAGTTAGATTAGGCCTAGTTTTAAAATATGCCTCAAGGCTATGCAACCAAGAGCCTAACTTCTCACCATTAAAGTTACCATCAAATCTTGGAATTGAGACCTTCATTTCTAGTTGGAAGCCTTGGGTCTAAGTCACATGCATGTTGGTTGGAGGGAGCTAGAGCACTGCTTGAAAATTTTCCATAAGGTCGTGCATAGGAGTTTGTTTCTTAGAGTGACCTTGAAAAATTTATTGGAGTGCACCCACATTGAATGATGTTTCAAACGTTTCCTCATGATAGGTATCCGACTTAGGATTCAAAGTCTCCTCATGATGAGCAATATTTTTCTTATAAATAAACTTTTTTTTCATTCTAAAAATAAACTATGGCCTCTTTTGTTTTCTAAAAATAAGCTTTGTTTTTTTTCTAAAAAAATAGGAAATATTTAAAACCTATAAACATAGGGCTATATCAAAATTTGGATGAATTTTAAAGCAATAAAAAAAATATTAACCCAACTTCAAATAACCATAACTTCTACAATATTTCTTATAATTTGGCATGTGACCACTTGTTTTTATAATACTTGAAATGATATACATTATGGTGGAAGAATATTGTCAATTTGAATTCTAGAAATAAATATGTAGCTCTATTAACTAGAGTGATTTTTTTTGATAAAAAAATGAAAAAATATCTAGAAAGAGTAATATTTGAAAACCCCTAATGAGTCTAGATCTTAGGAAATATAAGATGAGGGATTTGGGTGAATATTGTGCCATAATATTTTAGAAGACCAAATCCAAGGCCACAATCGCTTGGATCTGATACTAGATAATATGAGTAAGAAATGACAATGAAATTCAAAGAAGAAACACAAAAGAGAACAAGAGAGACTTTTCTCCATGAAAATTCATGCACTTAATATTATTGATATCTAGTATTTATAATGAAGTACAATGATCCTTATTTTTAGAAGGCATGTTTTTAAAATACGACATGATTTTAAAAATATATATGCTTTTCAAATAAGACATGCTTCTTAAAATAAGACATAATGTTTATTTTAGAAGATACTGAACATAATAATTAACTAAATTAAATATTGATATATAATAACTAAACCTTATATAGATACTAAGCCTTATATAGAGGCTATCTTATCATATGCATTGCATCTTAGTTGAATAATATTTCCAAAACTTTGAGCTATCATAGTTCTCTTTACTAGATCTGGATTGCTAGTTTTCTTCTTGAAGCATAAATGCAACCACAAGAATTGTTATAAATAGTTTGTATGAAAACAAATCAATGTTATAAAATGCAACAAATATTACTAATGGAAAATATTAAAGTAAATCTTAATCATTATTTGATTTAGGTAGTCAATATTTTCTTATCAACTTCAACTAAACTTACTACTTCCTATAACCATGGAAAAAAGAATTGAACTTCATGATCCTCTATTAAAACCCCTCTATTGGCTAGCTTATCTGTAAATTTGTTCACTTCCCTTAATGTATGTATAAACCTGATTTCTTCAAATTATAGCAAGGTCTTGTATTTGCACAATGATATCTTGTATGTTCCATGGAGCCTTTGTTTTCCTTAAAATTTCATTTGTTACTATTAGTAAATTGTCTTCCATCATTACTCTATTCCATTTCATTTGTCTACATATTTTTAACCCTTATTATTTCTAATTATTTCTCCTCCTCCTCTTTGTCCTAGATTACCTTTAGATGCTCCATCAAAATTTAATTTGACCAACTTCACTTTTGGTGATTTTTACTTTATATTATTTTCCATCCTTTTGTTCCTCTTGTACCCAACATCTTAATTCTACTTGATGACTTGAATCTATCTATCAATGCTCTCTACTTTAAAATTAGGGATTGAGTGAGTTGATAGAGTTTGGTTTAGACTCCTCTATAGCTAAACAAATTTCCCTTTTCATACCTCTAAACTGCTTTTCTTTTCTTTAAGTATTCTTTTATTCCTTTCAATCCATAAATTCCAAAGTATTGTAGCTTTGAATATATCCCAAATTTTCTATAACACCTCCCTTTTAAAAATTTTCTACCATTTATTTAACTATTCTTCAATGCTATCATTCATCACCATGATTTACCAAATGTATCAAAGAATCCAGTGTCATAATTCCTAGACTATTAAACAATATCCCAAAGAGATGGTCTATACTCTCATCCTTTTTACATAAAGCACATTATGAGGGACCATGAAAACCTCTTTTAACTAGGTTATTCTGAGATAAAAATTTCCTATGACTCACTAGCCATGCAAATATTTTGACTTTTGGAATGCTTAGGGTATCCTAAATATCTCTTCATATTCTTGTAGTATTCTTATTTTTTTGTGCTATACATTATATCTTCTTCTTACTATTTATTCTTTTGAGCTATTTAACTCTCCAATTAGTTTATCCTCAACTCCTCTCTAAATAATAATTGTTATCTTTTTGCTCAAATGCATCCTAGAAATAATGTCTAGTATACTTGTAAAAAAAATGTTCTTTCCATTTGTATCTTCCTTCCTAATACTTGTACATAATGTTTGAAACCATATCACCATATTTATCTTGAAGTAATCTCATCCATGGTTTCAAATTTGGATCTAGATCGAGTGGTTTTTTATCACACCAAGTATCCATCCAAATGAAAAAATTCACTAGTTCCCACCACACATATTAGACCTTTAATCACTATATCAGTTAATTTTTTTAAACCATTTCATAATGCAAAACCATCTAGTAGTGAGAATGCAATAAATATTAAGATTAGGTCATTGGGATCAACGTACTTAAAAGAATTCTTGTCCATTTTATTTGATTCTATTTGTACAATATCCAAATTACTTTTTCCCCTAGATATAATTTTTTATTCATAAGAACTCTTAAACCAATACCTCTAGTTTTATCATCACACACCTTGTTCCATTTCATAAAAAAAAAAAAAATTATCATGTATTCTTGACCACAAAAATGATTACATAATATAGATTAAACTTTTTCTACTAATTTTGGTATAATATACAAGAACATGTAATATTTTGAAATTACCTATAAGATTGATTTAATTAGATGTACTCTTATTGCTAATGATAATCATATATCTTTCCATGTTGGTAGTTTATTACCAAATTTACTAATAATTGGATTCTGCAATTCTATCTTCATTCTTCCCTTATATATAGGCATCCCTAGATATGTTACTGATAAATTTACCTCCATTTGAAGTAACCCGCACATCCCTAATTTGATTCTAGTTGGAGTGTTTAAGAAGTAAATTCTGTATTTTCTCCTATTAACTTTCTACCTTGATGTTCCTTAATATTCCTTTAATATGTTATTGAAATCTTTGGCCTAATTTTTATCTACCCTCCCAAAAAGAACTATATCATATGCAAACTATTAATGATGATGTTTTAGATGTTATTACTAGCCTTAAGTCCACTTATTAGCCCATATTTGTATTCCTTCTTCAAGTTCCTCACCAATATCTTTAACATAATAATGAACAAATATGACGATAGGGGATTTCCCTGTCTAAAACCCCTCTTACCTTGAAATGATTCTTCTACTAGCCCATTGACCAATGCTAAATATGATATTATTAAGACACAAACTTTAATCCATCTAAACCATTTCTTTCTAAATCTAAACTTTTTAATACTAAAAAAATAAAATCATATTTAACCCTATCATAGGCTTTATACATATCAAGTTTTAATACCATTGTTCTTTCTTTTATTTAAGTTGTTGAATACATTACTTCATGGGCTACTATGATCATGTTCATAATCTATCTCCCTTTCACAAATTCTCCATGTTCTTGTAAAATAATTGTGTAATAGTGGTCTTAACCAATTTGATATCACTTTGGAGACTATTCATATGCCATATTACATAGGATTATGGGCCTAAATGAATTAAACAATTCTACATCCTTATTTTTTAGAATTAGGGTAAGATATGTTGCATTTATTTTAGATGTGTATTGTTATACCCTTGTTTGTTCCATTGCCACCAATAAAGAATCCTTCACTATTCCCAGTTATGTTAATAGAATTTTGTTGAGAGCCCATTTGGACTTGGGAATTTATCCTTATCAAAAGAGAAAAGAGCTAAATGAACTTCTTTTAGAGTAATAGGCTCCATCAGTTTGTTGTTGTCTTTATCTATTATAACTAAAGGTACTTCGTCTAGTATTTTATCTTTAATAAATTTAATATACTATGATCCTAGAATATTTTGGTAGAAAAAATTACCTCCTTTATGATTTTTCTCTAGTGTTCAATCCAAACCCTTTCTACTTAATTGATTCTACTAATTCTAGATGTTGATATTTGTACTATTGTCATCGTATGAAAACACTTTGTGTTTCTATATCCTTTTAACTAAGTATATATCGAGTTTAAATTTCAAAAAAATATTCCTTAAAATATTGTGATATTCACTAATTCCATTTCCTCATAGCTTGGATTATTATGCTTACCTTTTGAAAATTTTGAAAATTTCTTTTTTAGTTTGTCTTTCTCAAAAATATTTTTAATATTTTTAATATTTATGTAAATCTATTATGAATGCATAACAATTGTAATTATGGAATGGTCATGCTATCGAAAGGAAAGAATAAATTTCTAATTCATGGAATAGGGCTCTTTGGTTGAATTTTATCTTTCTTATAGATAAGTTAAATTCTACTCTCTATGTTTGAAAATAATGAGTTAGATTCAATTTTATGGTTACATATTATGGAGGTGCTACATGCTCTTAATTGTGTTATGATAATTATGTTGCTATTTTAGTAATGTATTATATATAAGCATTCTTTATTGCAACACTTTAATTGGAGAGATGTTTTATGCTAGCATTATGTTTGGATTTTACTAAAGATGCTAGCAAAGTATTCTACTATTAAGCATACTTTAAAATAGTAGATTTTATTTTATGCTTAGACTTTGGGGTTTGGATGGTAATCCTTGAAGTATGATTTAGAGTCATATTAGAACCCTTGAGAAGATAATCCAACCTTTGGAGGAGTTGTGGTGATGCAATAACAAAGTATTTATGAATCCTAGGAGGAGTTGTGGTGATGTAATAACCAAAAATTTGCAAATCTAGGAGTTATGGTGTTGCAATAACCAGGTGCTTGGACATGAAACACCTTGAATGGTGAGGCTTAGATATTCCAAAATAGTGTAGTTTTTTTGAATAATTCACAAGATAGTATAGTGGTGGCACCTTGAACAATAAGGATCATGTGACCATTCCATCACTAGGTGAATGGAAATGGCCTTAATTAGCCCATAGAGGTGTGGTAGCTAAGTACTAAGACATTACACCAAAATAATCCTACATAGATGGACTTATGTAGAGTTAGGGAAAAGGTGTCTCCCTTTAAGTGTTATGGACCTTAGAGGATAATCCCTACATTGTGGTCAAGTTGTCATATATTTATGAGGGTATAGGAAAGGTGGGGAGACTACTATTGACATCCTCTCTAAATGATGAGGTTTAGAAAGGTGAAACCCATAAATATAGGATGTTAGCAACTCCTATTCACTTGAGTGTCAACTATAGTGACAATGAACTCAAATTGCGGTTATGCTTTATAATGTTGGAAATATTGGGACTTATTTGTAAACCTTACTTGTCTCTCTTGATTTGGTCTGGTGGGTTGTTACAATAATATTAAATGGGCCTTATTAAATAGGTTTGATATTTTGATGATGTTGACCCTTAAATATTTCTTTATCCATATGAATCCAAACTTTATCCTCGACTTGGAAAGGGGAAGGAATATGATGCTTATCATAGATCTTATCATACTTATCCTAAGAAATCTAAAGGGCTAATTGGACCTTAAAAGGATAATAACCCATCGAGACATGTGTATAGCAACTATAGTGTCCCACTATTTATTCTTATTGTAGCATATCCTGAGAGGATGAAAAACTATAGAATATCAAAGCTAACACACTAGAAGCTGACTAAGACCAAACTATTATAGGCAATTCTAGAATGGTCACACTTAATAGGACACCTATTGAGTTTAATGATGATGCCATCATATAGAAAGAGGTAATTGTTATTATCCTATATATTTAAGAACTACACTTATAGCACAGGTGGAAGCAATTTTCTTAATCATGTCTTATACCACAAGGGTAGGATTGGCTTTTCTATTGCTATAGTGTCTACATTTGAGTGACACTCCATAAATTTCTTCTTATAAGAGGGTAGCAACTGCATTGTAATATCCTTTGGAGGCTAGGAAATGATGTGCAATGCTAAATATTGTGATAAATATGCCTATTTTATAGAAGGCTTTCCTAACAAGAAATGAGATTTAGCATTGGGAGTAGAAAAGTAAGCAAATATACCTTACCATATTTTTTAATCTTATAGGTGTTTCAGTGGCCATCATAAATTGCACTACGATCATACTAGAATGGACATCTAAGAAGAAGAGTTGAGAAGTCCAATATTGTTACATCACATTCTACTATATCCTAGAAAGTCCTAATAGTAAATGGAATTGCACAAAATTTGTTGATTAGTGTACAAGGTCGTTGTTCTTGTACCCAACCAAGATGATAGGGACGAGGATGATCATATGTTGGGAGCTACTAAGTAGTGATCAAGCATTCACTGACCAAATTCTTTTTGCTTCCATTGTCCATGATGAAGAGAGCCATCTTATTCTTGATTTAGAAATTACATGTAAATATAAACTCTTGAGAGGCTTGAGAGTAGTTCTTAGTTAGGATAGTTTTCTCTTCTTTATTACTTTGGATTACCCTACAATCCTTAGTAGAAAACCCTAATATTGTGGAAGTTACAAAATTGTTTCTTGTTGCTCATAGTAGGGGAAGAGTACTAATTAGGATATTTTGATTATCCTTTATTATTAGTAAAGTTCTTAGAGGTAACCTATTGAATTTCCTTCTTAAGGTATAACTTGTTTTCTACGACCATTGCAAGCTTAAAAGCCTTATCTAAGGAATCAAATTCAAATACAGACAACTCCTATGAAGGACAAGGGAAAGACCTGAAATAAACTTAACTAGTACCTTTTCTATATCTAAAACATTGAGCTTGACTTGGAGCTTGTTGAATGTATTGATATATTGTTGGATTTATTGCCCTTGAGCTTGTTCGAGTTATGTTGCTTAGATTTTATTCCATTGAGTGATCTCTTTTGCTTTTTTTGTAAGCATGGTCTAATGGTTTTACCACCAGTATTGAACTAAATCTGACATATGGACTCTATCCATTTGGATATTTTGACAATTAGTTAGATTAGACCTAGTTTTAAAATATACCTCAAGGATATACAACCAAGATTCTAAATTCTCACCATTAAAGTTACCATCAAATCTTAGAATTATTTCTAGTTAGAAGACCTAGGTCTAAGTTGCATGCATGTTAGTTGGAAGGAGCTAGAGCACTATTTGAAAAGTTGTCATAAGGTCTTGCATGATAGGAGTTTGGTTCTTAGATTTCTTGCAAAATTTGTTGGAGTGCACTCATATTGACTAATGATTCAGAAGTATCCTCATGGTGGGTATCCCACTTAGGAATCAAAAGTCTCCTCATGATGAGCAAGATTTTTTCATAAACTCTATTTTTTTCTTTCTAAAAATAAACTATGTTTTTTTTTTAAAGTAAGAAATCTTGGAAAACTACAAACCTAGGTTTGTATCTGAATTGGATGAATTTTTCTTCCTTGATGAATTTTCAAGTAAGTAAAAAAACAACACTGTTAGCCCAACTTCAAAAAACCATAACTTATTTAATATTGCTCATAATTTGGTATGTAACCACTCATTTTTATAATAATTAAAATGATCTATCTCATGGTGGAAGAATATTGTGAATTCTAGAAAGAAATATGTAGCTCTCTTAATTAGAGTGATATTTTTTGAGAAAAAAATGAATAAATATCTAGCAAGGATAATATGTGAAAACCCTTAATGAGGCTAGATATTACACAACCTAAGATAAATAATTTGGGTTAATATTGTGCCACTATATTTTAGAAGACCAAATCCAAGGCCACGATCGTTTGACTTTGATACTGGATGATATGAGTAAGAAATGATAATAAAAATTCAAAGAAGAAACACAAAAAGAGAATGAGAGAGGCTTTTCTCCATGAAAATTTATGCACTCAATATTATTGATATCCAGTAATTATAACAAAGTATAATAATCCTTACTTTTAGAAGGCATGCTTTTAAAATAAGACATGCTTCTTAAAATAAGGTATGCTTCTTAAAATAAGACAATCGTTATTTTAGAAGATACTAAACATAATAATTAACTAAATAAAATATTTTTATATAAGAACTAAACCTTATATAGAGACTGAGCCTTATATAGAGGTTGTCTTATCATACACATTGCATCTTAATAGAGTAATATTTCAAAAACTTTGAGCTATCATAGTTTGCTTTACTATATCTGGACTGCTAGTTTTCTTCTTGAAGCATTAGTGCGACCACAAGAATTGTAATAAATAGTTTTTATAAAAACATATCAATGTTATATACTACAAAAAATATTACCAATGGAAAACATTAGAGTAAATCTTAATCATTATTTAATTTATGCATTCAACATTTTCTTATCAACTTCAACTAAACTTACTACTTCCTCTAACCATGGGAAAGAGAATTTAACTTCATGATCCTCTATTAAAACCCCTCTATTGGATAGCTTATCTACACATATGTTCCCTTCCCTTAATGTATGTATAAACCTAATTTCTTCAAACTATGGAAAGGTCTTGTATTTCCACAAGGATCTCTTGTATGTTCCATAGAGCCTTTGCTTTTCTTAAAATTTCATTTGTTACTATTAGTAATTTGCCTTCCATCCATACTCTATTCCATTTCATTTGTCTACATATTTTTAACCCTTTCAAAGTTGCCCAAGATTCAGATTCATTATTTATCTTAAATCCACTATTAAAAGCATAATGCAATAAAATCCCACCCCTATTATTTCTAATTATTTCTCCTCATGTTGTTGGTCCTACATTACCTTTAGATTCTCCATCAAAATTTAATTTGACCAACTTCAATTCTGGTGATTTTTACTTTATATTCTTTGTCTTTCTTTTGTTCCTCTTGTACCCAATATCTTAATTCTATTTGATGACTTGACTCTATCTTTCAAGGCTCTCTGCATCAAGATTAGAGATTAAGCGAGTTGATAGAGTTTGGTTTAGACTCCTCTATGGCTAAAAAAAAAATTCTTTTCATTCTAAATTGCTTTCTTTTCTTTAAATATTCATTTATGTTTTTCCATCCATAAAGTCCAAAGTATTGTATCTTTGAATATATCCCAAATGATTTGTAACACCTCCCTTTTAAAAGTGTTTTTCCATTGCTTTAACTATTCTTCAATGCTATCATTCATCACCATGATTTACCAAACATATCAAAGAATCCATTGCCATAATTCCCATACTATTGAACAATATCCCAAGAGATTGTTTATACTCTCCTCCTTTTTACATAGAGCACATTATGAGGGACCATGAAAACCTCTTAATAAAATTTTCCTATGACCTACTAGTAAAACAAATATTATAACTTTTGGAATGCATAGGGTATCCCAAATATTTCTTCATATTCTTGTAGTATTCCTATTTTGTTGGTGCTTTACATTATATCTTCTTCTTACTATGTATTATTTTGAGTTATTTAACTCCCATATTAGATTATCCTCAGCTCTCCTCACCTCAGAATAATTATTGTTATCTTTTTGCTCAACTGCCTCCTAGAACTAATGTCCAATATACTTGTAAAAAAAGTTCTTTCCATTTGTATCTTCCTTCCTAATCCTTGTATATAATATTTGAAACCATATCACCATATTTATCTTGAATTAATCTCATCCATGGTTTCAAAATTGGATCTAGATTGAGTGGTTTTTTTATTACACCAAGTATCCATCTAAATAAAAAAGTTCTCTAGTTTCCACCACCCATCTTAGGCCTTTAATCACTAGATCGGTTTATTTTTTAAAGTCATTTAGTAGTGAAAATGCAATAAAGATTAAGGTTAGTTCATTGGGATCAATGTACTTACTTATAAGAATTCTTGTCCATTGTCTTTGATTTTCTTTGTCTTTGATACTTACTTATATGGGATGGGATCGTACTACTTGTCCCTAACCAGGATGGGTAGTCATCCCCAAGGTCCAAGAAATAAATAAATAAATAAATTTTTCCCATCTCATCTTTATTTTGGATTGTAAGGATCGTACTACTTGTCCTCTGCAAGGGATGGGTAGTCATCCCCAAGGTCCAAAGAAATGGAGATAAGTTTTGGATTGTGGGGTTAGATATGCCCATGCATGGCATCATGTCTTGCATAAAAAACAAGACCACTGATTGTCTAGAGGGTTAGACTAGCATGACCATTTCTTCCATAATTGGTTTAATTATTTTGCTTAAAGTGAGGTAATGAACTCTAAATCAGAATAGTAAGGATAAGGTTAAACTCTCATCTCAGTTGGTTGGGAGTCTGATTCCCCAAAGTTCTGATTTCACATTCACTTGCACATGGGTTCTAGATAGTAGGGACTCATAACCAATTTTGGGATACAATAAGATAATGAACTCGTGGATCCTAAGAGGGTTTGGCAATCTTGAATGCTTGTACATAGTATTAGAAGAAGTACCATGCCCTTTATGGAAGCAAATATCCTTGCACATTCATTAGGGTACACAAGTCATTCACCATCCCATATATGCATTCATGCAAAATTGATAATGGAATGTTGATCAATTTCAAACGATAGGGAATGAAAACACATTGCACACACTGAGCTAATACTTGATGATTCTGATGATTCATGTACCTCTGATCTTTGGGAATTTGTTATTTTGCTTATGTGCTAACATGTATTTGCGAGTTTGTGATATGTTTCAGGTTGGGTCTTACTAAAATGCTCAAGAGCATTTGACAGCTGAGTCGCCATTTGTTGTGGTTGATCCACAACACACCCCACTTGGTGGGGACCCACCTTTTTGCAGGTTTTCAGGAAGGATCTCAGTGACCCAGATGCCAGAATTGAAGAAAAAGAGAAAATGCACAAGTGTAGAAAGGGGTCGCGAAATCGCGACAGGTAGCGAAATCGCGACATGTCGTGAAATCGCGACCGAAGCCGAAAAGTTGTAGCGAAATCGTGACATGTCGGAAAATCGTGGTCAACGCGGTCAACGGCAACAAAACAGAAAAAGTGTCACGAAATCGTGACGTGTCGGTGACCAGGATGAAAAGGATGTCGCGAAATCGTGACATGTCAGCTGAGAAGAAAAGAAAAGGTGTCGCGAAATCGTGACATGCTGTTGAGAAGAAAATAAATGATGTAGCGAAATCGTGACACGCCGTTGGAAAAGGAAGAGAAATGGTCGCGATTTCGCGACGAGTTTTGCAGAAACGTACGGATGATGAAAGGTGTCGCGATTTCGCGACGCATTTTGGCAAAGTTGTACGGTACAAGGAAGATGTCGCGAAATCGTGACGGAAATGAAAATCAGGCTCGAAGCAGAGAAGTGTCGCGATTTCGCGACGTGTTTTGGCAAACTGTACGGACGGAGAAAATGGTCGTGATTTCGCGACGTGTTTTGGCAAACTGTACGGACGGAGAAAATGGTCGCGATTTCGTGACGTGTTTTGGCAAAGCGTACGGATGGAGAAAATGGTCGTGATTTCGCGACGTGTTTTGGCAAAGCGTACGGATGGAGAAAATGGTCGCGATATCGCGACGGGTTTTGCCAAGGCGTGCGGAACAGAAAAATGGTCACGATTTCACGACGTGTTTCGGGGAGGCGTACGGAAGATAAAAGCGGTAGCGATATCGCGACGGTTTGTGGCAAGCAGGTTCGAAAATAAAAGCGGTAGCGATATCGCGACGGTTTGTCGAAGGAAGGCAAGAGAATGATAATGGTCGCGATGTCGCGACGCAAAGTTGCCCAGGAGGTCCGAGAGAAAAGTGGTAGCGATATCGCTACCATTCGAGGAAGAAGGCTCAAAGGGTTAAAAGGGTAGCGATATCGCTACGAGAAGTTGTCGGAGGTAGACAAATGAAAAACGGTCGCGACATCGCTACGGGGAGCTGATGAAGGCGTACGGTCGGGAAACATGTAGCGATATCGCGACATGTCACGATTTCGTGACATGTCGCCATATCGCGGCTAAGAAGATGAACGGGCGGACTTGCAGTTTTGTCATTTTTTTTGCAGTAAGCGTTACACGGGACGTAGGAAAAGTAGGACACGTGGCGCACGAGTGTCAAACTTGCAGAGGCGTTACATGCGGAGATGAATTTCGAAGCGTTTTCAAATTTGAGCGTGAATCAAAGCGGGAAAAAGCAAGAATTTGAGGGGTCATGTGCAGGAAGGTGAAATGAAGCGACAGAGAAGATCGAAGAGCCACGTCAAACATTATAAGACCAGAATTGCAAATCGAAGAGGGGGTTGGAAATTGCCGAATACGGAGTTGCAGAGACGAAAGCTTTGTGCTATTCTCGGCCCGTACTTGGGCAATTTCCTTCTTTTTGTTCCGGGATTTTCTTTTGCACCTGGAACATTTTTGAATGTAATCGAGATATCATTTAAATACAAATACAGAGAGTTGGCATCTTATTGGATGAGAAAGAAGGAGTAACTTTTGCATGCATGATTTAATGTTTATATTTCCCTTCCAGATTTCTTAGGTTTTTAGGTGAAGTTAATGCAAGATCTCTTGGTTGCTTCATGCGAATGCCTCGTTTTCCGGAATTACCACGAAACCCTCGAGACTCGCACCTGGCCTATTTGGATTGTGTGGATGTGCGGGTTCATTAGGTTAGGTTGCATGTAGAAAGCCTCAGTATCTTCGGTTTCATCCGATTAATGACGACTTTCTGACTGTAATCTATTCTTATTGTTACTTTTGTTTACTTTTGTTTTTGCTTTTCAAACCCATATTTTATTTTCAGCAGATTAATTACCGTGTTTGAATAAATCACTGAAAATCCATCGAATTAAAGGTTAAAACAGATTTTATTCATTTTGAGTCCATTGAAAGTTCAAAATTAATAAACCACAGGTGCCCCTTGTTAACATCCACTTGCAAACCCTAAGGTGTTCTTAGCATTTCATTTTAAGCAACATTCTTGATAATCAATAATTAGCATAATAAGAACCTTGGAGAAATCGTTTTTCTTTGCAAGTAGAGGATTTAGGACTCGGATCCTACAGGAGAGTGTGTTTTCACAATCGGGTTAAAACACCACTCAACAGATTGGCGCTAGAAGGAGGGCCCGAATCGGTTTATCTATTTCAATTTTTATATCTGAATATTTTGTTTTTGATTTAATTCTGAAATTATTTACGGCTAAACTGCAACACTATTTTTTGTGTTTGTTGCAGGTTTTCTTCGAACTAGCCGAGGGTTTCCTCAGGCAGGCTGGACCCACCACGCCGTATTGCGACCAGGTCTCAAACAACCGGAGAAACCATTTTTCACGACCTTATTGGTACTCCCAAGGGTAAAGTCAAGCAAGTCGTAAGCACTCCAGTAGCAAAAGGCCTGTTTTCTCCAGGAACGTCGAGTGGACCTACGCCAATAATATCCGTTGCCCCTAGTGTGCCTATAGTTTGTAATATTTCTTCTGCTATTGTAGGTCTGTCTACATCAATTCTGAGTCAAATGGCTCAAGCTCCAGCAGCTCCTTGGTATGGAGCTAACAATACTCCTTTGAATATTGTTGGGGATATCCATGAAATCCCCAAGAACATTGAAATATTTCTGCCTAAATACAAGCCAGATGGCCTAAGAACAATAGAAGAACATATCCAAGCCTATAGAGATGTTTTAATTAGGTCGCAAGTTCAGCATGAAGATGTAGCTCTGCAGACTTTTCCCCATGAGCTTGGATCCAATAGCATATGAATGGTATATATGCTTGCCAACTGGTTCAATCACCTCTTGGACACAAATGGAAAATGCATTTGTCAATCAATTTAGGTCGCCCTTAGATCCCGCAACTATTTACAATCAGTTTATTACATGCAAACGGGGCCAAGGGGAACCAATCCGAATGTTTAATCAGAGATTCCAAAAGAACTATAACAGAGCAATTAGACATTTTGCCATCGATCCTGCAGTAGCTTTGCAGATATATTTTGGGGCATTGGACCCCATGACAGCCATGTTTGCAAGGCGTAATCCTCAAGTCACCACGCTGGCTTTGGCCTATAATGAAGCCATGACTATTGAGCAAGAATTGACACCGCAAGGCTACGGGTTTACCCAGATGCCTATGTTGGGACAGGGTGCTCCATATGGTCAAGTTCCCCAGGCAAATCAACTCATGGCACCACAAATGCCAAGTATGAACGCCTTCCCATATCAGCAATCGTATCCACCAAGACCCGCATATGCACCCATTCCAATCCAACCAATCACAACCATTCCACCTGTTCTTGCATTTTTGCAGAACAACCAATCAACTACGCAGGAAACTAGTCAAGTCAATCCTCAAGCCATAGTTCCTGTTCCGAATCCAATCCCAATTCAAGGTATCAATCCATATGGGAATCCAATTCCTCAGAACCCCACCCAAATGTGGAATCAAGACCCCATCAATTATGCAAATCCAATGGGGGTTAACAACAATGTGGTTCCACCGAAGGATGTCTTTTCGAAAGTCGAAGAGCTCAAGAAACTAGTGCATAAACTAAGTAATGACAGGGTTCAACAAGTAGAAGCATGAGTCCCGTGCCCCTCACCCAAGTCAGAATTTTAACAATAGAGGGAGGCACTGGAACACTAAGCCAAACAATGGGGGAGTTCCTGCTCCCATTGCTAATCAATTAGATGCTTCTACAAGCCCTAGCCAATCCAATTCTCTTTTGAATCTTTCAGATTTGGCATGGGAAAGAGGGTGCAGGTTACATAACACAAAAGAACACAATGAGAGGAATTGTCCTGAGATTGCTAGATACACTCATTGTCTTCAGGCACAAGTTGATGATTTGGAACTAGTATCAAATGAGGATCCATCGTATCGGCAAGATGAAAATATTATGGTGATGGAAATAGTATATCACCAAGAGGGTGAGAGCGAGGAGGAAGAAGACAAAGTTTTGGAACAGGAGGTGCAAGCTTTTCGAGATTTCAGAAAGGGGACTCATGGGTACCATTTGAGGAGTAAGTCTAAAGCCCCTAAAACCTCATCAACACCTCCAAACAGTTCTATTCTTCCTCCAGATACAAAGGCAAGTAACAACCCTCCCCCTCCACTCAGAAGATAAATGTCTAATGACGTCCATAAGACAGTCAAATTCGAAAAACCAAATTATGACATAGTGGAGGATATGAAGAATTCCAAATCTAGCCTTTCATTCCCGGACGCGACTAAATTGCCTGGTCAAAAGGAGGCGTTGATAAGAGCTTTGAACTCACCCGATCCGATGTGGAAGGAAAAAAGAGCTGAATCCCATCCGATTTTGCGAAAGGAGAGAAGGGATGTCCCGCCATTCTTATTAACTCGAGAATTGCGGGTAAGAACTTGCATAACTATTTGGTAGACACAGGAGCCACGAGCAACCTCATGCCTACGGAGATATGTCAAATGCTGGGTCTACAACCGGTTTCATCCAAATGCACGGTCTTGCAATTGGACCGTTCAGAGGTAAATGTAGTAGGGACCTTATATGATGTCAAGATTCAATTAAATTCTGAACCCAGGGTCCAGCAGGTTGTAGACATTTTGGTGGTTAACATCCCAAGTAGGTATGGAATGTTACTTGCGAGAGATTGGATGAAAACGCTGAATGGCTATTTTGCAACATACTGCTCGCATATGTGGCTGCCATGGAAGGGCATTGCTAACCAAATTAGAGTGGAAAACGAACCGAGGCTTAAGGAGATTATAACGGATTTTAACAAGCCGAATGAGGTTCAGTTTTCTGAGCCAGACCTAGGGGTCTATGCTCTTGATGTTGAGAAAGTTGCTGATGAACTTAAAGAAGAAGTGTGTCATGGTGGTTCTTCTGAGGAAAAGGATTACACGTGGTTGCTCAAGTTTGATGGATCAAAATCTAGACAGGGAGCAGGAGCTGGAGTCGAGCTCACTGGTCCAGGAGGTAAACCATTATTGGCTGCCTACAGATTGCAATTTCCTTGCACAAACAATGTGGCAGAATACGAAGCATTGATCTACGGTTTACGTCTAGCATTGAGCAAACATGTTAAATGCTTGAAGGTTTTGGGAGATTCTGAGTTGGTTGTCAAGCAAATCAAAGGACAATATACATGCCACGACAAAAGACTGAGCCTTTATAGGACTAGGGTTATGGACCTCATGGAGGAGTTTGATGCATTCAACATAGCCCTTATTTCTAGGAGAGGAAATCGAATAGCAGACTCTCTTGCAGTCGTCGCGGGCATGTTAAACCCGGTGGATATAAAAAGATGTAAAAAGTTTTCCATTGAGCTGGTTCCTTGTCCATCAATACCTGATAATGTGAAGAATTTCTAGGTTTTTGAGTGTGACAGGCACATCTTCAAGTTTGTCACAAACTCGGGTATTTTTGAAAATCAGGTGATCGATGAGGAACAAAGGTGGCGAGGATGAAACAGAAGAAAGTGAAACTGCGTATCAATCCAACAAAATTCCTAAAGACGTGGTTTCATTAGAAAAGATGTTCGACATGGAATGCAAGAACAAGAAAAGAAAAAGAGTCCCGCTCCCCAAAGATGCATGCGATTCAATTAATCTGGGGAGTGCAGACAATCCAAAGGAGGTGTACATAGCAAAGGCATGTACAGAGGAAGAAAGGAGCAATATAATACAGGCTTTGAAGCATTACATAGATTGTATTGCTTGGAACTACAATGAGTGAAGACTTACAACCAGAACATTATCACGCATACCATCCCTTTGAAGCCAGACTCCAAGCCTTTTAGGCAAAGACAACGAGTTGTTAACCCGCTATTGGAGCCTTTGATCGAAAAGGAGGTTAAAAGATTATTGGAAGCGAAAATCATTTTTCCTGTTAGGCACTCAACCCGGGTGGCCAACCTCGTTCCAAAGAAGAAAAAGAGTGGAGAGATTAGGTCGTGCATAGATTTTCGAAATCTTAATAAAGCCTCTCAAAAAGATAATTATCCATTACCATCAATCGATGAAATCTTGCAAATGGTAAATGGATCTGAAATGATGTCCTTTCTCGATGGATATTCCGGGTACAACCAAGTTTTTATACATCCAGATGATAGGATGAAAACAGCCTTCACTACCAAGTGGGGGACATTTGCATATAAGAGAATGTCGTTCGGATTGTTAAACGTTGGTGCAACTTTTCAACGCACCATGGATTACGCATTCAAAGGACTAATAGGCAAATGCATCATCGTGTATGTGGATGATATCCCAGTTTTCTCGAAGAAGAGAGAGGATCATGTTAAAGATTTGAAGAAAGTGCTTCAAAGATGCGGGGAACATGGAATTTCATTAAATCCCAAGAAATGCATTTTTGGAGTGACAGAAGGGAAACTGCTAGGTCACATTATTTCAAAGGAGGGAATATCCATCGACCCAGAAAGGATACAAGCTATCCAAGACCTACCTCTCCCGAGCAATAAAAAAGAATTGAGGTCTTTCTTTGGGCAAGTCAATTTTGTGAGGAAGTTCATTTCTAGCTTTGCTGAGATAGCTAAACCTCTAAACCAGATGCTCAAGAAAGATGTGGACGTAAGGTGGAACGAGGAAAGTAGAGTGGCTTTCCAGAATATCAAAGATGCCATTTCCAAAGCCCCGGTCTTGATAAGCCCAGACTATTCCAAGCCTTTTTACATTTATGCTTTTGCATCGGAACACTCCTTTGCGAGTGTCTTAACCCAAAAAGGTGAGGATAGTGCCGAAAAGCCCATTGCATTTTTAAGTGCCCCCCTAAAAGATGCCCAATTAAGGTATTCAATCCTTGATAAGCAAATGTATGCACTTTTTAAAACTGTGAAAAAATTTAGGCACTACATCGTGCACAACAAAATTATCGCCATCGTGCCCGATTCTCGCTCGTCAAGACCATGTTTTTACGGAATGAACTAGGTGAAAAGAGAGGAAAGTGGATTGCAACCATCCAAGAGTTTGATCTCGAAATCCAACCAATGAAACTAGTTCGAGGACAAGGACTGGCAAAGGCGATCGCAGAAAATGATCCGCAAATAACAGGTCAATGCTCAAATACAGAATACATGGCTAAGGAGGACTGGTATGTTGATATTGTGCAATTTTTATTGACTGGTAAGTGCCCTTCTAATTTGAATTCAACACAGAGGAGAGCTTTAAGGCTTAAATTTGTTAACTATCTGATAAAGTCTGGTGTGCTTTACAGGAAAAATCATGAAGGTATCTACCTGAGATGCTTGAGCAAAGATGAAGCCGCCAGGGTGTTGCAAGAATTTCATGGCAAGCATGGAACTGGTCATGGTGCAGCCAATGCTACAGCACACCAAATCCTGCGAGCAGGATATTACTGGCCTCATATATTCAAAGATGCACATGCTCATGTGCGATCTTGTCACATCTGTCAAGTGGCTGCAAATAGAGAAAGAAATGCAGCCATGCCGTTGCAACCTGTAGTTGAAACGAGACCGTTTGCACAGTGGGGACTGGATTTTATCGGGGTTATTAACCCAAATTCTTCTGATTCTCACAAATTCATTTTGACAGCTACAGACTATTGTACAAGGTGGACAGAGGCGATTCCTACTAAACATGCCACCACAGATGTTGTGATTAAATTTCTTGAGGATCAAATTATAACAAGATTTGGGATGCCCGACTCTATTGTCAGTGACAATGGTAAAGCTTTCATTTCCACACAATTTGCAGAGTGGGCATATGATAATAAAGTGAGCTTGAAATTTGCATCCAATTACTATCCTCAAGGAAATGGGTTGGCCGAGTCTTCAAATAAGAATTTGTTGAATACTATTAAGAAGTTGCTGGAAAAGAACCCTCGGGACTGGCACAGTCAACTAAAGTTTGCCCTTTGGGCAGATAGGACCAGAGTGAAAGAATCCATAGGGAATACTCCCTATCATTTGGTCTATGGGCAAGACCCGATATTTCCAGCAAATTTGAAGTTGCAGACCTTACATTTCATACAAGAGTACTTGGGGACAAGATGATCAAGTTGAAGCCAGGTTGATCCAGTTGTTGCACCTGGATGAAAAGAGAGAAGAAGCCATGAATCACATGAACAAACACCAGGAAGTCATCAAAAGGTGGTTTGACAGAAGGGCCAAAGTTAAATCATTCAGAATTTCAGATTTAGTGTTACTATGGGACAAAAGACATGAGGAAAAAGGAAATCATCAAAAGTTTGATTGTCTTTGGTTGGGCCCATATCAGATTTCGGAGATCCTTGGGAAGAATACCTTCAGGCTAAAAACCTTAGAAGGGAAAGATTTCATGCTGCCGGTTAATGGGCAGATTCTAAAACATTATTTTAGCCCTTAGGTTGTGGAAGCTTTCATATCATTCTTTGATTTTGGTGGGATTTTCAGATCTTGTTTCATTATTTAGGATTTTTAGATTTTGTTTGATTTAGGATTGTTAGCTTAGCTAGGATTTTGGTTGTGGATTTGATTTCGGTTGACATGTTGTTAATTTTGAAAAAAAAATAAATAAATAAATAAATTGAGATGCCAACTTATGCTTAGGGTTAGGAGAATATGAAATATTGGAATTATCTTGTAAAGGCTCCACCAAGTAACACAAGCATATTAAGTTATATTGTTTGATTTTGTGATACATGAAAGAATCAGTTTTGCATGACATATCATTTCATTTGCAAAGATAAGGCATTCATATTCCATCTCACCTCACATACATTTCATTTTAGTTACATATGCATCTTATGTACAAGCCATGAAAGTATGTCAAATTCTCTTAGGGTTATGTTATAACATAAATGTAAGTAGCTCCTAAGGTTGGAAACTGAGTCTTGAGATATCTAGAACCAAGCACGTCTCATGCATTAAAAAGGATCTTGAGCAAAATGATCAAAACCTAACTTGGAGGAAAAGGTTGGGCGAAAGAAGTATTTTCATGTCTATCCTATTATGCAACATGATCCTAAAAACAGTGGTTTTGACCACTTCCATAGAACTTAAAGCCCACATGGAGTAGTAAGGATAGGGTGTAAATCCTCATCTCGGTTAGGTTGAGGATCCGATTCCCCAAAGCTCCTATGTTTTCATCCCATAATTATCATGGATAGTAAGGATAGGGCATACATTTCTCCTCTCAGTAGGATGGGTAGTCATTCCCCAAGGTCTTATGTAATAAAACTCATATTTTCCATTATCATCTCTTGGATTGTAAGGATCGTACTATTTGTCCTCTCGCAAAGGATGGGTAGTCATCCCCAAGGTCTAAGCAACAAAATTAATGATTTATATCTAAGGTTTGGATTGTAAGGATCGTACTACTTGTCCCTAACCAGGATGGGTAGTCATCCCCAAGGTCCAAGAAATAAATAAATAAATAAATTTTTCCCATCTCATCTTTATTTTGGGATTGTAAGGATCGTACTACTTGTCCTCTCGCAAGGGATGGGTAGTCATCCCCAAGGTCCAAAGAAATGGAGATAAGTTTTGGATTGTGGGGTTAGATATGCCCATGCATGGCATCATGTCTTGCCTAAAAAACAAGACCACCGATTGTCTAGAGGGTTAGACTAGCATGACCATTTCTTCCATAACTCGTTTAATTATTTTGCTTAAAGTGAGGTAATGAACTCTAAATCAGAATAGTAAGGATAAGGTTAAACTCTCATCTCGGTTGGTTGGGAGTCTGATTCCCCAAAGTTCCGATTTCACATTCACTTGCACATGGGTTCTAGATAGTAGGGACTCATAACCAACTTTGGGATACAATAAGATAATGAACTCGTGGATCCTAAGAGGGTTTGGCAATCTTGAATGCTTGTACATAGTATTAGAAGAAGTACCATGCCCTTTATGGAAGCAAATCTCCTTGCACATTCATTAGGGTACACAAATCATTCACCATCCCATATATGCATTCATGCAAAACTGATAATGGAATGTTGATCAATTTCAAACGATAGGGAATGAAAACACATTGCACACACCGAGCTAATACTTGATGATTCTCGATGATTCATGTACCTTCGATCTTTGGGCATTTGTTATTTTGCTTATGTGCTAACATGTATTTGCGAGTTTGTGATATGTTTCCAGGTTGGGTTCTTACTAAAATGCTCAAGAGCATTTGACAGATAGAGTCGCCATTTGTTGTGGTTGATCCACAACACACCCCAAAATTGGGGACCCACATTTTTGCGGGCTTACAGGGAAGGATCTCAGTGACCCAGATGCCAGAATTGAAGAAAAAGAGAAAATGCACAAGTGTAGAAAGGGGTCGCGAAATCGCGACAGGTAGCGAAATCGCGACATGTCGCGAAATCGCGACCGAAGCCGAAAAATTGTCGCGAAATCGTGACATGTCGGAAAATCACGGTCAACGCGGTCAACGGCAACAAAACAGAAAAAGTGTCACGAAATCGCGACGTGTCGGTGACCAGGATGAAAAGGATGTCGCGAAATCGCGACATTCAGCTGAGAAGAAAAGAAAAGGTGTCGCGAAATCGCGACATGCTGTTGAGAAGAAAATAAATGATGTAGCGAAATCGCGACACGCCGTTGGAAAAGGAAGAGAATGGTCGCGATTTCGTGACGAGTTTTGCAGAAACGTACGGATGATGAAAGGTGTCGCGATTTCGCGACGCATTTTGGCAAAGTTGTACGGTACAAGGAAGATGTCGCGAAATCGCGACGAAAATGAAAATCAAGCTCGAAGCAGAGAAGTGTCGCGATTTCGCGACGTGTTTTGGCAAATTGTACGGACGGAGAAAATGGTCACGATTTCGTGACGTGTTTTGGCAAACTGTACGGACGGAGAAAATGGTCGTGATTTCGTGACGTGTTTTGGCAAACTGTATGGACGGAGAAAATGGTCACGATTTCGCGACGTGTTTTGGAGAGGCGTACGGAAGAGAAAATGGTAGCGATATCGCGACAGAGTTTTGCCAAGGCGTGCGAAGGGGAAAAATCGTCGCGATATCGCGACAAGTTTTGCCAAGGCGTACGGAAGATAAAAGCGGTAGCGATATCGCGACGGTTTGTGGCAAGCAGGTTCGGAAATAAAAGTGGTAGCGATATCGCGACGGTTTGTCGAAGGAAGGCAAGAGAATGATAATGGTCGCGATGTCGCGACGCAAAGTTGCCCAGGAGGTCCGAGAGAAAAGTGGTAGCGATATCGCTACCATTCGAGGAAGAAGGCTCAAAGGGTTAAAAGGGTAGCGATATCGCTACGAGAAGTTGCCGGAGGTAGACAAACGAAAAACGGTCGCGACATCGCTACGGGGAGCTGATGAAGGCGTACGGCCGGGAAACATGTAGCGATATCGCGACATGTCACGATTTCGTGACATGTCGCCATATCGCGGCTAAGAAGATGAACGGGCAGACTTGCAGTTTTGTCATTTTTTTCGTAGTAAGCGTTACACAGGACGCAGGAAAAGTAGGACACGTGGCGCACAGGTGTCAAACTTGCAGAGGCGTTACATGCAGAGATGAATTTCGAAGCGTTTTCAAATTTGAGCGTGAATCAAAGCGAGAAAAGGCAAGAATTTGAGGGGTCATGTGCAGGAAGGTGAAATGAAGCGACAGAGAAGATCGAAGAGCCGCGTCAAACATTATAAGACCAGAATTGCAAATCGAAGAGGGGGTTGGAAATTGCCGAATACGGAGTTGCAGAGACGAAAGCTTTGTGCTATTCTGGGCCCGTACTTGGGCAATTTCCTTCTTTTTGTTCTGGGATTTTCTTTTACACCTGGAACATTTTTGAATGTAATCGAGATATCATTTAAATACAAATACAGAGAGTTGGCATCTTATTGGATGAGAAAGAAGGAGTAACTTTTGCATGCATGATTTAATGTTTATATTTCCCTTCCAGATTTCTTAGGTTTTTAGGTGAAGTTAATGCAAGATCTCTTGGTTGCTTCATGCGAATGCCTGTTTTCTGGAATTACCACGAAACCCTCGAGACTCGCACTCTGGCCTATTTGGATTGTGTGGATGTGCGGGTTCATTAGGTTAGGTTGCATGTAGAAAGCCTCAGTATCTTCGGTTTCATCCGATTAATGACAGCTTTCTGACTGTAATCTATTCTTATTGTTACTTTTGTTTACTTTTGTTTTTGCTTTTCAAACCCATATTTTATTTTCAGCAGCTTAATTACTGTGTTTGAATAAATCACTGAAAATCCATCAGAATTAAAGGTTAAAACAGATTTTATTCATTTTGAGTCCATTGAAAGTTCAAAATTAATAAACCACAGTGCCCCTTGTTAACATCCACTTGCAAACCCTAAGGTGTTCTTAGCATTTCATTTTAAGCAGCATTCTTGATAATCAATAATTAGCATAATAAGAACCTTGGAGAAATCGTTTTTCTTTGCAAGCAGAGGATTTAGGACTCGGATCCTACAGGAGAGTGTGTTTTCACAATCGGGTTAAAACACCACTCAACAGGTAGGATTGGCTTTTCTATTGCTATAGTGTCTACATTTGAGTGACACTCCATAAATTTCTTCTTATAAGAGGGTAGCAACTACATTGTAATATCCTTTGGAGGCTATGAAATGATGTGCAATGCTAAATATTGTGATAAATATGCCTATTTTATAGAAGGCTTTCCTAACAAGAAATGAGATTTAGCATTGGGAGTAGAAGTAAGCTAATATACCTTACCATATTTTTTAATCTTGTAGGTGTTTAGTATAACATCATAAATTGCACTATGATCATACTAGAATGGACATCTAAGAAGAAGATTTGAGAAGTCCAAGGGTGTTACATCACATTCTACTATATCCTAGAAAGTCCTAATAGTAAATGGAATTGCACAAAATTTGTTGATTAGTGTACAAGGTCGTTGTTCTTGTACCCAACCAAGATGATAGGGATGAGGATGATCATATGTGGGGAGCTACTAAGTAGTGACCAAGCATTCATTGACTAGATTCTTTTTGCTTCCATTGTCGATGATCAAGAGAGCCATCTTATTCTTGATTTAGAAATTACATGTAAATATAAACTCTTGAGAGGCTTGAGAGTAGTTCTTAGTTAGGATAGTTTTCTCTTCTTTCTTACTTTGGATTACCCTACAATCCTTAGTAGAAAACCCTAATATTGTGGAAGTTACAAAATTGTTTCTTGTTGCTCATAGTAGGGGAAGAGTACTAATTAGGATATTTTGATTATCCTTTATTATTAGTAAAGTTCTTAGAGGTAACCTATTGAATTTCCTTCTTAAGGTATAACTTGTTTTCTATGACCATTGCAAGCTTAAAATCCTTATCTAAGGAATCAAATTCAAACACAGACAACTCCTTATGAAGGACAAGGGAAAGACCTGAAATAAACTTAACTAGTACCTTTTCTATATCTAAAACATTGAGCTTGACTTGGAGCTTGTTGAATGTATTGATATATTGTTGGATTTATTGCCCTTGAGCTTGTTCGAGTTATGTTGCTTAGAGTTTATTCCATTAAGTGATCTCTTTTGCTTTTGTTGTAAGCATGGTCTAATGGTTTTACCACCAGTATTGAACTAAATCTGACATATGGACTCTATCCATTTGGATATTTTGACAATTAGTTAGATTAGACCTAGTTTTAAAATATACCTCAAGGATATGCAACCAAGATTCTAAATTCTCACCATTAAAGTTACCATCAAATCTTAGAATTATTTCTAGTTAGAAGACCTAGGTCTAAGTTGCATGCATGTTAGTTGGAAGGAGCTAGAGCACTATTTGAAAAGTTGTCATAAGGTCTTGCATGATAGGAGTTTGGTTCTTAGATTTCTTGCAAAATTTGTTGGAGTGCACTCATATTGACTAATGATTCAGAAGTATCCTCATGGTGGGTATCCCACTTAGGAATCAAAAGTCTCCTCATGATGAGCAAGATTTTTTCATAAACTCTATTTTTTTCTTTCTAAAAATAAACTATGTTTTTTTTTTAAAGTAAGAAATCTTGGAAAACTACAAACCTAGGTTTGTATCTGAATTGGATGAATTTTTCTTCCTTGATGAATTTTCAAGTAAGTAAAAAAACAACACTGTTAGCCCAACTTCAAAAAACCATAACTTATTTAATATTGCTTAGAATTTGGTATGTAACCACTCATTTTTATAATAATTAAAATGATCTATGTCATGGTGGAAGAATATTGTGAATTCTAGAAAGAAATATGTAGCTCTCTTAATTAGAGTGATATTTTTTGAGAAAAAAATGAATAAATATCTAGCAAGGATAATATGTGAAAACCCTTAATGAGGCTAGATATTACACAACCTAAGATAAATAATTTGGGTTAATATTGTGCCACTATATTTTAGAAGACCAAATCCAAGGCCATGATCATTTGACTTTGATACTGGATGATATGAGTAAGAAATGATAATAAAAATTCAAAGAAGAAATACAAAAAGAGAATGAGAGAGGCTTTTCTCCATGAAAATTTATGCACTCAATATTATTGATATCCAGTAATTATAACAAAGTATAATAATCCTTACTTTTAGAAGGCATGCTTTTAAAATAAGACATGCTTCTTAAAATAAGGTATGCTTCTTAAAATAAGACAATCGTTATTTTAGAAGATACTAAACATAATAATTAACTAAATAAAATATTTTTATATAAGAACTAAACCTTATATAGAGACCGAGCCTTATATAGAGGTTGTCTTATCATACACATTGCATCTTAATAGAGTAATATTTCAAAAACTTTGAGCTATCATAGTTTGCTTTCCTATATCTGGACTGCTAGTTTTCTTCTTGAAGCATTAGTGCGACCACAAGAATTGTAATAAATAGTTTTTATAAAAACATATCAATGTTATATACTACAAAAAATATTACCAATGGAAAACATTAAAGTAAATCTTAATCATTATTTAATTTATGCATTCAACATTTTCTTATCAACTTCAACTAAACTTACTACTTCCTCTAACCATGGGAAAGAGAATTTAACTTCATGATCCTCTATTAAAACCCCTCTATTGGATAGCTTATCTACACATATGTTCCCTTCCCTTAATGTATGTATAAACCTGATTTCTTCAAACTATGGAAAGGTCTTGTATTTCCACAAGGATCTCTTGTATGTTCCATAGAGCCTTTGCTTTTCTTAAAATTTCATTTGTTACTATTAGTAATTTGCCTTCCATCCATACTCTATTCCATTTCATTTGTCTACATATTTTTAACCCTTTCAAAGTTGCCCAAGATTCAGATTCATTATTTATCTTAAATCCACTATTAAAAGCATAATGCAATAAAATCTCACCCCTATTATTTCTAATTATTTCTCCTCATGTTGGTGGTCCTACATTACCTTTAGATTCTCCATCAAAATTTAATTTGACCAACTTCAATTCTGGTGATTTTTACTTTATATTCTTTGTCTTTCTTTTGTTCCTCTTGTACCCAATATCTTAATTCTATTTGATGACTTGACTCTATCTTTCAAGGCTCTCTGCATCAAGATTAGAGATTAAGCGAGTTGATAGAGTTTGGTTTAGACTCCTCTATGGCTAAAAAAAAAATTCTTTTCATTCTAAATTGCTTTCTTTTCTTTAAATATTCATTTATGTTTTTCCATCCATAAAGTCCAAAGTATTGTATCTTTGAATATATCCCAAATGATTTGTAACACCTCCCTTTTAAAAGTGTTTTTCCATTGCTTTAACTATTCTTCAATGCTATCATTCATCACCATGATTTACCAAACATATCAAAGAATCCATTGCCATAATTCCCATACTATTGAACAATATCCCAAGAGATTGTTTATAATCTCCTCCTTTTTACATAGAGCACATTATGAGGGACCATGAAAACCTCTTAATAAAATTTTCCTATGACCTACTAGTAAAACAAATATTATAACTTTTGGAATGCATAGGGTATCCCAAATATTTCTTCATATTCTTGTAGTATTCCTATTTTGTTGGTGCTTTACATTATATCTTCTTCTTACTATGTATTATTTTGAGTTATTTAACTCCCATATTAGATTATCCTCAACTCTCCTCACCTCAGAATAATTATTGTTATCTTTTTGCTCAACTGCCTCCTAGAACTAATGTCCAATATACTTGTAAAAATAGTTCTTTCCATTTGTATCTTCCTTCCTAATCATTGTATATAATATTTGAAACCATATCACCATATTTATCTTGAATTAATCTCATCCATGGTTTCAAAATTGGATCTAGATTGAGTGGTTTTTTTATTACACCAAGTATCCATCTAAATAAAAAAGTTCTCTAGTTTCCACCACCCATCTTAGGCCTTTAATCACTAGATCGGTTTATTTTTTAAAGTCATTTAGTAGTGAAAATACAATAAAGATTAAGGTTAGTTCATTGGGATCAATGTACTTACTTATAAGAATTCTTGTCCATTGTCTTTGATTCTCTTTGTACAATCTCCAAATTACTTTTCCCCTTATAACTAAGTATGTATCCATAAGGACTCTTAAACCAAGACCTTCCCTAATTTTTATCATCACAAAAAAAATTATAATGTAATCTTGACCACAAAAATAACTACAAAATATATATTAAACTTTTTTCTACTAAATTTGACATAATATGCAAAAACATATAATATGTTGAAAATACCTATAAGACTGATTCAATTAGATACACTCTTTCTGCTAACATTAGTCATTTATTTTTCCATATTAATAGTTTACTATGAACTTTACTAATAATTGAATTCTACAATTCTATCTCATTCTTCCCTCAAATATAAAACAATTATTATCAAGCTATTAATTTTTAGTACAAGTCTCTTCATCTAAATTATTATCAAACTATTAATTTTTAGTACAAGTTTCTTCATCAAACCCATATCAAACTATAAATTTATCTAATTTTTATCTATATTTTTTCTATCCTATTATTAATTTATGTATAATTGTCAGCTGTTGTTGATCTATTAAAGTGTCAAGGGTTACCTTACTTGCTCCATGTAAGGTTACTTTTTTTTTTTTTTGTTGTTGTCAATATGGATTGCAGCGTAACAATTTTTTGCAGAGCGTAACAATTTTTTATATTTTTAAGCAGCGTAACAATTTTTCATATTTTTAATTGAATATAGGATTGTTCTGCAGCAGCGTGACAATTTTTCATATTTTTAATTGAATATAGGATTGCAGCGTAACAATTTTTCATATTTTTAATTGAATATAGGATTGTTCTGCTGCAGCGTAACAATTTTTCATATTTTTAATTGAATATAGGATTGTTCTGCAGGAGCGTAACAATTTTTCATATTTTTAATTGAATATAGGATTGTTCTGCTGCAGCGTAACAATTTTTCATATTTTTAATTGAATATACAACCAGCGTAACAATTTTTCATATTTTTAATTGAATATACAACCCTATATTCAATTAAAAATATGAAAAATTGTTACGCTGCTGCAGAACATTCCTATATTCAATTAAAAATATGAAAAATTGTTCAATTAAAAATATAAAAAATTGTTAGGCTGTAAGACTGCAGCGTAACAATTTTTCATATTTTTAATTGAATATAGGATTGTTCTGCTGCAGCGTAACAATTTTTCATATTTTTAATTGAATATAGGAATGTTCTGCAGCAGCGTAACAATTTTTCATATTTTAATTGAATATAGGGTTGTAATCCTATATTCAATTAAAAATATAAAAAATTGTTAGGCTGCTGATGTAAGGCTTTTGTAAGGTTACAATTTTTTATATTTTTAATTGAATATCGCAGCGTAACAATTTTTTATATTTTTAATTGAATATAGGATTGTAATCCTATATTCAATTAAAAATATAAAACTGCAGCGTAACAATTTTTTATATTCTTAATTGAATATAGGATTGTATTCAATTAAAAATATAAAAAATTGTTAGGCTGCTGATGTAAGGCTTTTGTAAGGTTACAATTTTTTATATTTTTAATTGAATGTCGGAGCTTAACAATTTTTTATATTTTTAATTGAATATAGGAGTTACAATTTTTTATATTTTTAATTGAATGTCGCAGCGTAACAATTTTTTATATTTTTAATTGAATATAGGAATTGTCCTATATTCAATTAAAAATATAAAAAATTGTTACGCTGCGACATTCAATTAAAAATATAAAAAATTGTAACCTTACAAAAGCCAATCCTATATTCAATTAAAAATATAAAAAATTGTTACGCTGCGATATTCAATTAAAAATATAAAAAATTGTAACCTTGCAAAAGCCTTACATCAGCAGCCTAACAATTTTCCTATACATATTGACAACAGGTAACCTTACATGGAGCAGGTAAGGTTGAATATTCCCGTCACGTCCCGTGTGACCAGGTCAGTTCGGATTTCTCTCATACTTTACCCACTCTCGGAAGGCTATAAATGAAGATTGACTCAACTCACGAACATATCAGTCTCTCTGCAAGGAGCAAAAATAGTTGAAAGATTTGTTGTGCTATATCTTGTGACTGTCGCAGATCATGGATTCCTCCAAGACAAGCAGAGGCAAGGGCGCAGCAGGAACAAAAGGCGGCGCCAAGAAGAAATCCGTCTCCCAGTTCAGCAAGGCAGGCCTCCAATTCCCCGTGGGAAGAATCGCGACGAATTTAATGAAGGGCGGATATGCAGAGACAGTCGGAACCGGCGCGCCTGTTTATCTCGCAGCGGTCATGGAATACTTCACAGCTGAGGTATAATTAGTCCGTATACACAAATGAATTCTGTGTATATCCTTGCTTAAGTAAAGTTGTTCGTCTACCTCATACTTTTGTTTCAAATTGTGTTCAGGTTCTGGAATTAGCGGGGGATGCGGCAACGATCAACGGGAAGAACAGGATTGCTCCTCGCCATATTTTGTTGGCCGTGAAGAATGATGAGGAGCTTGGGAAACTTTTTGATGGCGTGACCATTGCTCATGCCGGGGTGCTGCCCAACGTTCATCAGGTGCTCTTGCCCGAGAAGACTGCTGAGAAGATGGCTTCTGGAGCGGCAGTCGCTTAAGTCGTCCAAGAAGTAAAGTTGATTTTCTGTGCTTTTATGTTAGAAAAATAAACCCAGATTTCCCGCCTGTGCCCAACTGCGCTGCCGCAATCCAGGATCCCGACAAGTGTGACAGGACGTCGCACTTATCTTCTGACAGATTTGACACCTGGCAGATCCGATCTCCGCAGGTGTTAATACCCAGTCGGCGTTTGTCAGAAACCCTAGATGTGGGTCGGTCCGAAGATAACCCTTATCCGGAGCTGTCAGAGGATAACCCTTATCCTCCTCTCCCCGCGGCTATAAAAGGACGGTTCGGTTCTTCAGACAAATGAGTATGAGAGAGTGCGAAGAGAGCGTAGAAGAAGGAAGCAGAGCGGGTGTGAGAGAAGTTCGTGAAAGTGAGCAGAGAAAGAAGGGCGAGTGTTTCAGTGAGCAGTGAGGCTCAGCTGATAAATGTCCGAGCAGCGGACTCGACATTTCCCTTGTCCTGTTTATCCTGCGGCGTTGCTGCGGATGTTGTTACTTCCTCGGTTGAGGAATTTCTGTAACCCTAGTTGTTCATATGAATAAAGTTTGTTGTTTGTCTGTAACATCTTTAGGGTTTGCAGTTGTTTAAGTCTTAACCTTGGTGTTCTCTGTTCCGGCATTTCTCTCCATTCGTTCGAGTCTTGCCAAGTCGGGCAAACCCAGCAGCAATCGCGAAAGACAAAGAAGATCGTTGCCGTGCAAAGTTGGACGCCGAGCGAAGTAAATTCACTTCGCTGCAATAGCCGCATTTCGACAACTTGCCCAGCGAAGTACGCACTTCGGCAGAAGTGCACATTTCGGTTGCTCCGCCCAGCGCAGTCCGAACTACGCGCGAGTGCCGAACTTCGGTAGCTTGCAAGTGCGAAGTTCGCACTTCGGCCGAAGTTCGCACTTCGGCTGCACAGCTCAGCGCAGTCCGCGCGAGTGCCGAACTTCGGCAGCTTGCAAGTGCGAAGTTCGCACTTCGGCCGAAGTCCGCACTTCGGCTGCACAGCCCAGCGCAATCCGCGCAAGTGCCGATTTTTCTTTTTCGTTTTCAACAGTCGTCGAAGTGCGGGCACCGAAGCTTGGATCGCGTAGCGCGCACGGCAGGGGAGGAAGACGGACGAGCTTCGCCGCTTCAATAGCCGAAGTGCGGACTTCGGCCGAAGTGCGAGCTTCGCATCGGCAAGCTGCCGAAGTTCGGCACTCGCGCGGATCGTGCTTGGGCTGTGCGGCGAAGTGCGGACTTCGATCGAAGTGCGAACTTCGCACTTGCAAGCTGCCGAAGTTCGGCACTCGCGCGGATCGCGTCGAGCTGTGCGGCGAAGTGCGGACTTCGGTCGAAGTGCAAACTTCGCACTTGCAAGCTGTCGAAGTTCGGCACTTCAGCCGAAGTCCGCACTTCGGCTGTTGAAGCGGCGAAGCTCGTCCGTCTTCCTCCCCTGCCGTGCGCGCTACGCGATCCAAGCTTCGGTGCCCGCACTTCGGCGACTGCTGAAAACGAAAAAGAAAAATCGGTCCTTCAAATTGGTATCAGAGCTGATAGTACCGTGACACGGAGATAGAAACATGGCTTCCGAGAGAAACTCGTTGCAGTTGTAGATCCCACGATTTAACGGTAAGAACTACGATTACTGGAGCATCCAGATGAAGATCCTGTTCGGATCTCAGGAGCTGTGGGAGTTGGTCAAGACCGGCTACCCAGAACCGGCAGATGCAGCGGCAGCGGCCGCCCTCTCTCAGCGGATAGGGATCTGTTGAAAGAGCACAAGAAGAAGGACCAGAAGGCCCTCTTCTACATCATGCAAGCGGTTGAGGAGACCATCTTCCCACGGATTGCATCAGCCACCAAGGCCAAGAAGGCCTGGGAAACCCTGGCGAGTTCGTATTAGGGCACCGACAAAGTGAAGTTGGTGAAGCTGCAGATGCTCAGGAGAGAGTTCGAGAACCTGCAGATGAGCGAGTCCGAGTCGATGAGCGATTTCTTCACCCGGACGACGGACATCATCAACCAGATGCGGTTGAACGGAGAAAATGTCCAGAGCCAGAGAATCGTGGAGAAGATTCTTAGAAGTCTGCTTGTGAAGTTCGACTCGGTTGTGATAGCAATCGAAGAGTCAAGGGATTTGACAACCCTCTCGACAGACGAACTCATGGGTTCCCTACAGACCCATGAACAGAGGCTGAGCCGCTCAACTCAGTCTTCTTTGGAGCAAGCCTTCAAAGCGCAAGTCTCAGTCCGAGACAGCGGTAGACAAGACTCCCAACACAGTGCTTCTAGTTCTCAAGGAGGAAGAGGCAGAAGCAGACGTGGGAGAAGGAACAAGCGAGGAGGGAACTCAAACCCTCAGGACGCTGAGCCAAGTTGCAACTTTCATCAGCAAGGAGGAAGAGGCACTGGGAGAAATCAACAAGGTGGCTCTCGGCGAGAAGAAGGACATGTCAAAGGTCCAATGCTACTACTGCAGCAAGTTCGGCCATTATGCCACTCAGTGCAGAAAGAAGATGGCGAACGAGAATCAACAGCAAGCCCATTATTCGAAGGAACCTGAAAATGCGGTAGGAGGAATTGTGTTGCTGACTTGCAGTATTGAAGAGGAGAGCAAGAAAAACGTCTGGTATCTTGACAGTGGTTGCAGCAACCACATGACTAGGAACAGAGAGATGTTCTCACAACTGGATGAAACAGTCCAGTCCGAAGTCAAGATGGGGAACAACATCAAATTTTCTGTGATGGGGAAAGGAAAGATCCTCATTCGCACCCGACAAGGTGATAGAAAAACAATTCAAGATGTTTATTATGTGCCTGGGTTGAAGCATAATCTGCTTAGTGTTGGACAGCTTGTGCAGAAGGGGCACACTGTACTGTTCAAAGATGGAGTCTGTTCCATCAGAGACAAGGTCCATGGACAAATTGCATCTGTGTCCATGACGAAAAACAAGATGTTTCCACTACAGATTCAGAATGAATCTTTGTTGTCTCTGAGTGCAGTTGAGAAGGATGCTACCTGGCTGTGGCATCTCAGATTCGGTCACCTGAGTTTCAATGGCTTGAATCTATTGCACAACAAGCAGATGGTGAAGGGTTTACCCCTTATAGAGCAACCAAACCAAGTTTGTGAAGGTTGCACGGTCGGACAAGCAGCACAGGGATGCATTCCCTGTAGGGCAGTCTTGGAGAGCATCACCGCCTTTGGAGCTGGTGCACTCAGACATCTATGGTCCCATGCAGACCACCTCATATGCCGGCAATAAGTATTTCCTGACCTTCATTGATGACTTCAGCCGAAAGACTTGGATTTATCCAATCAAGTTGAAGTCAGAGGCGTTTGCAAGGTTTAGGGAGTTCAAGGCTCTGGTTGAGAAACAGAGCGGTTACTATGTGAAGACTCTCAGAACTGATGGAGGTGGAGAGTACATCTCCAACGAATTCCACAACTTCTGCAAGCAACATGGAATTCGGAGGCAGTTCACTGCAAGATACACGCCACAGCAGAATGGCGTAGCTGAGAGGAAGAACAGAACTATCATGGAGATGGCACGGAGCATGCTGAAGGCAAAGAGTTTGCCACATGAGTTCTGGGCAGAAGCTGTAAGTTGTGCAGTCTATCTGTTGAACCGGTGTCCCACCAAGAGTGTGAGGGACAAAATTCCAGAGGAAGCCTGGAGCAAATTGAAGCCAAGTGTGGCTCATTTGCGAGTTTTCGAGTGCATAGCATATGCACATGTTCCAGATGAGAAAAGGCAGAAGCTAGATGACAAAGCTAAAAAATGCATCTTCACAGGGTACAGCGAACCAGCGAAGGCATACAGGCTATACAATCCTGTGACAAAGAAACTTGTCATCAGCCGAGACGTGAAGTTCTTGGAGGATGAAGTCTGGAACGGGAAGTCAAAGACTGGTCAGACTGAACCAGCAACTGTTGAGTCTATAGACTTGGAGGAAGATAGAGTTCAACCACCTGTGCCTTCAAGCATCAACAGTGGTGCCAGCAATAGCACACCCTCAACATCCCGCTCACCTCCACTTGCAAGCAGAATACAGAACCTGAGGACTCCTACAAAGACTCGGAGCTTGCAAGACATCTATGAGGTAACCCGTAATCATTTAGATGAAGATTATTCTGATTTTGCTCTCTTTACTGAATGTGATCCAGTGGAGTTTGAAGAGGCAAGTCAGAATCGCAAATGGGTGAATGCGATGGATGAGGAGATAGCAACCATTGAGAAGAATGAGACATGGCAGCTAACGGATCTTCCAATAGGGAAGAAGACCATTGGGGTCAAGTGGGGGTATTAAATGAATTTTAATGCCCAAGGAGAAGTTGACGAGCATAAGGCCGGATTAGTGGCGAAAGGCTACAAGCGAAGTCGGGAGTTGACTATCATGAGGTGTATGCACTCGTAGCTCGACTTGACACGGTCGGAATGATTACGGCACTCGCAGCTCAGAAAGGATGGAGCGTGTTCCAGATGGATGTCAAGTCTGCCTTCCTCAACGGTGTGTTGGAAGAAGAGGTCTACATAGACCAGCCGCCCGGTTATGAAATACTAGGGCAAGAAGGCAAAGTCCTGAAGCTGAAGAAGGCCCTGTACGGTTTGAAGCAGGCGCCCCGAGCTTGGTACAGCCGGATTGACAGCTATTTTCAGGAGAATGGGTTTCAAAAATGCCCATATGAGCACTCCCTGTACATGAAGTCAAATGCAGCAGGTGAGCTCATCATCGTCTGCCTGTATGTAGACGATCTGATATTTACTGGCAATAGCAACAACCTATTTGCGCAGTTTAGAACAGCCATGAAGTCCGAGTTTGAAATGACTGACATGGGGTGATGAAATATTTTTTTGGCATTGAAGTTGACCAATCAGCAGATGGCATCTTCATTTCTCAGGGCAAGTATGTGAAGGATGTCCTGAAGCGCTTCAAGATGGAGGACAACAAACCTGCCATCACACCTGTAGCCACAGGTTTGAAGCTGAGCAAGTTGGATACAGGGAGGTCTGTAGATCCAACCTTGTTCAAAAGGCTAGTTGGCAGTCTAATGTACTTGACTGCAACTCGGCCAGATCTGATGTTCGGAGTCAACTTGATCAGCCGTTTCATGGAGACTCCGAAGGACACGCACTGGCAAGCAGGCAAGAGGATCTTGCGCTATGTCAACGGGACGCGAAACCATGGCCTATTTTACGCCAGACGGGACCAGTTGGAGCTAGTGGGCTTCACAGACAATGACTCGGGCTGGCAGTACTGACGATCGGAAGAGCACCTCCGGGTATGCTTTCCATCTCGGATCGAGGGCAGTCTCATGGGCGTCCAAGAAGCAACCCATCGTTGCGTTGTCCACAGCCGAAGTAGAATATGTTGCCGCCACGACATCCGCATGCCAGGCAGTATGGCTGCGAAGAGTTCTGAGCGAACTGTTTAATCCTCCGGAAGGCGCGAAAACAATTTTCTGTGACAACAATTCGGCCATTGCACTGTCAAAGGATCCCGTGTTCCATGGTCGGACGAAGCACATTGATATTCGTTATCACTTCATCAGAGAGTTGGTGAAGTCCGGAGAAATTCATCTGCAATTTTGCAGATCCAAGGAGCAATTGGCAGATATTTTCATGAAGCCTTTGAAGGAGGAAGACTTCAGCAGATTGCGAGAGCGACTTGGAGTCAAAGTGCTTGTGAAATCGAGGTTTAAAGGAGGGTGTTAGAAAAATAAACCCGGATTTCTCACTTTGTGCCCAAGCTACGTTGCCGCAATCCAAGATCCCGACAAGTGTGACAGGACGTCGCACTTATCTTCTGACAGATTTGACACCTGACAGATCCGATCTCCGCAGGTGTTAATACCCAGTTGGCGTTTGTCAGAAACCCTAGATGTGGGTCGGTCCGAAGATAACCCTTATCCGGAGCTGTCAGAGGATAACCCTTATCCTCCTCTCCCCGCGGCTATAAAAGGACGGTTCGGTTCTTCAGACAAATGAGTATGAGAGAGTGCGAAGAGAGCGTAGAAGAAGGAAGCAGAGCGGGTGTGAGAGAAGTTCGTGAAAGTGAGCAGAGAAAGAAGGGCGAGTGTTTCAGTGAGCAGTGAGGCTCAGCTGATAAATGTCCGAGCAGCAAACTCGACATTTCCCTTGTCCTGTTTATCCTGCAGCGTTGCCTGCAGATGTTGTTACTTCCTCGGTTGAGGAATTTCTGTAACCCTAGTTGTTCATATGAATAAAGTTTGTTGTTTGTCTGTAGCATCTTTAGGGTTTGCAGTTGTTTAAGTCTTAACCTTGGTGTTCTCTGTTCCGGCGTTTCTCTCCATTCATTCGAGTCTTGCCAAGTCGGGCAAACCCAGCAGCAATCGCGAAAGACAAAGAAGATCGTTGCCATGCAAAGTTGGATGCCGAGCGAAGTAAATTCACTTCGCTGCAACAGCCGCATTTCGGCAACTTGCCCAGCGAAGTACGCACTTCGGCAGAAGTGCACATTTCGGTTGCTCCGCCCAGCGCAGTCCGAACTGCGCGCGAGTGCCGAACTTCGGCAGCTTGCAAGTGCGAAGTTCGCACTTCGGCCGAAGTCCGCACTTCGGCTGCACAGCCCAGCGCAGTCCGCGCGAGTGCCGAACTTCGGCAGCTTGCAAGTGCGAAGTTCGCACTTCGGCCGAAGTCCGCACTTCGGCTGCACAGCCCAGCGCAGTCCGCGCGAGTGCCGGACTTCGGCAGCTTGCCGGTGCGAAGCTCGCACTTCGGCCGAAGTCCGCACTTCGGCTGTTGAAGCGGCGAAGCTCGTCCGTCTTCCTCCCCTGCCGTGCGCGCTACGCGATCCAAGCTTCGGTGCCCGCACTTCGGCGACTGTTGAAAACGAAAAAGAAAAATCGGTCCTTCATTTTATAGGAACCGTTCCAAATAGTTGGTCTTTTTTAAGATTCATCCAAGCCACCGTCCCCAAAGGCTAAATTCAGATCATTTTAATTTATTAGATTAAGCCCCTTAAAGATTCAGGAGTGGTTTATTGAAACACCATTTACAGTATATATGAATATTGATCATTAGGAGCAGATGTTTATTTGACAAAACTAAGAATATTGATCATTACAAGCAGATGTTTATTTGACAGAACTTTTTAGTAATTGTTTTGAGCTTTTTGTAAGAAGAATCTTTCAATGCTATTTTCAATTTTGTTTCTAAATCGTTAAAATTAATAACATGCACATAGGAATATCTTAGAGGTGAGTTTTGATAAGTCTTTGGTTTTTTACTGTTATTAATACATTCTCTTTGACTAATACCAAAAGTATTGATAAAAACTTGTCGAAAAACCTTTAGGTCTTAAGGCTTTGTCCTTTTTAATGGAGCAGACATCTCTTTTGACTTCTTCTTTTCTCACTACTTAAATACAGCTTTATTATAATTCTCCCCTGCTTTAGCTAAAAGGAAGCATTCAACCTGCTTTAGCTAAAGGATGAAACGCGCAGCGAGCGCTATCTTTTCCATTAGATTTTAAAGCTGACCATTCCCCTGAGAGCCGATTCATCGATAGTTTGTTAGGTTTTAGGTTTCGGCCCCTCCTCTTCCTCGCCGATCGGGAGAGCGGCACTAGATTCTTCTTACGGCTCCTTGCCCCGTTATAGATAGAGAGGCCCATGAACTGGTGCATAAAGAAAGGTTCCTAAAAACTAGTGCATAAAGAAAGGTTCTGCCCCGTTATAGATAGAGAGGCCCATGAACGAATTTGTGAACCAATTGTTGCAGGTTGTTGAAGAGGTAAATATATAAGAATATTGCTTCATTCCATGGGTGTTATTTAAGGTGTTTTTATAATTATTATTAGTATTGTTAATTTTGTTAATTTATTTGTGTATTAATTGTTTTATGAAAAAAATTTATTATTTTTAAATTTTTTTAAATAATTTTTTTTTTTTTTAAATTAGTTATGCGGGATTGAAATGGATTCCATTTATATTGGGTTCTATTACATCATCATCATATTATAGTAACATTTGATTTTTATTTTTAGTTAATTTTCTTAGGTTCAATTTTTTTTGTTTGTTTCATTGGTCTTGTCGAACAAAGATTAGAAGCAATTATGTGGCAAAGCTTGTTGATTTTGTTTAAATATCCTTTTGATATTATTTTTCTACTTAAAAATATTTTTAAAAGTTTATTTATTCTAAATTTTTATTTTAAATTTGGCATATTTTAATTTTTTTCCAAAATATACTTTAATTCCTTACTTTAATTTTTCCAATATTCTTTCTTATTGGTGAGTTGAATTTGTTTGCAGGTGAATTGGAGGTGGGTTGTACAAGTTTTTAATAAAGTCAGAACTCAAAATATATGTGGTGAAGGTGTATTTGACTATGCTTAGAGTGTTTTGTGGGCTTTGTTGATGTTATTATTAAGATAATATATTTAATATGTCATGTAAGTTGGGATGAAGGCAGTATTAGTAGACAAAGAATTATATGCTTGTTTGTAACCTATCTATATTGAATGCTTTGTATGGTTATGGGTGAGCATCATATATATAAATGAATGATATTATTAATTTAGATTATGAAAGGATGTGCAGCTAGATTAGTATTTTAAAATTGCTTGAAGCAATCTATGTGACATGTTAGGTGTTTATTCATTTAAACCATTTGAAGTATCATTAGAGAAAAGTGAAACACTATAATTATCTTATTTTGTTTTTTAATTGGCTACATGGAATTGAAGTGAGTCCCACCCATTTTACATTAGGACCACATAGTGGCATTATAACATCTTGGTTATTATGCATGTATTGTTGACAAGATTGGAACTTGAGTCTCCTCCTTAAAAGTAAAGGAATTTAACTAACTAATATAATTCCATTTGAAAAATAAAGTAACTATTTTATTGTTAGAATATGTATTAGGAATGTTTCATGGGAAAAAAAATTATCTGACCAAGTTTTGTACAATAAAACTTTAGGTATATGGTGGTTGATTAATGCCAATGCACCAACATAATTTTTTTTTTTTAAATCCATAATATTTTAATTTTAAGATTGTATATAGAACATAGCTAGATAAGTATATATGTAATCCTATGATATGTTCAAGTGGATGAAGTGTATGAGGATGTTATTACAAGTATTAATCATATTGCTTTTAGGTAGGCTTTAGACTAATGTAATATTTACAACTCATCTTTTGTAAAAATATATTGAGACATGAATGTCTAGTAGTTTTTTATCCCCACACTGACATAATATAAACTAGTATGTTTCAAGTTCTTAAAGATGTAAAACACAAAAGCACATGATACTTGTTTTTTCTATTTTATAGTCTTCATTTTTACATGTACATTTATTGCTGTTGAAATAAATAAAGAAGCAATTCTACATCGATATTTTTTATAACTAGTGCACTTTTAGTTCACTTGTTCAAAATATTGTTTCAATTGTAATTGAGATGTAATTGCTTTATGTCATAGCATTTTTGTATTCAATGTATCAATTGATAGGACAATTATATTGTGATCACTTTAAAATGTGTCTAGTTCAAAGATTTTGTTAGGATCCTACTATAAAATAAACTCAAATAAACACACTCTCACACAATTGCTTGGAAATAAACTCACATAAACATCATATTAATATTCAGAACAAAATACACATTATAACAAAAATTTGCATAAAGGAACAATCTCACAATAAGATAGAATCGCAAGCCTCTTCGAGGGGGCAACCTCCTTCAACACTTCATTAATTTACAAAAATATGAATACATTGGTGCCTTCTCGGGTATTTAAAGAGTTCCCTTCCATGGTTGGCTTACATGCAAAATGCCACCTGGATTACATGCATAATGCCACCCAAATTACATGCATAGTGCCACTCGAATTACATGCACAATGCCACTCGAATTACATGCACAAGGCCACCTTACATACCTATCTACCATGTGTTACATAAAAAGGGTGCCATTTGTCATAGGCACTATATAAGCTAAAAATTAGAACATTACAAAATATTAATCATGGGTACTACCCACGTTATTTAGGAATTATTACATCATGGAAGTTATTACATTAAGGGTTAGGATGGGATCCTAACATGTCCTTCCCCTTGAAGAAGCTTTGTCCTCAAAGCTGAAATGAGGAAACTGTTGCTAGAGTTGGTGGAGAGATTCCCATGTAGCATCTTCAGGTTGAAGCCCACGCCACTGAACCAGGATCTCTATAATTGTACGCTTGCGAAGAGTGTGAGTTCGATGATCCAATAACTACTCAGGTTCAAGTAATATGGAGCCTTCTTCATCCAATTCAGGAAGTGTGTATTGAACCTGTACCTGTGTGCCCACAACTTTCTTGAGAGAGAAAACATGAAAAATAGGATGAAGCTTGGAAGTAGGTGGGAGCGCCAATTTGTAAGTTGTGGGGCCAATCCTTTGTAGAACCCGGTAAGGACCATAGAATTTTACAGCAAGCTTCTGACACCTGCGAAGTTGTAGGGATGATTGTTTGTACGACTGCAAGTGAAGGAAGACCATATCACCTACATCAAAACTACGCTCAGAATGATGTTGATCAGCTTGTTGGCGCATCCGATTCTGGGCCATGTTCAAATTCTGCTTAAGTTGGCGAAGGACCTCGGTGTGTTGACTCAGAGTGTTGTCGACGGCCTGGACCTTGGAGCTACCAGGAATGTAAGAGGAAGGCATAGGTGGAAGGCGCCCGTAGACTACTTCAAATGGTGTGAGTTTGGTTGCGGTATGATAGGAAGTGTTGTACCACCATTCGACCAAGGATAGCCATTTGGCCCATTGAGTGGGATGATCTGAGACAAAGCAGCGAAGGTAGGTTTCCAAGCATTTATTAACAACTTTTGTTTGACCATCCATTTGTGGATGGTAGGCTGAACTCATTTTGAGCTGAGTCCCCTACAACTTAAAAAACTCTTGCCATAAATGACTAGTGAAGGTGGGATCACGATCAGATACAATGGAGGTGGGCATGCCATGAAGGCAAAATATGGAGTCAAGAAAAATTTGTGCAACAATGGATGTTGTATAAGGATGGGCAAGGGCACAAAAGTGAGCATACTTTGAAAGGCAGTCCACTACCATGAAAATAACTGACTTGCCTCCATATTTAGGGAGCCCTTCTATAAAGTCCATGGAAATGTCAGTCCAAACCTGATCTAGGATAGGCAATGGCTGAAGAGTGCCTCGAGAGTGCACTGTTTCACCTTTCATCCTTTGACATGTGTCATAGGCAGCAACAAAAGAGCGGATGTCACATTTCATACCTTTCCAAAAGAAGGTGCACTTGAGTCGCTCATATGTTTTAAGGAACCCTGAATGGCCTGTAGAGGGAGTGGCATGAAATTCCTTCATGAGGAGCTCTCGAAGTGGGGACTTATGAGGTAGAACCAGGCATTGATGGTAGCGTAGATCATGGCCATTCCAATTATACCCTGGTGCAGAATCTGGATCATCCATTAGTGAGGCTATCAAAGCTTGCAAATCTACATCCTGACGTGCTTCTTGATGCAAGGAATCAATCCATTGGGGAAGTGGTGCTGAGATGGCACACAACATACTTACGGTCTCCATTTGGCGAGAAAGAGCATCAGCCACAATATTCTCCTTTCCATTTTTGTAGGTGATATCATAATCATAGCCCATGAGTTTAGACACCCACTTTTGTTGGTCAGGCATGGCAACTCTTTGTTCCAAAAAATATTTGAGACTTTGATGGTCGATTTTGATGGAGAAGTGACGCCCAATGAGGTAAGGTCGCCAATGTGTGACTGCATGCAATATGGCTAACATTTCCTTAGCATATGTGGATTTCCCTAGATTACGATCAGAGAGTGCCTTGCTAGTAAAAGCCATAGGTCGTCCTTCTTGCATCAATACTGCCCCAATACCATGACCAGAAGCATCACTTTCAATGACAAATGGTTTAGAGAAATATGGCATGGCTAAAATGGGAGTGGTGGTCATAGCATGCTTGAGTTCAATGAAGGCTTGGTCAGCAGGCCCTGTCCAAGTGAGGGAATATTTTTTCAACATGGAGGTGAGGGGGGCAGCTATCTTCCCATAATTGCAGACAAATTTGCGATAATAGCCTGTAAAGCCCTAAAAATCCTCCAAGTCCCTTGAGGGTGCGAGGTTTCAGCCACTCTTGAACTGCTTGAATCTTCTTAGGGTCAACCTTGACGCCATCCTGTGAGACAATGTGTCCTAGATACTCTACTTCAATCAGACCAAAGGAACACTTGGACCTTTTGGCAAAAAGGTGATGGGTGACCAACAGTTGTAAAGTTTGATCCACATGATTGAGGTGCTCTTCCCATGTGTGGTTGTAAATCAAGATGTCATCGAAGAACACAAGGATGAATTTCCACAGAAAGGGCCAAAAGATGTTGTTCATAAGACTTTGGAATGTAGAAGGAGCATTTGTGAGACCAAATGGCATTACCAAGAATTCATAATGACCTTCATGAGTGCGAAAGGCAGTTTTGGGGATGTCCTCATCCTTGAGCCGGATCTGATGGTACCTAGAGCGGAGATCAAGCTTGGTGAAATACATGGTCCCGTGTAGTTCATCGAGTAATTCATCAACCACTAGAATAGGAAATTTATCCTTGACCGTAGTCTTGTTGAGTTCTCGGTAGTCAATACATAGGCGCCATGAGCCATATTTCTTGGGAACAAGTAGGACAGGCGAGGAGTAGGGGCTAGTACTAGGCCGGATGACACCAGCCTTGAGTAATTCTTGTACCAATTTTTCTAGTTCTGATTTCATGGCATGAGGGTACCTGTATGGCCTGATATTTGGTGGTGCACTACCCGGGAGCAATGGGATAGCATGGTCGTGAGAGCGACATGGTGGTAGTGTAGTTGGTTCTACAAAGACAACATCATGTTTGTGTAGAACTAGTTGTAGGTCTGATGGAATTTCAGCCATTAGTGAAGTGGTTGGTTGGATGGAGAAGAGTTGTGCAATGACCCCACGTTTTGATTTCTTTAGCACTTTCTCCATACGATTGGAACTAATGAGGTGAGGTGTTCCTACAGGGGAGCCCTTGAGTAAGTGTGTTTGTCCATTTTGGGAGAATTGCATCCAAAGTTCTGCAAAGTTCCAACTGATAGTGCCCAACGTACTCAACCATTGAGATCCCAAAACCATATCACATCCTCCCAACTGGAGGGTAAACATGTCCTACTTGAGTTCATAGTCCCCTATCCTGAGCTTGACATTACAGCATTTTCCTTTACAAGGTAATGTTCCCCCATTGGCTACCATGACCTCGAATGAATTACAAGTGTGGATATAGCAATTTTCCCGCTTAGCAACTCGAGGATCAATGAAGTTGTGTGTGCTGCCTAAATCAATAAGGATGGTAAGATGTTGGCCCTTGAAAAATCCCACAACTTTCATGGTTTGTGGAGTGGTAATGCCTACAAGAGCATGGACTAAAATCTCTACCTTAGACCCCTGTGTATATTCTTCCTATGGAGAAGGTGTTTTAGGGGGGTCCTCATCCTCATCACTCTGGTCAGTGTTAGCAGGTTCCTCAACATCTATCAAGAACAGTCTTTTGTTTGCACACTTATGTCCTTTAAAAAACTTTTCATCACAATTATAACATAATCCTTGGGCATGACGTGCATCCATCTCCTTTGTAGTCAGTCGCTTGGGTGTAGTAGGTTTACTATCCATTGAATTTTGGGTTCGAAAAGGAAATGAAGGTTGATTTTGAGGAAACCACGAGGGGCGCATTTGGTTTGAGAGTTTAGATTCGGCCATACGGGCCAAACTGATAGCTTCCATCATGGAATGTGGTTTCAACATCTTTACTTCAGCTTGGAGATCCCATTTTAACCCACTGATAAAACAACTCGTGAAGAACCCTTTCGTCAATCCTCTTGTCTTATTGGCCAATTTTTCAAATTGAGTTTGGTAATCACGGATTGAGGATGTTTGTTGTAGTTTGGTCAAGGCCCCTATGAAGTCCTCATACTCACTAGGCCCAAATCGGGTCAGTAGTTGGGACTCAAAGTCCTCCCAAGAGAGATTTGGGTTGGAATTACGTAACCACTGGAACCAGTGTAGAGCCTCAGATTCCAAATTGAAGGAAGCCATCTGAACTCGATGATATATGGGAACATTATGAAGTCTAAAGAATTGATCAACCCTACATAACCACCCATCAACATCCTTCCCATTAAATTGAGGGAAGTCCAATTTTGGCATTTTAAAGGATGGGTCATGGTCATTCCTTGTAGAGTTTTCAGCCTGGTGTTCTATTTTGAGTGGTCCCTTATGTAACTTGCTACCCACATCTATCAGTGTTTCTTCTAAGCGAGCGCTAGTGGCCTCATGATCTAGACGAAGACCTTGGACCTCTTCCCTTATGGAGAAAATTGCCAAGTTCAAATTCTCAATGGATTTTGTTAAGGAGTCCATCTGTTCTAGCTCTTTTTGATGTCCACGGGTACCCTGGGCCATTTTGGAACCTTTTGTGACCGAGTTACTAAAATTAGAATTGGGTTTCAGGACTTACTATTTTTAGTAAGTGTCCAAAAAAGTGCTTGGGTGCTATATATCAAAATGATCAGATCGAAGAGGTGGTCACAATGAGCTATATCCCACAACACTACTTTTGGGCACCCTAGACTTTTTTTTTTCCTATTTTTTCGAGTCTAACGGTGTTTACAGTTTTTGATTTTGAGCTACAGTGCAAAAGTTGGGTACTGGAGCACTATCTATAATTGGTCTCTGGTCACTCACTCAATGTTTTTCTCAGCCTGGATAGTCTCTCTGACACTGCTTACCTCACTAGTCTGAATATTCTCTGTATTGTGTAGGTTACTATTATGATAGTTCTGTTCTGACACTGAAAACTATAATTTTTGACTTGATCGTGCTGACCTGAATGACCTGACTGTTACTGCCATTGTAAATTTGATTGTTATTCTCCAGACTATCAACTTAACTTCCACCCTCATATTCTATCCCGAATTCATGCAATGTATGCTATTTTTTTTGGTAGAGGATTCCTTTCTCATATGCTCACTTTTGGGAATTTGGAATGCAGGTTTACAAACAGGGAGTTTTGGTTTGTGATTTTGTTGCAGGTTGAAGTTTTAACAAAACCAGGGTATGCTAAGTAAAGGAGTATGTAACACCCATAGGCCCTCTATTATACCGCAGTGATGAACAATAGTGCTCGGACCAATATTTCAGGCCACTACCCAAGGAGGATTCCACACATACCCTTGAGCACACTATCTGCCTCTTTGACAGTACGGGAGGGTAATCGTCCGGGATGTTGTGTCCCATGGACTATGGATGATACAAGGCCGATAATATTCCTACTGGATAAAATTTTGTTAACCCTAGAATGGTCTCCCGATACACCCGAAGATGCATGGGAGCTCAAGTCCGTGTGCGAGTTCTATCTGAGGCCTGGGTATTGGAGCCTGATCGCCCCTCACTTCACTAGACATTGTATGGGCTATCTAGCTTAGCCAATAACGACAGATCCTTCATGATATTTTAAAACCCCCGGCACAGGGTTTCTACCTACTCAACTAAAAAAGACTATATTTTTTTTTACTGGTATTTGTTTTTTTTTTTTATAATAGTAAAAAAAAATTACACAAAAATAATAGAGGATTATACCTAACAAGCAAGAATCATTACTATTGCAGTAGAACTTGGCCCTGGAAAGTGCTCTGATACCACTTGTTAGGATCCTACTATAAAATAAACTCAAATAAACACACTCTCACACAATTGCTTGGAAATAAACTCACATAAACATCATATTAATATTCAGAACAAAATACACATTATAACATAAATTTGCATAAAGGAACAATCTCACAATAAGATAGAATCGCAGGCCTCTTCGAGGGGGCAACCTCCTTCAACACTTCATTAATTTGCAAAAATATGAATACATTGGTGCCTTCTCGGGTATTTAAAGAGTTCCCTTCCATGGTTGGCTTACATGCAAAATGCCACCTGGATTACATGCATAATGCCACCCGAATTACATGCATAGTGCCACTCGAATTACATGCACAATGCCACTCGAATTACATGCACAAGGCCACCTTACATAACCTATCTACCATGTGTTACATAAAAAGGGTGCCATTTGTCATAGGCACTATATAAGCTAAAACTTAGAACATTACAAAATATTAATCATGGGTACTACCCATGTTATTTAGGAATTATTACATCATGGAAGTTATTACATTAAGGGTTAGGATGGGATCCTAACATGTCCTTCCCCTTGAAGAAGCTTTGTCCTCAAAGCTGAAATGAGGAAATTGTTGTTGGAGTTGGTGGAGAGATTCCCATGTAGCATCTTCAGGTTGAAGCCCATGCCACTGAACCAGGATCTTTGTAATTGTACGATTGTGAAGAGTGTGAGTTCGACGATCCAACAACTACTCAGGTTCAAGTAATATGGAGCCTTCTTCATCCAATTCAAGAAGTGTGGATTGAACCTGTACCTGTGTGCCCACAACTTTCTTGAGAGCGAAAACATGAAAAATAGGATGAAGCTTGGAAGTAGGTGGGAGCACCAATTTGTAAGCTATGGGGCCAATCCTTTGTAGAACCTGGTAAGGACCATAGAATTTTGCAGCAAGCTTCTGGCACCTACGAAGTTGTAGGGATGATTGTTTGTACGGTTGCAAGCGAAGGAAGACCATATCACCTACATCAAAACTACGCTCAGAACGATGTTGATCAGCTTGTTGGCGCATCCGATTCTGGGCCATGTTCAAATTCTTCTTAAGTTGGCGAAGGACCTCGGTGTGTTGACTCAGAGTGTTGTCGACGGCCTAGACCTTGGAGCTGCCAAGAATGTAAGAGGAAGGCGTAGGTGGAAGGCGCCCATAGACTGCTTCAAATGGTGTGAGTTTGGTTGTGGTATGATAGGAAGTGTTGTACCACCATTCGGCCAAGGATAGCCATTTGGCCCATTGAGTGGGATGATCTGAGACAAAGCAGTGAAGGTAGGTTTCCAAGCATTTATTAACAACTTCTGTTTGACCATCCATTTGCGGATGGTAGGCTGAACTCATTTTGAGCTGAGTCCCCTGCAACTTAAACAACTCTTGCCATAAATGACTAGTGAAGGTGGGATCATGATCAGATACAATGGAGGTGGGCATGCCATGAAGGCGAAATATGGAGTCAAGAAAAATTTGTGCAACAATGGATGTTGTATAAGGATGGGCAAGGGCACAAAAGTGAGCATACTTTGAAAGGCGGTCCACTACCACAAAAATAATTGACTTGCCTCCAGATTTAGGGAGCCCTTCTATAAAGTCCATGGAAATGTCAGTCCAAACCTGATCCGGGATAGGCAATGGCTGAAGAGTTCCCGGAGAGTGCACTATTTCACCTTTCATCCTTTGACATGTGTCATAGGCAGCAACAAAAGAGCGGATGTCACGTTTCATACCTTTCCAAAAGAAGGTGCGCTTGAGTCGCTCATATGTTTTAAGGAACCCTGAATGGCCTGTAGAGGGAGTGGCATGCAATTCCTTCATGAGGAGCTCTCGAAGTGGGGACTTATGAGGTAGAACCAGGCGTTGATGGTAGCATAGATCATGGCCATTCCAATTATACCCTGGTGCAGAATCTGGATCATCCATTAGTGAGGCTATCAAAGCTTGCAAATCTGCATCCTGACGTGCTTCTTGATGCAAGGAATCAATCCATTGGGGAAGTGGTGCTGAGATGGCACACAACATACTTACGGTCTCCATTTGGTGAGAAAGAGCATCAACCCAATATTTTCCTTTTTCTTTTTGTAGGTGATATCATAATCATAGCCCATGAGTTTAGACACCCACTTTTGTTGGTCAGGCATGGCAACTCTTTGTTCCAAAAAATATTTGAGACTTTGATGGTCGGTTTTTATGGAGAAGTGACGCCCAATGAGGTAAGGTCACCAATGTGTGACTGCATGCAATATGGCTAACATTTCCTTAGCATATGTGGATTTCCCCAGATTATGATCAGAGAGTGCCTTGCTAGTAAAAGCCATAGGTCGTCCTTCTTGCATCAATACTGCCCCAATACCATGACCAGAAGCATCACTTTCAATGACAAATGGTTTAGAGAAATTTGGCATGGCTAAGACGGGAGTGGTGGTCATAGCATGCTTGAGTTCAATGAAGGCTTGGTCAGCAGGCCCTGTCCAAGTGAAGGAATATTTTTTCAACATGGAGGTGAGGGGGGCAGCTATCTTCCCATAATTGTAGACAAATTTGCGATAATAGCCTGTAAGCCCTAAAAATCCTCGAAGTCCCTTGAGGGTGCGAGGTTTCAGCCACTCTTGAACTACTTGAATCTTCTTAGGGTCAACCTTGACGCCATCCTGTGAGACAATGTGTCCCAGATACTCTACTTCAATCAGACCAAAGGAACACTTGGACCTTTTGGAAAAAAGGTGATGGGTGACCAACAGCTGTAAAGTTTGATCCACATGATTGAGGTGCTCTTCCCATGTGCGGTTGTAAATCAAGATGTCATCGAAGAACACAAGGATGAACTTCCATAGAAAGGGTCGAAATATGTTGTTCATAAGACTTTGGAATGTAGAAGGAGCATTTGTGAGACCAAATGGCATTACCAAGAATTCATAATGACCTTCATGAGTGCGAAAGGCAGTTTTGGGGATGTCCTCATCCTTGAGCCGGATCTGATGGTACCTAGAGCGGAGATCAAGCTTGGTGAAATACATGGTCCCGTGTAGTTCATCGAGTAATTCATCAACCACTGGAATAGGAAATTTATCCTTGACCGTAGTCTTGTTGAGTTCTCGATAGTCAATACATAGGCGCCATGAGCCATCTTTCTTGGGAACAAGTAGGACAGGCAAGGAGTAGGGGCTAGTACTAGGCTGGATGACACCAGCCTTGAGTAATTCTTGTACCAATTTTTCTAGTTCTGATTTCATGGCATGAGGGTACCTATATGGCCTGATATTTGGTGGTGCACTACCCGGGAGCAATGGGATAGCATGGTCATGAGAGCGACGTGGTGGTAGTGTAGTTGGTTCTACAAAGACAACATCATGTTTGTGTAGAACTAGTTGTAGGTCTGATGGAATTTTAGCCATTAGTGAAGTGGTTGGTTGGATGGAGAAGAGTTGTGCAATGACCCCATGTTTTGATTTCTTTAGCACTTTCTCCATACGATTGGAACTAATGAGGTGAGGTGTTCCTACAGGGGAGCCCTTGAGTAAGTGTGTTTGTCCATTTTGGGAGAATTGCATCCAGAGTTCTGCAAAGTTCCAAGCCGATAGTGCCCAACGTACTCAACCATTGAGATCCCAAAACCATATCACATCCTCCCAACTGGAGGGTAAACATGTCCTGCTTGAGTTCATAGTCCCCTATCCTGAGCTTGACATTGCGGCATTTTCCTTTACAAGGTAATGTTCCCCCATTGGCTACCATGACCTCGAATGAATTACAAGTATGGATATAGCAATTTTCCCACTTAGCAACTCGAGGATCAATGAAGTTGTGTGTGCTGCCTAAATCAATAAGGATGGTAAGACGTTGGCCCTTGAAAAATCCCACAACTTTCATGGTTTGTGGAGTGGTAATGCCTGCAAGAGCATGGACTAAAATCTCTGCCTCAGACCCCTGTGTATCTTCTTCCTATGGAGAAGGTGTTTCAAGGGGGTCCTCATCCTCATCACTCTGGTCAGTGTTAGCAGGTTCCTCAACATCTATCAAGAACAGTCTTTTGTTTGCACACTTATGTCCTTTAAAAAACTTTTCATCACAATTATAACATAATCCTTGGGCACGACGTGCATCCATCTCCTCTGTAGTCAGTCTCTTGGGTGTAGTAGGTTTACTATCCACTAAATTTTGGGTTCAAAAAGGAAATGAAGGTCGGTTTTGAGGAAACCGTGGGGGGTGCCTTTGGTTTGAGAGTTTAGATTCGGCCAGATGGGCCAAACTGATAGCTTCCATCATGGAATGTGGTTTCAACATCTTTACTTCAGCTTGGAGATCCCCTTTTAACCCACTGATAAAACAACTCGTGAAGAACCCTTCCGTCAATCCTCTTGTCTTATTGGCCAATTTTTCAAATTGAGTTTGGTAGTCATGGATTGAGGATGTTTGTTGCAGTTTGGTCAAGGCCCCTGTGAAGTCCTCATACTCACTAGGCCCAAATTGGGTCAGTAGTTGGGACTCAAAGTCCTCCCAAGAGATATTTGGGTTGGAATTACGTAACCACTGGAACCAATGTAGAGCCTCAGATTCCAAATTGAAGGAAGCCATCTGAACTCGATGATATATGGGAACATTATGAAGTCTAAAGAATTGATCAACCCTACATAACCACCCATCAACATCCTTCCCATTAAATCTAGGGAAGTCCAATTTTGGCATTTTAAAGGATGGGTCATGGTCATTCCTTGTAGAGTTTTCAGCCTGGTGTTCTATTTTGAGTGGTCCCTTATGTAACTTGCTACCCACATCTATCAGTGTTTCTTCTAAGCGAGTGCTAGTGGCCTCATGATCTAGACGAAGACCTTGGACCTCTTCCCTTATGGATAAAATTTCCAAGTTCAAATTCTCAATGGATTTTGTTAAGGAGTCCATCTGTTCTAGCTCTTTTTGATGTCCACGGGTAACCTGGGCCATTTTGGAACCTTTTGTGACCAATTACTAAAATTAGAATTGGGTTTCAGGACTTACTATTTTTAGTAAGTGTCCAAAAAAGTGCTTGGGTGCTATATATCAAAATGATCAGATCGAAGAGGTGGTCACAATGAGCTATATCCCACAACACTACTTTTGGGCACCCCAGATTTTTTATTTTTTTCTCTTGTTTTGTCGAGTCTAACGGTGTTTACAGTTTTTTATTTTGAGCTACAATGCAAAAGTTGGGTACTGGAGCACTATCTATAATTGGTCTCTGGTCACTCACTCAATGTTTTTCTCAGCCTGAATAGTCTCTCTGACATTGCTTACCTCACTAGTCTGAAGATTCTCTGTATTGTGTAGGTTACTGTTATGACAGTTCTGTTCTGACACTGAAAACTGCAATTTTTGACCTGACTGTGCTGACCTGACTGACTTGATTATTACTGCCACTGTAAATTTGACTGTTATTCTCCAGACTATCAACTTAACTGTCACCCTCATATTCTATCCCGAATTCATGCAATGTATGCTATTTTTTTTGGTAGAGGATTCCTTTCTCATATGCTCACTTTTGGGAATTTGGAATGCAGGTTTACAAACAGGGAGTTTTGGTTTGTGATTTTGTTGTAGGTTGAAGTTTTAATAGAACCAGGGTATGCTAAGTAAAGGAGTATGTAACACCCATAGGCCCTCTGTTATACCGCAGTGACGAACAATAGTGCTCGGACCAATATTTTAGGCCACTACCCAAGGAGGATTCCACACATACCCTTGAGCACACTATCTGCCTCTCTAACAGTACGGGAGGGTAATCGTCTAGGATGTTGTGTCCCATGGACTATGGATGATACAAGGTCGATAAGCTTCCTACTGGATAAAATTTTGTTAACCCTAGAATGGTCTCCCGATACACCCGAAGATGCGTGGGAGCTCAAGTCCGTGTGCAAGTTCTATCTGAGGCCTGGGTATTGGAGCCTGATCGCCCCTCACTTCACTAGACGTTGTATGGGCTATCTAGCTTAGCCAATAACGATAGATCCTTCATGATATTTTAAAACCCCCGACACAGGGTTTCTACCTACTCAACTAAAAAAGACTATTATATTTTTTTACTGGTATTTGTCTTTTTTTTTTTTTGATAATAGTAAAAAAAAATTACACGAAAATAACAGAGGATTATACCTAACAGACAAGAATCATTACTGTTGTAGCAGAACTTGGCCCTAGAAAGCGCTCTGATACCACTTGTTAGGATCCTACTATAAAATAAACTCAAATAAACACACTCTCACACAATTGCTTGGAAATAAACTCACATAAACATCATATTAATATTCGGAACAAAATACACATTATAACAGAAATTTGCATAAAGGAACAATCTCACAATAAGATAGAATCGCAAGCCTCTTCGAGGGGGCAACCTCCTTCAACACTTCATTAATTTGCAAAAATATGAATACATTGGTGCCTTCTCGAGTATTTAAAGAGTTCCCTTCCATGGTTGGCTTACATGCAAAATGCCACCTGGATTACATGCATAATGCCACCTGAATTACATGCATAGTGCCACTCGAATTACATGCACAATGCCACTTGAATTACATGCACAAGGCCACCTTACATAACCTATCTACCATGTGTTACATAAAAAGGGTGCCATTTGTCATAGGCACTATATAAGCTAAAACTTAGAACATTACAAAATATTAATCATGGGTACTACCCACGTTATTTAGGAATTATTACATCATGGAAGTTATTACATTAAGGGTTAGGATGGGATCCTAACAAATTTAATACTATAGGTCTTTGATGCTTGACCATAAATGATCATTAAGTGGTTATAAAATAATATCTATAATTTGTGGAAGGAAGCACAAATTATAGCTAGCCATATACTTTTATAATATTTTTTATGATAAATTGATATTGAAATCTTCTATGATGACTATCATATCTTTTAAGCTTATAGCAAATAGTAAACTTGTCAAATTCATCAATAGATTATTTATTGTTGTTGTTGATGCTACATATATATTGATTACTATGAATTATACTTGTGGAATGACTATTTTTGTGGCCATATTTTCTATGGTGGTTCTTTAAATATTTAGATTGGAGGTTTAATTTTTTTCTTGCAAGTGTAATAATGCCATGTATGTTGTTTGTCATATAATTGAAAGTTTAAAATTTGTTATCAAGGGCTTAGTGGGGCATATGTGTTTCTTACAAACATAATATGTCAACTCCCATTAGATCGTAGTCATACAAAGCATTTTTCATATATGCATAAAGGCTATATGTGTTTAAGGACGAGTGAGATATATGAATTTTATTCTTTGAGACAAATCCCATTATCTGATCCCTATGTTCGTATGTAATTTCTATTTATAAATTATGCATTTCATGTATGATCTATTACTTCACAATGAATTTATCTTGTGTATGAGGGTTTACAAAGAATAATGATTGGATGGTTGTAACAAGAGATATCATTGTGTACACTAGTCCATGTTTGTATACATAATATGGACCAAACGTTGGTGTCCTTAATATGGATCAAAATTTTATTTGCATAATTTTAAACCCAATTATTTAAAAATGGTACGTGTACATGTTAGCTACATTAGAAATTATCTATAAACTCTTCCATGTCTTGTTTTTGTATTTATCAATATTGTTTTTCCACTACGTAATATAGGGATCCATTCTTGCAAGATGTGTATTGATATCATGAAATTTGATCCATATGGTACTAACTTCTCATGTTGTTCTATATACCTTAAATATACAATATGTATTATTCACAAATTTTTCATGCATGATATAATTTCCTACATGTATTTCAACTAGTATGTTTAGTTTCAAGACAAGCTAAGAAGCTAATATCATAATCTCATCATAGTAGAAGATAACTATCAAGTTATTATAATCCTCATAAACTACATAGATGACAATGACATCACTTTTAATAATTAGAATATTCTATTATTGTTTGTTTAATGTCCTTGTTCTGATAGAAGAGATAGAAAAGCATAAATTAATCAATGTTGGTCACATATAATTGCTATTAATGTCTATAAGATGCTAATCTATCTATGAATTTTTACACCCTTTATTTACAATGAAGATAAATGTTTTGTCATTTTGTCATATTATACTATGCAATCCATATCATATGATATTCTCACTTCAAAATTTGTTAAAAAAAAAAGCTCTTTGGTCATGAGAAAAAACAAAAAATTAGATTCTTTCATATGTTTAGCTTAATAAATGTCTCTACAAAATATCAAGTTGACACCTTCAAAATTTGTGGCTTATTTGCTCTTTATATTCCTTAGTTGCTTATCAATATCATATAAGAAGCAACTACCATTTAGAGAAAATTCATCATTTATAAGTAGGAGATATAGTTACACATATTATTTTTCTAGTTTGTCTAATGTTTCACTATCAATAGAGTTAAAACTAGATTTATTAAAAGATAAATAATGTGAAATGTGTTGTTCCACTGTGTTGTTCCTTTGAGAAGGGGGACAAATTTTATGATTATATGTTCAGTATTTTCAGAATCTGCTACTGTTTTTTATGTTTGATTCAAGTTCCAATATTTACAAAGTTGGATGTAGACTATCAAAAGGGGATTAAACTAGTATAAGTACTTTCAAGACATTTTACAGGTATAGACAAGGTAGAAATAGAAAACACCAAGTTATGAAGTAGTGGAACTTTAATTCAGGAGAGAGGAAGTAGCAAAAACAGTAGGGATTAACTGGAGGAAATACTAAGCCCAGGAACTTGTAAGGATTACAAATATTGAGAGTGATTGATGGTAGGGTTAGCATGATGGAGGATATGGCAGATTTGGTGGACTATTCCCCAAATCCAATGACAAACGTTCCTATATTCCCTGTAGAATATTTTTTGATAGCTAAGTGGAAGTCACAGAGGGAGAATGGCCATTTAATTGAAACTAACTTTAGTCAGGGATCAAAAAGTAACACAAATGAGGACCTATTTCTAGATGGGATAAAGATCCTCTCTTAGTTGTACGATGGTGATTCAGGCTTTATGGCAGTCCGATCTTGGGAGGTCTCCTCGAATAAAAGCTTCCAGGACATAGGTGATGGTAAGTTCAACCCTTTTCTAGATATCGGCCTCTTGGAAGGGATCATGGCAGGGAAAAAATGTCTAGGTAGGGAAAATGAGGAGGAACCATTAATTACAAACAAATCAAACAATACCAATAAAAGGCAGAAAAAGTGTGTTAAGACTAAAAAGGAGAAAGTAAATTTGGTTTTAGGTGAGGATATACTGCTAGACAGGGTTCTAGAAATGGAAGGAAAAACTCCAACAGGAAGATTCTATGGAAGATTATACTCAGAAAAAACTATAGCTCAATGGGTAGAAAGGGAATGGAGTCCAGCAATAGGATATTCTCCAAGTTTCTATATTCTGGTAAGAGGATGGTTAGCTTTTTCATTCAGATCAAAAGAGGATGCAGATAAAATATTGTAGAGAAGATGGTCTTGGGACTCATATGCTTTGTCTTTAAAATGGTGGTCCCCTTGTTTTAACCCAAGAAGTGAGTCCAAATCAATTCAGCCTATATGGGTCAAGTTACCAGGTTTACCATTAGAGCTTTGGACATGTAGGATATTGAAGGAAATAGGTAATCAGCTAGGATCATGTGTGGACATTGACCAAGGGTGCCTGAGTGGCTCCTCTCGAACTATTGCAAGGATGCTAGTGGAGCTGGACCTTCGGGAAGGTCTCCTGGAGACAATTGAGATTAGAATTGGGAAGTGGCATTATGACCAAATTCTTGATTATGTGAAGATACCTTTCCGCTGTGCTAGATGTCATGTCTATGGTCATTTAGTAGCAGAATGTGGACTAAAATTCATAGAAAGGTATGGGGGTAAGATTTTTAAATAAATCACAACCCTGGAGGGAGAGTGGATGGTTTAGAAAATCACTTGGAGGGATTCAATAGTAGATATTTAGGTCGGGTTCAAACTCCTATAGATGAAAATGGTGGTCAGGAGATTGGTATAAGAAATGTTGCAGATGATCCCCATATCTCCAATGCTCAGAACAAAGGAGATAGAAGAGACTCAATCTTAGATCAGAGGGAGGAAACACATGTTCAAGCAAACACAAGGGAGGCAAATACCTCATTGATACCACAGGTGGTAACCCAATTACACAGCAATCCTCCCAGTTTTATAAATTATAACTCTGATTTAAGAACAAACTTTGTTGAAGAGCTATTACCCCCCTTCCAGGACAGGTCTATGGGGTCTGATAAACAAAAGGTTTCTACAAAGAGAAGTGGTATCTAGAAAGAAGATATGAATATCCAACATCCTAGTAATAAGGGGCCTCTTAGCATTCCAATTTTTCTTCATTAACAAATTCCACATCTCTACTTTCATCTTCTTTTGAAGGTAGAGAGTCTTTAAAGGGGTCTCACAATTATTTTCTCAGATCACACAAATCAACAACTTTCTTTTAGAAGGGATAAATCGCAGGAGGACTTAGCTTGGATGTTAACTCACATGCCTTAGGGAGATCAAACATTCAACTGGCAAAGGATCAAGCTTTGAGGGAAGTAAATATAGGGAAACAAAAATCAATAATAGGGGCACTTAGAGCAGGAAAAACCCTAGAATTAGTTAAATAATGTTAATCCTCTCTTAAAATATTTGGGTCTGAGCAGCACCTCAAAAAAGACTGCACTAAGGAGGTTAATGCAACTTCATCTTCTAGATATTCTATTTCTTCAAGAGACTATGAGAGTGGATGTGAAAGTGGAAAGCATACTCCACACCCTTTTAAAGGATTGGGAATTCATCTCTTTGGAATTCGAGGGAAGATCAGGTGGCCTTGTACTGGGGTGGAATAAGAGGAATTTCAGGTTTATAAAATCTACTTTTCTTACATCAGGAATAGGAGTGGAGCTCTTCTCTATGGAATTGTGGGAATCCTTTGTGTTGGTAAACATTTATGGCCCTTATGAAAATAAAATTCCTTACTAGGATACCCTATTTGCCAATAACTTTCTGCAGCATGGGAATCTTATCCTTGGGGGTGATCTAAATTTCACTTTGAATAGAGCTAAGATATGGGGGACAACAGCAAGAAGTGACCCACAAGCTAGGTTTTTTAAACACAATTTTGAATTTGCAGACTTGGTAGATGTTTACCAATCAAAATTACTCCTACATGGAGCAACAATAGAGCAGGTGATGATTATGTGGCAAAAATATTGGATCGATTCTATGTATTCGATTCCCTGATGATGAACGGGGAGAAAATCAGAACCTAGGTGGACCCTTGTGGAATCTCAGATCATTTCCCTATTTTGCTCCAAATAGGCAACCCGTATAGGAAACCTCCAAGCCCTTTCAAATTCAATTCAACTTGGATGTAGGACACAGATTTTCAGAATCTGGTTAAAGAAGAATGGAACTCTTATGATGAAAACTTGGGAAGTTTAGCCTGCTCTCAAATGATAAAAAGCCTGAAGAAAGTTAAAACAGTTGTTTCTAAATAGGCTCATAATAAGTATAGGCAACAAATGCAGGAACTCCTATTAGAACAACATATTGCCAATTCTTATGATAGAGTGAATGAGGTCGGTATTTCAGAGGACTCCAAATCAACCATCAGAGCATTGGAAGGAAAAAATAGTAATATCTTGCTTGCTCAAGAAGCCCAATGGAGGCTTAAAAGTAGAGCTATATGGATGGATTTAGGGGACGAAAACACCAAATTCTTTCAAAATTATGCAAATCACAGGAAAAATATTAACACCATATGGGAATTGCGCAATGGAGAGGGGTCAAAAGCTAGGTCCTTCAAATACCTCGCAGCTCTTGGCATAAATCATTTCAAGCACTTGTTTAAATATCCCAAAATGGTAAACTTGGCTGAGATCTTAAAACATATAACCTTCTTTCCAAGTTTTGCAGACGAGGCTACTAATGAAATGATTCTTGAGAAAGTGTCATTGGAGGAATTAAAAGAAGTGCTTTAATCCTTTCAGAAGGACAAAAGTCCTGGGCCAGATGGTTGGGGGGTAGAATTCTTCTTGGGTTTCTTTGACTTAATTTGGGAAGACCTGATTAGAGTTATTGAAGAAACTAAAGCTTCAGGGAAGATCCCAGTGGATTTCAACTCAACCTTCATAGCTTTGATTCCAAAGAAGGACTCTCCAATTTCTTTCGAAGACTTCAAACCTATTTCCTTGTGCAACTGCCTCTATAAAATTATTGCCAAAATTATTACCTTGAGGTTAAAAAGAGTTTTTTCTAATTCCATCTCCAGTGAGAAATTCGGGTTTCTAAATGGGAGGCAAATCCACGACGCTGTAGGAGTGGCCCAAGAAGGGCTGCATACTATAAAAACAAAAAGACTTCCTGCTATAGTTGTAAAATTGGATCTTTCCAAAGTTTTTGACAAGGTTAATTGGTTGTATCTGAGGATCATGCTTCTTCACATTAGGTTCAACCTTCGATTTGTAAATTGGATCATGGGATGTGTGACCTCTGTCTCCTTCACTGTATTTATAAATGGTTCTACATATAATTTATTTTCCTCAGAGCGTGGAATTATGCAAGGTTGTCCCTTATCTCCATTTTTATTTCATTTGGTGGCTGAAGGTTTGAGCAGGGCTATCAAAGAAGCTAAGATAATAGGGTAGATTAAAGGAATTCAAATGAGTACATCATTATCTCTAACACATCTCTTATATGTAGATGATGTTATTTTGTTTAGTGTTGGTTCTTTTAGGGACATAAGCAAGCTTAATGATATTCTAAGGAGCTATTGCTTTGCCACTGGTATGGAAATCAATATGGGAAAGTCTACAATGTCATGTTTTGGCCTGGTGGAAGAGGAGGAAATTTTTTTTCAGAGAATTCTTTCTTTTCCTAAGACTAATTTCCAATCAGGGATAAAATATCTAGGATTTTGTTTGAAGTCAAATAACTATGGCATAAGAGATTGGGACTGGCTGGTGGAAAATGTCGATAAAAGGATTTCTATGTGGTGTAATAGGTGGTTGTCAATTGGAGGTAGATTAACTCTTGTAAAATCAATCTTGGAGGCAATCTCTGTCTACTGGCATGGCATGGCTTTCATCCCAGCAGGGGTAGAAAAAATCAGAAAAAGGTGCTTCAAATTTCTGTGGAATGGAAAAAAGGACAAAGCAGCCATTCTTTTAGCCAAATGGAAATCAATAGCAAAGCCAAAGGATGAGGTAGGTTGGGGTATTAAAAATATCCATATTTTTGGTAAAGCACTGGCTCTAAAAAGCTTATGGAGACTGCTTACTCAAGAAAACCTATGGAGCAAAGTCATCAAGGCAAAATATATCGAACCTCTTTCTATGGAAGAGTGGATAAGGAAACCCGACAAGTGCATCGTAAAGGTGTCTAACTTTTGGAAACCTGCTATTCAGGCCTTTCCACTTCTGGGAAATTGGTTGGCTTGGAAAATAGGAAATGGTGAAAAAGTGAGAATTAGGGAAGATCCTTGGGTTGGTTGTGGCAATGAGCATAGACTTTCCGAGGACCTCTTACTTTCTCTCCACAATGCAGGTTTTTATACTCTTTCTCGTGTGGCAGACCAAGACACTACTACCATATGGCAGCAAGGTTGGATGAGTGTGCAACATCTGGGTCTTGAAGGCAGGAAGGCTGAGTCATGGCAAGCTTATGTGAAGGCACTTCTCATCAGTCATACTAGGATCAGACCAACAGTGGATGATGAGCTGGTTTGGACAAAAAATACTAAGAGGGGTGTTTATACTACTAGGATGGGATATAAAGACTTGTTTGCACATGATAGGCAGGGGGACAATATATTGTGGTGGAAAGCAATTTGGAAGGTAAAGACGCCTTTAAAAACCAATTTTTTTTATGACTGGCCATCAATAATAGAATTTTAACTTGGGATGTTTTAATGAAGAGGGGGTTTCAAGGTCCTGGAAGGTGTACACTCTGTCATAAGGAGCTTGAAACTATCAACCATTTATTGGTTGGTTGTGTTTTCACAAAGTATGTATGGCAGGAGATTGAGGTGATAACTGGGAGCATAGGTACTTGGCAAGGAGACACATTGGAACATTGTTTGCAGCAGTGGTTTGATTCTAAATATCTAAAGTCCTACAGGGCCCTCCCTTTTACAGTGGCATGGGGAGTATGGCTAGCAATAAACTCGGATATTTTCCAAGCCTCTTCTCAACTAGCATTTCAAATTGCTACTCAGATCCGTTCTTTCATTACTGATATTGTGAAACCTACTGTGCAAAAAGGCCCAAGAAAAACGAAAGCTTCCAATGTCAACAAAATAGCTCCCTAGGGTTTTTTTGATGGTGCTTTTCAAGGCACCCCTCTTATGTGTGGGTCATGGGGAATCCTCTTTCTTAAGGATTCTCATTTCATTTAGTTTAAGGCTGGCCTAGGAGGGGGCACAAATAATTATGTCGAATTAATTGCTTTGAAGTTACTCTTGAAAATTGCTCTGGACCACCATGTTCAACAACTCCAAGTTTTAGGAGACTCCTTGTTGGTCATCAATTGGATGAAGAAAACATTCAGAATGGATAACATAACTTTGCAGCCAATTTTTCAACAGGTAAACATTTTGGCAGATGTCGTAAACCCCATATCCTATACTCATATCTACAGAGAACTCAACTCTGGGGTGGATGCTTTGTCAAAGGAAGGTCTGCAGCTGGCGCAAGGAAGATGGGAGCTGATGGAAATAAAGGATGGTGTGACTATCCAAGAGACAATGATTTATTTGCTCGATAATTAAAAAAAATAAAAAATGGGAGGCATATTCTCGTACGCTTTTCCTTTCCTTCTGGTTTTCACTTGTAGACAAAGTAGCTGAGCATTATTGACACCTTTGTGTAGATGTCTTATGGGAAATTTTTAACTCTTAGCCCTTCCTTGATGGTACTAAGAAAATTTAGGTGGGTACAGCCAGTGTGTTTCTTGCCTGGTTATTACAGCTTGCCTTGGGCAACTTCACAATGTAATTTTCTTTTTCTAGTGAAATAGAAATTATGATTTTTTTTGGGGAAAAAAAATAAAAAACTACATAGATGACAATGACATCACTATTAATAATTAAAATATTTCATTATCGTTTGTTTAATGTCCTTGTTCTGATAGAAGAGAGAGAAAATCATAAATTAATCAATGTTGGTCACATATAATTGCTATTAATGTCTATGAGATGCTAATCTATCTATGAATTTTTACACCCTTTATTTACAATGAAGATAAATGTTTTGTCATTTTGTCATATTATACTATGCAATCCATATCATATGATATTCTCACTTCAAAATTTGTTAAAAAAAAAAGCTCTTTGGTCATGAGAAAAAACTAAAAATTAGATTCTTTCATATGTTTAGCTTAATAAAGGTCTCTACAAAATATCAAGTTGACACCTTCAAAATTTGTGGCTTATTTTCTCTTTATATTCCTTAGTTGCTTATCAATATCATATAAGAAGCAACTACCATTTAGAGAAAATTCATCATTTATAAGTAGGAGTTATAGTTACACATATTATTTTTCTAGTTTGTCTAATGTTTCACTATCAATAGAGTTAAAACAAGATTTATTAAAAGATAAATAATGTGAAATGTGTTGTTCCACTGTATTATATGATGTTTTTCTTATGTATGTAATATCAAGCCCTTTTTAACTCTATGTCTCCTTCTGTTCGTGTTCCCTGGGGCCCTCCCACCCTCCTTCCCATGGCTTGTGGTTTTTCCTCTGTTGCATCCTTTGGTTCTTTCAATTTCCTCGTAAATCTACCTCATGTGTAAAGGGATTTCATGGTCTATAGAAATCCTCAAATTTACTGCTCCATCTTCCAGGCCTTGTGTGGGATGTTGTTCTGGTCCTATTTTTTTGCATCCTTGCATTCATCCCTAGGAAATATGATTCTTCTTAGAATTTCATCTGCTCCTCTTGCCATCTCGGTGAGGTTTTTTTTGTTTGGCGGTTTTGGTCTCCGATTTTTCCTTGGTAGGATATCGATTTCTAGTTTTTTCCTGAGCAAGATTTTTCCTTGGTAGGATATCGATTTCTATTTTTTTCCTGAGCAAGATTTTTCAAATTGTATTATTCCTGCATGGGTAGGAAATTTCAAATTCCTTGCTTAGGGTTGTTTTCTATTTTCCTACTTTGTACGATTTTTTAAAATTATTTCTAGTTATTTTCCGCATGGATGGGTTTATCTATGTCCCTACCTCGGGTGGGTTTTTAATGTAATTTTCCTTCGGCCTATCCTTTGGCCTATCTTCGGCCTATCCTTCAGCCTTTCCTTTGGCCTATCCTTTGGTCCATCCTCTGGCCTTCATTTGGTCTGTTGTAATAAGGTTTTTGGGTCCATTTCAAAACCCACTTTTAATAAATTTGTAACTCATCAAAAAAAATCAAGCCCTTTGTTTTCATTAAATCAAATTTAATTATAACATGATAAATACACATAATTATATGGTATATTTCCTTTCCTATGAATTCTTACTATATTTTTCTATACCATTTTAAAACAAATATAATGATCTCTTTATTTTTATCACAATATCTTTAAAAAAATCTTGTTACATTTTCTTAAGAAATTTTTTATTTTGATATAACTAAATTTATCAATAATTGTTGAGTGCTACATGATTTGGAAGCCAATTTCAACATGGATTTGAAATTACATATTTTAGATCTTGTAAATATGTATTTAAATTATATTTTCCATGGGGGTTATTTCTTTGTGTTCTTCACAAGGCATGACATCATTTGCATAGCTAGTTTCTATCTCTTCTATTACAAAGTAAAAGCACTCCTATATTTTTTGTATGTTATATATAAACTTTAATTGTTTACCCATAGAATGCATATATAGCTTAGCATGCTTCAAAAATATTTTTTAGTGTGCTTTCATAATTGGAAAATGAAATGTACAATATTTCTCTATAATTATTTTTATAGTTTATATATATTGTGTTGGGATGCATTACATCACATGATGTGATAAATATGGTTAAAAAACAAAGTGAGTGACTATAACCACTAATGTAGGAGTAGTTTTTGTAGTTATTAAGTTAGTAATATCACTAATATAGTAAGAAGTGATAGTTAATGTTTTAATTTGTTACAATGATGTTATGCAAATTAAAATTTATTGAAAAACTTGAATATCAATGAAAATCAAGTGAAGTGTTTTGATAATCAATATTTGGTATTAGAGTAAGATGATCTATTGAAGGGATGGTGAAGAAATACTCTCACCTTGCTTCATGATGAAAAATTTAAAACTCCAATATTCCTATATGTGGGAATATTTTAGATCCACCTCTTGTAATGTGTTTTCCAAACCAAAACAATCATAGGTCCATCAATTCTATGGAAAATATGTAGGTAGAAATTAATTGTAAGCAATGTACGATTAGATAGAATTTAAATTTCAATATGGTGTTGTTGTGAGTGCACTTATACAACACCACTTGCTTCTACAATTTGTCCTAGAAGGTAAAATATGGGCAATGGAGGTTTTGAGTTTCTCATTTGTAATGCATAGGCTTGAACACAATTGTAAGAGAATGAGTATGATGGAAATAATTGTATTGAGTCTAATACATCGATGTTGTTGAATATGATAGTCTTACAAGTTGTGAGTGGAAAGAATGGTCATAGACTACCTTTGGGGCCATATAGGTGTCCTATGGTGGTAAACCTATTTTAGGTGGTATTGTCAAGGGAGCCCTTCATATACATAGCATCTGACCTAAGAGAGAAGAATTGATACTTACAAGTGGTCTCAATGCTATGCTTGGCTAAGGTCATTGATAATGCAACAAATCCCCACCCTATGGGGTTACAATAGCTTCTGCCCATTATGGTGAAGCTTCTCAACAATCACATATCTTTTTGGGAAAACTAATACTTTTGTGTGTGGTTGGGATAATTACAAATGTAGACAATGTTTTATCATAGCATACATTAGGAATGTTAATCCCATCAATGTAGGATACCCTATGGAGCATTTATTGGGCCACATAAAAGGTTATCATTGAGGCCCTTGCTCACATGGCCCTCAATATTGTGGCACTCCTTGTTCCCTTCATGGCCTCTTAAATTACATCTCTAAAATCCCATATTTTTTATAATGTAAAACCAATAAGATATGTAGTTGATCAGTATTTACAAGCATGGAAGACCATTCCAAATTTTTATAACTACTTATCATGCACTAAAAGAGAATCTTCTCTTAAATAAAATGAATGCATAGGTCCTTTTTATGTTGCTTCAAATCCTTACAATTCTCTTTAGCCTATGTTTGGTCCTATAAGAAAAAACATATTGTAGGAGCATATCACCACTAGATACTCTTTTTATGAGTAGTGTGAAGGAAATAACTCATCTTATTAACAAAAAGATAAATCTAGCTTTATTTCAAAAGCATAGTTAGAGAAAGGTAGATAATTGGTATATTGAGATAGTTATTCCTCAAAGTCATCCCTTGCATGCTCAATCTGATGAAAATCATGATAAAAAATATAATTCAAGTTTATCTACTAAAGGGAAAGGTTGAGAGAATTACCATTCATAAAGTTCATGGATATCATGGATGAAGGGATCTTATAGTCATACATTAAGTGGAGCTATAAATATTTAATATAACTTGAAAGAAGAGGTGATTGTAGATGTGATATTATCTCCTCTAGAAGATGTCATGGATTGAATACCCCACTCTACAATACCATTTCCTTAGTGGGCCAAAACATTGTTTGACATACAATAGAAGGTGATATAGAATGATATCAAAAAGGATGAGCACTACATCAAATGGATGTAGAAGCTTTACAAGTACATGGAGCCATACATGTCGTATTCTCCCAAGGCTACTTACATGGACTATGTGGACCTTGATCTACGTAGTATGTGCTATAGGACCATTTTTTGTGGAAGAAACAAGGGCTTGGGATGACAAGTATTTTAATGGGAGTTATGATAGGCTTGTTAAATCCAAGGACCTAATATATAGAAAGCTAAGAAATAAATAAGGTAATGGTCACAAATGAAGACAATAATGAAGAATGCGATCTTGCAATACATGATGAAAACCCTCCGACAACAATAGTGAGGAGGAATATATTTATTGAATTGATTAAATATCGATCCTTGTGAATGGATGTGTGTATCTCTATTCATAGAGGATATTTAGTGTGGTCGTAATTTCCATTGTATTGTGTTTGATATACTACGTGGAGGTCCATGCCACACTCATTTTATTATTGGTTGTGTACTTGGAGTGCATGATTGGTGGTATGTGGCACTCCTAAATATTATGCAAGATAAGTTCACATTGATGGAGAAAGGAAATACTAATCTTTTGTAATGTTTAATATGCCTAGGATTTTTAAAGGCGATATTCAGTAGGAACTAGGTAACCAAAGATCGAATATATTTTTTGGGAGTAGTAATATTGATCACATGGACAAATGAAGCTCTATGCCTCACTCAAGGTGAATGGTTGAGTTTATTCCATTCATAAGATGATTTAAATCACTAATGACTAGCTTGACTAATTATCTATGATTGGTTGTGTGTGTCCTCAATAATAATTGTTGTGAACAATAGTGTATGACTCTATTTGCAATTGTAATTTTGGATAGAATGTGTGTCCCTATCCAATTATATTGTATGACCATGGATAGAAGAGTTTATCCTTATCCTTGGTTAAGTTTCCAATGAGGCCATTTCCACTAAATAAGCATAATGAGGTAAATCCCACTATTGCTTGTTGTAAATAGTTGAGTGTAGTCCTATTTATACTCTAAGTGTAGTTGATGAACTATTGAGTGTAACCTAGTTCATCATATAAAATTATTTGTAGTATCCCCACCCATGTTTAGATCATGATTTAATTAAGGGAAGAATTTTAGGATTTATAACATCATATGTTGTGATAAATAAGATAAAAACAAAGTGAGTAGTTAAAACCACTCACATAGGAGTAATGTGTGCAATTAGTAAGTTAGGAATTTTACTAGAATAGTGAGAAGTGATAATTAATGTGTTAGTTTTACAACCTATATTTAGAAACTAAAATGTATTTAAAACTTGAATATCAATGAAAACAATCAAAGCATTCTAATTTTTAGCATGTTGTACTTGACAAGCCTTTTTTTTTTATACTTTGACAAGTCTTTATTTTTCTTGGGCCTATGATTGAATTTGATAAGGCATATATGATTTAGCATGTCAAGATGTTGAAAATAATATTCAATTATAGAAGGGCATGACATTTATGAATCACTATGTTTTTTATTGAAGAAGTTTTGAGGATTTATAATAAAAGTTATTTTATTGGGTGGTGATGTGTTTATTGATGGATGAATAAAAAAACAAAGATAATGGTATGTGTGTTGCCTACTGTGACAACATCTATTGTAAATTAAGAAGCATATTTCAAAATTTTCGTATTATTTTATTCACATCAATGTTGCTATTTTCATTCTCTTTACAAACTCTTGAAACATATTTTCATTGACTTGTCCACTTTTGTAATATAAGAGGTATACCATGTTGTTATGGCATATGCATTATGTATAAGTGTTTGCAAGCCATATCAATGGCATATTTTGGGTAAGAATATTATTTTAGGTGTGTTATGACTTCCTCATTAAAAATACCACTAGTTGTTTCAAGATATACCTTAGTGCTTCAAGGCACTCCAATTTAATTAGTTTTAGTTAATACGAAAAAGCATAAAAATATGTGAGCTATTCATACTAATTTTTTGTAGCACAATTTTTAATAGCTTTGAATTTTTCATTGCATTTTTATTTTTTTATTTCAACGACCCAAGTATTTTTGTGCTTCTCATTGGGCCCATTTGAAATTTTTTGGTTATAACTCATATGGTGGTGTTTATCAAAGGTTAGAATCAAAGAAATCGATATTATAAGTTAGGTACCTATTTATGAATCTTTTAATTTCTATAAGTTAGGTATCACTCCATGTTCATGCATATTGTCTTTTTTTTATAACTCTTACAAAAAATATTTTGTGATATTTCCAAAGAATATGGAGTCTTGTATTATCAAATTTTTAAGCAATTTATCATGTGATTGTAATAACTACTATAAGTGACAAAGTCCTTTCTTACAATGAAGTTAATGACACAATATTCTATTTATTTGTGTTCTTACTTGCTATTTTCAATGTATATATTGAGAAGTTTATCTATCAATAACAACCAATTATGTTTTGTATAGAAGGTTGAAAATTTTGGTGGGCCTAATTGTCTTATCGTTGTAAACATATTTTTCTTCAATTATCACAAATAGTTAGGTGAAACTTGTATATGTTTGAAGTCCATAAAATGAAATTCATATTTCAAAATTCAACCTAAGTTTGGCTTGCATTTGGCATATTTTCTAGAAGTTATTAATCTTATAGTTGCCCTTTCCTAATTCACACTACACTCTTGCAAGGTCCTTGTTTATGACTATTTGCACTATTCTAAAAGTATAATATTTATTAGATATGCTAAATCTTGGTTGCTACGTAGAAAATTTCATAATTTTACGTGAATATTTTTTTGTTTTTACATCACATGGATCCTCAAATAACTATGTTGGAAGGTAATTCTTCTACATGTATATCGCTAAAGTTTTAAAGTGGACATCATCCTTATGTAAGAGCACTTTAAATGATTGAGATACAATAAAAAAAATTAATCCTTTTTATGTCAAGTTCATTATTCTCAAGATTAATAACATACACAATATATTCAAATATAAACTCATAAAAAATATCTTGGTCCTTGCACCACCAAAATGTATATGGATTGAGTATTATAAAATTGTAAATAATGGATAATAAAATAGATGAACCTATTAGTTCTATGCATATCAATAATTTTTATTCTCAGTGTCTTCTTAACTTGGCATTAATTATAGTTTTTATTGTTTTCTTCTCATTTATTTTTTAATAATTTTTATTTATTTATAGTTTCCTCTGTCTTTCTATTTTTCTAATCTATCTAGCATTTATATCTTTCCTATATTGATTCTATTTCATCTTTTATTTTTTCCTTTTATTTATGTTGTTTTGCATGATTTTGTTTCTTTAAGTATCAAGTTAACCTCAGAATCGCCTTATAAAAAGGAGATCTCATCTACTTAATCACATAGTCTTATTTTCTCTTTTCAATCATGTTTATTTTGATCTCATTTCTATGCTTTTATCTATATTTTTTTGGTGTCACAATTGTTGATTGTCATATATTAATTCTTACATGAATAATTGGTCTTGTATCTTATTTGCTTTGTATTTGTGTAACTTGATTTAAGATTAGAAATAGCCAATACTTTACCTTAATAAGTTATTGATTCTTTATTGGATATTTTCATGTCTTAAGTGAATATTGTCTTATTGTAGTTGCCTATCCTTCACATGTCATGTCACTTCCCCAAAAGGGGACATCATGCTTACCTTTTTAATTGTCAATATTATATTCCTACCACTAGGGTATTCATATCCTCTATCATATCTCTATGATAGGGATACCATAATCATCATTTTTTTAATTTGTAAGTTACTTTTTAATATACTTATGTTTTTTTATTTTTGTCTTAGAGGGTATCTTACATGGTAATGTTCCATGGTTATGGGTTAATTCTATATTTTTTTATTTACATGTATTAATACAATTCCATTTAAGTGTCTTAAAGCAAAGTACTTATTTCTAAACTCATACTATCTACCTTATGATACATTAATAGGGAACCTAGGCTATATTTCAAAATAATATCATATATAAAATAACATAATAAAGATAAATCATACACATGCATAAAATTTAATAATTACATAAGAATAAGCCAATAAAATTTTCATATATATCTTCAATTTTTAAAAAATATACGTACAATAGTGGGATGAGTTTTTAACATTCTCTATCACTAATATACTCATCATCTCAAGCGTGTGTTCTCGTGGTCTCTATATATGTAAGATGAGCACTAAGAATTAACTTTATGGGTGGTGAAGAGTCTCATCCTCCTACATATAGGACAAGGATGGAATAAATTTTTTTTCTTAAGTAGGATGACAATGAGCCATGTTGGTTGGATATTTTGGTTCTCTTTATTTATCTAGTTGTTATATCTTTGTCACCTTTCTTAGTTGTTTTTTCTTGTTAACTTTCCCAAAACCCCAAAATAAGGATAGAATCATATTTAAGGGACATATTTACACATGTCCTCCAAACCATGTATCCTTAAGATAAACAATTTTAATATCATAAATTTAAGTGGGGATTGTGATCCTTGATCATTTTTTTGGGTTTTCGATGTGGTTGCAATCCTAAGATGTTTTTATACCTAGGGTTAAGATGACACATTATTTGAACTAACAATTACAATTTTATGACTCTAAAAAGAGCATAATTCAACTATCAACCTCAAAATGTAAATTTATCCTTTTCATCTACTATAAAAATCCACTTGATGTTCTCATTTTCCCACCAAATAGCTATTACAACCATTTACATGCTCTAAAAGTTGTATAACCTCTATTACTACTTCAACATGTGAACTATGTTCTTTCTTTCCCTCTCTTGTTCTTGTAGGTATAACCAAAGCCATCAACTATTGGTTCATTGTCTTCCATGGAGGAGGATAGGACATTCTACTAGGATTTGTAGTCAAAGATCAAGAGTTACCACTTGAGGATGAGTTTTTGAGGTATATCAAATCATTTGCATATATTCTAAGTGTGATCTCTCCTTAAAAGTCAATGCCTTTATTATGATTAATTATGGATCTTTTAATCTTCTTGTGGTGTAGTGGTAAATGCCCGAGTTTTGGTATAGGGCTAACCCGAGTTCCATCTTTTCCCCTTGTCTCCCATTCTAGTGAGATCCATATAAAAGGTATAGTTTGAGGAATTTTAGTTTTTAGATTTAGCCCTATGTGTTAGTAGATTTACTAAGGTAGTTTTTATGTTAGTTTTTTCTATCCACATAAAATTGAACAATCTTGTCATAGCATTTTTATTTCTCTTAGGGTCATATTAAAAATATATTTTTGTTCTATTATGAGGGTTTCGGTAGTTGGCTTGCTTAAGGATAGAAACTTTGAAAAACTCTAGTTGCCCTTGAGTAAAATTTATGCTTTTTCTTTATGGTCCCTCTTGCTTCTTCCAAGGGATTTAGAATGACTACTAGGTATAATAAGAAGCAAACTTTAGAATTCCTAGAAGTGGAGGAGAATCGCATTCAATCCATTGCTCATGAAAATTATATTGTTCATCCTCTATCATTTAATCATAATCATGAAATACAAATTAGAAATTGGACACATAAAGATTCTAATTATGATTAATAAAGAGATCTAAATATAGTCTTTAACAAACCTTCCAATTTTTTCATAGTATCCCAAAGTGCCTTGGGAGCATCTACTTTGGGCATTAGTTATGAACATCATATATCACCACTTAATATCCCAATCATGGGAAAAAATGTGAACACAAATGATAAACATAGAATATGTCTCCCCTAGGTTCCATGCTCATTTTAAGACTCATGTCAAAAACTAGTTGCATATATGACAACCCTTAGGAAAACTTTGGTCTATCAGCTAGATAGTCATATGCATGATACTAAGAAGTACATGGAGTCCTCTGGGAGATAATGCCCAATATCACTTATTTTTTAGGATTAAAAGAAACCCTTTACTACAATTTCTTATCCCTTATTAATTATTAAACCCCAATGCTCCTCTTCCTCTAACTCTAGTAGCTAGTCTTTCCCTCTATCTATTGATCCTATTTTCAAAAATATAAAAACTAATATCTATCCCTTGATGTGGAGGCTATAGAATTGTCCAACTTATTCCTAAATTATTTTATGATGGGATAAATAAAACCCAATCTCAAATGTCAATCATGACATCTACAAGATCAAGCATATGAAGAGAGGCATAACTTCTACATGGAAGCCAAGGATGAAGATTTTGCAAAGGAGGAGGTTCCCACATCACCAAGCTTGAGTAGGATATAAATACTATGACTCTCAACATTTGCTCTCAGGGGACTACAAGCTCATCACACTATATAGGTGCATGGCTTCATACAAATATAAGTCAATGTTTTGATTGATTTAAATAATAATCATAATTTCATCAATCACGATATAGCCAAAGCCCTAGAATTGTATATCAATAATTTGACTAGGATAAATTTCATGTGTTGGCTATGAATGGGGTTAAGGCTCAATTTGTGGGTTGTATTAATAATTTCAATATAGATGGGTATATGTACCTAGATCGATAACCTTTATGAAATGGATTTGAGTAGTTCAAATATCATCCTAGGAGCTCAATGGTTGTCTTAATTAGGGGATATTACTTTGAACCTATAGTAATTATATGTACCATGGATATAAAATGGTAATATCATTCATCTCTAGGATTTGTAATCCTTTCCATACAAGGTCATTAGCTCCCACAAAATGGAAGAATGTTGTTGAATAAGGATGATAAAGGCTTCTTTACTTATATTTGTTTCATGAAATTCATGTCCACCAAGTAGTCACATCATGTTATTCCTTCTAACATGTAGTCTCTTCTCATCAGATATGCTCTAATTTTTAATACCCCAAAGGTCTTCCACCCAAGTATACACATGATCATGCTATCCATATTATTCCAAGTTATTTACCCAATGTTTGTCCTTATCATTATTTCCAGCCCCAAATACTAGAAATTGAGAAGCTAATTCAAGATATGTTGGAGCAAGCTATCAATCATATTAATATATTCATATTTAGTTATTATGGTTGATGTAAGAATGATTATTGATGAATGTATCTTGATTTTCCCATTCAATAAGATTATTATCAAAGACCATGTTTCCTACTATTTTTAATGTTTTATTGGATGAAATGCATGGTACAAAGTTTTTACCAATTTTGACTTGCATTATGGGTTTCATAATATTAGAGTTAGAGAGGAGGATATTCCCAAAATTTCTTTCCATAAACATAATGGTCATTATGAGTTTTTGGTCATGCCTTTCAGTCTTACTCATGCCCCATCCAGTTTCTAGAGTTTAATGAAATCCATTTTCCATCCTCTTCTTTACAAATATGTATTACTATTTTATGACATCCTAGTTTATAATAATCCTTTGCAAGCCCATGTTCATCATGCCAAACAAGTGCTCCACCTTTTATAGCAACAACAATAATAAGTCAAGTGGTTGAAATATTCCTTTGGTGTGGCTAAAGTGGAGTACTTTGACCATACTATACCTCATGAAGGTGTCAATTTGAACCCTAAAAAGATCAATTTCATGCAATATTGGCCTCTACCTAAATCTCTCAAGAGTCTATGTATTTTTAGGTTTTCTAGGGTATTACAAGAAATTTGTCAAGAATCATGGAAATATTGCATTTCCTCTTATGGGTCTCACCAAGAAGGATCACTTCATCTAGTTTGAGAAGGTTACACAAACCTGCAATAGCTTAAAAAATACTATGTGCACCACTCCTATTCTAGAAACTCCAAATTTCAACAAGCATTTTGTAGAATGTGATGCGTCTAAAATAAGTATTAGTATTATTTTGATGTAGGATGATCACCCCTTGTCATTTTAAAGCAAATAGTTTTAGAAATAATTTGATTTCTTCTATATATGAGGAGGAGAGGTTAACCATCTTGCATGTAATGGACAAATGGGGGCCTTACTTTCTAGGATGGCACTTCATTATCAAGATGGATCATAGCAATATTAAGAACTTCTTGGGATAACATCTCTATTGTCGAAGATAAAATAAATGGTTGACCAAGATCTTGGATTATGAATTTGTAATTGAATATAAGAAAGGGAAGGATAATATGGTGGTAGATTCCCTCTTGCAAACATGAAGATACGATGATAGTAAATATTATCCCTAATCCCCTACCTCTATTGCTCTCCTAGATTTAATATGAATGGTATTTGGATCTTGAAATTGTCCTTTAGGTTCATGCTTGAAGGTAGTCACTCTCAAAATGTCCTTTAAGTTCACACTTAAAGGTAGTCGATCTCATAAATATCCTTTAGGATAACACTTAAAGGTAATCACTTATAAAAATATCATTTAAGGTAACTTAAAGCTAATAAATTATAAAAATATCCTTTAAGGTAACACTTAAAGGTGATCAATATTAATCACCTTTAAGAATTTACGTTAAATGCTTAAAGGTGACCAATTACAAAATATTCTTTTGTGTACATATATATCCTATGAAGGCAAATCTATTATCACTTAATTTCTTATCAATTAATTAGGCTAAGAAGAATTTTCTTAAGGGTGAATCACTTTATACAAAGCTATATATTTTTATTTCAAAAAAGTATCCTTTAAGGTAACACTTAAAGGTAGTCAGTCATAAAAAAATATCCTTTAAATTAAAACACTTAAAGATAATCAATTTCACAAAAAAAAACTTTTGGTAGTGTTTGGTGTTTCTTATCCTTTCATTCTAGCCCTTCATCTATTTCATATTCTCTCTTCCATATCTTTGTCTGATCTTCCTTTACTTGTCCTTAATTCAATATCATCTATAATCAATAAAAAATCAAATCTCTTATAAACCATCATATCAATCAACCCCCCCTTTTGTCCAATCAAAACCAAATACATTTTTTAATATTAATCAAGTTACCTTTAAATCTGTCATCCCATATCAATTAAATTTTCACCATTGCCCTCATATGGATCATAGTCAAATTGAGTTTCCTCTATTCAATATGTCTTTCCTTCTAAAACTTTTAGGGGCACACTTTTGCAAGGCAATATTAAATGTTATTTTAAATACAATTCTTAACATCACTTTAATCAATATTCACACCCCTCATCAACCTTAAGAACCAATGCAAAATTTAAGTATCTACATCAGTTATTTATTTATTTATTTATTTTACAATACATACTTCAAAAAAATATAAAGTTTAGACAACCAAATTTACACACTTTAGTCCACCATCACCTCCATCCACTAGCCTTCTAATAAACTTAATTAAATCCACTTTCCTTATAACCTAGAACAATTGGTGCTCCAAAAGCAATGGCACAATTAAGGCATTAATATCCCTTACAATTCTTTACAAAATTTCAAATAAATACTTCCATTATAATAGGCTCAAAAGATATTTTTAATGAGTATATATACCTATATTTCCATAATGATCAATGCCTCAAAATACAAAAAAATAATGCTTGGGTCTTTTAAATCATTTTACCATCAAAACCTGGTGTTTCTAAATTTTTTGAAATTTTGACGATAAAGTTAGCCTAATAGCATGTTAAAAAACAAAACCTTAATTCTAAAACCCTACATAAATCCACCCTTTGGTAAGTCCTAGGGAAAATTTGTAAAAATATTGTTAAAAATAAAATAAAATCAAAAAAGAGAAACAAACCTTCTAAGGAGAAGAAGAATTATCAAAAGAATTAAGTCATCATCAAGTCATTAACAAATATATTTTAGTAATCCTCCACCAAAAAAGGGGTAATCTATGTTCTTGGGTTATGTCTATTCTCCCCTTTTTTGCATCTATTAAATATTTATCTTTTAGCATTCATTATCCTTTTTAATTCGCATGTTTTCTATCCTTTTATATCAAGAAATATGGTTTTGGTTGTCAAAGCGAGAAAGTCATCATATTTGCTAAGTGTTAGTAAGGAGACATTGATAGTTTTACAAGAGGGTAAAATTTTGCCTCTGTGATAGAATTAGTCACTTTCTATCTTACATTTTGTCATTTTTGTTTTAGAGGATGAGATTTGTTTCTTTTGTGTTGTTATTAGGATCTTCTATTTTTGTTTGTCGATTAATTAGAAAAGAGAAAATTGTGAATAATATTTTAATTATGATTGAAATAGGGGAAAATTGGATTTTTTTTAGGCATTAAAATAAAAATTGCTTGCATTTTAGGGTAAACTTTTTATTACACCTTTCATGTCTAAAAAGGGAAGAAGGAGTTATTTTTCATCAAAAGTGCATCATTTAGTCTAGTTTTTATTTGCTACATTTTTGTTTGTGCATCGTAGATCAAAGATAATTTTAAATCCTAAAATAAAAAAGGCTTGTGCTAGATAGAAGTGGATCTTAGGAGGAAAATTGGTTTCATAGTTTTCTTAGAAACATAGTTGTTTATAAAAATACACAATAAACATAGTCTTAGTCTTCTTACTTTTATTCCCCCTAATCCCAAAGTGAGAAGAGGAAACATCAAAGACATTAGGATCTTCCCTTCTTCCTCCTCCTTTCCCCTCCTCACAATAATTTTTTGTGAAACTGATAACAATAATTTGTTTGTTTGTTGCATGCTTAGGAATGCTAATTATTATCAATAAAAATCTAGGCTAGATAGGCATAATTTAGATAATGTTTCTATTATTTTATTAAATACTTTAAATAGGGTATATGAAATAGGAATTAATCCCTTGCATAGATATTTAATAAATATGAAATTGGCTATTTTCAAAATGGCTATGAAGATAGACCAATTGGTTGTTCTATCTCTAAAATAGTTTCAAGTTATCCTGAACTAGAATCCATTATTGACTTGCCCTTTATTGAAGTCTTTTTAATAGATCTAGGATCATATCTTAAAGTGGTGATCTTGGCCAACACAAATTTCTCAATATTTTCTAGGTTTGTTCCTATTATTTTGACAATCCTTGATGATTTTTTAACCTGTAAGATTCCTACTATACCCATATTATCTAGAATTTTTATGGAATTTCTTTGAAATCATGGTTGTACCTTAATATGGAAATATTAATTATTAATAATTTTTAATGAATAGTGAATACCCATGCATTTTCTAATGTTCATAATAGCCTAATTTCTAATGTATAAGTTATTTTTTGCTTAGATAGGTTGTCTTAATTTTATTGGTCCTACACCTTATTGTCTAACAACGCACTTAATCAAAGTTGGGTTTTTCCTAGAATTAAAAATCAAGGATAAACTCCTACTTTTTTAAAATTTTACTAGTTAGAATAGAACCCTAGCCCTTACATCCCTATATTTCTCAATTCTCAGTTACATGCTCACATCCTCTCTAGGCTTAGGGGCAAGAAGCATGCCAAAGAGCCAATAGTTCATATTACAAACAATATCCTTTTTATACAATCATTTCCCAATGATGAATCCATACTAGAGTTATTATATGCTAAATAGAATAGAATCCCCCATTAGTATTATAATATAGGGCTCCTTCAAGAATCCAATCCTAATTGGGGGAGGCACATTATATTACGTTGTCATACCTTTTGGATTGAAAAATATTGGTGTTACTTATCAATGGGATATAACGATAGTATTTCATGACTTTATAGGAAATATAGTGGAATCTTATGTCGATTACCTTTTTATTAAGTCTAAATAAGGGGTTGACCATCCATCTAACCTTTATGTGATATTTAAGTGATTACATCACTATAATGTTAGACTTAATCCCAAGAAAATTATGTTTGGTGTTATGGTTTATGGTGTCTCATAGAGGTATAATTATTGATCAAGATAAGATAAAATACATTGATGTTATGCCTCCCTCTTAAACTATTAAAAATATAAAGTCTTTCTTGGGGAAGCTTGGACCCATTAGGCAAATTATCCCTAAGTTAGCTTTCCAAGCTTATTCATTAAATTATTTGCATAAGAAATATATTGAGTTCAAATGGGATGTAAGTTGTAATAGGGCCTTTATTTAACTCAAGCAATTTCTTTTACAACCCCTGGATTTTCACCAACCTAATCCAAATAAGTTATTTATTATGTACACCTAAGTTACTTTGGTTTTCTTGGGAATAATCCTTACTCAACAAGAGGATAGCAATAAGGAGTATGTCATGTATTACATTAGTTGCATTATTCTTATGGCAAAAACTTGATACACTCCCATAGAGAGAATGTCTAGCCATCTACTTTACATGTAAAAATTTAAGGCATTATATATTGTATAAGACAACTCATGTGGCCATTAAAATTGACCCCCTTATAAACCTACTACAAAAATATTACATCCCTAGTGACATATAATATGGTAAATGGATCATTATGATGCATGAATGTGATCTCTATACTGTCACACAATAAGCTATAAAATCTCATGTATTTTTTGATTAGTTGGTGGTAGATCCTTACCCTACATAGTAACCCTTAAAGGAGGTATTGCAAGATGAGGATATATTTATCATTTCATGTGATCCTCATGATTTTATCATATTTCCTTCTTCCATTACCTCTATATTTATTCAAAATTCTATGCCTTATGATCTTACTAAGCAATAAAATGATCTCTTGGAGTCTTGTCAAGATGTATTATGAAACTAAGTCTAAATCCAAATTTGACACATCTTTTACATCCAAATATTTTGATTATGTACTCCATTCTAAAACTTGGATCCTTAACTTTTATAGAACAAGGAACAATTTTAGGACAAGATCTGGTGTATCTGGTGTTTTTTTCAAGTATTTGAATAGCCTAGACATTCATATGGGCTTCTATTTAAATTTTCCAATATTAGTAATAATTTTATGGACTATAAGGCTTTAATTTTAGGGATATTAACTTCCCAATGTATGAATGTTATGAACATTAGAGTATTAGGAGACTCCCAAATTTTGGTCCATTAGATCATTAGTGAGTACATTGTTAAAGATTCCCATTTGATCCCTTACCACCAAGTGGCTATAAATTTAATCAATACAAAGGGTTTATTCCTCTTAGATAACATAGAAAAATTTTCTATAGTCACTCTAGTTGCTCTAGCTACACCTATTACTGGATAAGAAAGCCATCCATATTAGAATAAAAACATGGAGAATAAAACTAGCTCCCCTCACCTTTTAAAAATCCCTCTCAATACTTAAGGTCAAGTGTGTACCTCCTAAAGTATGTGATTTCTTGTTAGTCGAGTGTGGAACCATTCTCTTTAAAATAGAGAGGGAAAATTTGCACCATTCTATTCCTCTACCTCCTTCCATGTGCTCAAAGTCTCTCAGTGGCTTTGTACAACATGATCCAATATCATTAGCCTATCATCTCATTGAGCTAGTCCTTTCCATTTTTCAACTTGCTCTATTTTTATAAATTTCCACATTCATATCTTTACTCCTTTAAGTTATCAAGGTGATGCATAGGAGAAACAAATCATGATAAATTTAAGAGCATTATAAGGGCTTGAATGATTCTTCTTAAACAACCTCTCCATGCTACCCTCAAATTGGCCCTTGGGGGTAGCAATGGGGAATCATCCCAAAATAGATGACCTCTTTCATAAAATATTTCAATCAAGAATAATTTAATTTAAAGGGTGATATTTTAAGAGGAAAGGATAGGGTTGCTCTCTATATATAATATAGAAGTAACACCACTTTTGAGTCATTTTCCATTAGATATTCCACAAGGGAGTAAAATATTGAGGCAATTTCTCTAGCCACTTTGACTAGCAAATTGGGTAGATGTCAATCCAACCCATAAATCCCTATACCACTAACTCATATACATAGGATGACTTAGTTGTACCTCTTCCACCATTGTCCATCTCCTAGCATAAGGCTACTTCCTATCCCAACCTGCAATAGGTAGACCCTATGTTTGAGCCACACTAAAATTCTCCCATCCCCAGTACTGTAGTAACAAACTACATCCCAATCCCTTCCTTCCCCACCTTATTACCTCATAAATATCTTGATACATTTGTACCAATAAGGTAGAAACCCATGCATACACCTATGGTGTAGTGATCATATCGCTCACCAACCCTATGAGGTTCCAAGGGAACCTATAGTCGGTATTGTTTGGGACCATGATGTTGGCCAACATAAACATTACCAAAGCTGGTAGGGCATCTAGTGTCTTATCCACATACATGGACAAGTATGAAATACCATCACATGTCATCAACACACTCTACCAGCTATCACCAAACATATTCCTCATATTTTTTCCCTGATCGTGTCCAACCTTGACATGAATTCCCTCCACTGATTGCTTGAGGATATGATATACATTCTCAAGTGTGAAGGTAATATCTCTAGTGGGGAGATGAAATATCATCCTATATAGATCCCACTTCTCTACCAAGGTAGAGATTTACCCCTCATCCACCCTCACCACATCTATCTGGGCTACCTCCGCTAGCCCCACAGCCTCCAACCAATCCTAATCCTCACCTCGTAATGCCTATCTCATCCCAAGTACAAGAGGTGAGAACTGATGCTAAGCCATTCATCTGTCTTAATCCATACCATCTACCCAAATCTAATCTCCACCCTCCATCACGTTTTAATATTGGCAACACAAATTATGTCATTAAAACCCTAATGTGCCCTAGGGAAGATTATAAATAGGAGTCATTTTTATAGCTCAATCCTTGAATTGGAATCTAAGCAATTCATGACCTAAGCTTGAAGAAGTTCCCTTTCACATCCCTCACCTTCCCCTCCACATCCACCATCGTAGCCCTCACCTAAAGTAAATCTACTTTTGTAGATCTTGACTCAATCCCCGAATACCCTTTGCTACTCCTGAATGCCCGTCTGCTATTCCTGAGTGCCTCTAGGTGCTTTCCACCATCCTCGAGCACCCTTAGAACTTATTACTATCACCAAGTGTCTGCGGGTGTTTCAAACACTAGTTTTGTAGACCAAAAACCCCTCAGGTATCACTAGGTAATTTGCACACTTGTATTCCTCTAACAATAACAATGACAGATCAAAAACTGATAAGTTTGTGAGGTAAATATTCCATTATTATATTGATTTTATTATTTCCATATTTTCTCATAGAATTATTATTTGATAGCTAATATTTTTATTATTTTCTAAGGGTATTACATAGTGGAACCCTCATAGTTACTACTAATCCTCTTTTGTCATTTTCTATGTGCAAATTTGGAGATATATAGGCATTTGGTAGTTGCTTAAGCTAGAGTGGTTTGGTAAATGGATATCTAAAGCCCACTCACCTCTTTTGGGAGTAAATATGAGATTTGAAGACACCACAAGCATTGTTGGCTATGATTTCAAAGAACCCTACCATATTGTATTAATTGTATCAAAATAAATAGTGTAAACCCCTATTTAGGGCATATTTGATTGTATTCAGATCCATCGACATTAATAATATAAAGTTTATTCTTTGTAAAATCGCTTTTATCACTATTTGTTCATTTCTTGTTATATATTTGGTGTTTCCTTTTTGTCTTCACATAGGCTAATATTAAATTTAATAGATTTATTAATAAAGATATTTTATTCTTTTAAAGGTTGTAAAGTGGAAAGGATTAAAAGTAAAAAATAAATCCACTAATAGAAAACCTTAAAGTTAGCAAAGTGGAGATAATGCTATGTTATTTTAGTTAGCACTAGAATATTGGTAACGTAAATTAAGACGTTACTCCTTTGGTATGCAATAAGTTGTACCTAATCAATGTTCTTTTTGAAGGAAGGTTCCTTCAGGTTTATATTGGGATGAGATCACCAAATTTTGGTTGGGGAAATAAGTGGTCAAAGTAGATAGCATGGATCGAAAGTGGGAAGAAGAAACATTGTTGGAGAGTCTTTTGGTGGAAGGTACTTGTTTCCTTTTTTATTGATTGTCGTAAATGTGTGCTTATTGTTTGTTGCTCATGATAGATGCTTGCTTAAATACATTGATGATTATTGAGTGCTTTCTTGTTTTGTTTTTTGTTATGTTATTTTACTTTCAATGAGTGAATCATTCCTAAGAAGCCTAATTTATAGTGTCTTAAGTCTCAATTGTAGATTTTGGGAAGTGGTTGGCATAGCTAGGTAGCCTTGTATTTGATTAAACTACTTGCATAAACATTTTAGTAAGGGTTAGTTTGGTTATGATAACTTAATAGGTAGAAACACTTCTTCATGGATAGTTAGTTGCAATCATATCCAAGTAGGTGTCACTATTCTATAGTTATGCTCAGACATCATTGTACCATAGTAAGGTGGGTGAACCAATTTGATCTTGCACTGGGTCAAAAGTGTCTCTCATCACCCTATTTTTTTAGTTAGCATATTGATAGCTTGATACAATAGTGAGCGAAAGTTCATTGGCCTATGAGTTTTGGATGCTATAATTAACCAACCTTAATATCTAAGTTAGATAGATACAGGGGCTTTCCTGTATGTTTACATGATTCTGGTTGCTACATTGGTTTTAGAGCATGGAATGTAGTGCTCAAAACCCAAAGTGGTGAGCTAAAATTAAATAATTAATGAGTTGTTCTATTTTAAAGGTTTAAACTTTCATAATTTAGACTTTTAATGTTATTTTATTAAATAGAAATACTTCTATTATTTTGTCTTATTAATGATTAATCTATTACCAAAGTATAAAGATAAAATCTATAGAACAAAATTGTAGATTGATGATGGTTTTATTTTTTATGGTGTCAATGTTAGTCAATGATATAGTTGATTTATAAAAATTATCTCATGCAAAGGTTTTAATTGGGTGAAGATTATTTTTATGGAAGTTATGTGAATGGTTTAGTAATGGTTTCCTGAGGCTTGAGTAGATAAATGAATCCATTATGGAGAGAAGTATGGGATTCTCTCCTGGTTGTATGGAAATGCTTTGCATCTATATGTTATGTATTTTGGATATGAGATTTGCATAGTAGGTTGCATATGCATATCATGAGTTGTCCTGATCCCTAGAATTATTCTCATTGCTCTTGGAGACAAGCTTGTAAGCCAAATATATGGAGGATAGATGGATAGTTTGTTCTTATGATAAAGAAATATATTGTAATGATATCATTTTTTATTATTCCATGTTTTTGAGGAAGAATTATATTCTTTAGAATATGATATTGTCATTGGTGATTGATTATGGAAAGGAAGATTAATTATTTTAATCTTTATGTAAATATATTATGAATGCATAGCAATTGTAATTATGGAATGGTTGTGCTATTTAAAGGAAAGACAAAAATTATAATTCATGGAATAGGGCTCTTTGGTTGAAGTTTATCTTTATTATAGATAAGATAAATGCTAGTCTCTATGTTTCAGAAAGAATGAGTTAGATTCAATTTAATGGTTATAGATTTAAACTTATGAATTATGTTCATTCTTTCAGGAATGATATGATGGAGGTGCTACATGAATTTAATTGTGTTATGATAATTATGATGATATTTTAGTCATGTGTTATATTTAAGTTTGCTTTAATGTAGCACTTTAATTGAAGAGATATATTATGTTAGCAATATTTTTAGATTTTATTAAAGATGCTAGAAAAGTTTTCTATTATTAAGCATGTTTTAAAATAGTAGATTTTATTTTATGCTTAGAATTTGGGGTTTGTATGAGGTATGATTTAGAGTCATATTATAACCCTTGAGTCAAGAATATAATCTAACCCTAGGAGGAGTTGTGGTGATGCAATAATTAGGTAGTTGTCAATTCTAGGAGGAGTTGCAATGATGCAATAACCAAAAAATGGTAAATCTAGGAGGAGTTATGATGATGCAATAACCAGATGCTTTGGAATGAAACACCTTGAATGGTGATTCTTGAGTGTTCCAAAATAGTGTAGGTTTATGGAATCATTGACAAGACAATATAGTGGTGGCACCTTGAATAGTGAGGATCAAGTGACCATGCTATCACCATGTGAGTGGGAATGGCCTTAGTTAGCCCGTAGAGATGTGGTAACTAAGCACTAAGGCATTATGCCAAAATAATACTACATATATGGACTTATGTAAATTTAAGGAAAAGGTATCCCCTTTTAAGTGTTATGGGCCTTAGAGGATAATCCATACACCATGGTAAAATTGTCATATATTGATGAGGGTATAGGAAATATGGGGAGACCACTATTGGCATCCTCTCTAAATAATGAGGCCTAGAAATATGAACCCCAAAAATATAGGATCTTGGCCACCATTGTCCACTTGAGTGTTATCTGCAGTGATAATAAACTCAAATTGTGGTTATGCCTTATAATTTTGGAAATATTATAACTTCTTTGTAAACCTTACTTGTGGAAAAAAATGTATATCTCTCCTTTTTGGTTTGGTGGATTGTTACAGTAATATTATAGGGACTACATAACATAGGTTTGAGCTTTTTATGATGTTCACCCTTGAATATTTATTTATCCATATGAAGCTAATTTTTATCCCCAACTTAGAAATGGGAATGTATATGATGCTTATCATGGATCTCCTCATACTTAGCCTAAGAAATGTGAAGGGTTGCTTGGATCTTAAAAGGATAATAACCTATTGAGATGTGTAGCCCTATTATAATTGTCCCACTATTTATTCTTATTGTAGAATATCTCAAGAGGATGAAAAACTATATAAAATCAAAGCTAACACCCTAGAATTTGATTGAAACAAACTATTGTAGGTGATGCTAGAATGGTCATACATGAGAGGACACATATTGAGTCGGCTAATGATATCATCATATAGGAAGAGGTAATTTTTGTTGTCCTCCCTATTTAATAATTGCACCTATAGCACAAGTGGAAGCAATTATCTCAATATTATCTTCTACCACAAGGGATAGGATTGGTTTTTCTATTGCTATAGTATCCACATCTGAGTGATACTCCACCAATTTCTTCTTATAAGAGGGTAGCAATTGCCCTATAAGATCCTTTTTAGGCTATAAAATGATGTGAAATGCTAAATATTGATATAAATATACCTATGTTATAGAAGGATTTCTTGAAAAAAAATGAGATTTAGCATTGGGAGAGGAAAAGTAAGTTGTTATACCTTACCATATTTTTTAAGCTTATAGGTGTTTCAATGGCCATCATAAATTTCACTATGATCACAGAAGAAGAGGATCAGAGAAGTCAAAAATTATCGTTGGAATACATTACATTATTTGGTACATGATAATGTACCACCTTGGGTACTTCTTTAGATTATGAGTGTGTCTTAGATTAGGGTGTGAGTATTTACTTTATGCAATGTAATAAATGCACAAATATTATTAGAATGTGCAAAGTATTCAATAATGTAAATGTGCATGTTAGTCCATGTGTACATCAGTCCATATAATAGGAAGGTGAAGAGTCATAGGAAGATGAAATTTCAAGAGTCACATCCCATTATATATTGGCCTTTGTGTGAGCATATAAAGTGATACAAGGTAGAGGAGTAGTATAGGATAAGGTAGATATAATGTAGAGCATGTATGAAGTATGGAGAGTTTGAGATCTCTATTTTATATCAATATACTATTTTCATGAGCTTTCATTAATGGCAGTTTTATGAGTAGTTGTAGAAGTTTCTTATGATTTTTACATGCTTAGTATATTTTCATTATCTTATATTTAATATTGCATGCTCATTTTAGACCTTGTGGTAGTTTTTTCATTAAATATATAGCATCAAAAGCTAATAGTCATATCAAATCCACAAGGGATATTGATAGGAGATAGAGAAATCCTCAAGAGAGATTGAGAGGAGATGAGAAGATTTCTTTTTTAAAAATTTCTAAAGTTATTTTTTAGCTAGAGTCTTTCTACAGGGTTGCAAAAAAACTCGTGAAGACTAGGACTTGACATAGATATATTTCTACTAGATTTAAGGATAACTAGTGAAGATTATTTATTTTTAGAGATCTATACATTTAGATGCATTTTATTGTTGTCTAAGTTTTGTTGTAGAAAATTAGTTCTTAGAAGTTGAGAAGCTTCCTACAACGGATAGAGAATAATTTCATCTTCGGTTTCTTGAAATTCTATGTGCTTCTCTCGTGAAGGGATTATTTTTTGGTTGTAGTAAAAGAGTAGACATTAAATATTAAGGAGGTCCAAGAAAAAGGCCCCATTGGATATTGAAGATAGAATATTGAGGAGACCCAAGAAGGAGGTCCCCATATAATATTGAAGGAATGAGAAAGAAGCCAAAGTATTTCTATTGAATATTGAGGAGAAAACAAGAAGGAGGTCCCCATAGAAGATTAAAGAGTTACAAAATTTTAATACCCAAGAGAAGAGATCTCAAGCAAACATGGAATAAGAAAGAAGACTAGAGAAGCCCTATTGAAGAAGTTGAAAAAGTAGGCATTGGAGAATATTTGAAGAAAGCTCCAAATAAAATATTGCAAGCAAGAGAAGCTTCTAAAAAGAAGAACTTGGGACAACTGTCACCATCCAAAAACAAGGCCAAAAGGAAGAAGGATTTGGTAAGAATTTTGCTAAGTTTTGGAAAGCATTTTTGAAGATCTCAAGACATTCATATTCTTGAGGAAGAGGCCCAATTTGAAGTCAAAATTTGATAAGAAAATTGAAGGATAAATAGGATTGAAGAGACCACTAATTTGAAAGCTTTGAAGACAAACATAAAGGATTTGAAGGCTGATTTGTAGAGGAGAATATTGCTACTTTATGCAACAGAATTTTAAGGTGATATAGTGCTGCAAATTGAAGAAGAATTGGGCAGATTTTGAAGTGCCCTTCAACAACCAATTGAAATAAGGCTTGACAACAAAAGAAGGCAGTAATTTGGAGGAATTGAATGCTATTTTTGGACAGCAAGATAAAGGAGGAATGGTTAGAATTTTGAGGCAGAAATTTAAGATATGTGGGTTGCAAAATTGGGTTGCAGTAGAAGGAGAAAAAAGAGTTGCATTTTGGAGAATTTCAGGGCATATTTGAGAGCATTCTTGGACAACATAGTGTACCAATCTAAAAAGCATACACCTAACTAGTGCATCAATTGAAATCGAGTATTAAAGCATCAAAATATTGACAACAATGAATTTAAAAATAAAGTAAGGTCTCTTTTATTAAAACTTTGCCAAATCCTGATTACATATATGTTTTTCTTAGGGATACTCAATTTTTGATACAATTGATACAATATTTTGAGGCCCCTAAACGGGGATTGGTATAATCCGCAGACTCTTTAGAATGGATATGAACTTCTCAAGGCTAAAGGTAGCCTTCTTCTCCTTTGGTTGGAGGCATATGCTACCTTTAATTCCTTGAAAATTGTTAGGTCATGTAAACCCTACATTCAAGAAACAACAAGAAAATGGTTAATAACAAAGGATGCCTCTCTTGATGAGGCTTTTGAAACCATTGCATAAATTGATAATAAATAAAGCAAGAAAGCATGTAACTCTATTAAGATATGCAAGAAATCATCAAATTACTATAAAGAATGTAAATAAAGCATGAAATATAGCTATTATGTATCCTAATTAGCCATTAGAACTTGAAAAGCATGAAACTTGAAGAAACTAGCCTAAATTGATAATTGTAAGGAAATGGATGAAAATATACCTCTAAATCCTAAGTTTAACAATAAAAATGAGGTTAAGGCCATCATGGAAATGCCACCCCCAACTAACATCAAGGAATTGCGTAGCTTGCAAGGTAAAATTCAATCGATCAAACACTTGATTGCGTAACTTTCGAATAAATGCAGGCCATTTAACCACCTGCTACAAAAGGGGGTAGCATTCATATGGACAGATGAATGTCAAAAATCATTTGACGACATCAAGAGTTATCTAACTTCACCACCAATTTTAACTCTTAAGATGGGGGTCCCTTTCCACCTATATGTCTCAACCACAGAGGCTGCTTTAGGGACGATGCTTGCACAGAAAAATGAACAAAATTGAGAACAAGCAATCTATTACATGAGTCAAACATTGGTAAGTTATGAAACAAGATATTCTTATGTAGAAAATTTATGCTTAGCGGTGGTTTTAGCCACTAAGAAACTTTGACATTATATTCTAAGCCAAACAACCTATGTCATAGCTAGAGAAAATCCTCTGCGTTACATGATGTCTCACAATTATAAAAATACCCGTACTACTAAATGGATAATATTGCTTACAAAATTTGATCTCGAATTCATTAGCCAAAAATCCATTAAAGGTCAGGTCTTGTCGATCACCTTGCAGAAGTTCGACTACCTAGTGATCATCCTTTGATTATTGAGCTCCCAGATGATTTGGTATTTTTAGTCACTAAAGAAGGAAAATATATCATTCTCGAGGAGGATTTCGACATCACATTATTATTTGACGGATCTAAGTGCAAAAAAGGTCAAGGTGTAGGAGTTGTCTTTCACACACCATAGGGGATTCCCATCCCTTTATCATTCAAGTTAGACTTCTCATGTACAAACAACACAGTAGAGTACTAAGCCTTAATCTTAGGTCTTCAATCAACTATAGCTATGGGTATTAAGCATATTCGAATATTTGGAGATTCTCAACTTTTTATAAAACAAGTAACAGGAGAATACCAATGCAAAGAACCTACCATTAAGCTTTATCATGAAATAGCAATGAAATTGCTATCAACATTCGAATGGTATGAAATCAATAACTTGCCTCGTTCGACTAACATATTTACATATGCAATGGCCTCTCTTTGATCCTTAATTCCAAAGAATGACTTAGGAGAGGTACATCCCCTAATAATCTCAACAATCTCTAAAGCAACCGTGAAGCATGCTAACACACAGGATGGAAAATATGTTTGCTTTATCCATGCGAAATCATGTGAGCCTTGGTCAAACCCCATAATTGCCTTTTTAAAATTTGGAACACTCCCATCTGACATGTCTCGGTCTGCCAAATGTACCTTCAAGAAAAGGGTAGCCCATTTTGTTCTCTTGGGTGACGTGTTGTATAAACGGGGTTATGATGGAATCTTGCTTCGATGCCTCAAACCAGAAGAGGCCCAAAGGGCTATAGAGGAAGCCCATGATGGTACTTGTGGTGGTAATTTTAGTGGAATGGCCATTGCAAAGTATATTTTATGCATGGGTTATTATTGGCCCACCATGGAACGTGACTATTGCACATATGTCAAAAATTGCAAACAATGTCAATCACATGCCAATTTAACACATGTACCATCACAAGCTTTACAGCCTATACAGATTCTCTAGCCCTTTTCACAATGGGGTCTTGATCTAATCATCAAAATTTCACCCTCCTCTTCATGACAACATACTTTCATCATAACTACCACAAAATACTTCACAAAGTGGGTTGAGGAAATCCCTCTAACCAGTACGACAGGACCTAGAATTGTGGATTTCATACTCCATCACATAATTTGTTGTTTTTGTATCCCCTCTAAAATCATTTTGGATAATGGTAAGTATTTTAAGAACAAGTATGTTAGAACACTTTGCGAGAAATATAATATCCAACATAGTTTCTCAACTCCTTATTACCCACTAGCAAATGGATAGGTTGAAGCTACCAACAAGACCTTAATTTCCATTCTTAAGAAACTTGTCAAAGAAAATCATAAAGATTGGCATACACAAATCCCTTTGGAACTTTGGGCTTATCGAACAAGCATCCGAACGCCAATGGGAGCAACACCATTTTCTCTGGTCTATGGAGTGAAAGCTATTATGCCTCTTGAGCTCGCTATTCCTTCCTTACGAATTTCCTTGCAATAATTCATAGATGATGATACATCTAGACAAGCACAACTTGACCAACTCACACTCTTAGATGAAATGTGTGTCAATGCATTAGAACATTTACGAGTTTATCAAGACCACCTCAAGCGTGCTTACAATGCTAAATTCCATCTTCGGGAATTTCAAGTAGGGGATCTCATCCTCAAAGAGAACCAACAAAACACCAATGTGTTGCCACATATTCGTGACAAATTCGTGGTCCATGTGTGATCACTCAAAAAGTGGGTAATGGTACTTATAGGCTTGCCTATTTAGAGGGTAAAGAGGATCCTAAACCACTTAATGTTCTTCATTTAAAAGCATTCCATTGTTAAACGTGACACACTATATGTATATATACATGGCTAAAAAAAACAAAAACAAAACAAAACAAACAAATTGCATGCTCTTACATAGGCATTTCCACATTGCATACATTTCATTTGCATTTAGGAATTTACATTCAATCATACATATTCCGTTACATTGTACAATTTCCATTTGCATATTAATATTCATTACACTAGGCATACACATTTGCATTCATCCCATCCCATGCTCAATGATTTGGCATAGTAATGATGATATGGCCATAAACAAAAAGTCAAAGTTATAGAAATTGTGGGTACCTAATTTGAAACAATCATGCAACTTTCATAAGCCAACAACATCACATGTCAAAATCACAAAAGCCTAAAATTTTTAGTCACTCAACCATTACTAGTGTCGAAAGCAACCTCCAAGTGGATGTCCAATTTTATTTAGGACCAAAAGCACAATTTACACACTAATAAAGTCTTGAGCGATGTCAATTGATTCCAAATGCAATCTTGAACCAATCACATTCCATCACATCTTAAAAACATTATGAGTCAAGGAGGGTTAGTGCCATACTTGGGTAGTACCTTGAAGTGAAAAGGAATAATCCTTGCTTGTCCCATCATGCAACATAGTCCAAAGCAAAAATAGTGGTTTTCACCACTACCTCAATTACTATTCAAATATAAGCATAAAAACATAGAGTAGTAAGGATAGGGTCACAATTCTCATCACACTTCGATTGAGAATTTGATTTCCTAAATCTCTATACAAAATTAACAAATAAAACTCCCAAATACCCTTGATCCCTAAAGTCGTAAGGATTTGTACTACATGCCCCTAAAAAATATGGGTAGTCATACCAAAGGCCTAAAATATCAAATCCCATTAGACTATGGAGTGAATCTTCACCGGGGCTATAGACGCCTGACTGGCATTGGAGTAAGCTCATGCGGGGAGACATGTCTCCTTGGCAAACATGAAGACCTATGACCGCACATAAGTGCAAGCTAGCTTTAGGTAATCTAGCTTTAGGTAATCTTCATAACATGTCATGCCCAATTTACTTATAGTGGGTCAATTAACTTCACATTCACACACGCTGGTTCTTGATTGATAGGGTCATTGTCACACTCAAATATTTGGTAATTGAACCTCACTTGCACACAAATTGGTCCTAAAGAAAGTTAGACAACCCAAGCGAGTTTGGTTGATAACACTAGTATGTTTGAGTCTTTTAAAATTTTTCCGTACTCATTCCATATCAACATCCATATCTTCTTCCGTGTCAAATTCAATATTTTCTTCCACATCAACGTCCATATTTTTTGACATGTCCACATTCATGTCTTCATGGTAAGTCGAGTTGCAAAACATAACAAAATCGGGTACTCCCGATTGTCAAACAATGGACAACAAAAATGGCCAATAGTATTTATGAACTATAATAGATCATATGAACAACATGCATTCCTATCATGTAATTCTACGTTCATTTAGCATTAAATTGCATTAATCATATCAAATTCTCATAAGATTGCATATAGTTTACAGTCGTCATGCATTTACTTACAATAATAACTCATCATTAGCTTGCATACATCAAATCAAATAAACATTAGGCATATACATCATATTCATTATCTTGCATACATCATCATAAACATTAAATAAAGCATTGCATAACACATAAAAACATCCACACAAAAAGACAAAACGCATATATAAAAAGGCCATGTATATATATAAGAGTCCAATATACCATAGAGTGCCAAGAAGGCTACAAAATGGAGCACCAAGGCTCACATGTACAAAAGAGTGCATATAAGCACTACATAAACTATCCATGAGAAGACCCCTGAGACACGATAGGAGACCTCGGCCTAGTACTCTACCTCGACTCCATATGCCTTGATGGCTCGACCATAGATGAAGAAGTAGGATCTGGCAAGGTGATGTGATGCTGCATACACACATCCTCCAAGGAATGTGTGTATGCCTCACTAGCTTGAAGTCACCATAAATCTTGATTTCATCACTCCACCAAAATATTTGCCTGTAGCCTCGTAACTGTCTCCTACTCCTGATCTATAGTCACCCTGGCCTCCCTCTAGGACTCTAGCATAGTCTCTCACTCCTCTCATAGCTGATCAAGCTCAGCCTGTAGCCTATCCACCTTAGATATCTCACCCATCTCCTCATCATCCTCCCTCTCCCCTACTGCCAAACCTACCTCCAGATCCTACTAGGCCGCTACCCTCAATCGTCTCCATCTCGTCGACTGCTGAGGCCTCGTCCTCTTTGAAGTCAACCTTGACCCCACCACTACTGCATCCTCACATGCCACCTTTGGTACCCATACTGGCTAGGCACCAAACCACTCTGCATACTTCGAAGTCACACCGGTGTCATCCACATCAGCAACCTCCAGTTGCTCATCGTCCTCCAATGGCACCCACCATTATTTGGGATAAGGTAGTATCACCTCATCCTTCACCCACCGATACAACATCAGCTCATCAGGAACTCCTTGAGATAAACCAAACTACCTCAGCACCCGTGAGTACTATAATTACTCCACCTCCTCATCCCTCTGCCCAACTATCCATCAACCCTACCGCACCCATCGCAGTTGTCTCCCATATCCATCCCACATAGCTCCTCACCATGGCCTCCACCACACATCTACCTAAACCAAGCCTGACCACATATCTCAATACCACTGCCCAATGTGTACCTCTCAACTAGGCTGAACCTCCTCAACCACAGCCCACCTCATATACGTCTCATCCATCCGCCATGACTCACATGGCAACCCCTCTGGATGAGCTACCACAAAATTCTCCCAAGCCCATAATTGAAGGAAAAAGCTACACCCAATCCCATTTTTCCCCCTCTGTGCCACCTCATATAGCTCTTGGTATAGCTACGCCAATAAAGTATATGTCCATGCATACTCCCGAGGATCCATCAGTAGATCACTCACTAATCCCAATAGGTTCCAAGGGAACCTACACCCAGTGCTATTAGGTAGCACTATGTTGGCTAGCATGCATATGATCAAGGTGGTAAGTGCATCTAACTCCTTCACCTTGTACATGCTCAAGTACAGTATCCCTCCATCCCCTATTTGGGCCTCCTGCCACTGATCCCCAAGCATCTTCTCCATCTCTGCATTTTTATACCTCCCCACCATCACCTTCTCTCCCTCTACTGGCACCTTGAGAATGTGATAAACATCCTCAATAGTGACAGTAACCTCTCTAGTAGGTAGTTGGAAAGTCCCTCTATCCAAGTCCCACCTCTCGATCAAAGTTGAGAGGTAGCCCTCGTTATCCCTCACCACATCCAATGAAGCCACACCATCTAGGCCTACCCTACTCAGTAGCCCCAAATCCTCCTCTGAAATATTCTTCCTCATCCTTGAAATGAGAGGAGAAAAGTGATGTCGAGGACAATATCCCTTAAATACAACAAACAAAAACACTTTGTTAGTTTTAAAATTCAAAAAATTCAAAAAAAATAAAAAACAAACTAAAAACAATTTTTTGCACAAAGGAAACAAAGGGTATTATCGGGACAAATTTCATCCCCACTCCACCAATAGCACCAAGGCCCTCTACCGCCATCACCTCTACACACTCGCAAGCCTCACTTAGCTCACTAAGATACTTCCCTCCTCAAACATAGCTTCTCAAAGTTTACATGGCACAAATGAGCCTAAAAATTCCTCAGAAAGCTTTTTATAGCTTTAACTAGCACATTCAGGTGCAGAGCTACGCCTGAACATTGTGAGCACATGTAGGCACACGCGAGTGCCTTCAGAACATGCCAGGCATAGGTGTGCACCTGGAAGTAAAAGAGAATGAGGACAAAAATCCTAAAATGGTAGCTCCCATCATCAAATCTGAACCAAAATTCATCCATACATCATGTACATCATAAAAGTTGATTTTGTGAAATTACAAATAGTTTTGCATGCATATTTTTTGAGAAAAAATGCAATTCTTCACAAATACATATTGCATTGCAGAAACATGCCAACCAAGGTCACATTTTTGCAAAATCAACATCTCACAGTTCTTCATAATCTACGTCATCACATTCTTCCATCATCATTATGTATATATCATTCATCATTTTTATTTTGTCCAGGCCATCCAAGCGAACCTCGTATCTAGTATGTTATTGGTGATTACAGCGATGATAATCCATGCAATTCAGTAACATGAATAATGTACAATAAGGATACTTGCTCATGATCATAATCAATTATCTCGTCATCAAAAAATCACAATCACATTTGGCACCTCACATTTTGAATGCAACCTTACCAAGAACAATTTACTCACAATCAATCATTAATGTCCTTGTCTGTGGGGCAAGAAAACATAGATAAATCAAAATCTCAAACACTCATTCATTCGACAACAGTCAAATTATAGGACATGTCGGTAGGTTGATTGGTTCCATGATGGAATTGACGAAGAAATTTTTACAGTCACTACCCCACCCCTACGATTGACTTAGTCATCATGCATCTTTCATACTGTAGACACCAAAATCCAGCAACTTGTAAGTCATCTATACCTTCCTGCTAGCCACGTGTCAGTCATCCATCCTTCCCGCCATTATTTGGCCCAAATCCACACTTTCCCACCATTATTTGGCCCAATTTCACTTTTCCCGCCATTTTTCATCCCCAAATTTATTTAAATTAATATTTATATATATTTTTTAATATTTTAATATATTTTAATATATATATATAAATAAAGTTTAAGTGATTTAATCTGAGCCGTCCATACTTCATTTAATCTCATCCGTCCATCCATCTTAATCCGTTTCACAACCTAGATTTATTCTCTACCCTTGGATCCACTTTAATCTTAGCCACATGTTCAAAGTGTCGTTAAAAACCTAAAGTGTGCCCTAAGAGTAGATTATAAATTGAGTCACCTTGATGGCTCAAACCCTATCTATCTCTTCGACTAAACCTACCTATCTTTCCAATATAAGTCTGGAGTTTGCTATTGTTGTTAATCCTGAGTCTTCTGAGTCTTCTACGGCCCTAAGTCTAAACTAAACCCTTTCGTCGCATCCATCGCCGTCGCCTGGTCTCGCCGCGTTAACAGGAAAATGTATAGATTCGTCTAAAGCAAGTAATCTTTCTTTATGTATTAATCTGCTGTTAAATTCTACATTCCATTTTATTTCATTTCATAAATCTAGGGTTTTAGACTGTTTCTGAGGGCTCACACAGTGGAGCCCTCTTATTAGTTTCTAACTCTTTGGTAATTTTAATGTGTGCAGGATTCTAATGGTAGATCTGATTTGTTGATAGCAGCTACTTAAGCTAGAGTGGTCCGAGCCAAAGGATACAACGAAGCCCACTCATTTTGTTGAGGTTAAGGATACATTCTTCGGAGACGCCACCACATTGTGCCAGCTAGGGTTTCAGAGAACCCTAGCAAAAATTGTAACTTTGTATCACGAAAAGGGTTACAGGCCCTGTTGTACTTAAAAGGAGTTTCTAAACTCCATTGATTAATAAAAATCATTCATTTTGTACAATTGTTCTGCATTATTTTATTATGATTTCTTTATTTCTGTTTGGCGTTGTATCTTTAATCTACAAATTGCGATCACGGTGGGACCTACCTCCAACCGGGCTACCTCTGCTAGTCCCACTGCCTCCAATATCTCCCAGTCTGCCTGGGACAACGACCTCCTCATCCCCGGAATGATAGGGGAGAATCGGTTTCGTGCCTCTAACACCCTAAGCTGCAAAACAATAAAACAAAAATTTGTTACAAATTTTTCGAAAAAAAAAAAAACAAATAATAAGTACTTGCTTAAATGAACAACTACCTCAGCTGGCTGCACTGGCGCGTCCGCTCTCATCTATCCATCCATCTTAATCCATTTCACAACCTAGATTTATTCTCTACCCTTGGATCCACTTTAATCTTAGCCACATGTTCAAAGTGTCGTTAAAACCCTAAAGTGTGCCCTAAGAGTAGATTATAAATTGAGTCAACTTGATGGCTCAAACCCTATCTATCTCTTCGGCTAAACCTACCTATCTTTCCAATCTAAGTCTGGAGTTGGCTATTGCTGTTAATCCTGAGTCTTCTGAGTCTTCTACAGCCCTAATTCTAAACTAAACCCCTCCGCCACATCCATAAGCTGTAATCCAAACCTGTATTATACGTATATACTAAAATAGTGGTTTTCACCACTGCAAAAAAAAAAAACTCAAACTAAAAAAAAAAACTGAAAAACTATGTTGTTTTGCATTTTAGGTCTTCCGAGGTCTTCACCGGTTTTCCCTTCCATTCCGCCCATCCTTTCTTCCATAAGTCGACAATGAATTTTGAAGACTTATTCACCCCACTCCATAATCCATATGATCCGGATAAGCCAATCCCGATCAACCCAAGCCTGATTGACATGGATCAGATTTCATCCTCTCCATTTATTTCAAAGTTCATCCTTTCTGAGGAATTGTTAAGGGCTTCTGCCAACTACATTCCTCCTTCACCTCCACATTCACCTTCATCTTCTAAGCCAGAGGTCTTCCAGGCAGATATAGACGAGAGCAAGGCACAGGAGCTTGATGACATTTTAGATGACATAAATCCGATCCCTACTCCCCATCGCCTTGAGGAAGGTTCCCACATGTCTATTGAAGAAACTATCAATGTAGACCTTAGTCCAGGCCAAGATGGCACCCAAATTGTGAAGCGGCTAAAATTCTATCATCAGAGGAACAAGAGCAAATGATTGCTCTACTCAAGCGAAAGAAGGAGATATTTGCATGGTCTTACAAAGACATGCCAGGCCTAGACCCTAATTTGGTTGTCCATAACCTCACCTTATAAAAAGATGCTAAACCTGTCAAACAAAAACTTAGGAAAATGCATCCTACCGTGGCCCTCAGTTAAATCGAAGATTCAAAAACTTTTGGATGTTAAATTTGTCATCCCGATTGATTATCCTGAGTGGCTTTCTAACATGGTACCCGTTCGCAAGCCTAACGGGGGGATACATGTTTGCACCGATTTTCAAGATCTAAATAAAGCGTGTCCTAAGGATGAATTTCCTCTTCCAAACATTGATACTCTTGTCGATACCTGTGCTGGTCATGAAATGCTTTCGTTCATGGATGGATTTTCAGGATACAACCAGATTCGAATAAACCCTGAAGATCAACACAAAACAACATTTACCACACCTTGGGGAAATTTTTGTTACAGGGTGATGTACTTTGGCCTTAAGAACGCAGGTGCAACCTATCAACAAGCCATGACTTATATTTTCCACGATTATATGCATAAGATTATCAAAGATTATGTGGATGATTTATTGGCAAAATCTAAAACTCGACAAGAGCATTTTGATGTATTGGAAAAAGTTTTTGATAGACTTCTAGAGCATAAATTAAGGTTGAACCCTAAGAAATGTGTCTTTGGTGTTACCTCAGGCAAACTCCTAGGTTTTATTATCTCTAAACGAGGTATTGAGGTGGACCCAAACAAGGTCAAAGCCATTATGGAAATGTGTCCCCCAACTAATTTGAAGGAGTTGCATAGTTTGCAAGGAAAGATTAATTCAATCCGTCGCTTTATTGCACAACTTTCTGATAAATGTAGGCCATTTTGCCACCTACTACAAAAGGGGGTACAATTTTCATGGACAGATGAGTGTCAGAAATCCTTTGATGACATCAAGCAGTACTTAGCGTCTCTGCCAGTCTTAGCTCCGCCTCGTCCAGGGGTCCCTTTCAATATTTATATCTCAGCAATGGACTTTGCCTTAGGGACAATGCTTGCACAAAAGAATGAACAAAATCGTGAGCAAGCTGTCTATTATATTAGTCGAACATTGGTAAGCTATGAAACCCGATATGCTTATGTGGAAAAGTTGTGCTTAGCAGTGGTTTTTGCCACTAAGAAACTTCGTCATTATATGCTTAGCCATACAACATATGTCATAGCTAGAGAAAACCCTTTGTGTTATATGGTGTCTCGCACTTATAATAACACTTGTACCGCTAAATGGATAATGTTGCTTATCGAATTCGATCTTGAATTCATTAGCCAAAAATCTGTTAAAGGTCAAGTTATAGCCGATCAACTTGCGAAAGCTCCACTACCTAGTGATCATCCTTTGATTATTGAGCTCCCAGATGATTCGATATTTGCTATCATTGAAAAAGAAGGGGACATCATTCTGGAGGAAGATGTTGACATCACGCTATTCTTTGATGGCTCTAAGTGCGTGAAAGGTCAAGGTGCTAGAGTTGTGTTTCATACACCTCAAGGGATTCCCATCCCTTTATCATTCAAACTAGACTTCCAATGCACCAATAATACAGCAGAGTATGAAGCCTTAATTTTAGGTCTTCAATCAGCCATAGCTATGAGTATTAAGCGTATTCGGATATTTGGGGATTCTCAACTCGTGGTTAAACAAATTACAGGAGAATACCAAGCCAAAGAACCTACCATTAAGCTTTATCATGATGTAGCAATGAAGTTGCTCTCTAAGTTTGATTGGTATGAGATCATTAGTTTGCCTCGTTTGACAAATAGATTTGCGGATGCCATGGCCTCTCTTGGATCATTGATTCCAAAGGACTCCCTTGGAGAGGTACAGCCCCTAATCATTTCCACAATCTCTAAGTCTGTAATTGTCCGTGCTGAGTCTAAGGATGAAAAATATGTTTGCTTTATCCATTCGGATCCATATGAGCCTTGGTCTAGTGAGATAGTAGCCTTCCTCAAGTTTGGAACACTCCCATATGATTTGTCTCGAACTGCCCACCGTTGTTTTAAGCAAAAGGCAGCTCGTTTTGTTCTTTTGGGGGATGTGTTGTATAAATGTGGATATGATGGAGTACTCCTCCACTGTCTAGAAGCAGGTGAAACACATAGAGCTATTGCTGAAGCCCATGATGGTACTTGTGGTGGTCATTTTAGTGGAATGGCCATTGTGAAGCATATTTTACGTATGGGGTATTATTGGCCCACTATGGAACAAGATTGTTGCAAATATGTTAAACAATGTAAAAAGTGTCAAGAACACGCTAATTCAATCCATATACCATCACAAGCTTTACAGCCCATCCAAAGCCTTTGGCCCTTCTCACAATGGGGTCTCGATTTAATTGGCAAGATTTCACCTGCCTCTTCAGGACAACATACTTTCATCATTACAGCCACTGAATACTTCACAAAGTGGGTTGAAGCTATTCCTCTAACTAGTATGACAGGTCCTAGAATTGTGGGATTTATACTTCACCATATCATTTGTCATTTTGGTATTCCCTCTAAAATCATTTCTGATAACGGCAAGTCTTTTAAGAATAAGGATGTTCGAGCTCTTTGCGAAAAGTATAATATCCAACATAGTTTCTCAACTCCTTACTACCCACAAGCCAATGGACAAGCTGAAGCTTCCAATAAGACCATAATTGCTATTCTTAAGAAACTTGTTAAAGAAAATCATAAAGATTGGCATACACAAATCCCCTTGGCATTATGGGCTTACAGAACAAGAATCAGAACTCCCATTGGGGCAATGCCATTTTCTTTGGTCTATGGAGCTGAAGCAATCATGCCTCTTGAGCTCGAGATCCCTTCCTTGCAAATTTATTTACAGGAATTTATCGATGATGATACTTCTAGACAAGCACGTCTTGATCAACTCACACTCATAGATGAAAAACGAATCAATGCTTTAGAGCGTTTGCAAGTTTATCAAGACTGATTGAAACGTGCTTACAATGCCAAAGTTCATCTAAGAGAATTTCAAGTAGGGGATCTTGTCCTTAAAGAGAATCAACAAAACACCAATGCATTGCTGCATCTTCGAGATAAATTCGTGGCTAATTGGTTAGGTCCATATATGGTCACCGAAAGAGTGGGTAATGGAACTTATAGACTTGCCAGTTTAGAGGGAGAGGAAGAACCCGAACCACTTAATGTTATACACTTGAGGGCATTCTACGCATTGTTTGAATTTTATATGTACGTATATACATGGCTTGTACAACAAAAAAGAAAAAAAAAAAAACAAACAAATAAAATAAAAAGAATTTGCATTTCATTGCTAGTTGCATACATCTCATTCAAAAACATTGCATTTCATGTGCATACATCTCATTCAAAACCATAACATTTCATTTTCAGCCATAGTTGCATATCATGTTAGAGACCATTCTATCTTTTGGATATAAAATTTGGTCAAGCAAAAGTCATGTTGCCTTAATCAGGGGCACCTTCATAAAATCCATCAAACCGAATTATCATTCATACACCCATTTTCCATTTGCACATATTTACATTGCCAAAATGTTTTCAGTCACTCGGCCATTCCTAGTGTTTTAAGCAAACTTCGAAATGCATGTCAAAGTTCTCTAGGTCCATATCACAAATTACACTAAATAAAATCTTGAGTATTGGGAAATGATTTCAAAAGCGGTCTTGAACCTATCACATTTTCACATCTTAAAAACATTTTGTGTCAAAGAGAGATAACACCATCCTTGGGTTGTGCCTTGAAGTGAAAAGGGTAATCCTCGTTTGTCCCATCATGCAAACATAGTCCATAAAATAGTGGTTCTTACCACTATCACAAGCAATCACAAAATATAAATATAAACAGAGTAGTAAGGATAGGGTAAAATTCTCATCATACTTCGGTTGAGAATCCGATTCCCCAAAGCTCTAAGGAAATGAACATTTTTCACACACCACTGATCCCAAATAAGTTGTAAGGATCGTACTACTTGTCCAATCAGACGGATAGGTAGTCATCCCTAAGGCTTACAAAGGTCAAAAACAACATGGACTATGGAGTTAACCTTCATTGAGGCTATAGATGCTTGACTGGTAGTGGAGTATACTCATTGCGTGGTGACATGTCTCTCCTCAAAAAGAGACCTCTGAATGCTCATACGGACAAACTAGCTTCGGGGTCTTCTCCATAACAGGGTTACCTAATTTATGCAAGATGAGGTTAATGAACACACTTGCACACACACGGGTTTTTGATTGCCTAGAGTCACTACCATGCTTCTGATTTGGTTAATGAACTCGCATGCACACACATTTGGTCCTAGTTGAATTAGGTAGTGTTAGTAAGTTTTTTTGATACCACTAGCATGTTTGAGTCTTTGTAAAACAGTCCTCCATATCTTCCTCCATATCTTCTTCCATATCACCCTCCATATCTTCTTCCATATTCATGCCATTCCATACGTCATCCATTCACAAGCCACCAAGTTCGGTGCCCCTGATTAAACAATTATGATAACAGTTGGCTAAATCTAACTATCTAAAAGTATGAGTGCTTCTTAGTGCATATTTCATTTACTTAGTCTTGCATTAATCATCCATCGATTTACATATCATTTACTTAGTATTGCATTAATCATCCATATATTTGTATGTTATATACTTAGTCTCGCATTAATCATCTATAAGTTTGCATACCATTCCATCACATATGCATCAAAAACATTAAAACATATAAAAACATGCATCACAAAAACATAGGCATTCACACAAAAGAGAGTAAAACACCAAATAAATAAAAGCCATGTATATATATATGTATAAAGGTCAAACTGTACAATGAATGCCAAAAGGCTACAATATACAATAGAGCACCAAGGCTCATAAAGAGTGCATCTAAGCACTAAGCTAACCATCAAAAGAGGACCCCTGAGACCTAGTAGGAGCCCTAGACCTAGTGGTGTGCCTAGACTCACTACGCCTAGAGACGGAGGAGGATGGAGGATCAGGCAACACAATGTGATGCCTAAACAATGTGTCCTCCAGAGCCTCAATGTAACGAGTCCTAGACCTAAGCCTAGCTATGTCTATCCCGTGCCGTCTGCCTGGTACAACGACCTTCTCATCCCCAGAATGATAGGGGAGAATTGGTGTCATGCCTCTAACACCCTAAGCTGCAAAACAACAAAACAAAAATTTGTTACAAATTTTTCCAAAAAAAAAAAAACACATAATAAGTACTTGCTTAAATGAACAACTACCTCAGCTGGCTGCACTGGCGCGTCCGCTCCCATCTCTGCCATAGCTCCCACGTGCTTCAATCTCCCACACAACATTTCACTCCACTTCACTCCACTCCCTCAAACGCACTTCTCTCAAGCTCGAACGCACAAATGAGCGAAATTCTTGCTGAAACTATTTAAATAGCTGATTTTGGTGCCCTGAAACGCAGTTGGGCATTTCATGGTGGATTCAGATGCAGTCCTGCATCTGCAGAGCGCCTAAAAACCAGCGGGTGTCTATGCCAACCACAAACGCAGACCGGCGTTTGGTGTCAGTATTGAATAAAGGAACAAAACCTGCAAAATTGAAGCTTACCTCCTCCAAATTTCATCAAATTACATTCATCCATTCTTCTTATCATAATAAAACATTTTGTGAAGGTTACAACAGTTTTGGACACAAATTTTGTCATTTCGTTCAAAAAGCACATCATTCATCATTGTTTTACAAATTGGGTTAAAAATATTCAAAACCTTCACAAAATTAACCACATTCATCAATTCTTCTGATCTATCGTCAATTTCATTCTTCTTTCATCATGCATATTTTTGCCAAATCAAATTAAAGTAAACCTCGTATCTAGTGGTATATTCTATCACCTTGGCGATTGCAGCGATTTGAATCCATGCAATTCGGTAAGAGGAGTAAACCACCATAAGGACACTTACCATTTATCATCATCAATTATTTTATTGTTTGAAAATTGGAAATCAATTTTGGGTATTCTACTTTTCAAGTGACGTCATACCAAGATTATTTTGCTCAACAGTTGTCATTGATGGCCTAGTTCAAGGGGACTTAAACATGGACAATCTTTCATATCGTCATTATTTTAATTCTTGCTAGAGATTGTGGCTACCTAGGTTGATTGGTTCCGACCCGAGGAATTATCCATATAGTCACTAGGAGCATCTCTGAGTTCGGACTCTTTCATGCATCTTTCATCTCTGCATATCAATGGTGCCAACAAGGCAATTTCATCAACAGTATGGATTCATACACAAGAGTTGGGGCATCCGTTATCAATTTCTAATTTTCCTATAGTGGAATTCATCTTACATGATCATGGAATTTACAGTTTGGCAAAAATCCCTTTATAACCGTTGGGGCAGAAAATGGTCCATCTTTCACATCACTCATATCGTCTTTAATCATATTCTTTTCTGGTTTGTACACCAACCCCTTTTCTTTTGGGACATAAACAGATGGTGCATGCACCAACCCTTTTTTTCACCGTTGGGGCAAAAACGGTTCATTATCTTCCGAATTTCTTCCAATTGGCTTGTGAGAACCATTCTCGCTCGCCAATTGAGGGGGTAAGCTGAAAATTTTTAAATATTCTTTTATTCTTTGGTCTTCAAAGTTGTGTTTTAGTCTTGAGAGAGAGTTGCGTCTGATCTAGCTTTTCAGGTGTCTTAAGTTTTTGTGCTACATTGTGTCTTCACACAAAGCGGCTCAAAAAGGGGCATCTGTAGACACCAAAATCCAACCACTTGTAAGTCATCTATACCTTCCTGCCATCCACGTGTCAGTCATCCATCCTTCCTGCCATTATTTGGCCCAAATCCACACTTTCCCACCATTATTTGGCCCAATTTCACTTTTCCCGCCATTTTTCATCCCCAAATTTATTTAAATTAATATTTATATATATATATATTTTAATATATATATATAAATAAAGTTTAAGTGATTTAATCTGAGCCGTCCATCCTTCATTTAATCTCATCCGTCCATCCATCTTAATCCGTTTCACAACCTAGATTTATTCTCTACCCTTGGATCCACTTTAATCTTAGCCACACGTTCAAAGTGTCGTTAAAACCCTAAAGTGTGCCCTAAGAGTAGATTATAAATTGAGTCACCTTGATGGCTCAAACCCTATCTATCTCTTTGGCTAAACCTACCTATCTTTCCAATCTAAGTCTAGAGTTGGCTATTACTGTTAATCCTAAGTCTTCTGAGTCTTCTACGGCCCTAAGTCTGAACTAAACCCTTTCGCCGCATCCATCGCCGTCGCCTGGTCTCACCGCGTTAACAGGAAAAGGTATAGATTCGTCTAAAGCAAGTAATCTTTCTTTATGTATTAATCTGCTGTTAAATTTTGCATTCCATTTTATTTCATTTCATAAATCTAGGGTTTTAGATTATTTCTGAGGGCTCACACAGTGGAGCCCTCTTATTAGTTTCTAACTCTTTGGTAATTTTAATATGTGCAGGATTCTAATGGTAGATCTGATTTGTTGATAGCAGCTGCTTAACCTGGAGTGGTCCGAGCCAAAGGATACAACGAAGCCCACTAATTCTATTGAGGTTAAGGATACATTCTTCGGAGATGCCACCACATTGTGCCAGCTAGGGTTTCGTAGAACCCTAGCACAAATTGTAACTTTGTATCACGAAAAGGGTTACAGGCCCTGTTGTACTTAAAAGGAGTTTCTAAACTCCATTGATTAATAAAAATCATTCATTTTGTACAATTGTTCTGCATTCTTTTATTGTGATTTCTTTATTTCTGTTTGGCGTCGTATCTTTAATCTACACATACATTGCATACTTAATGATGCCATTATGGCAGCTTATTCAACAAGCATCGAATCATCCCAAAATTTGGTGCAACCATGTTACATTATGATTTTCCCATGACGGGATACATTTCACGTGATCATAACATCTACACTGGACAAATACCCCTCTCAACCATTGGGGAAAATATGGTATCACATTTTACATCATTCATATCGTCTACATTCACATGGTATCATACACCAACCCCCTTCCCACCGTTGGGGCAAAAATAGTATCAATTTTTTACATCATTCATATCATCCATAATCATTTGCATTTCACATCATTCATTCATCAATTGCACAAATTCACATCATTCATTTTCAATTGGCTTGTGAGATACATTCATAACTCATTCACCAATTGAGGGGGCAAGCTACAAAAACTCCAAAAAAAATTCTTTATTCTTTTGTCTTCAACATCAGTGTGCAAATCCAACAACAAAGAGAAGATGCTTCTATGCCCATAGCCCAAGCAGGTGTCTCGTATTTTTGCACCATATTGTGTTTTACACAACATGGTACAAAAAGGGGCATCTATAGACACCAAATCGCAGCCACTAAACCTCCATCCTAACCATCCCACCACCCACTTGTCTTCCATTCCACCTTCCCACCAATTATTTGGCCCAAATACACCTTCCTGCCATTTCCTAGCCTAATTGGATTTATTTTAATATTATTTTATAATATTTTATATTTTATATAATATTTTATTATATTTTAATATATTTATTATAAAATATATATAAATAAACTCAATTAACCTTAGCCGTCCGATTTCATTTAATCTCCACCATCCATTTTCATTAATCCATGTCACATTCAAAAAGTAATCTCAACCCTAGGATATGACTTAATCTTAGCCACACGATCAAAAGTGCAAGGCTAAAACCCTAGGTTGGATTATAAATAGGGTATTTTGCAAATGCCCAAACCATGGAACCTAGAGATTAAGAGATATACTTGGAGAAGCATTTGTTGATGCCCTAGTGAAGCGAAGATAGAGAGAATTGAAGATTTGATGCCCTAGCTAAGCCAACAATACTTCTTCTATTCCAGCAATTGTCCATCCATCCTCGCTCACCACCATAGCCGTATTCCATCCACCACCTCTATCGCCATCCTTCCTGATCTATTTTTGTAGTTCTACCCTACCTGTGAGTGCTATGTCGAGCTTGCAAAGCTCACTGTAGAGCTTTCCAAGCACCCACTAGAGCTTGCCCTCTCTTCAAGTGCACACCAGAGCTTGCCAAGATCACTACAGAGCCTACCTAGCACCGCCTGCAATAGTCCTAGGTGTGAACCAGAGCTTGCGAAGCTCGCATCAGAGCTTGCTGCAACACTGAAATGAAGATCTGAATTTGCTACACCATGAAATCTAGAACAACGAAGCAAGGTATATTTAGTATTATTTTATTTCATTTATTTGTTGGTTTGGCATGCATTTTAAATTGATTCTTAAACTAGGGTTTTGTTAATGTTTGAGGGTCTCACACTATGGGGCCCTCACAGGTATTACTGATGCTCTTGTGTTTTGTTTTACATGCAAATCTATGAATTCAACATATTCTTTGATGGCTGTTGAAGCTAGAGTGGCCCCACATTAGATATTCAAAGCCCACTCAACCTGTTGGGATCAAGGACACACTCAGATATGAATACACTTCTGTTATATCTAACTAGGGTTTCGGAGAACCCTAGTTCCACTGTAAATTATTGTATCAAATATCTGCATTGGATACTGATTGTAACAAAGGAGTCTATTGGCCCCCCCATTAAATACATATTTCTTTTGTGCAATCTGTTTTATCTCATTGCTTTATTTGATTTTACTATTTTATTTTCAAGTGGCATGTCTTTGCATCCATAGAATTATTATGTTCGATGATTTGCTAAAAATTTCATAGAAGAATTGACATAAATCCTCATTCCTGTGGGGCAGTCCAACCACTATGGCCTTCTTCGAGATTGAAGTTAACCATATCAATTTAGTGATGACTAATTTTACCCAAATGACCTTATAGTAATTTAATCATCTTGTCGTATCACATGGATCGCAAGTCACTGCAACCGCAAAGTGTATAGGGTAAATAACTAGATATGAGGAGCATTTGAATTTTGAATTATATGAAATTTTTTGTTATTTTTAAAAATTTTGAGGGTTTTGGCCTCTTGAATATTTTTTATTTTTTATTTTGAAACTCCTCATGGTTGGATTTTGAGGCATTTATTGCTATATGCTAACCGTGCTTGTTAGCCGCAGCCATCTATGGCAAATTCCTTAGCTACGGCTCTAACCTATAGTCAACAAACCCTAATTCTATGCTCGTGTCTGATAGATGTGACTATGGGCCAAATGGAAAATATAAAAGAAAATTTGGTATTTTCAAAATTCATTATTTCCATTACCAATTGTGAAACTGAGAGCTCTGATAGGAGAAAGTAAATATTTGACCCAAAATACTACTGAAATGTACAGTCACCTTTACCGATGGTTGATCAACCAGAGGCATCCACTAGTGGCGATGTCGGTGCTACTAAGGTAGTAGCATGCAAACCTCACTTATTTTATTACCAACTTAAAATGAACCACATTAATAAATGGGTTAAATGAACCAAATTAAACTACTGGTTAAGAACCTCACCCTAGTTAGGATTAGTCTAGGTTAGCTTAGATGGAGAGGGTTTTTTTGGGGGGGCTACTTCAGGATAGGAAGTTACCTTGAAAGGGGCACTTCTCTTAGCTATGGGTGGTAGTCACAGCTCCCAATCAGCAAATTTGGGGCCACGACCATCAGTCACGGTGGAATTCAAATCCCAACAGTCAAAAATTTGATCGTTGCTTCCGACCACGGGTCCTAGTCGTGACTGAGAAGCTTTAGAAAAAAAATTGATTTTTTTCTATTTTGACTATTTTATTGATTTTTTGATGAAAATTTTTGATGTATTTATGAATGTTTTTGTCTTTTTGAAGAATTTTTGATTTTTTTTTAGTTTTGAAGTACATTTTTGATGTTTTTGGTTGATTTTATGTATTATTATTTGCCCTTTTAGCTGACTGCCAAAGCGAGGGAGTTCGAGCTCTTTTGCAATCTCCTCCATCAGATGAGAGATGCTGACCAAGACTGGTTCACCACTATAGGCATTGGCTATGTGATCTACCTGCCTACTATTAGACCCGATCAAGCCTACATGATTGCTTTGGCCCATCGTTGGGATGCACAGATCAACATATTCCATTTGCTGGATGAAGATATCATGGTTACTTTGGAGGATTTTTACCACATATTTTGCATCCTTATCGATGATGAGGCCATCACCTCTTCGCCTACCACAATGAAGGTTGTAGTTTTCCAATAGGTTTGTGGTGCTCAACGCTATGAGGCACTTAACGATATTAATCATGGGGGTGTGTCCATTGAGTGCTAGTATAGGGTGCAGATCTTCAAAGAGTGATAGGCCATCCTTATTTATCTTTGAATACATGTCCTACTCCCATATACATATGGAGAAAGGTTCCCTTGGAACCTTTTAGCCAGGATGCATGACCTTCTAAAGAGCACCACACAACAATCATTGATTCTTTCATGGGGTAGTTCCCTACTTGCACAACTCTATGATGAGCTATATCAGATCACGTAGAGAGGGCAGGTGGGAGTTTCCTACAGTCTGTTGATCCAAATATGGGTATAGGAGCATATTGCTATTGATATCCCTAGGTGACTACCACTATATATTGATGATATTACAGAGGCTTCCCAGTGTTATGTTGCTTACTAGCCTAGATATGTCGAGGGTTTTAGGAGCAGATCTCATGCAGGAGACCTCCAGTACTACTTAGACCAATTTACTAGACTACAACTAGGGTAGGTTATATGATAGTCGTACATGGACTATCCTACATGAGGGGATGCATACCACTATTTTAGGTAGATGATATGGGATAGGTGTCTCCTCAGGTGCAAGCTTGATATGTATGATTTATTTCATTTCTCATGCATCACTAGGTAGTTTGGGATCTTCCAAGACATTCTAGTTGTACCTGTTATCTACCACTACCTTAAGGTGGAGAGGGATTTGACTTGGCCTTATGTGACCCCACTAGGCGATGAGGATGATGACTTCTAAGACTCTGGACTGGTAGATATGGGGACCACTACTAATTATGACACCTAGTGGACTACCAAGATATGTCAAGGTGGTAGCCCACTAGGAAGGGCTAGGGATGGGGTGGTAGTAGAGTCAGCTGAGGTAGCATATTATCAGGGGTGATGAGTGTGCCAAATGATAGAGGGTGGATGGGGAGAGGCTCCAGTATTAGAGGAGAAACCCTAGGCTAAGGAGGAGCTATATGATGAGGTTTCATAGATTCAGTCATAGATTGCAAGCTTGCAGTCATATATCTAGAGTAACACCTCCATTGCTATCCTATAGGTATAGTTGAGAGCTACTCAGAGTCATCTTGTAGCGGGCTAGTCATAGTAGCGGGGATATGAGGAGGAGAGGGTAGCTCTCTTGGTGCAGATTACGACTACCAACACTGAGATATAGAAGGTAAATGGGTAGCATGATCTTCTCCATGCTCAACTAGATGCTATTACCACAAATTAGGACTTGCTCCAGTATTTGAGGGGAGGTCCCTCGACTTCTCAGGTTTCTCCTATCATTCCAACTGTATCGGGACTAGCAATTTTGGATGCAGGTGCAAAGATCCAGAGATTGTGTTTCCTCATCTAGGAGGGTAATACATAGCACTCCTCACATGTGACCCACATTACTCTCCTAGAGGGAGATATCAGACTGCTTGGGGATGAGGTACCAAAGAGGACTACTACTATAGGGACATAGCAGACCAAGACATGAGAGATAGGGTAGTCATCAACACATCCTAGTCATAGGACTCACAGGTCAGAGATGTCCATCGATACCAGCTCCAAGTGGACTCACTGGGAGGGAGGATATGGTGGAGGAGACTCCTAGATAGGGGTGCATACCCTACTTAGTATGGATATTATCAGACGTTTATACTATTTTGTAGTGTAAGGTCTAAGGACCTACATAGTTGTAGTATGCGAGCATTTTGGACATATGCCTATGTACTCTTTTTTACACACACACACATGTATATATGATCTAAATTTGATTATATTATTATGTGTATATTTTCATTGTTGTTATGTTATGAGATGCACATGGATGAAATCGTTATATGTTATGTTTATCTCATGCTATATGATGTGATGTATGGATGACATGCACTAGCTAGATGATAGATGTATGACTAGATATTGTGATCTAGATATGTAGATGGACTACTTTGATGTATGCATATGGATTCACTATTTATTGTTAAATGTATATTTAATTTTATTTACTTGTATGCATTTAATTTATGATGTTATGAGTGTCATGTATGTAATGCATTATTTACATGATGTAATCTAATGTAAATGAACATGTATGTTTTAATCACTTAAAACATAATGTATGAATGCAATATGAGTTTAACAATATAATGGATGACACCACAGAATGTATAATAATCATGAAATGTAATTGATATATCGTATCATAAGAATTAATCAATTAGACATCCATATGTGAGATGATATTATGATATTGTTTCTATTCATAAGCTTTTGTAAGTTAAAATATATGCACAACATAGTCAATGGTCGTCTAAATATCATTGTTGATATCCATCCGGTATCTAACCTATGTTATGAACACCTCTTAACAAAAAAACTCTCATAAAAAGAAGTTGATAATTGATTTATTGATGTGGTTTGTTGCTATTTGGGAATTTTTGAGGTTTTCCATGAGACTCAAACACCTTATTTGACTTGCCAAAAGCTGTATACTAACTATATTAGACTTCTGAAAGATAAAGTTTTTGCTATAAAATACAAAGCTATTCATTATCCCTATGTATGCAAATGAATATATTATATAAGGCATAAGCATACCCCAATGCCAAGCGGGATTCATTCATCCTATTGTTGTATTGGGGATCCTCAAATATCCACCTAATCCTAGGTTTAGACTTAGTTAGACTAGACCACTAGGCAATACAGGCCACCTGATTCTAGGTTTGGACTTAGTTAGACTAGACCACTAGGCAATATAAGCCACCAAAAGCTAGCTCATTTGTAAATTTCTTAGACCTACCCCAATGTCAGGTGGGATTCATTCAACTCATTTTTGTATTGGGGATCACTCTATTATTTTCGAGTATTTACCATTCCAAGAATTCAAGATCTTCACCCCCTTATTTTCTTTAATTTTATTGGGATACTTGTTCATGTAAAGTGATAAAAATCACTATTTATTTTGTATTTTGTTTTTCTTTTGTTTTGAGCAAGGGATTTGATTTGATTTTGGGATTTTGCTCATTTATTATAAGCAAGGGATTTTTGGGTAGGGGTAAAATTATCCTTTTGCCAATGACCCACACACTAGACCATTGTGCATCACAAAATGAGCAAGTAACAAAACCTTTTTCTTAAGGTGATCGGTACCACTTTGTAGTGTTCATATTTCCTTCACCTAAGTAGGATTATTAATGTGTTTGATTAGTGATGCGATTTTGATATACTAAGTGCTATCAAAACTAGACCTCATCTAAAAAAGCAAAGGAATATTTCTACTAAATCTGAGAAGACTACTAGGTATGGTTGAATGACCGGAAAACCCTAGTATATTCTTCATAGCAACAGGAGGGGTTGTGTTGAGGAACACAATTACTCACAAGGGTGATGGAATATGATTGATGCATAGATGCATGATTGAAATAAAAACATGGTGTTATTTGTAAGATTGCAAACATAACCTATCCTGATGCAAGTACGATGGATGAAAATACCTAATGTAATGCAATTAAATTAAATGCAAGTGCAAAAAATGAAATGCATGATGCAAATGTTTTTAGATTTTATTGCTTTTTTATTTTTATGAATTTTAAAATTTTCCATATTTTTAGAATTTTGATTATTATCTATAGAATGCCTTAAGATGAAGAATTTTGAGAGTTTTAAGCTCTTTAACACCTTCAAGCAATGTTAGGTGATAAGTTACAGGTCCAATATTCTCAAAGATAATATAAGGACCTAACCAGTTAGCCACAAATTTGTCTCGCAAGTGCAATGGCAGGTTTGAGTTATGTTGGTTCTATTTCAACACAAGATCACCAACCTTAAGGTCCCTCAAATGGATCTTATTATTGTAAGCTCATTTTAAGCACTCTTGATAAACATGAATATGCTCAAGGATATTCAAGAAATGTTCATCAAGCAGCATCAGTTGATCTAGGTGAGCTTGTTGTGCAGTGTCATCATCGATGAACTCTTTCAATGCGATGTGTAGCATTAGAATCTCCAACTCTAAGGGCATAATGGCCTCAATACCATATACTAGAAAAAATGGGGTTGCCCTAGTGGACGTTCGAATGCTAGTCTTATAAGCCCATAATGCAAGGGGCAACTGGATGTGCCAATCTTTGTGGTTTTCTTATACCATATTTTTCAAGATGGCTACCACTATCTTTTTTGAAGCTTTAGCTTACCCATTTTCCTGTAGATAGTATGGAGTCACAAAAATGTGATATATATTATACTTAGACATTAAATCCTTCATAGTTTTTTTCTTGAATGACGTTCCATTATCTGAGATTATTTTGGATGGTATCCCAAAATTACTTATGATATTGTGAAGTATGAACTCTGCAATACGTGCTTCAGTTATCGTTGTTAAAGGGATTGCTTCCATCCATTTAGTAAAATACTCAGTAGTCATTATAATAAATATATGCCAGCTCGATGAAGGGGGAGAAATATTTCCTATTATATCCAATCCCCACTTATAAAATGGCCAAGCTACTTGAATGGGCTATAATTCTTGCAATGGCAAGTGCATAATATTTGCATGATATTGACATTTAACGCATTTCTTGACATATGCGGTGCAATATTTCTCTATAGTGGGCCAATAATAGCCCATTCAAAGGATGCACTTGACAATGGCCATGTCGCTAAAATGGCCACCACATGTACCATAATGAGCTTTCAAAATTTCCCATGTTGATTCTTGGGGCTCAAGACAGCGAAGGAGAACTCCATCATAGCTTCAATGATACAAGATGTCTGCTAGAAAGACATACTGTATCACTTTTTATCTAAATATGCATTTTGCAGCATACGACAATACCTGAAGGATTAAACCAAGTTTGACGAAGTCATGTAATTATGATATCCAATCCTAACAAGCTTCTGCCTTGACTGATAAGATGACTTGTCCCCTAGTGGTTCACTATGTGCAAATGTAGACTAGGATATAACCTTGTGGTGAATGGTGGTACCATTCCTTGTAGGAACCTACGAGATCAAAGACCCTTAGGGCGCCTTCTTGAGAAAGTCTCTGGATTTATAGAACCACTCATGGTTTGGTTCTATATGAATCATGTTGATTGATTCCTTGTTATCAAAAGCCTCACACTACATTGTGGCATGCGATAGCATATTTACATGAATGGTAGTAAAATCGGTAGATGAATTATAAGGGATTAAAGATCCCAAATATGCCATAGTGTCTATGATAATCCTTGTAATATTTCAAGATAGGACACCTACATTGAAAAATTCCCTTCACTTAATTGACTATGAGAAGGAAATCACCAAAGATGTTTAATATTTTAATCTTCATGGTGATGGTACAAGGAAAATATAGCTTAAATGACAAGGGCATTGGAGCACCTTGTGGCATGAAGAAGATAATTCTTGCACCACCTCCTTACTCACACTTTGAACCATCAAAGAACAAAGTCATGTTAGCTTTGTTATCTGGTTCTTTGGGTTTGGGAGATTCTAATAATGCAAATATTGCATCATCAGGAAGCTCTATGGTGAGGGGCCTACTATTCTCAAGAGGCACCTCTACCAACTGATCAACTATGACCTGTCCCTTGATGGAATTTTGGTTTATGAATTCCAAATCAAATTTTATCAATAGCATGATCCACTTTGCAATACATGTATTATGATATGTCTTGCTCATCATATACTGTAAAGGATTTTGTTTGGATATTACATACATCGTATGACTTAGCATGTAATGACGCAACTTCTTCATTGCAAATACCACTTCTAAACACAACTTCTCCATGTATGCATACCCTAGCTCATAACTCACCAAGGTGTGACTGATGTAATATATCGCTTGCTCTTTATCTTACATGTTCTTTTGGGTCAACATGATTCCCAATGCAAAGTCAGTAGCTAATATATATAGCATGAAAGGTACATCTAGTCTTTGTGGAGCTAGCACTAGTAGCATCCCTAGGTATTTTTTAATTTCTATGAATGCCACTTGACATTCCTTGTCCCAATTGAATGGGACCCTCTTGTATAGCAATCGATTCATGGGTTGGTATTTGTCCAATAATTGTGTGATAAATTACTTTATGGATGCTACTTTGCCCTATAGGCTTCTTAGTTCTTTGATATTTGTGGGAGGATGCATTTCTAATATGGCCTTGACCTTCATTGGGTCAACTTAAATCCCTCATTTTGAAATTATGAATCCCAAGAGCTTTCTTGAAGTTACATCAAATATGCACTTCTTGGGATTCAACCTGACATTATGCTCTATTAGGTGATCAAATACTTTTCTAATAACCTTTGCATGCTATGAATATAGCAATGTCTTTGCCAATAATTCATCGATATAATCTTCTAATATTTTTTGCATGTAGTCATAAAAAATGTATGTCATGGCCCGTTGATATGTGGCACCAGCATTTTTGAGATCAAATGACATAACTTTATAACAAAATATTCCCCATGGCATTGTAAATACGGTTTTGTGTTGGTATTTGGGTTGAATATGAATTAAATTATAACTAGAAAAACAATCCATAAGGGAGAGCATCTCATGACCTATAGTTGCATCTACAATAGCATCTATGTTGAGCAACAAGAATGAATCCTTTGATGTTGCCTTGTTGAGGTCTCTGAAATCCGTATAGATACAGATCCTTCCATCATGTTTTCATACAGGTACCATGTTTGAGACCCATTTTGAATAGACAATGGATATAATGAACTCTACATCCAATAGTTTCTATAGATCATCTTTAACCATTAAAGTGATTGTTGGATGCATCTTCCTAAGTTCTTGCTTGACAGGCCTTTTAGAGGGGTCTACCAAAAGGCTATGAGTAACCAATTTTGGATCTAGTCTCGGCATATCCTTATATGTCCAAGCAAAGAGATTAGGTCTCTATTTTAGTAGAGGGATGAGTATGGCATGCTCATAAATAGATAGACTCTCTCCAAATTTGACCTTCTTAGGATTAGTGGGATCACTACTGATATCCACATCAAAGATCTCCTCTACTGACATGTGTGATCCCTAATTGTAATCAAGTGGATGTCATCAACTAGGTTTAAAGGTATTGTATCAAAATTACCCATAGTGTGATAAACATCATGTGCATAGTCTAGTGGAAAATGAAAAGGTTGCAATATTTCTTCATTAGGGAAGAAATATTCAGGATCTAGTGGTGAGTCAGCATGATTCCAATCAATAGAATATACATCAAGATAAAATATTTTAGAAGGATCGATTGGATTTCAAAGTGGAGTGGTCAGATCAATGGATATCATGTTGATAGAATGGATTAGATCTCCAAGACCATGTGTGTGCAATTCTAATTTATCTGTGCTATTTGCATACCCGAGATGTGGCTCAAGGGGTATGGGGATCTCTGGATTTGTTCTATGAATAGATTATTAGATGGGATCACTTAGCTCAAGGAGCTACATGTACATTGGTGGGTTAAGAAATACTATATGATAGATCACATCTAAATTGGGTGGTCTCCCTCTAAGGTGTGGGCCAAGATATACTCTTTGATACATATCATCGATGTTAATTGGTTCATGATGATGTCGTAAATAGTGAGGTTTGAGATAGGCTCTCTTGATATCATAATCATCATCGCTATCATATATGAGTCCTTCGCTCCTACCCATTAGAATCAGGTGATTAGTAGGATGAGGCCCAAGGTAGGCCCATTCTTCATAACCACTATCATCAATGAAGGATCCCTCATTCTCACCCACTGTCTCCATGGGTAATAGATGATGTAAATGGAGAGGGCCTAAACAGGCCAACTTAGTTATATCCTCACATTGTTCATTGTTTGGATTTCACATCATCATCTATTCCAAAATCGTAATCTAATCCATAATTTTCAATAATGGACTTTGCTTGCACTTCCTTAGAAGCAAATTTTGATTCCGTGTCTATTTTTATACCCAAATTTTGGATCTGCATGCCAGTGTCATTGGTAACTTCATGTATTTCATTCTCCAATTCAACTCTTGGAGTATCTACTAGATTGACCTCTACCACGATGTTCTTGAGATAGATCTCAGGTGGATCTTCAGAGATGTAGGTCACCAGCTTATTATCCCTTTGTATGTAAGAAGGGTTAGGATGATAAGGATTCCAATCCACATCATCCCTCAAACTAAGGTTCATATGATCTAAATATGCTACTAGAAGCTCATCCTATCCTTTGATATGGTAGCCTAACCCAAACCTATCAGTTGGAAACTGATATTGTGGTTCATAAGGAGTTCAACACCCTTGCTAAAATAATCCTAAAATGTAACCATGCCAATGGTAACGTTCAAAGTAGTGCAAGGTTAACTCAAGGTTAGACAAATAATGAACATTCACCATGAATGGTTCATCATCATCCTTATCTATGTATGTGTGATTTGCAAGTTGGTCAATCCATCCATAGATAAAATTTGTTTGGTTGGGTGGCACCCCAAGTGGTACCACTATCCCTATGGGAAATCTATGGGCTTGAGGTTGGCCCATGTCCTATGCAATCTCAATAAATGGTGTGAATGTCATGTTTTGCACTATATATTCCACTAGCCCAGGATTAACCAAATGGATGGTCACTTGCAGTGTAGATGACCCTACTGAAGATGCAAGTGAGGCAAGCTGAGGTGCCTCCTTGACTTGATTATGAGAATCTCCTTCATCCATGGGACTAGGAACCTCGACAGTGGCTACTTTGAGCACTTACTTTGTCTCTTTCTCACCCAATTTTACCTTAAGCTTCTTATCATTCCTAAGAATTGTGGATGTCGTAGGATTTGTTGAAGTTGTTTTGTGTGCTCTGATAGTTGTGGTGCTATCGTGGAAGGTCCTACACACACTTTCTTTAATTTAACTTTTGTATGTTTTATGGATGACTTCAGCTGTATATCCAAGTACATTGAGGGGAGAATGAAATCTCCAGGTAAAACTATTAGGTTCACATATTTAAATGGCTCCTCATCAGAAGGAACCATGTGAACTTGTCCCTCATGTATATATTTAATACATTGATGCAAAATTGAGGGAACACAATGCATTTCTCTAATTCAAGGTCTCCCCAGGAGGATGTTATACTGCATTTCACCTTCTATTACATGACACATCACAGGGATGGTCTTCAATCCATCCTGGATTACGACTATAGTACCTATCATTGAGCATAGTGCATCATTAAATGCTCTTAATGTGAAGGTAGAAGATATGATGTGCGACTTTGGAAAATTTAGATATGTCAATGCCTTGGTAGTAATAATGTTGATTCATGATCCTGTATCAATAAAAATCCATTTGAATGATGTGTGGTTAACACACATAATTATACGTAATGATGGGTCTACTATAGTAGTGGAGACAGTTTTAATCTTGTGATAATGGAATTGAATCACTATCTTGCTACACTATTGCACATGTCCCACAAAATTCATAAATACTTCAAGGTCCTAGGATTGAACTTAAATTGATCTTAGAATATCCATGTGTGTCTCCTTGTGCTTAGGATACTGTTGAATCAATTTATATATTGACAAATTTGTTGGAGTTATCTGCAAGCTTTAAACTAGCCTACTTCTGATGGTCACCATCAGTCTTATTGGTGGGCCTAGCATATTTTATGCTGGTCTTTGTTGAGGTGTAGCATGGACCCTGATTGGAGTTGGAGGTAGATTTGGCCATTTGTACATCCCTTGTCTTGTGATAACATTGACCATGCCAATGAATCCTTGAGTTGGTGGGTCCACCCACACTTGGTTCATGTGACCAACATTGTTCCTTGATGGCTCATGATTTAGTAAGGGGTTCTTGAAGATCCCCATATTTTGGTTGTATAGAGCCTAAGCGTTGTCCATAGTTAGCTAATATCTTTCGATCATGTTTTGCACCACATGTTTGAAACTATAACATCCTTTGATGTCATTTCCTTTCATTCAATGGAATGTGCAATACAAATCATCCCTATACCCTTTTTGTTTGGGTTGATTAGAGTCTTGTAGCTTGATCTCTAGTAATTTAATTGCCTTGGCCTCACATAGTTGATGGAATATTGATATCATCAACTCCGACAATGATGTGAACTATTGATGGGGGCATTGTTCTTTATTCTTACCCTTCTTATTATTATTGCACTTCCCATACCACACATTATGAGGTTGGGCTTGATAATTTTGTTTTTGTTGCCCCTTATCCCTTTCTGGAGGTTTAACACCACTTAGTTCACATGGATCGGCTTGGTCGGGTGATTCTAATTTTGGGTGTTCTTCTTGTTCCATTCCTTATTGTTTCAAAGTTTCAAGTTACCCTCCTATAACTTGATGTCCTCAATTACCTTAGATTGCACCAATGCTTCCTCAAATGTTTGATATTGTTGCAACTACAATAGTAACGAGATGTGTTTCACATAACTCTTCATAAACATCCAAGTTAGTTTTGTGTTCAAAATAGAAAATGGCAACTTAGCCATTAAATTTCTCCATATTTTCCTATAATCCATGATCGACTCATCATCATGTTGCATTAGTATAGCCAGATCAGAAAGGTTTACCTTCTTCTTTATGCTGAAGGAGAAGTGTTCAAGAAATGCATTAGCCAGTTGTTCGAAATTAGTTATGTTGTGCTTCTTAAGTTGATTGAACCACTTTTGGGAAGGGCCTAAAAGGGTTGTGATCAAGGTTCTTAGCAACATAGAATATTTGCTTTCTATCTAAAAGCACATATCCATAAAGCTCATAATATGTTCCTGAGAATCCTCCTCTCCTTGAAATTTCTCCATCTTTGGCATCTCGAAGTGATCGGGATACACTAGAATAGGAACTGAAGGGCATAGAAGTTCATTGTAAATTTTGTTCAAGGTTGGCTTTTGATAAGCCATCCCTTGCTTCTCTATCACTCTTACCTTGTCTACGAGGGCCTGATAGACCTTTGAATATGGAATTTACTCTTCTCTGAGACGTCTTTGAGGAGCCTTCAGAGGTAAATTCTTCTTCGATCAAGGTGTAGGAATAGTCTTATCCTCCAAATCCACTAAGGAGATATTAGGATATTCTTGCTCTTTCTCATCTCCTACTACTTCTTCGTACTATGTGAACCCATGATTTTCAAGCACTTGGTGTTGCATCATGCCTTAGGCCTATGGTGAGTATAGGTTTTAATGTGTTTAGGATGCAATTCAAGCTACGAAGTAGCTCATCTATGAGTGTACTCCTTGTATTAACTTGGAAGGGATAAATTGGCATGAGTCAATCGCTCCTCTATCTCAGCACACTCCTTTTGTTCAAGTATGCATTCCTCACACATGTGTTTCTTAATAATACATTACCTTAGAAACCTCTGTCTTTTAGTATCCTCATTTTTAAGGCATTCACGCTCTATACTCACGTCTTCCAATTGATCTTGGAAGATCTATAACATTTATTCTGACACCATATTTTGTGATTGATCTATTATATCGGCCGTATGCGGCCTCTGGTGAGTTTATTCTATCTAGGCAACTTTTTTGGTGTGACCTCTAATAGACTTGTTTTCCATGCTCTTGCCTTTGTCAGCATAGACAATATTTGCATTCTATGATTGTCTATTATCTATGCTTGGGTTGGTTGATGGGGCACGTATACTATGAGAATGCATAGAGTATTCTCTTGGTTATTTGATAGTCCTCTTTATGCTCTCATTGTGAGAACTCTTAGAATGAGAATGTGTAGTCAAGGCTCTACATCCTAATTACCCTATGATTCTATCAATACCATTTAATTTTATAGTGCATGTCTCATGCAGCGGTGTACCATTGACTCCAACTTTTGATATATCAATTGCGAACTTGTTAAGTTCATTATTGTTTGGATTCTACATGGGACTATGCTCTGAAGTAGCCCTCTACCCCTGAATGGGTAGGTTTTCTACTTTTCTATTTTGAATTAACAGAGGCCTTGAGCCACCCTTAGCTCGAGTTTGGATGGGAGTTAACTTGGTTATAGTTCCTTCCTCCATGATGTACTCTTCAGAAGATCTAGTAGATCCACAAGGTGTATGATCATGATATATGCTCCCATGCTTGAATACCCCATGTTGGGATCTTCCATGCTTGGATCTATCTCGTGAGGAGTGTATATTACCTCCTCTATTTGGGGTATTATAATGAGAACTCCCATGCATAGATTTATCCCCTCTAATGCTCATTAAACATCATTCAGAAGGATCTTGTGATTGAGGGTTTGACGTGTTGTGTTGTGCATTAGGTGGAGCTTCAGCTTTGACCTTGGTTCTGTGTTGAGATCAGCCTCTCAATGTGATAACCATGATGTGTATTATCTCATATGTATATTTTAAATCCAACAAAGCAAACAATAATGATTCTCTTTTAAATTTTCTTTATGAGCCCTACACTAGTTTGATGTGTTTGAATTTTTTTGAATACTTAAACTACTCTCATCATATTTGAAATTGTTGATGTAATGCTCAATATTTTAAGGTTTTCACTTGTATACTTGTAGCTCAAAAACTAGCAATGAAAGTCACAGTCACGTAACCCCCCAAAAATGTGGAGATGAAATCCACACCCGGGTAGGGAGCATAGGTCCTATCGATCCTCACCCAGCACCATGTGCACAATGATACACCCCTTGAAAGAGGAATGTGTGCTATTTTGCATGGTTAGGATATATCTTGGAGTCTGTATTGGTCAAATAACAAGATTCGAGGGAGTTGGGCCAACGGATGGAAATAACTACCATCGTTGTTGAACCCTACTAGTGGTTGGATATGACTTCTAACTCACTAGCATTTAAATTTTGTGTGGTGTGTGTGTGTTCATTTTAATTTTAAGAAAAAATAAAAATGCAACACCAAGCATGCAATGTTCTTTCCTACATGCCTAATGATAAAAATATTTTAATATTCAGAAATATGCATCTAATTATTGAAATGAATTTTAGAGAATGCATTTAATTGATGCAATTCAACTTTTTATTGGGCCACAATAGGTAAAATATACACATAATTTATTACCTGTTAGTTGAAGGACAAATTCGTAGGTAATAGTGCTCTCCATGAGACAGAGCCATGAGCCAACAACTTAGCCGTGTTTGACAAGCGCAGCTAATAGAGCTAGCCATGGCTGATAGACAACATAAAAATTGCATTGAAGTTCATTTACCCTTACAATTTTCCAAATGGTCTGATTATCTAATGTAGTGAAAATAGCAAAAATAAAAAATACAGAGGATCAGAATTACCTAGATTCCTCATCTGATGGAGAGGTAGTTTACATCCTGCCTATTTTTTTGCTCTGCTGGTAGTCATGGCTATCAAGCTTGGTTGAGACTATGCACCATGCCTATCAAGTGTGGCTAACACCTACAACAAGAAACATTTATAAATCCATCAGTTCTCATGAATTTTGCAAGGTTCCCATCATGATCATCATTTGTACTGATATTAAAAACATACACCTAACTAGTGCATCAATTGAAATTGAGTATTTAAAGCATAAAAATATTGAGAACAATGAATTTAACAATAAATTAAGGTCTCTTTTATTAAAAATTCATCAAATCCTTATTACATATACGTCCCTCTTAGGGATATTCAATTTTTGATACAATTGATACAATATTTTGAGGCCCCTAAATAGGGATTGGTGTAATCCGTAGACTATTCAAAATGGACATGAATTGCTCAAGGCTAAAGATAGCCTTCTTATCCTTTGGTTGGATGCATATTCTACCTTAAATGCCTTGAAAATGATCAGGTCTTGTAAACCCTATGTTCAAGAAATAATAATAAAATGGTTAATAACAAAGGAGACCTCTCTTGATGAGGCTTTTGAGACCATTGCATAAATTGATAATAAATAAAGCAAAAAATCATGTAACTCTATGAAGATATGTAATAAATCATAAAATTACTATAAATCATGTAAATAAAGCATGAAATATAGCTATTATGTATCCTAATTAGCCATTAGAACTTGAAAAGCATGAAACTTCAAGAAACTAGCCTAAATTGATAATTGCAAGGAAATGGAAGCAAATATACCTCTAAATCCTAATTTTAACCATGTAAATATATAAAATAAAGTTAATATAAATTAGATTCATCTAAATACATGCTTGAAAAGAGAAATCTATAGCTAAAACAAAGTAAATCAAATATCAAACCCTCACTGCGGGTCTATGGCGCAGTTGACACTGTTAGCCGTGACTGAGGCTAAAATATTATTCCTCTTGTAATCAGGGCCTAGATATCTAATTCCCTCCATTGAATTGATGTTCAATGGTAGCATTTATATCCTCTAACATATTGGTGGTGTATATTCTCTGGATTCATGATGGAGGTGGCTCAATTGTAGATTCGTGATCTCCTTAGCCTGTTGAAACTTCCATAGCTTCGAATGTAGTCATGATTGTAAAATGGGCAGCAAAAGGACTCTCTTCAAGTATTGTGAATGGCTTCTAAATATGATAGGGCTTCGTTGCATTCAATTGAAACTCCTTCATATTCTTACCCCAATTTGTAGGGGGGTCTTATATCACTCCTAATCCCTAATATTGGCTTTCTTGGGAAGCAAAGATCAATATCCATGAGGTTGGATTAGTTGGGAGGAAAACTCTCAAATCTTACCCACCAAAAACCATTTGAAATTCATTTTCCAAATCGTTGTAACCAAATTTGGCTTGACTCGGGATTCAAAATAGTTTTAGTACTAGTCATAGGTCTGAGGTGCAGCTAGCTCTGTTAGCCGTGGGTGTCAGCCATGGCTAACGCTGAGTATGCCAAATCTATCCAAATTGAGTGGTTAAAACCATTGCTTCACCTTGGATTTGTCCAAGATACTTCATATGGTCTGTCAGCATGCCCATATGAGTAGTCCCCTACACATTATGTGTTTTAGGTGTCTACACATAGAAGCTGATTTTTTGAGCAGCATTGAAAGCTATAAATTAAAAAGTTTTGGAGTAGCAAATTAAAGTGAATTAAAGTTGTAGAAATCATATTTTTGAGTAATAAGCTAAATTTGCAAATTTGAAGATATAGAACAATAATTTAAAGTAAAAATAAAGGAGATGAGACGAGATACAAAAGATAACCAAAGAGGCTTGAAATTAGGTGCTTAAAAGAGTATTTTAGTTTTATGAAAAGTAGATTTAATTTAATTTTATTTGGCACCATATATTAGAGAGTTCAAATCAGGAACAAGAATAATTCTAAGTTTAATATGTCCTAGTTAAAATATTTTGAGAAGCTTGCAAATTAGTGTGTTGATATAGCATAAAGAAAGATGTTGTAAAGTTCAGAAGTTAAGGAAACAAGATAAAAGATAAAAGAGATCAATTCTATAAATTTGAGACAAAAAAAGGGTGAATCAAATCACCATGGAAATCAGCTACAAAAGGAGGCCAAAAAGGTTTGAAAATTTGATGTTGTGAAAGTATTTTATTCAAGCATTTTGAAAGCACCATATTCAAGTTTCTAAAAACATCAAAAGAAAGGTCTCAATTTTATGTCTTCAAATTTGAAGAAGATAGCACTCACATTGGATTAAAATCTGCAGCAAAAAGGAGAAGTTAGATATAGTATAAGGATAGATCCAAAGTAAGGATAAAGGTGCAAGATTTTTGGAAGATAAATAAATCAAGAAGCAAATATTTTATTCAAGTTAAGAATATTGGATATTTGGTTGGATAGCATTAAGGAAATATTGAGAAATTAGGAAAAAAATCCACCAAGGAAGAGTTCTTGTAAGCACCACCAAAGGAGGAGCCACCACCGAGAGCCACCATTGAGTGTTGAAAACAAAGAGGCACGAACAAGCGTTGATGAAAAGACAATATCAAGCATTCTGTAGATGTTGAAGAGTTGCAAAAAATAAAGCCAAAGGAGCACCAACAACTATTGAGGGAGAAAATATTTCAAACCAATTATTAATGTATGGGCATTCTTTGAGGAAGAAAGACTTAGTTTGCATTGTGAATTCAAAGCTTTAAGAGTAACGTAGAACAATAGATATGTGGAAGACACTTGTCAAAGGTGTCACAACCCATTTTTCCAACCATATTAAGAGCACAATTTTTTTTAAAACACATGGTTTATCCCTCACAATGCTGACATGGCTCCTGAATTTCTATAAAAGGATTCACCCATTTCTACTCTTACATTAGTCTATCAATATAAGATCTCTAAGATAGGACCCACCCATCTCTATACTCACATTAGTCCATTAATGCAAGTACATTAGGTGCAGAGTTCACCCATCCCTATACTTGCACTCATCCATCACTACAAGCACACTAGGTGTTATTCTTACTCCAAGCTATCCTGCCCATTACTCCCAATGGGTTAGCTCACAACCCTTCTATTAGTCCATTGACAAGAATCTTGTTGTCCACTACATTCAACATAGTTCTCTTTATGATGATGCCAAGCGCTAGGATGAAATGACCATATTTCTCATCATGAAGATGAGTTAGCCATCCCAGGAGTAAGTCTCATCCCATTACACTTATGCATTGTGATTATCTTCTTCACCAATCTAGTGAAGGCTCAAAAATTCATTTATTTAGGACATTGCTCTTCAACACCCGAGGTACGTTTTCTATAAGTATTCTCAGGTTCCTTAATTAATACTAAGCTCTATCCAAAGCATTCTTCCTATAGTTTTCCTTCATCGATATTCTATATCCAAAGGGGATTTCCAAGTCTAATAAAGCTTGATGATTATTTTGCAATCCACTTCCCATCTCCTTACGGTTAATCTGGACAAGAACCACTCTTAATTCAACCTGGTGAATCCCATCATTAGAAGGCTAACATGAGGTGAGCTTAACTCTACTCCATAACAGTTTCATAACTCTATATGGATAGCTCATTGGAAAACTTATTCTTATAGGTTTAAAAATCCTTCATTGTTCAATTTCAAAAATAAACCCTTCTGAAATATCTACTGCAAGTCGATCTTCCTTTTGACCACACAATATGCACATCCCAACTATCTATGTTTTTGCTATGAACATGATATCTTGTAGATGTGAGATCTAATTACAAAAAGTTTGAGGATCCATCTAATATCATTGTGATTCCCACTTGTTACAGGGACTAACATAAATTTTAATCCTTTTAAAATTACAAATGCAAAACTTGCACTAGCAAAGCCAAACATCCTCAATTAATCTTTCAATCTTATCTTAAAGAAAGCCATTACACTATCTTCCTTTTCAAAAAGCAAAAGCATTCATTATGCTAAACAAGAGTAGTGTTATATAAGAGATACATATCAATCAGGAATAAATCCTCTATGTCTCAAGGATACATCATTTCCAATTAATTGAATTGCAGTCCATACAAATCATTTTAGTATGATACAAAATTAAGTTCAACCAATCCTTGAATACATTTAAGCACCACTATAATATTCACATATGACGTTTAACTCAACATATAAGAAATACAAGAGAACTTCTATTCTACTATTCTATCTGATCACCTTGGCCAAGATATTCGGTATCATCCACACGTATTGTTGGATAGATGTTACAATAGGAGCTCTCACAAACACAAGGAGAATCTAGCCATCTTTCAACTACTCATCCACAACCACCATTATAGATGTCCTTTCAAACTTCCCTACAAATCATTCTGCATGAGGTCTTTGCAACAAGATCATGATAAATGTATCTATCAATACCACGAGTTATGGGGTGAATCTCTCATCCTTCAAAGAATTCCACATTACCTCAATATTTCTTACCTTGTCTTTGAAACCATCAACTCTAGACTCTTAATCCAAAATAATATCCTCAAAGCAACTTTCACCTTATCTAAAAAAGCTCTCTATTCTCTTTTTTTTTACCAGAAGGAGATATGCTTACGATAATCTATTGTCATTAAAAACATATCACAACAAGTTCCATGCGAAGCTCAATTACGCAACAAAGAAACTTTAGAATAAAACATATTACTGTACAGAAGGAAACATCATGATTTCTACCATCATTAATCATATCTAAAAAATCATGAATTAAATCCTGTAAATTCTTCAAACATACAACATCAAGAAGCATCCACACAACATAATAAAATGAATGGTAAGGTACTTGAAGTTACAATTATGCATGTCAAAGAAAATATCCAACAAAGGTTACCAAACCCTTCATCTAAATTCTCATAAACGACGTATTGCTATACTTCACTATTCAATTTTACTTTCAAGATTAGCCAAGCTAATGGAAAATAACTAGTCTTCTCTTCCTAAAATTCTAAGCATTTGGTAGTTACCCAAATCTGTATCCGGTAACACTATCAATCAAGGCAAGGAAGGTTCACTTAATTTCTAGAAACTTAACTACTCATCTAGTCTCATTGGGTTTAACAATCAACTTCCTTATTTTATTGCTATCAAGAATAAAAAGGTCTTAAGGCTAGAAGGTTAGCAAAACAATGCGTTCAACCTTAAAAATATTTCTACCCTTCTCTTCCGATGAACTAGCTAGCCATCACACTAAAACACAGTAGTGCAACATCTACTAATGCTCAACTCCAAGCTGAGGGAAAATAAGCAATATCATATTGTGTTCATAGGTAGAAAAGGAGTCAATACGTCTAAGAGTTTTAGGCAAGAAGATGATTCATTTCTAGCACATAGAATTACCATCATTCACCATTCTTTCCAATCTAAAATATAACTATAGATATTATATCATCAATAAATATTCTAGAAGAACAAAGGACCTTAGTATTTCATACCTATCTTCCGTAGTGAATATTATGCATGAATATCAAAGTTGTAAAACCTTCCACACACTCCTCTTTTCCTATGGTTTCTTTCTAGCTTCACTTTTTGTTCCCCTTTCCACACTCACTGCTAACACACAAAATCTACCTTGGTTGAATCACCTTGATCCCTCAAGGTTTACTTTCATTTCCTAGAGTTTACATTGAGCACATGATGGCAACCATCTTAGCTCAAATACCCCCTCCACTTTTGTTCAATGAGTGAGAGTGGCACAACTTCATCAAACTAGAAATCCCACCACTCCTAGATTTAGGTGCAAATAGTTCATCTTTATCCGTAGTGACCACGATCTCAAAACCACCAAAACAAGAATGATTTCACATGGGTACTAAAACTAAAAGGAAGGGTGCCACCATCCTTTTGAACGTCAATCCTTATAGACATAAAACATACATATCAATGTATAAATATTATACCCACTAAAAATATCATGCGAAACCAACGTTTCAAAAGAAACATTCATTAATACTAATTTCCCTTTTTTTAAAAGAAAGGAAAAACAAGTAATTAAATATTTGTCTCCCAAAATACAAAAACATAAATAATCATTTTCATAATTCTTTTAGACTTATGGAACCTCTTAAAACAAATGGTCTTAAGTTGAATATACAACAATGAAAACAAATTATTGTTAGCCACTAATATTTCACCTAAGATTTAGTGCACATTGCCCAAGAAAAATATGGTAGTTTGGTAAGACAACACATCATTCTAATGGTTATTATTTCTTATTTCAAAGTAGGAGTCTATCCCTGCAATGATATAAAATCTATCACAACCTCTTATTCTTTATTTTTATTAAAAACAAGATGCAAAACCAAAGTGAAATAGAATTGTCAACCATTCCATCATCAAACTAGAACAACCTAAAAATAAGTCTACCTCATGAGAAATTTTTGCCTTGGGAGGGTCATGACATACTCCCCCCTTAGGCTTAACATAGTCCTCTGTGCTTCATCAAATTTAAATCACATCTATAACCAAATTACACATTACTTTCAAATAGAAATGGAAACTACCTTTGCATATCTTCTAGTTTCTCCTAGGTCGCATTCCTCTTGGAATAGCGATCCCACTGAACCTTGCATTATTATAGGTTTCCTTTCCTAATTGAATTGGAATGAAATTCAAGGATTATTACTGGTTGAACCTCAATATTCTCTGGTTTCACCATATTTAGATTTGAAAAGTCCCACACATGTTTAGGGTTAACAACATATTTTCTAAGTAAATAAATGTGAAAGGTGTCATGAATCTTGGACAAACTGGGTGGCAAGGAAAGTTGATAAGCCACAGGACTAATCTTCTCTAATATTTTGAAGGGTCCCATAAAGTGTGGATCAAGATTTGTAGACTTGATAGCACTTTTCATTGGTCTCACCCTTAAAAACACTTTATCTCCAATCGAAACTCTCGTGGTGATCTCTTAAGATCGGCATAACTCTTTTGTGGTGATCTCTTATTAACAATAGTTAATAGATTGTGCTTGTCCTATATGCTCCATATCCTTGACCATATCTAGGCCAAGCACAATATGATCCTCTGGATTATCCCATGACAAAGGTGTCCTACACTTCCTTCCATATAGTGCTTCAAAAGGAGCCATGCCTAAAGTCGAATGGTGACCATTATTGTAGGTAAACTCTACCAGATGCAAGTAATCCTCCCAATGAGTCTTCTGATCCATACAATACATATGAAGCATATCTTCTAACACCTGGTTCACTCTTTCAGTCTATCCATCAGTCTCTGGATGATAAGCAGAGCTTATGTTTATACGAGTACCAATGGCACGGTGCAAGGCTTACCAAAATTTGGATGTAAATCTTGAGTCCCTATCCAATATAATTACTTTTAGAAAACCATGAATCCAAAATATCTCTTTGGAAAATCTGTTAGCCACAATCATGACATCATCCCTAGTATTCTAGGGTATAAAATGCACAACCTTGATCAATCTATCGACCACCACTAGGATTACATCATGTTGAAACTAGTTTTTGGGAAACCCTACAACAAAATCCATTGATATTACTTGCCACTTTTGTGTAGGTATGTTGTGCAGGTACAATAGTCCTACAGGATGTCTACATTATGCTTTTACTTTCTAATATTTGAGATAATGAGCGACAAATTCAGTTGTGTCCCTCTTCATTCCAAGCCAAAAGAAGGTTTTCTTCATATTCTCTCTCATCTTTGCTCCTCCCAAGTGAGTAGAGTATGGTGATCTATGTGCTTCATTCATGATCATTTTTCTTAGATCACCAATTTTTGGTATAACTACCCTATCCTTGAAGCATAGGAAACCATATTTGAAGCTAAAATATTTGTTTTCCTCTAGATTTCTTTCCATCCTTTCATGAACTTGGTTGTAGTATGCATCCTATTTTTGCATACTCCTGACTTGTTCCATCAAGTCTACATGGATGCGAGACAAAATAGCTATGTGTCTCCTTCTACTTAGTGCATCAACCACTTTATTCTCCTTTCCTTTGATATACTCAATGCCAAAATCATATTCTACAAGAAATTCCATCCATCTCCTCTATCTAGCATTAAGTAAAGGTTGGGTAAATATGTATTGTAGAATCTGATGGTCTATCCTTAGCTCAAATGGTCTTCCCACCAAGTAATATCACCAACTCTTTAGAGAAAACACCATTGCTGCCAATTCCAGATCATGGATCACATAATTGACCTCATGTCATTTCAATTTCCTTGACCCATAAGATATCACTACTCCCTCCTGAGAGAGCACTCCTCCCAAACCTTCCAAAGATGCATCTGTACACACAGAGAAATTTCCCTAAGGGTCGGGTACCTTTAGTATAGGAGGCATGGTAAGATTTTGCTTAAGAAATTCAAAAGTTGCCTCACATTTATCTATCCACTTGAATTCCTTCCCTTTCCTCTGTAGGTTAGTCATTGGGGAGGTAATCTTGGCGTAGTCTTTTACATAACGCCTATAGTATCCAATCAATCCTAAGAAACTTTGGACCTCTATCACATTTGTGGGTAGAGACCAATTCAAAATAGCTTCTATTTTCTTAGGATCTACCACAATCCCTTCTATTGAAGCAATGTGTCCTAGATATTGCACCTCTGACACATAAAAATCACACTTGGCTAAATTTCCATAGAGCTGATTTTTCCTTAGTAGTTCTAGCACAACCCTAAGGTGTTTATCGTGCTCTATCTTATTTTAGGAATATATCAAAATATCATCCAAGAATATCAACACAAATTTATCCAAATGCTTCCTAAAGATACTATTCATCAAATTCATAAATGTAGCTAAAGCATTTGTTAAGCCAAAAGGAAAAATAGTGAACTTGTAATGTCCATAGCGAGTTTTAAAGGTTGTCTTGTGAGTATCCTCTTCCTAGATCCTCAGTTGGTGGTATCCAAATTTCAAATCAATATTTGAAAATATTGTAGCATCCTTAAGTTGATCGAAGAGGTCTTCGATCCTGGGTAGGGGATATCTATTCTTGATAGTTACCTTGTTTAACATCCTATAGTCTATACATAATCTCAAGGTACCATCCTTTTTCTTCATAAATAGCATTAGTGCAACCCAAGGTGACACACTTGGTCTGATTAGTCCTTTCTCTAGTAACCCCTATAGTTGTACTTTTAGCTCTTGCATTTCTATGGGGTTCATTTTGTAGGGAGATCTATGTATGGGTTATGCTCCAGGTTGGAGCTCAACTGTGAAGTCAAACTCTCATTTAGGTGGTAGTCTAGGTAGATATTCTGGAAATACATCCCTAAACTCTTGCAGAAGTGGGTATATTTCAAACACCTCTTCCTTATTTTCATCATCTAACTCATTTAACTTAACAACATAAACCATTCCTCCTTTCTTCATGGCTTTCTTGAGTTGCATTGCTGAAATAATTTGGGGTTGGAAAGCCCCTTGTAGGCTGTACACCCTTTGCACTTTCCCACTACCTTCCATGTACTCGATCCATCTATCTTGGAAATTGACTACAACCCTATGTGCTTGCAACCAATCCATTCCTAGGATTACATCAAAGGCATGCAATGGTGCTACATAAAGATATCCTACGATCATTCCACTAGGTAAGTCAATTTCTGGCATAGGGTAGCATTGACTCATAGAGTAGGTTTATCCTGAGCCATACTCAACCTTCCACCCCTGTGCCAAGATTCTAGGTCTTTTGGATACATATTTAATTAAATTAGTGGAAACAAAACTATCTGTAGCACCACTATCAATCAAAATTTTAACATTCCTACCAAATACCTTACCCCTTATCAATAATGGAGTGGCTTGTCCTTCCAGGTCTTATTTTCCCATTGTTGTGTAGATCTTGTGTGATGACTCTTTTCCTATAGGTTCCTTGTACATTGGTTCCTTTCCCTTCGAACTCAACCCTACTCTATGTGGACAACTACTAGTGTAGTGTGGTCCACCACAATCAAAACATCTGATCTTGGGTCCTGGATGTATTTTCTATTTTTGCCCCTCAACTACTTTCTTCATTGTGATGGGAGGACTTGCCTATCCTTGAGATGATCTATTGTTACCATTATTGTGATTATTGGAGTTATGGTTCTTTCCTTGAAACCATTTCTTGAACCTTCCCTGCTTCCTATCATTCCTTTGATCCTACTTGGAAGAGTCTTTATTCACCTATTCTCCCTCCCATTTCATGAAACCTACACTATTTCATTTCCTTAGTGCCTCTTTGCCCTATTCATCCAATATTTCATAATCAAAATAGGGTTTGAGATAGGTTTCATCTTTTCTAGCCAGATCATAGGCCTTATGTAGTGTAGCGGGTTCTCGCATATCCACTTCTCACCCTATTCTTGGGTCTGCTCCTATTATAAACTTGTGGATCTTCATTTTCTCATTGTAAGTAAGAACATACTTAAGGAGGTTGACAAATTTTTGATGGTATGCCTCCACCGACCTAATTCCCTATTGAAGTCTAGTGAATTCCTCAAATTTTTGGGAATAAAAGTGCTCCATGAGGAATATATCTTTAAAGGCCTTCACAAATGCTTCCCAACTCAAATCAACTATAGCCATAAGTCCTAGTCCATTACTATATGTTTCCCACCAACTCGCACCATCACCTTGAAGGTGTAGAGTGGCGTAGGACATTCGGGTGCTAGAGGAGTAGTTCTTCAAAACACAATAAGTTTCTATTTCCTTCAGCCAATATTTGGCTTTGTCACCATCCTCCTCTCCATTAAACTTGGAATATTTTAGATACTTCATATCTTTATCCAATTTGGCTTCCAGATGAATCCTAGCCCATTGTGCTTCCATGAGGGTTCATTTGCCTATTCTGTTCTAGATTTTCTCGTCATTGTTTCTCAGTTCAACACAGTATCCAACATCTATCTCTATGTTTCTACTTGTTCATGAAGTTGGGTCACTATTACCGTGAGGTCCTCCTTTCATCACTAGGATCTCCAAATCTACATCTAGGGTCCCACCTTCTACATTGGTCTATAATATATACCTCATCATTGGGGCAACACTTCCTCTCCTTATCTTCAGTGGCATTGTCCCTGCCACACATAGAAGAGTTATTATGAGTCAATTCATTGTAGCAACTATAATCCTAGTCATTCTATTTTACAAAGCTAAAACACTACGTAAGTATACTTTCTATCACACGCCCTAACTAGCCATTTTACAATGAGCCTATTCCACTACAAACCTAAGCTCTAATACCAAATGTCATGATCCATTTTTCCAACCATATTAAGAGCATAATTGTTTTTAAACACATGGTTTATCCCTCACAATGCTAACATGGCTCCTAAATTCCTATAAAAGGATTCGCCCATTTCTACTCTTACATTAGTCTATCAATATAATATCTCTAAGATAGGACCCACCCATCTCTATACTCACATTAGTCCATTAATGCAAGTACATTAGGTGTAGAGTTCACCCATCCCTATACTTGCACTCATCCATCACTGCAAGCACACTAGGTGTTATTCTTACTTCGAGCTATCCTACCCATTACTCCCAATGGGTTAGCTCACAACCCTTCCATCAGTACATTGATAAGAAGCTCATTGTCCACTACATTCAACATAGTTCTCTTTATGATGATGCCAAGTGCTAGGATGAAACGACCATCTTTCTCATCATGAAGATGAGTTAGCCATCCCAAGAGTAAGTCTCATCCCATTACACTTATGCATTGTGATTATCTTCTTCACCAATCCAGTGAAGGCTTGGAAATTTGTTTATCTAGGACATTGCTCAACACCCAAGGTACATTTTCTAGAAGTATTCTCAGGTTCCTTAATAAAGACTAAGCTCTATCCAAAGCATTTTGTCTATAGTTTCCTTCATTGATATTTTATATCCAAATGGGATTTACAATTCTTATAAATCTCAATGATTATTTTACAATTTACTTCCCATATCCTTACAATTAATTTGGACAAGAACCACTCTCAATTCAACCTGGTGAATCCCATTGTTAGAAGCCTAACATGAGGTGAGATTAGATCTACTCCATAATGGTTTCGTAACTCTATATGGACAACTCATTGGAAAACTGATTCTTATAGGTTTAAAAATCCTTCATTGTTTGATTTCAAAAATAAACCCTTATGAAATCTCTACTGCAAGTCAGTCTTCCTTTTGACCACACAGTATGCACATCCCAACTACCTACATTTTCACTATGAACAGGGTATCTTGTAAATGTGAGATCTAATTACATTAAGTTTGAGGATCCATCTAAGATCATTGTAGCTCCCACTTCATTACAGGGACTAACATAAATTTTAATCCTTTTAAAATTATGAACGTTGAACTTGCACTAGCAAAGCAAAACATCCTCAATTAGTCTTTTAATATTATCTTAAATAAAACCATTACACTATATTCCTTTCTGAAAAGCAAAAGCATTCATTATGCTAAACAAAAATAGTGTTATATAAGAGATACATATCAATCAGGAATAAATCCTCTATGTATCAATGATACATCATTTCAAATTAATTGAGTTGTAGTCCATACAAATCATTTTAGTATGATATAGAATTAAGTTCAACCAATACTTGAATACATTTAAGCACCACTGTAATATTCACATATGATGTTTAACTCAACATATAATAAATACATAAGAGAAATTCTATTTTTTTGTTCTATCTGATCACCTTGGCCAAGATATTTGACATCATCCACATGTAATGTTGGATAGAAGTTACAATAAGAGCTCTCACAAACACAAGGAGAATCCAAACATATTTCAACTACTCATCCATGACCACCATCACAAACGTCCTTTCGAACTTCCCTGCAAATAATTCTACATGAGGTCTTTGCAAAAATATCATGATAAATGTATCTATCAATACCACAAGTTCTAGGGTGAATCTCTCACCCTTTGGAGAATTCAACATTACCTAAATATTTCTTACCTTACCTTTGAAACCATCAATTCTAGACTCTTAATCCAAAATAAGATTCTCAAAACAACTTTCACCTTATCTAACAAAGCTCTCTATTATTTATTTTTTTACCACACAAATATATGCTTATAGCAATTCATTGTCATTAAAAACATATCACAACAAGTTCCATGCGAAGCTCAATTATGCAACAAAGAAACTTAAAAATAAAACATATTACTATACAGAAGGAAACATCATGATTTCTACCATCATTAATCATATCTAAAAAATCATGAATTAAATCTTATAAATTCTTCAAACATACAACATCAAGAAGCATCCACACAACGTAATAAAATGAACGGTACAGTACTTGAAGTTACAACTATGCATGTCAAATAAAATCTCCAACAAAGGTTCCCAAACCCTTCATCCAAGGTCTCATAAATAATGTGTTGCTATACTTCACTGGTCAAATTGTTTACTTTCAAGATCATCCAAGTTAATGGAAAACAACCAGTCTTCTCTTCCTAAAATTCTAAGCATTCGGTAGTTACTCAAATCTATATCTGGTAACACTATCAATCAAGGTAAGGAAGGTTTACTTAATTTCTAGAAACTTAACTACTCATCTAGTCTCATTGGGTTTAACAATCAACTTCCTTCCTTTATTGCTATCGAGAATAAAAATATCTTAAGGCTAGAAGGTTAGAAAAATAACACATTCAACCTTAAAAATATTTCTACCCTTCCCTTTTGATGAACTAGCTAGCCATCACACTAAAACACAAGAATGCAACATCTACTAATGCTCAACTCCAAGCTAAGGGAAAACAAGCAATCTCAAATTGTACTCACTGGTAGAAAAGGAGTCAATATGTCTAAGAGTTTTAGGCAATAATATGATTCATTTCTAGAACATAGAATTAACATCATTCACCATTCTTCCCAATATAAAACATAGCTACATACAATATGTCATCAATAAATATTCTAGAAGAACAAAGGACCTCAGTATTTCATACCTATATTTTGTAGTGAATATTACGCACAAAGATAGAATTTGTAAAACCTTCCACATGCTCCTATTTTCCTATGGTTTCTTTTTGGCTTTGCTTTTCATTCCCCTTTCTACACTCCTAACACATAAAACCTACCTTGGTTGAATCACCTTGATCCCTCAAGGTTCGCTTCCATTTCTTGAAGTTTACGTTAAGCACATGATGGCAACCGTCTTAGCTCAAATGCACCCTCCACTTTTATTCAATCAGTGAGAGTGGCATAACTTTGTTGAACTAGAAATCCCACCATTCCCATATTTAGGTGCAAATAGTTCATCTTTATCCACAGTGATCACGATCCCAAAACTGCCAAAATAAGAATTATTTCACATGGTTACTAAAACTAGAAGTAAGGGTACCACCATACTTTTGAACGTCAATCCTCATATAAGTAAAACATATGTATCAATGTATAAATATTATACCAACTAAAAATACTATGTGAAACCAATGTTTCAAAAGAAACATTCATTAATACTAATTTTCCCTTTTTTTAAAAGAAAGGAAAAACAAGTAATTAAATATTTGTCTCCCAAAATACAAAAACATAAATAATCATTTTCATAATTATTTTAGACTTATGGAACCTCTTAAAACAAATGGTCTTAAGTTGAATATACAACAATGAAAACAAATTGTTGTTAGCCACTAATATTTTACCTAATATTTAGCGCACATTCCCCAAGAAAAATATGGTAGTTTGGTAAGACAACACATCATTCTAATGGTTATTATTTCTTCTTTCAAAGTAGGAGTCTATCCATTCAATGATATAAAATCTATCACAACCTCTAATTCCTTATTTATATTAAAAACAAGATGTAAAACCAAAGTGAAATAGAATTGTCAACCATTCCATAATCAAACTAGAACAACCTAAAAATAAGTCTACCTCATGAGAAAGTTTTGCCTTGGAGGGGTCATGACAAAACGTAACACCTGTATCATCATAACATCACAAAACTAGGTAGAGTAACGTAGCAATGAGAATATAAATATTTGAAGAAGATGTTGAGTGTCATGTGGCAAATGAGAAGAGAAACATCAATAGGTTGGAGAAGCCCAAATGTTTTCTAAATGCATATCAAGAACATTAATTGTTAGAGAAGCATAAAAAGGAGGATACAGAGAAGACTCAAACTCTTGAAGATTAAATTTAATATGTGTCATACAAAGGAAAGAGCATTAAATATATTTTAGAGAGGGAAGATCATTTTAGAGCACAGGTTGTAGAGTTGAGAAGACTTACGAGAAGTAAGTCAAAAAGTAGCGTGCCATATTTAAGAAGGTACATGAAATATTTAAATTAATTTACTTTTTACAAAGGTTTGGGAGACAAGCAATATTATTACTAAGGTTAAGATTGAATAATATATTATGCTTGAAATTAATTGAATGAATTGAGGTATAAGGAAATGAATTGACAAGTTATAACCTTAGAAAACTTATTGAATGATTTAGAAGAATTTTGAAGGAGGATCTAATTTGAAAGTTTTTGAAACTGCATTACTTGAAATTCAAGCATAGAAATACTTGCAAATAATTTAACTTGGAGGAATAAGGATTTCTACATCAAAATAGGAATATTGAATTTACAAGTATATTTTTTTTTCTAAATTTCTAACTAGTTATAAGGAATTCAACACCAACTTAGGTTCTTGAAATTTAGAAACAATACTATTGAAAATTGAAATATATAAGAAACACAACATTAAGTTTTTTGAAAGTTGGAAAATTACATTGGTATTAGTCTCTTGCTCAAATTAACAAGACATAAGAAATCCAATTTAAAGTTCTTTAATATAGAGAATATTATCAAAAATTGAAATTGCATTAATATTGTCTTTAGCTTTCTATTCATAATTAGGGAGACAAAAGGGATTCAACTCAAAGGAAAACTTAGAAAGCTAAGTTTTTATCAAAGCTATCTTATATTCAAATCACTAGGGAGACGTAAGGTATTCTACAAGTGTTATAATGACAATAAATAAATTCTTTCTTGCAAAATCTCAACTTCTGAAAGGACCTAATTACACTTCATGGAAAAACAAAGTGAGGTAAATATTGATAGTTGAAACCTTTGGGATATCGTTAAAGAACCTAAAACTAAACCTACTGAAGATGCCAAAGATATTCAAAAGTATCAAGAATATGAAGAAAAAGTACTTATGATAATAACATACATTAGTTTAGAAGCAATTTCTACAGAAGCTTGGAATACTTTAGCCAAGATATTTGAAGGAAAGAATAAATCCACTATTTTTAATCTCCAAACCCAGTTACATTATCTAAAATTTAATAGTGGATAAAGTATAGAACTTTTTCTAAGAAAAGTAGGAGATAAAATGAAAATGGTTAACCTTCGGAGAAAGTGTTGAAGACAAGTTTCTTGTTCAAGTAATTCTAAGAGCACTTCCAGAGAGCTACAAGCATCTAGTCACATCTTTACAAATTTTGAGTAAAGATACATCATTTGATGAGTTAGTCAATATACGACAAGAATATGAGGTAGAAAATCCTATGAAATATGAAATGACTAATAATGCCTTAGTCTCAAAAGATAATCCATAAGGAAATATTGCTTCATTCTCTAGGGGTAAATCAAAATGGAATAATAGATGTTTGCAAATATGCCAATAGAGAGGATGTAGTACAAATTATTGTGGATTCAATCCAATAAATTAGTATCAAGAAAATCAAACAAATTTTGGAAGCCAATCAAAAAGACCATTTCAACCAAGACAATATCAGAATCAATATAATTCATATCAGCAACATTTTCAGCATCCATATACTTCTCAGAATCAATACATTCAACCTCAACTACAATATAGAGAAGAGAAATAAAAAGGACACTTAGCTCAAGAGATTCAAAAAATTCGAGAACTCGAAGAAACTATAAAAGACCAAGTAGTTAAAGCTTTTTCATAAAAAATAGTATTTTATAAAAATATTAACTATTTACTTGATCAAAATATATATAGGGAGTAGAATGAAGAAAGTAGAAAAGAAGAGCTCAAGTTCCAAAACAAGGATGAAGACCATATTGAAGACTAAAGTCTTCAATAACCAAATAATGTAATATAGGGGGTGTTGAAATATATTACATTATTTGGTATATGCTAATGTATCACCTTGGGTACATATTTATATTAGGAGTGTATCTTAGACTAGGCTGTGAGTATTTACTTTATGCAATGTAATAAATGCACAAGTATTATTAGAATGTGTAAAGTATTCAATAATGTAAATGTGCATATTAGTCCATGTGCACATGAGTCCATAGAATAGGAAGGTAAAGAGTCACAGGAATATGGAAGGTCAAGAGTCACATCTCATTATATGTTGATCTTTGTGTGAGCATATGAAGTGACACAAGTGTAGAGGGGGAAATTGCCCTATCGCATACAATTCACAAACCAGGTTGGATCTATAAAGGTAAAAAGCCTTGTGGGGTGAACCGTGGGGGTTGTGTTGATCTCTACACTCGATGCTAGGGGAGGAAGGGTTCACCAAGAATTGTTTAAGGACTCACTTCAAGTCCTCAGGATATTCAAGAATGTTTGATGTATTCAGTTTCAAGAAATCACCTAAGTTTGGCCTTTCTATATCTATGCTATGAAAGATAAAGGACAATATAAAAATATAGATTGCAAAAATACATGAGATAACCCTAGAATGATTATTTCTTTGAATGATTTCTAACCTAGGGTTTTAGATGAACAATATTTAAGCAAGAGATCAAGAAATAATGCAGAAACAAAATTAACCCTGGATGCACACTATATGTTGTTGTCTTTTAATGCCTAGAACTTAACATATATTCTTATAAAATCATATCTAGGGTTTACAACAAAAACATAAAGCACTAAAAAAATAATCTAAAGACTAATCAAAATACTTAGCTTATCCGAAGGTTGATCCTTGATTTTGCTTCCTCTCATCCAATGATATCAATAATATCTGATCCTACAAGATAACTCAGAAACACTTAAAATAGAATTAGCATTAGGTGGCATGCGTAGGCCATTGTAATGCATAGAGGCACAACAGTCAAGCCCCCTAGGTCATTTAGATGACCTTTGAAAATATAAGCAAAAATTGACCTTTGGATATTTAATCATAAAACAATAATGCAGTAGAGTAGAAATAAAAAACATAATATGCCAATATGACCTAGATGCAGTTTAAGACCTAATCATGCAATTATCATCATCAGGTTACCCCTAGTTTATCTCTAGGTGAAATTGTGTCTCATAGAGAGTGGGCACGATGATGCAATTTTAAAAGTTGCATCCTGTTAGGACCGGGTATGATTTAGCTTCTACATGCAAAAAACCCTAAATTCAAATCTGCAAAGTCGTGACTCAATGATGTCGGGCATGATTTTGCCTATGATGTGATGAAAATAAAAGTAAATGTAAAATGAAGTACAAAAATGTAAAACTTGAAAAATAAACTTGATGGACGATGCAGAGGTAGACAAAAAGGGTAAGATCTCTAGGTAGTTAATCTCTCCTCTTGGACTATGATACAGATCCACCAGATCAAACAACAATCAGACCAATGCAGCAGAAGACCAAATCCAAAATTTGCACTTTGGGGTTAGCTTGCAAAAGAAAAAAGGAAGCAGACAAAAAATAACTTGCGATTGTGTTAGAATAACCAAGCGTGTCTTAGAAATTATAAAAGTGTAAGATCGATTGTGTATGTGTGAAATATGAGATTATCCCTCCTTTTATAGGCGATATTAAAGGCAAAAAGAGCAGTAAAATCTCAAGAAAGTTGATGTCAAACATGCTAAAGAAAAAAATTAGGGTTTCAAAGGAAGAAACCCTAAAAACACAAAAATTTCACCCCATCCTAGTGGGTCACGAATTTGCTTTTGCGAAATCACACCCCATCCCAGTGGGTCATGAATTCCACTTTTATGAAATTGTGCCTCGTATTGATTAGGCACGATCTCTCTTAGAAGGGCAAAAATGTAGGGCAAGGGGAAAGATGCCCATACCTTACCTTAGGTAGGGGTTAGGGGCCTTCTAAAGAGCTCTAGGAAGATTGCCCACTAAAAATGGGTCAATTTTCCATGTTTACATTTTGTCCCCTCTTTGATGCATTTATGGCCTAATATATGCATAAAATAAAGGATGTAGGCATACACTCGAGGAAAACAACAAGTGAAAAATGGGGTGGCTAGTTTAGAAGAAAGGGGTGGTGCAAAAATGGTGTCGTTCCAAACACTTTCTAGTTTTACACGTAAATCGAGGCATTAGGGACTTTAATGCCTCTCTATAGGCCAGGGTGCCCCCTCGAGTTTTATGAGGAAGACATTCCTCATAAAAACTTGAAAGGATTGATGCAAAAGAAGAAAGAGAGGAAAAGAAACAAAAATAAAAAAAGAAGGGTAAAATCTAGGGTTAAAAGGGTGAAAAAGGGTAAAACCCTAATTCATTTTCACTACACAATTAAGGAGAAAGAGCTCTGGGGAGAGAAATACCATGGCACTACCAATGCACCAATCTACGATCATGAGGGGCAAGTTCAGCATGGAGGCAGACCAAGCATAAGTAGACCCTAAAATATTTTCATTTTCTTCATCGTGTTGCACATTTAGGGTAGGTTTAGGATTTTTACATAATTTTATGTTGTATTCGACGATAGGATTTACACCTGATCGAGGTATGATTTTGTGGCCCGACCATGATTTTTTCCTAGGCAAGGCATGGATAAATCGTTACTGGAGAAATTTGGGTACGATTTCGCAAAATTGTGTCCTCGAAAGAGGGGGCACTATTTTACCTAAGATAAAGCAAAATAAAAGGGAAAAATAAAACAAAAGAAATAATAAGGAAAAATAGAAAAGGGAAAGAGATGCAAGCAACATACGAAGTGCAAATTTGGGATGTAGCCATCTAATGTTGAAATCAAACATTTTATTTTATTTTATTTTATTTTTAATGAAACTATTTTTGGGGATGCAACTAGGTGTGCTCGAGAGCCGAGAGTGGTAGGAAGGTGCACTAGAGTCTAAGCTAGATGCACTAGGGCTAGCATAGATGGATCAGCTAGATGTGGTTGGGTTAGAACATCTTGCGAGGATGCCTCGCATTGAGATAGATAGGGCTATGCTGACAACTCTAGTAGAGAGGTGGTACCTAGATTCATCCACCTTTCGGTTACCTATGGGGGATCTCATCATCACATTGAAGGATGTATGGTGGATTTTATGTTTTCCTATCAGGGGAATGCCTATTTATGGAGCATGAGGGTAAGTAACCACTTTGCAATTATTTTCAACAGGTTGGACCCACCAAGTGCGAGGGAGCACCATTGTTGTTGATGATTTTATGGGCCGATATGGGGAGGATCCTCTGACCATCGTGCTCTATGGGATTGTGGTTGGGCTTCTAATGTTTCATACCAGTAGATGATATCTTCCATGGGCCATGGTATGAGTAGTGTATATATGCGACACTGGGGAGTTAGGTTCACATGGAGCCCATATAAGCAATGTACAGATGTAGTCTACACAATGTTGTTCCAGGTGTGGTGTTGGGAGCACATAGCTATTCTAAGGCTATATGAACTTATGGGCCCACTACCCAAATTAGAGAAACAAGCATCATATAGGTTGTCGATATCCCTAGAGAAGTTTGCAAGGGCCTATACAAGAAATCTACCACTAGCTAGTCATGTGATCGATGAGCTTCGAGAGGTGTAACTCATTTGGCAGCCATGGCACCATCACCCATGGTGGGATGAGGACAAGGTGGAGCTAGCCAAGGTGAGTAGGATCAAGTGGCTAATATCAAAGAAGAGGGAGCATAAGGTCTATAGATGTGATAAATTCCTATAGTAGTTCAAGATCTTGTAGGGAGTCATGGACCTAGGGGATTACTGGTATTAAAGAGTGACCTAGTATCCAGCAAGGGTCAGAGGTGAGACACAAAATACTAGGTGGGTCAAGGAGGATTTGGATGATCCTCCCTACAATGACCTGAGGGTGGATGATGTGAGGTTGGTCGTCAGATACAAGTGATGGTATAGAGGAGTTATACCCTGGAGGATCTCCCCACCATTTTTGATACAGAGGCACCAGGTCATGGGTCTAGACATGCAATGATATTTTTGAGATATTTCTCATCGGGCAACAAAGAGGGCACAATAGGGTCCTATAATCCTAAGATAGAGGTAGTCACATGTTTGGGTCATGGTGGTGGTAGAGGCCACCCATACTACAGGGACTGAAGAGGGAGGGGTAGGAGGTGCCTCCCACAGAGTGTAGTGTCTAACCCCAAAAAATGAACACCAAGAATCTGCCCTTGATTATGTTTTTTTTTATTTTTTTATTTTTTTTACAGCTAACTGAAAATGAGTATAACTCACAAACTACTCTTTCAAATGCAATACAATTTTGGCACAAGATAATACTTATATCTATCTCAAAACCCTTTTAAGTAAAAAACATAAAAATGAGTGTACCCGATAAAATGCAAGTCTGATGTAAATCTGGAAATTGTCATCAGCAATAGGAAAACCTCCATGAATTCATTATATGTACTTAGTTCATTGTTTCTCCAACTCAAAAGAGATTGCAAACATGTTTACAATGAATGACAACTAGGAAGCACTCGAAATTCTGCCCAAAGAGGGGCGATTTCATCCCAATCAACCACGCCTCCCTCAGCAATTGTACGGCTCAACTGGAAAGTGGTACGGCTGACCAATGCAAGCTTAAATCTGGTGAAATCTCCCTTGAATCTCCTTGTACTCACTGCAACTGGAGCTGGAATGTGAATAATGGTGATTCCCTTCACAAAACCCTACCTGAAAAGGCTCAAACAAGTTGGAAATATAGCTTCAGCTGTACGGATGGAAGGAATGAGGACTGGGAATTGAATGCAATGCAATCTCCTTCAAACCCTTCCTAAACTCTGCTCACAAACCTCTGGTTAATCTCAACAATTATGCTCAATTGCAACCACTGAAGTGCACCTGCCCGATAACACCCTGAGATTGTCTTTCAAATCCGAAGGCGCTGTTCCTGCTGATGGATTTCGTCACCAACAAGCAAAATAATCTCTTGCAAATACCTCTGCAAGGAAACCTCTTCGAAACTCTTGAAAATGTAATACCAAGATAATGCCAATGACTCTTTTTTTTTCCCTTTTTATTCTTGCCCAAGTTGGGTCGGCCAAATGTGAGGGAGTTGTTTCATTTTAATTCTTAATTTCAATTTCAAATAACTCCCCTAAGGGGTTGTCCATCTTAACTTAGGAAGAAGTATTTTAAATTTGTAATTTGATATTATAAGCATTCTCCTAAGTCCTCTTTTTAATACACCCTTTATCTCCTTAATTAAATTCATAATGTCCAACATTAGAAACATCACAAATATTAATTTAACTATAATAATATCTCCAGACATTAAAATAATCAAACTCCCAATGCCGGACCCACGAAGTAATACTAGAAACGGACACCCATTTCACCAAACCATCCAATCGTAATGTCCGTTTCCACTGTAACCCACTAAAAATTGACTTACTAAAAATAGTAAGTCCCTGCATCTGCATCCACGGAGGCCCAAAGTCAGGCAACTGAAGAGATAACTGGATACCCAATACATCATATAATAAGATTCTGCTATCAGTTCGGCCAGAATTCAATAACTGAATTTACTAAAAATAGTAAATCCACTCCTCCAAGTCACCAGATGGTTCCTAACCTGCTGACTATGCCTACGGAACCGCATGGATAGGCAAGTCACACTGCACCCGATGTGTTGGCTAAGGTGGGGACATTACAGTCCTCCCTCCCCAAAATTGCTTGTCCTCAAGCAATTGGAGTGTTGGATGCTGTAAAATGTGCTCATCTTCCCAAGTTGCATCCTCCACGGGCAACCCTTGCCACTTAACTAGATATTCTGTAATAATCCTGCTCCTCAGTCTTCTCTCCCTGGTATCCAGAATAGCTTCGGGAGTCAAAATAAGCCGCCCCTCATCATCAAGTGGAGGAAGCTCAACAGAAGGAGTAACATTTTGTCCAATCGCCTTCTTGAGGCGAGACACATGAAACACATTGTGTACTCTGCTGTTTGCAGGCAACTCAAGTTCATAAGCTACCTCTCCTATCTTCTTGGTGATCCTGAAAGGCCCATAAAAACGAGGCTTCAGCTTCTCCTTCCCACTCTTCTTGAGAGTGGACTGCCTATAAGGCTGCAAACGTAAGTATACCAAATCACCAACTGCAAAACTGTGCTCTGTTCTATGCTTATCAGCATACTATTTCTGTTGGTTTTGTGCTTGTTGTATGTTATCCTTCAGAGTCCTCAAAATATCCTGGCTATCCTGTAGCATCTCCTGTGCTTTGGGTACCCTGCAATCCTGAATAAGTAAATCGATAAACGCGGTTGCATCATACCCATACAAAGCCATAAAGGGGGTCATCCTGATAGACATGTGGTGAGTGGTGTTGTAACAGTATTCGCACAAATGCAACCACTTGATCCAAGCCCTCTGTTGCGTAGAAATGTAGTTACGCAAGTAGCCCTCGACCCACTTGTTGACAATTTTCGTCTGTCCGTCAGTCTGTGGGTGATAGCTAGTGCTCGGAGTAAGTTGAGTCCCGCTTAGTCTGAACAATTCTTGCCAGAAATGGCTCATGAAGCGACTATCCCTATCACTGACAATGAATTTTGGCAAGCCATGTAACCTGAACACCTCTCGAAAAAACAATTCGGCCACCTGAACTGCTGAGTAAGTAGATGCAATGGCATAGAAATGTGCAAACTTAGTCAACCTATCTACCACCACATAAATGCAATCTCTCCCCTGGACTGTAGGTAAACCAGTTATGAAGTCCATAGATATGCTTTCCCATTTCCTGTCTGGAATGGGCAATGGTTGTAGGAGTCCTGTCGGGCTAGTGTGTTCATCCTTATTCTGCTGGCATACCCCACATTCCTTTACATGTTTGAGAACATCATCTTTGAGTCCTTTCCATGTGAATCGCTCCCTCACCTGTCTGTAAGTTTTAAAAAACCTTGGGTGCCCTACTAACGGTGAGTCATGTAGAGATCGCAACACTGTTCCCCTAAACTAAGAATTAGGTACCAGATAGACCCTATTTTTGTACATATTCAGCCCATTTACAATTGTGTACCTGTCATCCTGTATAGATCCCCCAATGATATTAGTTGCCCACTCATCCTTGGCATAATCTGCCTGAATCAACTCTTTCCAATCCTCAGAAATAATACCCACTGAACACAGATGTGGTCTTCTAGACAGAGCGTCAGCTACTATATTTTTCTTCCCTTTCACATACACTATATCAAAGTCAAACGCTTGAAGTTTGCTCACCCATTTTTGTTGTCTTTCATTAAGATCTTTCTGGTTCATAAAATACTTCAAGCTGTTGTGATCTGTTTTTACAATGAATTTGCTTCCTGCCAAGTACTGACGAAATTTAACAAGGGCATGCATGATTGCTAGCATCTCCTTGTCATAAATGGGATAAGTTCTCTCTGCCCCCTCAATTTTCTACTCTCAAAAACTATGGGGTGTTTATCCTGCATCAAAACTGCCCCAATGCCTTCTCCTGAAGCATCACATTCGAGCTCAAATGGTCTACTAAAATCTGGAATGGCCAAAATAGGACTAGAACATACCAACTGTTTAAACCTGTCAAAACACCCCTGTGCTGCATCTGACCAGACAAACGCCCCTTTCTTCGTTAGGTCTGTAAGCGGTGCTGCTACTTGCGAAAAACCCTTAACAAACCTGCGGTAAAACCCACATAGACCAAAAAATCCCTTAAGCTGAGATAGGTTTGTGGGGGTAGGCCACTCCATGATTGCCTTAACCTTTTTCGGATCCATGCGAACCTCTCCTGCGCTGATTATATGTCCCAAATATGTCAACTCTGTCATGCCAAAGTCGCATTTGGTTTCCTTTGCGTATAATGACTCACGCTCAAGGATTCCTAGAATCTCATCAATGTGTTGTAGGTGCTTCTCCCAAGTCCTGTTGTAAATCAAAATATCATCAAAGAACACAAGGACATATCTACGTAGTTGACTTCTAAACACCCTGTTCATAAGAGACTGAAAAGTGGCAGGAGCATTAGATAGCCCAAAAGGCATCACTAAATACTCGAAGTGACCATAATGGCATCGAAATGTCGTCTTCTCCACATCACTTTTCCTCATCCTGATCTGATGGTATCCAGAACGAAGATCAATCTTCGTGAAAAATCATGCTCCATGCAGCTCATCGATCAACTCGTCGATCCTGGGAATTGGGTATTTATTCTTTATAGTTTTCTTGTTTAGGGCCCTGTAATCAACACACATCCTCATGGTCCCATCTTTCTTCTTTACCAAGACCACTGAAGATGCAAAAGGACTTTTGCTTGGTCTTATGTGACCCATCGCCAAGAGCTCCTTTATGGTTTTCTCGATCTCATCTTTCAATCTCTTGGGGTGCCTATATGGTGTAGTGATGACCGGTTTGGTCCCCTCCTCTAGCTCTATAATGTGCTCGGCCCCTCTGTCGGGTGGTATACCAGGAGGTATATCTTCAAACACCTTATGGTGTTTGTCCAAAAGAATACGAATGTCAGGATGGTGTTCTTTCCCTTGCTGCTCATTTGTAGTAGGCAATAACATACATTCCGCGGCCCATTCTATTTGATCATGCCTGAAAAATCTCTCCATCCTCCTGAAGGAAACTGTTCTGAGGCTGCCATCAGAAACTCCTCTGAGTACAATCTTCTTGCCCCCTACTTCGAACTTCATCTCCAAACTTTTTAGGTTCATACTGAACTCCCCCAAAGAGCTCATCCAATGCATCCCTAGAACAGCATCAGTATCACCGATGTTCACACAGTAGAAGTCATCCTGCAGCTCATACTCTCCCAACCTCATCCATAATCTAGGAATCCTCTTTGTGCAACTGATTGTAGTCCCACTGGCTACCATCACTCGAAAACCATCGAAAGTTTCAAAAGGAAGTCCTCTCTTCACTACAAGACTCTCATCAATAAAATTATGTGTAGCCCCTGTATCTATGAGAGTTGTTATGCGTTGTCCATTAAGAACACCCCGCACCTTAAAAGATGCTACTCTCTGAAAACTTGTATAGTTGGGCTCGCTGGTCCTTCATTTTCTAGTTCTATATGAATCTCTTCCTCATTTTTAGAGCTGCTGCTATCACTTGCTCTTAGCTGATCAGCGTCCTCATAATCTGAATCCCCACTAGAATAGTGTTCCATTTGCTTCATTTTTGCCTTCTCACCACATTTGTGAGTGGGGTTCCATGGTTCCTTGCACCTGAAACAAAGGTTTTTCTTTCTCAATTCGTTTGTACTATTGTTGTTCTCCCTCTTAAAATTTTCTCTTTGCTGATCCCCTCCTTTGAAAAAAGGTTTCTTATCCTTAAATTTCTTATAATCCCCTCCTTTGTGCTGAAACTTGCCCCTTGAGGCAGTAGTCTCCATGTCACGAGCTTTCTTGATAGCCTCGTGTAGTGAAGGGGGATCAAAAGCTTTAACTAGCCCTCTCAATGGATCTGCCAACCCATCAACAAAAAGAACTATCAATCTCCTTTCCGAAACATCAGTCACATGAACGGAAATCTTCTGGAAATCTGCAATGTAACTGTCAACTGAACCGGACTGTCTAAGTTGTGCCAAATCTTTGAAGTCTAGCTCAACATCCCTCTTATCAAAATGATCAATCAACCTGTTAGTGAACTCAGCATATGTTGTGATTTGATCATGTCCAAGGGTCACCAATCCGTGGTGCCACCATTCGTGTGCAATCCCATCCAAATGTAAAGCAGCATATTTGATGGCTTCATCCTCTGCCATTCTGTTCAACTGAAGATAGGTGTCCATTTTCTCGGACCCATGCACGTGCTTGTTGTTTTCCCTGAACCATCAAAGTTGGGAATGGTAAGTTTTCCCACTTTCCTCTGTACATCCTGCCCCCTATCATTGTTTCTCCTGCCTCTCCACATGGATTGTTGTCTCATTCTCATATCAATGTAGTCCCTGAAAGACATACCGGCACGAAACTCCTCACTAGCTTGGTTCCATTCATCAGTAAATGCCGCCTGCATCTCCTGTACTGTGGGTTTCGGATCCTCCTGTGGCGCTGCTCTGGGAATGAATGTGGGCATCAAGGGCCTGTTACTCTGTGTTCTGTCCCTCTGTGCCTGGTTAACCCCTCTTATGTTGTTCACGGAGCCATCACCATTTCCATTTTCCCGGTTGTTCCCATTTTCGTTATTGTTCTGCTGGTTTAAGTTCATCTGTTGTGTCATAATCCCAAGGAGTTGAGCCATGGTCTCGTTGTATTTGTTGTTGTCCTTGCATAAACATCTGAAACATTTCCCTGTCTGGGTCAATGGGCTGCCTGTTACCTCTTTCCTCACCCATCTCTTCCTCACTCTCGGGCTGGGGATTTCCTTGTTCAGCAAGACCCCTGTTCCTTCTGGTGTAGTAGTGGTGTCCACTCATTCAACCCAACAGGTTGGCAAGAAGAGCTGTGCTCTGATACCACTGTAGTGTCTAACCCCAAAAAATGAACACCAAGAATCTGCCCTTGATTATGTTTTTTTTTATTTTTTTATTTTTTTACAGCTAACTGAAAATGAGTATAACTCACAAACTACTCTTTCAAATGCAATACAATTTTGGCACAAGATAATACTTATATCTATCTCAAAACCCTTTTAAGTAAAAAACATAAAAATGAGTGTACCCGATAAAATGCAAGTCTGATGTAAATCTGGAAATTGTCATCAGCAATAGGAAAACCTCCATGAATTCATTATATGTACTTAGTTCATTGTTTCTCCAACTCAAAAGAGATTGCAAACATGTTTACAATGAATGACAACTAGGAAGCACTCAAAATTCTGCCCAAAGAGGGGCGATTTCATCCCAATCAACCACGCCTCCCTCAACAATTGTACGGCTCAACTGGAAAGTGGTACGGCTGACCAATGCAAGCTTAAATCTGGTGAAATCTCCCTTGAATCTCCTTGTACTCACTGCAACTGGAGCTGGAATGTGAATAATGGTGATTCCCTTCACAAAACCCTACCTGAAAAGGCTCAAACAAGTTGGAAATATAGCTTCAGCTGTACGGCTGGAAGGAATGAGGACTGGGAATTGAATGCAATGCAATCTCCTTCAAACCCTTCCTAAACTCTGCTCACAAACCTCTGGTTAATCTCAACAATTATGCTCAATTGCAACCACTGAAGTGCACCTGCCCGATAACACCCTGAGATTGTCTTTCAAATCCGAAGGCGCTGTTCCTGCTGATGGATTTCGTCACCAACAAGCAAAATAATCTCTTGCAAATACCTCTGCAAGGAAACCTCTTCGAAACTCTTGAAAATGTAATACCAAGATAATGCCAATGACTCTTTTTTTTCCCTTTTTATTCTTGCCCAAGTTGGGTCGGCCAAATGTGAGGGAGTTGTTTCATTTTAATTCTTAATTTCAATTTCAAATAACTCCCCTAAGGGGTTGTCCATCTTAACTTAGGAAGAAGTATTTTAAATTTGTAATTTGATATTATAAGCATTCTCCTAAGTCCTCTTTTTAATACACCCTTTATCTCCTTAATTAAATTCATAATGTCCAACATTAGAAACATCACAAATATTAATTTAACTATAATAATATCTCCAGACATTAAAATAATCAAACTCCCAATGCCGGACCCACGAAGTAATACTAGAAACGGACACCCATTTCACCAAACCATCCAATCGTAATGTCCGTTTCCACTGTAACCCACTAAAAATTGACTTACTAAAAATAGTAAGTCCCTGCATCTGCATCCACGGAGGCCCAAAGTCAGGCAACTGAAGAGATAACTGGATACCCAATACATCATATAATAAGATTCTGCTATCAGTTCGGCCAAAATTCAATAACTGAATTTACTAAAAATAGTAAATCCACTCCTCCAAGTCACCAGATGGTTCCTAACCTACTGACTATGCCTACGGAACCGCATGGATAGGCAAGTCACACTGCACCCGATGTGTTGGCTAAGGTGGGGA